>OX344750.2:4800000-6177500 GCA_947034885.2 Thuidium tamariscinum | reverse complement strand
TCTACAACACATGAAGATTTCAAAAATCTATGACAGATGTAGATTTCAAACCGCATAGTCTGAATTGTTAAAAGTGTCAAACTAATGGAATCCTGCCATTTTAATAAAATTTGCCATATTGGTACTTGTGTCCAATTTTGGAGCTATTACCTTGGAAAAGTTTTATTGTAGTTGAATGAATTCAAATACAAGTAGAATAATATTAATCTAATAAGATCTAAAATTGATATGTAAGTATAAATTTTCAAACAATGGCAAATTTCATTAAAACAACAATATTCCGTTAGTTTGACACTTTTGATACTTCAAACCGCGCGGTCTGAAATGCAAAACTGTCATAGATTTTTGAAATCTACATGTGTTGTAGATTTCTGAAGTCTATGCTTGTCCATGATATTTCCAACTACGCGGTTTGAAATGTAAAACTATCATAGATTTTGAAAATCTATATAAGTCCTAAATTTCTTGAAAATCTATACCTAAACTAGGTGTCAATTTTCCAACTGCGTGGTCTGAAAAATGGCATTTGGAATACTGCAGTACTACAGTTTTAACAGAATTTGCCATAACACAAGTTAGATGCAATAAACAAAACCATCAATAGGTGAAGATTGTAACTATCTTAAGGTGTTTTATGTCACTTTGTACGAAATGAAATAGTGGTGATATGAAATGTTGTAGTGGTGCTCCAAATTTCAACATCCATTCATATATAGGGTAGAAAATAATACAATCATTGGCACATATTACATATCCATAATTATAATTTTATTTACAATTTGGGGATTTCATTCTAGATTTTTTATTAATTTGAAGTTTTTTGTCAATGTCATCTAAGATTTAACTATTTATGTTCTAAAGGCTTAGTGCTAAGCCCTTTAATTTAGTATGAATTGACAACAAATCAATAGAAAAAATCAAACAAACTGTAGACTATCTTGAAAAGGTTCAAGATGAGTGGCCCGCTATATAAATCCCGTATGATGAGTGTTTTGGAAGCACAAGTACAACATTTGAAAAGCACCTCTTTCATTGCTAGAATTTGTAACTTATTCAAACAAACATTTGTTCACAAACAAGCACACTTGAACCAACAACGACATCATTGTCATTACTTCTATAACTAGACAAGATATGTCTGAGGTAGCAACACGATCACAACCAATTTAAGCAATTTCAGTATAGTTGGAGGCACATTTTTCTAAAAATAAATTATTATAATATAAGCAATTGAAAATAGAATATTCAAAGTAGAACTCCCTAGGGCACCTAAATCTGCACTTTAGAAAATGTGCCTTGATTTTCACACCAAAATTAATCTAAAAAAATCAAAGCCCACCAACCACAATTAAACATAGGGATGATTTCAACTTTCAAGGTGTTCTTGGAGACACTTTGAGGGACTTTTCGTATCAAACATTGAATGGGTACACTAATTTAAATGGGTGCTTACCCCTCAACGCTCTAGCAACAAAACTATTGCCTTTGAAGAAGTTGCAATAGTCTACTATTGCAGTGGGCGATGAAGCACAACCAATTTTTAAGAAAATGGACGTGGCAATATCTTCCCTTCAAAATCCGGCGATGTATTTCCTTATAGTTCGAACGAATTTTGAATTCAACTTTAGAGCCCAGCTAGATTGATGCCAGGTTTATTGTAAGACATGGCGGTTTGTGTAGAAGTTTGGATTTTGATTGGCCATAGACAACCGTTGCGTCGACAGACTTCATCAAGGAATCCAATGTGAGGGATCTAATTGAAGGGAGCTACCTGCGTTACACCACTTTGATCGTCCGCACAATGAAAGCATTCATACTGTTTTCAAGGATGTTGATTGTACGTGTTGAGGGTACGTAACGAGAGAGGGATGGCGGCTTGATGGCACAATTGCAGCATTGATGGTCGTCCCAAATCGTTGTGCACAATTGCTTGCCAACGGTTTCCCTCGACTGGGTGCTCGTTGATGAGCCCTGTTTGGAGCTTCTTTGAAGTTGTGGTGATGAATTCGGGAAAACGGTGCTTTTTCCTCCGTGAATGGGAGCTTTGTCATCGCAGAGAAGGAAGTTGCGGATACTGCCTCCAAACTGCAGGCACTATATTTGTACATAAGAGATTGGTCGCTAGTTTTTCAGTAACACGTTAGGCAGTGACGGGATGTTCTTGAACAGGTCTCAGAGGACAAGGAAGATTACAATTTGAACTTATTTGTAAGACACTGATACCTGCAATCTGAGTTCATTTGGCACACTTCCCGGCCTTGGCGTTCTTGTATATATTGTCTTCCAATCATTAGAATAATGGCTTCTGTTCCTACTCTCGTCATGCTTGGTAGTCACCCTTAACAGTGTCTTCAAAGTTTAATGGACAGATAAGTTAAAAGAATTGTTCACATTAATTCAGAATACCTTTAGAAAATTTGCCTGTAAGAGACGTCAACCTTGACCTGAACCAAGCAACCGACTTAATACATTGTCTTTAGAGAAAGTGGTCACGTTTATTTCTGAATCTATTTGTGGGAATTTGCTAGAGCAGCCTCCTTTCATTGGCAGCAGCCTCGGGTTCTTCATTTGACGACAAGCTTCAATTTCAACAAAGCTTTCAAGCCTCTAGTGCTAGTCCTGGTATTAACAGGCGCACAATGTAGCAACTGCAGGCTGGATGACCGTTACTAATACTGGAAGTCTGGAAGTCTCGTGATGATGAGAAGCCGTGCCCGCATAAAACGTATGCGGGCATGGCTTCTCATCATCATGAGACTTCTAGACTGGTTCTGGTGAAGCTTCGGATGCACTCAGGGATCCAGTCATCTATTTGAGTAGGAAAAATAAGATCAGTGGTAAAGGTTTCCACCAAGCGCTGATCGATGCATGTAAAGTCCGGCCTCAATCCCGAGTTAACTTTCTTGTAGCATTCAGCACTTCAAGGTACAATCCGCATAAATGAAGGAGTGAATCCTGTTCCTGAATGTGTGCATTGTTCCAGGAGCAAGAAATGTGAAAGGAATTGCAGTCACGATGGCAGTATCATCAAGCACTAACTTCAAAATTCATTGATCCAACTTCCCCGGAGCCCATTTCGTTGGGCATGTTTGTAGCATGTGTCTTGTAACGAATAGCTGAAATGGGAGGAAATCTTCCGTCAAGTAATGCCTATCTTCAAGCTGAAACAAATGTCAAGCATTTCTAGCTGTCAATCCATATTTTCAAAGGCCATCTTTACACAGTCACAACAACACACTTCCATTCGAAGCCATTGATAGTTAAACGTACGATAAAAGGCCGGGGCCAGTTTATTCACACAAAACGGACTGACAGTGTGGTCATCGATCGATCTGGCCGAGATGACTCACATCAGGCATACATGATTGCGTGCCAGTGGAGGCTGAAATCGTGAAACTCCGAGAAGAAATCCTTGCCAGTTGCCACTATTCAACCTTCAGCTAGCCAGGAGGGACTATCCCCGGATCTCTCGACTCCCACAAGCCTACGGACTGACGTACATTTATTAATTTAAAGGCTCTGCAGCCGACTCCACGAATCGGCAACGGCTCGGCAACCTCCATCCTGACCACCCCAATCACTCGATCTGTGGAAAAGAGGTCCTCCATGTCATAGCCACTACCTGGATGAAAGCAACGGATTCGCACACAGGGCACAACACGAACACTGAAAGACGACGACGAAATCACGATGAAAAAACAGACATCACACACACTGAACGCACATAATTCAAAACGTACATCAAACTTCGCCACTCCCGACACACGTACGCAAGTACGCGCTGCAGGAAGCGACGAATGATTCTCAGTACTGCTGCTAATTTGGCTATCACCCAGCCAGAAGGCAGCCACAGACAGGTAATACGTAAAGCTGAAGGCGCTGAAAGGAGCTAGTACTCGATCACCAGCCAGCGGTAGAATTCGTTGCTCGATCACTCCATCGGGGCATCGGCGTTGTCAGAGGTGGGTACGAACACCAAGTCAGAATCGACGAGCCAGTGGCACGCCTCATCGCCGCGGGGGATGTTGAGCGCGCTGAAGGCCGGGTGGGTGCTCAGCCACAGCGAAGTGTCGATATGGCACACTCCCACGGCTTGGATGGCGGCGTCGGAAGTGCTGGGCTGGAGCGTGGCGGTGATCACCTTGGTGCCCGTCACGCGGTGGCAGTAGTAAAGGGACGAAGGGAAGTTCACGACGTGGCACACCACGATCTTCTGGCCCTCGGCCACGGAGCCTTTGCGGAAGTCCGTGATGGTGACGGGGGCCTTGGCGGAGGCGAGCGCCGGCGTGTTGGTGGTGGTCAGCACCTTCACCTTGGAGCCCAGTTCGGAGGAGACGAACTTGGCGACGGCGTCGCTGGAGGTGGCACAGGTCATCGTCTCTCCCGGCAGCGCGCCGTAGCCGCACAAGTACGCCGCGGTGGCGGTGGCCGTGGCCAGGTCGCTGTTGGGAGCCACGCCGAAGTGGCGAACGAGGGCCACGGAGTTGGAGGAGGTGAGTGCGGGCAACTGGCTGGCGGAGGATTCTGTCAAGAAGGCCCGCTTGGGGGCGTCATCGCGGAGGTTTGCGTCGAGCGTCATCTTGCCGCCCACCACCAGCTCGGATTCCAAGAAGAAGTCTCGTTGGAAGTCATTGGTGGTCTTGATGGAGAGGTCACGGTGGACGACGGCGGCCTTGGAGGAAATCTTTTGGAGGAAGCTGTCTACGCACACCAGACCGTTTGAGCTGCAGATTGCCGCCACTTTGGCCGCGTCCGTTGGGTCATCTGTGGAGACGGGTCTCGCTCCGGCCACCTGCATGCCAGAGCATGAGTTCCACGATCAGTGGATGGAACACAGTCACGAACAAATTAGTTTGCACCTTTGGGACTCAAATACTCAATCGACCAACCGATAACAGCTTTCTGTGTTACATGCTTGCCCATTGGACAGGTCATTATACATCACAACCAATTATGTATTGCACATGCCACTGATACCTAGTGAGAGCAAATTCAATAAGCCTAGTCATATGACTGATTCGATAGCATGCATCAAAGTCAGTTTCCTTTGCCATTCGAATATAGTCTTCGATCAAGAACACGCATCATGGCTTGCTAGCTACATGAAATGAGAGCATGCAGATACCTTCTCATCGCATCCTTAAGAGCATGCCCAGTGCAGTGCAGCTAGCTAGCTATCGATCAGTTAACGGGCATGCATGCATCCTAGCGATCTAGAAGCTTTTCAATCACTGTGAGAAAAAAACTTACAGTCGTCGTGACTGCGGCCATGATAAAGAGCGATTGTAAGATGACCATCAAGTGCCACTGCTCCGCCATGCTGCGGAACGAATGGAAGAGCGTGAACCGGCGGTGTACGTAGCAGGAACAGGCAACTGAAAGAGAATATGATCGAAAACAAGCACACTGAGGCGCAGTGCTCTGAAGAGCGAGACGACTAGAGAAGTGGATCGATATGCGAGTGAAGGAAGGCAGTGTGGTTGGGAAAGCAGAGAGGCCTTGAATTTACAGGTAACGCAACCGCCCTGAAATTCTTAACTCATGATTGATTCCTTTTCTATTTTCGTGGCTCCCTCTCGCTAGCTAGCTAGCTACTTGTTAAGTGCGTCTCGATCCTGGCTTGAATGGATGATTCGTGCCCAGCCGGCCCTCACTAGGCCACTAGCGTACTGTGCTCCTGTCCTGCAGGCGCTTGATTGATCATGGATCAGATCATTGATCGATGATTCCGGGCCAGCCGCCAGGTCAGGACAGGACTGCTTCCGACGAATTGACAACTGACTGTGCGCTCTGGGGCCCATGTCAGTTTAATTGCTGCAGACTCACGATAGAATTGCATCATGACTGATCTAGGTCCAAAGAAGCCCTCTTGCGCAGGGCTGTCTGCACGATAGTCACGTTGATTAATTGCATTGCTGCATGCAATTGGCCTGCGCTGCTGCCGCTGTGGGTCATGGGGAGAGGCCACCCACCTGCACTGCTGTTCTTGATGTGAGTTGTGGTCGACCTGTCTCCTCTTTGAATCTTCTTGCGTGATTTGTGATGCTTGAGATATTATCTAATTATCTTGTTATCCATGTGGTCTGTCTGCATTTTTCCCTGGATTTAATCCGTAGTGTGAATTGCACTAGTCCTGATCGATCGAGTTTGAAAATAATTACCCAATCACGTCATGTCTAGCTATTAGCTGCAGGACCCCACGAGCGACGATGCTTTTGCACGGATCATCCAGACTTCGGAGTGATCCTCTTTTAGTCCAAATACATGGAATCAGCCAGTGATGACGCTAGGACGGTAAGTGCAAGTATCACGACACCCCCCTTCGCAGTGAGCCATTGACCAACTAAATCAGATTTAACTTAATTTGAAGTCGACGTTAAAATGACAACACTTAAATTGGCATGTATATTTTAAGTTTTTCCGTTATATACATCCCTAACGAAACGGTCTGCGTGCCTTAATCAACTAGTATGATGTCGGGACAATTTCATTTCCACGCACTGAAATGATTGGAACACAGAGCTAGTTGCTATTTTTTCATTAATTTGAATGAGTGGAAAGGTATACTTCAACTAAAGTGGCACTGATCGTTGTAAGTATTTGCGCCAAAATCGTGACATCTAAATTAGTTGCGCGCACGCACAGAGCTCTTCTTCACGCCCTGCCACCTGCAATTATATGCATGAAACCGGACGACAGTCATCTTGATTGGGCGTACTGCCAGTTCTTTGTTTTTTTCAATTCCCGCAAGCTTGCGGCTCATGCATGTTGCCAAATTTTCAGTCCGCCGCACCTTGGGTCCTTGATTCCCGCCTAGCTTCGGTCTTACTGGACAAATGGAAGAACTTCTTGGACGGAAGTTACGTTGTAAGTAAGCATTCCATCAGGCAGTACGTACTAAATATTAACAACAATTCGATCGACTGAGAGTTGATCGAGATCGATAAGCAGATTATTTTGAATATTACTCGATCGAAATCCAAGAGCTGTAATTGCAAAAACATCTCGAGGTCAAAAAGCTGATTGTTTTCGTACGTCCACTGGTATTCACACAATTACGTACACAAGAGCGAGGCAAATCCGCAAATTAATGTACGTGCGTATTATTTGAATACCTTCGAGCTTCATTGACCAGTAATTGGTCTGACTCGATGAATAGGCAAGCATTTTCAATAATTTTATGATGACTGTGCCATGCATTAATTGGTCGAGATAATTATTAGTAATTATATGCTGATTGAAATATCTTCCGCCTACTTCTAGCTAAATCGATCTGGCACTATACTAGTAACCTGATTTTCAATGAATTGGCGATATTGATTCCATTGCATTTCATGGGCACGGTTCATTCTACGCGGCTTGAAACCAATTTTGTGTAGTAGTGTAACAATTTTTGGTTTGTGGAGTTTCGCCGATTCACGACTTTGACGTTTAGTTCTTTCTTTGCCGTGGAGGTCGTGAGACAGATTTTATTCGAAATGTGAAGCTGCTTGTTTATTGATAACTCCTGGCCGGACCGCTGATTATTTAAGTGATTTTTTGTTCCCATTGTCTAATTGACTCGATCTGGGGTTGGTTGGGTGAGCTCCACTTTCAATTGTTGACTGATTTCAATTACATTTCACATGCGATCGCTTACACACATGCACTCAAATGGACTAAGTTACTGGAGTCGCCTATGGAGTCGCCTATGCAGAAAAATCAGAATTTCTATTGAATGTTTATCCTCAAATTAAATGATTAATGCCAGGGTTTTTTTTCTCGCTTTTTGGGCACTAGCAAAAAATAATTTGGCGAAGAACATGATTTTTTTGCCAAAAAACTTCTTACCAGTAAAAAATCTTGGATGAATTCTTGAATTGTGGATGAAATTAGAAATATATTCATGTGATATTGTGATATGTGATATATGTGATATGTGATATGCAATATTTTCTATCCAATATGTGGATGAATGTTGAAATTTGGAGGACCACTATAACATTTTATACCACTACTTTGGCATTTCATATTTATGAAATTGTAAGAAACACTTGGCTTATTTAGTGTCACACACTATATGCTCATTTACTTTTTGGTCCTAACTTTTGTATTTTGGCTTAAAATGACTCAAGATTCATAGGAAAAGTACTCATGACTATCATACACGTTCTCTAATTTTTTCATAATTTTCAAAAATAATTGACTATCCAAAAATAGATCTCAATTGAATGTCACATTTTGCATTTAAGGGTTTTCTAGCACTAAGGGGTGATTGCAAGAAACACTTGTACTGTTTGTTGCGTTTCATCACATCCTAGTTTTTTATTTCTTTTTTAGCCATAACTTTTGTCTTTACACTCCAAATGACTAAAAATGTAAAGGAAAGCTATTCATAGCTATTATGTATCTATGATGAATCTTAAAGATTTTTCAAAAATAGTTTATTATTTTTAAATAGCCCCAAAAATTTCTCATAGTACTTTATTTAGGGTTTTTTAGCACCATTTATCTTCAAAAATATGAATTTTAACTTAAAATTTGGAAAAAATGGTTTCTTAATAGACTTATAGCTACTATCTAAAGGAATTCTAAACACACTTATTTTTATGTGTTGTAGAAGTCTACAAAGAGAGGTTCATTCTGCATTTTTTTCCAAAGATATAAAACAATATTTTGGTGAGTTTTTTGGTCACATCTCATCACCAAATTTTTTTTTCAAGTGTAATAGTTTTATGTATTTAAAAAAAAATCCTATTTCTTACAAATTAAAATGTCACATATTATATTTTCTTCACTAGAATTCTATAAGAATTTTATGTCCAAAGTTCCGGTGAAGAAAATACAACTTGTGAGTTGTGACATTTTAAATTGTAAAAAATAGGATTTTTTTTTAAGAATACATAAAACTATCACACTTAAAAATACTTTTTGATGATGAGATTTGACCAAAAAACTCACCAAAATAATGTTTTGTATCTTTGGAAAAAAATACAGAATGAAGTTTTCTCTATAGATTTCTACAACACATAAAAATAAGTATTTTTAGAATTCCTTTGGATAGCAGCTATAAGTCTGTTAACTTGCTAAGAAACCATCCTCTCTAAATTTTAGATCAAAATTCGTTTTTTTGAAGATAAATGGTGCTAAAAAATCCTAAATCAAGTATTATGAGAAATTTTCAAGGCTATTTTAAAATAATAAATTTTTTTAAATTTAGAAGTTATCATAGAAACATAATAGCTACAAGTAACTTCCCTATAAATTTTGAGTCATTTGGAGCTAAATACAAAAGTTATGGCCAAAAACAAAATTAAAAATTAGGGTGTGACAAAAGGCATTAAGTATTTTTTGCAATCACCCTAAGGAGTACCTTCTTTTTTTAATGATTTTGAGATGAAATTTGGATGAGATGGTCTACTAGAGTTCTAGTAAGCTTCTAGCTCTCCAAAAAAGGATTTTTTAAAATAGTTAATTCTATGTAGTGTGGATTGTGGAAGTCTACAAAATAAGTTGCTTTTTTCTTGTATTTTGAAACATATAAAATATTATTTTGGTGGATTTTTTGGTGAATGAACACCTCTATAGAGTTGTTGCAAATGGCCACTTTTTTTTGTATTTACTTGTTTTTACTATTTTTTCCTAATTAAAACATGAAAGTATGTGTTTTCTGGAGGTTTGGAGTGATTGCAAGAAACACTTGTCCTTTAATTTTCTTATCCCCTTGACCTCCAACAAGTACTTTTTAGCTCATAAATTTTTCATATTTTCTTTTTTGGCTTGAAATTTGAATTGAAGGTGTACACAAAAGTTTTAGATGTTGAATAATTTTTTCAGAATTTTTAAAATTATTTTACTATTTCTAAACTACCCCCGATTGGGTGTCTACCTTGGCCATTTTGGAGGTTTTTAGTCCTATTTTTTACTCAAAAATCCAAATTCGAAGCCACAAATTGGATAAGTTGGAAGTCTACTAATATTACAAATTTACAAGGGGTGACAATGAGTTTTTATAAAAATAGTAATATGTCTATTGTGCACATGGGGTCAAAGCAACCTTCCTTTGCACAAAGGCTATGAAGAGGGAAAAGTTTTCCTAGAGGAGTTTTTTATTGCAATGTAAGAACAATTTTGTTTAGAAAAATGAATTTTTTTTAAAAGAATTTTTTGAATTTTTTTTGAATTACTAAAAATGAAAAGGTCCACAAACCCCCTTTTTTGCTATTATCTACTCCCAATGGCCTAAGTAATACTTTGCAATACTCTATAGTACTACATAATACTATATAGTACTAAATCGACGGTCCAGAATTGCAGGCGCCCAAATCAACGGCTGACATTGATAGGCGCAGTGCAATTACGCAATACTGGTAGGATCGTGCAGACTGCCAATCCTACACCAAAAAACTATGTTTTTGAGACAAAAACGTGAAGTGTTTCTTGCAATGTCCCTTTGCCACTTTTCAGGTTCTCTTACTTAGAGAATTTTTCTATACAATTCCTTTTGTAGGTACCTTCATCTTAAAGGTATATATGTAAGTCATATTTTCAAAAAAATTTAAAAATTAGTTTTTTTAATTTTAAAGTACTCCAAAAAAGTCACAAGTATTGTTGCAAAATGCAACAAATAGTATAGGTGTTTCTTACAATTATCCTAAAAAAAAGAAAAAATAGCCTTGATTATTGTATGCTCGTTTTTTGTATTGCAAACTCATGAATTATTTTCTACCTTTTAGATTTTATAACTTGAAATTCTAAAAGTTCTATGATTATGTTTTCTATCAAATCAAAAGCAACCCAAATCTATAAATTCTAAAACATAGAAAAAAACACTTTGTTTCTTTAATTTGCAGATCTAGCCATAGGATCTTGCATTGAAGTATTGGACTAACATAACATTGAGAATGTTGGAAGAAAATTCATAAGCTCTGACTATGTAAGTTGCAAGATATTTATATTTTTTTTCCTTTTTAATCTTAGAATAGCATGAATTATTACAAAAAAGATGCTTGTTGGTTTCTACTCAAAATAGCCATTTTTAGAAATTTTAGTGAGTATTGTGACTTTTGGAATAATCTTTTTCAAATGAAATAAAATATGAATATTTTGCAAAGCATTGGAATAAGTATGCCTTCAAAAATTCAAATCTAAAAAAATTTATCTCTAAAAGTTATACACAAAAAAAGCACAATTGAAAATACAAAAAAAATAGACACTTTCGTTAGGAAATAGTAAGAGAATACAAAAAAAATCAATAAAAAAAATATTTTTCTGACTTGAAGATGCTTGCTTTCAACCATTTTCATCTACGGGGAAAAATTGTGTTTTATAATGCACTTGCACAAATATAGAGCACTTTGAGCACATGTAGAAGGTGGATGGTTTATCAAATTTTGTTTCTAAAAATCCTCTTTGTAGACTTTTGTAACTTTGACATAAGTCTTTATTTTGTAATTTTGAATTTCAAATTCATATTTATAAGTCAAAAATAGTATTGAAAGATTAATAGTCTACAACCTCCATTATAAATGATCAAGGTAGACATCCAATGGGGAGCTATTAAAAAATAAAAAAATGATTTATTAAAAATGAATTAAAAAAAATCAATGTATAAAACTACTACTTATATACCCTCATTTTAAATTTCATATAAAAATGACATACAATGCCAAAATTATGAACAAAAAACCACTAGTATAAGATCTAGGGGCCAAAAGTAAGACAAGCGTTTTTTACAATCATCCATCACATAGGACTTTGAATTTTCTTAACTTGTAATTTTAAACTACAAATTTTTGAGTTGAAAAATTTATTTTGCACTTGGCAAGAAGACAAATACATAAGGGCAGGTCTTCATTTCTCTAGAGTTCAAGGTAGATTGTTGCCTTCTAGGATTTAGGATGATCAAATTCGAAAAAACAAAGCTTAAAATGACAAATTTATAAACACAAATGAAGTGGAATTTTGAAAAAGAAACCCTATTATGTATTAAAATTGATAAATATTTCCCCATATATATATATATATGTGTGTGTGTGTGTATGTATGTATGTGTATATATGTGTGTGTATGTGTATGTGTGTAGGAAAACACTTATATATGCAACATTTGAAAGCCTTGAACAATTGAAACTATTGCTCTAATTTGTTGTTTTTAACATGGTCCAAAGAAAGACATTGTTCAAGTATTATACTACGCATCATTATGATAGAAGTACTTTGACATTAGATATGTTGTTTGTTAGTTTTGTTTTGCTTGTTTGTTATAGTGAGATCTCCCCGACCGTGCAATCCGTGCATCCCTAAGTTGCATCCTTGACACCATCAGAAAGCTCTTGATGATGAAAGGTGCATGGGCTTGGTTTAATTTGTGGCATTCCAACCTACAAAGGGAAAGTTCTAAATTTTTGGTTTATTCTTAGTTCTAAAAATTTATAAAATTACTTCTATTTATATTTTGGTTACAACCTTGGTACTTTTGAAAAGACCTTTGCAAAGAGGGGTGCACAAGCTTGATTTCATCACATTCCAACCTACAATAAGAATGTTTTTGAATTTCAAAATTTTTATGCAGTCAAAAATTAGAAAATTACTTTGAATTCTTTAACTTTGATAGTGGCAACAATACAAGGTACAATAGTACACTAGTCTTTACCTTAACCCCTAAATGCTCAAGTGACCATTTTATGGTCACTATCCAACTTCGAACAGCATTTTCAAGCAAAAAAAAAAAAATTCAAATTTTTTTTCCTTCAAAATTTCAAAATATTGGATTTTGTTTCAACATTTGCATTCAAAACTAAGATCTATACAGTCAAACAAAAGTTATAGCAAAAAAAAGGAGAAATAGCACAAAGTGTCTAAAATTGCTTAGTGTTGAAAAATTTACTATTTGGGGGAAGTATTGATGCTCTCATTAATAAATATTTTTTATTTTTTAACAAATCAATAAAAAACACAATTTTGACCAATCAAAAAAAATTTCAAATCCTAGAAATAGAAATTGTATTTTTGGTGAATTTTTGAAGTTATATCTTCAAAATTCATTTAAAAATCATCTAAAAATATTTTTTTACTTTGACTATATGGATACTTTCTACTTTTTGTGCTCTACATTATCTTCTTTGATACTAACTTCAAAAAAGTTGTAACGCTTATATTTTATAACACATTTGTGTTTTGTCCTAACCCCTTGGGCTTTTAGGAGTTAAGATGGGTTGTTTATTTTTTGTTTTATTTGTTTCATTGAGATCTCTTAGACCATACATCCCTCGATTACATACTTGGTACTATCGAAAAAGCCCTCCACATAGAAGAATGCACAGGCTTTGTTTTGTGTTATTTCAACCTATACTAGAAAAGTTATTAGAGGGTCATTGCAAGAAACACCGTCCATTTTTTGTAGCATTTTGCAGTACACTCCCTTTTTCTTTAGGAGTATTATTTAATTAGAAAAACAGTTTTTCAAAAATATGAAAAATATGTACAATGTATAAACCTTAAAGAAAAAGGTACCCTATAGATGAAAAGCTAAGGAAAATTCTCTAAGTAGGAGAACTAGAAAAGTGAAAAATCTCATGAAAATAGGCATATTTACATTTTAATTTGTAAAAAATAGGAAAAGCTCTTTTTCTCAAATCTAAAATTTTTCAATTTGGAAAGAGTTGATGGTGATGAGATTTCACCAAAAAAATAATCTTAGCACCATTGTTAGTGGTCAAAAATTGCATGCAATTGGAGTGCTGTTTGCACGCATGTGGAGGACATAAAATAATATATTTTTAGGTTTCCTTTGGTAGGAATATGTTTTCCTACTATGCAAATGCACCATGAAAATTTCAACTTTAGATCATTAAATTTGGATACTCCTAACGTAGTAAAACCCCCTAAACCTCAGTTTGTGACAAATTAACAAAAATTAATTTTAAATATAAAATGATTTCTTTTTTATTTCTGAAAAATAAGGGATGTAAAAACCATCAAGTTAGAGAGTTCCAATAATAGTTTCATATTCTCAAATATTTTTATTCAAAATTTATAGTAGAAAGAACAACAAAACTCCAATTGTGACGGGAAATAGGACCAGTGTTTCTTGCAATCACCCTAGATTTCAAAGATTTTGTGGATTTAAAAATTAGAAAATTAATTTTACCTTGATCTTGACTCTAAGAATGATGGGTCATTGCAAGAAACACTTACCAGTTTTGGCTCAAAATGGCTCAAAATCAGTGAGTCCTGTGAACCCTTTGAAATAAATTTTTTTAAATTGAAAAAAATATGGATAATTTGAAGAGCAATGATAATATCATGTCTCTTGAAATTCAGACCTAAGAATTTTTTTCTCTAAATGTTATAGACAATGGAAAATACAACGAAAATAGCTCTTTTTTCACTAATTTGGTAAAAATAGTAAAATAATTCAAAAAATGAAAATAAAAAATGTGTTTTTTTTCCAAGTAAAGATCTTTCTTTTCCAACAAATTTCATCTTTGGAAAAAATAAATTCTATTCTCTACACTTACGCAAAGTCAGCCACTTTGATGACAATTGGAGGTTGAATAGTATAGTATTTTCAAAAAATCTCTTTGTGATCTTGTGTAACTTTAGGTGAGGTCTTTGCATGACAATATTCAGCTCAGAATTTTCATTTTTGGGTCAAAAATAGGACTAAAACCCCCCAAAATGGCCAAAGTAGACACCCAATTGGGAGAAGTTTAAAAATAGTAAAATAATTTTGAAAAAATTGAAAAAATTAAGAAAAATGTAAAACTTTTGTAGGCACCTTCATTTCAAGTTTCAAGTCAAATGAACAAAAGATGAAAAAGTTATGAGCAAAAAACTACCTCCTAAAGGTCAAGGGAATAAAAAAAAGGACAAGTGTTTCTTGCAATCACCCTCGTACACAACATAGTAGTGGTATTGATGTCAAAGTAGAGATTACTTTTGCATTGTTGACCTTTTTAAATGTATATTCCAACTTAGCAAAGAGGTTCAATTTGGACTTCAAATTTGTGTAGTGTAGAGTATCTCATTTAAAGTATTTCAAATGCCATTCTTTGTTTTAAAATTTCTTTGCTAGGCAAAATTCAATCTACTAGTATCAAATAGCAATGCATTCCTTAGACCACCTCAAGTGATGTCAATGAGTGTTTTTCTCCATAAACATAAAATAATTCTTGTACCACATTTTCATGAAACCCTTATCTTCATTTTAGATCCATCAAAATTTGGATTTTGAAGCCACATCTATAATGATGGTTCTTCTCCAGCTACATTCACCCAATTGTACATGCTCCAATCACAAATTCCAATGTACCCCACATTGTTCTCTCATTCATAAAAATGGAGCAATACATTAGTTTGTAAGAGATTTTTGTAGTGGATGATTGCAAAAATGACCTATCAATTTCTTTTTACATTGGTATGAATTGTACTTTAGTATAATCAAATAATTGAATAGTTATACTTAGGGCATGGTGGTCATTGGATAAATCTAGCTAAAAAATTTGAACTTTGAAGAACTAACTTTAGTAAGGTGAACTAGCTTATTATCACAAAGATTAGCAATCTAGGTTCTTATGCAATGTACTTATTATTGCTTTTAAAGAAAATTATACCAGAGCTCTTCTAAAGTAAACTTTTCTAAAATGATGGCATCTTAAAAGTAATGGAGTATTGATTGCCTTATCTTACATTATATCCAACTCTAAATAGATACATCAAAGAAATTCTTTGAGATTCTTGAGTATAGGGACTTCTTCCCAATCTTGGAATTCTTACAAGGTGAATACAAGAAACACTTATAGTCTTATATATAGTACTATTTGTTGCACGTAGCGGATTTTTTTGGGAGTACTTTAAAATAAAAAAATTTTAATTTTAATTTTAAAAAAATTTGACTAATGTAAAAACCTTTATGATGAAGAAAACCACTAATAAAAGGAAATTTGTTAAAAAAATCTCTAAGACTTAGGAGAACTTCAAAACTGCCAAACCTAAAGAAAACATATACTTTGATGTTTTAATTATTAAAAAATAGGAATTTTTTTTTAAGAATGAAATAAAAATTGAACATTTTCAATAAATTTATAGAAATGATTATTTATCAAAAAAATCACCAAAATCATTTTTTACATGTTTCCAAAAAAATGTAGAAGGAAGCTTACTTTGTAGACTTGTAGACTTGTAAATCACATAAAAATAATTTTTTTTTAAATTTCTTACTTAAAAAGCTATATCTCTACTAGAAGACCATTTGCGCTCAAAATCATTAAAAAGAAGGTTCTCAATAGTACTAGAAACCTCTAAATTGGCATTTGTGACATTCAATTGGGGTCTATTTTTAAATAGTTTAATATGTTTTAAATTACAAAAAAATTAGACAAAATGTAGAATAGTCATGGGTACCTTCTCTATAAATTTCGAGTCATTTAGAATTTAAAACACAAAAATTATGGCCAAAAAATAGATAATCACATCCTATGTGATACAAAATAGTACAAATGTTTCTTGCATTCACCCTTCAACATTCATTCATATATTCTAGGATAAAAAACATCACAATCATTAGCACACCGTATATCCATAATTATGTTTTCACCTACAATTTGGGAATTTCATCTAAGATTTTTTTTTATTTGAAGTTTTTTGGCAATGTCATCTATTGTAAGATTTTACTATTTATGTTCTAAAGGCCTAGTGTTGAGCCCATTAATTTGGTACAAATTAACAACAAATCAATAGGAGAAATCAAACAAACTATAGACCATCTTGAAAAAGTTCAAAATAAATGACTTACCAACCAAATCTCATATAATGAATGTTTTGAAAGCAGAAGTTCAACATTTGAAAAGCACCCCTTTCATTGCTACAACTTGCAAAGTTCTTGTACAAACAAACATTTGTTTAGAAATAAGTACAATTGAACCAACAACCACATTATTATTATTCCCATAACTACGTAAAGTAAAGTCTATTGTAGCAACACCCATAACTACCAATTTAAGAAATTTTAGCATAAATGGAGGCACCATTTTAGATTAAAAAAATATTATTATAGTATAAGAAATTGAAAAAAGAACCTTCAAAGTAGAACTTCCTTAGGCACCCAAATCCGTAGATCTGCACTCTAAAAAATGTGTCTTGAACTCTTGATTCTCATAGGGTGATTGCAAGAAACACTTGTCTTTTTTTTTGTCCCCTTAACTTCCAATAGGTACTTTTTTGCTCATAGCTTTTGCACCTTTTCTTTGTTTGGCTTGAAATTTGGATTGAAGGTGCACACAAAAGTTTTAGATATTGAGTAATTTTTTCAAAATTTTTAAAATTAGTTTACTATTTTTAAACTGGCCCCGATTGGGTGTCTACCTTGGCCATTTTGGAGGTTTTTAGTCCTATTTTTTACTCAAAAATCCAAATTTGAAGCCACAAATTGGACAAGTTGGAGGTCTACTAACATTACAAGGGGTGACGATGAGTTTTTATGAAAATAGTAATATGTCAATTGTGCACAAGGGGTCAAAGTGACCTTCCTTTGCACAAAGGCTATGAAGAAGGAAAAAATTTCCTAGAAGAATTTTTTGTTGCAATGCAAGCACAATTTTGTTTAGAAAAATGGATTTTTTTTAAAGAATTTTTTGAATTTTTTTTGAATTATTAAAAATGAAAAGGTCTACAGACCCCTTTTTTGCTATTTTCTGCTCACACTGGCCTGAGTAGTACTTTGTAGCACTCTATAGTATTGCATAGTACTACGTAGTACTAAATCAACGGCCCAGATTAGCAGGCGCCCGAAATCAACGGCTGACATTGATAGGCGCAGTGCAGACGTGCAGGACTGGTAGGATCGCGCAAGACTGCCAGTCCTACATCAAAAAACTGCGTTTTTGAGACAAAAACATGAAGTGTTTCTTGCAATGACCCCATACCAAAATCTAAGAAAATCAAAGCCCACCAACCACAATTAGAGTATTACACATAGAAATGGTTTCAAAGTATTCTTGGCGATACTTTAAGGGACTTCTTATGTTAAGTAGTGGATAGAGGACTCTTCTTTTCATTTTTGAAGAAGTGCCATTGTGGTAGCATAAAATGTTATTAAAATGTTATTAGTGGTGCTTAAAATTGAAACATTTATCTACTTATTGGATGTATAGTATGGTTTTCATCCACAATGAGACGATTTCATCTAATATTTTTTCTAATATTAAAGCTGTCCGGCAATTTCATCCAAGTTTTTTGACATTTTTTTGACATTTTTTAACTAGGTTATTTTCTTTGGTGCAATCTAACACTAGAAAGCCTTTAAAAAAGCCCTGAATCGACATACTAATTTAAATGAATGCTCCTACTATATATGTAGACTAGTAGGCCCTGTGTTGATGGCTTCATGCCATAGTTGGAACTAAAGTAAAAGTAATTTTCTAATTTTTTAGAATAAAAATAACTCAAAAATTCATAACTTTCACACCATAGGTTGGAACACCACGAAACCAAGACCATACATCCCTCCTCGCTGAGAGCTTTCTGATTGGTACCAAGCATGCCATTACAGGACACACTCACGCACAGGCCAAGAGATCTCAATGTGACAAACAAACAAAACAAAACAAACTACATATCTTAAGGTATAGATATTAACCCCTCAACACCCTATCAACAAATATATCACCTTTGAAAACCCTACCAACAAATATATCACCTTTGAACTTTCGAAGAAGTTGTGATCTGCTTATTCTGCTATTGCGGTGGCGATGAAGCACAATCAAAAAAATCGTAAATGGAAGTGGCAGGATCTTCCCTTCAAAATCCGGCGACGTATTTCCTGATAGGTCAAACGGATTTCAAATTCGACTTCAGATCGAGTCCAGATTGGCTTATTCTGGGACATGGCAGTTTGTGTAGAAAGTCCGGATTTTGTGCCAGGCCTGGTATTACAAAGGAGGCGCAAACAGCAACTTCAGGTCGATCGGATGACCGTTACTAATACCGGAATTCTCATGTACCACTGAGCTCTGAGCTCTGAAAGGCGTATCTAGAACAAACTACTACGGCAACATGATCATGCATGATGATGAGAAGCCGTGCCTGCACGAAATGTATGCGCGAGATTGCTATTTCGGATGCACTCAGAGATCCAGTCATCCATTTGAGTAGGGAAATATGAGCAGTCGTAAAGGTTTCCACCAAGCGCTGATCGAATGATACATGTAAGTTCCTCAATCCCGCTTTAACTTTCTTGTAGCATTCAACACTTGAAGGTACAATTTGCATAAATGTCGGAGTAAATTCTGTTCCTGTAGAAGGAATTGTAGTCACGACGGCAACTTCATCAAGAACGGTCAACTTCAAAATTCATTGATCCAGATTCCCCGGAGCCCATTTCCTTGGGTGGGTTTGCGGCATATATGTCACCTGTAACAAACAGCTGAAACGAGAGGAAATCTTCCGTCAAGTACTCCCTAAGTATCTTCAAGCTGAAGCAAGTGTCAAGCACGAGGCAGCTCCGAATCAAAAGTACCCAGGCTTCGCTCTTCAACTCCCGATTGTGATTTCTCACATTGGCCACGATCGAGGTAAACTATTTTAAAATGCAAATTACAGTTTCTAGCTGTCAATCCATATTTTCAAAGGCCATCTTTACACGGTCACAACAACACACTTCCATCCGAACCCATTGAGAGTTAAACGTACAATAAAAGGCCGGGGCCAGTTTATTCACACAAAACGGACTGACAGTGTGGTCATCGATCGATCTGGCCGAGATGACTCACATCAGGCATACATGATTGCGTGCCAGTGGAGGCTGAAATCGTGAAACTCCGAGTAGATATCCTTGCCAGTTGCCACTATGCAACCTTCAGCTAGCCAGGAGGGACTATCCCCGGATCTCTCGACTCCCACAAGCCTACGGACTGACGTACATTTATTAATTTAAAGGCTCTGCAGCCGACTCCACGAATCCAAATCGCACCCATTCAGTAGCACAACGGCTACGCAACCTCCATCCTGACCACCCCAATCACTCGATCTGTGGAAAAGAGGTCCTCCTTGTCATAGCCGCTACCTGGACGAAAGCAACGGATTCGCACACAGGGCAGCTAGAACACGGACACTGAAAGACGACGACGAAATCACGATGAAAAAACAGACATCACACACACTGAACGCACATAATTGAAAACGTACATCGAACTTCGCCACTCCCGACACACGTACGCAAGTACGCGCTGCAGGAAGCGACGAATGATTCTCAGTACTGCTGCTGACTCTAGCTATCGCCCAGCCAGAAGGCAGCCCCAGACAGGTAATACGTAAAGCTGAAGGCGCTGAAGGCAGCTCGTACTCGATCAGCAACCAGCGGTAGAATTCGTAGCTCGATCACTCCATCGGGGCATCGGCGTCGTCTGAGGTGGGTACGAAGACCAGGTCAGAATCGACGAGCCAATGGCACGCCTCATCGCCGCGGGGAATGTTGAGCGCGCTGAAGGCCGGGTGGGTGCTAAGCCACAGCGAAGTGTCGATGTGGCACACGCCCACGGCTTGGATGGCGGCGTCGGAAGTGCTGGGCTGGAGCGTGGCAGTGATCACCTTGGTGCCCGTCACGCGGTGGCAGTAGTAAAGGGACGAAGGGAAGTTCACGACGTGGCACACCACGATCTTCTGGCCCTCGGCCACGGAGCCTTTGCGGAAGCCCGCGATGGTGACGGGGGCCTTGGCGGAGGCGAGCGCCGGCGTGTTGGTGGTGGACAGCACCTTCACCTTGGAGCCCAGTTCGGAGGAGACGAACTTGGCCACGGCGTCGCTGGAGGTGGCACAGGTCATCTTCTCTCCTGGTAGCGCGCCGTAGCCGCACAAGTACGCCGCGGTGGCGGTGGCCGTGGCCAGGTCGCTGTTGGGAGCCACACCGAAGTGGCGAACGAGCGCCACGGAGTTGGAGGAGGTGAGTGCGGGCAACTGGCTGGCGGAGGATGCTGTCAAGAAGGCCCGCTTGGGGGCGTCATCGCGGAGGTTTGCGTCGAGCGTCATCTTGCCGCCCACCACCAGAGCGGATTCCAGGAAGAAGTCTCGTTGGAAGTCATTGATGGTCTTGATGGAGAGGTCACGGTGGACGACGGCGGCCTTGGAGGAAATCGTTTGGAGGAAGCTGTCTACGCACACCAGACCGTTTGAGCTGCAAATTGCCGCCACTTTGGCCGCGTCCGTTGGGTCACCTGTGGAGACGGGTCTCGCTCCGGCCACCTGCATGCCAGTGCATGAGTACCACGATCAGTGAATGGAACACAGTCACGAACAAATTAGTTTGCAGCTTTGGGACTCAATCGACCAACCGATAACAGCTTTCTGTGTTACATGCATGCCCATTGGACAGGTCATTATATATCACAAGCACTCATGCATTGCACATGCCACTGATACCGACTGAGAAAATTCAATCAGCCCATATCATATGAGTGGTTCAATAACATGCTTCAAAGTTAGTTTCCTTTGCCATTCTTCGATCGCGAACACGCGTGCATGGCTTGTTAGCTACGTGAAATGATAGAAAGCAGATCATACCTTGTGAATCCTCAAGAGCATGCCCAGTGCAGCTAGCTAGCTATCAGTTACTTCAATCACTGTGAAAAAAATACTTACAGTCGTGACCGCGGCCATGATGAAGAGAGTCCGTATGACGACCATCAAGTTCCACTGCTCCGCCATGCTGCGGAACGAAGGGAAGGGTGTAAGTAGTAGGCTAGGTACAGGCAACTGGAGGAGAATTTGATCGAAAACAAGCACACTGAGGCGCAGTGCACTGAAGAGAGAGACGACTAGCTAAGTGGATATGCAAGTGAAGGAAGGCAGTGTTGTTGGGAAAGCAGAGAGGCCTTGAATTTATAGGTAACTCAATGGCCCTGAAATTCTTAATTCATAATTGTTCATTTCCTATTTTCGTGGCTCTCTGTAGCTAGCTACTTGTCAAGGCCGTCGACCCTGGCTTGAATGGATGGTTCGTATAAAGCCGGTCCCCACTAGCGAGCTGAGTCCTGCAGGCACTTGATTGATCAAGGATCATTGATGATTCCGGGCCAGCCGCCCTGGTCAGGACTGCTTCGATTCCGAATTGACAACTGACTGTGCGGACGGTGGATTCTTTAGCACCTAGCGAGCTTCGCTCCGGGACCCATGCATGCCAGTTTAATTGGTGCACACCCACGATAGAATTGCATCGTGATATATGTAGATCAAAAGCAACCCTCTTGCGCAGGGCTGTCTCCACGATAGTTACGTTGATTCATTGCATTGTTGCATGCGATTGGACTGCGCTGCTGCCACTGTGGGTCATGGGGATCAGCCACCCACCTGCATCGCGACCTGCACTGCTGTTCCTGATGTGAGTTCTGGTCGACCTGTCTCCCCTTTGAATCTTCTTCAGTGTTTGATTCTTGAGATATTATCTAAAATTTATCTATCCATGTGATCTGTCTGCATTTTGCCATGGAGTTTACTCGTAGTTTGAATTGCACACTTCCTGATCGATCGAGGTCGAAATTAAATGCCCAATCACCCCACGACTGACGATGCTTTTGCACGGATCATTCAGAATTTCAGACTTCAGAGCGATCCCTTTTTAGTCCAAATACATGGAATCAACCAGCGACGCTAGTACGGTAAGTATCATGACACTCCCCTTGGCAATAAGCCATTAACTAACTAAATCAAATTTAACTTAATTTGATGTCGACGTTAAGATGCCATAATTAAATTGGCATGCATATTTAGATTTTTCCGGTTTACACATCTCTAGCTAATAAAACGAAAGACACGGTCTGCATGCCTTAACTAATTAATAAACTAGAATGATGTTTGGACAATTTCATTTCCACACACTAGAATGATTGGATCGGAACACAGAGCTAGTTGCTGTTTTACTCGTTAACTTGAATCAGTGGTAAGGTTTATTTCAACTAAAATGGCACTGGTCATTATAAGTATGTGCGCCAAAATTTTGACATCCAATTCACGTGCACCGAGCTCTTCTTCACGCCCCTCACCTGCAATTATATGCATGAAACCGCGGGTCCGGACGACAGCTATCCCCGCAGTTATCTGGATTGGACTTCCAGTGAATATTTGGTTTTTTGCAATTCCCGCAAGCTTGAGGCTCATGCACGTTGCCAAATCTTCAGTCCGTCGCACCTTGGGTCCTTGATCCCTGTCTAACTTCGGTCTTAATGGAAGAACTTCAATTCTTGGACGGATGTATGTTGAAAGCATTCGATCAGGCAGTCCTAATTAACAACTCGATCGACTGATCGAGAACTGAGACAAGCAGATTATTTTGAATATTACTCGGTCGAAATCCAAGAGCTGTAATTGCAAAAGCATCTTCAAATCAAAACTTAAGCTGATTGTTTTCTTTCACTGGTACGTATTAATACATTATGCATGAGCGAGGCAAAATAAGTTGAATACCAGTAATAGACCGGTAATTGGTCTCGATCAATACGCAAGCATTTTCAATAATTATATGATGACTGCCATGGCATGCATTGATCGAGATAGTTGTTAATAATTACATATATATATATGCTGACTAAAATATCTTCTACTTCTAGCTAATTCTGGCACATTATACTAGTAACCTGATTTTCAATGAATTGGCGATATTGATTCCATTGCATTTAATTGGCACGGTTCATTCTACGCGACTTGAAACCAACTTTGTGTAGTAGTGTAACAATTTTTGGTTTGTTGAATTTTCGCCAATTCACGAATTTGACGTTTAGTTCTTTGCCAGTTTTGCCGTACGTGGAGAGCCCGGTGAGTCCTGAGACAGATTTGATTCAAAATGCGAAGTTGCGTCTTACTGCTTGTTTATTAAAAACTCTCTCATTCCTGCAATGTTCCCAAAATTTTAAAGACCTTTTATATTGAAAAATTGTCTTTAAAATTTTGGAAAATCATTTGAAGCAAGTGTAAGACTTTACTTTCAACATGACCACATTTCATTGAAAAATTCTACTTCTTCAATTACATATGGCAATTTTTGAAGTGTCCAGAAACTTACAAGAGCCACTGTATTTGTAAGACAATGATAACTGTAATTTGCAAAGACAACGATAACTGCAACATGACTTCATTTGGCACACTTCCCTTGGCACTCTTGTATGGTCTTCCAATCTTCAGTAGAGTGGTGTGTGGTCTAATACTCCAATCGGACCTAGCTTTCATACACACCCAATGCTTCTGAAATTCAACATGTGCAATGTACCCACCACCTCCCAAAAAATTTCAATCCCCCGAAGTCTGCATCACTCGCTACCTTGATCTCAAGAGCTCTCGACCCCGAAATCTCCATCGAAGCACTACCGGTTAAGGTGTCTAAATTGTTATAATATTCCCATCGGTACGGTGAAATCAGCCCCAAAATTGTGCAATCGATAGCTGAGTGAGTGAACTACCTAAATCAACAGTGACATTGTTTCCAGGTTTCGGACGTGCCCACAAATCGCTACTGAGTGAAAGCAGCTCGCAAGCTGACTGCACTGGCTGAGGCGTTGAGGGGTTAACACGATATCATTCTCTTCCCTGCTTGCCCAAAGAAAATGAGTTACACGCTTTGCAGAAATGGGTGACATTCCTTGTGCAAATGGGAATGGATGACTGACAGTAATAGGCAACAATAAGCACATTGTGCACGATACCCATATTGCTAATCTGGGTGGTAATAGGCTAGTCGACCTTACAGATCCAGTGTGCAACCAAATCAAGTTCCAACACCAATTCAAGACTGCATCAAATATTGAACTTGCAACAGCTACAATGCTGACTTGGTAGAAAAATGCACAAAGTGCGTTCAATCCTTGAACACAGTCCTAGACCAGTCCTAGAACATCATGAGGTCACACTGACAGACGTATGTTTAGAAACTCTCTCCTCAATCCATACGGCCCTTCAACGTCTTGGTGATAACTTGGTCCGGTGTCCTGCATCACCAATTTGATATATCAGTACTTCGTAAGCCCCAACTGATGGTAGAAAAAGCTGCAATACTTTCAAAAAGCACAACGAAAAAGATGTGACTATTCTTACACGACATGAACAATTCCTCCCCATCCACTGATGCAATCACGGTCCACGGACGACAACAGAGCTTGTGATATCACCTCAAACAGCTCTTCCGGGCCCTGCCAGCATGATGCACACCAGAGTATTAAAATCTGACTTCAGAATATCATTCCTACAGGACCAGCACAAGGACTAAACAAAACTCAAACACCTCACATTGGTAATCAGTGGAGTGCAAGACATGAAGCTTCCATCATACAAAAATCAGGTTTGCAAGCATAAGATAATCAAACCTAGTTCAGAACATTATTCCTACAGATACAGCACAGCACCTGTACCGGCAAAACTCAAACCCCTCACATTCAAATCAGAGGAATATGAGGCATGAATTTTCTTCATACCAAATCAGGTTTGTACATAGACTCGCAAGCACCATACAACGACTCCGAAGCAGTTCCAGAGACCACGAAGTCCTTTGCCAGCTGCCTGCAAAACAAACCACAGTGAGAGATGGTTAGTAACTATCCTAGTTTCAAGCGATGGTAAAGGAGTGCCTTGATGGCCACAATAGGATCATCCAACTCTTTAATACAGTTCAAATGTAGATTTTTGCAAATAAAGAACGATTTTCTGGTTCAAAAATGTAGGGTATGCCATCTCGCTTTCTACTTTCTAGTGATAAAGTTTTGTAAAGATAGGGCCTTGATGTTATCTTAATATTAATTAAGTGTTCTGGCCACAATAGATGAGTGAAAGGACCATTATGGATGCAGTTTTAGCTAGATTTGGAGGTGAACTAATCACACTTCAAAAATTCATAACTCAAACTTCACTAAAAAAAAGTATGATTCCATTTTTATTCCTTCTCATTTTCAATTCACTATGTAAGAAAGAAGAATCGTGGCTTCTCTAATTACCACTCTAAAGTCAGATCACTAATTATGGCACTACTACCTTTATGCAAACCTGAAAGATAAACAGAGACATGGAAGAAGGAAGCAAAGGTTAGGGCATTACTTGGCTCCGATCAAATCAGTAGTGCAGATGAAAGGAGTTCCGTCTTCTCCGAGCCCAGCAATGATGGGCTCACAGAAGTAAGGTCCAAACCTGCAGTAATTATGCCAACAGTGAGAAAACAGAATGAAAAATAACACAACTTAACACACACCAAAGAGTACCTTGGTTACCTCTTCACTTATCACCACACTTGTTGTTAGGTCGTCATTGGAACTCAACTCTAAGTGTCCAAATCTTTAGGAGTTCAAATAAATAATTAAGGTAAAAAGGAAAGTAACAAAATGCATCTATAGAAAAAGAAATCGTACCATACATTATTGATAAAAAGGACCATGTTTCAAAAGTTGCTATAATCATCAGCAAATAGCTGTCAAACTTCTGATTTTGAGCTTGGGCACTTCAAGGTTAATCTGCCATACCTTTTCTCATAGAGAATGGCTGAAACCAGGCTAGCGAAGGTTTCTGGCCGCATGTCCCGCTCTTCTCGCAACTGATACAACTTGTGACGGAATTGCAGTCGTTGATGCCTGCGATCGTAAAAACCCAATTCAGATAACGTAAAGCCACCATTCACCACTCTAGGGGAGACGTTCCATTCACCATACAGGTGACTTTGAGCCTTTCTCTACCACAGTCTAGAAACTTGCGCCTTCAAAAACGTTGCACATTTATGTTGAGTTAAGCTGAAAATCAATAGCAAAAACCTAAACAGATGAAGCGTTCGCACACTTAACACAAATCAAAGTTCACCTGTATGGTCAATGGCGCCTCTAATGAACTGTATGGTAAATGGAGCCTCTACTTACCCGTTCAAACGACAACAAAAATCTTGTTCATTAACTATGAGATCTCATTACAGGTCGGTGTAAATTCACTTACATGGTCTGCACATCTGTGGCAAGACCTGAGAGGCCAATGTAGAGACGGTCATGAATCTTGAAGATGCGCTGAAAGTCAGTTGCAATCGTCTGAAAGTTAACACCCAGGCGACGATCACTCGCTATGGCGAAACAATCCTTGCCCACCATGGCAATCAGGGCACTTCCATTGTAGCTTGTGATCTGAAACACCTCAAAGGATCATGCCTCATTAACACAGTCTATCAAACAAACCACAAGCCCTAAGGAGGAAGTGCATAAAACCGTGGCCTAACAAATGGGGTGATAAGGTATGTACACCCACAATCAACAGTACCCAAAATGCGAAACTCAATTTTGGACCCAAAACCGTCCTAAATATTGATTTCATCAGATGTACAAATTCAAAACAGGAGAGTCTATGAGAATCTAGTGTTGGGTTTCTAGTGATCATAATTTTGACAATACTTTAAAATTCATAATTTATCCATATGGTGACCAAATAATGCATCCTATAGTGCATTAAAAACCTCTTTCAGTTGCCAATAACATCCAATAAAAAAAATTTATGTCCAATACTGCTGACTATGCTCACTTGTACTTTTAACAACTGAAAGAGTGCATACCTTATTAAATTCTTCAATGTACAAATGAAGAGAGAACACACTTTTAGGGCACTATGGTTGCAGACTTTGAAAATTCATAACTTCTTCCCCAAGAATTCAAAAAATATGAAGCAACTTAGGTTACGTTAGATGTGCCTTCTATTTGTCCTTCAAGGGAAATTCAATGTTTCAATGGGCTCAGACACAACCGCAATCAGCTGGTAAAATGGCCGCTTTCTGCACCTTCTACCGTAACTTCAAAGGAAACAGTAACAATATGCAAATCAGAAGCCGATACTTACCGACATTAGGGCAGACTTTCAAGTGAGAAGTGTAAGCATGCCCGTCCTCACGTAGAAGTCTTTAACTCCAGAACAAACCCTAAGAAGCAAAAAGGTCAATGCCCAATTCTGATTCAGCCACAGTCATCCTGAAACATGAACTCCCAGGGCGCTTGCACACGCAGAGCTCTGCCTTACAAACCAAGACTAAAATTGTAGAGCCATAACATATACAAGAGATGCAAAAAGCGAACAACCAACACTACCACAAAACTGTCCTCATATGATATCCTCACTAATCAACCACAAACCAAAGGAACGCTACTACAACCCTCTCGTCGATCGGTCTCAAGAGCTCTTTCATCGTTTGCAATCAAAACCCTGGAGCGCTCAAAACCTCAGAAAAAACGATCGAGTTTAGGGTTACCCTTCTTAGAGTTGTGTTGATTAGAGAAGGTATTGTGTTGTAGGTTTCGATGCACAGCAACTTCACGCACTATTGGAAAATGGAGCACCAGATGGACAGCAATCGAAGAGAAAACAAAAACAGAGGATCAGGGAAAAACTTCAACTCACCTAAGAATCCCCAGCAGAGCTTCTGATTAACTGATTACAGTATTGTGATGCGGCGTTCATGCCAATCGGACACCTTCGGCCTATGTCCAGGGCGTTTTGGGTTTCCGTCTGGCAGCCCGAGCAGAAATTTTTGGAGCCTGCCCGCCCCAAGTCCCCCCGCCCGGAAAGTCTTGGTCGCCTGCCCTTTCTCTGCCAGTGGTCATAGGCCCGGCGTTTCAGGGTTAATGGCTAAATTCAATGCTTTGTATGTTACTCAGTTTGTTACCATTTTGTAACCAGATGTGTATGGAAATTTTTATTTTTATTTTTCAGAGATAAAACTGCATGTCCTTTGTACTTCACAGAAATTTCAGATTTTTTTTGAGGAAAATTGTATTTTCTGAAATACTTTGAAGAAAAATTGAAAAAAAAATCATAGAAAATAGAAAATAATCTCAAAAAATCTGAAAATTTCACCATGTGTAAACATTACAATGAAAAACATCATGCTGTAAACTAATTTGCCGTGTATTTCTATAATTAGAATGCAATAGACATTAAAAATATAGCCAAAGTTCAAACTGCAATAAAATATTCAGTTTTTTACAAATTTTTCCAAAATTTCAATTGGAGAATAAACTAGAATAGGGGACCTCCATTTCATTAGTTGGGTTCAAATTCAAAAAATGTCGTTTTCAAGGAGAAATTTTAGATTTATACAATTTCTCAAAATACACTTAAATGACAAATTTTGCTATTCGTTTTTCTTAATTACTTCTCAATTATATGAAAACAAACATCAATTACACTAAGAATTCAGTTGGACACTCTTTGTAACTCAACATGAAAGGTCATTGAAAAAAATGGATGAAAAAACTACTATTAAGGCCTTTTGGTGGCTAGGAGAAGTCATCCGAAAGCTACAAAATGGCTCTGCTGGCGCTTAGGGGTTAACTTGCCTAATGAGGTTGTAATCTAATCTTATTAATTAAAAAAAATTTGCTATGAATTGATAGAAAACTGCAAAGGATCATTTTGTAGATGTTTGCATTAGAGAGTTGGCATATCATGGGTTGATTTACCTTGTATCTCCTAACCCTTTTGCTGCTAGAATTTGTACAATTCTTGGTCTCTTCTTCTTTATTGCTCTTTCATCTCAAGAAGTTATTTTGTATATCTCAAATGGCCCTTCAATATTGATGTGAGTATTCATATTTTTAAGATAGGTTATTTGTTTTGTTTGTATGATAAAGTGAGTTGTAACAATTCTTGAGACCTCTCATGGCATTCTTTATACCGCTTGAAAACACTTGGCGAAGAGGGGTGCACAAACTTTGTTTTGTGGCATTTAGGCCTTCAATGTGAAGATTGTTGAATTTCAAAAAAATCTAAGAATTAGAAAAGAGAATCAAATTACCTTTTATTTTGGAAAAAACTTTGAAATGCGATAATTTTCACATCCTACATCCAAACGGCGAGAGAGAAAGCTTTTGTACATCTCAGTAGATAGAGCTTTCTATTTCCATCAACAATGCAACTTCTCACTGTGCAACAAAATCCTTTCTCTCTTTTGTGCAAACTAAAGATATTGAATTTTTATTTTTATAAATTAGAGAATGAAAAATGAAAAAATGATTTTTGTTTCTATTTTGGTTGTGGCAAAGACAAAGGGCACACTAGTTAAGAGTAGAATAAAAAAAATTGCATAAGTGTAATTGTAAATGTACATGAGAAATTTGTACCAATTAGTTCACTGTTAATTCCTAAAGTTAATATATTTGACTATTAATGTTTTCATCAAAAATGCTTAAAAACTACCATTTCTAATACAAAATCCAAATTTTAGAAGAAAAAAAACATTTGAGGACACATGTAACCACAAGATCTTCTAGTATGCTAATTTAAAATATAGTTACATGAAAAATATTCAAGAATTTCCACCATGTACATTGCAAGATATTAGTGTTTGAATAGTCAAAAATCTTTTTTTGGCCCTACAAAAAATAGTCAATTACACTTCATAAGGTCACATTGGTATGAAAAATGTCCAAAATGGTGTTTGGATCAAGTTGGCTATATGCATAAAAAAAAATTAGATCATTTGGGATTATATAACATACAAGACAAAAATGACAAATTAGAAAAAGTAGAAAATGATTCAAAATACTAAATTGTTAATAATTTATTTACAAAACTAAAAATGTCCATCCTAATGGTTGTATGTTATGATGAACAATCTTCATCCAATGCTTTTATTTTATTTCAAAAATATTGGAAATTGAAATAAAGAAAAGACTTCAAAGTTATCATAGAGTACAGAATCTATTTCTAACTACAAACTAAAACTCCTCCTAACTTTCATCTCATTATTCAAAATGGAATGGTTCAAAGCTTTCTACATATATATAAATCTCAAAAACGAACTTCTATTTTATATTTTTTTTTAAAGTAATTTTTAAAGAAAATTTTGAGCTTTCTAGATTGTCTACTAAGCAATGAAAACTACGAATCATACAATAACTTTTTAATTATGTACTTAAAATCTATAAAAAAAAAAAATTGGGGCCTTAAAGCTACTCTTTAGGAAAATGTTGTGCAAAATTTTCAAAGAAAAAAATCATGAGCTACCTAAACTGCTATGCTACCAAAAAACGCTATGTAGGCTTTTAGGGGTTAATAAGTTCTACAAAGATGCTTTTCCTTCTAAAGTTTCATTCTCCAATAATGGCTTAAATCAATAGTAGGTTCATCAAAATAAATCTTTCCATTAAAAATATAGAGAGTTAAGAGCTCGAGGGGCAATGAGAAAATTAAACCCTAATTGGGGGAAAGTGGAGGCTATAAACAATAGATGAGATTTGGAGCTTCTAGAAGACTAATGGTTCCCAAAGTTCGAATTGCTATAGGGACACATTTCACTATTGCCAAAAAATAGAAATTGTAGACATCAATATGATCGAGACTGTGCCACATCATCAAATTTTTCTTAATTTCTTTTTTTTGGACCTTTTTTCACATTTCAAGACCCTCCAGTTCTTAAGTCTGAAGTTTTTGGTAATTATTGGCTTGACAATGGTCAACAATTTCAAAAATTGTTTCAGAAACAGACCCGAAACAGACCCAAAACAGCCCTCCTCAGACCTCAAATCTCATCTATTGTGAAGGGCAAGTGAAAGAAGCATTAAAGTAGCAGAAGGCACTAGACGAGCCACTATGAAGCTATATAGGAGGAGGCTCTTGAATGGAGTAGTTGTTTTGAACTGGCCTTGTAAAGGGCCTCAAAACAATGTATATGCTTTGAAAAATGGATAAATTTTCTTCAACCCAGGAAATGTCTTTAAAAGTGAGTGGTTTCAGCTAAGATAGTTAATAATCAATGTAGATAACCATTGTGTGTAGTGTATGGTTTAGTACTACGTAATTGAATGGCTTGAATGGAAATCTAAATGACATTCAAAGCAACCTTAAAATGTGATTACTTGTCAAATTTTGGCCAAATGAGTAACACACATGTGTCTTTCTTTTTTTTAATTTCTTTTTTAAGCAAAATGATGAAATAGAATTTCAATTGCTTAAAAATCTTGCTTGGTTTTTGACACTATATTGGTGTATGAGTAAACTTTGTTGAACACTTATATCATCTTCTAAATCGATTTTTGAATTCTTGTGCTCCATTAAAAGCTCCATTACTGCTCCCTACATGCATAAATAAGACCCTATGCACCTTTGCCTTCTAGAAATTGTATCTTATTCAAATTGAAGTTAGAAATTTATCCAAAAATTTGCTATACCTATGTTTTTGTTTCTTTTTTCTACCAAATTTTTTTTAATGTTTGGACATACAACTGAGTTTGAACTTCAAATCAATCTTTCTTTTTAGATGGTCGATTTCTGAACCATTTACCTTAAGGCAAAGGCGATGTACATGAGCCAGTTCTGAATCACAAAACAGCAAAGAACGAAGAAAGTTAGAGAACCCCTAAGAAGCAATGTGTTTTTTTCTACTGATTTGGAGCAAAATTGCACCAAATTTTTTTGCTTGGCACCATGCCCATAGAAAATAAATAGTAAAATTTTGAATGAAATCACCAATAAATTTCAAATTTTTAAAAACAATTGGATGAAATCACCAAATAATGGATAAAAATAGGATGATAAATATGTATTATGTGCTAATATGATATTTTCTATCCAATATATGGATGGATGTTGAAATTTGGAGCACCACAATAAAATGAACTATCGCCACTTGGACACTTCACAAAAAATGAAAAAAAAACAACACTGCCAAGACTTTCCGGGCGGGGGACTTGGGAGCGGGGGACTTGGGAGCAGGGGACTTGAGGGCGGGCGGGCTCAAAAAAAATTCTGCCCGGGCTTCAGGCGGAAACCCAAAACGGCCTGGGACTGCCGAGGATCGGACACTCTAGAACTCTGTGAGAAAACTTGGAGAAGAAGGAGAAAGAGTCGAAGTTGAGAACCGGACCGTCCTTCCGGGTACTGGAAGTAATAGCCGGGTATTCCACGAAGTTTGCTCGCAGTTTCATTTCAATACAATATGGTGTGTCTTGATCTGATGGTTTGCTGCTGCTTGGCCCTTTCAGAGATTTAGGGTTTCAATTCCAGTTGTGGGCCATTCTTTTCTTCCGTTATCGGCACGTTGGTCGGCACCTGCCCAAGTACCGTCCGTGCTTGGAACCGATTGAAGGTTCAACTACAAAAATCAGCAGCACTACCATGTGAGTGTCACTCTTGTTTTTGGTTTCTTGTTTTGATTTTTGGAGTACGACTTCTGGTTGTGATTGCGATTTGAGTTGCCACTGCTCCTCCTTCGAGCAACCTTTGTTTCCTACAAGAGTTTTCCATTAATGCATAGACGTATGAATCCTTAGATTTCTTCCCTGAGACTCACCCCTGACACAGGGTCAGCATAAACCCTTTTCCCTACTAAAAGTATAACTCTAGTCAGTGTGTGTGTGTGTGTGTGTGTGTTTCATTTTTTGAAATTGGTGTAGCAACTCGCATCAGTCATCGTCCACATCTCACCATGGAAGAGTCGAGGTTGGACACCTCTCATACTGCGGTAACAACCTAACCCTAGTACATCTTCTGTAGAAAGCCCTGATTTCGTAATTGAGCCTCGGCACTCACATAAATCTGGTTCTTGAGAAGCTAACCATTCCGCAGCTTTTATTGCCATACCGACCGCTGCCTCTTGTTACTCCATGTTTTAGGGTTTGCTGCCAAATTTACGAATGTGATGCTTGTTGCGAGGTGGTCTCCCGTCTCTTTGGATGTAGGCATGGCGGTGCTTGTGGTGCTTGGTTATTAAGATTAGATTCTCCTTGATTTTCTAGACTGCCGTTTTGTGGATCTCACATTTGTTTGCTGGCATGAAAATGGCATGCAGGAGATGATCGGTGCCGTTGCTAATGCTTTGGGGAGGGAGGTGAAGGTGTACGTTTCGCCTGCAGCCATTCAGAGTGGTGAACCCATTGGAAGCTCGCGTCGCCCAGACGGTAGATATTGCAAATCTCTTGTTCATATTATTGGGAGTCATGAGGTTCCTACAATTTTTAATAACTTTTAAATCGTTTTTGAGTTCTCCTTACAGTTAGAGTTTTCATTGAGAGTTCTGAAATTGTGCAGATGACTTGCCTGACGACTATTATGACCTAACTGCTGCAGATGAATTGCCCGACGACTACTATGATTTAACACTGGCAGACTATGCTGTCTTGCAAGCTAGTAAGCCTAAGGAAGGTCAGTGATCTCCTCTTTGTCAGAGTCTGTTCTACATTCAATTGTGGATTCAGTTTTGTAGAATTTCACGTTTCTTTGGAATTTGTTATTGGTCTTCAGAGACTAAGCCTTGGTTCGAAAGCGTCGAATGCTATGGTGTCCAATGAAAATGAAACGTGTGTGAAAAAAGTAGTAGTATGTTGGGGTTCATCTCTTCTTTTGTTTCGTGGAAATCGGGAAGGAACATGTTATTTTTTGAGTTATGCATTTCAATATGAAAATTATGGAACTCTATCTTGGGGTGGGGCACTTGTGATGAGCTGCTTTGGGGGGATGCATTTTACTTGGGTTTTATGTCACCTTTTTCTAAATGCACGATTGCTGGCTCGCATTCTCCTTGATCTTTAGAAATACACTTGAAGACGAAGAAAATCCGAGAAAGGGAGAAGGCATTGGCAGCAAAGAAAGTTCAAAGAACAAAGGTTGGAGTCCTACACCATGCTGGCAGTGTGCTGAAGCAGTAACACTTCATATTTCATATCCTACTCTACTAGAGAATCTTAGGATATGTATTCTTAACGCGGGAACTAAATTGTTTGCAGGCAACTATTCGTGTTCACTTTCCAGATGGATTTGTGGTGGAGGCAATCTTTAAACCCACGGAGACTATTTCAGATATCATGGCGCTAGTTCGAAAGTCAATTACTCGACAGGATTTGGCATTTTATTTATGTACGTACATCTGAAAGTTGCACTTTGCTTTTCTTGAAAGCATGGTCGCTTCAATTCAATAAGTATTGCAAAATTGAGATTCTAAGTCGACCTATTTTTGTTGTTTGACCAGACACAACGCCACCAAAGAGGCCTTTCAAAGACTTGCAACAGAATATCGTGGATGCGAATCTATGTCCAGGAGCAAACGTGTATTTTTCTTTCACGCCTTCACCAGGTAATGAGTTTCTCATACCTCAATTCCTGTGTTCGAACTATCCCACCGCAATACGGTTCTGTAGGGCAATGGCATGATGAGGTTGCAACATTAGTGTAATTAAGTGCCAAGTGCCATGTCAAAAATAGATAGTCCACTTTGGAAGCTAATAGTCGATTACAATGACTTTCAAAACATACTTCTATCGTTCAGTAATGTGGGGTACGGTTTCTTCTTTCTTTTTTTTCATTTTTTACCTTCTGTGACGCTTTTTTAGTGATCTATTTCAACTCTTAGTGATGTGGAATCAGCTACCCTGATTTGTCCTATTAGTGCGTGTTACAAAATAAATTTACATAAGGTTATAACTTAGGGAGGAATATTTTAACACATACCTAGTGTTATTCATGTTAACAAGTCTTCACAAATCTCATTTGATTAAATCATTCGTCTCCATATGTAAGTTCATTTTGTAACAGGCACAAACAGGACAAATCAGTGTACTTTAGCCACTTCGGCATTTAGAGGTCCAACTCAGCTTCATGTTGTTGCAATCAACTTTGAATGTACCATTATTGAAGAGGATCAGTTCCGTCAAATAGATAGCACAATATCTGACATCACTGTTCATAATGGAGCAGGTGTGGAGATTCCTAGAGAAGGGCCCTACCTTCGAGCAGAAGTCCAGGAGTTGCGGGATCTGCACAAATTACAAGAGGCTCCGACGGATACTGGTCTAAGCCCCCTTGAGGATCCTGTGGAGCAGCAGGTCTCGCCAACACCAGTGGCAGCTGCCAAGCGCCCTACAACCGACAGGAAAATCCCCAAGTGGCTGAAAAGGTAGTTCTCTACATGGAGGCCTAATATTGTTGTGTACTGTGCCCCCTGCTCCGCTTCTGTTTCAAGTTTCCTGTTCATTGCAGGCTTGGCTTGGCTCACTCAAAACTCCTTCGTAGTTGAAAAGCTATTGCTTCTCCCATCCATCTTGGAGGTATATTAGATATCATGGCCAAAGGGTCATAACTCATAACCGACTTGTATACTAAAGCTCCCCGATTTCACCATTGCTTGTTGAGCATTTTTGGTCGATTTGAATTCGAGTTTTGTACAGTTTGTTTGAGGCAATTGAATTCACAGGTTGTCAAATTTGTGGAGTGAATGAGCTGCTTCTTTTTTCTCAATGAACTTCAGTCTCTACTAGTTGTATTGTTTTATTGTTTTAAGTTTTATTATACATGATATTGAACTTGCCAATGAGTGGCGCATGTATTCTCTCATGCTAGATGATTGATTGCAGCAGCTCACACGTTGGCACAGAAAGAGGGTGGTAGCCTTGTAGGGCTATGATAAACTGACCTAATGATTGACAGCAATTATAAGTTCGCAGGCCAGGTTGCCGTGGATTGTATGTATTCAGCAGTGATTTGTTTACCCGCTTCTTCATCATGTCCGACTTGGTATTCTGTTGTTTGTGGACAAAAGCTCCATCAATGGTGCTTGTGTGTTCATTGATTGTTGTAAGGTACTGCATTGGTGGACTGTTTTGGGTTTGGTTTTGGTTTCATTCGATTCTAGGCAGGAGTTTTTATTTCATTTATTTGGGGTCACTGCAGAAAGCGATCTCCAGTGGAGTGAAGGAGCTACTGCTTTCATCCATCCACGGTCATGAATGAAACATGAAAAAATGTGGATGAAAATATATTTATTCAATCCGCAAGTGTGGAAATTCATGTAGAAATTTAAAGAGCGATATAATCCTGAGATTGCCGTGTGTAGCAGTTTAGCTACTACTTTCATCTCTGATCATGAATGAGACATGAAAAAATGTGGATGAAAATTAATTTATTCATCCGCAAGTGTGGACATTCATGTAAAAAATTAAAGAGAGCAGTACAATCCTAAGATTGTGTAGCAGTTTAGTGATTCATCCTTTAACAAAAGGAGGTTGTATTGCCAAATATTCACTCATCTAATTATTCTCTTTTTTAGCATTTTTTTTTTTTGCTCAAAAGGGAAACAAATTTTTGTCAACAATCTTATATAAGGTAGATCATCCCATTATAGACCAAATGGGAGCAGATTCATTGCGGGTCAAATTGTATTGGTGGTGTACATTTAAGAACTTGAATGTACACCACTACTACAATTTGACCTACAATGGATCTTGCTCCCATTTATTTTGTAATGGGGTAGTTTACCTTATCCCACTCTCCAATGGCTACTACATTGGATTGCAAAAAATTATTTAGCATGGTATAGATGGTTTGAGTCCATTGTAGACAATAAATCAACTTGTTTCTTTACAAAGTGTAGAAATTTGAGAATTAAAAATGAAGTATTATACTAAGAGTAAAATAGTTATCCTACACCTAATTGTGAGGAAGCAAATTGAAGAAACAATTTTAGAACCTCTACCAAAATGAACTTTGACCTTTTCTAACTTTTGTATAAGGTAGCAACATCCATAACCGTTACTCCATCCATAATTAACAAGTAGAGTGCCCTTAAAACGTCTTCAAGAGTACCTCCAAATTGTCACCCATTCTTAATTTTGATTGGTAAACTCTGAATTTTTTAAATTTTGTTGGGAGAATGAAGGTAGATTTACTAGAGTGCGGTATAGAGTGCCCTAGTGAGTTCCACTTTGAAAATTCATAGAAATTAGATGACTTGTCCAAAAATTCTCTTTTTTTTTTTTTAATTCATTATTTTCAGTTGCTAATACTGTAAAAATATTATTTCTAAAAAAAAATACCTTCAACTCTATTGAATTGCTTGTTTTGATGGTTATGGGTGTTCCTATCTTATGGTATCCAAACATTGCATTCTTTGGTGCATTGGAATCTTAGTCCTTCAACTTGCCAACACAAAAAAAGATGTAAGGTAGCAGCATCCATAACTGTCACTGCACCCATGACTGACAAGTAGAGTGTCTTTAAATCGTCTTCAAGAGTACCTTCAAATTATCACTCACTCTTAATTTTGATTGGTAAACTTTGAATTTTTTAGATTTTGCTGTGAGAATCAAGGTAGATTTAGTAGAGTGCGGTATAGGGTGCCCTAGTGAGTTCCAGTTTGAAAATTCACAGAAATTCAATAACTTGTCCAAAAATTCTCTTTTTTTTTTTTTAATTCATGATTTTCAGTTGCTAATACTGTAAAAATATTTTTTCTAAAAAAAGATACCTTTAACTCTACTGAATTGCTTATTTTGACGGTTATGGGTGTTCCTATCTTATGGTATCCAAACATTGCATTCTTTGGTGCATTGGAATCTCAGTCCTTCCACTTGCCAACACATTAAAAAAAAAGGTACCAACATGATGATAAAATAATAGTAAATAGGCACAGTTGCCAAAAGCGGTGATTTGGGGGGTACCCAACTTCGGTGGGTGTCAATCTCTGGGATTTCAAATGGAGGCGCAGTGTACTTCTTTCCAGTTTCCCAGAGTCTGAATTATTGAAGAAGATGGTAGCCGTACTGCCAATTTAAAGCTGATAAGTTCAAGCCTTGAGGCCTTACCAAAACAAAAAAAAAGAAAAAAAAGACGTCAGTCAGTCCTTCTCCTCTCACTTTAACTTTAATTTATGAAAACTGAGTGGAGGCTACCATTTGGAATCTATGGTAGAGGTACCCATAACCGATAAAATAAGCACATTTGGACATGATCTAGGGTAGTGCAAGGCAAAGCAAATATTTTCAGAGGTGCGTTGACTGAAATGATGGGGATTGCAAAAAAATTGGCAATTTTATCTCTTGGATTGAAATTACTATGAATTTTGAAAGGCAAAAGACTAATTGGGTTTGATCCATGAATAGCATCTAGAGTCATCCAATTCCAATCATTCAAGAACTCCTTTCTTGCTAAATACTTCCTACTTTGGTACTCACTTATGTGTGAGTAACTTATTGGTCCCAACCTTGAAAAAGTACAAAGACACACGTTCCTAGGAGAAAACAAAAATTCATTCGAATTGTAGTTGGAAATAGGGTACTCTATTTATTGTTGATGGATTGTGTCTTAGTAATGGGTACCTCTACTTTAATTTAAGAAAATTATCTCCCCTTAAGTATCCTTTAATTCCGCGCCTTGCCAATATATTATAATAAGGTGGGTACCCCTAAAACCAACACTTTTTGTTGTTGTGTCTAACCACTTCTTTAGTAAAAGTGATTTGTTTGGATGGGCATATTTCAAATTTAACCCCTAAATGCCCAAGGCACCAAAATCCGGTATTTGCAAACCTTTGAAGCTAAATAAAACCTAAACCAGTTGCTACTTTTACTAGTTTATGTTTTAGAAATCTTCTTTTTGAAGTTTAATTTTAGCATCAAAAATCCAATCTTGAAAATGATTGATTATGATTTTTCTATTCAAGATTTTGTGCAAGGGTGTTCATTGCAATCTTCACTTTCCGTAGTATTAGCAGTTCTTAGAATATATCCCCAAATACACTAATTCTTGGTGAAAAAATCACACTAACAATTCATTTAAAAAAAATCATAGAGTAGATTTTGAGAAGACATCAATTCGTTGGAGTTATGCGTGTTAGGTCCTTTAATCTCATATTTTTTTGGTAACCAACCTTTTAGATCTGATATATCAAAAGAAGATTGAAACTAACTTCAACTCACTTTTGCAATTTTAACACTTTCAGTCATAATCAAATAGTTTAATCTTTCAATTTATAAGTGATTGTTGTATTTTCTTTTCCTTACGAGGGTCCCTCTCACTACATTTGGGGGACCCATGTAAAGCAAAGGGGTATTTTTTAGAGGCCTATTTACCTCCTCAACAACATTAACCCCTAAAGGACCGCATGACCATTGAACCTATGCAGGAAATCTTAGGTAGGTTCCTCCAAAGTTATTTTGGGTCAAATCTTTTTTTAAATTTGAACACACTATGTAAACTTGTACTTCTTTCATAAAGATACAATTTTTTTCCGATCGGGTGCTTGGATCAAAAGTTATGCTACCCTGAACTTTCAAAGCAACTCAAGCAATTTCAAGCAACTTTTGCAAAACTTGTCCATTACTTCTAAAATTTGGTAGATATGTAATTTACATGATGTAAGATAAAAACGTAAAAAGAATAACCATGTATAGTATAAAAATCTCATTCTAGAAGGAGTTAAAGGTTGTTGTCCCTATTAAACAAGGTAAAAAAAAAATTTCTTCTAGTTTTGAACGTTATAATCTTTCAATCCGTACGGTCAAAGTTTTTGAAATTTTTTCCACACATTCCTATAGTAGTCTAGTTCATGTTTGTACAATTAAATCTTGAAAAAAAATCTTTTTTCTTTCTTTCTTTTTTCACTGCACTAGAAAGTGGCAATTTTTCACAATTTATATCCAAAATGTGCCTTGGTCCTTTAGGGGTTCAAAGGGTCCCTATCATTACCTAAATCTCCTACATAATCATCTATATCATTAATTATAATATGTAGGTCAATGCAATTTTCTTAGCCTATATTTCTTAAAACTAAATTAAAAAATAATATAAAAGTAAAATTGACAAGGAAAAAGTTTACAGAGAAATTAAAGAATTCAATTTCGAACTTGAAATCTTATGCAATCTCAAACAATGCTATGTTCAAGGTTTAGGAAATGTAGTTTTTATTGAAAGAGCACTTTGAACATACATACTTTTAGATGTATTGACATGTGAATATAAACATACAATAAGTAGAGTTCAACATCAATGTGTAAGATGTGTATATTGGAAGAAGTGGTCCATTTTAGTGATCACTATATTTCAACTTCAAAATTTAGAAGGTCTAAAAATATGAAACAACTTGGATTAGATGTTAATACCACTTCTTCTTTTTTAAATGAAAATTTATTGAAAAATAATTTAAAGAGTTTAGCATTCTCCAAATGCAAATCAATTGTTGAAAGGTTCATTTAAAGGACCACCTACCTTACAATACTCATATTGGATAAGACTACAAGTAGCATCAATCCTTAAAAGACTATAATATGTGCTATGCCTTTTTGTGCCCAATCATGCCAATAGTTCATCAATGTCTATAGTGTCTAGTAGATCCTTGTCTAGGTTGACACAGAGGATTTTATTGTAGACTATGTACAATTTATAATTTGTTGATGCTACTCATAAGGTGTTTGCCTTGTGGTGTTGAGATTTAGTTAAAATATTTGTTGCCTAGTCATGACAAGCTCTTGCCAATTGTACATTGACATAATGCAATAGCTTGATATGATGCAACAATCCTTGTAGTCGTTCCACTACAAGAGAATGGGGTCTTTTAAGTAGTATCCTAGACATCATGTCTTTTAAGTAATGTCTTTTAATGCATCTTTTAAGTAAAATTTTATTGAAAAGACAATCTTTTTAGTAAAATTTTACTTAAATGACGCATTCAAAGACATTATTTAAAAGACATGATGTTTAAGATACTACTTAAAAGACCCCATTCTCTTGTAGTGTTCCTTCTATCTTTGTAATAGTGTATGCTACAAACATTGTGTTCATTATCTTTTCTTTAAAAATGGTTTACATTTTATCCATGACAATTGTGTTTGTATAGAATCACATTGCTGATATGAGGTCACCCTAATTCATAAGGCCCATGTGACAACTCGTCTTTTAGGTCTCTCATATTAATGCAAAAAAATTTAAAACAAAGAAAAATATTTTAAAAATTATAATAAAAATGAACTATATTCCCAATATTTTTAGCCGAATAAAAAATTGGACCCTTTAATAGATTTTCATTGGTAGCAAAAAAACAATGGAATCCTAGTTTATAATTTTATTCAAATAAATAATACGGAGTATTAAACAAATAATATTCAAATATTAAGTCTCAAAGAACTCCTCATCAATTTTCTCTTATATAATATTTACAAATGCAACAATTGAAGATGAATGAGATTTCATACAAAAAAATCAAAAAAATTTAGTAGTATATATGAAAGGCCACACAAATTTTTGATGCAATAGTTATGTGGTGATTCTCAATTATATATATTTTGTAGTCATGGCTTTCATTTTATTGTTGTAGCCATAGATTGAGTTGTAGCTTTACTTTTTGAGCTTCATTATATGAATTTTGTTGTATCAATTCACACCCAAAGCACTCTATATTTGTCAATACAATTATATATATAAGACTAAAAATATTGACTAAACTAATTCCAATGTAAAGGTTGTTACCAAAATGAAGCATTTCAAGCATTTGCAATGTATAGAAATTACTCAGTAGAATCCTTTGAATTCACGAGTCATGATCTTTCAGTCTAACCTTTAAACAACAAGATCCATTGTCATCTAGTCAAACATCATGTCCTAGGTGAATTTAGCATATTAGATTGCCTTCAAATATTGATCTTATATTTTTATTACTTCAAACTATGGATGATGTAATATTAGGAGAAATTTCAATTGATTTTGTAAAAAATTGTAATTGTTATCATTTTTGTTGCGAAAATTAGAAATAAATAAGTAAAAATAATAGAAATGATCCAAATTATTTGAAATTTTCTCAAGAGGTACAAGTAGCAATGAATATTAGTGTACAAAATTTTCAATTGATTATTCTATTTTTAAAACCCCAAACAACCACAACAAAGACCTTGAAGTAATATTTGCCTATTAAACCACATTTAATACTTTATTGAATAGAGGTGAACATTTTTTATATTTTTTACTAATAGAGGATTGAACTTCCTATTTATTCAAAAGAATTCAAATTTTTTGATAAAAACTACAAATTATTGTTATTTTAAAGTTAGGGATAAAAAATAATTATATCATCTTGAATATACATTAGAATAATCTAAAAATTTACCATTAATGAATATAAGAACCCTAAAACTCAATTTTGTAATTCAAGATGAAAATAAATTTCAAAAGAAAAAAATATGAATGAAAAACACAACAAATTGTGTTTTTTGGATTTTAACACATAGAGCTTGCAATTGCAATAACTTTCTCAATTTTTAGATTTTTTCAAAATTGCAAGTTGAAATTGCAAGAAAACTTGTCAAGCTTCATTTTCTTAGTCAAAGTCAAATTTCAAAAATGGTTATATTTAAAGTTAAAATCAAGGTTGACCAAGGCACATCCACTTTTTGGATGCGTATGCACTTAAAGGCTAATTCCAACCCTTTCAACTCCAATTTCTAGAGGGATACATCATAATGCCAAGCTTTATACAATTTCATTGCAATACTAGGATGCAAGAAGGCAAAATTGGATGGTAAATTAGAGACAATTGGGCTCATGGACAATTTTGGGTCTTACCTTATAGAATGTATAATGATAGGCCTTAAATACTCATAATGAACAAACATTTGAAAATGGGTAAAGATATGTTTATGTTTTAGAAATAATCTCAAGATGTACTTCAAGATTATAAATGTTTGTTTGCTCATGTAACCTTTAAAGATGGAGTGTTTCATTTTAAACAATAAATGAATGCTTATTTTTTGTCATGACACCATATTTTTTTTAATACATCAAAATATTAATGATGGGATTTTTTAAATGTTACTTCTCATATTAACATTTTAGTCTACAAGTTTTCAATTCAAACTCTCTTTCTTAGCAAATATTCTACAGTTCAAAGATAACAATAAGTATAAGAGTTCAAAGGTGGATATACACAAAACTCCACCATGCTTAAACTTAAACTGTTATCAACACTTTGCGTGCATCTCCAAAATCGATATGTACATAGGTTAAAAAAAACAATTTAAAAACCTTTACCATACAAAAACTGTGACCCTTTTTAACTTTTGCACACAATATCCAAACCAACACAAACTTGTTGCAATGTAGCATTGATTCATGGATCGGATGAAAAATATTTTGAATGGGCGATTGCACGAAATACTTGTACTATTTGTTGCGTTTTTTTTTTACCTCTTAAACAAGGTTCTAACTTTTGAATTATAGACTCAATGCAAAAAACAAAAAATCTATTTCTAGATATCTTGATTGCAATTGATATCCTTATTTTTCAGAAATTTTAAAAATTCATTTCATATTTAAAAGTCAATTTTGTTAATTTGTCACAGTTTGTAGTTTAGGGGGTTTTAGTACTATTTTGAACCCAAAAAAACGAATTTTGAGGTAAAATTTCAATAGGATGATCTCATAATATACTTATAGCTATTGAAGAAAGGAATTTTCAAAATAGTTAATTTTATGTGGTATAGAAGTCTACAAAGAGACCCTTATACTGCTTGCTTTTTGAAACATATGAAACGTTATTTTGGTGGGGTTTTTTTTTCAAATCTCACCACCAATAGGATTCTAAATTGTCCAATTTTTAGATTTGTTTAAATCAAATTTTCCTATTTTTTAGAAATTAAAATGTCAAAGTTGTATTTTCTTCATTGGAATTCTAGACATAGAATTGTGGTGAAGAAAATAGATACTTCAATGTTTTAATTAATAAAAAATAGGATTTTAAAAAAAAAACAATTAAAATCATATAATATTAGAAGACTTTTTGGTGATGAGATTTGAACAAAAAACCCACCAAAATAATGTTTCATAAGTTTCAAAAAGCAAGCAGGACAAAGGTCTCTTTATGGACTTCTATACCACATAAAATTAACTATTTCAAAAATTACTTTCGTCAATAGCTATAAGAATATTATGAAATCATCCTCTCCAAATTTCACTTGAAAATTCGTTTTTCTGGGTTCAAAATAGTACTAAAAACCCCTAAATTGGAATTTATAACAAAACATTAGGGCTGATTAAAAATAATAAAATATCTTTGAAAAATCTTCAAAAAAAATAGACAAGATATATAATAGTTATAAATATATTGCCTATAAATTTTGAGTCATTTAGAGCCAAAACGTAAAATTTATGGCCAAAAAACTATTCAACATGTACTGTGTGACAAAAATAGTACAAGTGTTTTGTGCAATGACCCAAATGAAATACATTTTGGATGAAAACGTGCCCTTTTTTGTGACATGGGGTCATGACAAGAGTTGTGACCATTTGTACTACTTAATCAAATAGATGTCATGTTCTTTTGTGAGTTGGAACCTCCTTAGATTCACTTGCCAATAAGAAAATCAATGAAAATTTGACTATTCTAATACTGGTAGTAACTAGGCACAATAGCAAAAAGTGTTGGTTGGGGGGACACCCACCTCATGTTTTCAGTTCTATACTAGTGTGACTCATGTTATTGCCAATTTGCCATAGTCCAAGCAGAAGTAAAAATATTTTATTTTTATTTTTTTAAAGTTTAACCCATAAAAACTTCAAAATTTGATAACTTTCACACTGTAGATTCAAATGCCATGAAACAAAGCTCATGCATGCACCCCTCTTCGCAGAGAGCTTTCCCATGGTCCCAAGGGCTGGCTGTCAAGGCTGGCTGTGTCTTATGTTTGGGGATGCATGTTATTGTTGACTGAGTGTGCTTCTGCGTCAATCCATTGGAACTTGGACTTGCAGTCAACTTATTTTCCAACAGCAAGTTGCGTTGAAAGTTTCCATTTCCGTCCCTTGAAGGTTGTATGTTTAAAAAAATTTTAAAAAAGAAACAAGGTTTCCATTGGCTTGCATCTGAAACTGATGAAGTGATAAGCCATAGCCACCATCAGGATGTGCACGGCCACTGAGCTGAAGTAAGGTATGTCACTGACTTGAACAAGAGCATCCCCATGAGGAACTGACCCCCTTTCTTGGCCACTTGAGAAAACACTGAAATTTTTTATTTCTTGCAAATAATAATTTCTTGCAAATTCTGAATTCATATTTGCAATCAGAGTCCCCAAATTAGTCAATGGGAGTGTATAAGGTGAATTGGATAAGCATAAAATAGGGGACTTTTTGTTTTACTAGCACTAGTGATCTCAAAACTGTTTTTGAAATTTAGTGCAATATGCTACCTTTCAAGAGAAACATGCATCAACTTTGGCTATCTCGAGAGTGAATAGCAGTAGAACAAAATAGAAAAGAAAGGATTTTGCAAGTTGTGAAGGATTATTGGGAGTATTGTAAGACAAAACTAGCTAAATATATGCTAATTCTACTATACATGAAGTTGCAAATTGGCTATCAAATATTATTGCCTGTTGTAATTTTGACTAAAACAACTCCATTAAAGGCCTTTTTTGTACAATGTAATAGTAGCGTAAGGATTTTTTTGGTAGAAACTGAGCAAAATTTAGTCAGTTTTGAAAACACTGACTAGCACCCCTGAAATTACTTGGAGTGGCCAAGTGAAGCCAGGGACCAGTTCACCTTGGCCATGAAGATGAAGAGGAGAAAAGTTAGGGACACAAAGTGAACTGAAAGGCCCCCCACCAGTTCTCCCCGAAACATTTATCTCTCTGCAAAATATAATTTCTATACCTTAAGATAGGCTATTTATTTTGTTTTGTTTTATTTATTTGTCACATTGAGATCTCTTGGACCATGCATTCTCCAATCACTTGCTTGGTAGCATAGGAAAGCTTTTGGCAAGGAGGGATGCACGGGCTATATGTTGCATGTGTTCCAACCTACGATGGCAAAGTTATGGATTTTTGAGTTATTTTTGGTTCCAAAGAAATAGAAAATGATTACTTTCACTTTGATTTTGGTTGCAACTTTGGTACTATTGAAAAGCCCTTGACAATGAGGAGGAGTGTATAAGCTTGGTTTCATGGTGTTTGGACCTATCGTTTGAAAGTTATTGAATTTCAAAGTTTTTATGCATTTGAAAATTTGAAAATTATTTTTATTATTGATTTTGACTATGGCAACAATACATGGCACACTAGTCAATTTGAAGTCAAGATGAAAAGGTGCAAATAATAAATAGGGCAAAGGATTAGTATGGAGAAGGTACACATCATGTAACATGAGTAGAATCAAGTATAGGGTTCAGAAAATGTGAATTCCGTATCTAACTTCTTGTTTGGAGAATTGGAACCCCCTTTCCTAAATTTTTTCGGGTAGGAAATGTTGTTAGGGTTTTTTTCCTTCCTAGATGTAGGAAATTCATCTAGATAGGGAAAGAGAATTGAATTGGTGGAGATGCTCTAACTAAGTTACCAATAGTCTATTCTTAAAGCAACCTTTTTAGAATTGACTACTCTTGGAGGGGGAAGCTCAACTCTTTGCTTGAAACAACTTTTAATCAATTTTTGTAGGAAGAAGAAATGAAATTAACATCAAACATAAGTTGTTTCATGTTTTTTAGACATTCATGGAATAAGTCGTAAATTTTTGAAATTAAAATGTAGATAACTGATGGAAAGTGGTTGCAGTTGGACCACCTTTGGAAATGTACACTATCAATGGTGTTAGTATGCAAGCATGCAAGCCTTGAGCATATATATAAGTAAATGCCATGCAACCATTGAAGGTGTTTATAATATAAACACCTATAATATAGATATTTATAGTATAAATGCACTATTATCATAAACAATTATTATAATATAGAGATTCATATCATAGGTGCATAGTCTTCTAAGCTCATAGGCTCACATTTTTAAGCTCACATAATAACAACCCTAGAGTCATGGACTTCAATTAATAAATGTATATTGTACATTTGATGTGGCAATTTTAGGAGACATATTTTTATGGCAATATTTCATTTTAGTTAGACTTTTTGATTTTGTTGTTATCAAGTGATGCAATTTGAAAAAATTTAACTATTTTGCAAAATACTTGTCAATTTTGAATAAATAAGAATGACTAGGAATCACCAAGAAGAATGACAACTAAATAGGATGATTTGCCATATTTAGACAAATGTACTATAGTTGCTAGTATGTGAGCATAGAAAGTATGAGCCTAGAATTCTATACATGCCTTATAATATAGGTATCTATGTTATAGACACCTCAATGGTTATAGCGGAGGTTATAGTATATTTATATTCTAAACACCTATATATAGGTGTTTTTGTTATAAACACCTTCAATGAGTATAGGATATTTACTTATACTTCGGCTCAAGGCTCATAGGTTCACACTTCTATGCTCACATACTAGCATCATTGAAACAAACCATCATGGCCAATTATCCCATCATATATACCTTGAAAATGATTCAATGGTGATTTTTTTCAATTTATGAAATTTGGGTCGCAATCTATAGTTTTCCTAATACTAATGGAATGATTAATAACCTCATTAGGAATACCAAATTTTTTTGAATATACCATAGTAAAAAATGCCTTTTTATAGCCTTCCACATTAGAAATTATTGTGATCACTTTAGGTGATTAAAATGAGCATATTGAATGTAGTTTTTGTTGATTCTAGAGTAGTATAGAGACTCTTTGGGTAGAACACTTCAAAAATTCATGGTAAATTTGTGTTTTGTTTAAAAAATATAATTTCAAATTTTCAATTTCTCTCACTATTTCTCACATTTGTCTTTATGTATGAAAAGATTATAAAAATTAAACAATAGCATGAAGGAAAATTCTTAATTCTATTTGTGATGGGTTGTTTTACTTTAAATAGCTTCATCACTCTAGTAAGTAATATCACAAGTTAACATACTTAGTAATTGTATTGCATTGTTAAAACCAAGCCCTACAAATTGTTACTTCAAATGTACAACATTTATCCATAATCTTGAGCCTATAGTTAATTTAGTGTGTATCATATTCTAATACTATAAAATTCATAGTTTAAGTGTAAAAAATAATCTATAATTCCCTTTTGACTTCTAAAAAGGAAAAACAAAACAAAACAACTTAAAAAGTCCATGCTCAAATCAATTCTACATGATCAAAACCATAGCCGAACAACATGCCTTACTACATTCAAGGCAAATAATTTATATTTTTACAAGAATTGACCTTGCCAAAATTCTATGAAACCCTTTTTTTTTCTTTGTAAAAAAAAGACTTTTTAATTGAAAAAAGGATTTCAACTCGTATTCTTTAGAAATATTTTTTGACAAACTGAACTTGCCACGTACTGTAGTCCCCTAAAATTGAAAATCAAGCCTATAGAGGCCTATAGAAGTCCGTCCCGCCCCCTTAGTGGACTGACAGACACGATTTGTGGATGAATGTAGCGCACGATCAACCACGACTCTGTTCAACTGGATGGATGAACCTGCACCGTCTCCTTCTTCTTCACTGCTACGACTGCTCCGCCAACCACCTCTTCTCTGCATGTTTCCCCTGCAACTGCGCCCACGCCAGGTTCATAATTCGCCCAACTGGTTCCATTGGACATGCATTACATTTCGGGAAAAACATTTATGGAAAGCATTTCAGGGTTTGCAGCTGTTGGAGCTGCAGAGATCCCATTTGCGTCATTTCGTTTGGCCATGGCGATGACGCTGGGAGACTGCGTCTGCAGGTGAAGTTAAGAACTTGAGCACGGATTCCAAGGTGGGCTCAGTAAGAGCTTTGGCCGATTTCAGGGTGCAAGCTTCAGCAAGTGGCTGGTGATTCCAGGGTTCAAGTTCGGGAAAGTTGGGGACAGTTTTAGCAAGTTTAAGCAAGAGTTCTGGTGATTCCGAGGTACAAAGTGTGGGCGAGTTGGAGTTCGTTTTGGGCGATCGAGGGGTGCACCAGCTGTACTGTGCGTTGTGGTTAGCTAGTGTTTGAAGACGCTCGAGGGAGTTCTGAGCTTTCTTGTTAGGGTTGCGAGCTTGGTAGTCGCTGTAGGGGGGATGGAGAATTGAAGAAGTGACTAAGGGGTGGGAGTGTACGTACAGCCGATGGCGAGATCAAGACTCTGAAAACGGAAACCATGCATTTGAAAACACGATTTGAAATCTTTTCTAACGGGTGTCGGAGTGCGCGACTTGACCGAGTTTAGTAACAGGAGGTGGTTCCTGAAGAAGCTTTTTGAACAGCGACGACTGTCGTTTTTGATGAAAATTGGAAGCTCAGTGATCAGGGGGAAGAGCTTGTAACCCTAGCCTTATCGAGGAAGGTTAGAACAAAAGGAGCTGGAAGAGCTCGAGAGACAGCAATGGGGAATGCGGCGATGTGTGGCGGTCGTCCAGGTCCGGAAGTTCGTTCTCCAGTCACAGTCCTCCAATCTGACGGCAACGTGCTCACGCTCTCGAGCTCCCGAGTGCGTGTGGTGGACCTCATCCTGGACTACCCCAACCACTTCGTATGCCACTCAAGCTCCATCATCCTCCTCCAACACGGCAAGATCCTGCCGCTGCACACGCTCTTAGTCCCCGGGGAGGTTTACTTCCTGCTGCCCATGCCTCATCGCCCAGACCAAGATAACGAGTCCGATACTTCCTCCCTGCTGCACATCGAGCCGCCGAGAAAAGCGGTGCATCGCACGGGGAGCACCAAGTTTGTGATCTCCACGGAACAATTCGCGAAGATCATGGCGAGGACGGCCGTCAAAGAGGGACGATCTGGTTCTGGTGGAGTCTCTAATTCCACTGTGAAGCGCAAGAGGCAAGCTCGCGGGAGCAAGGCCACGGCGAAAAGTAGTAGTAGTGGGAATGCACCGATTGCACCGTGGCGACCTGGTCTCTCAAGCATTGAAGAAGTGGCTGCCAACTGATGATTGGTAAGCTCCTCCTTACTTACTTCGACTGTAATTGCACACACAGCTCACGCTGCTAATACTGCTGTTAAATTTGGTGGACTTTAGATTTCTTAACCAAAGCTTTGCTAAATTTAGTCACACTGGGACGTTCTCACATTGCGTACGTCCTGTATGCTTCTAGAAAGTCGATCTGTGTCTTTTAAAAACGACTTCACCATGCTTCCTTTGAATTAAAACCTGATAGCGTGGCTGGACCCGCTGTTGGATGTGCTAGAGTTTCGAATTTGTCAACAATGTTATTCACATTTGGTATTAGTTTTGCTAAATTTAGACACATTGGGACGTCTTTACCGTGGAGTCCTGTGTACTTCGGCATGTTCTTTATGTTTTGGGAAGAGTTCACGATGCGTAAGAATCAGAAAGTTGGTAGATTTTTCCCATGATTTTCGTTCACCGAATTATTTGTATGTGTCAGCATCAGGATAGAAACCCCTTGTCTTTATCATATGACTTTCAGTGTATGAACTTCAATACCGCACTAGATGAAGTTTTATTTTTTGGGGAAGATAAAATCTGAATACTAAAAAGTTTAAAAAAAACTGCGACTTCATGAATTTCTATATTTCAATTAATATTGAATTCATATGAAGATCATATGAAAGCCGCATGAATTAGCAATGCGTTGAATTAACAATTTTTGGGAGTATGACATTGACTGTCCTAGGAAGGACGTGGCCTTGATCAAGGTAGTCACCACTCAAAATACTCCGATTATTAAACCATTCTTAGTTTCTACAGTTAACAGTGGAATCATCCACTGGACCTCCGCTGTGTCGTTACAGGGCTAGGAAAAACTCGAGATGAGGAAGCTATATGCTAGAGCTTTGGTACTTCGCAAATTCTGCCATTGAGTTATTTCATTTTCAAATTATATACACGTGATAGAAGTCCTATGCTCTGACTTTTGGTACTTTTCGAAATCAGTCATTGAGTTTTCTCTTTGATTTTCATACTGTGTCAAAAAGTCTTTCAATTAGGGCCATTGTGTAGAGTGTTTATAACTGAAAGTCAAACATTCTTGAGGCTCGCTGAATGGGTTCCGATGTTTTCAAGAAGAGAGGGTTGCATGTGAAGGAATCGAATGCTAGGAACCAGGGAATCCCATCTTAAGTTCACGTAATCTACTGTAGTGAAAGTGATCTTATTTCAAAGGATGAGGTGGAAAAGGGAGTTTCCCAAGAGCTGCAATAATGTTTTGTGAATTTACGGTTACTGTTACAGTGGCCCTAGGTGTATGAATTCTTACTCATGAATGTGTCAAGGTTTTAATTTACATACAGGATTTCGATTTATGTCATATCAGACAACGAAGTTAGAAGTTTGTAAAACATTTATCCATTTTGTCAGATATCAAAGGGCCTTGTGACGTGTTAGCTATAAATACGTGAAGAGTCTTGAATCTTTTTCACGACAATTCTGGGATGCACCTGTACTGTTATCAAACTTAAATTTCTGCAAGTCTTGACACATTTCTTATCATTCAAACTGGAAATTGCTTTGGTTTTGCAGAGGGTTTTTGTCATGTGGGCCATGTAGAAAGCTCTGGAATTTTGATGGCATCGCTGTAGCCAACTCTCATCTCGAGGAGCCAACCTTGCAAGAGGAGGGTAGTTACAGAGACGGATAAGCCAGGCCGGAGTTCGGAACGGAGCAGCGACCGGTATCAATATCTAATAGGGTAGGTAATGTACTATAATAGGGGTGATCAGCATGTATGAGCCAGCAGACTATACATATAAAAAGACTGAGTTTCCGTATCAATGAAAGATTTTGTCACAGCCAATTGTGGAGTTGCTGCTCAACTTGATGTAATGCTAACTTATGAAAATGTGGGACCTGAAATGCGTTTCTTATTATTCAGTTTAGGTCGGTGACAGAATCAATTTCCAGCATCTTATGGTGGCATTAGAGAAAAAACTTGCAGGTTCGAACAAAAAGTCAGACAATCACTTATCAAGAGTCAGTCTGCCACCTAGAATGATATGTCTTGTTTTTGGAGTGCACATGTGGTTTTCCCCTAAAAATTCATGGGCTAGAAATTGACAAATATTCATGAATCAAACTGATGACTTTCTACATTCAAAGGGCTACAAATCAAATTTCCTTCACTTCTCAGAAACAGTCTTGTATTTAGAGGATCTCATACTTGACTTTAAAAGAGTTGCATACAATATAAAAAATATTGGGGGTCTAAAGAAAATGAATATATGAGAGCCAAATTTGTAAAGTGGTTTTGTTGGACTTTTTTTAGTACCATAACTTAATTTTTATAAGGAAGATTAGGGGCTTCTTACTTGAATAGAACCTCATATTAAAAAGTATCCTATGTTAGGTTTAGATTTGGATAGCATAGAAAATAGTATAGAAAATATTAATGAAAATATCCTAAATTCATAAAAATTCAAGGATTTTGCAAACAACATTTTCAAATACAAATTACAATACTTTCCATTAATAAAATCATTGCAAATTGTGAAGGGATAAGAATGAGTGATCATCTTGTGCTACATATCAATGTCCAAAATTAGAACAATGAAAAGTTCAATGGCATATAAAAATAGAGTTTAGAATCAAGAAGTCAAGTTGAAATATAAGATACCGCAAAAAACCCTACACTTTGCATGCAAAATAGTTGACATGTATGTAGTAACTATCGTTTTAGTACTTTAGATTAGAAGGTTGCTATTACGTGAGCATAAAAGTGTAAGCCTATGAGCCAAAAAGACTATACACCTGTAATGTAAGTGTCTATATTATAGTAACCTTCTATGTTAATATAACTCAAAAATCAATTTTTTCAACTCAAAGACATTTACATGAATAGTTTTCTAAGGGTTTCCATTAATGAAGATAAAATAGTTCTACCAAGGAAGCCACATGGACTAGATATTATGTATACAAATAAAATTACAAGCATCTAAAATCACCACTCAAAGTGTATATAGTGTATTCATTTGAATTTAGAGCATAGATTCTTTGCCCTTGATGCATCTTTTTTAAGACAAGATCTACAAAATGTGCAAATAGTAATTGAAGTTAATTCAAATAGTGAAATAAACATAAATATTTTAATATTGTATTTTTTGATATGTTTAGTAGATCCATGGAAACAAAAGAAGCATCTTTTTTGCTTTTAAGTTAGTGAAACTTTGGAAATAAAATATGTTCTTGTAAAAAATGTGATTTTAAAATTAACACACATCTCACATTTATTGAATGAACTTGATTGGGAGACCCTATCATTTTCAATATCCCTCTATGTAATTGCTTCTTTTTTCCAAACATCAAGAAATTCTCCTTCTCTCTAGTCATGATGAAATCTAATAGGATATTATTCACTTGTCAAGTTTCAAATATTTATATAGGAAATAATATTTATTTGTCCTAAGAAGTGTCACTATGTTATGCATGCTACAAATAAAAGCCTTGCCTACATTAAGGCGGATTAATGTTTGTGTTCAAATAGGATATAATCACCTATAATTGTCACATTTAAAAATTCATAAATTACTAAGTCTACTTTACAGAAAACTATAGGGACCCAATATACTTTTGGATTTATTATTTGGATACTTGAACCTAGCATTTGAACATTTTAGGAAGAATTTGGTACTTTCTAGAATTCTAAACATAGAGACTTACCATAAATTGAAACTTAGCTCTAGTATGCATTTTAAGAATTAATATTCATATTAGGCAAAAACCTAAATGTGACAATTTTTTGTTGTATTTATTTTAGATGGAATCAAGAAATTGTCTTGGTGGTAACTTGAGGTGGGCACCTCAAATGCACTACTAATCAAAAACTACTAGCTTCACTTTTTGTACATCTCTAAAAAACATATCTACCTATATGGATGAAATGATGGTAGAAACCTCTACCAAAAACTGACTTTGACCATTCATAATAAATTGCATACAATATCCAAATGCCACATTCATTAGTACATCAAAACTTCTTTTCATTTGCCAATATGAAAATACAAATTTGACCAATGTAATATTAATAACTAGCCACTATAGCAAAAAATGACATTTTAGGAGGTGCCCACCTTACATCTAACTTATTTCTTGTACAAAACTCAATCCAGACAACCATCTATCCCTGCAATGATACCTTGGAGGTAACTAACATTTTCATCCCACTTCTAAATTCACAATGAGAATGCAAATATGTAGTAAATAGATATTAGTCCATGAAGGACATTGAGACCCTAAAGTGGTAGGTGGATGACTTCATTCTTCACTATAGGAACAAAAAATGCACCTATTAATCCAATAATTGAAGTTTTTTGTGACTACGTTGGTCATAGAGGGACCGCATCTTTTAATGATTAATAGTCATTTGGTCATCTACTGAAAGATTTTTAAAAGTAGAATTTGGTTGAATCTTTTCTAGACTCAACTTCTAGTACAATTTTCAATTTTTTTTGAAGCTTACATGGTTCATTTCCTCCTTCCATACAATTGGACTATGTTTTCTACAATGGTAATTGGTTCCATCTTCCCAACTTCAAAATCTACCAATTCATTTTTTTTCAATACCACCGATAATTTCTAAGTAAAAAAAAAATTTACTGGAATTCTTTGACAAAGCAATGGCATCCATAAGATGACAATCTAGATACCAAACACTAATTCCAATGGGTATATTGCCAAGGCAAAGGCCAATACTCATCCCAAACAACCTTAATGCCTTTCCTCCCAACATCATCTATATATTTGTGTCCCACTTTGATATTATTTCTCATTTCTTATTCCATGGCAAATGAATTCTGCCAAATATAGAATGTATTTGGTTAAAATATGTGGTATTATTTCCCATGGACCAATTGATTATGATCCCTAGTAAGTAAATTTTCTTTTGGTTTCATAGTTTTTGCTTTCAAATGAAACTAGTTTTTTTTCTTCTCAATTGCATTGGTTAATTTTGAACTAGCCATTAATTTTTCTTGACCTTTGGTACATAACCTTCATCTATAGAGCCCATTTTTGTACAAATAATACACTTAGAAAGCCATATCAATATTATTCATGACATGGATGAGTTTGCTTTATAGTGCCTTGCATTATAGACTATTGATTGACTATGACTATTAGTGATTGAACAATATCCAATCATTGAGGCTATATTTGGTTTCATGAAAGTATTATTTTCATTGATATGGAGATAACATCCTTGGCTACTTCTAATCTTAGCAAGCTATTTCTTACAAATAGGATTTACATTCATGTTATTTAGTCTTTTATGTACAAATAGAAAAATAAGTGTTACATGACCAAATTGTGTATAGTATAGAACTTGGTACCTATTTGGGCGAGCCTTTTTGCAATATAGCTTAGTTTTCAAATAACTTCTTTTTTCACACACCCATTTTTGACAAGTAGACATTAATTAAAACTCTTTCCAAAGTACACTTGAATCATCCCTATATTTAATTGTAATAATTCAAATTTGGATTTGGATGTTTATGGTTCAAAAAAACAATAAATATGGTAGTAGAACACTACAAGAGAAAGGGGTGTTTTAAGTATAGTCCTAGAGATAACATTTTAAGCAATGACCTTTTTAAGAGACTTTATGTAAGAAATAAGTGTCTTTCTAGTAAAATTTTACTAGAAAGACACTTATTTCTTACTTAAAGTCTCTTAAAAAGGTCATTACTTAAAATGTTATCTCTAGGACTATACTTAAAACACCCCTTTCTCTTGTAGTGGAAGGAAGGCCTTGGAGTACTAACTAAAGCTATAATGTAAGGTCATGGTTGAAAAGGTACATATGGACATAAAGCTTATTAGGGTCTACATAAAAATTCATACTCATAGACTTTATATGAACCTAAAATTTACAAATAACTATTGGTGATAGCATTGGTGAATTTAAGAGTATGGATAGAATCTAAAACTCAAACTCTACAACTTCTAAGGGAAAAACACCCATTTCTACACCTGTTCCTTGCAGCAAACTGTAGATTCACCCAAATGCGTCAGTAGACTTCTTTTAACCCCTAAAGGACTGAAGTCCCCTCGGGGGACACTTGGAATTTCGGGCAGGCTTGTGTGACTTGAATTTTTTATATTATTTTTTGAAACTTTTTTTGAATATAGGAAATCAGATTAGCTTTCCAAAAATATAATTTTTATTTCAATTGGTGCTTGGAAGCAAAAGTTATGCCATTCTATGTCCAAAAAGCAGTTCGCCAGGCAGAAAAAAAAAACACAAAAAAAATTATTTTTTTATTTTTTATTTTTTTTCTTGAAGATTTTGTTTTGTTTTACATCTGAAGCTTTGTTTCATTTTATTTGGACTAATAATGAGAAAGTTACGGACAATCTTGTATTTCGGGCAATCTAAGCACCTTCTTCAGAAAATAACTTACAGAATTCATTTTTGAATGCAATTTTTCAAATTTTTCAAATTTTCTTTTTTGATAGGGTTTAGGATGTTTGCAAGAACAAGCTCACCGTTGGGATCATGGTTTTTCAATTCCATCTTAAAGTTATTAACAACTTAGTGTTTTGTTCAATCTTGAACCTACTTTTACTTAACAATTTTTTAATGAATGAAAATCAAGTAGTAGTTTTTTGAAATTTTTTTCCCTAATTCCCAACTCAAATGTTCAACATAATAAATTTTAACTTCATGGTCCATAGTGCAAAAACATTCAACAAATGGCAATCAAAGTCATCTGAAATTGCAAGTCAGAGTTCAAAAAAACTTTTTTTTTTCCAACTTTGCATGCTAATATCTTCCAATCGGTACGGTCAAACTTCATGAAATTTTTACCATATGATCTCAGACAAGTAATTTACAAGATCCTACGGTTAGATTCTAATAAATTTTTTTTTTTTGTTTTTTTGGGAGGAAGTAGCAAACATGGCAGTTTTGAGTGGTTTTCAAGCCAGAAAATGCCTCAGTCCTTTAGGGGTTAATGTGTTCGCCACATGTATGATTGTAATTTGCTAACACAACTAAAGGACACATAGAGAAATTTGTTTGGTTGAGTGGTGATTTTCGCAGGGTTCAGTTTTGGGGGCACCTACATGACAGTTCCACAACTCTAAGGAGCCAACACTTTGAAAATTTGTAGAAATTATATACTGTATTCGAAAAGTCTTTTTTATTTTTGGAATATTCATGATTTTCACTTGCTAATACTAGAATAATATCATTTTCAGAAAACGTTGCTTCCAACTACAGTATGCTGAATTCCTTATTTGGATGGTTTTGGGTGTTTCCACTGTATTTGCATCTCAATTCCAAAATATCCCAAATAACTTAGTTCCTTATGATTGATGATTTTTTTTCCTGAAATGGTCAATTCATGGACGGAGACCGGCGTCCTTTCACGTCCTTTCAGGGGTAAGGCCAGTTGCACGTGTTGGGTATAAATTCTGACATTTAGTTCCTTGCAAGTTGCAACTTGGCAGGCTCACTTGCAGGGGCGGGGGGCTGAACTGCGGGACTGGTTTCAGTTCTGGATATGGGTCAGTCTGACATTGGCGCAGAGCTGGTGGGCTTCAGTGGATAATCACCAACAATCATTCAAATGGGGAGGACGTTGAATCCTACCATCGAAGGTGGGCCCATTGAAGGTGGGCCCAGCAGGCTAGATTTATCCCAGGGGTAAACGCTGAATTTTTTTAATGTTCTGCACAATTTTTTGTTGGGTAAATTCTGAATTCATAAGGTGGGTAGACCTAAAAGCACCACTTTTTGGTACTGCACCTAGTAACTATTACTGGTCTGATCAAATTTTCATATAGTCTTCTTGGCAAGTGAAAGCACGTCCCAATGCACCAAAAAACGCAGCATTTGGATACAATATGTAAAAGTTATTAAGGTTCAAAGTCTGTTTATAAAAGCACTCCAACCAAATAGGTACATAATGGAATTCAGAAATGTACAGCAACTATAGGTGGTACTTTTAGGTGAGGTACAATTTTGGGTGTACCCACCTTATTTGCAATCAGAGGCCCCAAATTAACTAAGTAGTAGGGGTCAAGAACATACCCAAATACACAACACAAAATAGGGAGCTTTTTTACTTATATCCCTCGGGATAACTCAAGTTCTAACCTGATAGCCCACCTTCGATGGTAGGATTTAACGTCCCATGGGGTAAATTGACCCCTTGGAAAAACGCTGAATTTTTTCATTTTTCATGCATGATAAAATTTGCAAATTTTGAATTCATATTTGCAATCGGAGGTTTCCATTAGGAAGGAATGATGTTCAAGTTAAATTAATCTAGTACAAAGTATGGGACTTTTTTTTTTTACTTTGTGCACCTTTGAAATGACTTGGAGGAACTGAGAAAGGGCTAGGGTGAACTGACCCTCTCACTCGACTATTCAAGAAAACATTGAATTTTTTAATTTTTCATGCATGATAAAATTTGCAAATTCTAGATTCATATTTGCAATCAAAGGCCCCTAATTAGCTAGGAGAGGTGTATTAAGTAAATTACTTAGGCACAAAATAGGGATTTTATTTTTACTTGCAATCTTGGAATGACTTGGTGTGGCCACGCGAGGGTCGGAGCTAGGTCACCCCGATCCCAAGCAAGGAGCTACTTCAACCCAACCTTCTACAACATGCTTGTCAATTTAGCAAGATTTTCAAGTGACTTAGTCACTTGAAGTCTACACCTTGCATTTGTCTCACCACATCCATTAGTAAAGTGCAAGAAATTACCTCTAAGGTAGGACCATCCATGCCTAATCATTTAAGCAATTATTTTGGGACAATCAAGAGTGGTATGAAGTAGTACAATTTTTTTTCCATATAGAAGGACAAGAAATGTGAGGATTTTAATGTTTTTGAAATTTATTATCCAAATTGAAATTACTATGAATTTTTGGAGTTAAAAAAGTGCTTAGAACGTGTAGCCAATGTCTGGACTTTTCCAATTCCAATCATGCAAGAACTCACTTTCCTACTTCCTACTTTCCTACTTTCTTCCTAGATACTTTCCTTGTAGTTTGGGACATGTATCATGACCTTATTAGTCTTCACCTTAGGAATAAAAATTCCAAGCTTCAACTAGAAATCTAATACAACTTTGGTTGAAAATAGCTACACCCTACAAATTAGATATAGGAGCATGGTTGAGAATAGATGGTCCTATGTTGTTACGTGGTTGCTTAGTGTCATGTATTCATCACCTCTTCTTTACAAAATAGTGAAATTAGATTGTTTGACACTAATTTCTTGACATTTTACACTAAATAAATATTTATTGTTGTTGTTGTTGTATAGTATCATACTAAAAGAATGCCGTTCATCTAATGGTAGTAATGGATGTATAGATGCAATAATATCAAGAAGAAATAGAAAAAATCACATGCACTTCCATATTAACATCTAGTGAGTTGTAGAGCACCTTTTTTGGATAAAGCAACCTAATTGTTAACCCTGGAGTGCCAATAGCGCCAACAATGCTACAAGGAGATTGCTAGCAAGTTTTTCATCCATTTCTTGTTGCTTGACCTTTCACAAAGGCTTCTAAAGAGTACCTAATTCATTTTGTAGTCTTGTGAGTGTTTTTCTTCACATGAATAAGAAATTAGGAAAGAAATGGTTCACAAAATACACTAAAAATAGAAAACTTGAAGATTTGAAAATTTTTCATACACATCTAGTCTTGAAATGGTCGTTATAGGTCTGGCTTTTCAAGTAAATCCACTCTTTGATAGATGCAATCAATAGAACCCAATCTTTGATACATGTGATCAATCAAATAGTCATGAAATGTTGCCCATCATTTTGCCCTTCTTTCAATTCTTATTCGAAATTGTAATTAAAATTTTGATTCAACATATAGTGTTATGGGATGACTACAATACATAGTTTATTGTCATACCAGTAGTTTCTATAATGTGAGTTTATGATTATCAACATATAAGCCTAAATGTCTATGCACCTACATTATAGGTGTTTATAATATAGAAACCTTTCATAATTAAAGGATACCTATATTATAGATACCTATATTATATATGTTTATATTAAAAACACCTACAATGGTTGTAAGATATTTATTATACATATTATACATATGTTCAAGGCTCATGTACTCACATCCTAGCATCATTGCTTTTACTACCATGATATCACTTGAGCCAATACTTTTATTTTATTTTAATTTTTAATTTTAGAATTTGATTGCTAATTTTTGCTATTTTTGTATGCCAAACATATTTATTATATATAAAGAATTGAAAAATGGGTATGAAAAGAGATTTAAAAATTAGCCATCACTTCTATGGCAATTACAAATGATATACTAATGGTTGTGGCAACAATACACAACATACTAGTACTAGGCACTAATGCAAACGATGCAATGGGAAAAAAAACGGGAAAAAAACGTATAAGAAAAGGTTCTTCGCCTATGTCACAAGTGTAGTATTACAACAACTAACTAATCCTTCTACAATATTCCTCAAAACCCACATAGGTTTGAGTATTTTATTCCTAAAAGACAATTGAAATCTAAACAATTTTTTATCAAGTCAATTTTGGTTGGATATTCACAAAATTTTGATACAAAGTGTGAGCATGTACCACTTTAGTCAAAATATATATATTTTTTCAAATTAATTGCCGCTACATCAAAAGTTATGTTGTCTTGAATTTTTAAGGCAGCTAAGGGGATTAACCCACATTAGTGGTTTATAAGAAGAAAGTAAGAACTCGATTTGTGCCAACCAAATATCGTGCCAATCGCCTTAAATATCATGAAAGAGGGCAATGCCAAGTGTAACAAACAGCATGATCTACATCCTCGTCACCATACCCATCTTGTCATTCCACAACAATACATTCGGCAGATAATGCAGAACACGATTGCCCAATCCTATTCCATGTAAGGTATTACAACAAGAGCTGCAGTGCACTCATCCCTCTTGATCCATTTGGCCAAAGTTGGGCTGATTCAAACCTAACTGCAACATGTAGAGACTTAGTTGGAAAATCTTCTGTCAATTCAGAGCTTAATAATAATCCCAGCTAAGTCGTCTGTAACTCCCTTTTCTTGCGCAACTTTGAATATCTTCTTCAAAGTCTCCTCTGGAGAAGCGCTCTCCCTGGACATTGAAAGAAGAAATTGTCGGAAAATCACAGCCACCAAGGTATCACAAAGCCTCTGTATAAGTAATCCTATTGGATTAATACATAACTTAAGTTACATCAAACTTGAATTAATTGAAAGGGTTACCCTGCAGAGAGGCACATGTCCACCACTTCTTGGTTTCCCAACTCCCAAAGCCCATCAGTTCCCAAAATAATCATTTGATCCTCTGTTCACACAACAAACCGCAGGCAACAAAATTGAGCATAAATGACAGTTGTGCATAAGGTAGAAAATCCATTTGCAAAGCAAATGACTCCCATTTATGAGAAAGGTACCTTTCTCATGGATAAAAGTCATCCATTTACAAAGAAAATGTCACCTAGACGTGGTTTGTAAGAAGTGAGATACTTCTACCTAGGTTCAATCGCATTCAAAGATGCTTTCGTGAGATAAATCAATGCTAATGATCCAAGGGTGGAGTAGGGTTGTGATATGGATCTACTACTTCAATTTTCAACAATTTATATGAACTTATGCATATGGATAATCCACTCTGTTCATAAATACAACTCAACACCGTTGAAACTTGAAAGCTCTCTACGTAACCTTAGAACATCCCCACGGCCACTCACAATTTGGCACAAACTGGGCAAGTAGTCGGGCCCGGCCGAAGGAATTGCCCCATGGCACACTCAGCAAAGCCAAAAATAAGGCCGGGCCCACCCAAATTTGAGAATGACACGGCCAAGTGGCGAGTGTGTGGTCAGGCTCGGTGTACAATTATTTTATATTTCATTCCCTTGTTTGAGGCACTTTTCGAGTTTAGAAGAATTGATTCTCGGTGGCAACCATGACATGGCACCTCAAAGTCCAAAATAGCTTGCTTCCCCGCCTTGTGTCCGTATTGGGGTGGGGTAAATTTTTTTAGCCGGGCCCGGACTTCCTTAATGGCTCGGCCCCATGCTTGGCTCAAGCAAATAGCCCAGCTAAGGACCACTTACTGAGCCACTAAGGAAGCCCGGGCCCGGCTAAAAAAATTTGCCCTACCCCAACACAGACACGAGGCGGGGAAGCAAGCTATTTCGGACTTCGAGGTGCCACGTCATGGTTGCCACCGAGAATCAATTCTTCTAAACTCAAAAAGTGCCTCGAACAAGGAAATGAAATATAAAATAATTGTACACCGAGCCCGACCACACACTCGCCACTTGGCCATATCATTCTCAAATTTGGCCGGGCCCAGCCTTATTTTTGGCTTTGCCAAGTGTGCCGTGGGGCAATTCCTTCGGTCGGGCCCGGCCCAGTTTGTGCCAAATTGTGAGTGGCCGTGGGGATGCTCTTACTTCTTCCATAGCTAAGATGAGATGAGGTCCAATACCTGGAGTTAATGACTCCACAGACACGTGTGGTTCGGCTGTGAGCCCAAATCCTCCACTTGCTCCGTCTTGTCTATTATCTGACCAACTAACAAAAGAGAAAATTCATTAGAATTCAAGAAACAAAAATTTTACGGAACTTTCAAAAGTGATTTAGACGATGGAACCTAACTCACTCTTTCAGATAAACGTCTCCAAATGCACGTGATAGAGCCAGCAGGCCTCCAACTCGCCACGTTCCTCCCACGTTCACGACCTGCCACATAAATGCAAAGAAAAAGAGAGGGGAGAGTTTATTTACGGGAACGTATTACTTTCTGCCAATAGTGATAATTCAAAATTGCAGCTTAAAAATATAATGCACTGAAACAAGGATCTGAGCGTGGGCTCACAAGGGGCTTCCTTGGAGTTGGATTCTTCGCCTCAATGCGCTCCCTCTCCTCCTTTACATCTGGCTGCAAGAATACGAACAAAAACATAAATCAGCTTTCATGGACTGCACAATACATGAACCTGGTTTGCATGGTATGGCGGAGCTACCATAATAATTTTTAAGAGGAATTGCGAACACCTTGAGCCCCATTGCTAATTCAAGGAAGAATCAGGGTAATTAAAATGCTCTAATTCTCTAACACTTTCTTTCTTTGGCAGAGATCCTCTCACATCTGGAGTTCAAGAATGAAAGGTTTACAGTTCACACTAACCAGCTACAATAGGTAAGGATAGTTACTGCCAAGCGTAATGTAGCTCCAGTGAAAAGGGTGGGCAGTGGGCACTGGGCAGTCATCACTGCTCTAGGATATTATCACTGTTGAATTAGGTGTTCAGTAGAGACATAAATTGAGTACACCGATTAATCCTATTAGAGCGAGTGACACCACTTTACAAAAAACAACTATTTTAAATTAGTGCAGGCTAAAATGAATACTCTATTGTGCTGATTTCCAAAACAAAATAAAATTGTAGTAATGCTAGATTTGTAAGTGACACTAATTTTGCGCTGTCACTAATAGGAGAAATCAGTGTAGCTTACCTTGTGATCAACTGTCAACTGAATCGCCTGACCTCCACGAACTAGAACAACTCGGGCATCCCCCACGTTAGCCGCCACCAGTACCTTGCTGCCATCTAATGCACCCCAAGTAAGCTTCACATTGCATCCCTTGAAACACCATTATAAAAATCAAACACTGGATATCTGTCAGGCGGACCTGGTTTGGGAATTAGGACGGTTGTTGCTGCTGTTGCGCCACATTTTGATCCACCCAATCCCCGCTCACGCAGTGCTCCAAAGAAGCCCTTCGGCGAAGCCTATTCTTTCAGATCACATGCACATTTAGAGCTGGTCAATTGCAAATATCACTGTTCAAAATGATCGTAATTCTTCAATGAATAAAAGATCTCGTGTACGCTCCTCAAGTCACAAAACTCAAATTTAGTGTCACATATTGACAATTCAGTCAATTCATAGAGCCAATCAAGATTTCGTTACTCATCTACGGGAGTTGTCCAGTCACAAAAATGGATCAAAATATGAGGTATGAAGGTCCACTGATTCTGATATTCCATAAAGTTTTGTTCAAATTTGATGGACTTCCATTTTAAGCGTGTCAAATGCATGATTCCGTACCTATATACCATTCAGAACAATGTACTCTTTAGATTCTTGTCATTCAAACTCAAGAAAAAACTAAAAACAAGTTCAACCTTCAAATTTTCATTTCATGCTTTGAAGCAATGACAAAAATCAATAACTAAGTAAATTGGATATTTGGAGCTCGTCAAACTTAGTTTAAAGCATGAATTGAACATTGCAAGCAACTTAGATAAGAGTTGATTTCTATACCAGAGTGAGCTGGTCAATCTCTAGGTAAGCTGCTCGCGTTGCACGCACCACATCAGGATCTGCAACCATAGCCACTTCTGTTCAGAACAACAACACAAGGCTACATGAAGAGAAAAATTTTAAAATTGAATTTTAAAAGTCAAAAACTCAGAGTGCACTCATCTGAAAACTAACCAGATAACTTCGTCTTATAGATTGGCCACACCCTTGTTTTCAACATCCTGAAACCCAAAAGGCAAGAGTCAGTTCCTTGTAAACTAGAAGAAATTCACAAATGAACAAAAACTGCTTTGATCAAGAAATTTTATTTTTTTAAGAGTTCCAAGGGTTAGAATGATATACTCTGAGACGGCGCTTCCTCCATGTCCATCATAAACTCCGAAGAAAGCAGGCTCCTTCCCGGTAGCGTCCACTTCAATGGTGAACGTGTCCTCCATGTTCGCCCTGCCTGTCCCTTGCGTGGCAGCTCCCGCACACCTTCACCATCACACTTATTTCTTAGGGTTTGTAACAAAACGTTTATGAGAAAATACAAGATGAGTGAGAAGGAAATATTGTTAATAACATCTAAATATACAAGATTCTTGATTGAAGAGAAGATTGGAATAAAATCAATGAAATCTTTTAATTATAGAAAATGTAGTTACATGATACTGAAGTTTCAGAAAACGAATAGCATAAACTGCTTACCGTTCCTTGAGAACCAGAGCACAGCATGGTGAAGGAAGACCGGGCTTTTGCAAGTGCACAAAACCTGCTTTCTCTGCACAGTCCCACCATTCCCTGCATTCCCATTCCTTATTCCATATCCCACCTCGAATTCTTGCCCTAATTCTTTTTTACAACTTTAAGTCACTTTCCATTGAACCAGAAATCGAAATTTTAAAACGCACTGGTAACCACAGAAAACGTAATCCGTGGCTGCACTCAAAATTTGAAACTCAATCCTCAATCGAATGTTTTGAGTAATATCTCGTAAAAAAGCTACTCAATATTCGTTTATGATGAATTCTATAATAATACAATACCTCACATATCAAAGCATTGAGACCACAGCAAAGCAAACAACAAACCGATCTAGTCTTTGGAAATTTTCGCTCAATTCGCGGTCAAATCATGCGAGTGATAACTTGTCGGAAAGCTACGAACAATACGTTTCTACAATTAGAATCATCTGCTTAAAATAGATTAGAATTACTTGCCTGACGAACGACGCAGTGGGCGGCGAGAAGAGAACAGAGGAGGGGAGCCCGCCAGGAACGTGGAGGAGTACAACGGCGTGCGCACAGTGTCCTTAGAAGTCTGCGCACGAAAATCAAACCCGAAAATTAAAAGCTATCCATAATTCCCCAACTACAATAGAATGCACAAAACTAAACGGATCGACAAGATTTCAAACAAGACATTTACATTTTTGCATTTCCAAGATTTGAATACATCTTAAATTTGATTGCTAAGTAAGAAATACTCCTTCGATACAGTGTTGCAGGCCAGTAGTAGCGGATTGGGAGCGGTCTTACGATGGACATGGCTGCACCAGCATGATTGAATGAGCTGATGGACGCCATTGCTACGGAAATTGTGAAATAGTGGGTGCGGCAAATTCGTCCTTGCGATGGGGACTTACGATGGGAAAATTGGACAGTGTGGCGACCGAATTCTGCCGCTTGGGCTGAATTCGGATTGAATTTCGGAAGAGGAAGAGGAAGAGCGATCGGCGGAGGAAGCTGACAGGAGATAGGGTGCCTCTTGGCAACCACCCCACATTCTTCGTTTCCGTCGACGGATGGACGGACGATGTGGATATTCGTTCGTTGATGGACGGACTCCACGAATTTGGAAGATAAACTGCGGTTTCTTTCGGAACTCGTCCATGTGTGAAAGAAGAGTCTGATGGGGTAAGTTTGGTCTATTAGCTTTGCTAGGGAGATTTTGATGATTGGAGAGACAAAGAATTACATTGATTGAATTAATAGTATATGTGACATTAATTTATCAAAGTCATGCTATTTTCAATTAGTGCATGGGGAAATATTATTGAATTGTAATACATGTTTGTTTTTTGTTTTTTTAAGGTGATACTAATTTTTTAGGTGTTGCTAATTTCTTTGATCCCATCATTAATGAGACAAAATTGGTGTAGTTTGACCAACATAAATAACAAGCTATGTGTAGCAACTACTTTTCCTACATCTACCAAGTGAGTGGTTCAAGTGATGGATGAATTGGTAAGAAGATTAGCCTCTTCAAAAAAAATTAACCCAAATTGTTTCATAATTTCTTGACACATAGTCAAATTTTCAAATTTGATAGCATAGAATTCTTACTTGTGCCACTATTGGTATTGTTACAACCACTTTATGGTGCACAATGAGACTCATTGTGCACCATGAAAATTAAAATTAAAATTTTTAATTATTTCTACTTCCACCAACCCCCCCTCCCAATGTAATTCAAATTTATATAAATATTAAATTTTCTTTCAAATTTGAGCCCCCCTTTTTATAGTTTTGAGAAGGTGGGCCTCCATACAAGTAGTGTAGGATAAATGGAATTTGGTCATAGAACCATATATCGTATCCGTATTTGTATGCATATCCATATTTTGTATATTATTCAAAATCCATACCCATACGAGTATCCTGTATTCAATCTCCATATTCGATATCTGATCCATATCTTAGTATTTGTATCCATATAATTAAATTTTCCAAGAAAGAATCTACGGATATTGATTTTTTAGGGAAGGGGGCACTCCTATTAGAACAAGGGGTGATATGCAAATTACCCCAGATAGTTGGATAATTGTCAAATGGTGACATGTTGACTACATTTGTCTAGTAGACAAACATAACATCTTGTTGATCAAACACAATGATGTTCCAATGTCTGTAGAATAACTTTCACCAAATTCTCCTTAAAATGCCACTCTCAAAAGACAATGCATGTCGTGGTTTTAGGTGTTAGTGGGTGGCCAATCATGGTTCAAATGTAACTTGATAGAATTTTAAAAATAACAATTTTGGAAGCATCTACATTCTTCTAAAAGAAACTATACTCTTATAGGATCATTTGCTCTTTGAGAGCAAGGCCCTATTTGAACTCAAACTTCCTTACATTTAGCTTTAAGGAATGTAAAGTAGCTCCTTTCTTCTAGTCTAAAGTCAATAAAGCAATTGGAGTGGTACAACTCGCGCATCATCGACTTCAATGAGGAACATACTAAAAAGTAATGTACACAAAACAAAAATTTCTAACCTTTTAAAGACGATGCATTCAAATTTTTAACAAAGGATGAAGTCAAATATCTCCCAAGTATACATTTATAATTTTTTTTTACATCCTTCAAAATGTTTGTAGATTCTTAAATGTTAGATCTATTACATTAGTATGATATAGGCAAATATTGTGTGAAGTACTCAAGTATGTTTTACATCAAAAAGTCAAATTTTCAATTCAAAAAATAACCCTTCAAAAATGACTTAAATAACTTTTTTTGGATCAAGCTACCTTTTTGGAATAAGATAGAAATTTTAGGCAGCTCACTATGAATGGAGGGTTTTTTTTCAAACTTTTCACATAACTTATATACAAAGAATATGCCTTTAAGCTACAATAATTTTCATAATTTTTGACTATATGGTTCAAAAGTTACTATATGATATATATATATTTTTTCATTTGTTGGATAGTCTAGGCAAATTTTTTAAATCACTTTTTTCAAAAACAAAAAATTTTAATTTGTTTTTTTAGACTTGTGTATCCATAAAAAGCCTTAAATCATTCCATTTTGATTAATGAGATGAAATTTATGAAGAATTTTAGTTTGTGGACACTTATACACTTATTATTCTAAAATAAATTAGAAAGTTATTAATTTAATTCAATTTTCAATATTTTTTGAAAAAAAAAATTAGGATGTACACAATTTATTATAGCATTAAAACCATTGTCATAGGCATTTATTAATTCCATAACTAAATTATGAATAATTTAGTATTTTAAATCATTTTCTACTTCTATTCACTAATTTTTTTCTATATGTAGTACAATTCCAAATGATTTGAGAATTTTTGAGCATATAGCCAACTTGCCTTAAAGAATGAATCCAAAAAGGCAATACCGAAATTGACATTTCCACATAGAAATGTGACCTTGTATATGGCAATTACTGCCAATTCTATAGTGGAAACACCCAAAATCGTCCAAATAAGGAATTCAGCATGGTTGGAGGTATCTTTTTCTGAAAGTGATATTTTTCTAGCATTATCAAGAGAAAATAATGAATATTAAAAAAAATTAAATTTTTTGGAATCAGTATGTAATTTCTACAAATTTTCAAAGAGTTGGCTCCCTAGACCACTGGAATCGTCCTATAGGTGTATTCTAAACTGAACTCTGTTGAAATCAGTTGTTAGTGAATGAAAATTATATATGTGTCTTACAACTGCATCAGCAAATTAAAGTTAAACATTTGTCAGACACTTTAATGAACGCTTATGGACAGATTTAGTGACACTCTAGGGACCATGAATAGGTATAGGGACGAAAATGGGTGTTTCTCCCTTAAGTGCATTGTGACACTTTTGTCACAATGCATTCAAAATTTTGATTAATTAATTAAAAACTTCTTAAACTCCCCCTCAGATCCCCCGACTTTTAAGAAAATTTATTAATTAAAATTAATTATATGATAGTAACAACTTCAACTATCTATAGTTTGGCCCAAAAACATACAATTAAATTGTCAGTGGAGTTAGTTGTGACTTCTCAAAGTCTTGATGCCTACACAATTTGATGCCTCCAAAAGTGAATTAACCTAAAACACTTCAAAACTATCATTTCTAATATAAGGACAAACTTTTAGGAAATTTTTTTTTGGACACTCATGACCATAGGATCTTCTAGAAAATTGGTTTGAAAAGATGTAGAAAAAAACTCAGAAATTTCTATCATGTAGATCGCAAGATATGAGCATTTGAATTGACAATTTTTTTTAACTATGCAAATAAATAGGCAACTGCACTTCAAATGGTCACATTTGTATGAAATAATTTCCAAAATGGTGGTCACTCTTTGGACTTGTTCTTCAAAGCAAGTTGGCTACATACTTAAAAAAATTTCAAATTATTTGGAATGATATAACATATAGGAAAAAAAATTAAATAGAAAGAAATAAAGTATGATCTAAAATACTGAATTATTAACAATTTATTTATAGAATTGAAAATTTTTAATCTCAATGTTTGTAATGTTGTAATTAACAACATACACCTAATGTTTTTATTTTTTTTCAAAAATATTAAAAATTGAATTAAATAAAGGATTTCAACCTTTATGTAGAATAGAAAAGAGATTCTAAAACTACGTACAAACTACCCCAAATTAAAACTCCTCATAACTTTTGATTTATTGATCAAAACAGAATGATTCAAAGTTTTCAATTAAGATATAAATCTATAAAATCAATTTCAAATTTCCATTTCTTAAAAAAAATATTTTTAAAGAAGTTTCTTTTACTGCTCGAGCTGCCCACCAAGCAATGAAGGCTACACATCATACAATATCATTTTTTAACTACATACTCAAAAGGTTATGAAAATTGTTGGGCCTTCAAGGTACTCTTTGGAAAAATGTTGTGTGAAAATTTTGAAGAAAAAAATAAAAATTCCATTTGTAGTGAGCTGCTTGAAATTGTTGTATTGCCAAAAAACACAATTTAATGCTTTAAGAAATAATTTGATTTCAACTACTTCAAAATCTATACAACCAAATTAATTTGAAATTTTGTAGGTTGTAAGTGCAATTGTAGAATTCATACTAATGTGTTGGCATTGAATCCTAAGTTTGTTTGAATTCATACTAAATAATGTGTTTATAATCATAATGAATATCACAAACTTCAAGATGTTTGAGGTCATTTTGGGCCTTTAGTATCCCTCAACTCACTAATGATTGAAATTTTCCTATAAATCCTATCCACTTCACTGCCTACTTGCCAATTGTGCCAATTTTTTAAGCCAATAATAATAATTATTATTATTATTATTATTATTATTAATTTGTTAGAAGAGGCTCATGCTTTATGGTTTTATCATTCACCAATGTACAATCAACCCCTGGTGAAGAGACACGACAATTTCAATAGAAACCAATTATTAAAAAACCAATTTGGTCGATTAAAAAATTTTAAGTGTGTTTAGCTCGCTCTAATATACTTTAGGATTGGAAACATTACATAAAATATGAACCTTTAAAAATCCATTACCTTTCATCTGATTTTGGTTGTGATGCAAATATTTAAATAATAATAAATAATAATAATAAAATGTTTTTAAGATCACGAATCTAATGTGGTACTAGTAGTGCCCCATCATTTCATTTTTTTCTATAATTGCACAACTATCTAGCAACAATCTTGTGGCCTTTTGCAAGGTGTAGATTTTTTATAATGAATTTGCTAGACTTCTTGTTACTGTGAACAAATATCCTTTTTTTTGAGAAATTTATGGTGTCCAACTTACAATTTAGACCCAAAAGATTTCCACTATCAAATCCATCCTTCAATTTTGAATAATAAAATTTGGGATTTTTGAAAATAAAATTTTAAAATCTAAGCAATCCATCAAAAAGAGCAACAGACTACTCAATAGTTATCATTTGGAAATTAGAGTTAAATTAAAATAGTAGAGATTTAAAATTCTAAACTTAAGAAGATCAGTTCTTTGTAAAATTTGTTAATATTCAATCTACAATAGATTTTAAAAGGAATTTTCTATCTTGGATTTTAAACCTAATTCTAGTCATGACCTTCAAATTGTCATTAGTTAAGTCAATTTTTGGAGTAATCTTCAAGGATTCTGTACTAAAAAATATAAGATTTACTTTGTAATTATAGACTCTTGATTTGAAGCCACGACCAAAAATAGAATCTAGGACAAAAGTATTTGAATTAACCCTAAAAGACCATTGTCCCTTTGGGGGACAAATGGGATTTTGGGCATATATCTTTTTGCTTTGATTTTTGTCTTGATTTTCTGAAACTCTTTTTGGAGACAGAAAAATTGAATATCTTCATGGGGATATAATCTTTTTTTCAATTGGTGCGTGGGAACAAAAGTTATGCCCAAATAAGGTCAAAACAAGGGAGAGGGGGCAATTCGGGCAACACAAAAAAGTTTTGATAAATTTTTTTTGAATTTTTTTTCTTATAGATTATATTTTTTCCATTTGTAAAGCTTTGATTCATTTTATTTGGATTTTTTATGAGAAAGTTATAGACATTTTTATTTTTTGGGTAGCTAAACTATCTTTTTGAAAACAAAGAAACTTATAGGATTCATTTTTGAATGCAATTTTTCAAAATTTTCAAAAAAATTTCTTGCGTTGTTTGGTTCACTTGCTAGAATAATCTCTCCATTAGGATTAGTGCATTTTAATTCCATCTAAAAGATATCAATATTCTAAATTTTCCTTCTATCTTGTACCTATTTCTATTTAACAATTTTTTTAAGAATGAAAATTAAGTTTTTTTGGATTTCTTTTTTTTCCTAGATTCTCAACTCTATACTTCACTAGAAAGATTTAAAGCTCAAAACTCTGTAGTGCAAAAATTTAAGTTAAAAATGTTCAAAGTCAAAAAATCTAGTCCCACAATGTACTAAAAAACTTGTTTTTTCAATTTGAAACACAAATATTTGCAATTTATATGGTCGAAAATTCTGAATTTTTTTTCACACTTTTTTATACTAGTGAGCTATAAGATCCTACAATTATATGTGGAAAAAAAATAATTAAAGATGTTTTTTACTCTTTGCTATAGAAATGGCAGTTTTCATTGTTTTTTGGCAGAAAAAAGGCCTCCGTCCTTTAGGGCTTAAATCATGATGAAAATAACAAAATTTTGAAGCCGTGGCAAAAATAATGAAACAAACTCAAGACAAGAGAAGTTGAATTTCAAAGTCACACCTACAATTGAAGCAAGCCTACAAAGAATTAAATATTTTTTCAATTTAGGGGATTCAAAAACTTTTTGAAGATTCAATGGGAAACTATGGGGATCAATTAGTCTTTGAAACAAAGGCTCAAAAAATTTGGAATGTAAAAAACAAAAAATTGAATGCTTTTTTGACACAACCAATGAAGCAATGAGGCTTCCAAAAACAAGCGGAATATATGGAACATATCCAATTATGGACAATCTTTTGGAGATTTTTATTACAAAATGCAAAATCAAACCATTACTTTTGGAGGCTCTATAATGAGGGTGCACATGAGAAATTGCATTGACAATGGAAGATTCAATGTATAATCCAAAGTCAATACTGACATCCATTGGTTGATATTTATTGGTCATACTTTACAACTTTTGTTTGAAAGCCATCTTTAATTTTTTATTCTAAATTTTACTTTATAATACATTTTCAATAATTTAGATGGTTTGGTTTAAAGGGATCAAATTTAAATGTTTAAGATGAAGGATTTTGTTCTTAAAGTAATAATCCTATCTAAATAAATACTTTCATGAAAGACAAATCATTATTGAATGACACCGTAGATGTTTGGTGTCCACTGAATGACAAAGAACCTTTCCTTCTATGATAGAAATGCAATTTTTCATCCTCAGTATTGGGGGTAGAAAGGGAATATCTTCTAGTAATTTGACTTCGAATAAATATAATTGGCTTTTTCAAAGTAGGTGATGTCACATGATATCAAAATGTATAGTTTCCACGCCCACCGGTCCGTCTTTCAAAAGTTAAGACTTAATGTTCCACTAAACAAATAAATGACAAAAGTTTTTTTTTTCTAAAGCTTGTTATTAAACTAAAATATCCTAAGTTATATATTAGAATTGTTGAACAAAAAAGTTGCTTATACCTATAACAAGTTGAAAAATTACCCTTTATTGTATAAAATTGGAAGATTTTATCATTAAATAAAAAATATTATAAGCACATCAAAAATTAATGAAAAATTAATAAATAAGAAAAAATAATGAAAAATCACTAAGATATTGTATTCATTTTCAATGAATACAATAGAAGATTTTTGATGTTAATCTTCTATGAATGTTAAATTGGCTACTAGTTAATAAATATTGATGTATTTATAGTTGAAGAAACATTGAGTTTTTAATTTTTAATTTTCAAAATTCAAATGATGTGCCTATTTGAAAATCAATATCAAAACTCATCTTTCAAAATGAATATTACATATATACATTTTTGGCAAAAAAAAGGGAGAGGTGTACCATATTATTCAATTGTAGATTTTACACTAATTTGAAAATAGGCAATTGCAAGAAACACTTGAATTATTTTTTGTCACCTTTTATAAGCCCTTAAATTTTTTACCATGACTTTTACCTATACATCCAAAGCACTCAAAATTCATACCTAAGGTACAATAATGCTATTATATGCATTGCATAATTTTTTTATATTTATAAGAAAATTGTTTCAACAATCCTCAATTCAATGCTATTCTAACAATTTTGGGGTATTAATATTTTTGTCCCCAACAAGTTTGAAGCTAAAAAATTAGATTTGAGGTCATCTTCAAAGATTTTATCAATTGATTTTAAAAAACAACATTTCTCACCATCTTACACATATATATATATATTCAAAGTATAATATTCTTGTATTAAAAGAAGAATAATAGAGTTCTTTTTCATTACGATGTAACTATTTGATTAGTAGCCCCTTTAGATTCATAATAATAAACATCTTTTATCACATTCTTCTAAAGTTTTTTTCTATTTTCTAAAACTACAAATATCAAATATAGACTATTTTATTATTATCTTGAAATTTTAGTTTACTTGTTTATGTGTTATTTTTATAGAATATTTTTCCTAGGATTAAATATTTGTACATTATTTTAGTATTTTAGTATTTTATACTAACTTTTTGTATTTTTCTTGATCTTATTTTTTTGATACAAAAGCTTTTTGTTCAAAAACAACAATCAAAATGTAATTTAATCAATAAGTGTTTTTAATAATCATCCAAATATTTTTACATTAGAATTCAGTTTTAAGGATTCAAAATCTCAAGATGTTAAATAAAAATTACATTTTGAAATAAAAATATAAGAATATTTAAACAATTAATTATGGGAGATAATTAATTCATAAAGACTACCTCTGAAAAAGACCCACATTTCCTTGTGATATACAAAAGAAATATGGATCTTCTTAGAAACAAGATAAGTATTCAATAAATACTATTTATGAATAATTTTACCAAACTCCATACAAACCATGACTATAATGCACTATGCACTCTAAAGGCAAGATCTACAATGTCCTTTTGCCTCCAATCAAATAATAATCACATAATTTTTTTTTAATGTTTTATATAGAAAAATTCAGAAAACATTTCTAATAACTATTCAAAAATGAAGAAAATGAAGCTCAGAAGATACAATGACTTCAAATCATCAAAATCTTGAACAATATGAAAGTCATTCTCCTTCTTTATTTACCGAGCCTATAATTCCATATAAGGTTAGCTTTACAAACTTACTTGTTTACATTTTTGCAGATATTGAGAAAATATTGAAAATTTATTGAGAAATGTAGATAATATTGTCATAAATCCATACATGGTTGGCATGAATTATGATCTATAAAGAAAATCTTGATTTATAATAAGCTCATGATTTTATTTTCTAATATGCAAATGAATTTGTTGAAATTCTCTCAAATTTATCACAATCACTTGGTATAGGTGAGAAGAAAACAAAGAACAATTCATGTACATGTAACTAAATTAGCTCGAGCTTTAGCTATAGAGGCACAACAGTAAGTTTATTTTTTAATACAATTTCATAATGTAAATTATCAATTTTAATTTCTTAAATGCTTTGAGTTGAAGAATTTATTGAATATGCATCTGAAAAATTATTTTTAAATCCTTAATATTTCAAATCTAGTATGAATGAAGAAATATTGTAAGAAATATAGTACCTCAAGTATTTCTATGACCATGACTATTTAAACCCTAGAATCCTAAAAGTCATTTAGTCATTGTTTATTCCTAGTATGCTTAGAAAATATACTATAATATTGTGTGTTTTTTAAATATAAAATTTATATTGCATAATCTTTTACCTTTGGTACATTACGAAAATTCAAATCAAGATTCTAATCTATAAGATCTTCTTTATGCTATTATTAATTGTTGGAAAGATATCTTATGATTGAAAGTCTCTACTACATAATAGATTGTATTCATTTAGTAGTAGAGCTTATCAAAATTAATGTCTAATTGCTTCAAATTGCAATCCTTTGCAATTTCATAATTAATTTGAGGTACTAAAAACTAAAACTTGAATCAAATTAATATTATTTATAGTATATGAAAAATTTCATAGGTTTTGTACAAATGAAATAAAGACACAAAGATATAACCGTTATGATTTTCTTCCAAGAAACTTAATTCAACAATTTCGTCGTCCTGCAAATCTTTATTTTTTGGTCATATCTGCACTTCAATGTAGATCTGAATTATCAACAACAAGTTGGGGAACTACATTCATACCCCTTATATTTGTATTGTTTTTGAATGGATTTAAAGAAGGATATGATGAATTACGTCGTAGATCATCTGACAAAAAGGTGAAGTAAGCATTTTATATTTTTTGTAAATGATTTTTATGAACTACTATATTAAATATATTTATTTCAAGTACTCCTAAAAGACTTTCTAAATGGCATTCAATTTTATTTGAAGATGCAACATTTTTATAGGTTAACAAAAGACAAGTTGAAATTTTGAAAAATGATGAATTCATAAGTAATGATTGGAGTACTGTTGTTGTTGGTGACATATTAAAAATAAATGTAGATGAAGAATTTCCAGCAGATTTAGTTTTTCTATCGTCGTCAGATTCTCAAGGTAGGATTTTGGAACATGAATTTAATATGCATCACTACTACAATATTTATTTCATTTTAGACGCTTTAATTTATTACATTTGATTGGATTCAAAATACGTTTTTGTATTGTTTTCCAATATTCTTAAATCACCATATAAATTAATGTCTTAATGGTAATTTTCATTTAGGCTTGGCTTATATAGAAACTGCAAATTTAGATGGTGAGTCAAGTTTAAAAATACGCCACTCATTTTATAAGTTATCTAAATTAATATTTGAAGGTGGAAATCTATCACTTTCAATTTTTTCAAGGATGGTGATAAAATGTGAAAAGCCAAATAATCGAATGTTTCAATTTGAAGGTTCTATTAATTTGCAAGGTGAAGGAAAATTAGAAGTAGATGAAACACAAATTTTGTTGAGAGGGGCAACTTTGCGTCATACAGAGTGGATTCTTGGGGCAGTTGTATTTACAGGAATGGATACAAAACTCATGCGTAATATGATCTCTGGATTCCACAAGGTAATTAAAATAATAAACATTCAATTCTACATATGTTTTAAAGATTCTTAAGCATTGAAATCTATTCTAATATAATTATTGATGAGCATTTGAGCTAAAATGAAGTATGTATATTGAAAGAGAGTAGTTTTTAGTGTAATTGTACTTTCAATAATGTCTCAAGCCCTTTAAAACTCAAATAGTTGTAGTATTTACATAAATATTTGTAAAAAAAAAGAATGAAAATCTTATAGTTTGGTCAAGGACAAAAAATATCATCACATCTCTTATAATATTTTTTTTGATGAGTTTCACACAACAATCATACTTTTGGGATAAGTTTCATCTTAGCCATGAGACTTTGTTTAAAACAATTTTGTGAATTGCAATTATACATTTATGCATAAATTTTAAAAATAAGATGTAAAATTTTGAAATGCTTCAAAATTTGTAACTTCAAAATTTACATTGTATATTTCAAGATACAAAAAAATATATTATGAAAATATTGAAAACAATATTCAAATAGTAATATATATATCCTTATTAAACTTTTTATCTAAAATTCATCTTAATTCTTGATGGTACAGGTTTCATCTTTAGAAAAAAATAGCAATTATTCAGTAGGAATCATCTTGATTTTTTTATGTATTTTATGTTTGGGTATGGCTATTGCTGCAAATACTTTGATAGATGAACAAACTAACAAATGGCCATATTATCTTCCGGTCCAAACTCATTGGCCTGAGCCTAAAAACTCACTATCTTTAACTTTTATTCAAATGTTAAGGTTATTTACATTTCATATTAAATTGATGCATACTTAGTGAAAACAATTGAAATGAATTTTGCATCTTTGAAATTTATATATATATTTCATACATCTCATAATAATTAATATAGATTTAAGTTTCTATGAAATGATTCTTACAATGTCAATGCATTTTTAAAATATGATGTAGATTCATATTGTTATTGAATGAATTCATACCAATTTCAATGTATGTTATCCTTGAAATAGTAAAAGTAGTGCAATGTTTTTATGTAAATTGGGACATTCAAATGTTTTATCATGGCAACAATGTGCCTGCTCGTGCTCGTGCCTCTAGCTTAACTGAAGAACTTGGTCAAGTTGAATATATATTGTCTGATAAAACTGGAACATTGACCCAAAATTTAATGGCATTCATAAAATGTTCCATTGGAGGCGAAATATATGGAAAGTCATCATCAGAATTATCAAATGCAACAAAAAACTTTGAATCTCTAGAAAAAAATCATGAAGAAACAAGCAAGTCTATGCATAATATTGGACATGATCCAATCCTTATTGATATTTTAAACAACACTTTGTCTAATTCAAAAACGCAAACATGTCGTGCCTTTTTTACACACATAGCTCTTTGTCATACCGTCATTCCAAACTATGTCTTTGATGATGAAAGTGAAGAGATTTGCTATCAATCCACCTCTCCTGATGAAGTTGCACTTGTTCAAGTAAATTTTTATAACAACATTTATTTAATGTACTATCTCATATATGTATGTATTTTTGTATAGTACATCCCTCTATCCTAAAATGATCTTTTGATTCTCCTACTTATAATGAATAATAAACTTTGAAAATATAATACTAAACTTTGAAAGAGGCTCCAAAGCTCAAAGGCTTTATGACGATAAGAGTGCATCAAATTCTACTTGTAATTGAAAATAGGTTGAAATAACAATGTTTTTAACCTAAGGTCCCAAACATTTGGCCTACTAAAAGTTCAATTGGGGATGAAGGGAGTATCATTATAGAACTTGTTGGAATTCTAAGGTTGTTCTTGTTATTTCTACATATGAGGTGTCACAGTTAAACCACCTTTATCCTATTTTTAATTTGATCTCACTAACAAATATCCACAGTGAAAAACCATTCCAAATGATAAGAGAATTTTCAATGTGCTTTATTTTAAATACAAAACCATCATGTGGAATGGTTTATTAGTGAGAATTTTTTGTCTAATTGTAGCCTATCTATCATAAATAAGAAAAATTATCATGATTCTTACCATCAAGTTCATTGTCAATGTTTTGACATGGCATAATATTCAGGGAGCTTCAGAATGTGGTTTTCATCTAAAAAAGCGTACACCAAAAGAACTTGTTGTTTTTATTGAGGTTACAATGGAAGCTAGTAATTATCATCTTCATTCATATATATTAATATTTGACAAACCTAATGTGAATTTTTTAAAAATAATTCAATGCTAATAAGATCATTTAAAGTTTCATAGATGATTTCAATTCATCTCAGTTTTATATTCATTGTTGGCAATTAAGATGTGATCTACAAATAAGTTTTGAATTTAAATAAAGTAGTACAAACATTGGAATTTGATATTTTATAGGGTCAAGGTTTAGAACATTTTAGGATTTTGGCAATACTTGAATTTACACCAGAGCGCAAAAGAATGAGCATAATTTGCCAAGAACATAAAGGAAGGTATTATTATTATTATAAATCTTGTAATATAATCCATAAGAATCTTTGTACTTAATCAACTAATGCATATTGAAGTTTCAATATTTTTTCACACAAATAATAAATGAAATGTGAATTGTAGGATTAAATTGTATTGTAAAGGAGCTGATACTATAATATTTAAAAGACTTGCTAGTTCACAAGATGAACTAGTTGAAATTAGTCAACAACACCTTGAAGAATTTGCCAAATGTGGATTTCGTACCTTGTGCATGGCAGAACGAGAGGTATGTAATGCAAATAGTACTTTGTTTTTGAATAATATCACAAAGAAAACTTTAAAAAAACACAAGGAAATAGAGGGATTATTCAATATTTATATATTTTTCCACTAAACTTCAAATATATAGATGATGTTTTGGATACCCTAAACTTAAATAATACCAAACTAAATGTTGTTGAACTATTATGATAGTTAAGTCATGAAGAATTTCGAAATTGGGCAATTCATTTTTCCCAAGCAAGTCTAAGTCTTGACAACCGTGAGCAAAAACTAGCTGCTATTGCTAATAGCATTGAAAAAGATATGGTAAAAGATACATATTATAATAGTTTATATATAATTAAAATCTATAATTATTTTATTGTAGGTGGTTTTAATTCATTTTTGTTTTGAATTTGAATCATAAATTTATATTTCAATTTAATATTTTACTTCAAATATTTATTTAAGACATTCAAAAGGTTTGTTCTTAAGCTATAAATTCAAAGACTTGACATCCTAATTTTAACAAAAAATGTCATGAATTCATGATATGAAAATGAAATGATGATTTGTAGTAATAATTTACAATATCCTATAATATTAGATTCTATTGGGAGTATCAGCAGTAGAAGATAAATTACAAGAAGGTGTTCCAGAAACGGTCACCATGCTTACTGCAGCTGGAATTAAATTATGGGTAATTATATAATTGTTGTCTTTTATATTCTTAAAATTATTTTTGTTCCATTGAAATAAGACACATTTAAAAATAAAGGTAGTTGCCAACTTATTATAACTCCTTGCCAAGAAATGTCTTGTCCATTTTGTAGGAGAATTATGTTTTGTAATCCCTTCTTGTCTCATGAAATTCATGTAAAAGGTGATTACAAATTTTTCATTCATCAATTATATATTTTATACATTTTAAGATGGGTGTTTATATCAAGCAATCTCTTCATTGTTGGAAATTTTGGAATGAAATTAAAAAAATTTGTTGTCAAACTTTGTCTACCATGTCAACTTATTCTTTTCAGAATTCCCTCCACTTCACAAGTTGTCCTATACATAAAAAAACAAAAAACAAATATAGGAGTGTGGATATTATTTTTATAGAGCCATTAGATTCTAAATGCATTAGAAGAAATTTGAGGGCATTAGGAGACTGTGGGTTCCCGGACTACGGGTTCCCGGACTGCGGGAATACAGTTTCTACCCTGTGAAATTGAATCCTACGTGGTTAGGACACTGCTACGTAATAAAAAAAAATCAATTTTTTTGGACTTATTTTCATATTTCAGGACCCCCCCAATTTTTTATTTTTTATTTTTTTCGATAAAAGTCGGCCTGACAGGGGTCTGCGGCATTGGGAACCGTTTCGGGAACAGACCCAAAACAACCCTGTAATGCCTTCAGATTTCATCTAATGGTTGAATGCAAGATGATTTGTATAATAAAAATGTTGACTAAAATAAAGTTGTTTTTATAATACACTTTTAACCCATAAAGATCCATTGTCCTTTAGATAACTAAATGGATTTTGTCTATTTTCCTATTGTTTCAATTTTTTTGTGTGTTTTAAAACTATTTTTGAAGGTAGAAAAGTACATAAGATTTTTTGAAATGTAATTTTTATTTCAATAAATGTCTAAAAGCAATAATTATGGCACCAAGCTTGTCAAATAATGCAAAAAAATTACTAAAAGTCTAAATAAAATTTCCAAATTATTTTTCTTGTAGAAAGTACTTTTGTCTAGATGGAAAGATTTGATTCATAATTCTATGTCAATTAGTGATGATAAAGCTATAGGCAATCTTGTTCTTTAGGCAATCTAAGCAATCTTCTAAAAAAATAACTTATAGGAGTCATTTTATAAAATAATTTTTATAATTAAATTAAATTAACTTGACATGGTTTGGTTAATTTGCAATCGGGATTATTGCAGTTCAATTCCATCTTAGACCTATTAACTTGAGTCCTATATCTACTTCTACTTAGCATTTTTTTTAGGAGTGAAAATCAAGTGCATCTTTTCAGAGTAATTTTCCTATACTTTCATTTGATTTCTTTAGGAATTTTCTTAAATTTATACCAGTAGTGCAAAAATTTTAAGCTAAAAGATTTAAAGCCTTAAAATCTAATTAGGTAACCAACAAAAAAGTAAGTTCTTTCACTTCAAATACAAAAGATCTTGAATTCCATCTTCTCAAAGTTTTAATAATTTCTTCCACATGTTTTTATACTGTCTCAATGTAATATTCTATAATTAAATATGAAAAACAAACAATTTTCATAGTTTCTTTCACTTTCTAATAGAATTGATAGTTTTGACTCGAATTTGATTGAATAAGAGTCTTGGGACTTAAAGGATTAAGTCACTTCATATATAGATAACAATATTTTGATATTACTAGCCTATTTAAATTATTGCATTGTGATTCCTAAATCTGTTGTTGAGATTTTATTTGCATATTTTATAGTTTGCATTAATTTTGTTAGTATAGTCATCATAGTAGCAATATTTAATAAAATGAAGAATGATGGAAAGAAAGACTTTTACTATTCTTTGTCACAATTTGCTTGCTATCTCAAGCCATTATCAAGTATAAATTTGGTAGTAATGATTCAATGTAGATTAATATGAACATTTTAAAGTTGTGTTGTTGTTTTTAATTTTTTTTTAAGACTAAGCTAGTAGAAACTTGCAAATCAATCTTCTCCAGTGTACAATTGTACATTTTTTAGGCATGAAAAAAATGTTATAGTTATAGTGACTCTTTGATTGTATAATTATTCCTATAGAGTTGTCAATATTATCCATATTAATTTTTAAAATATATCATGCATTCTTTTATTCAAAAAATAAAATAAAAATATCCATTTTCTAGAGATTTTGTATTCTTTTCATTTTCTTATTTAGAAATTTATTTTATATTTGATCTTCTTAGAATATATAATCTATTAAGGTCTAGAAGTTGACTATATTATTTGTAATTATATAAATGTGTAATTTCAAAGTACCCTAAGAAAATCATGAATATTGAACCAAAATGCAACAAATGGTACAAGAGTTTTTTTGCAATTACTTATAAAGAAATATATATCAATGTTTGACTTCTACTTGGATGATAGTTGGAAAGGCATTTAAAGCGTTCTTATTCATAGATCACACAAGTCTTTTAAAAAAATCATACATAAAAAACATGGTGTCTATTATTTTAGAATCTGATTTTAGGATCATATAGAAGTTATATTTAGAATTTTTATGGCAATGCAAATATAAACATATAGATAGAAAAAGAGACAAGATGTATCAATACCCATATAATATTTTGTAGCATTATCAATATTGATTATCAATCCAAAAGTAATTATATATGAATGTTTAATATATGGGAGTGAACTAATTCTATTAACAAAAATATAGCAAAAGAGATCTATTAATTCTATGCATTGTGCTCCTTTTATATAGACATGCGTATAGACAAATCACAAATACAAACATCAAACAATTATCCAAATATAAACAATAGATTCTATAATATAATTTTCTTATTTGTTTGTATATTTCAATTAGAGATGTCATATTATTGTATATATGAATGATGGTATTGTAATACAAAAAAATTTATAGGTATTAACTGGTGATAAGCTAGAAACAGCAGTTTCAATTGGACTATCATGTAATTTGTTAGTTGAGTCAATGCACTTATTTCTATTATCTGAATCTATAGCTTCTACAGTGCCTCAATTGCTAAGAAGTATGGTTGAAGAAGCTCGAATCCTTCACAAAACATCATCTAAATATGGTATAATATAAAATTGTAAGAATTAGTTGATTTTGATTAAACCTTTCAATGCATAACAATTTTTGTGAACTAAAATTTCTTCAACATTTGGAATGCACAAAAATTATAAATAATGATTTTGTATATGTAATGTGAAGACACCATAATGAATCTAAATCTAAATATGATAACATGTAGTTATAAATGTTTTTTGCAAAATCTAGGATTAGAATCATCTACTATGGCTACTGTAATTGAAGGTGCTTCAGTTGGCATTGCATTAGAAGAAGCCAACCAATTAATATTTTTGGAATTGTGTAAATATTGTCGAGCAGTAGTTTGTTGTCGTGTTACACCTCTTCAAAAAGCTCAGGTGTACATTTCTATTATTTTATGACAAATCTTTAACATTTTAAATTATTTATAAATGTGTAGTGACAAATCTAAAAAAGAATTTAAAATAAAAATTGAATGTACATTTCAGGTTACAAAATTGGTCAAAGAAGATGGAAAGGTAGTCACCTTAGCTATTGGAGATGGTGCAAATGATGTAGGCATGATAAAAACCGCACAAATTGGTGTAGGAATTAGTGGACGAGAAGGACGTGCTGCAGAGATGGCTAGTGATTATGCTATAGGTCAATTTCGTTTTTTAGAAAGACTTCTTCTTGTTCATGGTCGGTGGTGAGTCTTTTGAATACATTATTATTGCTTTAAAAAATAAATATATTCATTTTAATTAAGAATTTATTTTAAATTATCCATTGCCAAAAAAAAATTTCAAGATTACTAAAATTCATCTACTATAATGTCAATTGGAATTTTTTTTCAATAAAAGATATATATAATACACTAAATAATGAAACTCTTTTAAAGATCATTAATTCTTAAAGAACTAGAATACATTCCTAATATAAATTGTCAAAAGTTGGTAGTTTCTAGATCAGAGTGAAAAAATGACAAAAACATTTTAAAAACATTTTGATTGTATAAATTTGTACTTGACTATGATAGAAGTGTGAGGAAAAAGTTTCAAAAACTTTGATGACATAAATTGAAAGAATTTAGCATTTGAAATTAGAAAAAAATTGTTGCCTTGCTTGATAAGATAATAAAATTTTATCTCCTAGATTGAAATTTTGAAGTATCCTTATTTAATGAACAATATACTCAGCAAATTTAAGAGGTGTACATAGAATTCCATAGAGGATTTAATTTTCCAAACTACTCAAATTGTCTATAATTTTTGGCAATGTAGCCTTTTCTTTGGACACCTATTATCAAAAAAATATTATATTCTTGCCGAGGAGGTACATATCTACATCTTGTGCCAAAATTTCAAAAAGACCAATTGAACATTGACATAGTATGAAACCTATCCAAATTTTCAATAGGTTTTTCAATGAGTATTTGGTCCTTTAGGTGTGAATTCCTATAAAAACAAGGATAGTTTAGATTTTCAAAATGCGCATATACATTACACTTCCTTTGTCCCAAAATATTTGTCTACAATTTTGTTGAAACTTTTGACATTGATCTCATTGATCATGTTATGAAAAGCATAAATTCAAAAGGGTCCAAATTATATACATCACTAAAATTAATGAAGAATGTTGCATGTGTATTGCAACCTAAATAGAATTGAACATACTACAACCTCAATACAACCTCCTCAAAACAACCTTGACTCTTTAAAGTATAGTTGAACATTTTTTTGATTGAATTGGGAGTTTTTTTTATAAGTATAGATGGATGGAGAACATACCTAAGCTTGGTGCTCAAAGAATGGATGTGGAGAATTTTGTTTGGTTTGGGATAGGACAAAAATGGATTCATATAGAGTTGGCATGCAAAATTTGGGTCACTTTATACTTTGAAATGGATGTTGACAAGCTATATTGGAGGTTAAAGGATAAAAAAATTGGCATGGTCAAGTAAATCCAAAAATTTATAGGAGGTGCCTAATACCAAGTATTTTACATTCAAATAGCCAAAACTAACATACTTGCAATCTCTTGTAGCTTTGTGTGCTAAATTTTTTTAAATGGTAATAACTATCTCTACTCCCACAATCAACCAAGGATGTTAAAGGATTAAAAAACAAATCGTGAAATTTTGTATATCTCAACCATAAACCAATCAAAAATCCCATTGGCATTTCTTCTTATATAATATTCAACTCTAGGATTTCGTATATAAGACTTCTATCAAAATGTCAAGAAACAATTCAAAATTTGAGACTAAGTAGATTGTGAGGTATTTTCATTTAAAGTAAAAAAAAATTTTGATTATTTTTTTGCACTTCACCATATTGGGTATTTAAACATTAAATGGTACTAATTGAAATTTTTGAAATTTTAAATACCTATGGTTGAAAATTAAAATTAAAATCTTAAGAAATAGTTTGTTTTTCTTATAAATATTTTTCATTGTTTTAGGAGTTTGTTGAATGCAAACTCATCTTTAGAATTGATGATTTCAAAAAATCATCAAAAATTACTATTTGGAAGAAAATTTTGGAATTGAGATTCAAAACAAAGTTGTAGAGTTTGAATTTTAGATTCTTTCTACCCATACAATTACAATTGCTAATGCTATCACCAATATTTTCTATAAATTTTGAAATTCAAAATTTAAAATTTCTTATAAATTCAATTACAAGCAAAATATTGTAAATTTTTGAGTAATTTTGGTGGAAAGGATTTGAAATGAGGTTCTCTTGATATGGCCCATTTTTGAAATTTTTGAGTTGTTTCATTCTATGACTTCATTTTTGCACTTCCGAATTTGAACAAGAGTCAACCCAAGTCAATTGCTTGAGAATTGAGATACTTCTACATTTATAATTTTAGATTGATATGTACTCTAGTAACACCAAATCCAACCCTTGGATAAGACTACAACTTCATAAAGTATCTTTGAAAATTAGGATGACCTTCATCTAAGTTTTAATGAAAAAGAAATTTGAATTTTAAATTGTACATTGGTTAGAAAGTAGACGATGGAGACTTGGAGTGCTTATTTAAGGATTAATAGTAATGTTGTTTCAACAAGTTATCTAGAGCCTATAAATTTATTTATTTTAAATCATAAAAATGACTTAAAAATGAATCTACTAGGTTAATATTTTACATAAATGCCCACATTGCCCACTATACAAAATTCTTTATAATTTTCACATTGCAAATCCAATGAAATAAACTTAAACTATTCATCATAATAAAATTATTATATTGTGGAAGGCTCAAGTTTAGTTTAACCACTAACACTACTTCAAATAAAATTATTTATTCAAACATTACTATAAAATATACTTTAATAGACCAAGCTTTAAGACTTATAGTTGAAATAAACCATCGTGATATGACAAGTTAGACTAAGTGCAAGTTTAAAGTATAGTCATACATGTTCATTACATTTGCAAAAGCTTGTGTACACTTTTATCTTCACCTAGAAAGCTTCAAAAGTCACAATAAAAATGGACATCACAAAAATCTATTAGAAATCTTGAAATATCTATTAGAAATATTTGATTTCTTAAATATTAAAGGATTATTAGATTTTATACTAAAAGTATTATCATTTCTAATTATGATTTATTTACTACTTGATTTATAGTATATAATACTTATATATGTTAAGATAATGTATAAAAAATAAAAATGATTGAATTTTGAAATATCATAATAAAATTCAAATAATAAAATTATTTTTGTATCTATTGAAAATTTAAAATAAAATGATTTTTTTATTTTTGTTAATTTCAATAAATTCATCATCAAATATCTTTGGATGTTTTAACAATTAAAAGTTAAATTTTTTTATAAAGTTTTAAATTTCTAAAGAAAAAACAAACCTTAACTTCTTCTTTTATATTTTCAACCACAATTTTATAGATTGGTTCATATGTATATATCTAGAGTAAGATTTAATTATTATCAATAAACTATTTATTTTCATAGATGCTCATGAAAATTAGGTCTTATAAAAGAAATAGAAACCTAATCATGTATTCCATTTACAAGAATATTGTATTATCCATGTCTCATTTCTATTTTTCTTTTATCTCAAAGTTCTCAGCACAAAATTTACATCCAAATTTTTTTGTCATCACATACAATTATGTGTGGACATTATGGCCTGCCTTATGGTGTGCAATACTTGATATTGATGTAAGTGCTTGCACTTCTCAGAACAATCCACAACTCTATGCAGAAACCCAATTAGACAAAGGTCCTCATTTTATTAAATCTATGAGTGGAATGATTGTTACAGCATTGTGGCATTCAATAATTGCTTTTGCCTTTCCTTATATGGCTTTTTTGTCAACAAGGTAAGCTCTTAGATTCTAAAGTATGTAATTAATAATAATACATAATAATATATTTAATACCAATCTAATTGATGTATAACAATTTTGCAATTTGATTTGTAGTTATAATTCTGAATTTTTCTAAAATGATTAATAACTTATATAGTTTAATTTTTAGTATTGAATTATAATCACTTTTCTAATTACATTTAAAAAACTATATGCATATGAATTATAAAGATTATGTTCCATATATGGATCAGTGATAGTAATTTATTATTGCAGTAATATTGGTCAAATAGGTGGAATGTGGACTTTTGGTTTGTTAGTTTATACAACCTCATTGTTTATTGTTACAACAAAGTTGGCAATTGATATACCACGTTATACAATATACCACGTTCTTAGTATTTTTGTTGCTCTTATTATTTATACAACTACAATATATTTCACTTCAATATCATCACAATCAACTTCACATTGGATCAATATTAAAGCCCAAGTTGCATTCATTTTTTCTTTTCCAAGCTTGTGGTTGTTCTTAGCACTAGGCCCTATTATTGCTTGTCTGCTAAATACCACATTTCAAGTATTTTCCAAACAAAAGTCACCTCAAGACTTTCAAATTATGCAAGAAATGGAGCATGGTTGGCAAGACAATATATATGTGAATCATCACCAACACTATGTGGATCAACTAAATGATTTTACAGTTGAACAGGTGATTGAAGATGATGGAATTATTTCAAGAACTAATGAAAGTTTGTCAAATGGAGAAATAATAATAAATACACTCGAAGAACATGATGATGTAGAAATTGATATAAATTCATCAAAAACAATATTATCAAATTTGAATCAGAAAAGAAATGTTGATCAAATAGAAAGTCTAAATATAAGAAACAACAATGACAATGTCACAACCAATGAATACATGTCATCTAAAGATCAAAATAGTCCTGCAAAATTTAATTGTAAGCTTTAATAACATATTGATTTTACTTTCATTTTCTATGATCAAATAGTATATTAAATTTATTCTTTACTATGGATAATTTTATAGTTATTAAATTAGTAATTATGGTTTTAAACTTTTAAACATGATACAGTAGCTATTCATTAGACTAAAATTGATCTAATACAATATTTGAAAATATTTGTATAAATGATACAAATTTTATATAAAACTATTAGATCTTTTCTAATTGGATATAAATTGAAAGATGAATTGCAGTTACAGAAGCTCTTCGTAAGAGTTTTAATAGAAGAAAAGCGAAAAAAACAATTCCCATAAAACAATCAACAAAACCTTTTGAAGTAGTAGAAACTTTAGGAATTATAAGTGAGGGATTTTTTCTTAATGAAAAGTCTAGTTCTCCATGGAAAAACTTAGCAAAGCATTGGTCTTTAACTCCAACACCTCAAAGTGAAGCGCCCATTCAAATTAAATCTCGTAGCAATGTCCAACCAAAAATTTTAACAAGAAAAAACAAGAAAAGAATGCTAAAAGCAAATCCTGCTATGTCAAGACTTACAAGACTTGCATCTACAAAAATGAACATTTCTAATTTGGATTTATTTTCTAAAGATGAAGATCATTTGGCTAATCCTTTGGAATATGTTTCACAAAACTATCTATTAGAAATGCCATCTTCATTGCCATTTGTTTCTAATTCAAAAGAAGAATACTGGTTGCAATTAGGCAAAAATAATATAAATTCTTCTAGAAAGCCTGAACCGTCAAAATACTCCAATGTCATGGTATCAAGTCATCGAGATCAACCATCTATAGATCATTGTGAAAAAAATCGAAGTAGTGTAAGCCATTTAGGATATTCAACTTCTAAACCTAATACACCTAATTTTATATTGCCAACACAAACTCTACGACCTTCACTTGAAGAAAATTTGCACCCTGCTAGATTTAGTACTATTGATTATTATTCGAGCCTAACAGGTGGTCCTTTTCATCATGGTAAAACAATAAAGGTCACAAAATATAATCCAAATGATTATATAGAAAATAACATAAAACAAAGTAGAGGTTCATCATTCTATGACAATGATTATGACATTGAATATGACAATGACAATGATATTTCAAAGAATAGAAGGGGGAATGAAGACAATGATGATGATGAAAGGAATACTAAAAAGTCATTTTATAATGAATCAAGATATCAAAATTTAAACCAATATCAACATGAGGAATTAAATGTTTACAATTCATCTAGAATGAAACATCTTAAAACTGAGTTGAAAAGAAAGCAAAAACCACCTAAATTTTCTTCATCTTCTTATGAAGATTTGGATCACTCTCAAGATTTTAATCCTACTACAAACAGAGAAGTTCAAAGCACAAAGGATTCATATGACCAAACAACTCAATTGACATTGGTCAACTCTATTTTAAATGAAAATCTACCAATGTATCGCCGTGTAAGCGCATCTGGTCATGTATCTTTGATATTGCAACCAGATACTTTGAATCTTCTTCCCCATGAATCCCCATTTGCTGATTATACAAAACATGGATTAAATAAAGAAAATATAGAAGCAATTGTAAGCAAAGATTTAATAAATGAATCTTTTGAAAAAAATAATGAAAATAAATTATTAAATAAAGAAACTAAATTAGACAACAAGAAACCACCTCGAATTATATCACCACAAATTTTAGAGTCTTTTGAACCATTTAGAGTTGAACCAATGATTGCATTGGAAAAAGTTGAACTACAACAAAATTCATTGGAACATGCATCAAAAGAAGTTGAGCATAGTATTGTTCAAACTCTTCCTTATGAATCATCTTTTGCAGACTATTCAAAACATGGAATTAGAGAGCAATTAATTTCTAAAGATTCTAATGAAGATTCTTCTAATCAATTTGCATTAGACAATTTTAATAAAGATGAAAAGCTTCTTAATCCAAACAATGTGCAAGCTCCATCAGTTCCTTTTATTTCTAACTATGTTGTACATGGAAGGTTTCCTTGGGCATCTGAGACTGGTGACCCTAGCCATTCACTCCCTCCCACACTTGGAGCTCCACTTTTAACTGCATTAGATCATACAATAGCAATAGCACAACCAAATGTTAATATAGACATTCCAAATGTTGTTGATTCTATTGTGACAACAAATAATACACAAAGAATATCCACAATTTCACGTGTTAGTCTATACTCTAGCATTGATGTTCCAACCTATAAACAAACATTAGAAGTTATTCCCCATAGAAGTAGTGGAACTGAGCAAAAATTTTAAACAACAAAAGTAGCATGAATTTCAAATATTAATAGAAATGAAGGTAGTAGAGATGAAGAACTCTTAAGGTAGTATATTCATATGCTTTTTGAATGCATTTTACAATAAAACTTTCATTTGAAGACTTTTGATCAAGTTTGTGAATACTTATTCATTATTTTAATCTTATAATTTGGTATTTAAAGTTCTTTATTTTTTTGAATTTATAAATTGAATTAATTTGATTATATATATGATTAAAAAGAAAAAACTAAAATTCTCAGTGTAAACTAGAATACAATAAGTGAAGTGAACAATAGACATACTTTTGTAGAATATATTTTTTTCTAAAACTAAAGTCTAAACTATACAATATAAGGAAATTTTTTCCAAAATTCCATCTTTATATACTATTTTTTTTCCAAGGAATAACCTTCCTAAATTTTTTAAATTATATTTAGCCAAACAATCCAAATATGACCAATAGCTATAGTACAAAGCATGTTATACACAATTTTTACTAGAATAATTTAAAAAAATTAAAAACAATGTATTTTATTTTTTAAAGAATATATTTATAATATAAATAATAAAACTAAATATTAAAATATTAAAATATACAATATTTAACTAATTTTTCATTAGAAATTCATAATTGTATAGCAATAATTATTAGTAATCTATTGAGTTTTGATAATATTTTTTGATATTTCAAACATTAAGATGGAGAAAAATCAAGATCTTTTTATAATTCAGAGATTTTTGCATCCATTCATTGTCCATTTATCATTGAATATATAGTCTTCAAGTATTCAAATTAATTATGGATCATTTTATAATTCTTGAAACATATTTTTATTTTTAATATAAGATTAAAAAATTTGTAGTTGGGGTATTGATTTTGTTGCCTATTTAGAAGCAATATTATTACCTATGTTCATAAATGATTTGTTTAAATTCCTATAGAAATGGAATTGGCCAATTTTGATCAATAAACCTTTAGTGTTGGAGGAAGGTGTTTGTGTTTGTTAGTCTTAAATCCATACATTTGCAAATATTTTGTGGCATTCTTTGGTATCTTGATGAAACCTTTGAAAAAATTGTACTCATAAATTTTTTTCAACATTTCAACTACACTCAAATTCCTTCAATCTCTCTAATACTCTCATCAATATCATACACATTTGCTATATTATATCAACTAGAACATACTTATTGACTCTTGTATTGACTACACACTTTAAGAAATTGATCTTCTATACAACTACTTTTCACATAGAAAATTAAAGGAATGGGAATAGATATTACTATAACCTTTAAAGGTTTTTGATTATATTTTTACCAAAATTGCTCCATAACTGTCCTTTTAAGGACAACTACAAAATTTTAGAAAAAAAACATTTTTGAAATAATGTTACTATAAGATGTTTTGGTGCACTAGTTTGAAAAGATGTAGAAAAAATTTCAGAAATTTCTTGCTATGTTACTATTGTGAAAATTTGGGTAGTTGTAGTCTAAGGCCACATTTGTATGAAAAATGTCCAAAATGGTTGTAACCCTTTGGATTCATTCTTTAATTCAAGTTGGTTGCATACTTGTGGGTGATTGCAAGAAGGGCGGCGTCACAATCCAAGTGACTTTCATGCCTTTGGTTATAACTTTTGGGGAATTAAGCCAATGTACTTGAAATTTTTATTGAAGATGGACAACTTGATAGTAATAAGATTCCTTATTTTTCAGAAATTTCCAAAAAACATTTTCTAATTAAATTTTAATTTAGCTAAATTGTCACACTTTGCGATTTAGGGTTTCTTAGTACTGTGGAGTATCCAAAATTAGTGATGTATACTTGAAATTTATGAGGTCTATTTTCACACTAGAGATTCATGTGTCCACCAAAAAGAATTAAAAAAACATTATTTTATATCCTCTACATTCATGCAAATAGGGACCTCTTGCGCATGCAATTCTAAACATTGAAAATGGTTTCAAAATCATTCTTTTGGTGAAATGTCATCACCATCAATCCTTCCCAAATTTACAATTTTTACTTTTAAAAAATGTCTTTTCCTATTTTTTACAAATTATTACAAATAAAAATGTAAAAGTGCTCATTTTCATGAGATTTTGCACTTGTCTAGTTCACCTACTTAGAAAATTTTCCTACACTTTTCCTTCATAGGGTACCTTCTTCTTCAAAAAATATACATTGAGCATATTTTTCATTTAAAAAAAAAATTGTTTTTCTATTTTTAAAGTACTCCCCCAAAAAATGAGTACTATTGTAAAACAAGACAAAAAACGGGAGGCCTTTCTTGCAATCACCCTTGTAAATTTTCAAACCATTTGGAATTGTACAACATGTACCAAGAAAATATTAAATAGAAAGAAGTAGAGAATGATTCAAAATACTAAACTATTAAAAAATTATTTATTGAATTGAAAAATGCCAATTGTAATGGTTGTATTGTTGTAATAAACAATCTACACACAATGTTTTTTCTTTTCAAAAATATTAAAAATTGAATTAAATAAAGGATTTCAAAGTTTATTTTAGAGTAGACATTCTATAACTTCCTACAAACTACCCACAAACTAAAACTCCCATAACTTTCATCTCATTAGTCAAAATGAATTGATTCAAAGATACACATGTCTATATAAACCTAAAGAATCAATTTCAAATTTTAATTTTCTTAAAAAGTGTTTTTTAAAGAATTTTTTTGAGCTACTCGGATTGTCCACTAAATAACAAAAATCAAATATCATGCAATAACTTTTTAACTACAAAATCAAAAGTTATGATAATTATTGGTTCTTGAAGCTATTGCTTGGATCCATATTGTGTAAAAATTTCAAAAACAAACAAACAAACTCCATCCATAGTGAGATATCCAAAATTGCTATGTTACCAAAAAACTATGTTTGGTCCTTTAGGGGATAAGGCATTGAATTGTCATAGAAATTTATATAAATTAATCCTTAAAGGTTTGAACAATCCAATTTTGGGATGTAACATGGATTCTTTGGATTCATTATTGCACCTACTACAAGTCTTAGGTGTTGTAGAATAATCTCATATTTTCCATGTACACTACTAGAAATTGGTGTCCACATCAACACTTTTTTGTGAACTTTTTATTGATCTGGGTATTGAAGGACCCAAATCAACAGAAATGTGTTAGCAATAAAAATGTGTACTGAAATCCCAACATGTTTTTGTTGATTTGGGTAGTTCATATTATTGATGTTCTCAAAATGACTAGCCTGAATATAAATGTGTCCAAGATGTGTTTCTGATTCTATTTTGATGTGTGTACTGTAGAAATGAACACATTATTGCAATCAATATGCATTCTACCCTAATTCTAGCACACATTTCAAATGTAAATTGCCAATACTCATTCATGCCCATGCAACTGCTTTGAAAAAGGTGTATAAGAAAATGATGTCCATATATTACTTGGCACACTCCTTTTCAAAATTCATTGCAGAACACAATGACTGTTCCTGTTCAGAAATCAAAACAGGGACTCATATTCAAGTGAAACCTAGAAATCCTTAAGGAAGAAGTGCACAGTGCACACCCTCATAAAACACTTACACTTCTCCTAAGATATATGTGCTCCTTTTGGCTGTGCACTTCGTAAACATTTTGAATTCACTAAACAGCTAGCATGGTATATTATACTTTTCACCACTTCAACTACACACTGCTGTACTTCCATTAACGGATGATGACACTTAAAACTACACATATGTATTCCTACACCAGTGTTTGAAAGCCTGATCCATACCTTGATGCATTCTTCAGAGCTGTCTCTCAACCACAAGCAACAAGAAATATAACTTCTTCTATTCATTGCAACTCTTTCCACTTAAGCCTTCTAAGAATTGAAGTTCCTGTTCTTTCCTCCCTCTTTTTCAACAGTGCTGACCGAGGAAAAATCCAGTTCCGTCTTCCTCTTACCTACATGAGACAGAAGAAGTAGTTAAACTATGTATACATTGACATAGTATTTTCAGTGACCCCATTCCCCCATTCAGCAATACCACTCTGCATATACCAACCCTTCTTCTCTCATTCCTAAAAAAAAAAATGAAGACACTATTTTCTCCAATTCAAAAGGAAACAAACAGAAACAGAGGGTGACCTTCATATGCATTGACCATCTTCCACAGAGTATTCAGGCCGAGATTGACCTAGAGAACCTCTGCACTTTACAAATATGCTGCCTATTTCCATTTGGGACACCTTCACTGAGTTCCTATAATTCACTCCACTACAGACAAGTTCCCTAATCTCTAACAACTTCACATTCCTGAACTGTTATATTGCCTACAAATTCACTGACCAGTAAGGGATGACACTTAAAAAACAGACAAATTCTAAAGCAACCCAGTTTCACATATGCACCTTGTTTTTTTTTATTCCTGTCCAACTTCAACATATGTACATACTGTAAATTTAGGAAAATGGAGCCCTATATCATTTTACTTTCAGGAACTCACAAATCAGTCCATAGATTTGTGAAAACAATGGCACAAGTTCGGTTCAATGCCATGTGCACTTCCCTCTACTAGGTAATTCACTGGAACTTAATTCTTCAAACTCAAACTCCTCTAACCTCAGTACACCTTGAAGATGGGCACTCCACGGACTTCCTCCCTTACCAATTAATAACCTGTCCACTTCAATCCTTACGAGTTCAAATAAAATACCTCACAACACTTAATGCCACTTACGCTAAACTCTACTGTGTCCATCACTCATCCTACCCATGACATGGTCACTTCCTATCCTCTTCACCAACAGCATATAACTTTGCAGTTCTCTAAAAATGAAAAATTCATGTTCATCTTAAATACGGCCTCCAGGTTCCCATACTCATCTAAAACTAGTGCAGTACCGTGGAAGGCTCTTCCATGGAGCGCTTTCTAAAGTGGTGCCCTACTTAATATGCACAATATTAGAATAGGTTTATTTTTCATACACTTCAGCTGTGTACCACCTATGTACATTACAGCGAGGTCACCACTTTCGAGTACTACGCCCTTTCAACTTCAAAATTTGATAATTACTTCCATTAAGCTCCAAGAAATACAAACTGAATTGGATTACATGTCAATTCCACTTCTCCTCCAAAGACAATACACTAATAAATATTTCAAAATGACTAACTTTCCCATAATTCTATGAGAGTCCTGAGATGGACAATTACTGAGCCTCCTACCCTAAAATATAAGTTTCCTGTGGCTCTTCTTGAATTCATGGTTCACTTCAGCGTTGTTCATCACATGCTCTTCATACTACCCTCTAATCCCCTAATCAAAATACACCAGAATTAGTTTTTGAACGTCCTGCACTCCAGTGACTACCTTAACTTCCTAATTACTAACATTTCAAGGTTAAATGACTTACACCGTTCATTACAACTGCCTGCTCATGTTCACACTGCCATTTTTGGAATTTTGCCACTTCATTTCACTTCAACTTATGTCTTCAGTACAAGTACTCCTCTAATGCATTTCATAAGTTCCTTGTTTATGTTCAAATCGAATGTGACTTCCATCAGTGGCATTTACCTATACTGGGCACATCACATACAAGTACGTTTAACTCATTCATTCACATGACATATTCACTATCCACAACAGTACTTTCTATATCTCTATTTTCGTTTCCATTCGTTGCTGCATTCATTTCTAGTTATTTATCAGAACATGATGTAACTTACCTACTTCCAAGACACACACAGTACTGCCTTACACTGCACATTCTATAGGGTCCTCCCATCACACCACTTCTGACTCATGGCATTCTTCCTTCATCTTCCTATGAAAATAGTTTCAATTTGCAGAAAACAAAAATCATTGGAAACCCCAGATAAGACACTTACCAGACTCCATTACTGGAAAATTCAGTCCTCTTCCTCTGAAGACTCCCCCATGTCCCTGTCAAATTGAGTATCATCCTCTTGCATGCGCTCATTCAGGACATTGTTCAATTCAATATTCCGTCCACTAGGTAGAGGATTCGGGTCTGCCTCTGCTACTTCAGAAGCTCCTTGAAGACCAGCAAAATCAGTGTCTCTTCCCATGGAAAACAGTTCTGCCTCTGCGTCATCATCGACCCCACTGTGCTGTCGACGACCTCGTACTTCTGTTCGTAAGACAACTTTCCATGCTGGGTCATCCCCATCATCACTGAAAAAGACTTGGTGACAGTGAATTGGGAATGCAAAGGACTCATACCCAAAAGGAACACGTGCTCGAAAATTTGCTATTGTGAAGCCCCACTCATCTTTCTTGACTGTAGCATTCCTACCTCTATAGTTTGCCTTCACCCAGTCGCAAACCAAGAGGACTATGCAATGCCTCCTGTAACTCAATTCTACTATCTCCAATATTTCACCAACATACTCGAGGTCTGCTGTAATGAAATTTTGATCAAGTCTGCCGGAGCGACAAGGTTGTCTGAAGATTGCTGCAACTCCAGAGTCACATGTGCTTTTAGAACTGCTCTCTGCACTTTTCACTCGATAATGATATCCATATGCATACATGCTTTTAAATGTCTTCGCTTCCACTGATGGTAATTTCGAGGAGTCCTGTATATCAATGGGAACCTCAACTCCTTGGTTCATAGCACTCTCAACTTCTTGTTCAAGCCATTCAGCAAAACATGGAAGGTCTTCCATACCAGGTGGAAATGGGGTTCCTCTCCTGCCATTCCTTGATGGATGCCTCCTTCGAAATTCATTTCGAGCACTCGATCTCTCTTGCAACTCGTCCTGATATTGTCTGCATCAAAATATGCTCAAAATTTCAATTAATGAATGACACTATTGACCATGGTAGATTTCAGCAAGACTGAAATGCGAAAATACATTCCTCTTGACCTGCCCTGATATACATTTGTGCTACTCCAGAAGACTAATAAGAAATGACTCCACTGAAGTACCTCCACTTAAGTGATGAATAACTACTAATTAATTGTTTTCCTACTTGTACCTGGTAAATATCAGGCTTGAACACATTCATTTTCACAACTCAGCCTTCTAACTTCCAATCACTTTGACAAATGCAAGCAAACCACGTCGAATACCTTCAACATCCACCGACATTTGAAAATACGGTACAAAAACCATTACTGTTTCTGCTAAACTTCACTGCCCTGATTTCACTGTGTACACTGCACTACCATGCTTTACGAGTCTCCATGAGGTAGAGGGCTCAGTAACCACTAATCATAGGACTGAAACTGAATTTCGGGGAAGTAAAATACTTTGAAATATTTATTCCTATACTTCCTTTGAAAGCCAAATGAAATTCACATGTACTCCCAATTACTTTTGTTTTTCCTGGAGTTCTCAGGAATTACTTATCTAATTCCCAAGTTGAAAGGGCTAAGGGCTCTACAATGGTGCCCTACCTATAATGCACATTCTTCGTAAAATACTGAGAGCTATGAAAACTGCACATGTCCAAATATTTTACATTCATAGCAGGGCACCATTTCATATGTCCTCCTCTTTTGAGCCTTGGACCTCACTGACCTGAAATCATGACTTCCTCTGGAGATATGGATTCAATCTTCTTTTTCTAATGAAGCTTAATTTGGATTGGATGAAAGTTTTATGTCACTTGCTATACTAAGCCTACAAGGACAAACTGGGGACCACTTGTTTGAAGACATTCACCCACTGCTGGGGTTCTTCTCAATTTCCTACTTCGTTTTCTCGGAAAAAAAAAATCAAATTCACATATGGACTCCCATGTCTTATTCACTTCCCCAAATTCCTACACTTCTATAATTTAAATTGAATTTCACAGAATTTTTCCTGAATTAATAATGAGTAAAGAACACTTCACCTGAAAAATGTTTTCAAAAACCAAAGACCATACAAAATGTCTATATGTCAACCAGTAACATACCTAACTTTATTTCAAACCACTAACACTTCATATGTAGAATTCAATTGACATTTACAAATCATCCACTGTTCCCAAAGATTAACAATTTCAATTTCCATAAATTACAGTCACTCACATTGGAGTACTAGCTTCAGAAGATGACATTTTTCTTTTCACTGTGACTCACACTGAAAACATGTCTTTTTCACTGACTAATTCCTCTTTATGACTAATGGCCAACAAATTCCCTAAACGCACACAAATCACACTCTGGAAATCAGTTCTTTTAAATACCTTCTCTCATGTCAAGATGAACATCAGGAGTCCAGGACATCTGAAGACGCAGTTACATACTCTTCATAACGCTGCTACAAATTTCCTTAATAATACATAGAAGACAACATAAATCTCTACATTTCTCGATTGAGTTCACAAGTCATGCACAACCCACAAAATGGCTCCTCCTGTGTTCCTAGATTCAACATTCACCAATCCATGATCACTAATCTTGCCTGTATTCTACACTAAGACAAGGCTGAATGCACTGTAAGTTCTACCGTTACTGCCATAATTAATTCACCATGGCCACTTGCCTGTATCAAACTCAGTCTACAAAACAATGTTCTGCAATGAGAGTGACATACTGACATTTCATTTCTCTTTTTATGAACAAGTAATACATAATTTCATTGAAAATGACCCATGAGTGCTTTTAAATTCTAGTTCCTCCCTTCTTGCCCTCAATGTTAGGTTTTAAAACATAATTAAAGAAAAAAAACTTACCTGAAACCTTCAATTTCTTTTAAATTACTAACAACAGACCAAACCCACGGCAGCATGCCTAAGCCTTCTTATGTGGGACTCAGGTACATCACTAAAGCAGTTACTACCTTGCATTGTCTCAAACCCTACAAATGCCTGCTACACTAAGGTTCATGTTGGACCTGTTAGGTACATATTCAGTTACAAAGGCTCCATTCCGTTAAACACAACATATATGATGTTCCAGCTACACATTACTTGATACTGTGGAAAACGTGCTTCAATTGCTACAAGATTAGGATAATCACTTTGAAGACCTCAGACTGCTACTTCAACCCAAAAAGAACACTGTACCAATATTTTCACAATATATTTCTGGAAATATAATTAGAACTGTCCCCTAGCGGAATTACATGTACCCTTCCATAAACTGAATGCAAGTCAGAATCAATGCACAAGGCGACGAAATAGACTTTCCTCCACTTACATTTGCCAAAGGAATTATAAGACTTGCAAGCAAGTCCTGCTGAACCTACATTACTAATTCATGAATTCAGAGTACTGAATTACATCAACACTGAAAACAATGGCAACATAGCAGTACCCAAACAAATATAGAACTTACCAGGGCATACTAGACAAAGTAGAAGAGCACGTACCGTCAATATGGATCTATATGTGACACATTGTCTAAAATGAATTCATGCATTGAATTCCTTTCATCGTCAGATAACAGCTTCCGCTTCCCTTGACCTTCCAAAACCTCATCAACCATCGTCGGCTCCTCTTCACTGTCCCAAACTCTTCTTCTGGTCAAGTTATAGTCACTCATGTACTCCGTGATGAATCCCAATGCCTCCTCAATTTGGTATCCCTGCGCAATACTGCCTTCAGGTTTAGCAAGGTTTCTGACATATCCCTTCAAACTTTTAAAGTACCTTTCATATGGGTACATCCACCTGGTATGAACGGGTCCACATATAAAAAGCTCTTCCACTAAGTGATGGGGTAAATGTGACATGATATCAAAAAAGGATGGAGGCATTTCCTTCTCCACAATACACATAGTTTCGGCACAATCTTCAGTCAATTGTGCCTTGTCATTGATGTCCACTATTTTCGAGCATATTTTGTGAAAAACTCTGCTCAAACGTATGACTGTTCCCGCCAAAGCCTTGTTAGAGACCTTCCTGAAGCACAATGGCAATATCTGTTGTAAAAGCACATGATAATCATGTGATTTTAGGCCACTGAATTTTCCTTTCACTATTTTCTTGTGAAGTGCTGACACATAATGTGTAGGTGTCCTGAGAGACTGGAGGACTTGTAAAACCTTCGCTTTATCATCCCTCAAAAGTACATAAGAGGCATCTGGCATAAAAAGCCTTCCAAGAGTTGGCCCAACATGTTGCAGATGGAGATGTGATCGTATTCCTCGAGCCTGCATGTCTGCTCGCACGGCGGGAGAGTCCTTCTCCCCAAAAGCTGTCTTCAAGAAGTTTTCACATATATTCTTCTCGCAATGCATCATATCAAGAACATGGCGTACTGGGAGGTCCTGCTCATGAAAAGGGAGAATTAGTTAGCACAAAACATTCAATGAGTATCAGTAACTGACAGTACTATATCAGAAAACAGTGATGGGTTCACTTTTACAATTGAGGACTTGAAGGGTAATTGTTTTCAGTACAATTCCTTCCTTTCAGTAAATGCCTCCGAAACATTAATGAATCACATATGCATGGGATTCAGCAAACTCTTCCACAGATCCAAAGCACTTACCACTGCAGTCCCTGAAATAATTTTTAAGCAAATTTTATACCCACTTAGCCTTTCCATTAAAATAGATTTGCTTCATAAGGGTATGGGAAATCTTGAATGACCAGAAACTAAAGTACTAGTTTTCCTTATACCATAACCAAAAACATATACCATAACCAAAAAATATGGCCCAGAATTATTTAATTCATACACCCAGGACTTACAAAATCATTTACATTCATTATATATAGTATATGGGGCACTGTCTTCTTCCATCCCTATTGTACCTATCCTCCAAAAAAAATTATAGAACTGCACCAAAGCCAACTCATATAATTTGATTCAGAGATGGACATAAGAAGTAAGACTGTGAAAAAGAGTTAGCTATGCAAAAATACAGGAAATCAGCTGCTAAAGAAATCTAAGACATTCTTGCTTCCATTCTCATTTTAACTTCCTCTCTTCATTCCAGAAACAGCTTTGCCAATTTTGACCAATGCAAACACTTTTAGTTGCTCGTGTTTTCAAAACTAAATAATCTGTCACTTCCAATAGTGATCACGTCTCCATCATGACTTTAGTATGAATTACCTAAATACTTGAAAGACTCACGAAGATGGAAACATACAGATTTCCTTCCCATCCTCACAGTTAAAACAACACACATAAATGCTAGGTCACTGGTCATGGACTGTAATTCGTAATTCTAGGTAACATCGACCTCCCTTTACTGACGTGCACAATTGCAGACCATTTCCAACATCTGCTTCTCCAACCATTATTGAACTCTGTTAAAAGATTCATGATTTTCTTGCCATGAAATTTCGTTTAATTAGTGTAAACCAAAAAAAAAGGTTTACAAATTCCTCAGAATATCATTATATCATTTTGTTCTCCTTCTGTTATCATAAGTAACATACAGATGTCACCATGTATTAAACAGAACTTCGCAAATCCCATCAAAGATTCAACAAATACTTCCTGGAGATGTTGCACTACTTCTGGTTAAAAAATAAATAATTCACACTATTCTCCTTACAATTTGTGGACACAGTAAGCATTACTTTGCTCCCTATAAACTAAATGATTAGAAAGTCTTATGTCCAAGGTCCGTGACAGTTTCACACTCAGTGGAAGCCTGTCCTCCACATTTCAGCATGTGTGACACCATGCTGATTGCTTAATGAAATAACATTAATTCGGTGTCCTGGGTTAAAAATACACATTCCCATGGACTTTATTAACTGAATGCGCTATATTAGTGCATCCATGACTTATGATCATTTATTTAAAAAAACAAAATTCCCACCAATCTCATCACTTCGAGTTCTACCATATGTACTATGCCCACATTTCAGATTCTTAGACAATGTGCAAAACCCCGATAATTAGCAATAGTATGTCAAAAAAAGTCATTCAATTCAAATGCGGGAAACAAATAGAATTAAATGAACAAATACCTTTACCTACAAAAACATTCAGATCGGGGGCAGTAGTAGATACTACCTCCTTATTCATTTGAGACCATTACTTCATAATGCCAACACCTATGCTCTTTCACATCAATTTGTGAAACCAGACGTACTTTACAGAACTCCCATTGCTATAGATGTGAAAAACAGAATGTACAAGAAAAATTCTGTTAGGAAGAATTTTATTTCTGATTGTTCCTCACTTTTGATAATTATTTCTGATGAAATACTATAAGCTTCTCAAGATTTTTTTTACCTCTTTTCACCAGTTAGCGTCCAGAATAAACTGACCTTCCAATATGGCAAGTCGAAAAAAACACTGCGGCGCTTTACTCCATGTAACTTCACTAGGTCGTCATTGGAATTCTCAACACCACCATTTGCAAGAAACTCAGATCGTTCAGATCCCCAACGAAGCACTTCTGCACCTGTTGGTCTGCGTGGAGGCAACTGCAACTCTGGGTGCAAATTAAATGCAGCCCTTGCTCTTCGAAATCGATGATCCGCAGGCAAAAAGCGTCGAGCACCTAAGTATATCATTTTGCCAAGGAGACGTGCATGCTCCGTACAAGTCTCTGGGCCACATAATGGACATGCCTTATACCCATGAACTTGTTGCCCGGAAAGTAAACCATAAGCTGGGAAATCGTTAATTGTCCACATCAAAAGAGCTCTCAAGGTGAACCTCCTCTCATTCTCAGGTTTGGACATGTTCACCGCTGGTACACCCCTCCACAGCTTCTGCAGGTCTCGAACAACTGGGGCTAAAAAAATATCAATATTCTCCGCTGTGGGTGCTAAAGGCCCTGGAATTAAAACAGCAAGAGATATAAAGAATTTTTTGGTCAATAGCCATGGAGGAAGATTGTAAATGGTGATAAGTAAAACCCAAGTTGAATGCTTTATGGCATTATTCTTAAAAGGAATAATGCCATCCCCTACTAGTCCTAAACGAAGATTAGTGAGCACTTCAGCAAAATCAGGATACAATCTATCAATTGTCTTCCACTGTTCACTGTCCACTACTGAACGCATTTTACCATCCTGTGATTTGTGATCTGCATGCCAGGTCATGTGCTTCGCTATCTCAGGACATTTAAACATCCTCAGCAAGTGCTTCACAATATCGAAATACCGGACTACTCGTTGTGGTACTTTATTTGAACCTGGAAGATATCGTGCATGGTGACATTTCGGACATTCTTGCAGATCTTCATTTTCCCCTTCATATAGCATATGCCCTTCAGGACAGGTGTGCACCTGTCGATGCTTCAGGCCCCACTTCATCAACATGGTCTTGATTTCATAGGAAGTTCGTGGAAAGCAATTCGAAGTTGGCAACAAATCACCGGCGATCCAAGTTAACAGTGCATCCAGAAATGTGTTTGGCACAGAGTATAAGCTGCACAAAGAGAATAGGACGATACCACACTGCAGACGGTTCAAATTACTCCCTTCGAATATCTTTTCTGTTGAATCCCTCAGAAGGGTCTGCAAATTAATTTCGTTGAAGTCGTCATCTTCTTCGACGTCCATGTTGTCAAAGGGTGCTCCCTGCTCCTCATTTAGAAAATCACTGTGAATTTCATCGCACCGCATGAATGCATCTCTGACCATTCCGTCAATATCCACGGTGGTTCTCTCTGGCCAAGTAAAATTGCCCCTACCATCACCTCTGTCTGCATGATGGTCATATTGTTCTTCTTCTTCGACTTCCTGAGTAGGGCCTCGTACAGTTTCTCCATCCACTGTCTGCAACAACAAAGACAGAAAGACGAGAACTTTAAAGAAAGAATGGAAAGTACTCAGAATTGCTTGCTTAGGACCCTGACGGAATTAAATTACAGTCTTGGAGGCTCTGAATACAACAGTTATGCCTAAGTAACATGACAATAATCCACTGATGCCGTGTCAAATTTCTGAGAAGCTTCAGAACTTCTATACAGTGTACATGAGGAGTTCAGGACTATCACTCCATATCAAATACATCCCCAAATTGTATTAATGCTTTTAGGAAGAACATGGTGTTCCGTGAACTTACCAGGACAGGGTACTTGAGATAAGGGTCTCGACCATTCCTGACATGATGCCTAGCAATAGTGGAAACTTTTCTCACTATTGCGCCCCTGCATTGGTTGCACGCACATGGGTACTCATGCAGTTTTAAGCGGTTTGCGATTGAACGCTCGATATGGTAAGCTGAACTGTGCGTGGGACGCATCCTACAAGCACATCAAACACTTTCAATTAGTGGAAACTGTTGAAGCTTCTACAACTACATCATCACTACAATCTTTCTTTTATTTTATACTTCATGAAGGGTCCAGTACCTTTTTTAAGGAAAGCAGTCACGACATCAGAATCCCACTGCCGAAGATTAAGTCAAATCAACTCATTGCTACACATTCCATCCTCATTATGAAGGAAACCGGTACTCCCATTTATTGAATTAATTTGTTCTACAAGAAATACAAATCTGAATTCGAATGACATGGGCTGCATGGTTTGGTTCATTTTAGGAAGTACAGACACCATGATTCCCTGCATTTGCACATAGTCTATGCATGAAAAGTGAATGACTATTTCCAGGGTAACTAACACTCTCGTATTCTCAGACACTAATCAGACTACCACATAACCTTGTTCAGTGGAACGTACAATGCCCCTGTCATATTATCTACTTCTACCGCACGATAAACTATCGATGCCAATGAAGTCATCCTCCCCAGTCATTTGTAGAAAGTAATTTGACATCACAAAGAATGAATAAAACAGCAAACATGCATGCAGTAGTTTGCCTCCTTCACTTTTCGAATTCAGAAATGAACCGCAGACTTACCTTCTTGATGGCACTCACAAATGCGTTCCCAACTCTTCTGATGCCAGCAATTCCAAATATGTAATTATTGATAATCAATGTGACAATTTTATTCCTAAATCAATGACAAGTTGTCATACACACCTTAGTTCCATGCTAAGAACTCCACAATGCTTCTGTTTCTCTCCAAGCCTTATCATGAAGAACTGATCTTCAAGTAATGAAACAACGCTGCACTCATCTATGTGAAGTAGAGTCCTTGAATAAAATAGGGATACGCATTTCGTGTCATGAAAAGTCTCTGGCGATTCTAGTCCACACAGATGTGACTTTCTTGAATTGTTAATTACGACCCCTGCTCTCCGGCACATATTTCTTCTACAAATTGTAGTGCAACTTCCATTTCACATGCCTTTCAATGCATTGGAAGATGGAAAACACCTTTTTTCCTTCGGGAGTGTAGGAGCTCCCTGTTGAAGCATTCATATTATATTATGACAGACAAAGGTACCTGTTACATAGCATCCTCCAACAACTGATTCCTTTAAATAATCGTAAATTAGAAGAAATAAAAATTTCAACTTAGTCGCACTTGTTATTTAAACTTTTGTCCAATTTGTCATGATGTTCGTGAATGTGAAGATACAATGATAGAGAAGTAGAACTTCTGAGCCACCTAACATATTGACAATGACCATACAGTTATTCCATTCCCAATGAGCACAAGTGCTTGCCACAATCTCTGACAAAGCCGAGAGAGAGATGCATAGTCGTAGCCCCTGAAAAAGCTTCAAGGGGCAGAGTTCTGTCATTTAACCTTACCATTGCATTGCAGGAAATTTGTACTTCATTTTATATTACTTTTTTCATACACTATAAGAAAACAGGCAATTCTGTGACGTCAAAGAAAACGTGATTTCGCGTCTAACACGATGTCACCTAAAATCCGTCAAAATGGACAAGCAGAAAACATGGGGAAAAAAACGAAGAACATGTCCATTTTTTTTGGACGTCCTTGAAGACAAGTCTATTTCAAGGTCCCAAAGAGTGCCATGTGGCAGTGCGGGAAAGTCCACATCAGCAAGTTTGTGGCGGGCAGTGTCACGTATGAAACTTTTTCATTCGCTGTGTCACCTTGGCTGTCGATGACGTGGACCCGGTAGGAAATCTGACGTGGACCCCTTGAATTCTGACGTGGCTAATGCTGACGTGGACTACTAGTAGGGCGATGATGACCCCTGTCGTTGACGTTATTTGCGACATTTGTTTTGACGGCAGGGTGTTCCACTAGACGTCAAGGTAAACGTAATGCTTATGTTCAATTAGACGAAGTGGAGGCATGATAGAACGAGGATAAACGAGTGAAGTCGCCATCACAGACATCACTGATGACTTCGTCGTTCAGAAGATTGTTTTCTCTTTGTCATAGCTGATGTACTAATGGACAGTTACATCACGTACTACTGGTGACTTCAATGTTTTCCAGCACATCTACACAGACAAAGACTAAGCAATGACATCCGGAAACTGCGTTTTCCGTGACATGGGAGGAAACGAGAACTTGGAGACATATGTTGTTGAAAGTGACGTGAAGGTTGGGAAACCCATTTTCCAATGACTTTGTGACATCAAGAATGCCTCTCAAACTTCATGGAGACCATCAGTAGGAAGTAGGAACACGTTGTTGTCACTAGTATGAGACTAGAAGAAACTCAGTTTATATTAGAAAGCATATAAAGTTCTTCGGCACAAAATAGGACTCCTCTTCAGCAAAACTACGTAACATGAGAATGAACTGTTGATTTTTATTCTAGAAGAGCTCTACAGAAGACTGTATTCCAAAGTATACGCTAGAAGGAATGCATGAAGCAAATTACAGTAACGGAGTCTACAATGCAAGGCAGTCGAATTCCGTATCCCCTGTACTCTGCTTTAGATGAAGACGCTGCCGTTGATGTCTTCTTAGACATCTCCGATGACATCCCTTCACTTCTTCCGGAGCGAATCGGCTTTCCTAGTCGCGGTACTCTGTAGGAAGGAGACGCACTGCACGCCACATCAGTCCATGAGAGTTGTGGTCCACCACAGAATTACGGAGACTTGGTTTCCCCTTGCATTATACATTCCAACAGAAATTGACAAGAAGTCACATACAAATAATAGTGGCATCCTTCAAAGTGCAGACTGACCTTGCTCGCACCTTGGGGAGGTTTAGGAAGTCCCGCTGCCTTCACTGGTGTACCTCTCGAAGCTGCACTGCCACCTGATGCTTTCGCTGCTGCCACCTTGCTTCCTTTCCCCGAGACAGTGCTCTTCACAGCACGACGTGGACGACCAGTGGATTGCACTTGCACATTCACTTCTTCCTGCAGGGCAATGAAGAGAATTGAAATCAGAGAAGGAGTGGCCTGTGACGTCCTCCACTGCACGTCTTCTTAGACGTCACAAAATGCATCTCTTTCAACAACACTGTAAAATGAAAATCCATCTGTCATGTCATCGGAGCAGTTATGTGGAAATGCGTGAAGTATGCCACCGAAATCGAAATCCCCTTTATCAAAAACTTTGTGCACTCAAGATCTTCCTGTGAAGTTGGCAAGACCAAAAGCAAATGCTGATCCTCACCTCCTCAGGCAAAGTTTCGTTGGCCTCCTGTGCACCTGGCTGGGTCGCTTCCTGAACTGCCTCCGCCACCTCCACTGCATACACATCTTCTTCTTCAATGACAGCATTAGCTTCCTTACCTCTGTCCAATGCCTTCGCTCCCTGTACTTCTTTGTCGACACCCGCTTGCTGCATTGCGACCTCGTGCGCTACTTTGTTGACAGCAACATTCACATTGGCGGGCACCTGAATGTGAATATCTTCGGCTACCACGTCTTCTTGGACGCCTACGTCTCGTCGGACAGCTTCAGAGATGTCAGCTTCGACGACTGGTACCACGTCAACTTCAACTACTGAATCGGGAACTGGGTGCAGCGTTGGCAAGAGGAACTCCTTCGAAGGAATCGCCCAGGCCTCCGCTGGCGTTGCCGTCAGAGCGGAAGTGTCTACCTGGGGCGTGGATGAAGACGACCGCATGGGGTCTTCAGCAGAAGTGACTCCCTTCAAGCCCTGTCCAGCCAAAACCGCTTGTAGCATGTCCTCAATGCGCTTCTGTGAGGCATGCATGTTTTCCCCGAGCCTTGCCACGCTGCCCTCCAATTCGGCTACACGCGTTCGCACCTCCTCCAACTCTCTCGCAGAATCAGGCTTCTTCTGCCGTTTCTCCTCTTGCTGCCGCTGGAATTCCTTCACAACCTCGGCATCTACCTCAGCATCATATGGCGCCCTGTTGTTCAACATGGTCTGCGCACACAGGCAAAGAGCTTCATCAGTAACGTTGCATTCAATAGCGCTCGGAAGCTTCATGAGGAGGACTCACGACTAAGACGTCCTCACTAATGCTGCGTACGACGTCCACGAAGACAACTGAAGCCACGGAATGCATTGAGCGCTTCTGCAATAAAAGAAGAGTCATCAGAGTGTCCACCATACCCTCTTATGCAAGGCTGGAGGAAATCGGATTCGGTTTTTCAAATGAGCTAAGGTCATGTAGGCACTCACCAGTCGTGAAACCACTTGTCTCTCAATGGCCTTCATCTGCGCCGTCGTGGAGCCCTTCCCTTTCGAGATTGACCGCATGTGCTCGGACTTCCTCTGAGCTTCCTCTGTGGCACGCTGCTCTTCAATGACCTTCCAGTAAGTGGGATTCACATCGGAGGGTCTATCCAAGCCCTCATCCATAATCTTGCCTATTTTGAAGCGGACATTGATGAGGACCTTCGTGATGTAGGGTTGAAGCCAACTCTCACAGACTTGATTTGAGTCACCTATCATCTGCCAATCTGCGAAACGATCAAGTCCATTCAGTTCTCCAGCATGACTACATCACATCCATGTTAAACGAAAATAGGACGTCACTGCTCCCACTGAAACGGATGTTACCAATGCAAGATGTTACCACTGCCACTGTTTCGTGCGGCCAACACTTCGCAAGTTCTCTGCAGACGTCGTATGTGTCTGACGAGACATCCCTGGAAACATAACATAGGCGTCCTAACATGTTTCACGAAACATCTGGACAGACGTCGGCTTTTCCTACTTTCTGTGTAAGACATAAACTTGACGACCACATGGAGTTCAATGGTGAGAGGTTCATACCCGTGTACAAACGCTTGAAGAAGCCTCTCCTGTGATTTTTTGGTTGACCTGCCCACCCCACGGTCGGATCGAGTGACTTGGCGTACTTCTTCACATCTGCCACCAAACTACTTCGCATGGAACCCCAAGGCAGTCCAGACGCATCCAACTCAATTGGTTTCTTCATTGTTGTTGTCAGCACACCCCGCCGTTGCTCCGTGGGTTTCAAAGCCTCTATGACGTCCTCCGTGTCACAATCAGCATCCTCAGAATCTGTAGGGTAGCCTCGACTACATAGATGAAAAACGTTGCTCGGTTAGAAGAATGAAGAATGAAGAATGAGTTGCATTGGACGTCAAATGAAAGGCAGCCGAGTTCTGGTGGACGTCCACTTAGACACGACCGAAAGCACTAAACCCACGCGGAGAATCACCAATGACCAGTACCAACAACAGAAAGAGCCCAATCAGCATACGTTGAGAACCGTCCTAAACGACTAACAATCACAGAACTGTCAAGCGGGATTCCGAAGGTGCGGACGCTGCCACATGCCAGTGGAGACACGGATAGAAGCTTCTGTGCACTGACCACGCACTTCAGAAGTCGAATGCACTGTAAAGTGGGTGGGCGTCCCACGACAGTGGTGGTCCTACTTACTGTCCGTGGCAGTGGACGTCCCCGTAGACGTCCATGTGGACGTCAGCACGAACACCCGTTTCTTTTGACATCCTCAGGAACGCGTTCGTGTTTCCTCAGACGTCTCAACTGACGTCATTGACGACATGAAGCGCATCATCCACCGACTTGAACACTTAGGGAAACTATGTCGCACACTTACCTCCAGGATTGGGACTTCTCCGCCATGTCCACGCTGCAATCGCCTTCCACTGCAGTGACCTCATTGTCGTCCGCCTCGTCGTCTTCTGTCGACACTACTTCGACGACCTTCTGCTTCTTCGCCATCTACCGAGCCACCGATTGGGACCTCGAAGTTTCGCCCCGCACCACGGACAGCGGATCCTCGCGCGCCTTGCTCTGCCGTTCGCTTGCGTGGCGCATGCGCACTACAGGCGCAGCGTCCTCCGACGGTGGCTGCTGCCTTGCCGTCGGTGGCTTGCGCTTCCTGGCCATCTCTTTTGGGTGAGGCATTGCGTCTTCACAAGACCTCCAGTGCACGAAAAACTCGCCGTCCTGTGACAAACGAAAACCCATGCATTGTCAATTCCCTGCCCACTGCATTGCCTTCAAAATTCGTAGCTATACTGAATTGCACTGACAGTGAGGGACTAGTTCAGAACCTTGATGCCCTGCCGATTGCCCTCCGTCATTGCGGTCCTCCAATGAATGTCCAAACTTGCTCAATTGCCCCCCCCCCCCTTTCTTGAATTTCCCACATACAAGCAGTTGGAAGATAAGATGAATTGAAGATGGTGAGGAAGAATTTAGCACCGAGAGAGAGAAAGGTCGACGCCCCGCGATAACGCTAAGTGTAGAGACAACGAGGAATGCGCATGTCCTCCGCTGCTGAAAGAAGACACGTCCAAAAAGACAAGGCAATGAAGAGGACGGCGTAGTGGAGGGCCATTAAATGAGCCAAGTTTGAACCACGTCAGCCTATAACCGTGAGTGGCCCGGCTGCTGTGCCCCTAGCTCGTCGACCTGCCCCTGTCTATCGCGGCCGCCATGGCTGCCGTCGGTGCGATCTCATGATCGCCACTTCTACCCCTGCCATTACTGCACAACACTCTCCACTACGCCCCCCCCACTTCGATTTCTACGTCACAAAGAAGTGTCAAATGCTTACAATTAGGGCTGCTGAATTGGCATTCTCAAAGAACGGAGGAGCCACTTGAACAGGCGACTGAAATTCAGGTGCATTGTCGTCACGCACACTTTGTCGCCCATCCGCTTCTTCTGATGAAGCCGCACTCTTCTTCAAAATCGACCGCAGCGGACTTCTGCGTGCACCGTCACATAGTAACTTCGACAACATGGCCGCGGCGTCAGAGTCTTCCCCATTCATGGCGACCGGATCACCGAAGCGAACACTCCTACCTCGGTTCGATGTAGCACACACCATCGCCATTTAGGTACGTCGGATTCCTCACTTCTCAGATTGCGAGTGCTACTAAGAAGAGAGGAAGCAAATGTCCGTCAACGCGGACCTGGGGTTTGTGCAACGGCGTCACACCCCCTCCGGACACATAGGTCAAAGGTGCTCATGAGAATTTTCCTTCCGTCCGTACACTAATACGTTTTTTGAGACGTCCCCTTGGACGTCTATGTGGACATTCTCAGAGTCTTCGTACAGCGACCTTCGACGAGCAGACGTTGTCATGACCTTCTGCTTCATACTATTCCATCATAGCCTCCATGTCGCAAGTACTTGTTCAACATCATTTGCAGAATTCGGAAAGAAGTGCTCACCTTAGGTGCCACTTCCGAAAATTTCTCTAATGGGTGTGAAAGCAATCTCAAAAGTGCTTACATTAAAAAATTCGTTGACAGAAATGTCTTCTATTTATGTGGGACTTCCTCTTCACTGGGCACCCCTTCTTATCATCATCTCCGTGGACACTGTACGTTCCATAAAGGCAGTTCATCAACGTCTACATGGACGTCTAAGGCGATGTCAACGACGACCCGATCTCTGGTATCTTCAATGTCGTCATATGTCAACAGGAACGGATTCCATTCTGTGATGAATTCTCACACAAAGGAACTGTGCATGCAGAGAACGATGACTTCCTAGGACTCTTCGCAATGTTCCAAGTGTAGAACAGCAAACGCAGGGAGTGGACATGGCGAACCGTGCCAATGCGGATGCGAGGCGTGCTGGTGCTACCATTCGAATCGCGGATGACGGTCGCACGCTACGCCACATACCGGTAGGTGACTTGATACTGCATACAGAATTGCGGGTTGCCATTGAGAAGAACGTCCGCTCCTACAGATGTCCTTGTAGGGATTGCAAGGGATCACGCCGGAAAACTATCGAAGTCATCCGACGACACCATGCTTCTGTAGGACGTGATCCTTTTTTGAAAGAATCCCTCCTCGGTGGTGATCCCCCGGAGGGCTACCCCACTCGCGGAATCTGGGTGGAGGATGTGGCATTCGATGATGACGTCGTCGCAGACGCTGCGGAAGACGTCTCGCTTGACACGGATGACATAAACGGCGACGCCAGTAACGACACCTCGGAGGACGGTCCCCCTCCCCTGGATGAATATCACGAGGTCCAGCGACAGCTAATGGAAGCCCTAGATAGAGGTGATGCACTGCACGAGGAGGCAGACGGTTTGGGAGAGCGAGGGGAAGTGGAAGAGGCCGTCGATGATACGGTGGATGAATTGGAGGACCTGTTCCGAGAAGCAACCACACTTGTGTTCCCAGGTTCTAGGAGTAGCATAGTTTCAACCACAATCATCCTCATGAACATGTGCACCGTGTTCCATATGAGTAACAAATTCACGGACGAGCTCTTCCGCTTCCTTCATGTGGATTTACTACCCACGGGAAACAAGTTGCCTGGGACACACTACGAAGCACGGAAGACCATTAGGCGATTGGGCTTGCAGTACAACAATGTGCATGCTTGTCCCAACGGCTGCGTGCTTTTCCAGAATGATAATGCGTCTCTGAATAGTTGTCCAAAGTGTGGGCAAGGACGTTGGGTTGATGGAACGACCACAGTGCCTTCAAAAGTAATTCGCCACTTCCCTCTCATTCCAAGACTGAAACGGATGTAGAGGTCGTCTGAGATAGCGTGCATGTTGACAGGCTATACGAAACACATCAGCACAGACGGTGTCATGCGTTCCGTTGTCGACAGCCCTGCTTGGAAGCACGTCAACACATATGTCGCATTCGGCAACTTCGGATCTGGGATAAGGAATTTACGTCTTGGCCTAGCTTTAGATGGGGTTAACCCTTTCAAACTGAACAACACCAACTGGTCGACTTGGCCCGTCCTAATATTGATATACAACTTGGAGCCCTGGTTTGTGACCAAGAAATTCTTCATTTCTTTGAGCATTTTGATTTCAGGGAAGAAATCACCTACTTCTAAGAATATTGACATTTTCTTGCGTCCCCTCCTCAAGGAGTTACACGAGCTATGGCATGGAGTTCCCGCACAAGATTTCTCCCAACCTGAAGGAAGGCGAAGCTTTAGTTTACGAGCACTGCTACTGTGGACCATTTCAGATTTCCCTGCTTATGGGCTCATTTCAGGACTTTGCTGCAAGGGTTACAAGGGTTGCCCTTCTTGTGGTCCTGAAACGGATGCGCGCCTAGCTAAGGTGGATGATGTGCTTGCCAATATGCGTACGAGGGGTTCAAAAATTGTTTACGGTGGCATTCGCCGTTACTTACCTCGCCACCACCCATATCGGCGGAATCGGAGATTCAATGGACAAATTGAACGGCGTTGTAGTCCACCTGTCATGTCTGGAGAAGACATCATCCGATATGTAGCGTGGAGGCAGTCTTACTTGGACATGGGCGGCAGAGAGAACGGACCTGATGATCCGGTGCACGTCACAGGCGTCAAGCGCCTGAGTGCCTTCTACGAGCTTGAGTACTGGAAGGTGCACTTTCTTTTCGGAAGTCCGCTTTCACCCCTGAGTACTGTGTCCATGGAGCAGTTCACACGACATAGGAGAGTCCTGTCGACATGCTTGTCGAATATGATGTCATGTGGAACACGGTCAATGACATTCTCATCAGAGAGGACGTTTAGTCAGACATCACCATAGACGTAGATCTGTTCCTGTAGAACTGGCGGCATGTGTGTGGACGCAGGTCTCGAATGTTTTGGCGACGCTAATTTGAAGTTTCTGGTCTGTCTTCGCATACGCTCAATTCTTGAGCTCATAGACAGAACGAACGCACAGTGCATTGCCTTCTGTACAGTCTGTGGACCTTCTTCACTTCATTACCCTTGTCGAACTGAAGTATGCCGCTGTACGATAAGCTGTCTAACATTTCATTTCTAACCGTTCTATTCATTGTGGGAATGTTCTTGCAGCATCTGCTAGAGAGGCACCTACTGGATCCAATGCACTGTGAGAAGAACTTGTGTGAGAATATAGTGAAAACACTACTGGGCATGAATGACACTCCCGGCAGTCGCGTGGATGCAGAAGAGGTAGGCATTCGTGAGGAAATATGGTTGCAACCTCCTCGAAGACAACAGGATCAGAACTACATGCCGCATGCCCCATTCGTACTGAAGCCACATGAGCGAAGGGAGTTCACATCCATAATCTCAAGCATCCGGACTCCAACAAACTATGTGGGGAGCATTCACAAGCGCTTAGTGGATGGAAAATTGCAATACATGAAGACACATGACTACCATGTTCTCATGTAGCAGGTTTGTTTAACACTTCCAGACCTCTCTCCGTAGTTCCCGATGTTTCCCCACGTTGCAAACCTCTGTCACTCTTAGGAGATGGACGTAAATTTCTTCTGTCTACCGGAAGTACATGCCCCTGTCTCCGTGGATGTCATGTACTCTGTACTTTCAGACATGTTCACCTCAGTATGCCGTCTTCTTTGACATTGTACAGAACATGTGTGTCCCACTACCGTCTTGCACAGCATGTAGACATATGGAAGCAAGGAGAAGTTCTTTGCGATGACATTCACGGTGTGCTGTGCACATGCAGTCCATCATCAACTGTACTAATCGGAGTTATCATTTTGTGCTGGGCCAGATCTTACCAATAGCGGTTCGCAATGTATTGGATGAAACTGTGCGACTGGCTATAATAAAAATGAGTAGGGTGTTTCAACGTCTTTGTTCCAAAGAAGTACGGGAAGCAGAAGAGCCTCACATGATGGACGACGTTGTCATGGCCACTTGTGTCTTGGAGAAAGAATTCCCCCCCTCTTTCTTGAACATCATGACTCATCTTCCAGTGCACTTGGTGCAGCAGTTGTTCAAATGTGGTCTAGTCCATTACAAATGGATGTACCCTATAGAGCGGTACATGAAGACATTGAAGGATTATGTGAGGACCCTGGCACACCCGGAAGGCAGCATCGCCGAAGGCTACCGCATGGAAGACACCCTAGGTTTCTGCACTGAGTTTATGCGCGAGTACAGAGGGACACACCATCGAGTGTGGGACCCAGATGAGGATGCGACAATGACTGATGAGATCTTGCGCACTAACTGCAGGAAGAAACGTAAAATGTCTGATCAATTCAGAAGCCACGTGCATGCTTTTGTATTAGACAATGCTTCCTGCTTGGAAGAATTGCGGCAGTGAGTGCACTAAACTTCCTTGTAAAGTAGTCCATAGTGTTTTACTGTTTTGAAGGCGCCGTTCATGCTGAATTCGTCATAGGTAAGGAGTCCACTCATATTCTATGTCAGTGGTCTCCTGAGATGCTATGCTTCTATGAACGGGAATGGTCTTTTCTAATGTCTGTGTAGATGTCTCAGTGGACAGAGAGCTTCACAAGCGCATGTTCATGTCCACGGTAGTTCTGCAGCTGCACTTGGACCTCTGCTTATATGAAGTGAACAACATCTTCGTACTCATGTTTCCGGGCTTCTGATGTGCTGCATTTCTTGTAGGGAGTATGCGGAAGAATGATCACAGAGGTGGCAAGAGTGGGAGAGGTTTCGTCAGAGTTTTCGAAGACGCCATGCTACTGGACCTGTCCGTTACCCTTCCGCTCTCTTGGACTTGCCTCCATTCTCTTCGTGGTTGACATCAAGAGTGACAAGTCTGCACGCTATAGGGCAGCATGTCAATGCAGACATCCTCCAGTACAGCCAACCTCCGGAACGCTTTGCAACGTCTCATCGTCAAATGTATGCCTTTGGCATGCACTTCCGCGTACGCAGTGTTGAAGGGGGACTCGTCACACGTGACTCGGGTGTAGTTGCTACTTTCAGCCAACAACTTTGATGGGGTCTTCTGAATGGACGACTAAGGGAGAGAACCGATGACTACGTCGGTTACATTGAAGAGATTCTCAAGGTAGACTATAGGAATCATTGCACCACTGTCCTTGTATGTGATTGGATTCGGCCCTCTCTAGATGGTCGGAGCCCAAACATTCAGAGAGATAGGTATGGCTTTGTGGTGGCAAACTTCAGTCGCATGGATGGTGTGGTGCATGTTGATTCCTTTGCGTTCCCATTGCATTGCCAACAAGTATTTTTCTCGGACGACCCGCAGAGACAAGGTTGGAAGATTGTGTGCCGCACGGATGTCAGAGGTCGACGCGGTGAACTCCAAGCGCACCAATCCCTTCCGACAGTCGTGGATGTTGGTGACGACTCTGAATTCTAGGGATTGCAACCCAGGATGTCCGAATCTGAGCCACAACGACAACCAGCACCAGATGGTGGCGTCTTCATCGCTGCAGCAGCACACTTGTCAACTGACGAAGATGAATCTGACCAAGACTAGAGCGGCGGCGTCCTCTGAGTTCAGAAGTAGCCGGATGGTTGTTACATGTCTAAGTGGACGTCTTCAGAGATGTTCTTAGAGACAGTTATGAGAGCATGGTACATGTACAGTGCCCTCTCGGAGGACATCTCTGAAGACAGAGTGGCACGGGTGGTATTATGAAAAGCTTCTCACATACAGTGCCTATAGTGATTCTTGAAATTGTACGTGAACCTCGTAGTGTCTTGGGCCACGTATGTCGCATGTTAGACATGCACCGTTTTGCTTTTACTGTACTGTAGTTAGAACGAGCTTTTCTGACCTTGTTGCAGAACTTCGGAAGTAATGGACCCTTCCCCTGTGCATTTTCTTCATTTCATAGTGCAATGAATTTTACTCGTGAAGCTGACGATGTGCAATGAATTTCACTGTACTTCATCTTCAGTGGATAATTCTATTTTTAAAATTCCGAAGAACCGCAACGAAGCCCTCAAAGTAAAATTCCCCTATGAACCTTTAAATGTATTTTACTATGTTCAATCAAAAGCACTAAAGAACTGGCACTTGTAGTTGCCACTTGTAGTATAGGAGCACAATCTTTTTTTAGAAACATCTACAGACAAATGGTAGGATCTTATAGTGAACTAGTTTGAGAATACGTGGAAAAAATACCAGAAATTTCCACCGTACAGATTGCAAGATAATAGTGTTACAAATGTCAAAAACGCTCTTTTTGGCCCTCTGAAAATCAGGATAGCTGCACTTCAGTAGCTCACTTCTGTATTAACCCCTAAAAGCCCAAGGGGTTAGGACAAAACACTAATGTGCTATAAAATATAAGATTTACAACTTTTCTAAAGTTAGTATCAAAGAAGATAATGTAAAGCACAACAAGTAGAAAGTATCCATACAGTCGAAGTAAAAAAAATGTTTTTAGATTATTTTTAAGTGAATTTTGAAGATATAACTTCAAAAATTCACCAAAAATACAATTTCTATTTTTAGGATTCGAAATTTTTTTTGATTGGTCAAAATTGTGTTTTTCATTGATTTATAGAAAAATGCTAAATATTCAACCTCTAACAGCCCAAGGGATTAAGACAAAATACAAATGTGTTATAAAATATAAGCTTTACAACTTTTTTGAAGTTAGCATCAAAGAAGATAATGTAAAGCACAAAAAGTAGAAAGTATACGTATGATCAAAATTTAAAAAATATTAATAGATTCTCTTCAAATGAATTTTGAAGATATAACTTCAAAAATTCACCAATAAAGTAATTTCTATTTTTATGATTTGAATTTTGTTTTGAGTGGTCAAAGTTATGGTTTTTATTGACTTGTAAAAAAATAAAAATTATTTACTAATGAGAGCATCAGTACTTCCCCCAAATAGTAAGTTTTTCAACACTAAGTAAATTTTAGACACTTTGTACTATTTCTCCTTTTTTTTGCTATAACTTTTGTTTGACCGTACTGATCTTAGTTTTGAATATCAATGTTGAAACAGAACCCAATTTTTTCAAAACTGAAAAAAAAAAATTAGAAAACAATTTTTTTTTTGCTCGAAAATTCTGCCGGAAGTCAGGTAGCGACCAGAAAATGGTCGCTTGAGCGCTTAGGGGTAAAAAGAAGTCCGAAATGGTTGTTACTCTTTTCATTCATTCTTCCAGTGAAGTGAGGTACATGCCTAAAAAATTTCAAATCATTAGGAGTTGTAAAACATGTAGAAAAGAATTAGTCTGTAGGAAGAGGTAGAAAATGAATGAAGATATTAAAATAGTAATAATTAATTTCTGGAATTTGAAATTTCCAATCCCAGTGGTTGTAATGTTGTAATAGACAATCTTCACCGAATGCGTTCATATTCTTTCAAAAACATTAGAAATGGAGAGAAGTAGTGCACTTCAAAGTTTATTTTGGAGTAGAGATTCCAAAACTTCCTACGAAGTACCTTCAAACTAAAACTCCCATACCTGGCATTCCACAAATCAATATGGAATCATTACAAGCTTTCCAAATACCTATGTTTTCTGAAGAACGAATTTCAAATTCTGAATTCTGAAAAAACTGATTACTAAAGAAGTTTTTCGAGCTACTCGGTGTGCCCGCCGAGCAGAAGAAATCACAGATCATGCAGTAACTTCTTATTCATGTTGTCAGAAGTTCTGAAAATTGCTGGTCCTCAAAGGTACTCCTCGGACACTTGTTTTTTGGAAATTTCAAAGAAAATAAATAAAGACTCCATTCGTAGTGAGCTGCCCAAAATTGCTGTGTTGCCCTAAGAAGCAGTTTGGGCGTCTAGGGGTTCAACTGCATATATAGATTACTTCATTGAATTGAGGTATAAGAATTTGATGTTTCTTACGAATAGGAAAGTGTACTTCACAGTCACTGAAAGGTTTCCAAGGTTCTGCCTGGAAACCTACTAAATTTGGAAAATAAAAGAAGGGCTCAAATACAAATTCGAAGTAAATAAAAACTCAAGAAAAAGGGTAAGGAAGTCACTAATTAAAAATCTCATCAGTGGGACAATAGATATGAAATTCCAAAATTCTTTTAGCACGGTCATAGGTGCACACCCAAAGAATTACAGAAAAGTTCACCTGAAATTCAAGGCTCACAAGCTCATACGCTGAAACGCTCGTGCTAGCAGTCTTACAAAATTGCATCCCCGATTCTAGCCCACAAGAAGGAATGACAGAGATGCTCGGAAATAGGAGAACAATGAGGACTCTTTTATGTCTACTTTTATAAAAGGCCCATATTGGAAATTGGAAGGGAACGAGAATGTGCATTACTGTAGGTCCATTTAAAAAAAAATTAATAAAAGAAAGGGACAAAAATAGGTCTGCCACTCTTGTCCGAAGACACGAGAACAATATATCATTAATGGTTGGAAAGAGCATGAAGACACAGTGTTCACTCTGAATGGAGGGGACCAAAAAATTGAGGTGAGGAAATGTTGAGTACTTCAGGCCCACTTGCTTGGATGGGCCGAGATATCAAGAAAGGGAAAGAAAATCTAATTGTAGACAAGTGGTTCTCCATAGTAAGGGAAGGTAAAGAAGTTGCCATGCCCAACTTCAGCTTCGTCAATTTTTATTGCTTTATCAATTCAGAACTTTCTTCAGAAAACATAGCTCATGAGGCACAACGATTTCTATGTGAAGACGCAAGAAACTTTTACCTTACGAAATGAAAGGGACAACGGCCCTTTTTTTGTATTCTCCATTATCATGGCGTCGAGTATTTTTAATTCTATTTTTAAGAAAGGTTGAGTCCTTCCTCTTCATAAGAAGCGTCCACATCCAAACAAATATGCCATGCCAATGCATGTCTTAATTAACCCCTAAAAGCCCAAGGGGTTAGGACAAAACACGAATGTGTTATAAATAATGAGCATTACAAATTTTTGGAAGTTACTATCAAACTAGATACTTTAAAGCACTAGAAGTAGAAAGTATCCGTGCAATCAAAATTTAAAACATATTTTTAGATAATTTGTAAATGAATTTTGAAGATAAAACTTCTAAAATTCACCAAAAATACAATTTCAATTTGTAGGGTTTGAAATTCTTTTTGATTGGTGAAAATTGTGGTTTCTATTGATGTGCATACAAATAAAAAATATTTTTTAATGAAAGCATCAATACTTCCTCCAAATAGTAAGTTCTTCAATAGTAAGCAATTTCTTACACTTTGTACTATTTCTCCTTTTTTTGGCTATAACTTCTGTTTGACCGTATAGATCTCAATTTTGATTGCAAATGTGGAAAAGACATCTAATATTTTGAAATTTTGGAGAAAAAAGATTCCAAAAAAAGGTTTTTTTGGGGCCGATAATGTTGCCCGAAGTGGGGCAGCGACCATGAAATGGTCACTTCAGTACTTCGGGGTTAACTTCAACACATACCTCACTTTCATTACATGAGCCCTACATCCTCACTTACACATTCATCCTAGCCCCTTTTCTACTGTCCCACTATGCAGCTGCCCGTTCTCACTGTTTTTTGGCCTTGGGCAGTCCTCCTCCCGAGCCCGCTGTTACTTCCCCGCAGTGGAAATCCACGCAGGCGCTGACGTGGCTTTATCATGTCTCATAGGATGTCAGAAAAAATCTTACCATGTTAAAAGTGACGTTCAAAAAAACATCCCTGTCTGTGATAACATTCTGACGTTCCGCGAAAAACATGCCATGTTTTCTGTGACATCCACAAAAATTCTGTGCAATCAAAACTTACAACTGCGACTGTCATCCCGTTTTTTAAAAACATAACGCATTTTTGAAAACATGACGTGTTTTTGTTTTGACGACACAGAAAACGCGAGTTTCTTATAGTGATACATTTATCAGAAAATCTAATACTCCGCTCTTGACTCACAAGAAAACCAGGAAACGAATAACATGAAGATAAGGAATTGCACAACTACATAACTCAACGGCATTCAGAAGAAGAGAACCGCGATTCAATACCTCCTTCACTGTTTCAGCTGTACAGCACAATGCAAGAGCTCCAGACTTCCAAAAAACTCCCCAATGCTGCAAACGAAAGATCTGAACAAGCGCAAATGGACGATGCTGTCATAAGAAACTCAGACCCCGTTAGAAACTCAATTGAAAAAAACGTGTGCCGTTGCTATAAAGGGGCGTGCAATGGTGCAATTCTGTGGTTACTGAAAGGTAGGATAAGCCATTGTATTCATAATCGCATCACTGTTACAGAGTTCTGATAAGAAAGAATCTCCACTTAATCAGAACGACCATGCCCAATCTCCTCACAAATCTCTTTCAACATTAGAAGAGACTGTCTTTTTAGGAGCTTGGCCTTTTCTAAGAGTACAGACGACTGCTCTAGCATATCTAACAACTGCTTCCTGATTTCTGCCTTCCGTTTTCGAGTAATGTGAGGTACTTCTGCATTTCCTGTTCTCGTACTCTCTATGGGAGAACGAGTACAGAAGGTGCAGTCACAGCCGTACTGAGGCGTTGTGAGCGTCAATATACAGAGCTCGCAGTCACCTCCGCAGACACATAGGTATGGATACCATGAACTACCGTTGCCATTTCCGTTACTGCGCTCAGTTGACATTGTCAAAGCTTTCTTCGGTCCCCAGTTTTCAACAGTCCTAATTCCTTTCAAGGCAATCGTCTCCAAGGAGTGCACGCCTTCCTGCATTCTTTTCACTGAGAACTTGATGCACACGAACTGCTCGCTACACATGCAAGTTAACTATGGGCTGTACTTTGAGTAGTACTACTGTTCATTGACATATTGAAAAGTGAATTCGACTTCAATCAACACATGACAGGAATGGCCTTTCCTAATTAAAGAATTCCTTAAATGTTTGTGTTCTCTGGAGATTTCAAATTTTCCAAAACTTCGAATTGTAACTTCTACTTACTATTGTCATGGATCAATATGATTATTTTCTTCCCATTCCTGTAGACATGTTCTCCCCTCTGCAAATTATTGTGTACGTTATAAACATCACTTCAAAGGCAGAGAACACGGTTCAAAGAAGTACGCACCGAGAGGATTCAAGCTCTATAATGCTCAGCCGTCGCAGGAGTTCCAGTAACACTTCAGTTGTCTTCGTCAAATACTGCAAAACATTCATGAAATTTTCGACAGGTTTAATAATGAAGTTTCAATACACTTCTGCGTTCATATTTTGTCCCCTGCCATTGCATTGAATTTGAGAATGTTCATTTGAAAGCGGCTTGTTAGTCAGCGACAAAAACAACGAGGACTACACTCCAGCGCTTTCGGACTGCACAAGTCACATGAAACAGTGTTCTCTACTTATACGCACTACCACATTCTAATCTTGCACTCCTGGATCGCCTTGACAATCCCGTTTCAATTAGTATGTACAATTCCACACCCCTTTGACAATACTATTTTTAAGAGAACTGCTCCATTGCTCCCTAGTTCAAACTGACATACTGAAGAGAAAGAAATGTTCCTCTTTTTCACAGAAACTTAATTAGAAGATTTTACTCAATTCAGTGGACAATATGTTTTACAGGGATTTCTAAATAAGATTCCTTCGACTCTGTGGACGGCGCGATCCAAACAAACTTCAGTACAAGATTCCTTCCATTCAGCGGATGGTCCGCTCCCGTGGACATGCAATTTTCTAGAGAAAAGATCTTCTTTTCCCGCCTCTGATAATGCACAAGTAGGAAATAATTAAGTTATTGTACAATTCCTACTCCACCTGTTCATGACGTTAACAGAGGTTCACATACTTCCATGTGGTTTCATTTGGTTTGGCCTTACGTACCCCACCGTAGGCGCCCTTCAATGGCGGCTGTTATTCTGTATTTTCGCATAGAACTGCAAAGCAAGGTATCTTCTCAAAACCTACAACTGCAAAGTAAAAGAGTGAAAGGTTAGTGTTGACAAATCGAGTACTACTTCTAAACGCTCGAGAAGCTCAATATCAACGACAAACATGGACATGGAAGTCAGTAATGAGAGAGTACAAGGAGATAGTCATCAACGCAATCTACGTGGCAGATCAAGTTCAGGACTATCTTCACGAATAGGCATACAAAGATATAATTTACTACAAATTTCCCTAACACCCAACACATTTTCTTCGCAACAGTGGAAGAGGCCATCATCCCATCTCAAACTAAGTTACTCACAATGTCAGAAACAAAGCGAGTTGTAATTTCTGGAAAGAAATAGAACATTTTGGATTATCAAGGCTGCAATAAAGACCTCTAGTGCAAACAACGTTCTTCTCTGGATTGCGTAATTCTATATACTGTTCGACAGACTCACTGAAGGTAAGAGAGAAGGTGCCGTGGAGAGTTTGAAGTGAAATTTGTGGATTAGTCTTCGCATAAGTCAAATTCTGAGTCAAGCTCGCGGTTAAAAACTTTCGGCAATTCGTGAACGATGCCTCGATTTCGTACTCTTCACAAGGAAATCTTCTTTGACAATACATCTCCTAACGTCTGGGTTTCTACAACGCTAATACTGCATGAATTGAAGAACTATTGTAGTGGAAGTACATGTAATGACCGTTACTCCAGAAAACCCTCCACTGCCAATATCAACTGCCAAGCAGCAATTACTCCAATGAGGTTGACTTGTCACTTATTTCATGATTGCTACTTTAGTGTAGACGTGAACAGCTTAAAGTATGCATCATGTGCTTCCTTAAAGACACTAGTCTTCCAGAGAGTTCGATTTGGATATAATAAGGTCTCACCTACTTGACAAGCTCGCAGCTGCTTCCTCTAAACAAATACTCAGGAGTTGTGCTGGTAATTGTAGGAGAATGGTGCGATTTGTGTGGTGACTGCCGTTCGTGCAACAATGGCAGACTGCATTCCTTTCATTGAGTTCGTTTCCAGGAATGTATCCTTACTCCGCAGCGACTACCACTAAGAAGATTTCTGCTCGTAAAATATGGAAGAAGTTCAGGAAAATGTCATTGTCAGTGTCCAAGTGCCGGAGAACAACACCAACATGTGCAAGGACAGCAACGATATTAACAAAAACCAGTGAGTTCCTCTTTTTTGCACACTCGTTCCTTGTACACTTCGTCCTTCTCTTACTGGCAGAGTTCTTTGTTTAGTGCGAAAAGGAACTTCACTTGCAAAGAAAGCAGTGCCACTACTGACCTTCTCCTTCTTCGTGTGGAACCTTCGAAAGTTAATCCCGATATCGGCTTCTCATCCGCAGCCGTGGTAGACTGCTTTTCACTGTAGTGAACCATATTCCCTGGTAACCGCAAAGTTCCGTTTCCAGAAATAGGAGTCGCCTTGTCCAGCTAGTACTCAGTCGCTTGTGCGGAGCTGGTGTCAAACTAAGATTAGGTCTACGATGAAGGGAGATGTGCTTACGTGCCTTGGATCATTTTGTTTGACATTAGGAAAGACGACTGCATAATAACTAACCGGGATATTTGCGATCAGAACTTGGCACAGAAAGCACTGATTTAGCATGCCAAGAATGTTGAGACACCTTCGTGGCTTCGTGCATCCAAATTTGGCAGCGCTCCACCGTAGTGACTTCAAAGCGCGAGCTGTCTTCTTCCTTCGACTTCCGTGCCTTGAACCTATTGTTCGTCCGTGGATGAAAAACGTTGATGTAGGCGTCACTGTGCATTTAAGAAGCCATAATATCGTCAATGAAGTCCCCTGTTACTGCGTTGCCCTAGTTTCTTTTTTAATCGGCAATTGCTCTGGCCAGCTGATATTTCGTGAGACATGAACTTTCGTCGAAGTTGTTAATCGGTCCATGAACCCTTACGTCTTTTTTTTGGACTGCTGTCACTTGGTGAATTGTCTTCAAGTTAATTTGGTACATAGACGTGTTCATTTTTGAGCGTATGCACTCGAACAATTCTAGATGTTGTTTCCCGCTCCTGGAACCATTCTCAGAGAGTAAAACAATTCACTGCTTCATTCTATGCAGATGCTTGGAATTGAACCAAACTTGCGACAAGGACGCGCACTTACTTCGTCACATGACTGTCGTGAGGAAAGCATCTGGTGATCTACCCGCTACAAAATTACCAAGGCATTTCATCCATTTTCACAACGAAAAGAGTGGTGCAACAGGAGAGTCTCTAGCAGCTGTGGGTGGACAAGGTATTCCGAAAAACACAGCGGTGCTCCAGGTCCATCTCTTACTTTCTAGTGACTCTGAGGAAAACTTCTGTCAATGCGATGAAGTGAAAGCGCAGGATCGGAGAGACTTGTTGCCAATGAAGTGCACTGATAACGTTCTAACCAGAAAGCAGTCGTACTCTACCGCCAGTATTTCAAGCATCCATTCGGAAGACAGTGGAACACCAAGTTCATCAGAGTACCTTCCTCCGGAACAGAGTGACTCCGAAGAAGAGGCCTAGAACAAAAGCAAGCGACGTCAGCTCGGGAAATTGAAGAAAGATAAAAAAGGACGGAGTGGAGGCCACAGAGTCAGTGTCCAGCGGGTAAGTCATCTTCTCCTTTACAGAGTACAGGGATATGTTTTCGCATAATGTGGCAGCAACAGTCGTACTGTAATTCAATTCACTGTCGCGGACTTGCGGGAGTAAGGTATATTGGATGCACGTCCGAATTGATACTAAACGCAAAATGTAAACTGGTTTTGTTTCCAGTTAGTTTGTGAGTTTTTTTTAAGAATTCCGTGACTCAACTGTTTTCAAATAAGCTTCCAGAACGTTTTTCCAGTTTTCTTAGGTCATAGTCCTCAGTATTTCTCTCCTGTTGACCCAGTACCCTACTGTTAACATAACCTATGCTATGGATGAAACGATTTTTTCTTTGATGACCCGCTATAGGAAGGTCTATGGAACTTATATCATTGTCTGTAAAGTGGGTTATGGTGTCGCCATGTTCAGTACGTGAGAACGGTATGTCGGTATCTTGCTTCTGTTGGACCAAGCATTAGCATTCGAAATAAAAGAATGACGATGGATCAAGTTCGTTAGATACAGAAAATATTTTTCATTTTCTTAGTGTAAGTGAATTACACCATCTCAAAAAGATGCTCATGAGTAATTTATGATATATGCATGCATGACCTAGCTTAGCAGCTTACCTTGTGGACGACTGTTCTGTGCTTCATCCTAAAGCCAGAGCCGTCTTCAGTGTTCAGAAAAGGACATGGGTACGGGCAAACCTTGAAAGCACTCCTGACCTCTAGTTTCATCATGTCTCCGTCAAATGAAATGGACTAGAATTTAAGTATTTTATGTTTGTCTATCTCAGTGTTCAAACCTAAAATATGTTTTGTGCTCTTGCAAGTCACTGTAGGTGTGGCATACCGGCAAATCAGTAATGGAGACATCCTTGGAGCACGGAGAAGCTTCGCAGATTGTTTTGAAAAAAAAAAGGGGACGACCTGCTATCCACAGACAAACCAGAGGAAATGCAGCATTAACTTCAAAGAAAGTAAGGGAGGAGCAGAAGGTAGGGGAAGGAAGTAACGTTCCAAGTGATCGTCGGCGGAAGGCAAAGAAGAATGAGTCCACTAATGCATAGAGGAAAAAAACGGAAAGACAAATTCCTCCAGCGGTGGTGGGTGCTTTATTTGGTAATCTCCAGAGTTGTGTGGCAGATGTGGAAGAACTTCGCCGTAAGAGGGACGAAGACGCTTTGAAGTGCGGGCGCGTCACAATGTCAGTCGACAATGCACCCACGTCAGACTCCGTCCCAAAGGACATGGGGATTGACCTTATTGACAGAGTCTTCATGGAAAAAACGAGACATGAACGTCCTTGTGAAGTTTCAAATTTTAATGAGAATACCACAGTGAATCGAAAGGCATCAGGTGGGTTTATCTTTCAAAAATTCTTTTGAATGTTCTAGTCCTTTAGTGAAAGGAAGATGATGTCTCGAATAAGCTGCATTGGTATAGCATTATTAGTCCCTTGTCGTGCATTGACGTCTTCTTTAGGAGCAATTGAATGACTTTGAGAACAACTTCATGAGCTACCACTGCCATTTTGTACTAAGGGATGATGAATCTTCAAAGGTGAGTACAGAACTCTCATATGCGCAGTCATTACTCTGTAAATGAATAACTCTTATAATGACGGTTTTGCCAAGTTTTCGTTTAAATGTCTCTAGAGTTATTGTAACGAAATTTTCATTAGCTTTTACATTTCCATGATATGCGTGTTTTGATGTATTGCGTCATTGTTGCATGCAGGAAGTTTGACTGAAGTAGTGCAGAAGGAGGTCGGAGGAGATGTAAACGACATATCCATAGGGAGTAGATTTTCTCAGACACTGAGAACAATGAATTCTGAGAAGTCAATGCCAACGAAATTGACCTTCGATGACAATGAGAAGAGGAGGTCGTCAGGAGTTCCCTCTGTGAACGATAAGCAGCACGCATCCAACCAGGAGCAGGTGCAACGTTCCGTGAACCGATTGGTGAATGGGAGTTCTGCATCACCTACCCGGGAGTATGACGATCTTGTAAGATGCTCTTATTGTTTCAAAACAAGTATTTCTGTTGTCTCTTGTTTATTGTGCGCCGTGATCGCCAAAGTCTACTTGGAAGGACAAGTTCTTGAGCTCCCATTCGTTCTGAAGTTAGGGAATCATAATTATGGACGTGCATGGTTTTCCTTTTGAATTTCTAATGTTTCAAACTGGGTATTCGGTGATGAATCAGAGTTCTTGTCATTCATTGAGTGTGAGGTTCCAATGTCACTGTAATATGTGCCCTGTGCATTCACTTTGTTTCTCCACATGGACAGAGTATTCTTGATCTCAAAAGGAAATCGACATGGAGAGGCCTTCGCCGTATATATATTGTAGAAGTGTCTGTCATCACAATGTCCTTGGAAATAAGTGCTGTTCAGCATTGTCATTTAATATATACTAAAGCAATTTTTCAGTGTAATAGTACCCCAAGTTCTTGCATGGAAGTTATAGATGCATGGTGCACTCTTCACCTTTCAAATTGGGGAAAACAAAGTTTGTTTCTTGAATGCAGTGCGTTGAACATGACAAATTAGAGGACCTTGATGCAACGTGTAATTGGAAGTTGGAAATGCTCATGTAGGATCACCGCAAGAAGGTCAGCCGTCCGGAGGATTGTCTGCACCATGAACAACCAAGCCGGCACCTTGTTTTACGTCATTCCATCAGTAGTAGTACTCGGCTTCATGGATCCTGCACACGCGAAGACAGTCGAACTTGGAGAGGATGTAGTCGTTCGGGGAGTCCATCAAATGAATGGGGACCTGTTCGACAATCAAGGGGCGTACTCTTTGAGGAAAGCCACTCGAGAGGCTCAGGCCAACAAAGAAACAGTGAAGGTAAGTTTCTGTAATATCTTGGAATGTGAGGGAGGACAATGTTTTTACTTCTCCTGGTTGTTGTTTTTTTTTAACGAATTGCTTACATGCAGTTGTAATTTCCCTGTGAAGGATGTCAAATGTCTTCATTGTCTCTGTGTGCGAAGTCATTGCGAGGCAATTGTTTGCTGTAATCGACTGTCAGGATATATATATGGTCATCTGTAAGCCGTTTTGATTTAAAATAGTTTTGAATGAAAACTAAGTCTCACTGTCACTTCTGGAAGCTATTTTGTACATAGTCTCCAATGATGCCCTCATAGGTAACTGTCAATGATTCCTTTCCTTATTATTCCTTTGATTAGAAGTAGTTGTCGTGCAATGGGAGAAGCGGGATTACTGACTGTTGAGGTAACCGGTTTATGAAAAAGAAATTGTCAAAAAGTATTCCTTCTACCATTTCTTCGGTAGACTCTTACTACACTCAATTGTAGCAGTGCGTAGGGTGAGGACATAGTGCTTTATAAACGTACCAATTACAAATCATTTTCTGTGGATGAAAATGCAAAATGCATGAGTTATTCGGCGGCCTGCGAATGACAAGTTCATTAATTCATTTTCTTTTTTCTCTTCAGGTGCAAATGAAAGAAGTTGCCAAGCAACCGAACAGGTTAAACGTAGGCAGAGCAGTTACTCTCCCAATCGTTACAGGAATAGGAGGTCTTCTTCTCCATGCCAGAGTCAGGAGAGGATAAGAGGAAATGAAAGGTCTGCGAGGTCTAGATCATCGATTCTGTCATTGGTGCGTACAACACAGGAAGGTCGAATTGGAAATGGCAAACTAGTGGACGATGGGAACAAAGGGAATGATTTGATTTTGCAGTCCTCGTTCGATAGAAAAACAAGGCGGCATAACCTGTCTGTAAGAGAATCTCAGAAAATGCAACGTGAGAAAGAAGGATGCAAACCGTTCTACGTGACTGTGGACTTTGAAGGACGGCCTTATGGACCAGGTAGACCGGCGTGGATATCAGAAATTAACAAATTAGCAGCGGGCTTGGATGCCTCTTGCACGGACATAAGGAAGCAAGCTCATGGTGACATATGCACATTCAAAGACCGCTTAAATGAACGCTTTGAATACTCCGCAGATTTGAACGAGAACTACTTGAGGGGCTTCATGGGGAAGGCAGTGACTAGGAGAAGGACAGATCTCATAGATTTTATTAATAAGGGCGGTAAGCGCCCATCTTATTTCAATGAGGACGTATGGAAGCGACTGGAGAAATTGGCAGCCAGTAAGCAGAGAGAGAAGAGAACAGAGTATGGACGTTACGCCAATGCATGTTGAAGAACATTTGGGAGGACGGGTGCATTAGGTGAAGAGGGAGTCCGACAACGCTTGCGGGATTTGCTTCGTAGATCACCGGACCCGGAAGAAGTGGCCGCTGAAATCCAACGTGACAAAGGTTTTGGTAAGTCTATACCAGGAACGTCCGCAGACCGCAGACAATGCCGAGAAGGTAGTTCAGACATGGACTTGTATATCGTGGACAAGAACTTGAAGTCATCCCAGTCTCCATTACGGCTTTCCAACTGTGATGAAGATGAGAATGGCAAGTAGTTTTTGCCTGAGAAATCATCGAGTCAGGTATTGTTTGTAGAGAATCAGCAGTGCCATGTTGTCGAAGTTTGAGTAAGAACATGTGGCAGTAGTTTTCCTCCGTCTACTTAGAAGTCGCTGAAGTTATATTTTTTCAGAGCGCAAGGTTGTGACGTGGAGTACTGTCTCTTGGGCATGTTTAAGAATTCCTAAGTAGGTATCAGGAAATAAGACTAGGAGAACGCAGCACTATTTCTTTCTAAAGATTGAAGCAGCTTTAAGGAAGTGAAGAAGGCACTGATAATTTCTCTTGTAAACAAGGAGGTCATGTGGGAGCGTATGTCATCCATGATGACTCAGTGTTTAGGAATCGTAGTGTTATGTTCCAGTTGTTATTCAGCTTTTGCAAATGCTCTCGTATTTCGGCATTTTAATAGCACGATGAATCATTCTGATAACTATGAAATTTCCTTTTAACAAAATGCACATACTTCATGTAGTTCTGCACGGCATGCTGTAACTTGTGACGTCAGCATACTTTCAATTGAATTAAGTATTTGTGCATGCTTGAGGACTGAAATTTTTGTTGTGGATTCATGGTCTTCTAGAGGAAGGATGCTTTGTTTCAAAGGGAAATCGAAAAAAACAAGGTCGTGGGAGACAGTGGAAGCCGTCGCGTGAAGGAGATCATATCCAAGGACGACTACATAGCCCAACTGGAAGAGGAACTGAAAACTATGAGAAACAATGTAGGCATGCAGTCATGTAAGAAGCCTTTGCCTCTACATTCCGGAGGTAGTGGAACCGATGACGACGTTGGAAGCCAGGTATACTGAAGCTCAACCGTAGTGATCATGTGTGAATGCGGTTTGAAGGCAAAAATTTGGAGTTCCCATTGTTGTGCCCTGTTCTTCTGATGGTAGTTTTTCAAGACATGAGATGCAGGTGTTTTGTATGAAGTTGATGTTGAGTGAAATGCAAGCAGGGTGGTTTAGATGGGAGGTCATTGTTGAAGAGGTCTGGGGCGAAAGAAGAAGAGCGAGAACGTATTTCTGGAAGACGCAGTGCTGGTGGCAGTGGACGTCGCTGAACGAAGCAGATACTTGCAGCCAGTGAACATGATGTGTTGAGCATTTCTATGTTTCCTTCCGTTATGACTAGCTTTATGTGTGGTGACAGGAAGTTTTTTTCCAGAATAGTGTGAGTGTGGTCAGTCAATTCAGCATGGATTAGGACGACTTCTTCTAATGTCATTTTGCTTCGAATTCTCACTGTGTCGATATCATACTTCCTGAGGGAATGGGAGGTTGTTGTCCTATGGAAATTGTTGAACAACGAAGTATGATGTGGCCAAACTTTCAGTTGATTACGTGAGGTAGTTCCTCATAGGAAGGGAAATGCCTATAGAGCATTTGAGCAGAACATGTGCCAAGGTGCATATGCCATTCTCTTCTGTGGATGGTGAAAAGTTTTCTACTGCTGAAGTGTGCTTGCAATGAGAAGTTCCTATGTTTTTTTACGAGTTGTGTCTTTGTCGTATTCATGGAATGATGAATTACTATTAGTCGAGGAAGTGGAAGAGTAGTGGATTATGGAAATGTATGTGCAATTTCTATGTTGGATGAAGGAGTCATGCTGAGACGAGAATGGGCTTGGTGGAGGTGTGAATTATGTTTTCTCTTTCCGCTTCATGCTTGAATTGAAGTGTCTCGGTTTTCCAGTTCCTGTAGAGGGGTAGCCACAAATTCTTGACAACAATAATTCGGATGTTAGAATACGCCATGCTTGTTTTCAGTGAAGTGATTCTCTATTTTCTTGTCTTGGTGTTTCCAAAACGTATTGAAGTGGATGAATAGGAAGAAATATAACTTATTTCCAGTTATGTCTAAGAATTGCATGGAAGCCTTCTTTGCCGTACCATTTCTCTTTGTCGATTTGATGTGCAGTGTATTGGTCAAGCCATCGTTCTCATTATCGAAGTGCCCTTGAAGTGAATGTTCCTCATTGGAATGGGAGTGGTGCTTATCAGAGATTTTGCCGACTGGTAAGAGAATAAAAAGCCTTTCAGAAGAGTTTTGGTTTTCAAGTGTAAGTACCTCATTTTGTTGTGCTTCCCGTGTTCAGTAGTGAGTGTGATGCTAAAGTCATTTCAGTTTTTATATTAAGAAGTTACTCTCCTTTTAAACCTAGTTACTTTATCTTTGATTGAAGGATAGGAAATGTAGGTCGAAGTAGTGCTCAGTGACGACCTGGTTCAGGTTAGTGAGAGAGCAATTTCGAGTGACGGACGACAGTAGTTGTGGATGCTTAATTGACCAATCATGGCACGAAAGCAGGGACGAAGGTGTTGCGACTGCGATGAAGTTCCTGGGGAAGAAAGCACTGAAGTACTGCGGAATTTGAGGTATTAATCATGATTCTACTTTTATTAATCATCGTTAAGTGTTGGGGGGACATATTTGAGGTTTGAGCAAGAACAAAGAGATCCAGGGTCCGGGAAGCAGACAATATTTTACCAGGATCCGTGGGAGAGTGGAGTACATTCTGAAGACGTTGTAAGTGAATTAGTAAGGGAGTCGGTAAATGAATCTCGAAATTGGAACATTGCCGTAATGTAAGCTTGGTATTGCATGTACATAACAAATGGATTGAGAAGGCTTCATGCGCTCATCCAAGAATTCCGCGAAGTAGTGGCATTGCCGTCGAAAAAGATTGTATCGATTAGTGGGGGCAGCGTGGAGTTCCTGATATGTTCTGCAGTACTTCCGATCATTCAAGACGAAGTCATCATTGTTGTAATTATGAAGGAAGATGTTGCAGTTTTAACGCAGGAATGGAATGTGGAAGTCTGCATTGCGGCTGTGCAGCGGGAGTTCAGGTCAAGTCATTCGACCATGTCTCTTTAGTTGAGCAGTTGTTTTTCATTCAATGACGTTGGAATGTATTGTAAAGTAGACCTTCATTACTTGCGTAGGTCCTTGCAACTGCTTGTGGAGTTCAGAATATGGAGAAGAGGTGAAAGAAGGGACAAGTGCAGATCTGAATTCTGGAATCCAATGTCGGGTTTTAAAAAATATACTGCAAGCAAGCTATTTGAAGTTTCATACTTGAATACAGTATCTCTAAATTGAAAATGGCGGCATTCAGAAGTAGAGGAGCTGTAAAGAAGGGAAGCGTAGTCTCGTGGAACCTCTGAATTTGATGTGCATAAGAACAGAATTGATGTATGGTTTCTCATTAGAGAACAGCGTAATATGAACAAGAAATAGGAGAATTTGTCGTGAATGTTTATTCAGTAATGGGATTTGGAGTGCTAGACATGAGTAGTGAGCTTTGAAGAACTTGAAATTCGTAAAAATATATGTTTTCCTCGAGGGAAAACGTGTACAGTGAAGGTAAGGCGCTCAAGGATGGGGCAGTGAACACAAGAAGCACGTATCCAGCTCTAGTTCAGAGGAGCACTGACGAGATGATGGCAGGTGCATCTGGGTGGAGTTCGGAAGTGGAGAGCTCTGAAGAATTGGACGAAGAATATTTTGTCCATGGACGTCTCTGATATGCATTGTAATGAAGCACAAAGTGATCGTGTAGTTTGTGCTTCTTCTCTTACTTCTGTGGGTCGCCTATGCTATCTTATTCCAAGTAAGTTTTGTAGGAGCTTCATGTCATACTTCCAGTGATAATAAGTGGGGAGGCACTTCTGGAAACAAGGTCTTTAAATTCCAAAGAAAGAAGAAAGTATGGCATGCTCTTCTGATGCGAGGAATTTGCTATGTTTAAGTATGACGAAAGCGTTTCATGAAGGGAGACCGCAGGGGAAGGACTGTGCAGAGGAAGATGCGTCGGCCAGTTTCTGAAGCACAGCGGAGTGACAATGAGGCACTGAAGTTTGACTCTGTGCTGTAGTGAAACGTTCTTCATTATTCCTCTCATTCTTCAACAGTGTCACAGAGAAACGATGGTAAGAGGGACAGGTTTTCAACTTTTTTTAAAAACAGAAAACAGCATGCATCCCATATGGTGTTGTAGAAGTCCTCGAGTTTTGTGTTTGGACATGTGGACTGACTGCAATGTTGCAGGGACTCATGTAGGGATTCTTGTACTGAGAAGTAGATGTCTTTGGAATTTGCTTTGTTGAAGAGTGCAATGTGTTTTGTTTATGAAAGGTACATGTAGTTTGTTTGAGGTGTTTGATACATAAACGAATGGCTTCTTCTGTGGTAGGATGATTTCACAGAACAGGTAACGTCGATGTAAGGCATCTGTTTGTGGGAATGTTAGACCGGTGGAATATAGGATGCCGTTAGCAGCATCATCCCCTTTTCTCTTATATTTCGTTCGAGGAAGAGTGTTGTAGGTGTTCAGGGTTGCATTTCCGTTCCTTGCACTGTGTTTTGCTTCTTAATTTCTTCAGAAGCATACCGTGTGGTCTATTCCTATATTGTGGTCGTGCAATGAAATGTGATGGCAGGATCATGAGTGTATAGGCTGAGATCACGCACCTGGAGGAACGTCTGAGGTTATTGGAGAAGACCAGGTAATTTCTTGGTGGAGATGGCTCGTTGCGGCTGTAATAGGTAAGGGAGGTTATCAGTGAAGTCGATGGCGTTGATTAAATTCTTGTAGTTGTAGTCCAGTCTTTTGGACTGAGTTTTGATAGTGCATTGCACAGAGTTTGAAGCGCTTTTGGATGGCTTGCCAATGTAGCCAGCTTAAATGATATAGGGGATCAAAGTATAGCCCTTCTCCAGGCCTCTCTGGAGTAATGTGAAGGCATCCAGTGAAGTGCTTCGGAGCAGATGGAGGTCAGGTATAAGAAGCTTGAAGTCTTCGACTGTTGTATGTTGTCATAACTGGAAAGCTTCATCAGTCCCGTAGTGCGAAGTGCTTAAGTGCTCAAACATAGGAGTTGCGTATGTAACTTATGCTGTTGTCAATGAATTGAAGCTGTAATAGGTGCGTCAGTAGAGAGTTGTGTTTCAGTGTCGTATCGCACAGAAATGACTGCAATCTCTATGTTGACGTTGAACTATGTCGTTAATTATGACGTCATGCGCCTGTGACGCTTCATCTGTCCAGGATGAGTACAACCTTCTTTTCAATGCAGTAGGGAGACGCAAGTGACGACGAGGAGGAGGAACTGAGGCGACCTCTCGAGCGGGAGGTACTTATTGACCACGTGACTCCTGTGTTGTCAGGATTTGAAGTTCACGTTTGTTTCTTTTCCAACATGGCCGTACTCCATCTTCTTATTCTTTACCTTAGCACTTCCGATGTTGTTGCTGTGACAAGCAAGCAAAATTCAATGGCGGTCAGTCTTCCTGTGCATGTGCGTAGCATACAGGAGATGTAGGTGTCCATCGTTCTCTGCTTGTAGCCATGGAATCAGAAACGTTATCGGGGAAGTGAATTACAATGTGGATTAGTTGTTTGAACAGGATTATGAAACGAATAAAGAGATATGCTTGAGGAGACTGACTAGTGCGGATTCATGCTGACTGTGAGATGCAGCGTACACATCAAAAACGGAATGATGAGAGACGTGCGTGTGTTACCTATTCTGAAGAGAGTATGTGTAATGGAAAGGTAAACTTCCTGGAGGGACAGCAGAAAGTGTTGACGTGTATTGGTTTGTGAGAATCGTTTGCTAAGAATGCAATGTTGCTTGTATTAGTTGTATTGGTAGCCTGCTTACTGACAGAATGAGGTATGTGTATATTTTGAGCTTTGTAATCGTGCATGTTGTCATTGCCGATTGGACAGGAGAAACACTTGTCCGAGAGATTTCGCTTCCTACCGTGGTAGCTGATAGAATGAAGCAGACATGATAACGGTAGTTGTATATGAAGAAGTGTCGTGTCCTCCTACTCTCACCGTACTCACTGAATCAAAGTTCTGCACAGTCCAGAGAATGTAGGCATTTTTGTGAACATGAAATTCACTTGGCATCCGAAGCAAATGAATGTGGTAATTAACAGGTAATCCCTGCAGCAATACCAAAGAGAGCACTAAGGGCTGCTTCATGCCAAAGATGACATCAATGAATTAGTACTTCGCCCGTGTACAGGACATAATGTTCCGGGAGAATTATTTAGTTTTCGAGACTGGGAGGCCTTCCTGTTCTAAGGAACTTGCAGAACATGGAATTGATAGTTGAGTGATTGTGGTTGTTATGCAGTGGTATTTCTGCAGAGTGACATGAAATTATATCGCAGACCTGTTTCCCCAGATTGTGCTTTGCTTCCGTACGTTGCGTTCTTGTCACCCTCTTGGAGGACGAAGTTCAGGAGAAGCTTGAAATGATGCATCTGAACGTTATGCAGGTGATGGAGGAGAGGACAAGATTGAGTTTTTCTGAACTCGAACTTCAGTGGTTAAGTGCTCTGGTGCAAATGCTTTGTGTCTTATATGAGTTGAAACCCATAATTCGACGGTAGTTTACTGCACATGTTGCACATTTTAGTGTAGCGCTCCATTGAAGGCATTGAAAACAGAGTTGTCCAGTGACACACGAATGCAAATAAATAGACCTAGGGTGGCATAGCCTATTGTGATAGAGTGGCAGTGTTGTCTTGAATTGTGTTTCTGAATGGACCATGACTTGGAATCTGATTATGGAATTCCGTCATTATTTATGACAACAAACAAGGACTATGATCATAAAGAGAAAGCGCTTGCACTTCCGTGGATGCTCCAAGTTGGGTTCACAATTGAAATGCTTTGAATGCAAAGTAGAAATGTGGAAGAGGATTGAAAGCAGTGAAGCCGTTCGAGCCGCCCAGGGAGCCGTACGTTGTAAGGTTTACCAAGTAGGGGAGCCATTGCGGCAGTTGATGAGGATTGGCAATAGCTACATTCTAGTGCAAGAAATGTTTATGTATAGAAGTGAGTCTGGTTCTGGGAAGAAGACATAGTACTGCTGATGGCATTTTCGAGACTGCTTTTGGAGGAGTCCTTGCTGTTTCTTGGTCCTGTGAATCCTTGTAGCACGACAGGATATCTAGTTCTTACAGTGGTATTGCATTCCGAAGATTCTGCAGGTGGAAGTGAGTTCTTCGTAGTCTTATGAATGTGTGGAACATTTAGAGTCACGGGAACTATGTTGTGAGTTAGTATTTGAGGTTCCGAACAACTGAAGTGGTGACGACAGCGCGATGGATGACGATCATGAGGTCTCCTATTTAGGGATGAGTTGAAATTGGACTTAACAGGAAACTCCAAACAGCATGTGGAAGTGGTTCATGCACTCTTGGAGAACAAGCAGGGAGCCTAGTTCTGAGGTTGCACGTGAGAAGATCGTCAGGTATGTTTGTTGCAACCGGTTGTCTTTGGAAATCCCAAAGTAGTTTCTTCAGTTCTATCATTGAGCTCGGATTGTTATGCGGTGGCCTTGCAAATGATAGACGTTATATTGGTGAAATGAGTCATGTCAATGAATCCAGCACAGAAGAAATCATGCATGCAGATAAAAATCAACGGCAGTGGACATTGAATTGCAGAGAAAAGAAATGGCGAGTGAAGAGTCCTGCACTGCATGTGTAGGAAAAGAGTTAGAAAAGAAATACGGTCATGCACCGAGGAAGCGGAAGTGTTGCAGTAGGCGTTACTTTGTTCAGGAGGACAAACGAGAAGAAGGGGAGGAGAGAGGGAAGTGCACTTTCCAAGTTTTTTATTCTTGCACGTTGTGTTCTGTGGGGGCACTTTAGTTTTTTGTATGTTGTTGTCGGTATCCTGCAGCTTCCGTACAATGCAGTACTGTATTGTGTTATGCCTTATGAGATGGTATTTTTCATCTTTCGGATTGGGTAGTAGTGGGCATATGATTTAAGGAAGTGCATAACTGTCATGTGTCTTCTTGAAATTTACTTGATTTGCGGAAATGAAATAATGAAGTGAACCTTATCTGAGTATCCTGGAAAACCCTATTGAGTTGAAGAACCTAGTGTCATTGATGTCCGAGATAGAAGTGCTAAGTACTAAGTAGTTCCACACAGTCCATTGTGTACTGACATATTGTACTTATAAGAGGACAGTGTAGGTAGTTTTCAGGTATACATTTGCAATGAATTTTTCAGAAGTAGGTACTGTTGGTTGTATTAGACATCGAGGAACTGAAAGCGAAATGATTTTTTAGGTGATATGTGTGCAGGTTGAGTAATGGTACTGCTTTGTGTTACATGAGAAATGCATTTTATACAAGGAAGTGTACGAAGGAGTTGGATTCGGAGTGAAGGATGTATGCATCATTCAGGAAAATGAAGAGAAATAGATGTACATGTTCTAGATCTAGTATTTTGCAGAATTGGTGGGGAGCCCAATGAGAAGCTATGTATACATTATTAGAATTAATGGAAGCTCTTACCTATATGATGAAGCATATGGTTTCTAGAATGAAACAACTTCTTCAAATGCAAGTGCAACCATATGGGGTCAATCGAACAGTGTATAAATGCCAATTCTCCTTATCCAATGTTCTAAAGAGCTTGCACCTTATCAGTGACTGATGCAATTGCAATGTTTCATATTAACCCATATATGCACTACAAGTAAATGTAGTTCAGTGGAATAGAATTCCCATTAGATACTTTGTTAGTAGTGAAAACTTGTTGTCAAACTTGTCATCCAAATCAACATTTTTTGGTTAATGATCAACATGAACGTGTTAAAGTGGACATTGAATTGAACACTTTTATGTTACAGAAGAACAAGAAAGTGTGAAATTTTTCGTCCAAATCAACAGTTTTTGGTTGGTCGTTGTCCAAATCAACATGTCCTAATTAACAAAAAAAATCAACACTTTTTTGTTAAATTTTTGTTAATTTGGACACATTTTTTCTAGTAGTGGTATAATTTTGTATTTGAGCATAATAATGTTTAGATGTTGACATGGCATTCAAATTGAAGATATTAATTGTTGAACTATCAATCCAAAAGTATATGCTTTGTTAAGTTTTTGTACATAATTTGTATCTATAGAATCAAATATGGTATTGTACATATGGTTTTGTATAGTCCATTAGGATTCATTAGATGAAACTTGAGGGCATTGGGAGATTGCGAGTTCTCAAACTGTGGGAACAAGGATCCTACGTGGTCAAGACATTGCCATGTAATTAAATTTAAAAAATAAAAATAACATTTTTGGACTCTTTTTCATATTTCAAGATTCAATTTTTTGTTTTGTTTTGTTTTGGTTGATGCCGGCCTGACAGCGGCTAGCAATATCATGAGCCGTTTCGAGAACAAACCAAAAATAGCCCTTCAATGCCCTCCAATGTCATCTAATGAAACTTCTTCCATACTTATAAGAAGATTTCTCATTGTTTTAGAAGACCACAAGTTCTCAAATTATAGGAATTTGCTAAAATCTACTACATAAGCAAGATGACATGGCCAAACAATTGCTATGTCAAAAAACAATATTTAATTAAAATTTATTATTTATTATTTATTTTATTAATTTAATTTAATTTAGTTCTTTTCTATTTATTTAAAAATAATAATAATAATAATAATAAAATTTAATCTAACCAATAATGATTGGTTACAAATTGAAAAATAGAACTGAAATAGTCTCTTAATGCCCCCAAATCTCCTCTTATGTAATATTACATCTTTGAAGATAATATTATGGCAAGTTTATACAATTTCATTTGTTGTACTAAATAATCATAGTTGTCTTTAATATTCTAGTGGTATCAATTTAAAACAACATTAGACCTTTTTGCTTTAAGACATTTTTTTGTATTTCAAAAGTATTTGTCTCTACAAGTAGTTGAAATAATATTGTGCTCATAAAATGTTCAGACCAATTGCTATTTGAATATGTAAGAGAGTGTGGCCTTGAAATATATGTGAGGATTTGAACCACTTTCAAATCTTATCCTTCCATATTTAACAATTCAATCCACTCCCATAATAAAAACAAGTCACTATGTATAATAACAATTATGTAAAATCCTTTGTGGTCTTATGTATGCATTATTACAAAAAGGTGAAGGGAGCATTAGACTATGGCTAAAATGTTGAATTTAGTACAACTAAACTATATAATAGATATAATTATTATTGACACGATAGAATTTGGGAAGAGGGGATATATATACATCGAAGGTTTTGCACAATTTGGATATACAAGGTGGAAGAAATTGAATTAGTATTTAGTTTTTTTATCAAAAATTATAGGATGTAGATTTTTAAGTAGTGTCAAAGCAAAAATTAACAACCCCAATAGGAATGTCAATTTTATTGTAGTATAGTAGCAAAGGTTCGTTCACTAGGGATTTAGAAGTTAAATATCTAATTTAATGGGACAATTTGTAGCCAAATTACATCCTACAACTTTATACACTTTAATTTGTCAATTAACACAATACACACAAGACAAACACACACAAAAACACTAGATTCTCCCGTCTCCAACCAATAGTGCTCCAACTAAGAGCTTCCAAATGAGAAGACAACTAGCCTATATCTTCCTAGGAGGTGACACCTATTCATATTGAAAAGACATGATTCTATTTGCCTCTTTTTATATCTAAGACTACTTAAGTTGTTTACTATCTAATCACCTTATGCCCCTATTTGATTGTACATTAACAATTAGTACAATTTGTCTCACAGTAGTAGAAATATGTTGACAATTAGATTGCATTTTCACTGGAATGCTAAATAAGCTTAAAATTAAAAAATTAGTTTGTTTACAAGTAAATTATAGAAATTATTGTAGACTTAACTATTGTAGTTGTTTCACATGCTATGATTTCAAAATGTATCAATCTATAAAACAAATAATAGTGAATTTGAAGTGTTTTTATTTTAAAATATACTAAAGAGAAGAAAACTAACTAAAGAAAAGATTTAGTGTAGTTTAAGCCTTCTGCATATTAGTATCAATAATATATGCCATATAAAATAATTAATCTTTACATTATCAAACAATAATAGTAGTACTATTTGTTTATAAATGTACCTTATATCTCAGTAAGGGAAAGAATGATCAAGGCATTTGTACGGAGGTTGCTATTATGTGAGCTTAAATGTGTGAGCCAATGAGCATAAAAGACTATACATTTATGATATAAGTATCTATATTATAGTAAACTTCTATGATAATAGTACATATATGCTATAAATACCTATTATATAGGTGTTTATATTATAAACACCTTCAATGGTTGCATGACATCTACTTGTATATATGATCAAGGCTCACATGCTTACACTTTCATGCTCACATACTAGCATCATTGGCATTTGTGCCAATAGAAGAGATTTGGAGATACAGAAGGCCATTTCAAGCAAGTTTCCTATTTTTATTGTTTCTATAGCAGTGAGAGAATGGCTAACTATTGTTAGCCATCATAAATACTAGAAGAAGAAAAAATTGGTAAGAAAAGTTCTAAGAAAATGAAATTTGATGTAGTCATTGCTTGACCACATCAAATTCTGTAGTGGTGTAGTTCCTAGAGATCTCCATTGTGTAGGAACTCATAGTCTTATTTGGAACCAAATCTCCTCTAATGAAAAAAATCTAGTAGAAAAGATTTAAAATAAAATTTTCATGTATCAATTTTAAAATAGAAAAATTGATATGATGAATTTCAAAGTTTTTTAATTTGAAATCATAAAAATTGGAAAAGTAGACAAATTGTACAATGTAATATGGATTCAATTGTAAAGTGGATAAAAAAATTTACGACTATAGACTATGGCATCAAAGAACAATATGCATGTCAAAATTCAAGAGAAATGATGTAAGTATTTGAGTATTACTTTAATTCATGAAGGATCAAGGGTTTTTTTTCCAGCTTGTTTTTCATTTCTATTGCAAAGTATAAAATGTTTAAAAGAAAGTTAAATTTTTGCATATCTAATTGTAGGATCTTACACTAAACTAATATAAAAAATGTATGGAAGAAATTTTCAAAAACTTTGATCTTGTAGATTGGGGTAAAATTTGCAAGAAACACTTGCTAATTTTGTTGGCTTTTACAATTTACTCATTGATGTTTTATTTTCCAGAATATTTTAAAATAAAAAAAATATTTTTTAAATAGTTTGAAAACATGGCCTATAAACACACCACTAGGGAGATTTTATCTTAGGAAGATTAGAAAAATTTCCTAAGCAAGGTGTTTAAAAAAAATCTCAAGAATACAAGTTCATTGACATTTTAATTTGTAAAAAAATAGATTTAAACAAACAAACAAACAAATGATAATTGTCTATTTTTAGCACTTTTATCAAAATGGTCATTTATCTAAAGAAACACTCAATTCATATTTTATAATTTTCAAAATGAAAGTGATAAGAAAATCACTTTGTGAATTTCTATACATTATAGATTGAATAATTTAAAAGTCCCTTCAAACAATAGCTACTAGTCTATTAGAAGACCATTCCCTCCAAATTTTAGCTCCAAATTTGTTTTTTTGGCTAGTAAGAGTTCTATCTTCCCAAATTGGAAAGTGTGACATTCAATTGGAGCTATTTTTTGGATTGTAAAATATTTTTGAAGAATCAAAAAGAATTTGCCAAGTTATGTAGTAGTCACAAATAATTATTTCCTATAAATCTTCTTAACTTGAAATATTTGCAATAAATTTTTGGAATAAATTTTTGGAATATTGTAGGATAGAATTGAGTTGAGAGTTTGAAAAAAAGTTTATAGAAAAAGAGCTAATTTTCATTTATTAAGATTTTGTTAAGTAGAAGAAAACACCATATAGAAGGAAAATCTATAGTTTTAAGATAGAATTGAAACATGTTCTAATTCCACTAATGAGGATGTTTTAGCAAGCAAAAATTATAGAGTTTAACTTTGTAAACAAATCCTACAAGTTATCTTTTGAAGAAGATGCTTTCATTGCTCCTAATTCAAGATTTTTCTAATTCTCTTATCACCAATCTAAATAGGATGAACCAAATCTTTCTATATAGATTCAAAATCTAATTTTCATAAATTTTATTTTGAATTTTTGTAGTTTTTTTGTGCCCATCATTGAACATTTTAATTATAGAATGGCATAATTTTTGTTTCCAGTAATTGATTGAAATGAAATTATTATTTTTCAAGAATTATTACATGTATTTTTTCATATGCAAAAAAGACTTTTAAAAAATCATGCAAAAAATTTAAATCATAGGATCAAATTTGAACTTCTATTGTTTGCCAAAGGAGCATTTTGTCCATTGAAGGTAGTTTCTAATTTAAAAATATTGTAATATAGATTTCTACAACCAAAAAGTCTTATTGAATTTTGATATTGATCACTATTAAGATGGATTGTAACTTTATGTCTATTTTTTAGCAATGATAATAGTTTTGTCATTGGTTGTTGTATGATTCTTGGGCAAGTGAGGTGTAAATTTGAATATAAAATCTGATTTTCTTCTAATTTTGACTTCACTTGATTTTGCAATACGTGCTCTTCTTAATTGGCATTTTCAAAGGCTAAAGATTACATAAATCTAAAAAAATCATAATCGTCAATATTATTTGGTTGAATTCAAAGAAATTCCATTGTTTGTCCTCACCTATTTTATCCTATGTCATTTCTATTTGTCCCTTGGCATCCTAGTTATACCTGCATTTTGGTATTTTCTATTCTTCCACATTACATTAATATTACTTTTTGCCCAAGGGCCAAACTTTAGGGAATTTTGTCAAATTTGAAATTCATTTTATCATTCAAAAATTCAAATTTTTATCACTAAATGATAGACAATTATCATTGAAATATAAAATGATCAAAATTAAAATTAGAGATACAAGTACTTAAATGAAAATGATTCCCAACCAAAAACGATAATGCAATGGATTTTATTGTTGCTACTATTGTAGGGAAAAATATTAAAATCCTAGAATATCATCTATCCACTAAAAGGATCTATATGACAAATATATTACTATCTTTGGCAGGTAGTGTAAAATTAGAACTCAAGATTATTACATTAATCATGATATTTAGTATTGCCTATACTATTTGATTTCAAAATACTAAGATTCTTTACTATTGATGAATATTTTTATCATCCATGTTTATAGAGATCTTCTTTTTAGAATTATATTGGCATCTATACATTTGGTCAAAATATTCATCAAATATTGAAAATTATAATTTTTAAGGATCAATTAATGTAAGTAACATTAAATATCATCATTAATATGGTACTTTTTTCCATGTTATTTAGTAGTTTAAGTTTTAATTCTAACTAGTGTGCCTTGTGCTGTTGCCACAATGTATTTTAGTGAACTAAAAAATTAAAGATAATAAGATAATTTTATAATTTATAATCTTTTTGAAATTACATATCTTTTTTTCCTCATTTGGAAAGCCATGAAATAAAGTTGATGCACTCCCTGTTATTGAGGGCTTTTTGACACTACCAAGAATGCGATCCAAGGACAAGCAAAACTAGAATCCACAAATTTCAACATAACAACCAAAACATGTAGCCTAAATTAATTTTGAAGCGCTCTAATGTGCATTTTCAAGATGATGTACAAATTGAAAATCAAATTTCTTTTTCATTACAACTTGGATGAAAATCATCCTAATTTTTAGATATACTTTATGAAGTTGTGGTCTTATCCAAGGGTTGGATTTGGTGTTACCACAACACTTATTTTTCTAAAATTACAAGTGTAGAAGTATGTCAAGTAGTTGAATTAGGGTGATTCTATTTCAAACTTTGAATTGTAGAAATGGGGTTATAGAATCAAAAAATACAAAAATTCCAAAAAAATTGCCATGTCAAGAGAACCTCATTTCAAATCCTTTTCTTCAAAATTTAGGATTAAAAAAATGACAATAAATTGCCTATAATTGAATTCTCAAGAAATTTTGAACTTTCACTTTCAAAATTTATAGAAAAATATTGGTGATAGCATTGGCAAGTCTATAAAATGTAAAATTCAAACTCCAATTTTTATTTGCATCTCAATTCCAAAATATTCTTCCAAATAGTACTTTGAGATGATCTTTCCAAGATCGTCAATGCTGGAGATGGATTTTATTATATAGGAGAGGGCTCAAAAATGGTGCGGGCTTTTGAAATTGTTTAGTAAGAGGCTATGAAATGGATACCAAATTGTGGGAAAATGGACTCTTCATTACATCCAAGCATGATAAGAATTGTTTTTACTTCTTCAATAGATGGTTTAAGCTCCAAAATGGGTTCATTCCTAACTAAGTAGATAGGTGTTCACCCATATTCATCCAAGATAAGAATAAGTAGTCAAACTACCTTCTTACAAATGTTCAAAAATTTGAAATAATAATTGATTTAAGCATTCATTTCAAATTTAGAAAAGGTCACATTTTGAAACCATCTCAATTACTTTTCATATGTTGCAATGTTAGTTTTTGAACAAAACCACATTCTTTTCCAAACCAAGCGTGTGTGGGTTTCCAAGGCCTACAAAACACAAATAGGGACCTATGCTAGATTTCGTTTGAAAATTCATATATAATTCAGAAAAGGTCCGAAAATTATGAAACAACTTGTGTTAAATTCCTTGTTTATTTCTCTTTCACTAAAAAATGAGAAAATAAATATTACCATCCAATAAAATACATGAAAAAGGCGGACCGGCCCTTAAATGGGCGGTTTCTGAGCCTCTTACCTTACCCACCAAAAATTGATACTCCGGTAAATTGGAGTAATATATTTAGTGTGGTAATTTATATAGGGAGACAAAGCGAGTCGTTTTCCGCATCGGACCTGATCGGAAGATTCCCGCTCTCAGGTCCGGCCGCGCTTCCCCGTCGTCCGTGCATGCCCGTCCTCGTTCGTCGTCGTCGGTTCTTCAGCTTCGCGGATCGGGGGAGCTAGTTTCCGCCATAGTTCGTCCGTCCCTGTCGTCCTCGTTCGTCGTCGTCGGTTCTTCAGCTTCGCAGATTGGGGGAGCTTGTTCCGCCATAACCAAGGGACCTCCGCAAGGATCTCTCCCGTCGGGCATCATCACAACCCCCTCCTCGTGCTGTTTGTTTCCTGATCGATCTATCGCTTACCACGTCTTTAGCTTACACTTTTTCTTACGCATCTTCTCCACTTCTTTTCCCGTACTACAGAGCCCTGTGCCATCTCTTCTCGTTCCGCATCTCGAGAACAGAACAACAACCACAGCGACGACAGCAACAATCAGTAGTTGCCGACTTTCCACTTCTCTCCAGGCGTCATTTCCGCAATCCGTTAGATCATTCACTCTTCCGTATCATCCGACCTGCTTGGCCGCTTCCTCCTCAACACGCTCGAACCCACACCTTGCCTTCTCTGGAAATTCGGAAATTGATTGGGATAGGTACCGGCACCCGAGGATGTGATTTGTGATTTTCCGACGAATTTTTCACTTTTCGAAGTTCGGCGTGTAGTACGATCTGTGAAGTGTTGAACGCTCATTTGGAATTCCAGGTGCTCGGATTGAGTGCAAGATTGCAGGAGGCGAGAGAAGGACTAGATGGTGACATGAAGAGTATTGCTAAGGTTCGGAATGGTATGGAGATCAGTTGGGGTTCTAGGGTTAGAGATGTGACTAAGAAGGTGTTTGGGAGACCGGAGTAGCAGGGACGTGATCATGGCCAAGATGGCGGATGGTACGCCGCTTCTTTCCGCCTCGACGTTGCGGACTTTGGCGGATAAACTGTATGAGAAGCGGAAAAATGCTGCCCGTGAGGTGTGTATGCTGTTGGGCTATCCCCTTGGTTCTTTTGTCTTGGTTTTAATCTGCCCCGTAGATTGTAGAGAATTCGCTCTAGGTTTTGGGATGGTCGAGTAGGTTTCATATTAGCGGAGGATTTTGCTGTGGATCGGGTGTCGTCAATGTACGGGAGCAGATGTTGGATTTGAATGCCCGCCTTGTTCTTTGTCACAGACCTTTCGTTGAAGTACTGGTTTAGTTGGAGACTTCTTGTGTCACTGTCCCTTGCTTTGAGAGAGTTGCGTAACTGAAGGTGTTCCCGAATGCTTCGTATTCACGTATAGACGTAACGCCTTTTCTGTTGGAAATAGCAGAGATTTTAGGTTGTATCTTAGACCTAACCCGGAATCGTTCCCTCTAGAGCCAGCATGAAATTTATCTAGAGGCAGATCTTATACTCTGCCATGCACCTATCATATAGTGGCAAATTATGCCCGGCAGTTTAGCACAACAGCCGGTCATATGGTTTCTTTATTGTTGCAACGAAGGATGATGCTGTGTGTTCATTCTACTTTCTTGATTGAATATTGCAGTAGAATCAAGGACTTGTTATCTGTGCCCCTAGGTCAAATAAAATTCCTCTCCAATGATAGAGAATGAGGGGTTCGATCATCCCTTCACCGTGGGCTTGGTGCGTAGTTCTAAAACGTCAGTCGCGTGTGGCGTAATTTCTTATCTGTTTCAGTGCAAGGTTCATTACTAACGGGTGCTTTTTTGGTGGATGTAGGTAGAGGCAATAATCAGGGGGCTCGTAGTTCAGCAGGATCATGCGCGGATATCCAGCCTTATAAATCTTCTTGTTCACGACTTCGCACTCTCTCCACAATCTAACCACCGTAAGGTATAGTAGTCGTTTCTTTTCATCATGGCCAACAAATTGCTGTTGCCTTCTTTGCTATGGCTTTCCGTTTTACTCCTGAATTTAGCTTTTATGCTGGCGGTGAAAGGTGATAGAGGATCATTCGTCTTTTGCTTTTCGAACAGGGGGGTTTGATAGGGCTTGCCGCTGCAACAATGGGCCTTGGAGCCGAGGCTCCTCAACATCTGGAGGTAAATTACTCCACCACTTCCCCTTTTTTGATCATAGCACAGTGTGTCAGCAGGGACTATGCAACTACCTTGTTGAGAAAGGAATTTTTTGGCAGAGTGCTCCGTAGATTTAGTTTTCATCCTCCTCATCGCACGTGGTGGGATGGGGTTTCAGAAAATCATTCCTCCCGTTTTGAACTCCTTCACAGACCAGGACAGTCGCGTCCGGTACTATTCTTGTGAAGCGCTGTATAACATAGCCAAGGTGGGTACTACTTCCTGATTATATAATCTCGAAACATTATATTAACCTTATGACTTTCTTCAAGTATTTTTGGTAGAGTGTATAGTATTTGTCTTGATGACCAAAGTGTAGAAACGTTGGCACAAATTCTATTCCTGTTGTTTCTTTATTCAATACGTCACCGATTTAGGAAGATGAATATATTATTCTAGCTTAAACTATCATGAAGGTATATTTGGAAAGGCCTTTATATCGCGGTTCTCAGGCTACTGGGATGCATGCAGGTCACACGAGGGGAGCTTGTGTTGTACTTCAATCACATCTTTGATGCACTTTGCAAGCTTTCAGCAGATTCCGAGCCCAGTGTTCAGCAGGCAGCTCACCTTCTGGACCGTCTCGTAAAGGTCAGTTCACGGTTCATGGGTAGTGTTCATCACTGTGCCTACAATTACCCGTGCATTGATATCTTTGAAAGTTGGCAGGCACAACTAGCCTCCCCTTCCAACAGATTCACTTGATTCTTTACAATAAGGGCTAAGCACAGTGTGGTTTTGGAGCAGGACATCGTGACAGAGAGTGACCAATTCAGGTCAGATTTTATACGGCATACTTTACTACTTCTGAAACTTTTTCTCTTTGCATTGTTCTATTTGAAGCATCCTGAAACGGCTCAATAGTGGTGTTGGTGTGGAAAACATACGGAGCCTGCCAATCTCTTTTACTATTTTGAATTTTGGTGTCAGTGTTGGAGTGTAGATTCTAAATATTTTGTTATTGTTCTGTCTATAGCATTGAGGAGTTCATCCCGTTGTTGCGAGAGCGCATGAATGTGTTGAATCCTTTTGTCCGCCAGTTTTTGGTGGGATGGATTACTGTGTTGGACAGTGTTCCTGATATCGACATGCTTGGATTTCTACCAGACTTTCTTGATGGTGCGCCCAAGACTATCAATTTATAATCTCTCCTTCATATTGCATTTGACGCGCTTTGCCCTAGGTCGAAATGTCATCATGTGATAGTTTTTGATGTTTATTCAGAAAAAAATTAAAAGATCTCTTTTTTCATTCTTGGAACTCAGGGCTCTTATTTTGCGACTTTGACACCGCTTGGTTATGTCTAATTACGGCTGGGTAGTTTCGTAATGTTTTTACTCATGCATTATTAGTCCAAATTACACAAGTGTCTTCTTGTTTGCTCTGCAGGGTTGTTCAATATGCTAAGTGACAATAGTCATGAAATACGCCAACAAGCTGATTCTGCACTTGCTGAATTTCTTGAAGAGATCAAGAATGCTCCGGTATAGATTCATATTTTGTAGTGTCTAATGTCCATGACGGTCTTGGATAGCTTTAGTTGTTGGTTGCCTCTTAACCTCGTCCAATCACGTTCTAGGCTTTAGCCTTCCCGAATTCTATTTTCTGCTTGACAATAACAGTTCTGAGCCTAGACTCTATTTACTGCGACGGAATATTGGATATTCTCTAATTTATTTCATTTTTCATTTTGTTGCAAGTCTGTGGATTATGGAAAGATGGCAGAAATTCTTGTACAAAGGGCAGCTTCTCTAGACGAATTTACTCGTCTGACATCTTTCACTTGGGTATGTCACTCTCAATTTTTATTTAAAGTTTTAAAAAAGAATAGCCCGGTAGTCTTTGCACTTTGTTTCGTGGCCCCTTCGCAATATCGTATGGTAAGATTTCAGTCTCTTTATTTTTTTCAAAAATATTGTGTATGTTTTGCAGCTTAACGAATTTGTGAAACTTTCTGGTGAGCAATTGGTGCCTTATTATGCTGACATATTGGGAGCCATCTTACCTGCCATTTCAGACAAGGAGGAAAAAATTCGAGTGGTTTGTTCCTATACTTAGCCTTGTCCGGCACAGCATGAGTGCACATTGTTCAAATCATTTTACAAGGTTGTCAAGACTGGATGGTATCTTTTCACTTGCAGTTAAAATTTGGTAGTAGTCTTTGTATTGGAATAGCTGGTCCTTTCATCTGTGTCGTGCTATCCGCTATTGGTGCCCATGTCGAAGTCTTTTCCAGCATTTTCACACTCTAGGTTTTATATGTTCTCGTCTGCCTGTTCACTGTGTTTAGGTTGCTCGGGAGACTAATGAGGAGCTCCGAAATATAAAGGCAGAACCAGCTGATGGATTTGACATTGGTCCGGTTCTTGTCATTGCGAGAAGGTATAATCTGGACTTTGTCATTGATCACGCCGAGTTTTAAAAATCCAAGATGGAATGTGTAATTTATACTCATCTGCTGATTTTCAGGAAGCTTCTTGTCACCCATTGATCTGTCATTTTGAGTGAACTCTCCGTTACCTTTGGTCATACTTTTTCCCACGCTTGTCAAGTGGCACCAAGTATCATTTTCTCTATTGTAACCAGCAAGCAAGTATGGTGAAACATGTTATTTATCTGTTCGGATCGCTGATTTAGGAGATAATTTTGAGTACTTTAAGAGCGCTACTGATGATATTCTGAGTTGCAGGGAATTGGGAAGTGACTGGGAGACCACCCGGCTGGAAGCTTTGCGCTGGATTGCAGTTCTTTTGGAGAGACACCGAACTGAGGTCTTACATTTGCTGTGCATTGTTGTGTATATCTTGCGAAATCAATTCTTCCTCAATTGCTTATGAGCACGAAAACCTGTTTATGTTACCAGCTTCTACGGTCATCCCAAGCATGTAAGCAGCGACGCGTGTCGTTAACATTTTATGTGCTGGGGATGCAGGTGCTTTCGTTTTTGGATGACATATTTCCTGCTCTGCTCTCGTCTTTGTCAGATACTTCCGACGAAGTGGGTCCTGCTAACCTCAGCACCTCTCTTTACAACAGCTATTAGTCAAGGAATTAGAATATGATTTTGCTGTTGCTTTGTAGTTAACCTACTTTCTCAAGTCATCCCTAGTCAGATTGAGTTGGCTGGGAGCAGTTAGACTGAGATTCCCTTCCAAATGTTAATTATTGGTATCATTACTTGGATTATCTGTGAGCTCGTTGTTGCATCTTGCGACGTCCAACTGAATTGGCAGACTGACCGATGGGAAAATGGTTCGCTAATAGTGATTGCTCTGGCTTTGAATAAAATGTGCAGGTAGTCTGTCTCGTCTTGGAGGTTCAAGCTTGTATTGCCGGAGATGCTCAACATTTCCACCGTCTCATGGTTTTTCTCGTTCACAAGTTCAAGATTGAGCAGACACTTCTTGAAAAGTAAATACTCTCGTTTATGCTCAATTAATTAGAAAATATTTTTAATCCACAACTATGTTTACTCTTACGACATCATTGGTCTGTGTCGTGTCCATTTATGGGCGAAGTTTTTTGTGGAAATTTGGTTGTTAAGATGAGTCTATTTGTGACAACTTTGGATGCCATACAATTCTGACTATTACAATGTGCTATGTACCTTAGAAGCAATAGTAAACAACATATCAAGAGCTTTGACATTTGTGCGCATATATCATCCTGAAGTTCTACATAAGAAAGGGTTAGCAGGAGAGAAAACAAAGACTAATACGCAGGGCTGCATCTAGAATTATTGGTATCCAGACTTTTTTCGTTGAAAACAGTTAAAAGCTTGCTTTGAATTTTCACATACGTACACTAATATTAGACATCGATGACCCACGTAACTTTGTCTTTGGGGGTTTGTTTGAATGTAGGAGGGGGACACTAGCACTGCGCCGTTTGTGTACTCTCTTGGACGCAGAGAGAGTGTATAGAGAATTAGCTACCATATTTGAAGAGGAGATTGACCTGGAATTTGCCACTATTATGGTTCAGGTTGGTTCTACTATTACATGACGCTTCTTTTACTCTAGGTTGCAGATTGCATATCACTAAGTCCCAAGATATCATAACACTTCTCTGACTTCCAGGACTCTGTCAAAATTTACTTTCTGATGTCCATGACCCTTGCATGTGTATGCTATTACGTTCTATTAAATCCTCATCTGACTTTTTTAGTTTTTTTGCAACTGCAGGCATTAAACTTGATACTGCTCACTGCACCAGAACTAGCAGAAATGAGATCACTTTTGAAGCAGTCTTTGGTCAATCCAGCCGGCAGAGATCTTTTCGTCGCCTTGTCTGCTTCATGGTGCCATTCACCAATCGCCACTGTTAGCCTTTGCTTACTTGCACAGGTGAAGCTCTATGCCTTGCAGTAGTTGCAAGCATTGTGGTCAATGATATGACTGGCTGAATTGAATTTTCTGGCCAGAACAACCGGTACATTACTGAGTATGTTTTACAACCTCTCCCTTCTAATAACAATGCTTCATAATGGCATCTTTGGACTGATGATGGGATCTTTCATATGCAGGCTTATCTTCACGCAAGTTCCGTTATCCAAGCACTTGGGGAGTCTGACATCAACGTCAACTTACTAGTGCAAGTTGATAAGCTTGTTCGGCTTTTGGAAACGCCGACTTTTGCCTACTTGAGATTGCAGGTGATTCTTGTGACCGCGTTATATTTGTTATTACCCTCATGGTATTCCTTCAGTAGTCTGCAAATTATTCAGAATGATAAATTTATACTCCGATTCAAGGTCGATTGCTTCCCGATCAAAAGCCTGCGATGATGCTAGGACGTTGAATATATGGGTTTCCAAGCACGGTCATTATTTCTATGGCGGCTTAGTAATTTCTTGGGATGTTGTGGAGCTTCTCTTTATACCCCTATGAGCGTTTCCTAGTTACAGCAATTTATTATTTTAACTCTCAATTCAGCATTCAGGATGATTTCAATGTTGCGTCTATTTAAAAGAAATTGTTGGGGTGTTGATACCACGGTACAGTTATTGGAGCCAGGTCGGTACCCAAGTTTGCTGAAGACCTTGTATGGCCTTCTCATGCTTCTTCCTCAGGTATGTCATTTTATTCTCTCATTTTTTTCTACTTGATATGTCCATGATTTGGCTTAACTTTTAGGGACTCCTTAGCTGATGGCATTCTTTCTTTTGCAGCAAAGTGCTGCATTCAAAATACTGCGTACCAGATTGAAGACAGTGCCATCTCAGACCTTTATGCACATGCAGCCCTCTCTTCCTTCCGGTGAGTTTCATGGGCTCTCTGCAACAAGGAGAACGGCTTTGACAGGGGGACCCTATTCGCAAATTATTTCTCACATCCCTACTATACAAACCTCATCCACAAGTGAGGTCGGTGAGAAGAGCTCCGATAGCGTCAATGGTCCGCTGGTTATCAACTTCGCAGCGCAGTTGAAGCAATTTGAGAATGTGCAGCAGCAACATCATTTGTACCAAAGTCAGAACAGACCTCCCAGGCGGACCCTGACACCTCCATCACCTCAGGTATGATGTCTGCCTGGAATCTGTATTGGTTACACGCCAGCAACCTCCTTTTCACTACACCTGGATAAAGAGGACATGCGAGCCCTTCTAGGATTCATTAGGCCCAAATTCGACCTCATGTGGACACTTTCTTTTGTCTGATTTTATTTGTACTCTGACCACTCTTGGATTGTTATTCTTTGATTCTGGTGATGAAACATTTGAACCCATCTGAATTATTTATAATTTCACGCTATGATCAATCGAATTTCTCCTTTTTCAAACCTTGAATCCTTGGTCCTCATGATCAGAAATGTAGGTTTTTGTTTAGAGATTAGAGCACATGGTATGACACCGTACGAAGCTAACTAACATTTCCGCGGTCTTTGCCTTCCAGAATGGACACCATCCTCTAAGAACTTCGGACGATGTGTCAGATTCAATGAGGAGGACAAGGACTCCTCCACAGGTGCGGATGCCACGACGAACATCATGGCGAAGCTAGTAGTACTAAAGCCCAAATTTCATTTTGGTCACTTGTGCTATAGATTGGTCATCACTCATAAACAATGTCTTACGTGATTCTTTTTCCGTACGATTTGTTTGTATAGTACCGGTTACTTAATCTCCTTTCTTGGGTCATGTACAAGGCGTACGATTGTTTTTGTGGCGTAGTGTAAGGTCATCCGGGTGCCACCACAGCCCCACTCTAGGCAGCAACGGCTTGAGAGTGGATAAAAAGCAAGGTCACAGTGGTGTGGATGTTGGGAGGGGTTACCTTATTGTTCCCCCAGGCTCTATAGGTGTTGTATAGTTCACAGAGGGATTTCTAAAAATCGTTTTGAGGTATTCTCTCAAAATTTCTCAATTCAGATGAGCTCTTTTGTAGCTTGCAGGTAATGCAATCGACAAATCTTGTCTTTTTTATTGCCACGGGCTGACAGTTTTGTACTCAAGTATTTTGTTCATAGGTGCTATGTAATATTTTTTCCATCCGCTTGTAACGCATCACAAGGCTGTTGATTTGGTGTCAAGGTTACTGCGTTTTGATGTTCGAAATGCTCCTGTTCTTGTGCTATGCGAAGTGTTTTTTGATCATACAAGAATGTCGGTAACTTGAGAGGACATTAAGTCTTGGCAAGTGAATTGCCTGAATTGAGAGAGACTCAACCCACCTTGACTTGAACCAAGCAACCGACTTAGTGTAGTTCCAAGTACCGTCTTCAGAGAAAGCGGTATGTTTTTTCTCTGGGAAATCTGCGAGAGCAGTGAGCCTCCTTTCAGTGGCAGCGCGCACGCTCTGGTTCGTAAATGTCAAAGTACTCTCTGTTAAAATGTGGAATTGCAGTCACAATGGCAGCTTCATCAAGCACCAACTTCTGAAATTATCCAATCCAATTCCCTGGCGCCAACTTCCTTGGGCATGTCTGCAGCATGTCACTTGTAACGTATGTATGGTTGATCGAAAGGAGAGGAAATCTTCCGTCAAGTGTTGCCTGTCTTGAAGCTGTATTTAGAACTCTCAGCTGAAGCAAATGTCAAGCACGTACTGGCTTCAAATTCAAAAGTACTTAAGGTGGGTACACTCAAAAGCGCCACTTATTCTTACTATGCCTAGTTCTTGTTATCATGTTGTTCAAATTTTTATAGTCTTGTTGGCCAGTGAAAAAATGTTCCAACGCACCAAAGAACAGAGGATTTGGATACTGTATGCAAAAGTTATTAACGGTCAAAATCTGTTTCTGAAAGTGTCATTTACAGTCTGGGTACATGACTAATTTTGGAGATGTAAGCACATTGTAGATGATGCTTTAAGTACATGACTAATTTTGGAAATGTAAGCACTTTGTAGATGATGCTTGAAGTACATGACTAATTTTGGAAATGTATGCACATTGTAGATGGCGCTTTAAAGTGAGGTGCCAATTTGGGTGTACCTACCTTAAGCTTTGCCATAGCATATTATCAACTTTCAAGTTTGATTTTTCAAATTGACGACAAGTTAACTATTTCCAAATGCAAATTACAGCTTTCTAGCTCTCAATCCGGCCTCTCGACTCCCAGAAGCCTACATAACTGACGTACAGGACTTTAGTTAAGATACTACCATACTCCACGAATCCCGATTCATCGCACCCATGCCAATCGATCTTATAAGGGCCCGGCAACCTCCATCCTGGCCGCCTCAGTCACTCGATCTGTGGACAGAGGTCGTCGTCTATGCCATGGCCGCTACCTGGATGAAAGCAACGGATTCGCACACAAGGCGCGCAGAATACGAACACAAACATTGAAAGACGACGAAGTCACGATGAAAGAACACACACTGATCGCACATAATTTCAAGCATCCAACTTCACCACTCCCGCCACACCGTGTACGAATGTGCGCGCTGTAGGAAGCGACGATCCTCACTACTGGTGTTGATTCTATCATCCAGCTAGAAGCCAGGCAGCCCCACAGATATTACACATTAGCTGAAACCTGAAGGCGTTATGTTGAAGGGAGTACTCGATCAGCAGCCAGCGGTAGAATTAATTGTTCGCTCATTCCATCTGGGCGTCGGCGTCGTAAGAGCTGGGTACGAAGTTTGGGTTAGAATTGACAAGCCAATGGCAAGCCTCATTGTCATAGGCAATGTAACAAAACATGATAAAAAAAAACTGCACTCAAAATCAACCTGACAGATCCTTTCTAATGGTATAATACAGGCTCAAAAACTCGAAAAATTGCAGTGAAAAATTGCAAAAAAAAGTTAACTACGTCTGTAGTTGGCTTACCCAAAATGTGGAAAAAAGGACTGCACTCGATTTTGAGTGCGAATTTTCTTAGCACGTTTTGTTAAATTCCCGGGGAATGTTGAGCAAGGTGAAGACCGGGTGGGTGCTGAGCCACAGCAGAGTGTCTACATGGCACACGTTCGCGGTGTGGATGTCGGCGTCGGAGGCGCTGGGCTGGCCGGAGCGGCGTGGGCGGGACGTTTAACTCGTTCCACAAAGTGCGACCAGAGGGCTAAATTTACCCCAGGCGTAAACGCTGAAATTTTTTATTTTTAGCACAAGTTTTTGTTTTCAAATTCTCAATTCATGTTTGCAATCAGAGACCCCAAATTCGTTCGAGATAGCCTACAACATACCCCAAAACACGGCACAAAAATAGGGGGCTTTTCAACGTTTACCCCGGGTAACATGAGTTTTGCAGAACGGATTTAACGTTCTGCGGTGCGTGGCGCGCGTCACACGGTGGCATGCAGAAGTAAAGGGATGACGGGAAGTTCAGGACGTGCCACACCACAATCTTCTAGCCCTCGGCTACAGAGTCTTTGTGAAAGCTCGTTATGGTGCACTGGCGTGTTGGTGGTGGACAGCACCTTCACCTTGGAGCCCAGTTCGGAGAGACGATCTTGGCCACAACGTCATTGGAGATGGCGCAGGTCATCTTCTCTCCCGCCATGCCAGCGCAGCGCAGCCGCACAAGTACGCCGCGGTGGCGGTGCGCGTGGCCACGTCAGTGTTGGGAGTCAAGCCGAAGTGGCGGACTAGCGCCAGGGAGTTCGAGGAGGTGAGTGCGGGCAACTGGCTGGCGGACGACGCCGTCAAGAAGGCCCGCTTGGGGCGTCATCGCGGAGGTTTGCGTCGAGCGTCATCTTGCCGCCGGACTCACGCGCCCACGTACCCCCAGCGCGGACTCACGAAGAAATCTCGTTGGAAGTCAGTGACGGTGTCGATGGAGCGAGTGGTCGCGTTGGACTCCCTCGGCCTTGGAGGAAATCGTTTGGAGGGTGCTCTCGGCCGGGCTCTCGGCACACACCAGACCGTTTGAAGACCGTTTGAGCTGCAAATTGCCGCTACTTTGGCCTGCATGGTCCGTTCAGCCACCAGTGGAGACGGGTCTTGCTCGATCCGGTCACCTGCCAGTGCATGAGAATGAACATCACGTAAGAACGATCAGCAAACTATGAAATTTAGTTGGCCTTGCGATTCAATCGATCGATAGCAGCTTTCTATTATGCCCACTGCCCCACTGGTCATCATTACAAGCATTGCTAATCATCGTACATACTCTGATATATGTATACCAAATAGTGTGAACAAATTAAATCTGCCAAATCATATCAGTTGCGAGGTTCAAGAACATGAAATTTTGTTTCATTTCCAATTCATCGATTGAGAACACACATGGCATGGCTTGCTAGCTGCAGGTAATGAGGGCATGCAAGGTGCAGCCAGTTAGTAGCTATCAGTTAACGAGAATGCATGAATCCCAACAAGCCAGAAGCTGTTCGATCAATCACTGGGGACACCTGTAGCAGCGGCGACCTCGGTTGCTATTGCCAGGAGAATGGCATGGCCAGGTGGGCGTCGTCCTGCTCCCACCTCTCCGTCCAACAATTTTTCTTTTTAATGAAATAACCAAAAGAACAAATCAATCAACCCCTAAACCCCTTCATATTCGTCCCTATCCTTTGCATCTCGGTCACCCCTGCAATGATCGAATTACATCACGCCCAGCAGGGGTTGCCCGGAGATTCATCACGGAGATTCATCAGGCGCTACAGACTTGCTACCCCAATCACTGTGACAAAAATGAAGGAATTCGAATGGTATGGTGATCGATCGATGGGTTCAGTGATCGAGTACGTGCATGATCAGCTACTTACAGTCGTGGCCGCCCTTATGATGAAGAGGGTCTGAAACACAACCATCAAGCTCCGCTGCGCACTCAGCCATGCTGCGGACGAAGGGAGTGAATTTAGCGATAGCAAAGGAATATATGATCGAAATTAAAACAAGCTTTCTAAGGCAAGCAAGTGCGCAGTAGAGACGACTACTGATGCGGATATGCAAGTGAATCGAAGGTATGCAAGAGAAGAAAGGCAGTGGGATTGGGAAAGCAGCTAGAGAGGCCTTGAATTTATAGGAAACTTCTTGACCGTAATGGAATGATAAATTCACAGTTGTTTCAGTTTCAATAATCTTGGCTTTCTCTTGCTAGCTACTTGTCAAGGCTTGTATGTACGATTCATGCCTGGCCGGCCCCCACTAGGCCACTGCGTGCTGTGTCCCCGTCCTGCAGGCGCTTGATTGATCATGGATCATTGAAGATTCCTGGCCAACCGCCCAGGACGTAGGCCGGAGTTAACAACTGCCTTTGAGAACGATCGATTCTTGAGCAGGTAGCTTCGCTCCGGGACCCATGCCAGCTTAATTGCTGCAGACTCACCATAGAATTGCATCATGATATATGTAGATCAAAAGCAGCCCCCTTGCGCAGGGCTGTCTCCACGATAGTTACGTTGATTCATTGCGCTGCATGCAATTGGCCTGCGCTAGCTAGCTGCTGCCACTGTGTGTTATGGGGAGCAGCCACCCACCTGCGTTGCGACCTGCACAGCTGTACCTGATGTGAGTTCTGGTCGACCTGTCTCCTCTTTGAATCTTCTTGCTCGTTTGATTCTTGATGCTTGAGATATTATCTAATTATCTATCCGTGTGATCTGGTTGCACGCTGTCATGGAGTTTACCCGTAGTCTGGTCCTGATCGATCGAGTTTGAAAATTAATGCCCAATCACATCATGTCTAGCTACTAGCTGCAGGACCCCACAATTGACGATCCCTCTTGCATGGACCATTCGCACTTTCGAGTGACCCATTTTTAGTCTAAATACAAAGAATTGGCCAACGACGCTACTAACTGCTATAGGTATCACGGTGAAATTCCTCTTCGCAGTCAGCTTACTGGTTTAACCCAGTGTCTGAGTCAAAATTAATTCAGTCTGATGTCGACATTAAGGTGACCATAATTAAATTGGCTTCTCTTTATTTTCCACTCTATTCTTTTTTTTAAATGGAAAGGCACGTACGGTGTGCATGCATTGGTTAACTAAAACGGTTCCTGGACACTTTCATTCCCACACACTAGGTCGAGTGGAACACCGAACACAGAGCCAGTTGTTTGAATTACTGGTAAGTTGTATCTCTAGAATGGCGTTGGTCAGTATAAGTACATGCAACAATATTGTGACATTCCATTCCGATGCACCGAGCTCTTCTTATGGGCTGCAACCGTGCAATTAATTATATGCATCATGCCGCGGGTACAGAACGGGCAACTGGATTCGACTGCCAATTTTTTGTTTTTCTCAATTCGTTCCCGCAAGCTTACGGCTCATGTATATATGTTGCCGAACTTTCATTCCCTGGCACCTGGAACCCCGCCTTCTCTGCCTTAGTGCCTTGAACTCCAGGGACGGATGTTGTAAACACTCGATCAGGCAGTACTAATTAACACGTCGATCGACTGACATTAATACGAGACCAGAAAGTTTGAATACTCGTATTCCAAGAGTCGTAAAGTTTGCAAAATCATCTGATCGATCAAAAGCTGATAGTTTCTTTCACTGAAATTAATACAATTATGCATGATTTGAGGCAAATGTGCCTATTATTTGGATACCTTCGAGCTTCGATTATTGGTAATTGGCCGGTTCAGTGAATACGCAAGTACTTTCCGTATATGATAACTGTGCCATTGATCGAGACATCATTACTATAATAATTATATGTTGATTGAATCATGTTCTTCTTCTAGTTAATTGGCAATTAGTAACTTGCTTTTCCTTACATTGGGAATATTCCATCACTGCTCAAAAACACTTGAGATTGATCTGTTAGCTGCCAACTCACCCAGTTTAATTGCTACAGATATACGGAATTGCATCGTGACAGATCTAGGTAAAAGGCAACCTCATCTCCTTATGCAGGGCTGTCTCCACGATAGTTACGTCGATCACTGCATGCGATTAATTGGGCTGCGCTGCTGCCACTGTGGGTCATGGGGAGCAGCCGCCCACCTGCATTGCATGCCACCTGCACCGACCTGCCTTCCTGATGTGAGTTCTGGTCGACCTGTCTCCTCTCTGAATCTTCTTCAATGTTTGATTCTCGATGCTTGAGATATTATCTAATTATCTATCCGTGAGATCTGGCCGCACGCTGTCGTGGAGTTTAATTTAATTTGCCCTTAGTTTGAATTGCACTCTTCCTCATCGATCGATCGAGGTAGAAATAAATGCCCGGCCAATCACGTACGTCGTCGATCATGTCTAACTTGCTGCGGGACCACACAATTGAGTGATTGAGTGATTGACGATCCCTTTCGCACGGACCATTGAGACTTCAGAGCTAGTGACCCTTTGTTAGTCCAAATACATGGAATCGGCCAGCGACGCTACTACGGTACGTATCGCCACACTGGCTCCTCAGTCTAGCTTCGCAGTACAAGCCAGAAACCAAGTCAAATTTCCACTTAAGGTAGTTGTAAACTGGCATAATTATATATATGCATTCGAGCTCTTCTTGAAGTACGTCAGCCTCCTGCAAGTTCATACATCCAACTGCAGGTCCAGACGGTCATCTTCGATTCATCGGACTGCCAGTTTTTTTGTTTTTTCCAATTTCCATGAAATTACGGTTCATGTATGTTGCCAAACTTAAATTTTCAGTCCATGGCACCTTGAACCCCGTCTTGATTAGATCTTACTAGCTACTTAGAAGAACTTCACGGACGGATGTTGTCAACATTCAATCAGGCAGAACTGTCTAATTACAACAACTCAATCGACTGAAAACCGAGACGAGCAGATTTGAATTATAATACTTGAAATTCAAGAGCTCGCTGTGATTGCAAAAACATCTGATTAAAAGCTGATTGTTTTCTTTTTCTGGTATTAATACATGCAGTTATGCATGAGCTGGATAGGCAAATGTGCGTACGTATTATTTGGATATCTTTGAGCTTCATTGACCAGTAATTGGTCTCGATCGATGAAGACGCAATTAAGCAGTTTCAATTTTATCAATTATGTAATTGTGCGATTGATCGGGATATTTACTAATAATTGTATGTTGAATCATCTTCTACTTCTAGCTAATTCTGGTATATTATATGAGTAGCCTGATTTTCTATGAATTGGTGATATTCAATTACTTTCATGAGCCTGATCATAATGATTTGATTTAAGGTCATTTATCATGACATTTTGCAAATAAATAAGAACTCTTATGAGATTTTCAAACTATTTAATTTGAATAATTATTTGTTCTCCTTGAAAGAGTTTGATACTAATTAGAGTTCTTTTTTTAATATTTATCAAATTCTCTCTTATTAGAAATGATATTAATGGTGATTTAAGATAAAATTAATAGAATTTTTTTGTGATAGACAATTCATAGTTTGATTAGTGTCATGTAATAAAAAATATATATTATATATGAATTGTAAATTAAAAGCTTGAACTGAGCTTGCAAGCAAAGTTTGACCATAAGGCATTGGAACTATAAATGACCATTGACCATGAAAACCTTTCTAGTTTTTTTTATAGAATTAGTAGAAATATGAAAATAAAAATATACAGCATAAAGATTTCACTATGCTAAAACAATTTTCAAGCAAGTTCTACAATAATATACAATACTACCACTCAGATTCAACAACATTGAACCAACTAAATTTATTTGGTACACTAATCATACAAATTAGACATGTTCAACAATACAATAATTATCCCTAATTATTTATATAACAATTTGCAATGCTTTCTTCATTCAAGGGTGAAATGGTGAATGCAAGAAACACTTGTATTATTTGTTGCATTTTTGGTTTTTGTTGATTTAGTACTATGAGTACTACAAGTATTGTGAGTATTATATCGGATTTGGAAGAAAAAATGCCTACCATCTATTGAAATTTAAATCTATGGATTTGATGACACATGGATCCAAGATCAAGGATCATAAAGTTGCCATAAAAGCAATCTATAGTCATGAATTATAGAAAAGAAGTCTACATTAGGGTCATTGCAAGAAACACTTGTCCTATTTGTTGCGTTTTGCAACAGTACTCATGAATTTTTCAGGAGTATTATAAAATTAGAAAAATAATTTTAAAAAAATTTTAAAAATAGGAATAATGTATATACCTCTAAAATGAAGGTTTTCACCGAAGGAAATTGATAGAAAAATTCTCTAAGTAGGAGAACTTGAAAAGTGACAAATCTCAAGAAAATAGGTACTTTGATTCAAAAATTAGGGGAAAATAGTAAAAATAAGTATTTTCAAAAAATAAAAAGTGACCATTTGCAACAACTTTATGGAGATGGTCATTCACAAAAAAACCCACCAAAATAATATTTTATATGTTTCAAAATACAAGCAGAAGGGAGCTCATTTTGTAGACCTCCACACTTGAAGCTAGCATTTACAAGAAGATTTGGAAAAAACACATTGTTAACCATTATATCAAAAAGTATTGAAGATATTGCCATGCACAATTTTATATGTCATGTCTTTTTAGTGACCTTTCTAAAAAGTCTATCCACTTGAGTCATCTTTTGTTTGTTTTCTCCCAAAAAAACCCACCAATGTTGTTTAAAATGTAAAAGGGTCATGTCTTGAGCAATTCTTTCCATATATTTTCATATATAATATATTATACAAACGTTGCCAAACATCTTTGTATATGAATATATATTTCCTAATCCATTTCTAATTCCCTTTAGATTATCACTGTTATTTTTGTTTTTCTCACTCTAGAGAGCAATTTATGGTTTTCTAGGACTTGACCCCTAAAGGACCAAATGTTCAAATTTCAAAAAGTAGTTGAACTCAAACACTTTCAACGTACACAAAAATGTATTTTTCATCCATTGATGTTTTTGAAGATTGTAGTGTTAGTTCTTTAACATTTCTATAGTATAAATTTTGAAGGCTTTGCTTTGCAAATATTCTATAATTCAAAAAGAATTGCAAGGTCTAGCCTCCCAACTAACTCTTTTAGTTCAAAAAATGACCCTTTTAAAATGACTTGAATAAAAATAGTTAAGTAGAAAATCACTAAGATTAAAACCAAAGAATGTCATCTTAAAGGAAAAAATTCTTGTGAAAATCACAAATATTCAATCTACAATTGATTGTAAGAAGAATTTCAATTTCTAGCTTCAAATTTTATTGAAAAATATTAATTTGTATAGTTTGTAGTTGACCTAACCATTTGGGTATGATCTATACATCATATTTTACAGCTATTGTTTGGAAGTCATCATAATATTACTATTCAAATTTTCATTTTATAATACATCTTTATTATTTCAAAAATTTGAATTACCCCTTGGTCCTCAATGGTATAAGGTCCTCACATTGATCCTTCGAAGCAAAGATGGTACTAAATGGATTTGAGGACATTAGCATCAATTTACAAATTACAATATAGTGAACCAATCCAATGCAATCATTATTCCAATTCCATCATCTTCAAGCCCCTCCCATTTGCATCAATCTTCCATCCATTTCCATCAAATTTGCGACTCATGTACTTTGGGAATGTAATTGGATGTTAATGTCAAAGAATTTCTTCAAGTTCATATTTATTCATGAACAATTTAAGGATGATAAGCATGTGGTTCCATAAATCATGTTGGTTAGGTGGACTTACTTGTGAATAAATACTTGTTAGAATAAGTTGTAATTTTGGCCAATAAGGTAGAACCACCTATAGTCAACCAAATAAGTAATTGGAGATATGATCTAGGATCGTACAAGGCAAAGTAAAAAATTTTAGAGGTGCATCTATAGAAATGAGGAGGATTGCAAAAACTTTGGTAATTTTACCACTCAAATTGAAATAATTATGAATTTTGAAAGGCAAAAAGTGCTTTGGACCTATTGCCGATCACTAACTTTAATCACTCAAAAACTACCTTTTTATTTATAGCTTTTTACTTTCTGACTCACAAAATTGGAACATATGTCAATAACTTACAAGTCCCAATTTTGAAATGGAGAAAAAAACACTTTTTTGCTATGGTTGGAAATATGGTTGGTTATTGGTCCCCGGTTGGGAATGGGTGGTCCTACCTTAGAAAGGTACTTTCAAAGCATTCATCAAGCAAAATTAGGGTGGTAGGTCACTGATTTGGAACCTCTTTAAGATGGTCATGACCCCCATGCCACCTACTAACAATTTCATATATTGGTTTGAAAATTCATATCAATTCCAATTCTTATCAAACTTAATGTGATTCCATGTGCATTTCATTCAATTCAACTAATTCTTCCTCTAAAAAATAAAAACAACAATCAACACCAATTGCACAAGGTACCCAGATTGCAAATCTGAGTGGGCATAGGCTGTTCTGACTTATACTCCCTCTGTCCCAGTAAAAGCTTCCTAATGAGGCTGATTTATAGTCTTGGGAGGAAGAATTTGGGAAGCTTTTACTGGGACAGAGGGAGTATCTTGTAAGAGCTACAAGTTTGATTCAAAGACAGAATTGGAATGAAACACAAGTTATTCAAGATTTACCACTTCAAGTGGGTCTCAGTCCTGCACCAGGATGCAATGCAATTGATACAGACGTGGTAAGCAATACCTTGTATCGCAACCGTGTAGACCACATCAACTTAGTGATCAAGAAGTTGAAGAATGCCACCTCTGCTGTCAACCGTCAGAGGGCAATAAATGAAACATACTAATTTGACACTCATTACATTAAAAAACTAAACAATTGATTGATTCATGGATGCAGCAAGCTCCTCCAGCATCTCCTTCTGCTCCAGTGCTGCGCATGACTGCACAGAACAATAAAAAAAAGTTCATATCAGAATTCGTAGAAGTTGAACAGGAAATAGAACTTGACTACCAGATAATAGAAGTGCATGAAGGGGCCAATTTACCTGCACAGGTCCTTCTAACTCCCCATTGAGGACAGACATCAAATCAAAGTTAATTTTTGTCCGATGATCAGAGACCCGATTATCCTGCACAATTTCACCACCACAAAACTTCCTAAAAAAGCCATCCACGTAGTAAATTCCCAATTAGAGACTGCCGGAAAGTGGTCAATTAACACAGCATATATGTAAATTTCCCAGGCGTACCTTGTAATTATAAGTTCGAATTTTCTCACTGCGAGCTCCTGTGCCAACCTGCACACAACATGATGACCCAAATTAAGGTAGAGAGGACACTTAACTGTTACAGACCTGACCCTGTCTCCTACACTGGCCCCAGTTGCCAACAGTAACTCCGCTACTCATTCACTCGCATGCCCTTCAATTGGTAAGTGGTGTAAGCAAAACTTGGCTAAATGTCTCAGGCCGCTGATCTTTGAAAAAAGATAGGGTTCTCTTCGAGTCACTTCTGGTAGTCTACAACCTCCCACTTTGAAATCGACTAAAGAAATTAATACGTCGAGGAATAAATATTTGAGCATAACAGAACAGGCTCTTGCACCCAAAAATCTTTCCATATCCCCTCCAAATCGCACTCTCACGTATCTTTAATTGCATAAAATGACGCAATGAAAAGCTTTTTCCATTTTGTTTTTCTGTACTCTAGTCCAAATTCTCTAGGTCAAAGGGTGAATGAGAACACAAACAGTACCCTCTACCAAGTACTGAAAGATAACACAAAGAATTGAGCAAAATTTGAGTCATCATACCTGTGATTTACGAGCAGTACTGATGGATTCCTGCTGTTCTCTAAGTTTGATATCAAACAGTTTAGCTCGAAGTAGTTGGAATGCTCGGATTTTGTTCTTTAATTGAGACCGTTCTTCAGTACAGAATATTCTAATGCCTGTAGGTTTGTGAATAAGATCTATCGCCGTTTCTACCTTGTTCACATTCTGACCTGCAAACAGACCCATCGATAACAACATTAGTCCAAAGGAGTTGAAAACAACAGAGACAAGTCTACAAATGTGAGCAGGGGATGAAAGAAAATAAGAGGGTGTGCTTCATAACTTGCCTCCAGCACCACCAGACCTCGCTGAGGAGAGTTCAATGTCCTTGGGATCAATCACAACTTCAACTTCATCGACCTGCGTTTCGCGAGAAGTGTAAGAATGCACCGATTGAAGACAAACCACAAGAATTGTGAGAATTCTTTCAAGAATTCCACTGAACGCATTTCCTAACCTCGGGCATAATTGCCACTGTAGCAGTGGAGGTATGAACTCGGCCTTGATTTTCGGTAGCTGGCACCCGCTGGACCCGGTGCACGCCCGCTTCATACTTTAGTTTACTGTATACGCGTTCCCCTGTAATCTCTAATACATACTCCTTGTAGCCACCCTTCTCTGCCTGCATGTCAACATTCAAGATGTTAGCCACGACTTCCCAAACCGTAACTTGAATTCACCATTGATATGAATCCCGCAGGTCACTTCAAACTAAGCATCTTATTGTCCAGTCATTCCCCAGTGGCATTCTATAAAACCTAGCTGCATTAAACCCTACCAAATGTATTGCCAATTAAAGCAGTATCTGACATAAACCCTGCCACCCGTAACAAACCTAGGTTTTCCATAAACCTCTGGGGGTGAGTTCTCTACTACAGTACCGAAATTGTCAATTGATTCCAAATCGACCAAGATATAAAAAAAAATATCACTACCTCAGTAGAAGACAAAGGAGAGCATCTCCAATTGTTACGTTCTGCAAACTTTTGGTACATTCGAACCTGCACATGCCGACACAGGGATCAGGAAACCGAAGACGCTCGTGGTATATTCCAAAGCATATCTAGAGTTGTCCATCAGGCATCAAGACTACTAACAAGATAAAAGCTGACCTTCATACTAACAGATATGAAGCAACAAGGTCATGCGAACATACAAGGTCTCCTGCCCAAATTCCTGCCTCGTCGCCTCCAGTACCAGCCCTCACTGCACCATATCATTCCAGAATATAAGTGCGCTTCAATAGGGATAAAGAAACTAGTACTTCTAAGTAATTTTCTGAAGCAGAATATAAGTGCACTTCAATAAGGATAAAGAAACTAGTACTTCTATGAAGCAGCCGCCAAGATTAAAGTCATAGCTTCAACACGTTATTCATGTGTCAGGAACTCTAGTACAAGAAACATATGGACACAGGTTTAGTACGGCTGACCTTCAAGCATAGTATTTCTAGCATCCAGTGGATCACTTGGCAACAACATGACCTGCATGCATAATATTCAGAACTCACATAACTGCGAATAGTCGCATGCAAATAAATATATAAATCACAACAAAGTCTACGCTACGCCAGACTCTGTCCCTGTAGTACTAGGTCGTTTTTCGAGTAGGGCCCTACTCAAACTTCCTCACATTTAGCTTTTGGCAATGCAAAGTCTCCTCGCCTTCGGCCCAGAGCCAATAAATGAAATTCTTCTAGTGATATTTGATGGACTCGTTTGAGGGGCGAGCATTTGAGAAAATAGTTTACCTTCAAACTTTCCTCAAGCTCTTCTGCTTGTTCCTCAAGCATATTAACTTCTTCAGTCACCATTTCTGCCATCTCTCTATCGCCTGCTGCATCCTTCAGTAGCTCTGCTCCCCATTCCCACAACCCAAACCATGACAAACCCACGCCAGAGAACTAGGGTAGAAAACCCATTCCAGAGGGATCCATTTCTCGTGGGTTGAAAAGTCACCCATTTACAATATACATGCACTTCAAAAATAAGATTTGTAGACATGAGATCAAATTTTAGGTTCTACCACAGTCAAAGATGCTTCCATGCGACACCTAGTACATGCATTAGGCCTTACGGTTCAAGGGTAGTCTAGGTTTATTATTGGGACCTTATTACTTCAATTCATAACTTTAAGTCATAAGGTATCCAAATAATACATATTTTAGAGAGTGGAAATCCAAATGAAATTGGGACAGCGCACATGCAAACTGAATTCCACTCTAATAATTTAAACCACTCAAAACAGCAGAAAGTCATAGAAATGGGTCTCCTACCTGACTACCTTACAACTTCACTGAGAACAAAAATGCAGTACAATCCATAACAGCAAGTTTACCTCTAGCTTCTTCTAGTTGTGATTCGCACTCTTTGAATTTCTGGTAAGTCTGATAAATCTGCTCAAGCTCCGCCAGAGACTTTGCTATTTTCTGGTACTCGTTGTTATTATTGGCTACATCAGGATCTGCCAATCTCATCTACAATAGAGTCAGACAATTGACATCAGAGAAGATCCTGGTGCTCAAAAAATTGGAAAAAACTCCCAAGAACAACAAAATGCGATAGACGACTGTTGCAATCAAAATACGGCTCTTCAAGTAATCGATTGTACTTACAGATAGCTCCTTATAAGTTCGCTCTGCTGAGTCAAGCTTCGCAATCAAATAAGGTTCCTGCGAATTAGCCCACACCGACAGCACCGTCAGCTCCTTACATCATTGCTCGGATACATAAGCTCACCAGAATTCTTGCACACAATGTTACAACTGCACGAATTCAAGTACCTTCAAATGTGTTTCGTATTTCCACATTAATGTTTTACATTAATATGCAAAATTTTACAATTAAACACCTAACCTCCCTTAATTTTACGAATAAATGCAAAGCATGCTCCGTTCCCATTTTTATTAAACTAATTGAATTGAATTTATGCCAAAAAAACCAGTACCCAGAAACCTCAAGCACAATTCGAAACCCTAGGGTTTATAGCAAAGAGTCGATTCCCATGACTGCGAATTGTCTTCATTTTTCATGTCCATTGGGTTCAAATATGTTCAAACGGCGACTTCACTACGCGCAATGCAAGAGCGAAACAGCATCAAAATCATAACGTAGGTAAGAGATCAAGAATGGCTCTATACCGCTCGACTGGCCTGGCGCTCGTCATTACTTGCAGCAGCTCGCACCGGCTTCAAACGACGGCAAGAGGTCGACGTTGCGAACGAAACCGCGAGACGAGGGAGACGAAGAGCGTCTGCTCGGACGCGCTGGCACGACGAGAGGGCGAGGCAGGAAGGAGGGCGCAAGGTGCAGGAGGCCAGTTGCAGCAGGCGCAGAGACGGGAGATTCTCGGCCATGAAGCCTGCCCTGCCTTGAGAAAACGCAATCAAGCTGATTAATCTACCAGGAAGAAGAAATTTGACAACGCAATCTTTGTTGCAACAAGCTTGAGAGGCGGAATTGAGAAACGGGGATTGGCATTCGAATGGAACAGGGGAATGCAGATTTGCGACTACGAGAAGGCTATCCTTGCGAAACTGCTGCAGTGGGCTCTTCGAAGAAGGGTGGGCTGACGGACTTCATCCTTTCATCACAAATTCATCCATTTCTTGTTTCATCGATCCATTACTCTTCTGCCATTGCCGTCTTGGTTTGCGTTGTTGTCTTGCTCTCCTTCTCTGCTTCTCTTCTTCTCCCTCTTGCTTCAAGATTTCTACCAGCTCAACGATAACTCGAGTCACGCTGGTCAATCTCTCTTCTTCGATTCAAAAATCGTAAGTATTTCCAATTAGAGTTCGAATTTGGATTTACATTTTGGCTGCCCACCCAGGAGGACGACATTCCAAGTCTAGGAAGCGGGAATCAACGCCACTTGTAATCCCCAATTGTAGCTAATCTTGCTTATTTTATACGAACGGTGGAATTGGAATGCTCGCAGAAGCGATATTTGACGAGAAGTAGCATCGGCGATACAGCGGCCATGGCGACGAGCTCCTGGAGGGAGTTATTGCAGCAGGCCATCCAAAGTCACAAGCATTTGAAGCATCATACACACCTCCAGATGGTATATAAAATCTTTTTTCTAAATATTTCAAAGTCGTGGAGAAGCTCAGTCACTGCCTCTTGAATAAGAGTGTTGTTGACGAACTCTGGATTTGGTAATGTGATTGCACAGGCTACGGTGCGACCCGATGGACGACCCGCTAACCGGACTCTAGTTTTTAGGTTTGACTCGATTCCCAATTCCACCTTCCATCTTCTTCCGGTTATTCTTTGTAGTATTTTGCTTTCCTTGCAGTGAATTTTGATCCTTAGTGACTGATAATATTGTGTATAAAGGTTATGTACCTGAAGACATGGATTCACGAATATGCTTGCCTGGGATGCTTGGGGGTTCAAAGATAAAAAGATTGTTTGCAAAGAATTTATGAAGGAGATCATGATGCGATCCTAGTTTGGACATGCATCCTTGGGGTCAGAGTTGGGCTTTAAAAAGGTAAATAGTACCTGAAAATCAAGTCACAGCTAAGAGGAAAACGGAACCCCTAACACTGGTATATGATGTTGTGAATGGTTCAACTTGAAATGAGCTGTGAATGAGTTTCAACTGGGGGAGTTATTGGTGCAGAGGTTTTGTGGAGGGTACTGACAAGTTGCAGTTCACAACAGACTCACGGACTCACAAGGCAAGCATTACCTTATTGTCCACTAGGTCGAAAGTTTGAATGTAGTATACCTAGACCTCTTCAATTTCACAACCTAGGTGTTCAAAATTCACTTTGTGATTTGAATTTTTCTTAGCATTGTGACAATCAATAGTGCTGTATGTAGAAGTGGCATTACAAAGTACTTGAGGTCACAAGATTCCAGAACCTTTTTGACATTTTGTCAAACTCCTTTTTATCGTCTCTGTATGCCACACTTGACAACTTGTGATAGTGAGATGTGCTGAGAGTTTTGAACCGGGTCTCGTGAGGGATCAAAGGATGTGATGTTAAAGAGGTCTGGATGCGCTGTCATTTGGACATTAAACCTTGCGATTCTTGCTCTGCGATTCGGAGTTTTGATGCAAAATTGGGCGCAACTCAATTCTTGTTCTTCAAAAGTACTAATCTCCACTTAGAGTTTTTCTGCAGGTCAGCTCTGACAACCCTTTCTGTTTCTGTGAGAAGTTATGTATTGTAGCTTACCTATGGCGTGTTATATCTTTGTGGTTCAGATTGACGACATCAAGCACTGTCCATTTGGGGAGGTATGCCTGCCTTGCTCTTCAAACCATTCCACTCCCTCGATGTTCATATGTAATCGAAAATGAATTCGTTTGTCTTGAATTAATCCTTGGTATCTGTACAGATCTGTTACTATTTCACGGATTCATGGGAGCAGTTTCGCATCCACGGCATATTGGATTTAATTGGTCATGCCGACTCGGACTCTGCTCGAAAATCGGTGCGCTTTACTATTCAAGGCCATCCTATTGACTATACTTTTGCTGAATCTCTGAAATTCAAGTGAACCAGTCACATATTATTTTATGCCAAAGAGGATGTATACATTACTGTTGGAAAGTCCTCCGTGAGGAGGAGTGCTCTGGTTTTGTTGGCTTTGGACTGAAATGGAGGAGACCGATCGCAACCCAAGGCACATTTACATTGACGTGAGATTGTTTGAGTAGAGACTGTCTTAGTAGGTTCTTATGTACTGTACAGTGTTTGTGGTATTTGAAATTTGAGTCCTATTCTTTGACATGAAGTAAGACACATCTACAATGCAACTACATTGCGAAGTTTTTAGTTCAACTTCAGTTGGTTGTTCCTAATTACTAATCTTGGGTTTCTTTTTTTACGATTTGACTATCTCAAAATTCGAGTATAAGGTGTAAAATGATGAGGTTTAAGGCCCTCTAATGCACCTTAACTAAGAATAAGCTACTGAACTTCTTATCGCTTCGGTAGCTAGATTTGAAAGGGACATACACTCATGTGACGTAATTGCTTGTTGACATGAATTGAACTAGCTCAAAGTTTATAATAAATAGGAAAAAAATTTTAAAAATTCTGATTTCTTCGCGAGTTGCTCTAGAAAAGCAACCATTGCTGGTGTGCTCAACAGTACAAGCCATTCTAGTAGTATTTGAGATTAGATTGTGAACTGTGAGCAATGGCTGTTATTGTCGTTGTTGCAGTTCAGGGAGAAGGCCTGGTTTGACAGCTCGCCGAAGTCTCGTAGCGGATTTGCAGTCCCACATCCTGGGATTCCCAAATCCTCAGAACCCTCGGACGCTCCTCAAGTCGACCCCGACCAAGGCCCTCTCGACTCGTTTTGCGTGCTCACGTTGGAGCCAGAAGAGGTGGCCATCTCTCTCTCTCTCTTGCCAGTTATCTCTTGCAGTAAAACCTGTAATTTTGTCAACGTGGGGGTGTTGACCTATGTCAATGAGAAAGTAGTAGTCGATCTAGAGTTCTTTGACTAAAATTGGTGACCTTGATTGAATTTGATGGTTTTGTTTTGGGAAACTTGTTTTGGTCCTTTTCACAAATAAATGCAGCTGAAAACCACATGGGTTAAAGATGAATCCAGTATCATTTCTATTCTAATTTTATGTTGTGGTGGGTTTCATTGTGTTGTGGCAGATTGACTATTACCATGCCAAGGATGCCGTGCGAATTCTCTTCAAAAGCTCTAATACAAACACTGGACAGAAAGTTTGGTCTCAACAAGAACTGAACCCATGAACTAGCTTACCCTCTCAGCTGTAGTTTCAACGATGTGAGTATTTAATAGCCCCTTTGTAGCTCAATACCAATGATATTGTAGTTTAAATATAAATATTTTCTTATTGTAAAGAACCGGAAGGCATGGTTTCTTATTGGCATTTTCTTCTTTTAGCTTCCTTAGCAAACTCCATTGTCACTGTCATTTTCTATCCCTCATGAGTAAATTCTTGCAAAATAATCAGTTTCTCTTCTCGTGTAGTCGTGTCTTTGAGCATCACATTTTTTGAGTCAAAATGTTTAAAACTCTCCAGGTTTGCGTTTTGATGCTTCAATTTTAAGTCAACAAGAAACTACAACAGGGCTTTTTTTCTTCATTTTTTACAGAGTGCCAAAGTGGTGGTATAAAATGTTAAAGTGGTGCTCCAAATTTCAACATTCATCTTCATATTAGAGTTAATCGTAAAAGAAATCCTACTTTGAAAAGGGGTGTCAAATGTGGTATAATTGAGAACAGTAGAGAAGAAACACAACACCAAACTCCTTTGAACCTTAGTTTTGGTATTGCAAGAAGCTTCGTCCTATGTTTTTCTCAAACTTTGGCTCTTGGTCCCTCATTGCACACACTTTACAATTAATTCTATTGGATAGAAAATATCATATTCATATGTATCACATGTCTCATCCACTATTTGGTGATTTCATCCAATTTTTTTTATAATTTGAAGTTTTATAGTGATAAACCTTTAAGTCTTTTGCCAATTTTTTAGCCAAATTATTATTTTTTGGTGCAATCTAGTTACAAAAATCCAAAAAATAAGCCCTCAACTACAATATTCAAAACTCCAAGATGTAGAAAGTTTGACAGCCATTACCAAAAATCTGAAAATTGCAAAAGGCTGTTTGATTTTTGGCTGCAATGCAACTGCAATTCAAATAGAGAAAAATAAGAAAATATTGAAAAATAAAAATTGAATTTTTTTTGGAAATTACTAATCTAACATGGCACTAGTAGTGCCTTATCAATTTTTTTTTAACTATTTTTTTTATAATTACATTAATTGTTGATTGCAGCACTACAACCTTTTGTAGGCTTGAAATGCTTCCTAATGAGATGAACATTTTCTTTGATTTTACTTCACCCGCCTTGAAAAATCTAGATTTTATCCAATTGAAACAATCAAAATAAAATAATGGAGATTTTTGTTGTACATTGTTTAATATAAGGATATTGAAATTGGGACATGATTTTGGAGAATCTACTAATTGAACTTTAAATTCCTTAAATTTTTGTATTTAATATTCAAATTTAAAAACATTTATCAAATTTTTGATTTTATAATAAGGACTTCCAAAAGGGAAAGCCTTCAATTCACTGGAAATCTCAAAAAACAATGATCCTTTCGATGAGTCTAAACCTAATTGCACAACTACATATTCTAAATAAGATAGAGTCTTGTATTGTGTAGGTAGTTAGAAGGTCATATAAGAAGTAAAGACAATGGTTCATTTTGACATGCAATGGTCCCCAACCAAATATTTATAGTATATCAACCATTGTTGATTTAGTGAATACCCTTACATTGAAAGAGCCACTTCCTAAGTTCAAAGTGCCTATCAACATTGCTTGATCAAATATTCTCAATGTATATACCTTCTACATTAAAATGTACCTAGTGTTGAAGAGATGATTTTGAACATCTACCAAAAAAAACTTTGATTCCTCATAACAAAAGAACACATTCTTTGGTGTATAGAAATCTCTTCTCATTTCTAACTATAAAATGTAATAATTTGACCAACTTAAATATATATACTAAGCATTAAAAAAGTGTTGATTTTGAAGTTCTCTACCTAATGTTTTTTTATGGGAAGAAGACAAAGATTGAAGAGTGCTTGTAGATAGGACTTTTATTGGAGGTTAACATCTTATAGTACTAGCAAAATCAAGCCAATAGAAAAAAAAGGTTGTGCATAATTTACACTTAACCGGTATTTGCACTTTAATTGACCTTAATTACAATTGAATGTAGATATAATTATTAAACATAATTTTTTTTAATTGGTCGTATTGGCTACTAAAAGGGATTCCAACACACTTCAACATGCATTATTTTGAATATTGTATGGATAGATTATGATTATTTCTTAAGTATTTTCTTTAAGTGTATTAAGAACTAAACGCTATACTCTCATAGACTTTCATTTTCAAACTGAGTACACCTTATCTAATCAATATCTAGGAGAATTGTCTCTTTCTATTCCAAAGTTTAGATGTCACTTTGGAGGCAATCTTAATTATAGGTGTTTGAGGTCTGCAAAGTAGTCAAATTCTAAAAGTATCTTCTAATGCAAAGGTACATTTTGCTTTCTCATTGCACCAACAATGTGCAAATACTATACATTTTAGGAGGTGGACTCTTTTAGTGATCACTTCATTTCAACTTTGAAAATTCATAACTAATTCAATATAGCTCCAAAAAATATGAAACAAATTTTTTAGGTGCCAATTCCACATTTCTTTTAAAAGGAAGTTTTACTCAAATATATTTCAAATTCAAGACATTTAAACCCCTAAAGTCCCAAGGCCATTTTTCTATCAAAAACAATTCAAAATTGCCATTTTTGCTACTTTAATCCAAGAAAGTAAGAAATCATCTTTTTCAAAATCTAATTGTAAGATCTTATACTTCACTTGTTTGAGATCATGTGGTAAGAATTTCACAAAGTTTGACCATACAAGTTGAAAGATATTAGCATTCAAAGTTGGAAAATAAAGCATTTTAAATCTCAAGTTTGCAATTTCAAATGACTTCAACTACCATTCATGGAAAAAATTTGCACTATACAGTTTGTTTTTAATTTTTTTTTATGCTAATAAATCAAGTCAAAAGTCTAGGAAAAAATTTCCAAAAAATAACACTTGATTTTCATTCTTCAAAAAATTATTAAGTAGAAGTAGGTCCAAGATTGAACAAAAAACTAAATCATTAATAGCTCTAAGATGAGATTAAAAGACAATAATCCTAAAGATGACATTGTTTTAGCAAGCACACTTAATCCTATCTAACAATTTTTTTTGAAAAATTGTAGAAAATGCATTTAGAAATGAAATCTATAAGTTATTTTTCAAGAAGATGATTTAATTACCTGAAAAACAAGAAGTGTCCATAACTTTCACATAACAAATCTAACTTAAATGATTTAAAGTTTCTCATATGTATAGAATTATAATCTAAAAGAATCTAATTTTTTATTAAACATTTTGGGGGGGGTGACACATAAGAAACATATCCGCTACAACCAACTGCAAATGCAACTACATGTCCTATGCAAGTGCCATGCAACTACAACCCTCTATATTTGCACCAAATTGATGTTTACATTTTTGTAGTTGCAAAGTAGTCACAAAGTAGTTGCAAAATAAAGTTTAGAATCACAAGAATGAAAAAGAAAAAAAATTATAAGGTATTCTACCTCCAATGTTTATTACAATTGTTGATTAGTATTTTTGCGACTATTGAGCAACTGTGCAACTATTGTACAACTACTATGCAATTGTCCAACTACTGTGTGAGTACTATGCAACTATACAACTATTGTGCAACTAAGAAACAATTAGCTTACAATTAGGAAACAACTAGGATAAAGTCTCATATCAATTATCCCATATCAATTGTTAAGAGTATCATTAGATTAAACATATAAGAATCATAAGTTATAGCATTTTTGTAAAAAAAATATTAATAATGAAAATCTAATATTTCTATATTTTGTACATTTCTACAATTTATAGATATCTACAACTTGTAGATTTTTACAATTTTTAGATTTCTATAGTCTACAAAAATCTATCAATTGTAAAAATCTACAAATTGTAGAAATTTTGCAAAATTATAAAATTTTCTAAAGTAGTAAAATCTATCAATATAAATATTTGGATTGTTAATTTAAAAAAGAAGATAGATTAAAAATTTTGAAATCTACAAATCATTGAGATTAAAATTTTAAAATTCAGTTGCAAGCTAGTTGCAAATCAGTTGCTACAATCAAGTTCCACATCAGCAACCACATTGGAAGAGTTCATCAACAAAGTTCTACAAAGGCTATTGGATGAGAAACAACTTTGTTGCTTCTTACAACTAGCTTGCAACTAATGTAACTTGTCTACTACAACTATAGTCTCTAGATTGTCACCTAGTTACAAACACTCGATGCAACCACAAAACTAGTTGCAAACTATAATTGCAAAAGCCCTTGTTGTATTCTAGTGTGAGGAAGTTTTTATCAGCCACACCAAAAAAGACTTTTTGTGTCATAACTTTTACTCTTGAGCATGAATTGAAATAAAAATTATATTCCCACAAACTCTATATTTTACTATCTTCACAAAGAGTTTAAAAAAATCTTGATAAATATTGGGACTGTAGAGACCTACCCAAAGAAACAATGGGACTTTAGGTCGTGACTATTTTCCACCATCGAAATAGAAGAGGACCGCAGACTGTGTGAAAAGGGTCTCCTCAAACAAGGTTTTATACCCCATACGTCGTCTGAACCAGGGTTCATCAGGGTTTAGGGTTTTAGGAGCCTCTCCAGCTGCAGCTGCTCCTCCTCCTCCCTCCTCGCCTCCTCTATCATCACGATTTACAGTCGTTTGATCGCAATTTTTCAACGCCAGTGTTGCAATGTCTTCTGCACTCTTCACCGCTTTCCACCCCCACGGGTCCGCTCTCGCTCTCTCCGCTGGCGATGGCCGAATCAAGGTACAATCTCTTACGTCTCTTCTTGTTCCTCCTCACTTCTTCAAGTTCTCAATTCCTTCTGTTTGCTCATTCTTCTTGGAGGACTGGTGTTGCAGATATGGGATGCCACAACGGGTAATCTCCGTAACGAGATGGCCGACCAGGCTGCGCCGTCTCCAGTCGCCCCCGGCCACCTTGCCATGGATTACACCTGTATGGCTTGGGGCGCCCTCCCTTCCAATACTTCTGCCAAAAAGGTGCACCTCCTCTCCTTCCATTAGGGTTGAAGATGCCAAACGAGTGAAACATTTTCCAGTAAATTTTCCTTGAAAGGATCCCAAAGAAATGGAAGTCACGTTTAAACGACTCTTTAATTCAATTTTTCTAACTTTTTGTGGAATGAGTTATGAATTTTTGAAGTTGCAATGACACATTGCTCTGAATATGCAATTTTAGGTTTGTGTTGTTAGTATGAAAATGGTTTTAGCGGCCTGACTGTCTGATTGTACTTACCTGCTCGTTTGGTGTTTCCAGAAGAAGAAGAAGGGTGTGAAAGAGAAGGGAGGTGCTGCGATTGTTGTTGTTGGTACTGGCAGCGGTGATATCATTGCGTGGGATACCGCGCTCGGAGAGCTCAAATGGCGGACTAGTGATTGTCATTCTGGGTATGTGATGCTGTCCATGTGTTAAAACCCTAAGACCAAACCATTTTGTCTGTATGATTTTCTCTTCGAATGTTGTAGTCTTATGTTCGGAGGTTGTTTGTCCTATGTTTCTGTGCCTTTTTCTCTTTAGAATGAGGCTGTGGTGTCTGAAGGTCTGGTTTAGTTATGAGGGACAGGCGTAGAATAGAGGACCTGCCTTGCTGACTCGGCGTTCTCTGAAGAAGGCCACAAAGTATGAAGGGCTCCACTGTAGTGCATTTATAATAAAGAAAGGTCATTGAGATCAACCTCTAGGGATCCTTTCTTGGTAAAACACTTGAGCTCTATGCAGGACGGACGGTCTCCATAAACTAGCGGTTCATTCTGGCCTTATCTCAATTCCTCATTTCTATTTATTGAAGACCGAGACCGAGACCTCTTTTCTGGCTTCAAGGTCCTCTTGGAAGACCCTTTTAAATTATATACTGTATTCGTGCTGTAGGGTTTTTGATTGATGAAGGTCTTCAAAGAGGACTCTGAAGCCGGGATTGGGGTCTTCATCTTCGGGGTCTTCCAAACATCGTGGAGGAAGAAACCCCATAACATACCTGGTTACCTTCTCCAGGTCCTCTACAGTACAGACTAGCCAGTTAGGTTGGTGACGAAAGAGTCGTAACATTTTTTGCTTCCGCCGGAAATTCCTCTATGTACATTCTGCCCTTCTTTGACTCTCAGCATTTAGTCAAGTGTCTGGGTAATTGCGCGGTCATTTGTGTATGAAAGTAATTTCATGCGATGCCTGAAACTGGCATGCAAGTCAAATGATGATTATTCTAGCCACACAGCTGCAAGATATTCTGCTTATATGCTTGAGCTTACATTCTTGAGCTCCAAAGACACACCTTGTGGCAACTGGAAGCGATCATGTCACTTGGTTGAGAATTTGGGTCAGGTGTGAGCAAATGACACTGGATTGGTAGGTTTAAGTTTCGCTTTCCAACTTTGATCAATAACAACTGACCTGGTCGATTGCAGGAGTGTGAAATCCGTTTCATTCGGCAAAAGTGGACAGAGGCTGTACAGTGTAGGCAACGATGGTCACGTTTGTGAAATGGACTCCACCTCTGGGCTGGTGCTTTCGAAGTTTCGAGCAGCCAAAACACCCCTTACTTGTGTGTCTGTTGCTCAAGGTATGTGGAGTCTCGTCTTCTTTGCACGAGGTGCTGTGACCTTGTGTCCCTCCATTGGTAAACATGCATGCATAACATGGATTCTGTTTCGGTCTTGCATAACATAATGGATACATTAATGTCCATCAGTTTGATGCCTTTTCTTTCATGCAGATGGTGGTAGTGTAGCGGTTGCAAGTGCTGAGGTGAAGGTGTTTGATCTTTCAAGCAAGAAGCGGCTTCGCAAGTTTCCAGGTCATCCTGTACGTTACCTGTCCACTCCTAGACCCTCTTGAATACTGGTTGGAATCGTAGAATGTTGATTTAGGGTATCCTCATTTCCAGGAACAGATCCTTCGTTGCAGTGGTTAGTTTGTGGTAAAGATGGCCTGAAGGACGAAGCGTAGCATACTGTAGGGGTTCCTTCCTCCGGGCATGGTACTCTGAAGTTCTTCCGATGAAGATTCCTGATCCTGGCTTCATGGTGTTGTTTGGAAACGTCATAAATCACAAATTCTACGAAGTGATAAGGCTGGTATAGCTGTGCAAATCGTCCTACTCAAAGTCTAATGACGTTTTTTATGAGAAAGGAGTCCCTTAAGGGTGGCTCTTGTTCATCTTTGGATATTATAAGTACATTAGGGTCCTCTATACTTCAACTAGGACTTCGTTTCTTTCAATACCTTATAAAATGCCAGGTCTACACTGCGGGTCCACTATGCTACCCCTGTCCCCATATTATCCTAAACTTGCGATCTGATCTCTTTCTGAACGATTCTTGTTTGAAAACAGGCTCCTGCAGAAGCTCTATGTTTTACTCCAGACGGGAAGTATTTACTTTCCTCTGCAAAAGGTGAATGTCATGTCGTGATGTGGCAAGTGGAAGGTGGAAAGTCAGAGGCTGCAGCACCTGTTACTCTGTCTGTAGAGCATCCAGCAATGGCGATAGGTGTTGGCGGGTTTGACAATGACGATGATGTGCGGAGGGTAGTAGCCGTGACTGAAGGCGGGGTGGCGTATGTTTGGTCTGCATTAACTGCTGCTGAGCTTGGGAATGCCAAACCTACAATCATTCGTGTAGAATCAACTGGGACAGGCAGTAAGCCAGGTGTTCTAGCTGCAAGGTGATTACCCTGGGCAGAGTCTTTTATGTTCGACTTGTGTAGTCATTTCCACAGCGAGTTTTTGATATTTGTCACCCTATTTTATCAGCCTTAAGTGCGTAAATTACCACTTCTATCTCTACAGGAGTTTGAAATGAATTATTCAAGAAGCTTGAAGGATGGTAGAATAATATTACAAAAGAAAGAAGAAACCACTTCCTGCCTTTTCTAATGCTTAAAATGTGTTCAAACTGTTAGTTGGGTTTAAGCTTCGTAAGTGGACTTCCAATTCTAATTCAGTTAGTAAGGGACTAATTGTAATGTGCAATACTCGTGACGCAGGTTGCTGGAAAGTGAGGCAGCTGTTCTAGTTGCTCATGGGACATCAGTCAAGCCGCACTTTGAGAAGGTTTCATTAATCGGCCAAGAAGGATTGAGTGTTGTTCTTTCTGCATTCTTAGAAGGAGCTTTACTACCAGCTGGGGCTGCAGCAAAAGAGCCGGTATCGTCTTCTACCCAAGTGACTGTACTAGGTCCTGACAATGCTGGGGAGGCAGCAATGCCACGACCACAAGTTGAGGTAGCGCCAGCAAAGAAGAAAACGAAGAAACGACGTGCAGAAGCTGACGATGATGAAACAGCGCAACCCTCTGAGAAACCTTCTGAAGAGAATGTCGATGAGACTGAAACCGCTCTCACTGTATTACCTGACGATGAGCCGACATTGGAGGAAAAGCTCATTGCACTGAAGCTAATTGAAGATGGGGATGCTAAAGACCATAGCAAGGGTGGCAAACATTTTGACAAAGCAGTGACACCACGAGCTGACTCTCTACAGGTTCTTCTGTCTCAAGCATTGCAAGCTGAGGACAATGCTCTTCTTGAGCAATGTCTTAATGTTGGTGATGAGAGGGTGATAACAAACACCATACGGCGGATGCGACCCTTTGAGGCTGCGAAGTTTCTATCAATAGCGGTCTCAAAAATGGAAGGAAGACCTCAAAGAGCGCTCGGGCTTGTACCCTGGGTTCGTGCTGTATTACTCCAGCATGCGAGTTTTGTAATGACCAATCTCGCCATGCAACCCGTGCTCACTACCTTGCACCAAATCATTGAGACAAGGCTTGCAGTTTTTCGTCCTCTCCTATCTCTTTCAGGGCGACTTGACCTTATCATGGCACAAATTCAAAAAAATGAAGGGCTAGGTGAGGAGGATCATCAGCAAAATGAAGCAGCAGTTGTGTACGAAGAAGAGGACGATGAGCCAGAGGCAATAGATGTGATGCTTGATGGTGCTTCACAATATGATGAGGGGGAAGAGGACGAAGATTCGGAAAGTGAGGATGATGAAGAAGACGAAGAGGACGACATGGGAGACGAGGATGAAATGGATGAGGATGAACCTGATATTAAGTTGAATGGAAATGGAAACGTGATGTCAGATGGGGAGGATGAAGATTGATTAGTTACACAGTTTTGCCACATTTTTTTGGTCATGATACCATCTGTACACTACTGCTACTGAAGCTGAGAGCACACATCACCCACAGGATGCAAAGCATGCTGAAAAGGAAGGGTCGTCACAATTGGAGATTCAGAGACCTGAAGGATTGAATGACGGTGGGTTCCTGAATCACTGCTTAACGTTGCTTCTTTTCGGGTGCCGCCTCTTCCCTACCGTCTCTTTTTAAATTTAGTGATTGTTCTAGTGGCGGAGGAAATCGATTGAGTGATATTTATACAGCCAAAGCTTTCTGATAAACTAGTAAGGGAAGCCGTGTAATCGGTTTGGGCTGTTGTATCTAGACAGTATACGAAGCCATAATTTTTGACCCGTAGGTTCACCTGCTTCCACATGTTGGATTTGGCACGCTGTGTACCGTATTATGCAAGTGTCTTGAGCAAAACGTTACATGGATCCAGCTTTTACATTTGTTGTTACGGTCCTTTTTACTCCGTGAATTGAACTGCTGCATGCATGTCTGCCTCTCTTTTCTTTTCTGCTCGCTCATGTCTGAGTTTAGCAATGACTAACTTAGATGTTGGACATCTGAGAAATCCGAATTGGCTCGAGGCAAGTGGTTTGCCAAGTAAATAGGTAAGGTATGTTCAGTAAAGATTGCCAAATGTCTCACTTTTTGTAGATATTGATTACACAAGATGTACACAATAAATATGAAATTCTGAGAGCATGTATTCTTGCAATAGGAATGTGAAATTGTAATCTTGCTGTAATGGAAATTTCATATCTCAATCATTGTTCAATGCAATTGTCAAGACATTTGAAATTATCCTTCTTTGTGCTCAGAATGCAAAGATCACCTGAGAAAACTTCCATGAATTTTGGAAGAAATCTCTGAGACTAAAATGACTAGCTTTTAGAATGTAGCTAGTGTGTAACATTGTAAGAGCATCCCCATTGCAACGTAAGATATGATGCAAATTGGTAAGTGGTTGGGCTTGGGCATTTTAATTGCTTCACAACATGTACAGTGAAGCAAAAAAAGTGGCCAGGCTTGGCCAAATTTGATGAAGGCTCAATGAAATATAGAGTCCTTACCAAATTGAGTCAACTTGGTATGATTTTTTTTTGTCATTATTTACAAGTTTTGAAGCACTTGTGAATAGAAAAGCTTTTGCCTTGTTAACACTCACTACATGGCACCTCAAAATCTGAAAAAATTCACTTCCCCATACTTATTGCCTACGTTGGGGTGGAGCAATATTTAGTGGCTAGGCTTGGGCTTACTAGATCCCATGTCAAGTGATCCTTGGCTAGGCCTTTTGGCCATGTTAGGTGTGGGGATGCTCTAAGCAAATATGTCCTAAGTAGTGATTGTTGTGAGTAATTTGTAGGGTTCTACAATTATAATCATTAGGGGAGATTTGAGGCCTCTGAAGGGCCATTTTAGATCTAAGTTACTCCCAAAATTGTTGGTTGTTGTTAGACTAACAATTATAAAAAAAAAATTGGTCTTGAAATGTAAAAAAAAATCTCAAAAAAATCAATTTTTTTTAATGACATAGCATATTTTTGACCATATCAAATTCCTACATTTCTGTGTTCCTATAGTCTGGAAATTCACAATCTTTCAAAAGCCTCAAATCTCCCCTAATGTTGGGTATACCGCTCTCAAGAATCCATCTAAGAAAGAGTAGTCTTCTTGTCTTACTATACTATCTTACAAAGTATTTGTGAAAGATAATGGAAAATAGTCTTTTTTTTTAATGACAAATTTTAACCCCTTTAAATGTTGACAATCTTCTCCAAAATTGAACATTTGGGAAAAATCATCATAAAGTACTATTTGGAAGAAAATATACAAATATACAATTTGAGAATTGATATACAAATAAAAGTTGTATACTTTTAGTTTTAGATTTCATCTATATGATAAGATTCACAAATTCTATCACCAATATTTTCTATAATATAATTTTGAAAGGGAAATTTCTAAATTCTTTCTAAATTCAATTATAAGCAAAATATTGTCAATAATTGGATAAATTTTGTTGAAATGGATTTAAAATGAGGTTCTCTTGATACGGTGATTTTTGAAACTTTATGTTCTTTAAATATTTGACCTCATTTTTTGCAAATACAATTTTGGCTTAATCAACTACTTGAAATACTTCCACAATTGAAATTTTAGCAAAATGAAACATACTTTAGAAACTTCAAATCTAACCATTATATAGGGTAACAACTTGATTATCTCAACAAATTAGAATGGCTTTCATTTAAGTGGTAATGTGAAAAAAAATTATCTTTGATTTTTTTTCATTGTCTAGAAATTGGATGTCAAAGTGCTTCAAAGTTAATTTTTCCATCTTAAGTAATGTAAACAAAGGATATCCATTTACTATAGGATATGGGAAATGTGAATTCAAAAGCAAGAAGATGATTGATTTTCCAAAGACTTCTTTTTTAGGCTTTAAGGAATATTTAATTAGAATTCATTCTACTTTGCCTTTGCCTTTTTTGTTTTGCATCTTTTAATAAAATTTATGTCCATACACATTTTAAAGTACTCTTCTTAAACCTAAATAAGCCCAAACAAAAGTGCACTTATTCCATTTAAAGAATTGGACCAATATTTTTACTCTAATTTAGACATTTTAGTAGAGTTGTATATCTTTAGGTTGTTCTTCTATTGCGAAATTTGTCTCTTATAATGAAAGTCTAGAAGATTTTTAGTATGAAGGTGTTGGATCATCATCCATCAGTTTAATTTCTTATTCTTGTAATCCTAATATACTACATGGTTCCAATTTAGACTCATTTTTTTTCAATATTTACATTTAGCACTTTTGATTTTTTCCAATTCAATAAAACATCACATAAATCATAAACATCTATTAAGACAATAACATATTCACCTAATTAAACACATTTATAAAAAGAGTGGATTTCTTCATTTACACTTTTAATAGTTTCATTTCTATCACTTACATATTAGATCAATAAGAATTTTAGTTAATAATATCTAAATCTCTTCATGAATTTTTTGATAATAAACCATTAAATACACGGATTAGACATTTTCAATTCGTTCTAACAAAACATAGTAGGAAAATAATGATTTTGTAACTATTATTGTAATCAACCCATTAGGGGGGGATTTGAGGCCTCCAAAGGGCCATTTCGGAATTGTTCCCAAAATTGTTCTTTTAATTGTTGGCCATTGTCAAGTCAACAATTACCAAAAATAAAAATAAAAATAAAAATAAAAATATTTTAAAAAATTTGGGTCCAGAAATATGAAAAAAAGTCCTAATTTTATTATAAAAAATTAATGACGTGGCACTCTCTCAACCACATAGGATTCCTACAATTCTACATTTCCTTGGCAGTTTATGTGTTTTCAGACTACAAGATCTCACAGTCTTCCAAAGGCCTCAAATCTCCCCTAATGTCATAGTCTATTCTACCAACAATGGTAATTATTTGGGATAGCATCTCCAATGGTATTACTATAGTTGATTAACCATCCTTAGCAAACACTATAAAAAGAGTTTGAAGAAGTGATCAACAAGGATTGTTAATTTAAAAAGACTATTAAGCAATTGTTAGTTACTTCTTGAAGCTCTTTATCATTTTCAACTCAAGTTAAGAAAGGCATTCTAGACCCATAGTTGTAGGATACCATTGATTTGGACTCCATGACCATTTTTCCTAAGTATAAATATATGATCAATTTTCATTTATCTATTGGTTTTGTATTCTTATCTCTTGTTCTCTTTACATTACCAATGGATTCTACATTCTATAGGTCTTGGCATTCCGATCATAGTGGAAGATGTCAAGCCCCTTCCCATAAAAGGAAGAATATTTAGTTGATTAATGAACTTCTTGCATTACTCAAGAACAAGCATATAAAGAAACATTTTGTGCTTCAAAAAGACAAGAAGACTTATGTTTTGAACAATAATAAATCAATTGCTACAAAGCTACCCTACTTAAGGCAAGGTGCATAGCTTTGAAACTAATAAACAAACAATAGCTAAATTAGAAGGCCCTAAAGCCATTACAAACCGGAATAGTGGTTGAAAGGCCAACAACAAAGTCAATTAGCCTTAGTACAAATGCTAATTTAGCCCTCTAGATACTAGTTTCAATTGACCTACAAAGCATGTTTTGTACTATACCTAAGGAGACATAGCCTATGCTCAAAGTACATAAACTTACATACTTTGAGCTTGAAGTACTTGTAATCTTTTGTATAAATAAAATATGTAAGGAAATAACGAAATATAGTTGTATAATCTTGAGGCACATATAATTTGATAACCTATCACCAAGGTATTTTGCCAAAATTGATCTAATTTTTGAACCATTAGGTGCATTCTTCATTTCTATGGTGATATGAGAAGCAGGATGAGAAGTCATCCATTAGTCACTTTTTGGCTTTGGCAATGTCTAAGATATTTTTTGAGTTTTACCTACTATTTTCCTTCTAATCCCATATCAAACAAGTTTTTTGAGTTTTACCAACTATTTTCTTTCGATTCTCATATTGAACTATTTTTTGGGGTTTACCAACTATTTTCTTTGAATTCCCACATTGAACTTGTTTTTCACATACCATGCTTCTTGTTTTTTCTATTTTTTATTCTATGATAGAAATTTTATAGATTTTTTTTCAAGTTTCTTTCCTATGTTTTCAAATTGCAACGAGGTTTTTTTCCAGTGCCACTAGCTACCATAACAATGAACTAACCAATAGTTTTCCAAGGATGACACAACATTGTTAACAACTCTAATCTCTTCTCCCTAGAAGAAGGATAATGCCTCCCTAGATTCTAAGGAGGTAATATAGTTATAATGTGATCAACACTATTGGTTGGCCTCTTGCAACTTTTTGCCTAAGTTCATATGAGCTAGTTCAAGAGTATTGGGGTGATTGCAAGAAACACTTGTCCTATTTGTTGCCTTTTACTATAGTACTTGTGATTTTTTCTGGAGTACTTTAAAATTAGAAAATTAATTCAAAAAAAATTTGAAAAATATGAATAATGTATACACCTCTAAGATGAAGGTTTTCACCAAAGTAAATTGATAGAAAAATTCTCTAAGTAGGAGAACTTAAAAAGCGCTAAACCTCAAGAAAATACATACTTTCATGTTTTAATTCAAGAAAATTATTAAAAATAAGTAAATACAAAAAATAAAAAGTGTCCATTTGCAAAAACTCTATGGAGATGTTCTATAATAAAATAAATCACTAAAATAATACTTTATATGTTTAAAAATGCAACCAGAAGGAAGCTCACTTTGTGGACTTCCACACGACATAAAAATAACTTTTTTCAAAATTACTCACGTGGAAAGCTGTAAGTCTACTAGAAGACCATCTCATCCAAATTTCATCTCAAAATCATTAAAAAAAAGGTACTCCTTAGTGACTAAAAACCCCTAAACTATTAAGTGTGACATTCAATCACTAGTACTATTTTGAAATCAAACTATTTTTGAAAATTATGAAAAAATTAGAGAATGTGTATGGTACCTATGAGTATCTTCCCTATAATTCTTGAGTCATTTGGAGCCAAAACATAGAATTTATGGCCAAAAAACAAATCAGCACACTAAGTGTGACAGAAAATAGGACAAGTGTTTCTTGCAATTGCCCATTGGTTCAATAGAGAAAGTATAGAGGAACAATGAATTGTGGAGTTTGAGTGACTATTAACTCTACAAGATTCAACACTAGGGGCTCTTAACTTTCTAAAGGAACAAAAGGAGTCCTAGTGTTGGTTAACCCCTAAACACCCCAAGGGACCAAACGTGTCAAATAGTTTAAAAGTCCAACTCAAAGTGATGTAACTTTTGCATCGAATGTCCAAATTCAATTAAATTTGTTGGAAAATTTGTACTCTCCCATCTAGTTTGTGAAATAAATTTTCAAATCTATCCATGATGTATTGATTTTTTGAAAGCCAATTGAAGTTCACAAGTTCAAGTTGAATTTGCCAAGTTGCATTTGATGGCTGAAACTTCAAGGGCTTGTATCTCCTTCATGAATCCAATGTTTATTTTGAATGAAATTGTCGATTTGTACTCTTCTTGAAATCTAGTTATTAAAGTGAAATTTTCATGTCAATTTAAGTCCTTTTGAGTATTTGGGATCAATTCAAAGTTTAAATTCTTGACATTTTTGGATTACAATGAACTTATGTGGCTTGCTACTTCATATAGTGTCCATTTCCAATATTATCTTTGGAAAAGTTGTAAACACTAGTCTAATTTGTGTGGTTGAAATTTCGTATTAATCCAAGAAGTTATGAGTGATTCAAAGGCATTCTTATAGAAGGAGGTTCAACTATAGATGTACTTTTTGCAACTATTTTTTGACAATTTAAATCCATTTGGCAAATACAATGAGTAAATTGCATGATGCTTTCTTTCATCAATGTGTTTAAATGTTGGTTTTGAAGCACTTTACAATTACGGGCATTTTCCTTTGAATAGGTTTCAATTGAGTAGGAAATGAAATTTCACCTTCAAATGTATTTCTAGGAAAATTTTAGCATCTTTTTCCAACATTAAGACATTATAATCTTACAATCTATGTGGCCAAATGACTTCAAATTAGATTAACTTCATTTGCATTACTTACACTACAACATTGTATAGTTGAGATTTTTTTACAATAGTGACATTTAGATCTATACCACTTCAATAGCAATGATATCTTTTTATCCAAAAAGGTCTTGGGCTTTTAGGGGTGTGCATTACTTACACTACAATATTGTATAGTTGAGATTTTTTTACAATAGTGACATTTAGATCTATACCACTTCAATAGCAATGATATCTTTTTATCCAAAAAGGTCTTGGGCTTTTAGGAATTAATCCCTAAATGCCCAAGGCATCAAAATCTAGTGTTTGCAAAACTTTGAAGTTAAATAAAATTTAATCAAGTTTCTATTTTTAATAGTTTAATAATTTTTTAAAGTTCTTTATGAAGTCTAATTTTTGCATCAAAAATCCAATTTTAAAAATAACTAATAGTGATTTTTCTATTCAAGATTTTGTGAAAGGGTACTCATTGCAATCTTGACTTCCTGTAGTATTGAGAGCTCTTGGAAATGAGCCTCAAATACACTAAGGTGGTACACCCAAAAGCGCCGTGTTCCTAAAAGCACCATCTACAGTGCACATACATTTCTGAAATCAGTCATGTTCACTTTCAGAAACAAACTTTGACTGTTAATAATTTTTGCATATGATATCCAAATCCTACGTTCTTTGGTGTGTTGGAACATGCTTTCACTTGCCAACACGATTATATAAAAATTTGAACTAATTAATTGCAAGAACTAGGCTCAGTACGAATAAGTGGTGCTTTTGGGTGTACCTACCTTAGATCTCGGATCAAAAATCACATTCGAAATTCATTTAAAAAAATTACAAAGTAGTTTTTAAGAAGCCATAAATTGATTGGGGTTATACAAGTTAAGCCCTTTAACTTCATATTTTTTTGTCATAGTTGTTTTAGATTTGACTTGTAAGAAGAGGATTTAAAATTTTTTGTTGTTTTAACACCCTCATAGTCAAACATTATAATCTTTCACTTCATAGGTGATATTGTTGTGTTTTCTTTTCCCATAAGATCTCTAATATGTCTAGTTTGAATTTGTACAATTACAAATTTTTTTTTAATTGATTTTTAAACTTATCAAAATGTTGGCATTTTGTTCAGTTTTTAGAGCAAATTCCAAGAAGCTCAAAACACCAAGAAGCTCAAAACAGGCCTTGGGCATTTAGGGGTTAACAATGTTATGGACATTGCACCTCATCATGGACTCATTTCCACAAAAGAGCTGTGGACCAAGGTACAATCTAATTTTTAGAGAGCGATACAATTAAACCCAGCAATCAGTTGCAAGATCAATTGGGATCTCGTCATGGTGGGCGTCGCTTGTAAAATGCAGGCACAGTATTTTACAAGCGGAGCCTCAACCACGTCAGCAATATATGAATGAAAGCAGTTGAAAGCAGCAGTTCAACATCATGGCCAAGCAAATTTCTCCTCACAACTAATGCACTACGTAAAGGGCAATGAAATAACTATTTCAATTATTTCTACCTAAACTTGAAACACTCCCTTTGTTTAGGCGCTCTTCAATGAGACGGTGAAGCTCCGCTGTTCAAAGGACCGAACATTTAAGAGATCATGAAAATATTTACACAAAGGCAACGAGTGACATGATTGAACTGACTAACTAAAAAGATCGGAATTTAACTAACTCCCCGTGATCGTTTCCTTCTAAAGACTTGGGAAAAATTAATTCAGGACTCACGACGAGATGAACCTGCCTGTCCCATTGCTAGAGGTGGAGCTACTGGCGCCCGCAGTTGCAACCTCGCCACGGTTCACTCTTCGTCCACCAAGTGGAGGAAAGTCTTCCTCTTTCATGTGGTATGCTAGTCGACCATCCCTGGCAAGATATCATGACAGATACAACGCTCCACATTAACCAACTGAAGTACAGAAAGGAAAATTAAAACACCTTAAACACGAAAGAATATGATGAGCCACCGGGGTCATATCCATAACGAGGTTGTACTTTCACATTACTAACATATAACCTCAATGGCACAATTTTGTTCAAATCAAAGGACTCAAAAGGACACCATAACAAAAACAAAGGATAAGACCATTGACCTTTCACATCACTAACATATAACCAAAATGGTGATATTGTTCAAATCAAGGGACTCAAAAGGACACCATAACACCAGCAAAGGATAAGACCATTAACCTTTGAAGACCTGGACTATATTTTTTTGTAACAAAGAGTTTTTGATCATCCATTTTAAGCATCGTGATATTACAATCAGTAAAGTTTCTCACTTTTTGAAACTTATGAGGGTGTACTCTAAAAAGTTAACTAAGGGATCCTCCCGTTGGATTTGTAAATGAATAATATAGTTGAATATTTTAGCTTTGCTTTAGACACAAGTATCTTGAAGCAGTTTTGGGTCTAAAAACACCACGGCCCTTCATGTGTAAAGGATAACTGTAGTCTCTATATCCAATGCGGGCTTGTCACCTCTACAGAAATGGGCTCAATTAAGGTTCTGGATTCCCACTAGTACAACACTTACACAGCTGGCGCACCAAACAAACAAACTAGACAAAATTAAGGTTGAGGAAGGATAATAGATCCAGAAGTTAGAATTACACATACCGCTGTGACGGTGTTGTAGCTTCAGCAACGGTGGAAGGCAAGTCAGATATGACAACCGGACCATCAGTTTGAACTATTTGATCACATGAATGTCCTATGCTAGAGCTTCTTTTCAGTTGAGTCCCACTATTATCTCCACCATCAAAGACGGCTTCGGCTTCTTCAGAGTATACAAACTCTGAAACAGGAAGTGGCGCAGGACCCACGTTGCCTTCAGACGAGCCAGAGAGCGTTTCAAAAGCCGACGGTCCAGAAGAGTCGTCACTCGATGAATTCCTCACCACAACCACTGGATCTGTAACCAAGTCCACATCTGCAGTAATACGAGGTAACGATTCACTTGGCTGCGGTAGTTCGTCAGGAACATCTGCTGCACGTGGGCTTGAAACGGATGGCGAGGTTGGGAGGGAATGAGAAGCCTTTGCAAACTCATGCCTAGGGTGACGAGAATCACGAGCTCTTGATTCAGCCTTCGAGGTACTACTCCTGTTCTCTACCACTCTGGTGCTCGTTGGAGTACCATAAACAGCACCTTGGGAATGAGCCTCATCTTTGTTCATGGATGCCCTGTGATGAGGTCCATGGAAACGATGAGAAGTCTCATGTTCACGTGTTTGGTGATGATACTTATCCGCTTCCGGATGCTGAGATCCGTTCTGGACCCCTCCTCCCCTGCCTCTTCCACTGGGGACCTTGATGTTTTGCCTCAGCTGCTAAAGAATGCGCAAAACAGAAAACGATAGCATCAATAAATACAGCTTGCGATTGATTTCATGTAAGAAAGTCATGAAAAAGCAAGATTGAATTCATGTAAAAACGAGGAACCAAGCAACAAGTGTAAAAGTTGCAATAATTGCAAACATTAACTCTCACAACCATCATTCATAATTCCTAGCTCTCTAAAGTATATTTACTTACAGTAGTGGGTAAGTAGGTCCCTGTTCCTCTCGGACGTGGAGAGAGTTCCACCCCACGAGGACCCCAATAAGGCGGAAACTGCGGGAGATACCCCGCCTGCTGCTGTAATAGAGGGAACCAGCTAGGACCAGTGGGATAAAACGGCAGTTGGCCCATGAGATGGGCAGGTCTGCCGGGACCTTCCCAAGACCCGTGCGTGTGTGCGAGTTGTTCCGAACCATAAGCTGGGTATGCAATCGGGTGTTGTAGACTTGGACTGCAACATTCTTCACAGAGCCGTCCATATGCTAATAATTCAAGATGTCGTTTTAAATCACCACTAAGGAAGTCCGAATTAACGTTACCACTAGCACCATGAGTGTTGTTTCTTGCAGCAACTGCGGTCTGATTTCTCCGTGAACTCGTGCTGGCCGCTACTCCGTCCGCTTCTAACCTCTCCACGATTCCCACTGCAACTTGTGGCGTTACCTGTCCCCAATCACGGCACGTTACAAGATTAATATCGGATAAGCGACAGTAGTGGGTATTGTTTAGCATGTTTAACATTCTCCACAACATCGGAGCATGTAAACACAGAGTGTCCAAATGGAACATTGTCAAGTGCAGCAAGTAATAAACATTAAGGAGAACATACAGAGTCTTGACGATCAATGAACAAATCCTAATAAGTAATGATATAAATAATACAAAGTTCGAAGAATTACAGTAGACGCATGACCGTCTAATGAATTAACAACCTCACTCACCTTCGATCGGCTTTTGTGGCTGGGACTGTCCACTGCATTATCATTTGGGACAGGCTCAACCGTTTCTGGATCCATTCGACTTGTCGTGTTTACTCCACTGCTTCCATCACCCCTCGCGAATAAATTTCGCTTATGAAAATTATTCATACCTGAACTGTACATGGAGGGATGCGGATATCCTGAAGGAAACGGCACGTAATAGGAAGGCATATAGTGAGGATCAGAGCTGTGACTGGAGGTAGAGTTGTTGCCGCCCGTCGTTCTGCTTGTTCCAGGGTCGAACTGGTAATTGGCTAATGGGTGACGAAAACTTCCCGGTCCAGTGGCATTTGGATACGGGCGGGGGGATTGAGATGTTTTAAAATGGGTTCCTGAAGCTGCATAATCTGTTGACGACTGATGAGGAGGATGCTGATAGACTGGAGCCAGACCAGAAGACTGCTGTGGGCTGTGCGCTGTGACACCAGAACTACTGACCTGACCTCCATCCTGTGCAACCATTCCTGCAGCTCGACCATACCTCTTCTCTTTGCCAGGACCTCGTTTCCGCTTCACATGCCCAGGCCCGGAGCCGAAGTCATTGCCCTGAAGAGTACCATTTTGCTGATGGAGTTTCCCCTTGTGCACAGGCACTTTGCTCTGACTCATTTCCGGAACAGTTGAAATTTCAAAGCCTGAATTGTTCTCTGTGCGCATGAATTCGTCCACAGGCACAGAAAACTCACGCTCCGCCTCGTTTACTATGCTCTTCACAGGCTCACCATACGAAGAGGGTATTGGAACTTCAGCTTCGGCACCTGAAATGTCTAAAGGAGAACGCTGAGGGTCAGGGGGGCGACCCTGCAACTCAGATGATGAGCCATGTCGACTACTTTCGGAATTCTCTGTAAGGAAAACAGAATGGTCACCAGGATGCAACCCGTCAGATGAAAATAAATATCCGGAGGAAACCAAATGGAAGCTCCAAACGACCGTGCAACCTAATACCTGAATAAGCAAAACAATGATAAGCACATGTACACGCTCACAAAAATTAAAATTATTACTAAAATGAAAGTGAGGACATCACAGTCAAGTTAGTGGTGGAGCTTACGAACTAACTTACCTGGTCGGGAAGAGAGAGGTAGCAACCCTCTCTTAGAATCAGATACCCGGAGGGCAGTGATGTTTTTAGAGGCAGACGCCTCACCTTTCGAAGAGCTACTCTGGGATGAGGACTCCCCTTCCTCTTCCGATTCATTCTTGCTAGAAGGTGAAGTTGATCGAATAGTACTATGTTCACTTCCATTGACAGCTGTAACTTGTTTTGATACCCGTGTACGACCCATCATGCGTACCAAGCTTTCCAGTCCCTCCCTCATGATATCGCCGGAATTATTCGCCTCACTAAACATTCCTGGAGACGCTTCATCCTCCTCATGTGCTCCTGATCTAATGGGTAACCGATCATAAACAATTTGCAGAGAACCAACTTCGATAGGAATACCCTTCGATATAGGACCATCACTATGGATGGATTCTTCGTCAATGTGACGAGAATCATGGGCCGTAAGATCACCATTGGGACTATTCATAGCAATCGTCTTCAAAGCTTCCAGCTCCTCGCTTGCAACAGCTGTCAAATTTCCAGCAGAACTGTTCGAACTTTCTGCCCTAACTGAAGCTAAGTCCACTGCACAAGGGGAAACGATACCGCCACCCTCGTACTCCACACCCTCACCTAAGGCCTCCTCTGAAGTTTTCCGAACTGTAGGATCTCTGGGATCGACGCGAAGCACATTAGGGGTCAGCTTTGCCTGAGTAGGGTGATCACCGTTTTCAGAAACACAACCGATCGAGACAGCATCTTTGTTCCTCTCAGTCCTGGCAATGTCGCTACGCCTTTGGCCACCTCCCATTCTCTGCACACCGTTGGGCATTCTAGTTCCCGACCAGGACCTAGGAACGGCAACGTCGGGCCGTGGGGTACTCCCATCAAATCTCTCATTACAGTTCTTGAAAAACTGGTCTAGCACAGAACAAACGTCTGCCTCGCTACCATGAAGAATGCCTCGCAGTGTTCGAGCTCCGAGAACAAATGCCCTTCGAATTCTCGCACAATTACCTGACATCACGGACGAGTCGATATAATTCAGATTCCCTGCAACAATACCAAAGCTACTGTCCAAATCCACCGAATCGAGGCTAATGTCCAACGAGCGCTTTCATATTTGAGAAACCAAGCCTAGCTCTAGGTCGTCGTAAATATTAAGCATGAGCGGACTTTAAGAGAAATAAAATCGAAAGAAGAGATAGCTTGGAGTAGTACCATGGTTGACACTCCGACCGAGATTGTTTGTGCGGCGCAATGGGTCGATTATGTTCAGGGACTTCACGGGGAACTCGGTCGGTGTTGAGATTTGATTGACTCGCACCAAGCCATAGGTTCGTTCGCAGGTATCAAGGAACGCCTTAGTGAACAGAAGTTCGCCTCCTTCCCTCCGAGGTGATAAGACTGCAAGAAATCCATCCCTCCTTTATAGGAAACTTTATGACATGAACTAAAACAGGCTTCCCGCTGCAGTCCAACCAACGTGAATAGAAATCAAACCAGCTGAAAATCCTAAATCGTCAAGGCCCACAAACGCACCTGCAAGTGGTTACTTCCGTTCATTGCTTCAACTCCCGAAGTTGGTTTTGAATTTGCATGATGCTAACATTGGAGGTATAGAAGAACTGTAACTTTGAAAGCCAGGAAGTCAGACTTACCGAGCCTCTGGAAGTCCTCTGCGGGGATAGATTGTTTCTTATTCTCCTTAGAGGACGAGTCGAGGGGAATGGGGCCAGATAAACTGACACAGTACTCGTCCCAATCGAAACTGCTGAAAAATTCCAAGAACAAATAAAGTACCTGAACCATCAACACATATCGTTGAGTAGGACAACCCCTTTAACCCCCAAGTACCCAAGCAAGAAATAGGAAGTCTAGTTTCCAAGCAAACAGTCCATTGTAGTCACTTTCAAAGCATACTTCTAGCATTCAAAGTTTAGAGTAAACTAATTTCATTTCTACTTCTAAACTATTCGACTCAACTCTTACAGATATGGATGCAGTCATTTGGACTCTTAGGGTACTTTGACGCACGAATATATGATATATTTTCAAAGCACATTTATAGCATTCAATATGTACGGAATGATTTCTCATTTCTAGTACGAGATTTTGTAAATACTCTCAAGGCCTACAAAACTATACGTTTCAACTCTTACAGACATGGATGCAGCCATGTGGACTCACAGGGTGAAGGACATCAGGGGATAATTAACCCTTACGAGGGATCAAATAGTACCAACAGAATAGAGTGATCGAATAATCTAAATAATCTAAATAGTCCCGCCTCCAACTTCAAACCTTCATCATAGTTAGGATACTTCTATCTCTGCTAATGTTAAGAGATAGTTCCCTCGGTTTGACTGTATCCTTGGGGTTTGAAAATTGGGATCTGAACAGTATTACTGTATGGGCACTTCCAAATACATAGCATTCATCAAATAAAACTGGCAACTCCAAGTTACAGCGCACCTGCAATGGTCCCCGCAGTGACGCATGGAAGAGATGGAAAATGTAAAGCACCAAGGTCTCCAAAGCGTAAGTCGACATCAAGTTGCAATTGGCACCCAGCAAACGGCTCTCATAGTAGCACCAGGCTTTCACAAGGATAATGCTACGTTTGAATAGGTGGTCCTCCCCAATCAATCTGTCAACCTTCAGCAGTATTCTACGTTTGTCAGCCTAAATGTGAACAGTATAAACATAGGGAACAACATGAATAAGTAAGTCTTCTGGAGTCAAATGCAAACCAGTTTTCCAATTCTAACGTAATAAGCTCGACAATGACGTACAAAACCTTAACAGACCCGCTCAGGGGTCAGTTACCCCTAAAATGTTTCCTCATGACCAATTCAACGTACCATACTCTGAAAGGTATAATTCAGATGGTGTCATTCATTCAATCTCTAGACTAAATGAAGAAAATTGAAGTACTAGCAAGAAAAATTAACAAAATTTGGGTGAAGACATTCTCATATGGTCTGTGCTTCCTACATGAAAGCATTCTCTTACTCAAAATTACTGAAAAACATGCGCTTCCTACATCATAAAAGGTTCAATTCCTCAATACCAAATAATCCGAGTTACTAACGCTGAGGAAATAGAACGTGCAAATCCAACATCTATGCGCTCAAACAATCTGAAAGTTGGTGCATCACAGTAGGACATGAAACAAAGACTACTCTTGACGCACATCTAAACTTGGCAATAGAATTGAACTGGTAAAAGATTCGCTAAATACACAAAGACTACTCATGACGCAAATCTAAACTTGGTAATAGATAGAACTGGTTGAAAAGGCCACAATTCCTGGAATCAACCTGTCGAGAGAAAACTGACGCGAATATGAACAGGCAATAGGAAGTTAGGACAAGCACCTCCTCGAGGAAACAGAGAGTGCAAACTCCACCCACTTGATCGAACGAAACATCCACCAAAAGGCTCTTCTCCACGTAGATTTTAATAAGTTTGACCTGAAACAGACCATCAACACCAGCACCTTCAGAGCGAGGCTATTCTAACCATTGTTAAAATTACTGATTATCAATCATTGGCCACCGATTTCCATCGCTCAGGAAACACACTGGAAGGTATGCAACTGGAATTGTCACCCTGAAATCTGAAACAATTGGTAAAGATGGATTTAGAGGATGAAGTTAAGGATTTAGAGGATGCAGAACCCTTCCCAACTGGCAACTACTACCAATAAAACTTTGAACCAACATAACTTTCGGGCGTTTAATCGAAAGAGCTCACTCTTTGGTGCGCTGGAATCCTCTTGCAGTTGCTAGCGAAAAACATGTAAAATTTCGACGGAGTAGGAACTCTGCTCAGTGTTAAGGGTGGTGATTACTAGTGCTCCTACTTTAGGACTATGAGCTAGAGCTAAATTATGTGACCACCTTCATAAATGCGTCTTCCTGTACTCGATTATTGTCACAGTCCGGCACCGCTCACAAGTCGCGGCAATCGAAAGAGTACAATTACACAACACCATTCGAATACCAAAGCTGGTTCGTCAGGCACACACCTCAGCAACAACGAGTTGCACTTGGGTGATCCGGAATTCAGACTTCGGATTGTTAATCTCCTTCTGCAGAACATTGTGCACATCGTCGATCCATGTCCTCTTGGACTCCAGATTAGGGCTAACTACCGTTAGATCGATGTCGCCATCGGGCAAGTACGTTTTCAGTGGCACCGACCCGAACTTCACGACCTGCGTTTCGATCAAAAACCTTCCACAGTTTAGAGAAAACACAACGCACAAGTGTCGGTAATCTCATAGCGGAAGCATGATCGCCGCGGAATTCAAATGGGACTCCGTTTCCCAACCTCGCAATTGACGCATGATTGAATGAGCTTGGTGATGTAGTCCACAACGGCCTGTCGCCGAAACTCCGACTCCGGTTTGGGTTGAATGGCGGTGATCAGCTCAGCCACACGAAGCTCCGCCCTCGCCCACCATTCCTCCCCCTTCTCCCGAAACGTGCCAAACGCCGCACGAAAAGAATGTACACCCTCGGCAGAAAGGCCACTCGCCAACTCGGGCCACCAAGGTTCGGAATCGCCCATGCAATCCCCCTTCCAAACACACACAAACACACGCACGCACACGCACTCTCCTCTCCGCTCCTTCTCTCCAAATCAAGAACAAAAGCAACCCCACTCCAAGCAACACCTCCCTTCTCTTCCCAAGATACAGTACCCTCGCTCAACACACGTAATCTCCACTCACGGGACACACACACACACACACAAACACACCAAGACAGGGGTACATACACGAAATACACGAACACGAGAAGCACGGGCTTGTGATCCTGCTCCCAAGAAAACAGGGAAGTGAGACAGCAATCAGAACGACACAAGCCGAGACCGCAGTTGGGGAATACGAATGGCGAAAATGGAGGAACCCAAGTCTCAATGGGGCTCCGGTACCACTTCCCTGCAATGACGAAGGTTGAAGAAGGGATACAAGCAGACAGAAAACTAGTTGCCACAACGACTACTGTTGGCGCAATTGCATCGTCTGTCGCCCCTGGCGTTCCGGGTCGCAGAAAACGGCAGCGGCTTACTCTCGCTGCTTCGAGTCTACGCATCGGCCCCCCGGTCGTGAGCGCCTGCCAGGAGTGCCAACCAGACAGCCCGCGCGCCCCGCCGCGGCAGTGAGAATGGGGGTTGGTGGACTGGGGAAAGTAAAAAGTCGTGGGGGAAAAGTAAACAGGGAGGCAGATGGCCGCGTTCGGGAGGGGGAACATTCTGGGAACTTCGTGGGAACGTATCGGGAGCGGGAGGGGACAAGGGGTCGGGATGGGGGAAAAGTAAAAGTAAAAGTAAAAGCTTGTTGGGGGAAAGGGAAAGGTTGGAGTGGCGGGGCCTGGGGCCTGGATGTCTGTGTGGCGGTTTCTGTTTGCAGTCAACGTTAGGGGAGCAGAAATAATTGGGAATCGGAATTGGGAAGGGATTTTAACTTAATTTATCAAAAGCCTACGTGGCGTGAGGGGCTCTGTTTTTCAAACGGAGTTGTGTCTTGGCCCACCCACACTATTTCACCACATGGGTGTGGTGGGCCATGGGCCATGTGGTGCACGGAGACAGGGGCCACTTTCTGAAACGAAGGGAGAAAGGGTTGCTATAGTGGAAAACTTTAATTTGCATGGGTGCCCCAATTTGCAACATGTGCAAGAAATAACAAAGTTTGATGCAAATCTCATTTAACCCTTGAAGGACGGACCGGTGGCCGTGGAAACCATGCATTTTGATACCGTGTGACATCACCTACTTTGAAAAAACCAAATATATGCATTGGAAGTCAAAGTGCTGTAGAAGATCTTCCCTTTCCATCCCCCAATATTGAGGATGAAAAGTTGCATTTTTGTCCTGGAAGGAAAGATTCTTTGCCATTCACCACAATGCCAAACGTCCGTGGCGTCGTTCAAGTGTTAAGGACAACGATGGTTGCAAATCTTATTCCTATCCCTAGATAGTGGATTACAAAATTTAGGGTCTATTTACGCCAAAAAATTTGGAGTTGGAGCTCAAAGAAATGTAAAGTTTTGATTGGAAGATAGTTGTAGTACCAAAGAAAAGTTTCAACCAAAACACTCCATTTTTTTAGACTTCAATCCAAAGTATTTAGGGTAGGGTTGTTTTTCTTGGTTTTGGACAAAAGATTATGAGGCCTTCCTGTCAAGAAGGTTTCAAGTTGTTTAGCTCTTTAATTTAGGGGGTTTTAATTGAAGGAGGCCAATTTTGAGTATATAATTTTGAATATGTAATTTTTGCAAGGGATTGGTTTTGTATGACAGATAAAATGAGGTTTCAAAAGCATTTTGGCAATAATTAGAGAGTTACAATTGTAGTCTAGCATTTTTTTACACATTTACCTTCATTTTTTGGTTCGGGATGTCTAAAGCTCTAACTCTAATTCTGAATTAGGATACATCTATATCAAGGGATGGGATGGAATGAAATATAGAATACAATAAGTGAAGATTTCTAATTCCAACACTATTGTTTGCATCCAAGAAGAAATCTTTGTTGTGCCCCCATAAAGTACGTAAGCCTTTCCAAGCATGTTTTTCTTATGCAAAAGGAACATGGGCTTATAATTATCACCAATGAAGTAAATTATGTTTTTTTCCTTCAAAATCTAATCACATAGATGTTTAAACAACTTGCTTATTAGTGTATAACTGTATATGCAAGTTTTCAGTGTGAAATTGCATAGGAGTTGTGAGATTATAATAAGATAAATGTTTGTATCTTTATTTTGTATATTGCCCCTCCCCACAATGTTTGCATAGAAGAATTTTTTGGGCTTTGAGATGACATGAACAACTAAAATTGTCTTACAATAATAAAATGCACTTCTAAAAACTTCAAGTGCAATGTTCAAAAAGCTATCAAACTCATTATAAAATCCACTTTATATTTGTTGAAATGTAGTTTTTCTAAAAGTAGAAATTACAAATAACTCTAAATCAATACTTGCATATATAAATTTGCAACAACGAAAATCATAAAAACACTTTTTCCTATTGGGATCATTTTCAAATCAAATGGATAAGTAAGTTTACCATAATTTTAGATCTTCAATCAAGTGAAATTAGAAAGTTGTACTCAAAGTTGAGAAATCAAGTGAAACAATAAAGTTTGACTCTCCCACTAATAATACATTCAATTATGCCTTTCAAGATCTCTCAAAATCAAATATTTATTGATTTTAGTAAAAAACAAAAACTCTTAATATTACCTATACAAAATTTTGGAATGATAAAAAAAATTAAACTAGATCCACACACAAACAAGCACAAAATTCTAGATTGATCAAATATAGTTGATCAAGTAATTAGGAGTTAATAGGTTAGAAATACAAGCCCTTCATGATCAAGGTAGTAACCAAAGTACCTTGAATATTAAACCTATAGGTACATTCTATTTTCTAAAATAGAGATAATAGTGAAATTATCCATTGAACCATCATGGGTTGTGGCAACATTCCAAAGTTACTCTAGGGGAGGACACTTCCCGTTTTTTAATAACCTACGTGCGGCGGAATATAGGGTACATTTAAATAATCTTAGGTAAAATTTATAAGAAATTTACATATAAAATAGGGGACATTAAAAAGGCAAAGTGTTTTAAAAATAAAATAGGGATGATAATATGGCTGATTTTTCCGCTTTATGGTAAAATAGGGGCTCTTTTAATGTTGCCAAGTAATGATTACAAGTAATTGATAGCCCCCCTAAAAATACCCCACCGCCGCACGTGGGTCCCCCAAATATACAAGAAGTGTCCTCCCCAGGAAGTTACTCTAATGTTACATATGAAATGATGGATGACCATATCTTATAGCCTTCAACTAAATAATTATGCAAATAGGACTATCATCTTCAAAATAATTAGATGTTAGAAGAAAATAGTAAACCTTACAAAATAGTCATGTTTTTCTCCCTTACTCACTTTTGGAAAATTATATTTATGTTCTTTCAATAAACTAATTCTCAATATCAATTCAAGGGATTTTTTCACATATGACTTATTTTTTGAATTCTTGCTAAAGCAACAAGGTTGAAATTAAGAATTTTTTTTCTACTCTATGGGTATAAATAAACGTTGAAGTTAAGAATTGAACAATTGTAAAATGTTAAATCTATAGCCATTTATTATCATTGAAAATATCTTGATCACCTTCAACATTTTATGATTTAATTTTCCAAAGACATTAGTCTTGTGAACTTTGGAGTTGATCCAAAAAAATACAAGACTAAGGTGTTTGTTTGTAAAAAATTCAAAAATGTCTACAATATATAAGCCCTTGATTCCAAACCCCCAATCTAATGACAATAGCTAATTTAAATCAATTTTATGTAACATTCCTTTTATAAATAAAATAAAATATTGCTATTGTCTTCATAAATTCTCTACTATCCCAATCCTAAAAATACTTTGAAATCTATTCCTCAATACAATTAACACCTAATATAGTTCCTCCCTATATCCTCATTATATGTTCTTCTCTCATATAAATAATAATTTATTTTCCCCCCTATTGCCTTTATATATCATTTTTTTATTACCTACTAAAAAAATAAGAATAATTATAAATCTATAAGTTAACATAAAACCATATTTGAACATAATTGCCTATAAATGTTTTAAGTTAACTAATCTATAATTATTGATTTGATATAAAACTATAAAGATGTCTATTTTCACCTAAAAGATGACCAAGATTACAACATCCAAACATCAAAATTGCAATTTTCAAAATAATAAATTCAAGAGGAAAAAATGTAATGTTTTTGATATCCTAATTTTGAGGATCTTTTTTTTTATTTTAGGCTTGCAATATTTTTAAAAGTATAAAGCTTCATATACCATTTGTAAAATGTTTGTGGGTCATTGCAAGAAATTCTTGTCCTTTCTGTATCTCCTAGACTTCATACAAGTGTTTTTTTGCTCATAACTTTTGCATAGTATATTTATTTTCTATAAAATTAAAAATTGGGATATATGTGGTAGTTCTAAGACATTGAATTATTTTTTCCAATTTCTTAAAATTAATTTTGACTTGGATGCCCTCTTTGGCTATTTTGAAGGGTCTTAGTAGTAGTTCCAACCCAAAAATGCAAATTTGAAGGTGAAAATTGAGATACAAAGATTTCTATTGTAGATACACAAATTAGTGAAGAGATGTTATTTATTTTTAAATTGTATATCCACCTTCTACATGTACTCACAGTACACTACGTTTGCACACTTATAGAGAACACAATTCTTTTTAAGATGCAAATGGCAAGAAAAAGAATCTTTAAGTTAGAAAAAATGAATTCTTTTTGTTCAAAAAACTATTATTATTTTCTAAAAATCAAATTCCAAAGCAAAGTATTTTGGTATTTTTCATCATTCTCTGAGTGTGAGCATAACTTTTAGAGATAAATTTCTGTAGGTCAAATGTTTTACTAATACACTATTTAGAGTGCTTTACAATAATCTACAATTTATTTCACTTAAAAAAAATTATTTCAAAAATCATAGTGTTGCAATACTTAATCCATTTTGAAACAAAAATATAAAATGTTTCTTACAATGATCCTTGTATTTTGAGCACATTGTAACCAAAAGCCAATTTTGTCAATTAGTTAATTAACTTGTAAAATTAATGAATTGTATTTGTGAAATAAATTTTGCACCCTCCAATGTTTATATTTTTTTGGAAGTTGGTGTGACTAAAATCAATATAGAATGTCAACACCAGATCCCATATCAATATCCATGTATGTACAACACATTGTACTCATATACTATATATATTATCCATATGCAATTATGCATTCCATATTCAATAAATATTGAATTCATTGTATTGTATTTTACATCCTAAATCCTTATTTCAATGGCCAAGATCATCTTTGAGGACAATGCAATCAATAGTGACAATTATTTTTTTCAAAAAATCATTAGAAAGGATTTGAATTCAAGAGAGGGCCATTTCAAGGCTATTTCCTTGCATGTTTCCTTTGTTGTCCAAATTTTTTGAACCAATCCATAATACATGAATTTTTGAATTTTCAAAATTTTCAAAATTTTCAAAAAAATGTTGAAAAACCTAAAATTTTCTAACATACCAATCTCTTCATAAACTCCACATCAAATTGTTGATGTGACATGTTCCTATAGTTTGAGAACTCAAGATAACCCGTGGTCTCCTAATGCCCTCAAATATATGGTTGCTAGTATGTGAGCCTAGAAAGTGTGAGCCTATGACCTTAGAATTCTATACACCTACAGTATAATTAGGGGTCTATATTATAGACACGTCAATGGTTATAATGTATCTATGTAGTGTAGGATTTTTTATAAGTGTAGGATTTTTTATTTATACTTAGGCCCAAAGTTCATAGGCTCACACTTCTTTGCTCACATACTAGCATTGTAATCTCAAATCCCTTCAAATGCATTAGATGAAATTTGAAAGCAAGAAGAGACTACAAGTTAACAGACTATGGGAACTCTACAAATAGTATTACATCAACAATCTAACATGGCTTAGACTATGTCACATTAGATTGTAATTTAATTAATTAATGAATTTTTATATATGATTTTTTGAATTATATTTGAATTTTGGTTTTCAATTTCTTAATACTTTTTGAATTTTTTGAATTTTTTTTTGAATATTTAGATAATTTGATTGTTAAGGCTTATTCTTAGTTTTTGAATAGCATAGCGAATCGTTAAGGAAACAACCCCAAAACAATCTTTTCTTGCCCTCAAATTTCATTTAATGACTATTCATCGTTTGGAAAAGAGTGAAAATGAGAAGTTTTAGAATACTTCGACTTTCAATAAGTCCTTTTAGATTTTCATAAACCATTTGATTCCCACACTATTAAATTAGATGATTTCCATAGTCACCAATTTGTCCTCGAAGGAATCAAGGATTAAGGAGGGGAGGAAATGCCTTCAAATTTTTGGCTCATTGTCATTGTCATTTCACTCTAATGAGACTAGGTGGTCATCAAATGACCGATGGAAAATTTGGATAGTCTCCTACAAATTCAATTATTGATATAAAGTTTTGATATGTACCACCTTATTAAAAATATAATATTTTTGTCCTAACAAGTGTCCAAATCTGAAATCTGATTATTAGAGTAGCACAACTTTTTCATTACAAGACAAACCAATATTTCTAAAAATTATTCTTCAAATTGACAAAGTAAGCTATTCTATATAGAATTTTTTAACCTTTGAAAAATGCAAAACTCCATGACGCTAATAGTCACCAAAATACTCTTAATTATTAGACCAATTGGTTTTTTTTTGTTTCCACATTCTATACCTTAAATTAAAAAATGTATATTTGTTTATTTTGGTGAAACTATAGATTCTTTAGTCATGTTTTTGGTACCATTAGAAAGTACTCCACAAGGAAGGGGGATGAACTTTGTTTTGTAGAATTCCAACTCACATTCTAAAAGTTATTGAATTTTGAAATTTTTTATTGAATTAAAAAATTGAAAGGTACTTCTTACAAGATTATTTTGATTGAAGCAATGGAACATGGCACATTAGTAATGGTGAAATTATCTATAGCTCTTTGTGTTCAATTTTACAAAAGGATGGTAGTGCATTGTGAAATACAAGGATAATAATTCAAGTTGATTCTCTTAATTAGTTCATGAGTGAATTAATTGTTTTTGAAAATTAGAATTTGTGACACTCCTTCCATTATTCATATTTTTGAAAAACTCTCATAGTAGGATATAGGATATAGCCACCACAAGTATTCAAGACCATATTTTGAGTATTTGTATAATATTTCATACTCATATTTTGTATTATACTCAATACAATATTTTAGTATAGTATTTTATATGCATATTATGTAGTGTATTCTATACAACATTGTAATATTTGTATTTGGTATTGTGTTCAATACAATGTTCAATATTTGTATTCTATATCATATTTCATATCATCATCTATATAGGTGCCACCAACAACAGTTGATTTTTCCACACATCAATGGCATTGGGAAGACATTTATATTAAAACAAAATCAACAACTATATTTTTTTCAACAAAAAAGGGAGTGTTTGCATCACAAGAGATTTTGGCCTATATAAGTGACAATTTTGAAATGATTAAAAAATGATTATAATAGGATCTTGTACCTTTTGGGTGCAAAACAATCAATGAATGAGGCCACATTATGGTGTCTTCAATGAATTTGGACAAGTTGAAGAGTCACGGTATATACGAAGGACGATCGTTGCTTTCAAATCAAATTGAGGGCCCAAAGAATAAGTCATTCAACTTTGCACACTCATGCATTGTATTCTTATCCCCAAAGGTATTGCAGAAATGAGTATGAAAGAACTTGAAGCAATGGCATATATGAACACAGTTGTCACTATAGTAAGTCAGTTCTATGAGGAGGGAATCTATGACCAAGATCTATAGTGCAATCAAGCAAAAATTCATCCAACATTATCAATTGTTTTTAGAGGTGTACTCTACAAATTCTACAAATCACAATTCAAGATAGGATTGTAGTTTCAAAAAGTGATTTAGCATTGAAGCATAGTAACAAACCGCTTAACTCACCCCTTGGCCTATGTAGGTAACTTTATTAAGTCACTAACTTATGTTAGCATTGATTGAGGAGCCCTATAGAATCTCAATGTTAAGGCATTCCAAAGATACTATTGTAAAGGGATGAGACAATTAGTGGAGTAGAATGACCATTATGGATGTACCTTTCATAGTTCTTCGATGACCTACTTAACAATGAAGTCATCCGTATAACCATTAGGCTTTTACACAAGGTTAAATTCTAAGTGAACCTTTGTTTGTTATACTAGATGTTACAATTAATCAAGGAGGGGGGATTGAAGAGTAATTTTCTCTTAGAGTCATTATCTAAACTACCAATGGTCAAATATTATGATTCCAATCAATGTTCACAATTCCCAAATTGAATTACTCTCCATGACTTGAAATTTTATAATCTTCCTCAATTCCTACAAAATTTGAAAACAAATTTGAGGGTCATAAGAAGATTTCTAGCTGGTTTACAAGACTATGGGAACGCTTGGAACACAATGCTAATGTGGTCGAGTAATTGCCACATCAAAAATATTTAATTATTAAATATTTTCAAAATATTTTTTGAAATCATTTTTTTGCTATTTAATACATTCTGGAGTTTTTTGAAATTTTTTTTTCTTTCAAAATTCAAAAATTCAGACCAGCAAGGGGTTAGTCTGCAGCAGTAGGGAACACCCCTAAAACGGTCTTCTGGGGGCCCAAAAATCCTCTTATGGCTATTTCTTATCCAAGTAACACCCAAGAGCCTGTAAGGAGTGTGCATTTCATTAGAAATGTTATATCTCTAATGAATGAATAAAAGTTTATAAATTCTAACACTGAATAATAAAAACGTAATTTTAGCACAAAAATTATAAAATTTATTATTTTGAGTTTTTTTAATTGTAGGAATGTTCAAAGTGTCTGGCTGTTTTCACAATCCAGAAAACCCTAAATTGTCATATAACATTAGATACTGATTTGCCAACACCTGTTGAAGCAACCTTTCTGTAGCTTAATCCCTGGTATGGGTATAAATTAATTACAGGAGAATGATTTTCTGTAGCATGTTTGAAACGGTTGTGGAGGCCATACCCTTGCAGCATTAGAGTAAATGAGTTTTTTTTCTTGAGAGGACACTATATTGGGTATTTTACAAAATTAGGGTATCCCATACCAGTATTAAAATTTTGGGTTGCCCCAATAATAATTCTATTACAGAATAGGGTGAACTATCCCATTACAGAATAAATGGGAGCAGACCCATTGTAGGTCAGATTTTAGTGGTGGTATACATTCAAGTTTTTAAATGAACACCACGGTCAGTATAATTTGACCCGTAATAGGTTTGCTCCCATTTGGTCCGTAATGGGATGATTTACATTAAATGACAAAGTATTGAAGCATGTTGTTTGATAGCTAGTAGTACACAATGAACAAGCATATAGAATGTTTTGTAAAATAAGGTAAGTGTACCAAATTTCAACCCCTACCTTGTTGTGTCACTATCTACATTCCATTTTCATTTCAAAATCTACATCTAAAATTGTTGATTTTTATTTTATTAATGTGGCACAAATCTCATAAGACCTAGATTTTGGTTTCAAATTTAAAAAAAGGAGACGTACAGTGACATTATAAGATAGGAGTTGCAATTAGGTACATTTAGGCCTTGTTTAGATCTAAATGATTGGAGAAAGTATGAGTAGTGGTGTTTGTGTAGGTCTTTCATCCTTTGAAGGCACTTCTACACCATTAAGCTATTGCATGGTCCCTCTAGTTCATTACATGCAACTTCAAACCTACTAGAGAAAGCATGAAACTTAATTCACTAAAGAAGTTTGGAATCATCCTCCATCCAAGCTCCAAAACTTCTCAATTTTGTATATAGAGTCAACTACATAAGAGGAATTCTAGCCACTTTAGAAGATTGCAAGTTCTCGAATGCTATAAATATTGTGGGAACGTTGTGAACGCTCCTACATCAGTATGATGATGTGGTTGAGCGACTACCGCATCAAATAATAATAAAATATAAAATATTAATTTTTTTAAGAACATTTATTTGAATTTATTTTTTGAATCATTTTTTTTCTATCTAAGACCTTCTGAAATTTTTGGATTAAAAAAAAAATTCAAAATTCAAAAATTCAGACTAGTAGGGGCTAATTTGCAACAATGAGAATAGTTTCAGGGAACAACCCTAAAATGGTCTTCTAGAGGCCCAAAAATCCTCTTATGCATAGGTTGATGATCTGGTAGGTTGAGGAAGTTGACAAATCATAAGAGGATTTCAGGGCCCCCAGAAGACCATTTCAAGGGTGTTCCTTGAAAATGTTCCCACTGTTGCAAACGAGCCCCCTACTGGTCTGAATTTTGAAAAAAAAAATTTATTTAAAAAAATACTTCAGAATGTATTTAAAAAATGATTCAAGAAGATATTTTTTTCAATATTTTTTTTCAAAATATTTAATAATTAATTAAAATTAATAAATATTTAGTGTTTTCTAATGTGGCAATGGCTCGACCACATCAACATCGCGTTCCCAGCGTTCCCAATGCATTTCCAGCGTTTCGGAACTCGCAGTCTTGTAAACCAACTAGAAATCTTCTTATGTTACTATTTCAACCAATGACCACTGAAAATTTTTTATTCAAATCCTCATCCAAACTTTCTTGTGTGTTCATATCTACCATGATCTTGCATGAATGAAATTTGAGTTCTTTTACAATTGTTGACACAATGTCATCGTAAAAATGCATTGTTCCCCATTTGTTGCTCTACATTTTTCCTAATACACTAACTTACTACTAACAGATTCAATATGTTCAAAACAAAGATCCCATTGCCGTGCCAACAGTAAGCTGCATCAATGACATGGTTCCATGTCATTTGCCTCTTCTTTAATTTTTGTATGAGCTTCAAAAAAGTTTTTTTTTTTTTTTCCAACAAATGAGAGAAGAGCTTCAAAGTTTTCAAGTACTCGTCACAGCCTTGTCAGAGAAGGTCCTGACTCCCTGCAAACTGCACCTTTGACTCCGCAATCAAGCACAGCTCGCGACTGGATCGATGCGACGTCATACTCGCCATCGTGTTTTTGCTCAGTGAGAGGCCATTGATGGCGGTAGAGGTAACTTCATACAACGAACCTCGCAGATTGGGCCACAAGTGAGTGGGAAAAGCCATGTCTGTGAATGCAGTTGCAGATGTCAACAAAACTGTCCGAAAAAAGAGGGCAAACTGAAGCACCTGAAAAGAAAAGAGGCCGACAAAATTGTACCCAACTTGTCGAGAAGTTACGGCTTCCGTGGGGAAGGAATGGACTTCCGTGAAAGGAATGGAATGGTGGGTTGAAGTCTGGAATGGTAATTCAAATCGTCATGAAGTACTCCTGCTTCAGCCATACGGCAGTTCTTCCTGTTGCGTACATCCTGTTGCGTACATGTCCGGCTCTGTTGCGAATCCACTAAGTGTCCATGTGTCATCTTCACATTTGTTACAATTTGTGAAGAATCCGACATGGCACTTGGAGGGAACATTGTGTACTGCCTCCATGGCTTCCCAGTGTGGACGGTGTAAGTTTTGGCAGATATAGACCTCCTTGCTCCGACTTCAGTTATATTGGGATGGGTGAGATCGGTTGAAGTTCACGTTCTACAGTGGAAACACCCAAAACCGTCCAAATAAGGAATTCAGCATAGTTGGAGGCAACGTTCTCTAAAACTGATATTTTTTCAGTATTAGCGAGTGAAAATCATGAATATTAAAAAAAAAATCAAAATTTTCGGAATTAGTATGTAATTTCTATAAATTTCCAAAGTGTTGGCTCCCTAGACCACTGGAACCGTCCTATAGGTGTACCTTTAACTGAACACATGCTGAAATCAGTTGTCATTGAATGAAAACTATACATGTGTCTTACAACTGCGTCAACAAATTAGAATTAAACATTTGTCGAATGCTTCAATGGATGCTTATAGACAGATTTAGTGGTACCCTAGGGTCCAAGAATAGGTACAGGGACGAAAATGGGTGTTTCTCCTTTACAGTAATTTCGGAGAGACACCCAATTGTAATGGTGGAGGTTTCCCTAGATTTGAGAAAGGAAAAGGAGAATCCTCCAACATTGGTTAATAATGTTATGTGAATCATATTTAGGCCCCAACACACATTGTATTGTATAAGGTAGGAGGTCCATAAACTGACGATCTTAGGGCTAAGACTGAATTTTCGGGAGGTAAAACATCTTGAAATATTTTTCAATGAATTTTCCTTGAAAAACAAGTAGAATAGGCAATTTAACCCAAGCTGTTTCATATTTTTTTGGAGCTTTTTGGAATTAGTTATGAATTTCAAAAGTCAACATGGCATAGGGCTCCAAAACTGTGCATACCCTAAAATGTATATTGTTTGTATATTCATGTAAAGATTTAAAAACATCATGTACAAATAAAGTACATTTTGGAAGGTGGACAGTTTTGGAGCCTAGGTGGTTTTCAAGCCTCTTACCTTAGTGCCTTCCCAAATTTTTTTGTGGCTATTCTCTCACCCACCTTGAACCACCTACATAAAATTCATAGGAAGGTAATGTATTGTACAATACATGATCACTTTCCACAATGTGCAAATGTTTTAAATTTTCCGAACATTGAAATATTGAAAGTTTGTGTACATTTTTAATTTCTAAGCATCACAAACCAAACAACTCTGAAGGCAGGACCATTCTTAAAAAAAAACATAATTTGAATTTGAATTGATTATTGCATCCTTCACCATATAGATCTATAGCCAACAACCTTATCAATCTAGACTCATTTCTTTCGGGGAAATCCACTGTACGGATGATGCAAACATTATAAGGTTCGATGAATCTAGTCTTTCAGAATCAAAGGGTTGAAAAACGTCCCTTGTGACATTGAAGGGTTAACCTTGTTAGGTTGCTGGAGTTGTTCAAAGGTGCAATGGATGACTTCATTGTTCATTGTAGGAACAAAGAATGCACCTATATTGTAACTATTGTGTTAAACTTATAATCATAGTAATTTCAAGGTATGTTTGCACTTGATGTTAGTCTAGTTGATTTTTGGAATGTGAATTTGGTCGAGAAGTAGGTCTAGATTCATTCCTAAAACCTTGAGTAACAACACCTTGAACAACACTCTTGAATACCAAGTGAGAATAGAGTAAGGTAGGTACACCCCAAAAAGCCCTGTTCCTAAAAGTTCCATCTACAATGCACATACATTTCCAAAATCAGTCATGTTCAGAGGCTGTAGATGGCACTTTCAGAAACAAACTTTGAACGTTAATAACTTCTGCATACGGTATCCAAATCTTACGTTCTTTAGTGCGTTGGAACATGCTTTCACTTGCCAACAAGAAGGCTGCATAAAAATCTGAACTAGCTAATAACAAGAACTAGGCACAGTATGAATAAATGGCGCTTTTGGGTGTACCTACCTTATCAGTGAACTACGTTTGATCATGGGTGCGGCGTTGCTCTCCGGGTTAACTTCAGGAAGACGTGGCAGATTGAATTGAAACTTTACCGAGCAAGGATGGTCGGAGTTCAAGTCCCCAACCCAACAAGACGGACAGTTGCAGACATTCAAGTTTAAAAGACAAGGTGTAGATATCAAGCAACTGGCGGATCAATGCGATCGGTACGGCCCAACAAAAGGTGATAACTTAAGGGATTGTGGCGAACACACCACCATAGCTTGACAGCTTTAAGTTATTGCAATCATCTGCAGTGCAAACTTCAAGACCAGAATGAGCTCTAAGTTACACTCACCACAAATTTGATTTCTGGGCTGAAATTGGTGCAAAACAGTACGATGGTAGAGGTACCTATAAAGGTAGGTACACCCAAAAGCACCAGTTTTTCATACTGTGCCTAGTTCCTGTTATTATGTTGTTCAGATTTTTTTACAGTCTTGTTGCTGAGTGAAAGCATGTTCCAACGCATCAAAGAACAGTGGATTTGGATACCGTATGCAAAAGTTATTAACACTCAAAGTGTGTTTCTGAAAGCACCATCTACAGTCTGGGTACATGACTGATTTTGAAAATGTATGCAGGTTGTACAGGGCGCTTTAAGGGCAAGTGCCATTTTGGGTGTACCTACCTTATTGACGCACACCCCATTAACAATAAAGAGGGTACCTTATTCCAACACAGGACGGGAAATCCTACCATCGAAGGTGGGCCTAGCAGGGTAAAACTCGACTTACCTAGGGGTAAAGGTAAAAAAGCCCCCTAGTTTGTGCCATGTTTTTGGATATGTTCTTGACCTCTCCATCTGAAGTTGGGGTCTTTGATTGCAAATATGAATTCGGAATTTGCGAAAAATAAAAAATTTCAGCATTTATCCTTGGAGTAAATTGAGCCTGTTGGGCCCACCTTCAATGGTAGGATTTATTTTATTTTGCCTTACACTATCCTAGATCATGTCCAAATAAGCTTATTTTTTTTATTGGTTATGGGTACCTCTACAATATTGTAATCGGCACTAATTCAAAATAGTGTGACTTTGATAGGAAATGAGTGTCATCATAAAATTCCATTTCACGGCAGAAATTGGTGCACAATGGTAATTTTTTAACTTGCACTAGTTCAAAAATAGGTGTGACTTTGATAGGAAATGCATGTCACCACAAAAAACTACTCTTGGGAAATTGGTGCAAAACAATTATATTTTAACTTGCACTATTAATTCAAAGTAGTGTGACTTTTATAGGAAATGAGTGTCACCACAAATCTAATTTGGGGAAATTGGTGCAAAGCAGTCATATTTTAACCTCTAAAGGACCAAACTGCGTTTTTTTTGGCAACATAGCAATTTTGGGGAGCTCATTATGAATGGAATTTTAATTTTCTTTCCTTGAATTTTTCACACAACATATGTCTAAGGAGTAGCTTTAAGGCCCAACAATTTTCATGACTTTTGACTACATGCTTGAAAAGTTATTGCATGATACATGATTTTTAAAATCTTTGGATAGCCTAGGTAGTTCAAAAAACTTCTTTGAAAATCACTTTTTGAAAAGATAAAAAATTGAAATTGTTTTATTAAATTTATATCTTTGTAAAAAGCTTGGAATCATTCTATTTTGATTAATGAGATGAAACGGTTATGAGGAGTTTTAGTTTGGGGTAATTTGTGGGGAGTTATAGAATCTCTACTCTACAAAAAAAGTTTGAAATCCTTTAATTAATTCAATTTTTAATATTTTTGAAAAAAAAATTAAGACATTTGGTGAAGATTGTTTATTACAATATTAAAACAACTAGATTTTCATTTTTCATTTTCATAAATAAATTGTTCACAATTTAGTATTTTGAATCGTTTTCTACTTTTTTCTACTTACTTTTTTTCCTATATTTTGTACAATTCCAAATGATTTGAAGTTTTTTGAGCATATAGAAAACTTGCATTGAAGAATGAATTCAAAGAGTAACCACCATTTTAAACATTTTTTCACACAAATGTAACCTTGTAAAGTGTAGCTGCCCAGGATTTAAAATTTTCAATTCAAATGTTAACCCCTAAAGGACCAAAGTGCCTTTTTTGGCAACATAGAAAATTTGGGTAGGTACATATGACTAGAAATTTTCATGTTTTGGAACCAAACTTTAATAGAAGGTGTAGATGAGGAATATCTTTAAAGCCCAACAATTTTTGTGACTTTTGCCTACATGGTTAGAAAGTTATTGCATAATATGTTGTTTCTTTCTCAACTCAAGTAATTTAGGTAGATAAAAAAATCACTTTTTTTGGAAATCAAAATTTGAAATTGATGAAAGCTTTTACTCATTCCATTTGGATTAATGAGTCAAAGTTTTAAAGAGTTTTTGTTTGCGGGTATTTATAGATTTTCTACTCTAAAATAAACTTTAGAGTCCTTTATTTTACTCAATTTTCAATATTTTTGGAAAAGAAATAAACACATTAGATGTAGATTATTTATTACAACATTTGAACCACTGGAATTGGCAAGCTTCAATTTGACAAATAAATTCTTAACAATTTAGTATTTTGAATCATTCTCTACTTCTTTCTATTTACTATTTTTTTTATATAGTTTGTACAATTCCAAATGATTTGAAAATTTTCAAGCATGTAGCCAACTTGAATTGAAGAATGAATCCAAAGAATTACATTTGTTTTGGACATTTTTTCATACAAATGTAGTCTTCTAAAGTGCAAGTGCCTAGATTTTCACAATGGTAAAAAAAGTCTTTTGTAATTTCAAACACTAATATCTTGCAATCTACTCGGTGAAATTTTTGAAATTTTTTCTACATCCTTTCAAACTAGTTCACTAAAAGATCCTATGGTTAAATTATTCTAAAAACTTTTTTTTTCTAAAATTTGGTAATTGTCCTAGAAATGGCAATTTTGGAGCAGTTTTAGTAAAAACATAGTTGCCGTTCTTTAGGGGTTAATATCTTGCAATCTACATATTGGAAAACTTCCAAAAAATCTCCACATCTTTTCAAACCACCTTATTATAAGATCCTATGGTTATATCTATCAAAAAAAGTGTTTTTTTTCCTAAAAAGCTTGAAGGATTAACTTGCACTAATTCAAAATAGGGTGATTGATAAATTAGTGTCACCTGCACTATAACAACAAGTCTAGTTATTCCATTCTTCTCTTTCATGTTTTTGTTCTTTAGATAGAGAAATAAATGAGTTGTTTTTCTTAGAATTTAAAACATATTGAGAAGGCTCATAGTCACTATTGGGTTAATCTACAAGGGCTAAAATTATAATTTTTAGCCTATGAGTGCAAATGTTGTCAAATTTTGATGAAATTTGGTGAAATTTAGTATAGACATATAGTTTGATAGATATTCTTTAATTCTTCAAGGTTCAAAGTCTTAAAAATGGATTATTTCAAAGAATTTTGGGCAAGTTCCTATAGTTTCAAATTCTATAATAATTTTTTGAAATCTCTTTTATGTGGTAAGAAAGTGTATTTGCTTTCCAAGAATATTTTTATTACAATTATTTCCTTGGGAAAAATGCCTTCCTATACTCAAATGCTTGACTCTAGGCAATTTAAAATATCAAAAATTCAATGTAATTCTTTAATTTTGTTTCCTTCACAATTTAATCATGTCTACTTCAAAGTCTTTGATTAATTCAATTTGGATTAGGCATGCAAAAGATATGATGAATCTTTTTTTAAATTAAGGCATCTTCTTGAAAAATATTGGACACAATTTGATCTTAATTTTCACAATTTTTCAGAGCTACATGTTTTATTCCATTTAGATTATTTGCTACAACTATCTTGCCATTAGGATTGACATGTTTCAATTCCATTTTAGAGTTAATTATTTGTAATTTAACTTTACCTTACATCTTGTATTTATCTCTACTTCAAAAGAAAAATTTAAAAGTGGAATTCAATTTTTTATTTATTTTTAAGTTTCTTAAATCTTCTATGCAATTCTCCACCATAAATTCTATAATGCAAATATATATTCTAAGTTATGAAGATTGAAATTTTAAGAATTTGGGATTTCTCTTTTCTATAAAAGAATAAATTTATTTTGAATACTAACATCTTGCAACCTACATGATTAGTATTTAAAAAAAACTATTACACATTGTCATGCAAGTCTTAAACAAAATTCTATAGTTGCATATGCAAAGATTTTGTTTTCAACGTATCTCTTTGCATTAGAAATGGCAATTTAGAGACCTCTTTGATAAAATATAGTTTGGAGGTTAAGTCCTATAATTTTGTATAATTTTGAAATATTGTTAAATTTTTTTTGTAGTTGGTGCAATTGAATAGCTTTTAAAATTACTTCTTTTTGAACTATAATATTCAAGTCACAAAAAAAAATTCCAATTTGGAAAGTGTGAACTCAAATTGAAATCATAATGTTTCACCATTGATATTTAGACAATGAACTTGAAAAAAAATCACTCCTCCCTTTCTTTGTAGCATGAATGAAATGAATTCATCCCCTTTCATAATTTGTAGCATTTAGCATGATAAATTTCACTTTGACTTTAACCTCATGAGGATGTTGGGTAAAAGGTTGGATAGATGACTTCATTGTTAATTTGGTCATTCCAAAACTATAATAGGTGTACATCCATAATGGCCATTTTACTTTCCTAATTATTTGCATGTTTACAACATTATCCTTGAAATGGCTTGACAATGAGATTCTAGGTGCCTCCTCAATGAAGGCCAATACTGTCACCCAACAAAGTTATGAACACAAGCCAAGTAGCAAGTCAAGTTATTTGCCACCATGCTTGTTTTTAAAGTTACAATTCTACTTTAATTCTGATTTGCGGAATTTGTGGAGTATACAGTAGAAAGAATTGATAATATAAGTGACTTTCTACTTCATTGCAATATAGGTCTTGGTCATAGATTCCATCCCTACAAAATTGACCAACAGAGACAATCTTGCTCTTGCAATCCAATCCTTCAAGTTCTTAAAACCTCACTTCTACGCTACCTTTGGGAACAAGAATACAATTGTATGAGTGTACAAAGTTGAATGACTTATCTTATAGGCCCTCAATTTGATTCTTTTGTGATATCATGACTCTTCAACACTTTTAAATCAATTCAAGACACCATAATGTAGCCTCATTCATTGATTGTTTTACATCTGAAAGGTACAAGACCCTATCATCGTCTTTAAGTCATTTCAAAATTGCCACTTGTGCAACCCATCAATGCATTATCAACTTTTGTGAAACTCAATACTACAAATTATAAATAATTTCACCATTACTAGTGTGCCATGTGGCATTTTATAGTTGAAATAATTAAAAAGTATAACTTTTTAATTTATTAATTCTCTAAAAACCTTTAATTTCAATAACTTGAACAATGTGAATTGGAATTCTACAAAACAAAGCTTGTGTATATCTCCTTATAGAGGGATTTCCAATGGTACAAAGAATGTGATTAAGGCATCTATAGTCCCACATATCTCACCATAACAAACAAAGCAAACAATCTAACTTAACTGATATTTGGAAAAAAACAAAAAAACTTTTAGACACATGTAACCACAGTACCTTCTAGTACATTAATTTGAAAAGATATAGAAAAATTTCAAAAATTTCCATCATACAGATCGTAAGATATTAGCTTTTGACTACAAAAAAAACAGGCAATTGCACTTTACAATGTCACATTTGTATGAAAAAATATCTACAATGGTTGTTCTTCTTTGAATTTTTTCCTTAAGGCAAGTTAGCTAAGGTTATACTTCAAAAGCTTTAGATAATTTGGAATTACAAAAGATATAGGAAAGAATAGTTAATAGAAAGAAATAGAGAATGATTCAAAATACTAAATTGTTGATACTTTAGATATGGAATTGAAAAATGCTAATTCCAGTAATTGTAATTTAATGTTCCAATAAACAATCTATACCCTAAAAAAATTTGTTTCAAAAAATCTAGAAAAATGAGTAAAATAAAGGATTTCAAAGTTTATTTTAGAGTAGGGAATCTATAACTACCACAAACTCTTCATAAATTCTTGCATAACTTTCATCTCATTCATTAAAATGGAATGATTCAAAGCTTGACACATATGTATAAATCTTCAAAACCAATTTCAAATTTTGGTTTCTTAAACAATGATTTTTTAGCTATGCCCAGAGTGCTTATTTAGAGGAAAAAAACTACTACTTATACAATAATATTTAACCATGTGGTCAAAAGTTATGAAAATTGTTGAGCCCTGTTGAAAAACCTTATCCCCATGTTGTATGAAAAGTTCAAAGGAAAAAAATAAAGCCTCCATTTGTAGTGAGATGCTCAAAATCTCTATGTTGCCCCCAAATGTAGCTTAGTCATGTTGGGGGTTAATTTAAAAAAATGTGAAATAGAAATAAAACACTCAAATTTGTACACATTTTCAAAAAAGAATAGTAGAAAACAAAAATTACCAATTTGGATCTTTCAAAATTAAAAAGAAATTCAATTATGAATCAATTTTTGAAGTTTAATACTAAATACCATTAGTATAATGTCTATAACATCTTCAAAAAAATTGTTTTCTTAATTTCACCAAATTCAACCTTGTACTTTTAAGATTGCTAAAAATATTAAAAAATGTCATTTTGTTTGTACAACGTGTAGACTAGAAATGTCTATGAAAATGTTTTTTTTTTTCTTGGTTTTTTTCCATCTCTACTATTCTTTTTAGTAGAAAGAAATTATGTATGCTTCCTTTTTCTATTAGACTACATTTCTTAAATAAAAATAAAAATGACTTGTTACGTTGAAATTTTGAAAATAAAAGAATGCAACAAGAATGTCAACTTGTTACTCTATACAACCTCTTTCACCCTATTCAAACTTTGAAGATGGTACATTATATCATCTTAGTCTTAAGAGGCTTGAAGGATATTGTGAGCCCAAATTAGAAATAATATCCTGAAATTGAGATCTAAAAAGAATTTATATTTTTCTAAGTTTTTGGCTGATTACATCAAAAATGACTATTTTGAATTATCGGAGCCTTTAAAAAACTAAAATCACCAAATTTTGAATATGGTCAAGATTTTTTCAATGAAGATTAATGATTAGAGATTTGATATTCTATACACTTAGCTTCTTAACTTTAAAGATATATTCATATAATCATATGTAACAAGGGTGTTGTAAAGAAAAAATATTAGGTTTAAATTCAAAGCTTTAGCAAGAGTTTAAAGTATAAACCATATATAGATAAATAAACCTTTCAATACTGAAAACTAATTTATTGAAAGAAGAGAAATATAACCTTCTAGAGGTGAAAAAAGTAGAAAATATTACTACTTCATCTTTTGAAGTTTAAACATAGTCATTGTTCCCTTCTAACATCTAACTATTTAAAGATGATATTGAAGGAAATTATTCAATTGAAGACTTTGATTTGTAATTCATAAGTCATTTCAAGTGCAACATTAGATTAACCTTAGAACATTGTTAAGGACTAGAATGGTCCAATAAATGACCTTATTATTAACTCTAGAAAATTAGAATTCACCTATGGGTCCAATAATCAAGGTAATTTGGTTATGACCTTCATTGTACGGGACCTTGTTTTTCTACTAAGTTAATATCTAATTTATTGATCACCCATATCAGTTAACGCAAAATTTTGGGCTCATTTGTATATAGGTAGGTAAATTCATTTGACAATTTTAAATTTTTTACCAACAATATTGAAGTTTAACTCTTTAAATCTTTTATTTTTCATTGACGAAGTTAAATATTTGATTAAAGAGGTTCTCAAAGGCAAAAATATACATACAATTAGTAGAAAAAGAAAACTTGTTTATCTGACTTCCTAATCTTGAGTACAACTTTCTAGTTACACTTGGTTCAAGATGAATAAATTTTTTTCTACTAATATCCATTTGATTGAAGATGGTCCTAATGGAAATAGTGAAGTGTTTTTTTAATTTTCATTGTTGCAAATTTAAATATGCAAGTGTTGATTTGGAATTATTTGTAATTTCTACTAATAAAAAAAATGCAATTGAACAATTGTGAGGTAGATTGTGTAATGATTGTAATAGCTCTTCATTTTCATTAAAAGATTTCTAGAGGTGCATTTTATTGTACTAGCACAATTTCTAGTTGTTCATGTCACCTTCAATTCTAAGGCAGTTTCTATTGTGTGAGTGTAAGAGTGTGAGCTTGTGAGCATACAATTAAAAAAAATTCAACCTTAGAATTTTGGCCAAAATTTACTAATTTCAATAAATTTTAGTATCTATCATTATGGTCCTATCACTATGTCCCTATTACCGTGGTCCCTTGAACAAACCTATTGTGTCATTTATTGTACTTTGCTAGTTTTTTAGAAGAAAAAAAATTTGTTGATTAATTTGGATTTCCTTGAAATGAAATGAAGTTGTTCCATTTGAATTTTGATTTTTATGATCACTCTCTTCTTGCATACTTCTTGGTGCCGAGAAGTACAAGGCAAGAGAGTGATCATGAAAATCTATCAAAGTCCAATAAGTATCATATCAAGATGACAAATGCTTAATCCTCCTCTTGGTGCTAAGAGGTACCAAACAAGAAGAGGGGAGTGATCAACCAAACAACCATTAGATTAACCCCTAAAGGACCAAACTGCGTTTTTTGGCAACATAGCGATTTCGGGCAGCTCATTACAGATGGAGTTTTTGGTTTTTTTCTTTGAAATTTTTACACAACATGTGCCCAAGGAGTAGCTTCAAGGCCCAACAATTTTCATAACTTTTGACTATATAGTGAAAAAGTTATTGGCTGATATGTAATTTCTCTACTCGGTGGGCAGCCCGGGCAGCAAAAAAAACTTCTTCAAAAATTACTTTTTTAAGAAATTAAAATTTGAAATTGGTTTCTTTGATTTTTATCAAAGTGGAAACCTTTAAATCATTCCATTCTGATTAATGAGTCAAAAGTTATGAGGATTTTTAGTTTGAGGTAGTTTCGGCTAGTTATAAAATCTCTACACTACAAAAAAAGTTTGAAATTCTTTATTTAATTCAATTTTTAATATTTTTGAAAAAAAATAAAAACATTGGGTGTATATTGTTTAACACAACATTACAACCATTGGGATTGTCTTTTTTTAACTCTATAAATAAATTGTTAATAATTTAGTGTTTTGGCTCATTTTCTACTTCTTTCTACTTACTATTTTTTTCCTACATGTTGTACAATTTCAAATGATCTGAAAATTTTCAAGCATGTATCCAACTTCACTTGAAAAATGAATCCAAAGAGTTACAATCATTTTGGACATTTTTCCACACAAATATGGTCTTCTGAAGTGCAGCTGCCCGGATTTCCGCAGTGGTAAAAAAATGATTTCTGTGACTTTAAACACTAATATCTTGCAATCTACACGGCGGAAATTGCTGAAATTTTTTCCACATATTCTTAAACTTGTTTTCTAAAAGATCCTACGGTTATTTTTGTCAAAAAATGTTTTTTTCTAAAAATTTGATAGTTGTCTAAAAAATGACAGTTTTGAAGCGGTTTTGGTGAAAACATAGTCCAAAACCTTTAGGGGTTAAGAAGGAAGAATTTGATCCCCCAATAGATACGACAAGAAGGCAATTATCAATTCATCAACAATTTTGTGTAACTAAACTCATTCTTTACAAAATTAATCACTAACAACCAAATATTTTTCTTCTAAATTCTTACAATTTTGATTATTGATATATTAAAACAAAAGCATTAGGGGGGATTTGAGGCCTCTAGAGGGCCATTTCGGGACTGTACCCGTAACCATTGGAGTACTGGCTCACCTGGATGCTATCAAGCCAACAATTTTCTTAAAAGAAATTGGGTCCTGAAATATTAAAAAAAGTCCAAAAAAAAATTTCAATTTTTTTTAATGATGAGGCACCCTCTTGACCATGTAGGATTTCTACAATTTTGCGTTCCAACGATAGTTTCTACATTTTCAGACAGTGGGAACTTACAGTCTTCCAAAGGCCTCAAATCTCCCCTAATGTGTGAGATACCCCCATTGGCCCCAAGTAGACCCATGGTATTACAAGATAGTGATCAACAAAATGGAATTTGATGTGGCTAATCTCTTTTTATACATAATGAAATCTTATTAACAATTATTATAATTTCTAAAATCTAGATAAGTTCGACAACTAGTAAACTAAGAGGGACTAACCAATATCCTCCTATTGACCCTAAGAAGACTTATAATGCTACAAGACTATGATCAATGAAAATGAGATTCAGTGTGATAAAGATCATTAGATTTGAAGATAATTCTTATTAACAATTTAAAAAAATAAGTCTAAATCAGGCTAATAACAATACATCAATAGAAAATTATTGGAACTTTTTCATCATTCCCAAGACAATCCACATTGTTAAAGGACAACAATCAACCAATATTCTAAACAAACTTATTTCCATCTCCATTCATTTCTTACATCAATCAAATTCTTCATCTTCATAATGTATACTTCTAAATAAGATTGAAAATTAGAATTTTCATTTGAATTCTACATAACTAAGGTAATAGGTCTACAATATTAAGTACTAAAATTTATTAAAAATAATAAATTTTGATCCAAATTATAAGATGAAATCTATTTTTAGATAAAATGCTCTTAGTGGAATTAAAGCGAAGATTTTCCTATTAGATGCAAACAATTCTTTAGATTTGAGATCTTTATTTGTGGTGTTCTATATTTCATCATAATGGATGTATTCTATGTCAAAATTTGGATAAGTTCTGTAACACACTACTTATGGCTACCTATGAATAAGATCCGCAACTAATCCACAACCACCTATAAATGAGATTTGCAACAAACTTTATTTCTTGCGCATGTTGAAAATTAGAATTACCATGCTAAGGGAGAAACACCCATTTCCGTCCCTGTACCTATTCTTGGGCCATAGAGTGTCACTAAATCTGTCCATAGGTATACATTAAAGCGTTCGACAGTTGTTTAATTCTAATTTGCTGACACAGTTGTAAGACACATGTGTAGTTTTCATTCACTGACATCTGATTTCAGCAGGTGTTCGGTTTAAGGTACACCTATAGGACGGTTCCAGTGGTCTAGGGAGCCAACACTTTGAAAATTTACAGAAATTACATACTGACTCCGAAAAATTTAATTTTTTTTTTGAATATTCATGATTTTCACTCACTAATGCTAGAAAAATATCAGTTTTAGAAAATGCTGCCTCCAACTATGCTGAAGTCCTTATTCGGACGGTTTTGGGTGTTTCCACTGTAACCAAGTTTTTTTGTATATGTTCAAAGCTATTTTATTGTTCTATTTTGAATTGTGAGATGAAAGATATTTATGAGATGCATTATTTTTTAGGCAATTATGAACTCTCTTTATGATAGAATAGTTCAAAAGTTATTTTTAAAATCATTTTTCAATATTTTTCAGGAATGACAAAAAAAGGAATTTAGGGCGTATAGTTCTTGGCATGACATTATTATTCAAAAAACAGAGATTTTTCAATTCTATATCTCAATTATTCACAATTTAGTATTTTTCATTGTAATGTACTCTATTCTATTTACTATTTTTGCAACAATGAGTATGAAGTAATTTTTAGTCATTGGTCTAACCATACTCAAAACTTATCTTGTCTTCATAATATATTTCATTACAAGTTTTGAAGTGTAGTTATTTAGTTTTTAGTACAAAGTATGATAGAAGATATGTCACTATTTGGGAGAATTGAAACCTTGTTCCTACACTTTGATGGCTAAAATCATGCAATCTATACCATCATTACCAAGTAGTACAATTTTATTTGGTTAAATTCAATATAATTTCTTTTTTTCAATGCAATAGAAAATGATAATTTCAAGTATTTTTGTAGGGGGCATAACGTTACTTAGCAATGACAGGAGACTAGTTAATTTGAGTCCATTTGATAAATGATAAAATAAACCCTAGAGGAAATTGTCCTTCAAAAGGGGGCAATTCAAAACCTAAATTGATTTGTATAAAATTAATTTTAAAAAGATTTCTTCTAGATTTTTTTACAAGGTGTAATTGTGCAAAATTTGTATTGCAATTGTTTAGGTATTAACTGCACTTTTCTTAGTGAGTATCTAATAAGATCCAAAGTTTTGATGCCTAAAGTTTTGTAAGATGGATAAATAACTTTGGGAGGATTCCCCTCCTTCTTAATTTTTGAATTTTGGCATGTAGGTAAATAACTTAATTTAGTATGCAATGGTGGCTAAGGAAAAAGTATAGGGTGATTGTAAGAAAAACTTGTACTTTTTTTTTTGTCCCTTTGACCTCCAATAGGTATTTTTTTGCTCATAACTTTTTCATATTTTTTTTAATCTTGAAATTTAGAATAAATGTACACACAAAAGTTTTAGATGTTGAATAATTTTTTAATATTTTCTAAAATTAGTGTACTATTTTTAATTTGCCCCCAATTGGGTGTCTACCTTGGCCATTTTGGAGGATTTTAGTCCTATTTTTGGGGTCAAAGTGACCTTCCTCCAAATTGGACAAGTTGGAGGTTTACTAACATTACAAAGATTGATGATGAGTTCTTATGAAAATGGCAACATGTCTTTCATACACATGGGGTCAAAGTGACCTTCCTTTGTACATAGGCTACGAAGGGGGAAAAAGTTTCCTAGAAGAATCCTTTAGTGAAATGTGAGTACAATCTTGTCTAGAAAAATGAATTTTTAAAAATAATTTAAATTTTTTTTTGGAATTACTAAAATTAAAAAGGTCCACAACCTCCTTTTCTACTATTTTTGCTACTATTGTCTAGAAAAGGGGGTTGTATAGAAAAATGAAGTTTAAAAAAAAATAAGAATGTTAGTATTTCTTCTTGTGAGTGATGCAACAATATGATTCAACTCCATATTAAGCCTTAGACAAGTCCTCAATTAATATGCTTGTTGTTTTATCAACTTGTGAGTAGCAATTTGTTTTATGCACTTCACTTTTTGGTTGGATGTACAATACTTGATAATACTAGAAAATGATAGAGAAAATGATTGATAAAAAAGAACTAAATACTATGAGAATGTTCCAACATCTGTTGGATTTGATTGGAGTGAACATCAACCACTGTTAAATGCCAGTACATATCTTTCAGAGGTCTTGCTCACAAGCATAATATAACCACCGACATAGAAAAAACTACTGACAACTAACTTGATATTGTTAGAATATTCTATCTCTTAGATTTGATTGAGGTGATTGGTGATTATGAGCTGTTGAATGATGCTGTATTTTTTGAGGGGGCCATGCATACAAACTAGATTCTTCAGTAGGATAATAAAAAAGATTGATGAAGAAGAGTGTTGCAAACTAATATCTTGTTCCAACACTGTAGATGAATTTGGCCAAATTTGATAACAACTTTCAACTTTTAGATTCTTGATTCAAATTTTACTTTTTCTTTATTTTAGAATTTGAAATACCCAAATATTCATTCAATTAGTGCAATTACAAGTTTTGTGTGTTTGAATGTTAATTATACAATATTCATAGGTATTTCACATTTCAACTATTCAAAAATTAGGGTTGAGTTTCTCTTGATCTCTTTTCACTAAGTGGAATTAGTATTAAATGGATAATAGTTTTAAATCGTAGATTAATTGCAATCGAAAGAATTGATTATCTTAATCAATTCAAACTTCAAATGTGCAAAAATAAGATATAGAGGCTAGAAATTAATGGTGATTGAGTCCATCTAAGTTTGAAAACTATATCAAAACCTAAACAACAAGGCAAAGAATGGCATGATGGAGATTGAAATTAGAGCCTAGAATACTCTAAATTCTTTTGTTGATTGAACTTACTCTATACTTGTTGTAGATAGTTGTTTTGTAATGCTAAATGATGTAGGCTTGTGCATCATGGTTGTATGGGTCCATTAGATTGTCCATAGTTGTATCCATGTTTGAAATGAATTATGCCAAACAATTGAACAAGTTCCATCTATTAACTAAGTTGTATCTAATACACAAAATCACGTGCAAAACTTAGAACTACTACAAAGCATGGATTAACTTTGTGTCTTGATTTATCTTCCAATTTGTTACTCATTTTACTGCTTACATTGTTATATATATAGGGTTACTTCCTATATGTTCTAGAGCTCCGAACACTTTGAAATTTTTAGAGGACGGAGGGACTCATGAAGGATGCAGAACTCTAAAGAGCACAAGCAAAAAAATCAATTCCAAATGTACTGAATCCTGTAAAAATTCTTGCGGTGGTATAAGCATTCTTCAGGTAGCATGCCAAAGTTGTATGTAACACTGGAGCTGATTCTCCAATTTTATATGTGATGCATCAACACTTATGCAGGCTTTAGGCACTGGCTTATCTATCAGCAATATCAAGGAGTCTTTGCACCACTTGTTTGGCGATAATTCAATCCTCCACCATGTGATCAATTCGTCGAAGACTGTCATCGAAGACTGCACATGAATTCGCATACCGCTTCTACGAGTTCACTTGCGGAAACGAGGATTGAGGAAGAGGATGATAAAACTACTAGGGACCTGATCCCGTCGTCAATACTGATTCTAGTTACCAACTAGTATTCATACACTTGGTTGGTCTAATGAGAAAGACTGAAAGCATGACTTGGCTAAATTATTATCCAAAGCCTGGAACTGGAAAATGGGTCTGCATACTGCCACTGTGGTCTACAACATCCCCTCTTGAAACTGCATAGAATTCACCCACACAGATAAAAAGAATTTGAACTCGACATGTTTGAATCAACAAAGCAATCTCTCCTCAGCTACATAGTGAACTCGGAATGAAATCACACTCCTACATTTTGGATCAACTGCTAAGGTTGGATACAATTTGCGTTGCTGGTAATATTCAAAATATGGGACTAACCTCAAGCCAGAGTACTGGAATGGATCGATTTGTTTCCTTAAGACATAGCAATCTCCCATCAAATAACCTGGCAGATATCAACAGGAGGAAGTACAAACGTGGCAAGTCGCAGATTGATGACAGCGATCGCCATTCAACCGTCACTAAGGCATGACTTTGACAAACAAAGAGTACATTGTGGAAGAGTGAAGACTGAAGAGCTCGATGGTGGTTCATGATGAGCACACCTGGCATTCTAAGGGTGGTAATCCTCGCCATCCTCATCAGTCAACCATCTCCCATCAGGGTTGTCATCAGCCATGACTTTAGCCCTACATGAATTCCACAATGCCGATCGGAAACATGTAAGAAACATGTTCCTTCAAGTTTGAATTCAATCTAATCAAAAAGGAAGAGAGAAAGAAACCTAAGGTAGGAAATCCATTCGTGAGGGTCAAAATATCATCCAATTCCAATGCAAGTGTCATCCAAACAAGTGACTTGTTTAAAATGATTCACGTGTAGGTTGTAGCACAGTCAAGATGCTTCCATGAGATGCAATACTCAAGGGTAGCCTAAGCTTGTCATTGGGATTCTACTACTTCAAAGTTCAAACTTCAACAATTCACTCTTAGTGATACAGTTTCCAAATAACACATCCATTATTGAGTATGGAATCTTCTTAAAAATGGAAACAACACCCACACACAGAAAGAGATCATCTCTATAACTAGAAACACTCTAAGCAGATCAGAGCCATAGGAATGCGTTCCCTTCCTTATATTGCACATAACATTGGTCGCATTACACTAAAATCCTTGAAACATTCTTGACAGATTCACTCTCTTTGCAGCAAATACACGTGCTTATAGACTTAAGTACTTCCTCACGGCCTCAAACCCAGAATCAAAGTTTCAGTCGAAAAAATGTGATCAACCCAAACACTTCAAAGAATCGAGTGAGATACTTACATTCTAACATACAAAAGCTTCATTAAAAAACACCGAACCTGGATCACGATAGTCAGCGCACCTCTCAATACCTATCGAAAATAGGTGAGAAGCTTGTTACCTAAAATTCGGGTCCAATCATGCAAACAAACCGCATCACGCACCAGTCAGGCCATATTACACTACAGTAATCGAAATATTCTATCTCATTGCCGACAAAACCGCACTACGCTCAGTTAGACTTCCCTAAAAAAATGGAGAAAAGTTCTTCGAAGAACAGAAACCGAATTTCAGGTGAATAAATTTCATCAATCTAAACACATGAAAATTAGGAAGAACCGAAAAACTCCAAATAGTCAAGGGAGGCAAAGGTATTTTTAATTACCAGAGAATGTTTCGAAAACAACATCCGGTCTAGATCACAGGACTCAGTCCCGCGCACTTCCGCGTTCATCGTCGCCGACACTCCGCATCGTGGGAAGTTACCGTGGAATCTCGCGAAGCTGCGAGCTCGGATGCGAATGTTTCCTGTTGCCGACGAGATGTCAGAGTCTAAAAAACAGATCTTCCAAAAAAACGAAACCAAAATTTAGGTCAAAGAATGTTACCAACTTAAACACTGGATCATTAGACAGAGTTGAAAATTCCACACAATCACGGAAGTCGCAGACATTTTAACTTACCAGAACTTCTTTCAAAAACCCAAACAGATGCAGACCTCCAGACTCCCGCGCGCGCAGCTCCGCGTCAACCGTCAGTCATACCGACACTTCACAAGGCAAGAAGTTACAACAGAATTTCGCGAAGCTCCGTGTTCGAATGAGAATATGAGACATTTTGATGCCGATCAGTTGTCGGAGTTTCGCCCAAAGTGCTTTCAAAACAGAAATTGAAATTCAGGTCAATTTTTTTTAACAACCAATACACTTGACCGTTAGGTAGAATCAATCAAGGGAGGTGCAGACAATTTCAATTTACCAGATCTTGTTTCGAAAACAGCATCCGACCTAGATCACGACACTTCCGCGCACTTGCGACACACCATTCATCGGCACTGCGAAGCTCCGTCCTCGAATGAAATGCTGTGTGTTGCCGATGAGATGTCGGATTTTCGAGAAACACGGGCTCCGGCGCAGTATTTCGGTCTGCAACAGTACGTGAGCAAGGGAAATTGGGAATTGCAAACGGAACTCCCATCCACTTGGGTCACGAATTTGCTGGAGCACTATCGATCAAGCGCACGACAAGATTCTTGTGCTCCGCCAGAAATGAATGGTTCCGCCGGAATTGTCTACCGGTCAAGCGTACTTGTCCATACGGAAGAAATTCAAATTCGTCCTCGGTTTCTAGCTCCGAACACGGATTGTGCTATTAGTGAGGGTGCAAAATTAGTGTCACCTACAAAATTCTAGGAGGCACTTTCCGACTAATTGTAGGTGAATGTAACTGGCTGTGGATCCTCAAATTTTGTTCAGAATTTCTTAAGCACCAAGAATATAATATTATAAAGCAATGAAGTAGGATAACCATGTAATAATATTTACAACACTAGTGACATTGCACACTACATTTTATAATTAAATAATTTTTCATTATATTTTATTGTGTATAGAATAATATTGTCAACACTTATCGCATGACAAATTACATTTTATGATAAACAACTTCCTATTACATTCATTGTATATAGAATATTTCTATAGAAAGTTTTGTATACAATGAATGTTCTTAGTGGGACGTTTTGCTTTTTACATCTTGTAGTCTTAATTTTAAATAAACTACATCATGTAGTCTTTGGAATTGAAGATATAGAAACAATTATTAACCCCTAAATGATGGATGGGTGACCATGGGGGATCTGCAGGTTGGAAACAATGTCAGCAAAGACCATAGGAGAAAGGCACAAACTCAAAATGTCTAATGCATTAGAGGTCAACAAAAGAAGTAAACCGAGTTGCAAATTTTGGGAGGGGGTAGTACAAGCCTTATCCCTGTTCACAGAATGTGGACTCTTCTAAAAATATGAATTCATTTATTGAAGCTGCTACTTGCAGTGCATGACACTACACGCTCTTAAGTCCGCTATTGGAAAAAATTTGGATGGAAAATGCCCTTTTTCCGTTCACCAAACTCTCTTGAACTTATCCATCGACCACAAACTGGCGTCCGTGTCGTTTAAGGGTTAAAGAAAGCCTTGTTCTTTAAAGAAAGTTGGAATTAAAGAAGTGATATAATGTCACTCATTATTGACCAAATCATGACAAATAGATCCATCTCATCATCACTTCAAGCTTTTTCAATGTAAAAGTCTTCAATAAAGAATTTTTTCAAATCATGCTATTAGAACATGAATATACTTGTGTTATAATGCTACCAAAGGAAGGATACTCTATTCTTCCTATTCAAGAACGTTCTTGACATGTTTTTATTACATGGTTTGATAGGTATAGAGAATCTAATCCAACTTCTATCTTTTGTTTAATATCATCATTTGGTATACAAAGCCTCCATGTAAAATTGAAATCCCTCAAGAACAAACTTAGGTGCTTCAATTCATACAAGCCAAAATTTAAAATCTAAGGCTCAAATATTCCGAAGCATCTATGTACTTTGTCCTTCAAATAAGTTGACTTCTAGTGAAATTGACCCTCAAAATGGAACCAAACCATTTCCATACACAAGATTGCAATAACTTTGCAATTAAATGATCGTTAATTGTCTAGATTTTGATTTTATGACCCTGCACAGTGACAATTTTTAATGACCCTAAGAAATTTACTTTAAAAATTTCCAATAATTACATGTCTCATCCAAAATTCCAATTATAAATATTGCAAAATTTCTTCTTTTGAAAAAAGTGCCTCCAACTATGCTGAACGCCTTATTTAGACAATTTCCAGGCATTGAAATCCAGTTCATTAAATTCCAATGTTGTTCTACAATGCAACCAACTACAAGTACCCACATGCACTTGCCCCTCTACTAATGTTGTCAATATTTCCTGAACATGTCAAGATCAACAACAATGAAGACAAAAAATAGTTACAGTTGAGTTTAACCCTAAAGCATTCTAACGTCCACTATTTGGACAATGTACAAAATGAGCATTAGGTTTCTTTGTCATTACATCTTAGATGAAAGTCATCCTAATTTTTAGAGATACTTTATGAAGTTGTAATCCTATCCAAGGGTTGGATTTTGTGCTACTAGAACACATATGTTTCTAAAATTACAAATGTAGAAGTATGTCAAGTGGTTAACTTGTCTTGATTCGAGCTCAAACTTGGAATTGCAAAAATGAAGTCATAGACTTGAAGGACACATAAATTTGAAGAACACCATGTCAAGAGAACCTCATTTGAAGTCTTGTCCAACAAAATTTACTCAAAAAATGAAAACATTTTGCTTGTAATTGAATTTAAAAGAAATTAAAAAAATTTCCTTTCAAAAATTATAGAAAAATATTGATGATAGCATCGGTGAATCTAACCTTACGGATATAACCTAAAACTCAAACTCTATAACTTTTATTTGCATCTCAAAGTCAAAATACTCTTCCAAATAGTACTTTATAATGATTTTTCTAAAATCGTCAATTCTACAGATGAGTCTAGACACTTAAGGGGTTAAGTCAAATGCTTATTTCCATCTTTGTGTGCAATCCTGGTGCACAACTGCAACATTAGATAGCTTATGAAACCAGTATGGTAATAACAATCAGTTGATTGCCAAAGTAGATCCGCTCTCATGTTAGTAAGAGCACTATCCATGTGCTCCAATGTTTGATTCCCTACGCCCTTGGGTGACTCTCTGTGATGCCCATCTTCATCAAGCAAACATCAATCCCTTCGGGCACGGAGCCTAATCGGGTTCAACTTACTTAGCCACTGTAACAGACTTGGATGTCATCAGTCTTTTGGTCAACCCCGGCCGGGAGAGTACAGGTGCGAATTCATCAATCAGTACAGCATCTCCCCTAAAGCAAGAAGAAGTACCGAATGAACTCCTGTACAGAGCTTTGAAAATTACAAGCCCAAATTCAAATCCAAACATGGCAGGAATAGGATTCTAAATCACATCCAAGCCTTGCACTCGTCACCAGAAACCACAAAAGTTCGTGGTCATGGGTGTTGCATCTTCAAAATGTTCCAATATTCCATACTGCTCGCAGCTCACTGCTCACGTCGATGGTGTTCGGACTTCTCTTTGGGCAACTGCAAGGTCTAATGTGGGACGCTGATGATCAGGTGGACGATCCAGTAACACAGATATTGAGCCATGTCTATGACTTTCGCAATTCTCTGTAAATGCAACAGTCGGTCCCCAGCTTGACACCGGTCAGACGAGAATGAACCTCCAGAAGAAATAAATAGATTACCTCAAACCACTGTGCTACCTACGCACGTATTTCAGCAAAGTGTCGCTAAACACTGAAAATAAATAAAAACGAAAAGAAGAGTGAGAATATCATAGAAAAATTAGTAGTGGAGTTTATGAACTAATTTACCTGGTTGGCAAGAGAGAGTCAGCAACCCTCTTTTCATATCAAGAGCCCCGAGGACAGTGAAATTTTCAGAGGCAGTCCCCTCACGTTTCGGTGGGCTCGTCTTCACGATCAGTCATGCTATAAGGTGAACTTGAGCCATTCGCACTATGTCCACTTCCATTCACAGTTGTTCCTTGTTTCAATTCCCCTGCACCATCCATGTTGGCTACCAAGATTTCCAGTCCCTCGTGATATCGCCGGAACTATTCCTCTCACTAAACACTCCGCGAGACACTTCATCTTTCCCTCCCGCTCCTGACCTAATGGGAAACTGATCACAGACGATTTGCGAAGGATCACTTCCGCTAGGAATACTCTTCGACACATGCTTGTCACCACGGATGAGTTCTTCGTCAATGCAACGAGAATCATGGGCCATAAGATCACCATCGAGACCCTTGAACGCAATCATCGTCTCTCTGAAATTCAAAAGATGCCTGCTCCTCCCGTCCACCAGATGTCAAGATTCCAGTGGAATCATTCGAATTCTCTTCCGTAACTGAATCTCAAACCACTGCACGAGACGGTGGGATGCCAGCACCCTCGTACTCCGCACCGTAACCCACGGTTTCTCGAACTGAGCGTTCCTTCAGATCGAGAGGAAGCACATCATGGGACAGATATCTCTGCTGAGGGTGATCACCGTTTTGAGGAACAGAAGCATTTGCAACAACATCGTCATTCCTCTCTGTCTTTGCAAAGTCATTTCGCTTGGTCCCTTCCATATTCTGTACACCGTTGGGTATCTTAACACCCTGCAAAGATCTAGGACTGACAACGTCGGGCCGTTGGTGACTCCCACGATATCTCAAATTGCAGTTCTTGAAAAACTGGTCAATCTCAATACAAACGTCTGCCTCACTAGCATGAAGAATGCCTCGTAGTGTTCGAGCTCCGAGAACAAAAGCCCTCCGAATTCTCGCACAATTACCTGACATCACACCGTACTCCTAGGTCAGTTTCAACACTTGTGTGTCGAAATAGTTTAATTTTGAACTTCAGAATTCAACTTTTCGACATGTCATTCTTTAATTTTCAAATTATTCGGAAATTTTCTAATTATGGCGTTTTAGATTTCAAAATAAAGTTAAGGCTTTCAAATAAAATTTTCTTTTATATTCGTGTTTTGGTTCGCAAATTTATAAAATTTTGGACATGCTTCAATTTCGATAGTTACTTACGAAACTGGTCCGGACTCAGGCTTTGGGCGGCAATAATTCAGATTTAGTGCAACAACAAAATAGATGTTTCTGGAAGACAAACACTCGTCATAGCTGATGCTTAAAGGGTGCTTTGAGACAGCAAGGATACAACGCAAACTTCAACTCCTGTAAGGGTAACTATATTAAGCGTAAGCGGTCATTTAAAAGATTTAAAACCAGCAGAACAGTTTGCTTGGCAAAGTACCTTGGTTGACACTTCGGCCGAGATTGTTTGTGTTGCGCAATGGGTCGATTATGTTCAGGGACTTCACGGGAAACTTGATTGATTTCGAGATTTGATTGGCTGGCGTTAAGCCATCAAGGAATGCCTTGGTAAACAAGAGCTCTCCTCCCCTCCCGCGTGACAAGGCTGCAAGAAATCCATCCCTCTACTTTCAGGAAACTTCATGACATGAAGTAGAACAGGCCTCCGGCAGCAGTCAATCCAAGGAAGTCGGGAAAAAACACCCTGAAGTTCCCACATTATTCAGGCCCACAGCGCACCTGCAAGGTTAATTTTGTTCATTTCCTCCAGAGAAAACGTCTCCAGAAGTAGTTTCTCAATTGACATAAGATTAAGATTGGAGGCATACAAAGATTAACACTAAAGACCGGGTTGCAAGACTTACCGAGCCTCTCGAAGTCCTCTTCGATGAGAGATGGTCTCTCAGTCTCCTCAGAGAATGAGGCGAGGAGGATGGGACCCGATAAGCTGACACAGTATTTGTCCCAATCGAAACTGCTGAAAAACTCCAGGAACAAGTAAAGTACCTGAAACATCAACACAACTTGATGAATAAGACGATTGCTTTAACCCCAGCTGCCCAAGGCAGGAAGATCACTTTCGATTATTATAAGTTTCAAAAAGTATTTCTAGAATTTATAATAGGAATGATTTCTCATTTCTATTAGGCAAATTTTACCGCAAAGAGGGATCGACAACACCAACAGGATAGAGTGACCAAATAAAGTAACTATTCCCCCTCCAATTTCAAACCTTCATCAAAAAGAGGATAATTTTATCCCTCTTAGTGTGAAGAGAGATCGTACCCCCGGTGTGACTGTATCCTTGTGGTTTCATAATTGGGATTTGAACACTTCTACATTCTGGAAAATTAAAATACATAGCCTTCATCGAATAAAACTGACAACTCCAAGTTATAGCGTACCTGCAATGGTTCCCGCAGTGACGCATGGAAGAGATGGAAAATGTAAAGCACCAAGGTCTCCAAAGCGTAAGTCGACATCAGATTGCAATTGGCACCCAGCAAACGGCTCTCATAGTAACACCAGGCTTTCACAAGGATGATGCTGCGTTTGAATAGGTGGTCCTCCCCAATCAACCTGTCAACCTTCACCAATATTCTACGTTTGTCAGCCTAATTGGGAACAGTAGGACGTAGGAACAACATTAAGTGATTCTTCTGCAATCAAATACCAACCAAATTTCCAAGTTAGAGTATAAGCTCGACAATGAAGTAAATCATATTACTAGGTCACACAAAGACTACTCTTGACGGACACCTAAACTTGTTAGGAGAAGAGTATAGTGAAAGACTAGCTAAATCCAGCCTTAAGAGACACTGATTGCTGGAAACAAAGCATAATTTTGGCAAGAGAAAAGTGACGAGAGTAAGATGAGGTAAATAGGATGTTAAAAAGCACCTCCTCCAGGAAACGGAGAGTGTCCACTCCACCCAATTGATCGAACGAAATATCCACCAAGAGCTTCTCCACGTAGATTTTCAATACTTTGACCTGAAACAGATCACCAGCACCAGCACCTATAGACCACGGCTACGCGAATTCTACAATTACAACTGATTATCACTGCAGAGGGAGCAACCAAATATCCAAAATCCGCAATGGAAACCCAAAATCTCCAGACCAGAATCATAAGCAATCCGTACATATTGAATACGGGGAAAATGTCGAGGATTTCGAGGGCGCAGAACCCTTTTCAACAGACAATATCGAAACCCTAAACCCTAAAATTTGAACCACCATAGTTTTGCAATTAGTATCCTAAGTAACACATTCTGAGGTGCGCTGGAATCCTCTACCATATGCTAATGAGAACATATAGAGTTTTGAACAGATCAATAATTAGAACAATTCTCAGTATTAAAAAGTGCCGATTATGAGTGCACCTACTTTCGTACTACAAGCTCGAGCTCAATTACGTGACCACTTTCATAAATGCGTGTTCCGGTAATCGACCATTTCCAAAGTCCGGCAACAATCACAAAGCCGCGGAAATGGAAAGAGTACAACAACACAACACCATTCGAGTAACAAGGCTGGTTCGTCAGGCACACACCTCAGCTGAAATGAGCTGCACTTGGGTGATCCGGAAGTCGGACTTATAATTGTCAGTCTCCTTCTGCAGAACATCGTGCACGTCTTCGATCCATGTCCGCTTGGACTCCAGATTAGGGCTAACTACTGTCAGATCGATGTCGCCATCAGGTAAGTAGGTTTTCAGTGGCACCGACCCGAACTTCACGATCTGGGTGTCCATCAAAACTCATCCACGGTTCAGAGACAAAGTAAGATTACCAAAGCAGAAGCACGATTACCGCGGAATTCAGTTTAAAACGCTAAAATAAATGGCACTCCGTCTCCGAACCTCGCAGTTGACGCGTGATTGAATGAGTTTGGTGATGTAGTCAACAATGGCCTGTCGCCGAAACTCCGACTCCGTATTAGGTTGAATGGCAGTGATCAGCTCGGCGACCCGCGGTACCGCCCTCGTCCACCATTTCTCCCCTTTGCCGCGAGATGTGTCGAACGCCGCGCGAAACGAATGTGTACGTTCGGCAGAAAGGCCACTCGCCAACTCGGGCCACCAATATTCGGAATCGCCCATGCAATCCCCCTTCCAAACACACAGACACACTTCGTGCGCCTTTTCTTTTCCCTCAAATACTTAAACAACCCTACTCCAAGGCACAGTACCCCCGCTCAACACGCGATAACTTATCTCAAACCCTAAACGCCCACACGCATACAAAAAACACAAACACGATTTGTGATCAAACAAGAAACCAGGGTGTGGAATGCAATCGCACAGCGGGAATGGGTAGGTCTGGGAAAGTGAAAGTTGTTGGCGGAAAAGTTAAAAGTCAAGGAAGTGGGACTGACAGCATTTCGGTTTTCCCATATAAGCTTAGAATTAAGTTAGGAGCCTCAGAAACCGCTCATTCAAGACTGAGCTGATCTCCCTTTTTCATGTATTTCTTTAGATGTAAATATTTTGAACTTATTTTTCAGTCAAAGAAAAATATTCTAGAAATCTAACACAAGTTGTTTCATATTTTTTGAAGCATTAGTGAATTAGTTATAAATTTTCAAATACAATCTAGCATAGGATCCTATTTGTGATTAGTAGGCCTTGAAAACTCATCAGTGCACAATTTGGAAATAAATTTGGCTTTGTTCAAGAACTAGCATTGCAACATGTAAAAGTAATGAAAGTGGTTCTAAATGCGTTCCTTCGTAAAATTGAAGTGAATGCTTGAATTAATCATCATTTCAGATTTTGCAACACTTGTAAGAAGGGAGTTCAACAACCAAGTCTTATTTTATTCACTTAGTTAAGAATGAAGCCATTGTGGCTCTGAAACCATCCATTGAAGAAGGAAAAACCAAACTCTTATCATGCTCCAATGTAATTGGAAGTTCATTGCCTCACAATCAAGTTCCATTTCACAACCTCCTATTGCACAGGTGCAAAAGCCTGGGCAATTTCAAAGCCCTTTCCAGGAATGTCCACCAAAATTTTGATTCTTTAGTGCACATGAATAATTGGTTTGAAATGTATGTTCACATTTGGTGCTAAAGGTGATATTTGCAAATATGCATCTAGTCCATAAGTAGGTTTAATTTGTTTTGAAGACCTTTTACAATACTCTTTAACCTTTAAAAGTTGGATAGGTCATTGTGGGAACCACCATGCCATGAAAATTGTGGATGGTAGAAGTGGACATTCCTTCTATTTGGTTTATAGTGGTAGGTCAATGCTACCCTTGAGGAAATTGTCAATAGGGCAACATGGGACCTAACACTATGTATCAGAATTTTGTAGCCATCTTCTTACAATCTAATCTACCTAAAAATAATAATAGATTCAATTCAACTATTTTTTGCCTTAAAGAAACTAATATAACTACACCTTCACTTTTCTTAAAAAATTTGATTAGAAAAGACTTTCTCTAGGTTTGGAAATAACCAACAAACACAAAACATTTGTAGCAACGCTCAAGGATTAATACAAAGGGGAAATATATCTTTAGTATAAAAATTAATATGATCAATCTAACAAAGCTACGTGTGTAGATTGCAAATGCTACCACGCCATCACTTGAACTAATGTATAATAGTATATCATTGCAATAGATTGCATAGGCTATACTAAGTAATCATTTGATTTAGAGGCACTTTACATCTAGAAGCTAGGTCATTTACCTTGAAGCTAATTGCATAAATAGTTCAATATTTTGTCCAATTACAAGTGAGGATTTTGGGCCTCTAATACAACAAATTGACTTGGCCTTTACTTAGGTTTAAAGTGTCTCTTAGTTATTTGAAGAATTAGTTTTTGTCTTGCATAAAGACATGCTATAATATTTATAAATGGATTATGAAAAAAATGAATAAATGACTTGAATGAATCTAAAAAAGCCCCTCGTCAAAGGCAATCATATGAAAATTTTATGTTTGTAGGATTTTCTAATAATTGTTGAGAATTTTGTATGTAATGAGATTATAAGAGTTTTAGTTGCAAAAAGTAAAAGTAGAAGTGATTGTTTGTAAGAAAATAGTTATGAGTGGAGTGACCAAAAGGCATTGACATCAAGGGTAGTAATTTTCAAATTTCAATATGATTAGTTCTCTAAAATATATTTCTTAGCAATAAATGGTTAAGTAAGCGATGGTAGTTTGTACAATAATGGATTAGATGTGTAGTGTTCAAATTTTTTTAAGATTTTAATCTTAATTAATTAGAGACCAATAATCTATTTAGTATCTAACAAGTGCATTGTTCATTTAAGCTTCTCTATTGAAACATTAACATTTTAAGAACCAACATTAGTCTGAATAAGAAAAAAATATGAAGATGTATTAAAAAATCCAATTGAGAACAATTTTTCATTAATGAATTTCAAAAAAATTGTGAAATATGAAGTAAATAAATATTATATTCAAATGGTTAGACCAAACATTGAATTGAGCTACATTCATCAATAATTTAAGAACAAATCTTTCAAAAATCTTATTTAACTTGAATATGGATTAAAATAATTGATTTTTACTAAGCAATAATAATTCATTTTTCTATTGCTATTAGGAAGAAGAGGGATGAATGTTATTAGCCCTTAAGAGAGTCAACATTCATTAATAGATTATAATGATTTTTAGGAGCTTGATTTAGGAACAATAGAAAAAATATAAAGTTAATCCAAGTATGTTTTCAAAAACTTAAGCAAATTTTGTCTATTGCTCTTTCTATGTGAAAATAGTTTATCCATTCTTAATGCAACCATCATTGAATGGATACATTGTTTTCAAATAGAGGGAATTTTCAACCATGTGATTAGCATAGTTACTTGGTGTTGAATAACTTATGTGTAAGTTTTTGAATGAATTAATGTAAAGATGGCAGAAAGAAGAAAAACTTGCAAAAATGAAGATATGATTTCATGACTATACTTATTGTAAAATTATTACAATAGAAAGGCTTAAAATCTACATCCACTTCTAAAAAAAATTTGGAAAAGAAAAATTCATTTTTCAAGATTCTTTTCAATTCTACCAAAAACATTTGAAAGAAGATACCTAAATTTTTTTAGCATCTTCTATTAATATTATTTTTCACCAAAATTACTCTCTAGGTATAGGTATGTGATGTGTAAATTTTGTGAAAAAATGACCGAAAGTGGAATAAAAAAAGAAAGCATTATAAGTTAAGAATATACGCCATCGATGGCTGACACCCCTAAATTAGTGTGATCTTTCTTCTTCGTCCACTACCAACCTCCAAACCCTAAATCCTTTCGCAGCTTCACGTTGTCGATCACGTCTTCTCGCTCGTGCTCTCGTCGTTTTTCCGACATCCCGTTTCTCTCTTATCCTTCCTTCTTCATGGCGCCCTTCCTGCGCAGCTTTTGATTCAAACATCTTCAGGTGGATGCCATCGGATTAATCTCGGCTCTCGTTTTATCGACTTTGCCAGGGGTGATTCACGATGTGGGAAGCTGTGATCCTGACGGTTGCAGCTTCAGCTGGGAACAATGTTGGTAAAGTGCTGCAGAAAGAAGGCACGAAAGGCTTGCCTCAATTGTGTCTGGATTTTAAGGTACTTCACCTTTCATTACTCTTTGGAAGTTTGTCATTTGAACTCAATCCCCGGTTGTGTTTTTGCAACCTTCGAGTCAGTTTTCTCTCATACAGGGTCAAAGAAAACCCTAAAAGAATTTGGTAATTAGAAATGCAGCTGGGTTGCGAGTTGAGCAGGTCCAAGGCGGTGCCGTGATTGTGGTGAATAATGGAAATGTGTTACAAGGTACTGCAGCTTCTCATGAGGGGTTGTTGAAAATCTAGCTGCTCATGATGGCTATGCCCTGCTTGCGGAGGTTTCTGATGCAGGCCTAGCAGATCTAGGGCAACTAGGGCGACTAGAGCAACCCTGGCTAGCTTTCGACAGGGTTGATGAGGTTGTCCTGATTGCAAACCGAATTACAGAGAAGCTTACTAAAATTTTGCACATGAATACTGTAAACAATGCCACATTGAACAAACCCATGCACTCTCCTCAGTGCTCCTGCAACTTTTGGTTTCCTGGGTCTACTCCCTGATCTCTGTAATCTGACTGCCTCGGGTTCCAGAATAATGACTATGATAGTTTGAATTTTTGACAAGTACGCAACAGTGATGATAGTAGTACGAGTGTGCAGGATAGTCCAGAATGTCGTTTTCAGAGGTTTGAGTGTAACATCAACTTGCAATGACAACAGAAACCTCGTTTGAATCCAGGTCATACAAAAGTATGGGAGCAGCCGAACATGGATAATCGGCGTGGCAGTGGATGTTCTAGGGGCCCTTCTGATGCTGAAGGCCGTTTCTCAGGCACCTGTGAGTGAGTGTTGTTTCCATGATGTCCTTTGCATTTTGCAAACATTATTGTGGAACCCGTCATGTGTCAATTAAGCAAAGTAGTGACCGTGCAAGAATATGGCATATAGATTGTGTTTAGTCTTGACTTTACGTTGAGCTGCTATTAATGAATGTTTTTCTCTTTTGGCACAGGTATCTGTGGTCCAGCCAGTGTCAGGCTGTGGCCTTGCAGTGCTTGCCGTGTTCTCCCATTTCTACCTACATGAAGTAATGCATGGACTAGATTGGGTTGGTGTCGTTATGGCCAGTTTGGGAACTATAGGTATTGTGCGTTATACTCCAAACAGGGTACTATGTTACTGTCTTCTAATATGCTCTGATGTGGTTCAAGTGATGGATGTGCTTAGTGTTTGTTTAGAATGCAGATTCCAGTCTGTTTGGAAGGATACATTTGAATTTTCTTTGTATTTGAACTGCTACTATTTTTACTAATCTATCTGTAGTTTCTTGTCGGTCCTTTTCAAAGAAGACTGCTTTTTCTTCTAAAGGTCGACGGATCATGAATAGAGGCCAAATTTGATCAGCTGGAATTGTCAAGTGCATATTATTCATTATGGAGTGTAGCTTTGTCTTGCGGTTGACGTGCACTCTTTGAACCATCAGTGATCGGAGCATTGGGGGAGGAGCATAAGGAAGCAAAGATTTCGGTGGCCAGATCGCTGCTGTTTCTTTTCTGGCTGGCCTTGTTCTTTGTATGTTTCTATTCCTTAGTGTTATAGTTTCTCGATTTCACTTTAAAGCGCTTGCATGTTTAAGTTATAGGCATACCTGGCTTATGAAACCAGAAGTCATCTAGGAACTTGAAAGTTGTGCTCTCTCTTGTCAGCTTGATTTTTCTCGACTTTTGTAAGTGACTCTTTTGTTTGGGAGTGACAGGGGATTATTGATTGCTGGGCAAGATCAGGAAGGAAACGACATGAGAAACATGATGAAGGAGACATTCCGTTGGTATGGAATATTTTGTTTCAAAACTCTCATGAATATCTACTCGTTTAAATTACACGTTATTGGAATTTCTGTCCGCTGTAGCTGGAATTTCTATCTCTTTATATGGTGTCGTAATCAAAAGTATATGGTTGGATATTGATGCATGATGTTCGCTTCCGAGTTTGATGTGTTGCTTGACCGTGGTGATTGCTGACGCGAAAAACGCTCCTGGGCATGCAGAGAGATGTTGATGTAACGGAGGAACTTGCTGCTGGCCTGGAGGCAGGTGCTTGCTTTGGGTAAGTTTATTGTAGCTAGATGTCGTTGTGTTCTGATAGGTTTTGGAGCCATCAAAACAGTCATGGACTTCTTCACTATGATAAAGACCAATTTATGAATGCATTTATCAATCATTGATGTTGCCCATCTTACTGTAGTGAGGGATTCTTGTATCACATTGACACTTAACAAATTAAATTGAATAAACCAGTTTCAATATATAATATACTACTATGCTCTGGGATCCTAAGCACTTTAATGAAAGATGGATGGGGTTTGGAGTTTGCAGGTTGTCCGCAACTGTGTGTAAAGTTGGGTTCATGCTTGCAGAACGTGGGTTTTCCCAGTGGTTTGTACCCGCTGGTATTGCAGTTGGCGTCTTGTGCAGTAGCAGTGGTTTCTTCTGTCAGGTAATTTTTCTTTCTTGAAGATTTCTCTTCTTCTTGAGGCTGGCAGTGGGTGCCATCTTTGTAATGTTGTAGAACAGTTCTCAGAAGTTTCTCTTTTTTTTCGAAGTCGTGCATTGTTCACTTGATCGATTCTGCACTATCAATCAGCAGACTGGACGTCAGGCTGCTACAGGTGTGGGCCAGCACTTATATTCTAAGACCGGTTCACAGATGGTTGGTGTCTGAGTGCAGATAGAAGGATCCTGACCCTTCTCTGCTTGTGACCCATAGCTCATGGGTCGTGGCTGGTTGCGATCGGGCTCTCCGTAGTCTCCTTTGCAGCATAATAAGGGACTATTTAATGAATATATGTGTTCTATTTTCTGAATAGTTGAATCTGCATATTTTACATGGCAGACGAGGGGTTTGAAGAATGGAAGGGCAGTGGTGGTCTCCACATGCGCAGCTGTGGCTTCCATCATGACTGGTGTTTTGGTCGGTTTGTTTGCCCTGGGAGAATCTCTACCTGCTTCAAATAGCGGTCGATTACTACTGCTTCTGGCATGGTGATGCTCTTACTTTCATGCTTCTGGTTGTAGTCTTGTCAGTGTATACTTACAGTATATCAAACAAAGATAATTTCAGAATTGACGTTGAGTTTTTGACACTGTTTGTTGTTGCAGGTCTCTAATTGTGTTAGGTATTATTGTTATCCTGCTCTCTGAGAAAATAGCTCTCATGCTACCTCGATCATTGCGCCGTGTCTTGAAGCCGAAATCCACCTCGCAGAAATCTTACATACGAACTTCAGTGGGTGCTTCTTCTCGCCGAGACGGAGGGACAACCGGGCCTGTCCATGTGAAAGTGTCAGCTTCATGACAGGGTGATTAGATGGTGTAAATGTAGTCTTCAATTTGTAGATTCAGACCCTTCGGTCATTCTTTGCATGGTCTCCCGAGGCCACTCCCTGACCACATCAGCGCAAAGTAGGCGGCTCCTGTGAATCAACGGAATTGGTCTTCCTCGACAAGTGATATCAGATGTCGATTTTTTTTCCAAGCAATGCCAGGCGGAGAGAATTAGAACTCTCCTGCTTACCAAGAGGCGAAGTTTCTGGGACATCTGCGAGCTGGGACGTGGTGTCTCATGTGCACATTTCCTTGGATCTTGCGATGCCGAACCAATCCCTCGCGCTGAGAAATGAGTTTCCTTTTCTTTTGATAATAAATATTTGATGGATTTTGCACAATAAGGCTTGTTTCTGTGTTTGGACTCCCGCACGGGGTTCCGTATGCACTAAGTTACCGAAAAAGGATGTTGTAGGCGACAGTCTCTTTGACGCTTCAGTGTTTCTTGAAATTGATTTTGAAATTGCCTTATTTTGATGGGTGGCTCTGGCACCTTGTAGTATGTTTTGCTCTTGCATTATTTGGGCAACAGCAACTTTGAAAAGAGGTAATCCATCCGGAAAATATAAGGAGGTGCAGTATTTGTGGGTTTTACACGTTGATTGTGATGCATTCCATCGTAGGGGAGTTAGACCTTACAACACCTGCTTTGCAATTTGTAGGTAGGTTTGTCACCAAATTGGCCAGATAATCTTTTGGTACTCTGCCTAGTTACTACTATCAGTCTGCTCAAATTTTCATATTTTCATATTTTCTTGTTGCCAAGTGAAAGGAGGTTCCAATGCAACAAAAAAGGAGACATTTGGATACCATATGCAATAGTTATGAAGAGTTACGTTTTTTTTTGGTAGAGATGATATTGATTTTGGAGATGTACATAGAGTGATGGGTGGTGGTTTTGGGTTAGTGGCACATAAGGTAGAACTACCTCTTCCTGATCAAGGATCCATACCCAACCTATAGGATGTGCTTATTTCCAACCAAGGTTAGAAAAGATTTGCAATCAAAGCTTGGAATGTGTTTTTTCTTCATTTTCAAGGTTGGAACTAATAAGGTCATGACATGTGTCCCAAAGTGTCTTAACCCCTTAACTGTTCAAGGACCGTGGTTGATTTGGGGGGTGGACGTAGTTCTTCAAGAGTGAATTTTGTGGCCACTCTAAAGATGTAATCTTAGATCAAATTGTATAAAGTGTTGCCATAAGGGAGATTCTTCAACCTAACAAAAAATCAAACTCATCAAATGGCACAAATTGCTATAAATAAGGTAGAAGGTCCATTAATCAACCTTTGAAGGGCTAGAATTGAATTTTGGGGAAATAGAACATCTTCAAATATTTTTCAATAAATTTTTCTTGAGAGGCAAGTAGAATAGGCATCTAGCCCAAGTAATGTCATAATTTTTGAAGCTTTTTGAAATTAGTTACAAATTTTTGAAGTTCACAAAAAATGATCATCTATGGTCATCAAAAGCAATACTCTTCTAGAATGTGCAGATTTGGTACATTGAAGAAATCAAAATGTACCTCTAAATCATGTTCTCTTTTAGAGCCTTGTTGGAATTTGAGTTGTTTCCCTTAATCGTCAAAAATCAATGACTTAAATTACCCTTTAAAATTTGTGCTACATAAATTTCAATGTGTAAGTTTACTTTGGGCATTCATGAGATTACAAAGCAACACTTATGCCTTGTCAAGACATAAAGATTAAAAAAATTCTCACAAATTGGTTGATATTTTTTTATATTTTTGTTGAACACTTCCCATTTTAGGGTCTAGGCCATTTGAATTTGCAACCTCATAGCTAATGCATTAATACTCCAATTCTCTTGAAATTGGTTTTGTTTGAAGCCCATGAAGATACTCTAATTGCGTTACTCTCTGAGATTTTTGTAATCAAATGTATTTTAAACAATATTAGACCAAGAGTGCCAAAATCAACCAAAAAGTGATCGACCGGTCCTTAAAGGAACTAAAAGAACACAATGTGTCTTCTCCAAAGTTTCCAATGGCAATTTCTTAGAAGGGTGAAACAAATCTTAATATTTTAGAAACTAAGATCTTTTACATAAAGAAAATTACTTAAATTTTGCATTTTCCAATTCTTTAATTTTGAATGTCAGAAGTAGTTAAAAATTCATTTATGAAATGTAGTCAAGAATGTTGTCTAGTAGGAAAAGAGAGCAAGTATAATGTTTTTTCATGAAAAGAATAGTAGAGATGGAAAAAAAAACATTTTCTTACACAATTCTATTCTACAATCGATACAAACAAAAAGAATTTGAAAAAGAATTGAAATTCTTGTTTTTAACAATTTTTTGAATAAAAGTTCAATCAAGTGTAATTAATGACACAAAATAATTAAAATGATTTCAAATTTTTTAAGATATTCCAAAAAATATGATAATAACATTCGTTGTAAAATTTCAAAAATTTATCTATATATAAATTTTTAAGAATTTTGTAGGATCCAATTTGCTTGGAATTGATTTTCTATTTTTTATGTTTGAAAATGTATATAAATTTGAGAGATTTTTTTTCTTCAAATTTTCAAATAAAAAAATAAAAAATTTTCTTTAGATTCCAAATAATTTTTTGGGGGGGGATTAAAAAATATTTATTCATCTTTTTATTAATTTTTATCCCAAAACTTGTGGTTTAGGCCTATGAAGTCAATCATCCAAAATTGTTATAATCTAAAGGTCTAACGGTCCAAATTTCTTAAAACTCATTCCATGCATACTAGATAAAGTAATCTTTACTTTTGTACAATTAAAATTAAAAAATTTATTCACATCTATGTGCAAAAAAATATCAAAGTGTTAGAATTCATTGAAACCTTCCATTGTCAAAACCGTATTAAACCTTATAGTGTTAAAGTGTGTGAAAAGTACCAAGTAAGAAAGTAGTCTTGGCTATGATCCAGATTGAAAGATTCTAGACATTGGCTATAGGTTCAATGCACTTTTGGGCTTTCAAAAATCATAGTAATTTCAGTTTTGGGAATAAAATTATGAAAAGATTTTCAATCCCCATATTTCCTTTCTTTCTACATAGGAAAAATTTGTATAGCCTCATACTCCTCATCATCTGTTCCAGAGTTGCTTAAGTGATCCGATATAGGTGGTTCTACCTTATGGAGAAGAAATAGGATTTAATTCTATCGTAAAAACTTGGAGGTGGAGTGTCCAATCATTTCTTGAATTTTTTACAATTGATGAGATTTGAGTTAATTTGTCTTTATATGGAGATCCTTATAAATGTCCCTAAGTTCCTATGAGTACATAATTTTAAATAAATACAAAAGTGACAACTATTTCTTATATTTCCGACATTGGAAGGACCTTTCTCATCATACTTCTTGATTGTAAGAGACCCTCTACACTAAGCTTACCTCTATATGTAAACCCTTTTCATTTTAAATGATTGTCTAGATAGAAATCCATAAACAAAATCTCATTATGTTCATTCTCTTGTTGATTTCTATAGTATCTATATCTTTGGCAAAGGATACAAATTAAACCACGAAAGGTAATATTTCAAATGTAAATGATCAAGAAGATTTCAAAAGTAAACATTAGAATCAATATTAAATATACATAATTACACAAGTATTCAAAAACCTAAGCCACTATTCATACATGTCTCCAATATTTGTGAACATCAAAGATGTATAAATCTTTGATGAAAACTAACTTTGAAAATTTTATGATAAAGGTAGCTATACCTTCTTCAATATGCCATCATTTTCTAAAAAATGAGATGTAGAATTGAAGTACTAGTTTATTACAGGTTTTGAGAAGTAAAATATACTTGTTTGGTGGAAGCTTCAACACATCCATGTACTATTTTCCCTTGGAGGTAAATAATGGACATAATAAGCTTTCTCCAAACAAATATATTTTGTGTGGTTGCTAGTCTCTTTATTTGTTCTTTGTACTTTGTTGCCTCCTTGGTTCTTATTGTTGTACTTTCTTTGCTTTTGAGTGACTTTTGGTGTTTGCATTTTCTATTCTCCATTTTTATTCTTAACTCATGTCTAAAAGGTGTTATACTTTCTTCATGAATTCAGGTTCCCTATTGGCTCTTCTTTCTTCTCATTCTTCAAAGAATTTTTGTTTAGAGAAGAAGGTATGACTACCCCTAATATACTATCATACTTGGTATGTTTGACATTCTTTGCCATATATTTAATTCAAGTATGCAAATGCGATTTGACAAATGCCTTGTAATAAAAAAAAATTTCCCCATGATGAGTTCTTTCTTCTTTGAGACTTAATTCACTAAATCTGTAAGATACATTTAAAAAATTATTTTTTCACGGTCCCGGCACCAGCCCTTTTTTTCCGGCACCATAGGGCTAGATTGCACCATTTCAAAACAAATGTCTTTATTTTGCCAGATAAAAGTAATCTTTTTTTGCCAAAAATTTTCTATTTCTCTTTAAAACATGGATGAAGTTGCCAAATTTGGATGAAAAAGTGTATGAATATGATGAAAAAGTATTTTAAAATCCAAAAGATAGATGAATGTAAAATTAAAATACTTCACCAAATTTGAAGTGATCGCCATCTTGGCACTTTCTCAAAAAGTAAAAAAAAGGGGCTGCCCGGCACTGCAAAACATAGGTTTCTCTTTAATGTCACATATCCGTGCCACACGAAATCTCACCTCCATAATATCACAGAGCGAGGCAATTAGAGAAGATTGAGTGTATTGCTCCGAAGCATGTCTTCGAGCAGATCGTTCACGTCTGATGAGTGCAGACTCACTATTCGCGGCGATGTTCCTTTGGCAATGCCACCAAATTTTGCAGGCGCATTTGGTCGACAAGCCCCTTCGTCATTGCATTTCTAGTGCGGATTGCTTGAATGAATCGATTTTTTTTTTTTTTCCTGGACTGGATGCGACAGTAATAAGTAGAGCCCCTGAAAGGAAGCTGTGATGTAGCAAACCCTTTAGCTGCGATCGCCTTGTTTGCCTGCATTGCTTTGCACCATGATGCTGGATCTGGCCTCGTTCGGGGACGACAAGTTCCATGCCAAGTCGTGGGTGAACGCCGCGTGCAAGGCGCGCCACCCCGATGACTCCCTGGACAAGTACTTGGGCGACTTGGAGATGAAGCTGCAGCTCATGGCGGAGAACATCGCCTTGTCGCTGGAGGATCAGAGCGCGCAGGCGCTGCTGCGTGTGCCGCGCGCGTCGCGCGACGTGTTCCGAGTGCGCGACGATGCCGTCTCCCTCCGATCCACTGTTTCCGCCGTGCTTCACAAGCTGCAACAGGTCCGACTCCCCTGTTTCCTGATCTTAGGGTTTAGGCTCGTCTACTTCACCAGGATGCTGAAATTCAATCGCCTTTTATGGCGTGTTTCAGAGTGCCGAAATTATGGCATTCAAGCGGTTTAGATCCAAGGCCCGTCTGAGATATTGCGAATTTTCTTTAAATTTTGCCTGTTTCAAATGGCGACCTTTATTTGTTGAATACAGGCTGAGGGTACCTCGGCGGAATCAGTGGCAGCACTTGCTCGTGTGGATGCCGTAAAGCAGCGGATGGAAGCGGCACATGAAACTCTCCAGGTACAATCATTCTTACTTCATAATTCTCCCTGGCTGTTTGTTGTTCATGTGCTTGTCAATTAATCCAAGATGCAATGCTTCGAAGATGCTCACAAAGAATCCACCTAGCTTTGTCGCGGGAACCGGCAAGAGGAAGGAAAGGTACCAATGCAAGCCGTTTGTCGTTCTCTCCCTTCAGGATGCTGCAGGGTTGGCAAAGCTGAGCGCCAGCGTTGAGGATGTTTTCGCCAGTGGGAATCTTCCACAAGCAGCCGAAACTTTAGCTCAAATGCGACGCTGCTTGGCAGTAGTTGGTGAAGTAAGTCTTCCGTATTCACATTCTGCTGCTCTGGATACATCGTCGTCCTTCCTACCAGAGTGGCAATGAGGTGCTTAGGAAACCTCTTGCTAATTATCTCTGATTATTGTTGTACCCATGGTATCATTCATTAGTTATGACTGGTGTTCTTTATAAGGTAGAGGATACTGCTCACGTCATTTTTTAGCATTTTGATCAATATTTTGGAGTGCGACTCCATTGAGAGACCACTAATGAGTTTCGGAGGGATCTCTTTAGGTAGAGGAACCAAATCTATCTGAGATCACAGTTTCATTACTATATATGAATTTCTTATGCAATTTCAAAGTAGGAGGTTGTAGATCACTGTTATTGACGAAGGATAACCCATTTCCATTCAACCATAGATGAGTTGCCGTTGGTAAGCAGGATTAGTTTTGGAGACGGGGATCTGGTCCTAACGGGTTTAGTATTCTCTACCTTGCCGTAGAGCATGCTGCTCTGAGACGACAATGGGGGTTCTTTGTTTTTTTGTTTGTCGATATAGATGAGACAAGGTATTATTTTTTTTGACACTCTTCCGATCTGATGGCCAAGCAGGTGCCCGAGTTTGCAAATGTGAAGCGACAGTTGGAGGGACTTGAGGATCGGCTGGAGGGCATGGTGCAACCGCGACTTGCAGATGCACTTACTCAACGGAAGGTTGGCATCTAACTCTGAATCTCTGAATCTGACTTTGCTTCAGAAAATAGATTACAAACGTATAAGAAGTATGGCTACCACAGATCTATGTTGGATGCCCCACCTGCGCTCGATCCTTAGTACTGATCCTTGGCAGCAATGGCGTTCTCTTCTAGAACAGAATGGCAATCGTTATAGTGATGATGGTGTTGCAAAAATTGAATGAGCCCGGACCTTTAGATTTGGAAATAGACGCTAAGAAATTCACGCGTTGTGCTGCAATATTTTGTTGTTTGCAATTTGTGAACGTGCGTGTTTCTGACCTAATGCTTGTTGTCGCCAGGTGGATAGTACGCAAGGGCTTCGGAATATCCTCATTACAATAGGTCGATACAAGTCGCTGGAGCAGCACTACACGCGTGTGCGAATGCGCCCTCTCAAGCGCTTGTGGGAGGAATTTGAGTCTGCAAAAGTAGGCATCCCTTTGGCCAAGGCTGCGGCTAGTGACAACAGCACGGGAGGTGACAGAAGGCCTGCAACCATGTCATCCTCAGCTAATGGTTCAACAACATCGTTTGCTGAGTGGTTGCCACACTACTTCGACGAAGTCCTCCTTGTACTTGAGCAAGAGCTAAAATGGTAAACATAATTTATTTTGATTCTTCTACAGAGGACAACGTCATCAAGTAGTATGGTCTGGTTGAGGTGTAGTGGTGTTTTCTCTTATTTGCAGCAGAAGTTCACGTCTGAGTGTGAGGATCTTGTCTGGATTAGGGCGATTCCCTTTGACCTGAACTTCTGTTAAGCATTGTTTGATGTTGGCATCTGGGCGCACCTGCTATATTATTATTATGGCTTCTCACAACCTCCACTGCTGAATAGGTGTATGGTAGCATTTCCAGAAGACTACAAGTTATTGGTACCCGGGCTGCTGATTGAGACCATGAATTCGATTTCTACAAGCTTTGTTACCCGCATTGACACATTTACATCAGAGGCTACTGCAGCATCCAGAGCTCTGATAGGAGGTACATCCCACGTCAATGGGCTCGATGGTGGAGGATTTCCATCTGAGACTTACCATATTATTCTCAAATTGAATCTTTGGGTGCAACTTGTTTTATTCAAACCAAATAATGTTTTGCTTTTATTCTTCTTCTTTCTATGGACATACTTAAAACTTTGTGGAGTCCACTTGCTATTCTCTTGCAAATTTCTGTCACTATCTTCATTCTGGTATTCACTAAATTTTTTGGGCTTGTTGGATTAGCTCAAGTGCCAGGTGGTGAGGGCTCCCGAGATGGTCAATTCTCAACTTTGGGTTTACTCATAGGATTACACAGCGTTTCAGAAGCTTTTTCAAAGAATGTCTTGCACTTGCTTTCTACTATCGACGTTGCTGAGTTAGCAAAGGTTCTTCAAGCAGTTTACCAACCGTTTGAAGGTTACAAGCAAAGGTGAGCTTTTTAATATAGGGCTTGCATATCAAATCATCTGAGCCCAATATATATTATACTATTTCTATGATTCATCGGTAATGGGGCAGCTGTTATAAGAGTAGGAAGAAACTGCATACCGGTTTTCAATTCCCTCATGATATAGTACACAGTTTGTCCGTCTTGCAAGAGCTTCACCCTAAGTGCTGCGATGTTCCAGGTATGGGGAGCTGGAGCGCAATCAACTTCTGGGTGAAGTATCAGCATTAGATTTGCGGGGAGCAGTTTCACGCGGCTTTGGTCAACGTGGGGTGGAGCTCAGTGAAACAGTTCGAAGAATGGAAGCATCAATTCCTGAAATATCTATGGCACTTGAAGCTGCAGTAGAGCGGTGCATGACCTTTACTGGAGGAGTCGAAGCTGAGGCTTTACTGCGCACTCTTGACGAAGTCATTCTCCATTACTTGGCTAGCTTGTTGGAAATTCTCAAATCGTTGCGATCCATATGTGGAATTGATCGAATTTTAGAATTTCTGGGATCAAGTGACCTGTCCAACCTAAAGAAGGATGCAGGGCTACTGGAAGGAGCTGTCAAGAAAGACGGGGCTAGTGCAGCTCTGGACGTTGTACCAGAAGAGGAAGAGTGGACTATTGTACAAGGAGCACTCCAGCTTTTGACTGTTGCCGAAGGCCTGAGTAGCCGTTCAGCCGTGTTCGAGGCCTCTCTACGAGCAACATTGTCTCGGTTGGGCAGTAGTTTACAGCTGTCTCGAGCGCTGACTAGCTCCTTGTCGCCTCCTCCGCTCACAGTTTCTGAGAACGAGGATCTAGATGACACAATTGCAGGGCCGATGGGGCTTGATATTGGCAATCTACGCTTGATCAATTCTCCTGAAAAAGCAAAAAGACTGGCAAACTTGTTGGAACAGGTCCTACACTTCCTTAGTCCCTTTAATTTTCCTATGTCCTTCGGTTTCCTAGACCCCGTTTGCACCAACTCAGTAGCGCCAATTAACTAAAGGGGGTGTCAAGGCTAGGGGCAAGGGAATTAACCGTTTGTGTGCCCGCACTTGCAAGGCAACTAATGGGGAGTTTGGCGTTCAAGTGTAGCTAACTATTGGTTGGGATCGATTTAAGTCATTGGGATTAACACAAGTCATTGGGATAGACATAGCTAGTTTACTTGTCCAAAATTTGTGAGTGAACTGGTGTAAGCCCACGTATTTTCAATTCACGTTAGTTAGCAGGAGTCGGCACCAATTTTCTATCTGTCTTGAAGGGCAGTGCGTCCATTTAGCAACTAATTTTAGTCAGCTGATCGGCACCTCGTGGTGCGGCCAGGGTCCTAGTTTGATTACGTGTCGAGTGCATTTATCTTCGAGAATCATGCCTAACGTGCTGACATCTCTTGTCGTGGGTAACAGGTTAAGGATCCACAATTTCATGCACTACCCCACACCTCCCAAAGGGTAGCTGCTTTCACAGAGGCCGTAAACGAGCTTGTGTACGAAGTTCTCATGTCGAAAGTCCGGACTAAGATTTCAGATATGTCACGGGAGGCAGTTTGGAACGAGCAGGAAAAAGAAAATCATTTTAACCTTCCAAGCTTCAGTGCTTATGCATCCGAGTATGTTACGAGCATTGGGGAGTACTTGCTAACACTTCCTCAACAGTTACTTCCATTGGCGGGGAGTGGAAGTCCTGAGGGCGTAGAGGAGGGCTCCGACGATGCACAATATTTTGCAACGGAGTGGATGTTCAAGGTATCTTCCTTCACTTCCTAAGTGACCCAACCAAAAATAGAAAGCCCACCTTGGAAGCCAGTAGTTAAATTATATTTCTTTTCTTCAAAAATGGTGAATATTATTCCTTTTTTTCTATTAGTAACAGGTTGTGATCATTTCTATTATTCAGTCACGGTTAGTTATGACCTTTCTGCATTTTAACCCATCGCTTGCGTATGTATATACAGGTTGCTGAGGGGGCAATTGCTCTTTATATCGATCAAATCAGGGGAATTCAAGCTTTGAGTGAGCAAGGTGCACTCCAGCTCTCGGCTGACATTGAGTATTTATGCAACGTACTCACGGCACTTTCTATGTCCATCCCACCTGTCCTTCACACTTTCCAAGTTTGTGTGTCGACCCCACGCAACAAACTTCCGGAGGTCGCAGAGCAGGATGGAATTGACAACGCAACCTTTCGTCTGGTTTGTAAGATTCGCCAAGTCAAGGTAGAATCAGCGTAGAGTAGTAGTCCTGCAATTGATTGACGAAGTGCAAGCCTGAGTGATCACATCAGTGCTCACAGAAGCTTCAATTGATTTATTTAACAGAAAATATTACAAATCTCCCTCAAAGCGTGCGTACACTTTGTCACAGAATATGTTCAGAGTATGTCATGCAGTTTGGAAACTAGCTAGGACTAATTAAACCTAGGCCAAACCCAGATATGCTCGAGACTGGATTTTCGATAGCATTCCCACCATCGTCGTTTGTGTTGGCATTGTGGACTCCGTTCTGCTCAGTCCTCCCAGGGTTTGGCTCTCAGTATTGGCGCCATGCATCTTGCCTTCGGGGTGGATGAACAATTTCTCTTTGGGTAGCTTTGCACTCAAGTTGGTGGGCTTTGGGGGCTTTGTTGGAGTCTTATTAATCAAATTGCAGTAGAATCTCCCTAATTTAATCCTCTATGAATCAAAGACATTGATTGTTGGTCCTAGCTTAACAATATGAATTGCATACAAAGATTATGCCCCTTCTTAATGTAATAATTTTTCTTATCTAATGATGCAGTAAAAGAAAATAAGGGATTTTGCAACTAGTTTTGTGATTGCATTGGACATTCACAACTAGGTGATAATTTGGAGATTGTAGTTGCAATGGACAAGTTACATTAGTGGCAAGCTAGTTGCAATAGTGGCAAGCTAGTTGCAAAAGGTGACAAAGTTGTTTCTCATCTAATAGCTTCTATAGAACTTCATCAATGAACTCTTTTGACGAGGTTGTTAATGTGGAACTTGATTGTGGCAACTAGCTTGCAACTAGATTATTTGTAGATTTCAAAATTTTTAATCTATCTTCTTTTTTAGATTGGCAATCCAAATATTTATATTGATATATTTCACTATTTTAGAAAATTTTACAATTTTATAGATTTCTACAATTGGTAGACTTTTATAGACTATAGAAATCTAAAAATTGTAAAAATCTACAAGTTGTAGAAATGTACAAAATATAGAAATATTAGATTTTCATTATTAAAATTCATTATACAAGAATGCTATAACTTATGATTCTTACATGTTTAATCTAATGGTACTCTTAACTATTGATATGGGATAATTGATATGGAATTTAATCTTAGTTGTTTCCTAGTTATATACTAATTGTTTCTTAGTTGTAATGTAGTTGCTTATTAGTTGAATTCTAATTGTAGGATAGTTGAATATTAATTGTGCACTAGTTGACAACTAATTGTATAGTCGCACAATAGTTGCACAATAGTTGTACAATTGTAAAGTAGTTGCACAATTGCATAGTAGTTGCACAATAGTTGCATAGTCGCACAATAGTCACTCAAATACTTGTCAACAATTGTAATAAACATTGGATGTAGAATACCTTACCATTTTTTTCTTTTTCATTCTTATAACTCTAAACTTCATTTTGCAACTACTTTGCAACTACAACAATGTAAACACCAATTTGGTGCAAATGTAGAGGGCTATAGTTGCATGGTAGTTGAATAGGACATGTAGTTGCATTGCAATCGATTGTAGCGGATATGTTTTTTTTCTAGTGATAAGGGTGGAATAATACCAACTTATTTTTCTATTTTCTTTTTCTTGGGAAAGTGTATGAGCCTCATCCTTTAAGTAGATGCTTGTCTATTTTTGAAAAAGTCCAAATATCTATATTCACTAAAGTACAAATATCAAGACCTAGGAGATTTGGGAGTCATAGGTTATGCAAAGGATGTAAACAAATATAAGAGCCCCTTTTCACTATGTCTAAAGTCCCAACTTGACCATATTATTATTGCATATTTGTTAAGTATTCAAAATATATGTCAAAAAGTCAAAAAAATTCATTTGGGGGGCACTTATTGCATCAAAATCTACATTAGAAAAAATTTTAAGCAACTTAAATGCCTTACATGGTGTTTTGTCCTTCATTTTATATATTTTTTAAATTATTGGGATTGAAAGTTGAGCTGGGTTTCAATTTGGACACCCCCTATGGAGCCTTCAAATCCCACTTGTTTGATGACAAAACTTCCAAAAAGTAATGTCATATATGTAGGTGTCTGGGAGGAATATGGGACTTGGATTATAGTTTAAAGTCCTAAGTTCCCATTTACAGCTCTCTACTAATCTAATTTTGAAATTTTGAGGAACTTGGAATTTGTTATGTAGTGTGAAGTAGCCCTAATAAAACAGTGAAAGTTATTTGAAGGAACTTATGAAATGGGAAAAGCAATTGAGAATAAATTTAAGATAACCAATTTTAGCATCAAGACAAATTGGACCTTGCAATTTGCTATACAGAGGGGGGAAGTGTTAGCATGTGAATATCAAATCTATGAATGCATAAGCCTAGAAGTCTATATTATAGACACCTTCTATAATTATAGGTGTCTATCTTATTAGGTGTATATGTTTTAAATTCCTTCACATGATTGTAGGTACATATCTACATTCAACTAGATTTCAATGCATGTAGGCTCACATCTTTATACTTATACATGAGCATTATTGAAACAATGGGCATCATCACAAAGTTCAAAACCTACGAATTGTCAATGAATATTGCGTAGTTACTGTTATTTCATGAGTATATATGTTAATTTATAGTTTATCTCATTGTTATGATGGATATGATTAATGTAAAGAATTGGCACTACTTTGTAATCAATATTAACTATGTGATTTTTAGACATATGCAAAAATACACAAATTATGTACGGAAATTTATTACTTTTGCCATGCATTTTATATACATTCCCGAGGACATCACTCTCAATTTTTAAAAAACTACGTGAGTTAAAAGATAGGGTCCATTTAATTGATTGAGGAAATTTTTTAAATAATATGTAGGGCTACCATAGGATCTTTGAAATGCCATATAACCTTTTATATATAAATTAGGCTATATAAAAACATCATTTAGTAGGAATTTTTATTAATACATTAACCTTTACAAATAGGGTCCAAACAAATTTTTTGCAGTACAATGAATATACATGTGGACAAAAAAATTAAAGTGAATGGTAAAATCTACACAATCTAATAAATCTAGGAATTTTTCTCTCAAGATTTGTTCAATTTTAACTCCAATTGAATTGATGGGTAGGCCCCCTCAAAACTTGATGACATAGTGAAGGAACAACTTCATTGGCACTTGGTGAGAATGGAGGGTGTAGAGGTCCTTCTTATACTAAAATTCATTGTCCGTCATGAACACTCAAAAGATATGGAATAATTGAACTTAATGAGAGTTTGACTGTTCATTTAGTTGTCAACTAAAAGCTTAGGAATTGTGTTCAAAACAAAAATTTAGACCTTAGTTTGGCATAGTAGAACAGTGTTTTTTTAAAAAGCTTTGAACTAACAAAGGTTGTAGAATCAAGCTAAGTTTTATTACCAAAAATCCATTTAAGATTTCATGACTTTGACTAAAAGTTATAGAAATTTTCAAAGAGTGTGTTTAAAAATGTCCAAAAAACTATCCCTTCCAACCCTTCTTTGAAATTTGTCCGTAATTCTTAGTCAAAGTCATGAAGACTAAAATGGATTTTTTGAAATAAAACTTTGTTTAATTCTACAACTTTTTTTATTCCAATGTTTTTTTAAAGAAGTTATTCTACTATGCCTAAATGAGGTTTGAATTTTGTTTTGAATACAAATTATACTTTTCAATTGATTTAATATTGAAATTGTGAAAGATAAGAAAAATGCAGTGTTAGTGCAAGAACTATGCATGGACATGATGTTGAATGATTACTTCACTAATTTTATATATCTTAAATAAACACTAATATTGCACAAAGTCAATTGACCATCACTAAACCATTGAAGTCATACATTTTTAGTCATGCATAGTTATTGTGCAACTTTAACACTTCAAATTCAAATATGAACAATATACCTAAACTACAAAGTAATCGTGAATGGCAATATCATGTTGTAACAATATTTCCAAATGAATGAATGTGACATGAAAACATTGCTTGACAATAATCTTATAATTGCAATTAACAATTTGTGATAGGAAAACTTTATTATAATTACACCATTTGATATAAAACATTGAACATTTTTGTATATTTTATTGTCAATTTTCCAACAATCATAATTCAATGTATCAAATTAAACTTAATAGGCATCTTGCCAAGGAACCCTATTCAAAATTTAGACATAATTGGTTCAAGTTAATTATTTATGTGCAAAATTAACATCAAATGGAGTATTAATATGGCCTATGGTTGCTAGTCAGTGCTTGTGCTACTCATATACTAGAATTATTGTAGGTTGATAGCTCATATACTATATCTATCCCCCAGAAAATAGATTTTATTAATAACTTATTTTACATTGTCATGAATATATGAAAAAAAGTACTCAACCAAAAGTTTAGAGACAATTTATCCCTATAATATTGGTTTGCTTTTTCCAAAGAGGTCCTATCTAAAGTTCTTCTTTTATAGCCTTGTTAATGTGAATCTTCATAACTCCCCATTGATATCTATTTACTTGAGTTGTGAAGCTCTTTATATTCATAGATATGGATGAAATGTACAAATGTGGATGAATTCTTATTTATTCATCTAAATGTGCAAACATTTATTTATAAGAAAGCAATATTTTTTAATTATTTGTAAATATTTATAACATTTTTAGGAGTACTCACTAGTTTGTTTTTACATGAAAAAAGAGTCAAATATTTAAGAGAGAGTGTCATGAGGTGGCCCAAACTCCTTTGTTAATACTACAAACAATTCCTTTGCTTTGGACCAATATTCTTCAATGCCACATATCTTATTTGTAAAATGATTTATTGAGCAGTTTCAAAATTTGCAAAAGGGAGATGTATTACCAGATATTCCCTCAAATTTTTTTTTTATCACTTTCACGCTATAAATTGTCCAAACAAAACATTCCTCCATTCACTTAGTGTTTTTTTATTGGATGATTTATTGCTCAAAAAAGCTACACAAACTTTTTTTAGCAAATATTTGACAATCATTTCTCCTATTTTCAATGGATGAATATACTAATTGATTGGTATAAAATTTAGGGACAAAATCATTTTATTATAAATGAATTTACATGCTTTGAGATGAATACATTTGTTTTCATTCATGTCAATATATATAAATAGATTTGCTAAACATTCTACCATGGATTATTTTCGGCCTTGCCTAAACAGAATGAAGAATATATATCCTATGTCTTTGTCTTTGATCCAAAACCAACAAAATTCACAAAATCTATAACTTTATTTACCAATGAAGACAAAATTCCTTTTGCATCTTTGAAAAGGAGACTTCTATAGTCTAGTCCAATGACAAAAATGTCTTCTATGGCTCCTCAGTCAACCCCAATCCTTGAATTACTTGATAAGTCCCTCCTAAGTATCTAGCAAAGGATAATACCTTGGAAGGAGGACCATTGCCCGGTTCAATACAAAACGTTATGTCGGTCCCTCTGATCCCAGGGCTTTTACTTTTTCCCAAACGACTTTTTACCTTCCCAGTCTCTCCCCCAGGAGTCCCCATTCCCACCGCCATTGCCATTCTGAGCGACAAGAGAAGCAAGAGCGCCAGAGCGACGATGCAATTCCTGAACTGTGGGGCTTGTGTGCTAAATCCCACAAAAGCTTGTGGCCCATTGGGGGCTTCCACTTTCGTCCATTCACAGTGACCAACTGCGTTCTCGGTTTCGTCGCTCTGTATGTACGCGATTGCGTTCTCATTTCCGGTTTCCTTGCTCGCATAATCGCAAGCTGGACTTCTCGTGATCGTGTGTTTGTGTATGTATCCCTGTCTCAGTGTGTGTTTGTGGGTGTGTGTCCCGTCGTTTAGGGTGGAGGGGGCTCTGTCTTGGGGAGGGGGACGAGGAGGAGGAGGAAGTGTGGCCTGGAGTTGGGTTGCTTGTTTTTGTTCTTGATTTGGGGAGAAGGCGCGGTGAGGGGAGTGTGTTGGTGGGTTTGGGAGTGTGTGTGTGTGTGTGTGTGTGTTTGGAAGGGGGATTGCATGGGCGATTCCGAACATTGGTGGCCCGAGTTGGCGAGTGGCCTTTCTGACGAAGGTGCACATTCGTTTCGTGCGGCGTTCGACACGTTTCGAGGGAAGGGGGAGGAATGGTGGGCGATGCCGGAGCACCGTGTGGCCGAGCTGATCACCGCCATTCAACCCAACCAGGAGTCGGAGCTTCGGCGACAGGCCATTGTTGACTACATCACCAAGCTCATTCAATCACGCGTCAATTGTGAGGTTAGGAGACGGAGTCCCATTTTTTTTCAGTGTTTTAAACTGAATTCCGCGACAATCGTGCTTCTGCTTTGGTAATTGTACTTTGTCTCTGAACCGTGGATGAGTTTTGATGGACACCCAGGTCGTGAAGTTCGGGTCGGTGCCACTGAAAACCTACTTACCTGATGGCGACATCGATCTGACAGTAATTAGCCCTAATCTGGAGTCCAAGCGGACATGGATCGAAGACGTGCACGATGTTCTGCAGAAGGAGACTGACAATTATAAGTCCGACTTCCGGATCACCCAAGTGCAGCTCATTTCAGCTGAGGTGTGTGCCTGACGAACCAGCCTTGTTACTCGAATGGTGTTGTGTTGTTGTACTCTTTCCATTTCCGCGGCTTTGTGATTGTTGCCGGACTTTGAAATGGTCGATTACCGGAACACGCATTTATGAAAGTGGTCACGTAATTCAGCTCTAGCTCTTATAACCAAAGCAGGAGCACTCACAATCGCCACCGTTAACACTGAGCAGGGTTCCTACTCAGTCAAAATTTTACATGTTTTCGCTAGCAGCTGCAACAGGATTTTAACACGCCAAAGAATGTGTTATTAGTGATACTGCGTGCAAGTGCTGTGAAGATTCAGAGCTTTTATTGGTAGATGTTGACTGCTCAAGATATTTACATTCTCTAGATCCTCGGGCTCATCCCTCTAAATCCATATTTTCCAATTGTTTTAGATTTGAGGGTGGCAATTCGGGTTGTGTATCCTATGCAATGAAAATCAGTAGTTAGTGATTGAAGATGTTTAACTCTGAAACTAGCGTAGCCACGTTCTGAAGGTGCTGGTGCTGATCGTCTGTTTCAGGTCAAACTTATTAAAATTTACGTGGAGAAGCTTTCGGTGGATGTTTCGTTTGAGCAACTGGGTGGAGTGTGCACTCTCTGCTTTCTCGAGGAGGTGCTTGTCTCAACATTGTATTACCTCATTCTATTGTCTTCAGTTCTCTCCTGCTCGATTCATGCCTTGTTATTACCAATTGGTGTCTTTTGTATGGGTAGTTTTAGCTGGTCTGTTAAGGGTTCGTGCTTCATTGTCGAGCTCATTACGTTCAGAATTGGCACCCCGGTTTGTATTTGATTCCTGACAGAAGAATTACAAGTTGACGTGTTTCCTATGTCTAGTCTATTCCCATTTAGGCTGACAAACGTAGAATACTGCTGAAGGTTGACAGATTGATTGGGGAGGACCACCTATTCAAACGCAGCATTATCCTTGTGAAAGCCTGGTGCTACTATGAGAGCCGTTTGCTGGGTGCCAATTGCAACTTGATGTCGACTTACGCTTTGGAGACCTTGGTGCTTTACATTTTCCATCTCTTCCATGCGTCACTGCGGGGACCATTGCAGGTGCGCTGTAACTTGGAGTTGTTAGTAATGTTCAATTATTGTTATGTATTTCGAAGCCCTCATAATGAAATACTATTGAAATCCAATCAATCTGTCGACTATTAAGGGTCGAGCCAGGATCTATCTTTACGCAAATAGACGTAGGAACTTTCAGTAAGATGAAGGTTTGAATTCGGGGAAGGCTTTGTGAAGTTATTTTGATTACTCCATTCTGTTAATCCCTCTCAAAAGGCAACGTGTAGTCTATTGTGAATGTTCCTAAGAGCCCAGATGGCTGCATCCATATCTTTTAAGAGTTTGAACAAATATTTTAGGATGCTTCAAATAATTTAACAAAATGTACCAACAGAAATAAGAATTCATACCCTAGAAATATGTTTTGAAAGTTCTTGTAACCGAGTATATGTACTTCAAGTGGACATTGTTTTTGTCGCTTTGGCAGTTCGGGTTTGAAGGGGTTGTCATATTTATCGTTTTGTGTTGATGGTTCAGGTACTTTATTTGTTCTTGGAATTTTTCAGCAGTTTCGATTGGGACGAGTACTGTGTCAGCTTGTCTGGTCCCATCCCCCTCGACTCATCCTCTAAGGAGACTAAGAAACAATCTATCATCACAGAGGACTTCCAGAGGCTCGGTAAGTCTGACTGCCTGGCTATTAGGGTTACACTTCTTCTATACCTCCAATTTTGACATCAAGCAAATTCAAAACCAACTTCGGGAGATCTTCTCTCTGAAGCGATGAACGAAAGTAATCACTTGCTGGTGCGTTTGTGGGCCTCCATGATGTAGGATTTTCAGTTTGTTTGATTTCCATTTACGTTGATTTGTCTACATCTGGAAGCCTGTTCTAGTGCATGTCATGAAGTTTCCTATAAAACAGGGATGGATTTCTTGCAGCCTTGTCAGCTGGGGGGGTAGGAGGCGAACTTAAGTTCACCAAGGCGTTCCTTGATACCTGCGAACGAACCTATGGCTTGATGCGAGTCAATCAAATCTCGTCACTGACCGAGTTCCCCGTGAAGTCCCTGAACATAATCGACCCATTGCGCCGCACAAACAATCTCGGCCGGAGTGTCAACCAAGGTAGTTCTCTAAGCAATCTGAGTTTTCTGTCTGTAAACTTTTTAATGGCTCTAATGCTTAATGTGGATACCCTACGACGCCTTACAGCTAGGCTTGATTTCTCAAATATGAAAGCGCTCGTTGGACATTAGCCTCGATTCGGTGGATTTGGACAGTAGCTTTGGTATTGTTGCAGGGAATCTGAATTATATCGACTCGTCTGTGATGTCAGGTAATTGTGCGAGAATTCGAAGGGCATTTGATCTCGGAGCTCGAACACTGCGAGGCATTCTTCATGGTAGTGAGGCAGACGTTTGTTCTGTGCTAGACCAGTTTTTCAAGAACTGTAATGAGAGATTTGATGGGAGTACCCCACGGCCCGACGTTGCCGTTCCTAGGTCCTGGCCGGGAACTAGGATGCCCAACGGTGTGCAGAGAATGGGAGGTGGCCAAAGGCGTAGCGATATTGCAAGGACTGAGAGGAACAAAGATGCTGTCTCAAATGGTTGTGTTTTCGAAAACGGTGATCACCCTACTGAGGCGAAGGTGAGCCCTAATGTGCTTCGCGTCGATCCCAGAGATCCCACAGTTCGGAAAACTTCAGAGGAGGCCTTAGGTAAGGGTGTGGAGTACGAGGGTGGCGGTATCGTTTCCCCTTGTGCAGTGGACTTAGCTTCAGTTAGGGCAGAAAGTTCAAACGACTCTGCTGGAAATTTGACATCTGTTGTTGGTGAGGAGGTAGCAGCCTCGAATTTGAGGAATACGAAAATTTCTATGAACGGTCCCAATAGTGATCTTACGGCCCATGATTCTCGTCACATTGACGAAGAAGTCATCCGCGGTGATGGTCCTATATCGACGAGGATTCCTATCGAAACTGGCTCTCTGCAGATTGACTGTGACAGGTTACCCATTAGATCAAGTGCGTACGGTGAAAGTGAAGTGTCTTCAGGAACGTTTAGTGAGAGGATTAGTTCCGCCAACAACCAGAGTAAGGGACAAGAAAGCATGGCACGCAATATGGGCAGTGCGAAGGCATCGAAACAATTTGGTGGTCAACATAGTAGAGTTTGCTCAGCTTCACATCGTAGCAAGAATGAATCGGAAGAGGAACTGTCATCCCAGAGTAGCTCATCGAAAGGTGAGGTTTCTGCTCTGAAAAACATCACTGCCCTCCGGGTGTCTGATTCTAAGAGAGGGTTGCTATCCCTCTCTTCCCGACCAGGTAAGCTATTTCGTAAGCTCCACTACCAACTTTGCTGTGATGTCCTCGCTTTTATTTTAGTATAAATTATTTTTCTTGTGAGCGTGCGCATGTGCTTATCATTGTTTTGCTTAATCAGGCATTAGGTTGCACGGTGGTTTGGAGCTTTCATTTGGTTTCTTCTTGATGTTCATTTTCATCTGACGGATTGCATCCTGGTGACCATCTGTTTTCCTTACAGAGAATCTCGAAAGTAGTCGACGGGGCTCATCATCTGAGTTACAGGGTCGCCCCCCTGACCCTCAGCGTTCTCCTTTAGACATTTCAGGTGCCGAAACTGAAGTTCCAACACCGCCTTCGTACGGTGAGCCTTTGAAGAGCATAAGAAACGAGGCGGAGCGTGAGTTTTCTGTTCCTGTGGACGAATTCATGCGCGCAGGGAACAATTCAGGCTTTGATATTCCAACTGTCCCGGAAACGAGTCAGAGCAAAGTGCCTGTGCACAAGGGGAAACTCCATCAGCAAAATGGTACTCTTCAGGGCAATGACTTCGGCTCCGGGCCTGGGCATGTGAAGCGGAAACGAGGTCCTGGCAAAGAGAAGAGGCATGGTCGAGCTGCAGGAATGGTTGCACAGGATGGAGGTCAGGTCAGTAGTTCTGGTGTCACAGCCCACAGCCCACAGCAGTCTTCTGGTCTGGCTCCAGTCTATCAGCATCCTCCTCATCAGTCGTCAACAGATTATGCAGCTTCAGGAACCCATTTTAAAACATCTCAATCCCCCCGCCCGTATCCAAATGCCACTGGACCGGGAAGTTTTCGTCACCCATTAGCCAATTACCAGTTCGACCCTGGAACAAGCAGAATGACGGGCGGCAACAACTCTTTTTCGAGTCACAGCTCTGATCCTCAATGTATGCCCTCCTATTACCTTTCCCCTGTGCAGTGCCCTCCAGAATATCCGTATTACAATCCAGATGTAAATAATATTCAAAATCGCTACTCCCACACGAGGGCCGACGGAAGCGATGGAGTAAACGCGACAAGTCGAATGGATCCAGAAACGGTTGAGCCTGTCCCAAATGATAATGCAGTGCACAGTCCCAGTCACAAAAGACAATCTAAGATCAGTGATCAGGTAAATCATCGGAGTTCCATGCTCCTTCTTTAATACCTCTAACGTTTTGTTATTAACGTCATTATCTTTAGGATTTGTTCATTGATCGTCAAGAGTCTGTAAGTTCTCCTTAGTATTAATTACTTGCTGCACTTGACAATTTTCCCTATTGTTACTCTGCTTACATGCGCCGATGTTGTGGAGAATGTTAATCATGCTAAACAGTACCCACTACTGTAGCTTATCCTATAATAACCTTGCACCATGCCGTGATTGATGACAGGTAATGTCACAAGTTCCAGTGGGAATCGCAGAGAGGTTAGAAGCGGTCGGAAAAGCGGCCAGCACGAGTTCACGGAGAAATCAGACCGCAGCTGCTGCAAGAAACAACACTCATGGTGCTGGTGTTCCTAGTGGTAACGTTAATTCGGACTTCCTTAATGGTGACTTAAAACGACATCTGGAGTTATTAGCATATGGACGGTTCTGTGAAGACTTTTGCAATCCAAGTCTACAACACCCAATTGGGTACCCAGCGTATGGTTCGGAACAGCACTCACACATGCACGGGTCTTGGGAAGCTCCCGGCGGACCTGCCCAATTCATGAGCCACCCGGCGTTTCCTTCCTCTGGTCCTGGCAGGCTCCCTCTAATACCCGTACAGCAGCAGCCGGGACATTTCGTGCAGTTGCAACCCTATTGGGGTCCTCAGGGGGTGGAGCTCTCTCCACGTCCGAGAGGAACAGGGACCTACTTACCTAATTCTGTAAGTAATTATACTTTACAGAGAGTAATTATGAAAGATGTTTGTGAATGTTTATCTTGTCAATCTCCGCAAGTTTTACGGTTCTTCGTTGTCCTTGTGATTTTAATCTCGCGTTTTGAATGTATGCCATAATTATTGATCCTGACATATTACTTGTTGAAACTTTGTATGGCAGTGACGATGTACTGACTGGGCGGAATTTGCGAACTATCAATTACTGGGCCTTAATTAGCTCTGTGAGACGAGCATTGTAGCCGAAGAGATCAAAGTGAGACCCCATTCAATTAGTTTTGAACCAATATTTGCAACCATATTGTTCTGAGTATAGGTAGGTTGACACTGCAAAATCTTCTGAGACGAGGTCATTCCATGAAAGCTTAATGAATTTACGTATTGATTTGCAGAATATGATGAATTTTGGCCAGTCGGGTGTAAATGAGAGACTGATCCTGTGTCGATCGGTCCACGTACTTGAAAAGCAGCACGAAGTTCTCATATTTGAGCTAATTTATGTGTTGAAGGCGTCTTGTGTCCTGAGCTGCTAGAAATTTGTAACAAAAAATTGATTAATTTTTTATTTTCTTACAAATATAAACAAGGTAGCCTGCATTTCTAAAGATGAATGTCTGCAATAGGACCACAGGGGACTTTGATTAACTTTTGTTCAGAAAATGTTTGAATATAGATTTTACTGGTGTAAGTTTCAAACCCGAGTGAAAATTCATGAAGGCAATTGTAGAATACTCCAATTGATTCAATTTATTGAGAGTTTTTTTATTGTTGGTAAAATCATTCTTTGGCATGTACAAAAGCTTATTGACTTTGACTTGCTAGGTAGAGGCTTTGCAAATGAATGACAAAAGCTATGGGTGAAGAAGTTTGAATAGGAATTTATTTGGAAGATAGTTAAGTGTAATAAGGTTCGGAACAAGGATTGAGCTTCTTGTAGTGTAATAGCTTGTTTGAATTGCAAGAAAAAAAAATTGATGGTAGAACTACAAGGCTCTACTTTGGTGAAAGTTGGTAGGAAAGAGTTGAGAATTGGGGAGCTTAGTCTTCTTGTCAAGAAGTTTCTAAAGGAACACATGAACAGATTCACATCATCACCACCAGAAAAGAGCAAAACTCATCTCAGTCTGCATATAGGAGAGGGCTCTGAAATCACCCAGGCTTTTGCAACCATCCAGTAGGAGGCTATGAAATGGAACTTTCTCCTTCTTCAATGGATGGTCTTAGAGCCACAGTGGCTTCATTCTCAACTAAGTGAATAAAATAAGACTTGGTTGTTGAACCCCCTTCTTACAAGTGTTACAAAATCTGAAATAATAGTTAATTCAAGCATTTAGGAAGGAATGCCTTTAGAAACCACTTGATTACTTTTACGATTTTGCAATGCTAGTTCTTGAACAAAGCCAGATTACTTTCAAACTGTGCATGTATGAGTTTGTGAGGCCTCCTGATCACAAATAGGGCCCTATGCTAGACTATGTTTGAAAATTCATAACTAATTCAGTAATGCTTCAAAAAATATGAAACAACTTGTGTTAGATTCCTAGAATATTTTTCTTTGACAAAAAAATAAGTTCAAAATATTTGCATCAAAAGAAATACATAAAAAAAGGGAGATCAGCTCTTAAATGAGCGGTTTCTGAGCCTCCTCCCTTATCATATGAAACTCTAACCAAGCTCAAATAGTAAGACTACACACATATGCTTCAAAAGTACTTCAATAAGGTCTCACTTTGATCTCCTTGGCTCCAACGCTAGTTTCACAGACTGAGTTCAACCCCAGCACTTGTTGTCCTTACTTCATCCTGTTAGAAATATCATCACTGCCAACCAAATTTTAATACATAATAGAGAGGCATGCATATGAGAGGACTTGCAACTTGTAGTTGAATTGTTGAAACAGCCTATTGCTATCGTGCCAAAATTTTACAACAAAAGCTAACTTAGCATACCAACAAATAGATACCTATACACTTATAATATAAGTGTCTATGTTATAGTAACCTTCTATAATTATGTTCAAGGCTCACATGCTCACACTTTTATGCTCACATACTACATACATGCACATTCTATGTAAGTCATGACCTTCTCAATCCAAGTCTGTAAGATCTGAGATTTGAGCTAAGACTCTAGACATGAGTTGAAGGTTCAAATAGGACTATTACTGCAAACTCTACTAGAAATTCTCCACTTATAGTGAGGTTTAGCTACAAACGTTTACCACATGCAATGGAAACTCATCTATTCATTATATTGTACAATAGATATTCAAATGTACAGGAGATTCAATTGACGATGTCTGATCATATCTTAGGATATTAGTCCCTTGCTACACAACTCATGAATTAATCATGCTGGCACATCATTTACCAAAAGAAACCTAAAGAAGGAATACCAAGACAAAAGAATGAAGATGGAAATGCATGGAAGCGCTTCCTCTCAGTCGTGGGTAGAGTTGCTACCTTCATAAAGCAGAAAGTTGAGGCTTCTTTCCCTTGCAATCGTTGCGAAAGTGGTCATTGATTGCGGATGCCACTCTGTGGTCCACAAAATAATAACTGCATGAGTCCAAGATTATTTGGATACTGATTTCACTAAACTTCATTTATTACGTGAGCTTATAAATTTCCAAAACGTGAAGATCACAATTATACCTGCCGTTGTTCAAAGTGGTAATTGGGCTCATTGACTCATTGTGAGATTCCAATACAAGCATCTTCTCATACACGAGGTCAAACTTGTAGCAAATATCTTTGCTCAGCTCTGAAACTTCAGAACGCTCAAGAAGCCAATTGATCGTGAGGATTCTCTGCAGCTATTTCCAAATGGACATCCAAGGAATATGTTTTCGAATCTCTACTCCAAAGACATCGAAATCACAAATGATTCTCCACCTGCAAAAACCAAGAAAATCATATAATGATTTACATATCACGAAGGATTAATTGATAGTGCTCACTAATAGAAATTGCTTCTAGCAATAAGAAAGCTTACCAAAAAATATTCAGCTTTCAAAACTTTGTCCACGGGACACCCAAGATGATTTTACTTCAATCAAGCGTCTGCAAACTTCATGAAACTCCGGACGTAAAACAGGATCTCCGTCCCAACAATCCTTAATCAAGGCCAGCAATCCTTCGGGACACCCACTAGAAGGCAAGGCAGGTCTGTGACCTTCTCGGAGTCTGGAAGCAAGAACAGAAACTCGAAGATCTTGGTCAGATGAAAATGGAATCTGCTTGGTAAGAAGCTCAGAACATATTACTGCAAACCCATAGATGTCGAGAGGCTTCGGCAAAACTCTTGGATTTACGCCATAAAAACAGGCCCAGAAACCTCCACAGGGGTGGAACAGTTCTGGAGCTCTCCACGAACGAGTCCCAATGTTCATGTTTGGAACAAGAACAAAACTCTTTGGATATCTTGGATTGAAAAGTCTTGCACTTCCCAAGTCAGCGATTTTAGCGATGATACGAAAATCGGGATCATCAAATTCTCCACGCAATTTCAAAAGGATATTCAAAGACTTCAAATCTTGGTGGGCAATGCCTTGATTGTGTAAATAGGACATCCCCTCTGCAATTTGCAGCATTACATCCATGGCAACCTCCAATGGCATGTCATAATCAATACGCCTTTCTCGGATTTTGGTGATGAAGGAATATAAGTCTTCATCCATAAGTTCCATTACAATAGAAGATTTTCTAAAAATGCAAAACAACTTCACAACGTGCGGATGACTAAGGTTTAGTAAAGCAACGGATTCTTTTCTAAAATCCAATCTTGCATTGGAATGAAAAACCTTCATTGCACACTCCAGTCCTAAGAATCTGACCTTAAACACTTCCCCCGAAGATCCTGTGCTGCTGATCAGCTCTGCATCTCTCAAAAGGTTTTCATATAAGATTTGATCAGCGAGATATGATTCGTCCAAGTCTGACTCCTCTGAGATCAATGCATCCAACTCACTACTTGATTTCAACAGAATCACACTTCTTATTCTTTTCCTTGCCATTGTTAATACTATCAGAAATATAATATTCCCAGAAACTAGTAAAAAAATGACTCTTGCTCTCAGTTTGAAATCATTGTCAGGTGATAATCCTCCATCGTGGTACGCTACCCCGGTATCATTGGAACTTTCATCCATGTGACACAATTTCTTAATCCTACCCATGATTTCAATTGCTTCATCCCTCAAAAGTGTCAAAAGTAATTTCGGAATGGAATCCAAACAAATGGCGTTGGAAGGAAGATTCAACGGTGATTCCGTATAAGTGCCCTTGGAGATTCTGTAATCTATCGCCAGTTCAATTTGTTCCATGCCATCGACCATAAACCTGTCAAAATTACGGCATGTACTTCATTTGATTGATAATCGTTGATACAATTCAATGTCTACATACACTGCCCAAGATGACATTATAGACGCCCAATTTTCAAGTTCAGAATCAATCTCTACACAACAATGACAGGAAGATTGAGAGAGAGCATGCTACATAACCGAATCACGGCCAAAACTGAAAATTCCATCAAGAAAATTCTTGAAAGGGGACGGGGATTGTACCAAGGACGTCTTTGAGGATGAACTTCCCAGAATTCATTCCCCTGCACAGTTCACGAGGCAATCTTTTAACCCCTAAATGCCCAAGGCCTTATTTGAGCTTCTAGGAATTTGCTCTAAATTGAACAAAAAGCCAACACTTTGATAAGTTTTATCAATTTTTTTTGAAATGGAACTATACAAATTCAAACTAGATGTGCTAAAGATCAATTACAAAAAGAAAACACAATAGTATCACTTATAGATTGAAAGATTATAATGTTTAATCATGAGGGTGTTAAAACTACAAAAGCAACTTGAAGTTTTAGTTTTGATCTTCTTTTCACATGTCAAATCTAAAATGTTGGTGACCAAAAAATATGAGGTTAAAGGAGCCTCACATGCATAACCCCAATCAATTTATGGCTTCTCAAAATGAACTCTACAATATTTTTAAATGGTTTTCTAATTAGGTATTTGAGGCTCATTTCCAAGAGCCCTCAACACTACTAAAAGTCAAGATTTGCAATGGATACCCTTCTATGAAATCTTGAATAGAAAAATCATAATCAATCATTTTCAAGATCAAGCTTTTGATACTTAAACTAGACTCTTAAAAAAAAATTGCAAAAAGATTACTAAAAAAAGAAACTTACTTAGGTTTAATTTACCTTCAAAGTTTGGCAAACACTAAATTTTGGTGCCTTCGGCATTTAGGGGTAAAAGTCAAAACAGAGTGTGAAACTAGATAGGGCTTCATTTGATTTGAATTTGGGATGGGCTCATACATGCTCAACTTCAAACCTGCTTGTAATCCCCCAATGTTACCCCCAATGTTTGAATTGATTTTAAACTTTGAAATTGTACGGCTATAGTTCTCCTAAAATTAGGGTGGAATACACTTACTAATTTGATTTACTTTTGATTGTTAAATGTACATATACTTATTTATTGGAGGTCAAAGGGAGAAACAAACATAAAAAAGCAGAGTTGGAATTAAAGGATATCTCTATTGGAGGACCCTAAGCGAATCAAAGTAATCAAGCAGTAGACCAGAATTCTCTTCACCGTCAGCAACGGAAAGCTCCACTTACCGAACCCAAATACAATTGTGAGAGCGTCCTGGAGCAAAGATCGACGATGATCGGCGATTAGTGAATTGCGAACCGATTTAAATGCAAAAAAGAAAAGAGAGACGACTGAAATTTTGAAAATGCAGAATAGAAAACGAGAAAAGTATAAACAGAAGCAGTAACCAAAGTAAACACATGAACGACACGTTGAATCTGAGAAATGCAGGATAATTACCATTGCTGACGTTCAAAATTCTCCCTAGGCCAGAAAATTCTTTCGAAATCAGCAACCGAAACGTCATGTGTAAGGAATATGTCAATTGCAGAGATCCCGCTGCTCCAACAACCACAACAGAATAGTTCAGAATTGATAAGAAACAGTAGGACGACTCTAGCTTAGCACGACTGAAGGTTTCATTCTCATTGCTTGTCAAAACGTGCACTTCCAAACCTCTGCATCCAAAGGAACATTTTAATCTACTTCGGGCACACAGCACTATTTGCAAAGGAAATTCGAAACTGACCTTCCCTGCTAGTTACAGCGAGGGCAACACTCCCTCCCCCATCAAATGAAACAATCAAACCCGAACCCAGGCAATGGATCATGTAGGATTTGAAGTACAGGAACATTTCACCAAAACCGAGTGGAGTTACAAAATTAGTGTTGAATGTGGCAATTAAAAGTTTAGGAAGAAATTAAAACAACACACAACTACATCTGTCACTGGGCACCAATCTGAACACTTTACAAATAGAGTGACTTTGGTAAATCAGTGTCACATGCCCTACCAAGACAAATGAGTGAAGGCAGATATGTGCACGTACTGGAAACCCGTAGTACCATTGGGGTCGAACCGGAACAAAGCTGGTCCATCTAGTGATGAATCAAGTTCAAGACGCTCGATGTGATCATCTAATATGACAAACACATGTACGAACATCAACCTCAGCTTCGTCTTCAATCAGTATCACATAGCCTAAATTCCACCAGAAGCATCCTCTCGTTGCAAAACACAACGAAAGACAAATAGTGGAACATACCAAGCATACTGTATTGAAATCCCCACTCGGCCCATATATCAAATGCAGAAAAAGAATTTCCAATGGAATCTGCACAAAGCATGCAGACCAAGCTTCGATGTCAACATATACAGGCAGGAACATATATAACGCAACAATCACAGCAGAAAATACCGACAAAACAAACCTAGCGGATCATAAGCCTCCAAAAACCAAAGGGCTAGAGTCTAACATAGCCAACATACCGACAATGATGAACATTGGTGAACTGGCTAGGGCGATCACTTTACTTGTCCACTGTTCCAAATTCAACGCTCCAGGGTTGGCTGTGGCGAGGATTTCACTCGGACCCTGTCCCAAATTCAATGCTCCACGATAGGCAAGTTGACGCGTATGGCCATTATCAGCAGGCCGGCTCAGGAATCCCAGACACAGAAACAGAAACAAAAACAAGTACACCAGTTCAGACTCCGATGCACGATACCGCCTGCTTTGGGACCCCATCTTCACACCCTGCTCTTGTACCAAGTACTACCTCCAGCACGAATATAATTTCAGAGATCCCACCTGAAATATCGTCAGCACGTTTTCCTTAGTTCGATTCGGTTCAAGCGATTGATGAAAACATTGTGAAGAACTTCGGGTGCCGAATACGGGTTCCATTTTCTTGAGTTCTAGAAGAAAATTGTGTCGGTAGAAATCGCAGCACTCAAAAGTAAGAGAACCCACGCAGCGGCGGACCAGGAATGTGAACACTTGCAGGATTGATGAGTATGGTACCTCCGAAAACTGCAAGCCGAATCCAAAGTGAGAAGATCGCTGCTGATCACGAAGGTGGGGGAGTAGCATGAAGCGCAGCAACCACAGCGACAAGGAGCTTGCCAGGCTGCCAAAGAACATCATTGAAGCCGTGATGAATTGAAAGCAAGGCTCGCCGGTAACTTAACCCCAAAATGACTTGGAGGACATAATCTGTCCTCAGGTTTTTTTTAAGCTGAATAACACAAAATCAGCATCGAATTTGAGAAAACGATAAACTACACACAAGGTAGGTACACCCAAAATGGCACCTGACCTTAAAGCGCCCTGTACAACGTGCATACATTTTCAACATCAGTCATGTACCCAGACTGTAGATGGCGCTTTCAGAAATACACTTTGACTGTTAATAACTTTTGCATACAGTATCCAAATCCATTGTTCTTTGGTGCGTTGGAACATGCTTTCACTCACCAACAACAGTGTAAAAAAAATCTGAACAACATAATGACAAGAACTAGGCACAGTATGAAAAACTGGCGCTTTTGGATGTACCTAGTACCTACCTTACGTTATGTGGGGAAAACTAATATGATCTAATTGATGATGTGGCATGTATTATTGGTGATGTGAAAACTAAGGATAGGTTCTAGGACAAGGGACGCGCGAAGGGTGCCAACGAGGACTTCTAGGGCCGGGCGATGAGGGGGAGACCCGGTGAATGGATGTTCCGTCATCCAAGACATGGTTGTTCCCACCATCAGAGTTTAGGGCGTTTCCTCCTGTTTTCCTGTATGGAAAACCCCGCAGCGTGGAATTTAGAAACAATATTGCGAGAACAAGGGTTTAGGGTTTAGTTGGGATTGCTTGTGGTCTGTGTAGATTAGCTTTGGATTCATGCAAAGACTACTCCAATGCGGGGGTAGAATTCTGTGGGGAGAGAGAGGCATGGGGTGGTGATGGCGACAATCAATGCGGAGCGCCTGGCAATTGCAACTTGGCAAAGTCACACCTGTCCCCTTCTGTAGTGATTCAGCAATTCAATGTAATGTTCCTTGTGTTTTCCAGAGGGGTGGGAGAGGACATCGAACCGCCAATTTTGTTTTTTCCTGTGAAAGCCTAAGCAAACTTTAGTTTCACGGACTTCTGAAATTCTCAATTTCTTAAATTTTTTTTGTAGGTTCTTGTTATTTTGTATGCAGAGTGCACTTGCATTTGTTTGTTACCACATTGTCATGAAGTTTCTGTAAATGGACATGTTCACTTGGAGGTTGTTGCTGTTCAAAGAAGGTATCGTGCGGTCGCGTGCAACGCTAGCCTAGTAAATGGTTTTAGGTCCTACCTTGTTTGAAGTGGATTCCCTCCAAAAAAAATGCCAATTGTATGCACCAGCTAATTCTTCCCACAAGTTTGCTTTCTTGCCACACTTACTACCTGCGGCTATCACCCTCTGTATCTCCAAGCTGAATTGTCAAAAGCTCGGTGAAGGTTTCCTTGTGTAAATGCACTGTCCGATTTCTGTCAAAATTGGTTTGGTTGTTGTGCAAGCTTGAACATGGTGGATCCACCAGTTGGATCTTACATTCTCACTCTGTATTTTTTTTCAAAATTAATTGATATTGGGGCAATTCAAAAGTTAGTAAAATACACCCCTCACTTTGAAGTTGTACTATGTTGATTGAATGATGCTTTTTGCGGGGGGTTTTAGTGCCACCTATTGTAGCTCTTCTTACCTCACTATCAAAAATACTTGCAACTCAATTGACAACGACGCTAGTTTGTGAGCCTAAAAGCATGAGCTTGTGAGCAGTGAGCATAGGTTTTGTGAGCCCAGAAAATTAACCAAAAAAAACTGTGAATTTTTTAAGCCAAGAGAAAAAAAAAGTGAAGTCATTTTAAAAAAAATCTATTTATAGTAAAATTTCAGCTTTATGACCATGGACCTATGACCATGGAAATGTGGTTAATGTATTTTAAAATTTCAAACCCTACTATCTCTAAAGGGCCTCTCAATATCTTCCAAAAAAAATTTTGAATTTTTGAATTTTTTTTTGAGGTTCAAAATCCAGAATCTAACAAGGGGTTTTTGAGGGTGATGGAGTCGTGGAAAAAAAAAAAAAAAAAAAAAGTTTTTTTTTTTTTTTTTTCCGACTTTATCACCCTGAAATTCATCTCTCGGTACTGAGAGAAGGTTTTCGAGGGTGAAAAGTCGCAAAAAAAATGAACTAGTAACATAATCGGAAAAAAAAAAAAGTTGAAAAAAAATGAAAAAGAAAATTTTGAGAGCTCCAAAGCCCTCTACCTCCAAACCCCTTTCAATATCAAGAGGGATTTTGGAGGGTGATGGAGTTGCAAAAAAGATTTGAAAAATAAATAAAGGACTGAAAAAAAAATTGAAAAAAATTGAAAATTAAAAAAAAATAAAAATTGAAAGTCACAAATTTCAAATCTCATGAGGGGGATACTAGATATAAAAATCCAAAATTCTTAAAGCACGATAATAGGTCCATGCCCTAAAAATCACAAAAAATTTCACCAAAAATTATAGGCTCACAAGCTCACAAGCTCATAGGCTCACGCTCGCAGGCTCACAAAATAGCATCCCTGCTCAATTGACCCTAAACCCACTTCACAGCACGCATCGAAGTAAATCAAGCATCTAGGAGACTTTAGTTCGGCACCAAAAACCTGTGAACTCAAGGCCAATTTGCAGCACAATGGTTCACAATTTATCGATACAAAAAATTGCAGCGTGATCCTTTTTATTCTAACTTGCAATCAGAACCATTACATTTTCTCCTGCTTTCGTTGGAAAATTACTAAAACCCTAAATTCACAAGCCTATTTGACGAGGGGTGCAATTTTGAAAAGTTACAAAGTCATTTTGGAGTTAAGGTAAGAGGCTCATAAACTGCTCATTTAAAAGTTGGTTTGCCTTTTCCATATATTTCGTGATATGGGAATATTTTTAGTATATCTTTTAGTCAAGGAGAAATAGGTGAGGAATCTAACACAAGTCATTTCACAGTTTTTGAAGCATTATTGAATTTGTTATGAATTTTCAAGCTCAGTCTGAAATAGGGCCCTATTTGTGATCAATAGGCCTTGCAAACCCATATATGCACAGGTTGAAAAAAAAATTTGGCTTGGTTCAAAAACTAGCATTGCAACATGTAAAAAGTAATAGAAATGTTTCCTAAATGTGTCCTTGCCTACAACCGAAATGAATGCTTGAATAAAATAATCATTCTTTCAAATTTTTTAACACTTGAAAGAAGGTAGTTCAACAACGAATTCTTATTCTGAATATAATCAATAGACGCCTATCCACTAAGTTAAGAATGAACCCATTGGAACTTTGCAACCATCCATTCAATTAGTAAAAAACAAATCTTAGCATGCTTCAATGTAATCACAATTCATTTTCTCACAATCAACTATCCATTTCAGAGCCTCCTAGTGGATAGGTGCAAAAGCTTGAGTAGTTTATGAGCCCTCTCTTATAATAAGGTAGTGTGCTCTCAAGAGAGCTCTTTTACACAAAAGTACATATTCCACTCATTAGTGCTCCATCAATATATAAAAGATGTACATTTTTAGAAAGAAGATGCCTTTTAGTGACCACTTTGTTTCCACTTCAAAAATTTGTCAGTAGTTCAACAAAAGTCTAGAATTTCTAAAACAACTTTGATTACATGTCACTATCGGATTCTTCTTTATTGAAAATTTAATGAAAAATGTTTTAAGAAGCCAAATTCTAAATTATAGTAGCAAATCACTCCTTAAAAGGTCGTTCTATGAGCAATCTACCTTACCTTAGGCTCAAATTGGTATAAATGAAGCCATTCATGAAAAGAGATACATATTACCTTGTGATTGGTTTAAAGAGATGTGAACCTCTCAAAATCTAAGGCAAGAATGCAATTTCAACCATCTCTAGCGCACATTGTTCCTCTCACGTGAAGTACCTAGATAAGCCTATGATCACAAAGATTTGTAATTTGGGTATCTAATTATCTTGTGCAATGTTTTTATTGTTGTTTATATTTTTGAGAGAATGAATCGGTTGAAAAGACTTGTTGACAAGTGGAATCATATTAATCAAATAGAAATTGAAATTGATACTAGTCTTCAAATATATTTAGTGAAAATATATGGAATCATTAATAAATAGGGGTCATGATAATCCTAACCTTTGAAGGACCATAGCCAATTTTATGGAAAAAACAACCCCACTTAAAATTGCCATTTCTTTAGCAAAGAGTAAAAAAATTTGAATATTATTTTTTTTGGACATCTAACTATAGGATCTTTATACCTAACTAGTATGAAGTTGTGTTGAAATTTTTTTAGAAATTTTTTATTACATGAATTGCAAAATATCTACATTTAAAGTGAAAAATAAATAAAATTTCACCATAATTATTGTTGAACTAGATTATTTGATTTAATTTGAATCTTTTCAACTTTAATTTCTTGCACTATAAGTTCTAAGCTTTAAATCTTTATGGTAGAAAATTGAATTGAGAATTTAGAAAAAAATATACAAAAAAATATAAACTTTATTCTTAAAATATTTATTAAATAGAAGTAGGTACAAGATAGAAGGAAAATCTAAATTATTAATATCTCTAAGATGGAATCAAAATGCACTAATCCCAATGGTGAGAGTATTCTAACAAATAAAATACACCATGGGGAACTTCATTTTTCAAGTGTAAAAATTGCATTCAAAAATGAATCCTACAAGTAGTTTTTTCAAGAAGATGATCAAATTGCTTGAAAAATAAGATTGTCTATAACTTTCACATCAATTATGTAATGAAATATATCAAAGTTTTCCATATAGACAAAAATATAATCTATAAGAAGATTTTTTTTTTTTTTAGAAACTCAAATTCTTAAAAGAAAAATTTAATTGCCCCTCTTGATCCCTTATTTTGAACCTATTTGGACATAGCTTTTGTTCCCGAGCACCAATTGAAAAAAAATTATATTCCTTATGAAGTTAGTCAATTTTTCTAATGAAGCTTGAAAACCTTTGTAAATATTGTTTGACAAACTCTACATACATTGAACAAGCAAGTACACTATGAGGAGAATCTCCATCTCAAATGCTTCGTAGCAATGACAAGCTTGTCTATCACTGAGGTCCTCCTCACACGTCCTCACATGTAGCAAGCATCTCAATCAGTCATGATCAACGCTCACCTAATCAACACGAGAAAGACCAAAACTCACCTCAGTATCGTACAAAAAAACATTCCAATCTAATCAAAGCTCAAACAACAAGACTGCTCACACATGTGGTTCAAAACTATTTAATGGGGGTCGGTCTCAATTTCATCTCTAACTTTGGTTCCAACGCTAGTTTCAGAGTTCAACCCCAGCACTTGATTGTCCTTTCGTTACTTCATACTTGCTGAAATATCATCACTGCCAGCCAGAGTTTAATACGTAATAGGCAGGCATAAGAGAAGACCTGCAACTTATCATTTAATTACTGAAACGGACAGTGGCTGACGTGCAAGAATTATACAACAAAAGCCAATGATCGTGGACTAAGCATATGCGTGAAACCGTAGACAGAAACAACTCAAAGGTGATTACTATTTACATGATTGCGCAATCGGTACGCAAGTCGTGACCTTCCCAATCCAAGTCTGTAAGATCTGAAGCTTGAGCTGAGACTTTCTGGACAGGAGTTGAAGGTTCAAATAAAACTATTGCTGCAATAAGCACCTGCTCATACAGGAGGTCAAACTTGTAGCAAATATCTTTGCTCATCTCTGAATCTTCAGGACGCTCAATGCAAGAAGCCAACTGTTTAAGAGGATCCTCTGCAGCTATTTCCAAATGGACATCCAAGGAATGTGTTTTCGAGTATCTACTCCAAGGGAGTCATGAATTACTTTCAATTGCACGGTCTTGAAGGATTAATTAGCTGATAGAAATTGTTTCTAGTGATGTATAACTTACCTAAAAGTAGTCAGCTTTTGTCGCACTAAGGAACCAGACCAGTGCTCTTACTCACAACACATAGATTGACTAAGCTGCCTTTATTACACAAGTTTCGCTGCGCAACTCTGATGTGATGCCGAGCTTACTGAAAACAACAACGCAAACACAGCCTGGAAGTCGGACAGTCATAGCGCCTCGAGAGAGACGACAGAATCAAGAAACATCCACAACAAGATATCATCGACTACGATATCATCCATTCGTACTACACTTCAACAGCTAGTGATCGCTATCATCGTTCAGGACAATGTCCAATGAGAATTGTTCTAATACTCCCACTCATTGTCTAAGAACGTGAAGAAGCATCTCAAAGCATCATTCTCCCACTTGCTGCTGTACTTTCTTGGATATATTGAGTGCCTCCCTAAGTTTTTGAAAAATTTCAGGAGTGAGAGGCTTCGTCAAAATGTCAGCGAGCTGCAACCGAGTGGGAACATAAACCAGAGTTATTTCACCCTTGGCTTGGAATTCCCGAATGATGTGGAACATAACATCAATATGCTTTGTTCGTTTGTGAAACTCTGGATTGAGCACAAGGCGAATTGCCGATTGATTGTCAGATAGCAATGAAGTTGGATTCATCTGCCGATACCCAAAATCCACCAGTAATCTCCTTGTCCATACAACCTCTTTACTTGTCAGGGATGCAGCCACATACTCAGATTCAGTTGTGGATCCTGCAATACAAAGTTGCTTTCGACTTAACCACACAACCGGTCCATTGTTGATGATTAACACGCTCCCACTTCGACTCTTACGATCATTTAGATCTCCAGCATAATCAGCATCTGTGTAAGCAATAAGAGTCTGATTTGGTTTGTTATCAGATGAATAACACAAGCCAAAGTCAGTTGTTCCTCGGAGATACTTTAAAATTCTTCGTACAGCAGTGCAATGAATCTCTCGATAGTTGCTACTGTATTGTGCAACAGTTGATACAGCACATGCGATGTCAGGTCTAGAGTGCATGGCTAAGTATAACAATGATCCCACAATTTCTTGATATGGAAAAAGAGGATTGAGATCACCATCATCTTTCCTAGGGTAAACCAAATGTACATGTGGATCGCTTGGTGTCGAGACTGGCGAAGCATCTTGGAATCCATACTTACGTAAGATGGTCTCCGTATATCTTTGCTGATCGATGTATAACGTTCTTCGAAATCTGTCACGACTGATGTGAAGTCCAACATAAACATCTGCATCGCCAACAGTGACTTCGAAAGTTGTTTTCAAATGTGAGATCATATTATCCAATAATTGTTTGTCCTTGCACATAGCAAGCCCATCGTCCACCCATAGGATAAGAGTAAGCCTCGAAGCTGATGTCGAGAAGAATAAACATGGATCTGCAAGACTCTGAATCAGATTGTATTGCTTCAAAAAATCTGAGAATGTTTTATTCCATCCTCTGGCAGATTGCTTCAAGCCATAAAGTCCTTTTCGGACTCTACACACCTTCCCACGACTTCCTGGAAACCTTCGATAGATTTCTTCCTCAAAACCCTCAGGTAAAGCCATGTAGATTTCTTCTAGCAATGTTGCATTTAAATAAGCAGTCTTGATATCAAATTGAACAAGATCGAAATCCTCCGCTCCTGTGATTGCTAGCATGATGCGTATAGTCTCTGTTCTTGCTGTCGGGGCAAAAGTTTCATCGTAATCTGTTCCATAGCTCTGGGTGAAGCCTTTTGCTACTAAACGTGCCTTAAATCGTTCAATAGTCCCATTTGCCTTAACTTTGATTTTGAATACCCATTTATTTTTGATAGCAAACCTGCCTTTCGGTAAGACCTCCATAGTCCATGTTTCATTTTTCAGCAATGAATCGATTTCTTCAACCATAGCTCTTTGCCACTGCTCCTTATATTCACTCTTCATAGCTTCATTATAAGTCTTAGGCTCTTCAGGAAGAACTGAAATTCTCTCTGTAGAAGCTCCTTTTGCGACAGCAATGCATGATGTCGATAATGATGATCTGCTACAATTTTCAGAAGTTTTCAACGATTGCTCTTGTACCTCAATAGGATTGGTTGCATTGTAAAGATCTTCAATTAGCCTCGTTCGTATTGTTGGATTTAATTCATCATCGGAACATGCTGGAGATATAGGCCGATGACTCCCACGGTTTGCAGCACTCCTGCTACTTTCAGAACTCTCCCTCCGTCCAACAGTGTTGTTCATTGATCGATTATTGCTCCCACTGTTTCGATCTTTGCTCTCACTGCTTCGATCAGTGCTCCCACTGCTTCGATCAGTGCTCCCACTGCTTCGATCAGTACTCTCATAGGTAGGGGTTTCCTGCATGTCGATTAGCACTCCCTCTCGATCGCATTGAAGATTCTGATGAATCTGGTCTACGCATCGGGATGATGAAATACAGTTTTGACGTTGAGACAATAAGGTAGAAGCTATCTTACAAGTATCTGGGAGGATTACTTCAATTTGAGTAGCTTCTTTATGACCTGTTTTACTTGTTCCAAAATGTTGATGGCTCTCCTCATCAAATATAACATCCCTACTTATTACAATCTTTTTCTTTCGAGGACACCATAGACGATAGGCCTTAGAAGTATTACAATATCCCACAAAAATCGTCTCTCTTGCTTTACTGTCTAGTTTTTGACGTCTCTGTTTTGGAATATGACTGTAACACAAGCTACCAAATTCTTTGAAATTGCTGAGATTTGGTCTTTCTCCATACCACATCTCGAATGGTGTAGATCCTACAGTGGTTTTGCTGGACACACGATTAAGAGCATATACTGCTGTATTAACAGCTTCAGCCCAAAATTCCAACGGCATACCTCGTTGATGTAACATAGAACGGGCGCTTTCTACTACTGTCCGATTGTCACGCTCTGCTACTCCGTTCTGTTCTGGACAGTAGGGTGCCGTGAGTTCATGACGAATTCCTTTGCTAGAGAGATAGTCTTGAAATTTCTTCGACAGATATTCACTCCCGTTATCAGTCCGTAATTTCACCATCCTATTCCCTGTCTCATTTTTCACAAGCTTATACATACTTTGAAAAGTTGTAATAATATCCTGTCGATCCTTTAAAAAGAACACAAATCGGAAACCACTGTAGTCATCTTTATAAGATATAAAATATCGATGACCACCATATGATGGAACTTGAAAAGGTCCTGAAATATCAGAATGGAAAAATTGACCAGGTTTAGAGCTCCTCTTCCTCTCAGGATTCACTGGAAATGCAGTTCGATGGATCTTTCCGTGAGCGCATCCTTTGCAAACGAGATTCAATTTTGCTTTCTCCAAAGCTGGTAGACCAATTGCAATGCCATCCCTCGCCATTTGCTTCAACGTATGAGTGTTCACATGGCCTAGTCGGTAGTGCCATTTCTGCAATTCTTTGTCAGAACGAGAACGAGTATCAAGTGTATGAGTATCCATACTTGATTCAACCACATTGGCTGAACTATGATCTGTGGTAACGTGAATGTCCATACGCCATAAACCATCATGTTTATGTGCTGTCATCAATAAACGACCCGATCCATCATCTGAAATCATCTTGCAAATATCTCGTACATGAAGTATTGCAACTCGCTTCTCTGTCAATCGACTAGTCGAAATTAAATTGCGGCGCAACTGAGGAACATACAAGACATTCTTAAGCTTCAGTGAAGTGACGGTATCATTCACTTTAGCTTGAACAGTAATGTCTCCTATGCCTCGAACATAAAGTTTGCGATCATCTGCAACTGATACGCTCCACGTCATGTTATCGATTGGTTGAAAATTCTGGAACCATTGTCTCTTATCGGTCATATGCTCAGTTGCTCCTGAGTCTGCGAACCATAGATGCCCTGACTCTTGCTCTGAACTAACGCAGAAAGCTTCACTCGATGACTCCGATGACTGCGACGAGACTTCATGAACAACGCTCGCAGTAACATTAGCATGACTTTTCTTAAGCTTGCTTTTGCCTTTGTGTCGATGACTATGAGATCGTTTAGGGGACACTGATTCTTCTGAGCTTTGGCTCTGTTCGCATTCTCTGCCAAAGTGTCCTTTATGACCGCATTTGTAGCATCGAGAATGTCTTTTTAACTTAGCCAATCGGTCTGCTCGTTCTTTCTTCTGCTCAACTGAGAGAGAAGGTTTTGAAGATACGCTTCTTGTAAAGAATGCAGCATCTGCTTGCGTATCAGATAATCCCTCACGATCTTTCTTCTTGTTTTGATACTTGACCAAACGCATTTGGAGATTTTTCAACGTCTGCTCTGAAGCTGGAGCGCTGTCCCATGCAAGCATGAGTGGATCATAAGATGGGGGGAGACCACATCTGATCTTGGCGATCAATGATTTTTCACTGATCTTTTCTCCCAGATCATTAAGCTGTTTATACAGCTTTTGTAACGTACTGATGTATATTGCTATCGACTCTCCTTCACCTAACTTGCAAGAGAAATATTTCTCCTGTAAAGCTATAGTACATTCATCGGATTGCTTATCATGATAAGCTTGGAGCTGTGTCCACATCTCGTAAGATGTTTCACAATTTATCACTTCTTGCTTGTGATAAGAATCAATCGACCCTAGAATGGCTACAATGGCCTGCTTATCTCTCTGCTCCCACTGCGATTTCTCTTCATCGCTCATAGTATCGAGTTTCTTTTTCGTCCCACTGACAATCGAGAACAGATCACGAGACTTGAAGATGAAAGACATATGCATCTTCCATAACGCAAAATTTGAGCCATCATACCTCTCAACTGTATGGACCTCTTTAATCTCTGATGACGTAGCCATGTTTTCAGTCTTATCTCATAGACTCTCACTTAATTCGTATTCCTCTCGGATTTCTCACCGTCTTCCTCAGAATATCGATAAACTTTCACTGCAACCTCTCTGTAAACTCTCACTGCATTCGTATTCCTCTTGGATTTGTGATTGCAATCTTCCTCAAAATACTTTTAGACTCTCACAATGTCTGTATTCCTCTTGGACTCTTCACCTTCTTCCTCAGAATATCAACTTCAATCTATATCCTACTCTCTGGATTAACTTTACCCTCTCGATACAGAAACGCAACTGTAAACTCTAGCGCGTCGTGGGCCCATAACCTGTCGCACTAAGTAACCAGACCAGTGCTCTTACTCACAACACATAGATTGACTAAGCTGCCTTTATTACACAAGTTTCGCTGCGCAACTCTGATGTGATGCCGAGCTTACTGAAAACAACAACGCAAACACAGCCTGGAAGTCGGACAGTCATAGCGCCTCGAGAGAGACGACAGAATCAAGAAACATCCACAACAAGATATCATCGACTACGATATCATCCATTCGTACTACACTTCAACAGCTAGTGATCGCTATCATCGTTCAGGACAATGTCCAATGAGAATTGTTCTAATAGCTTTCAGAGAGTCTTTCTCCATGGGACGTCCAAGATGATTTCACTTCAATCAAGCGTCTGCAAACTTCATGAAACTCCGGACGTAAAACAGGATCTCGGTGCCAACAATCCTTAATCAAGGTCAGCAATCCTTCGGGACACCCACTAGAAGGCAAGGCAGGTCTGTGACCTTCTCGGAGTCTGGAAGCAAGATCAGCAACTCGAAGATCTTGGTCAGATGAAAATGGAATCTGCTTGGTAAGAAGCTCCGAACATATTACTGCAAACCCATAGATGTCAAGAGGCTTCGGCAAAACTCTCGGATTCACACCAAAAAAATTGGACATAAGACCTCCGCCGCAGTCGAACAGTTCTGGAGCTCTCCACGAACGAGTCCCAATGTTCATGTTTGGAACAAGAACAAAACTCTTTGGATATCTTGGATTGAAAAGTCTTGCACTTCCCAAGTCAGCGATTTTCGCGATGATTCGAAAATCGGGATCATCAAATTCTCCTCGCAATTTCAAAAGGATATTCAAAGACTTCAAATCTTGGTGGGCGATGCCTTGATTGTGCAAATAGGACATGCCTTCTGCAATTTGCAGCATTACATCCATGGCAACCTCCAATGGCATCTCATAATCGATACGCCTTTCTCGGATTTTGGTGATGAAGGAGAACAAGTCCTCATCCATAAGCTCCATTATAACGAAGGATTTTCTAAAACTACAGAAAAACTTCACGACGTGTGGATGACTAAGGTTTAGTAAGGCAACGGATTCTTTTCTAAAATCCATCCTTGCATTAGAATGAAAAACTTTCATTGCACACTCCAGTCCTAAGAATCTGACCTTAAATACTTCCCCTGAAGATCCTTTACTGCTGACCAGCACTGCTTCTTTCAAAAGGTTTTCATATAAGATTTGATCAGTGAAATATGATTCGTCCGAGTCTGACTCGTCTAAGATCAATGCATCCAACTCACTACTTGATTTCAACAGAATCTCACTTCTTATTCTTTTCCTTGCCATTATTAATATTACCACAAATATAGTAATCCCAGCAAGTACTACATTTGCTCTCAGTTCGGAATCATTGTTTAGTGATAACCCTATCTTGTAATATGGGTCCACGGTATTATTGAAACAACCCTCTAAATGACCCAATTTCTTCTTGCCCATAATTTCAATTGATTCATGCCTCAAAACTGTCTCTTCTATTGAACAATCAAACGCACTTTGTGCACTTTTTCCAAGGAGATGGTATCTGTCATCTTCAAAAGACTCGCTGCCCCTACAACCACAAAAGAATAGTTCAGAATTGATAAGAAACAGTAGGACGACTCTAGCTTAGCACGACTGAAGGTTTCATTCTCATTGCTTGTCAAAACGTGCACTTCCAAACCTCTGCATCCAAAGGAACATTTTTATCTACTTCGGGCACACAGCACTATTTGCAAAGGAAATTCCAGACTGACCTTCCCTGCTAGTTACAGCGAGGGCAACACTCCCTCCCCCATCAAATGAAACAATCAAACCCGAACCCAGGCAATGGATCATGTAGGATTTGAAGTACAGGAACATTTCACCAAAACCGAGTGGAGTTACAAAATTAGTGTTGAATGTGGCAATTAAAAGTTTAGGAAGAAATTAGAACAACACACAACTACATCTGTCACTGGGCACCAATCTGAACACTTTACAAATAGAGTGACCTTGGTAAATCAGTGTTACATGCCCTAACAAGACAAATGAGTGAAGGCAGATATGTGCACGTACAGGAAACGCGTCTTATTGGGGTGGAACCGGAACAAAGCTGGTCCAAATCCTGATAAATCAAGTTGAAAACGCTCCAAACTGTGATCATCTATGACAAACACATGTACGAACATCAACCTCAGTTTCGTCTTCAATCAGTATCACATAGCCTAAATTCCAACAGAAGCATCCTCGCGTAGCAAAGCACAACAAAAGACTAATTGTGAAACTAGCAACATACTGTATTCAATGAGCACTGGGTTTCAACGCAAAGTATTTAGGTTCCATGTTGAACTCAGTTGCAGAAAAAAATTCTCCTAAGGAATCTACACAAAGCATGCAGACCAAGCTTCGATGTCAGCAAATACAGGCACGAACATAACGACGAAACAATCACACAGCAAGAAATACCGACAATGAAAACAAACCAGACGGATCACGAGCCACCAAAAACCGAAGGGCTAGAGTCTAAGATAGCCAACATACCGACATCGTTGCTTGCGGAGTTGGCAATGCTGATCACTCTACTTGCCATCTGTTTTAAATAAATGTCTCCAGGGCTGTCTGTGCCGAGAATTTCACTCGGACCCTGTTCCAAATTCAATGCTCCACGGTACTCACGTTGATGCGCATGGCCATAATCAGCAGGCCCGCTCAGTAATCCCAGACACAGAAACAGAAACAAATACAAGTACACTAGTTCAGAATCCGCGGTCTCCGATGCACGGAATCGCCTGCTTTGGAACCCCATCTTCCCACCCTGCTTTGTACCATGCCAAGCACTACCTCCAGCGCTAATATATATAATCTCAGAGCTTCCACCTGATACAATGTCAACTTATTCTCCTTAGTTTGATCCGGTTCAAGCAATGAAAACATTGCGAAAATCTGGGGAACGGACTACCAGTTCTCTTTCTTGAGTTCTTAGAGAAAATTGCAGGAATTGCATCCCCGATTGCATCATTCAAAAGAGAGAGAACCCACGCAGAGGCGGATCAGGAACGTGAACACTTGCAGGATTGGTGAGTATCGTACCTCCCCGGACTGCGCGCAATCCGAAACCAGTGCAAAGTGGGAAGATCGCTGTACGTTGATCATGAAGGATCATGAAGGAGCTACGAGGGAGAGCAGCGCGAAGCGCAGCAACTTAACGACAGCGACAAGAGGCTCGCCAAGCTAGGGTGCCAAAAAACAAAGAATTGAAGCCGCCTTGATGAAAGCCAATATTACGTTCAGCTTGCAAGTGCGTTCAAATTCTTGTCAAGTGCATGCGTCGAAATACTTGGCCTGGCGCACACAAGGGTCCTGGAAGATATGAGCATCGCCAACGATTACCTTCAAGCGGGGATGCCGCTCGGTCGCCGCGCTCGCTGACCCCACTCATTCCCGCCACCACACCAACACCGGCCCACCTCCACTCATTCCCGTCACAGGAACGCGCCAAACTGAAGAAGTCAAGTGCCAGCTGCTGCAGCCGCGGCAGAGCGCTGCTGATCCCTTCCTTTCAACGCGGGGATATTGGAATACTCCATTATAAGGTAGAAGGCTCTTCAATGGAGCAGGTTCTAAAATGGTACCCTACCTTAAATGTACAGTATTTGTACATGTTGCTTTTTCATAGCTTTCAGTGCGAGACGTTAAACACCCCCCATTGAGCTTTCTGCAGAGGCTGCTTTACCCCCCGTTTTACCCCTGGAGAAAACGCAGGAACTTTTTATCAGCCACGCATAAATTTTTTTGCAAATTTTGAGTTCATATTTGGAATCAGAGGACCCAAATTAGATAGGGGGAATGAAGATAATAACAATTGAGACGGCACAAAATAAGGGGCTTGTTTTTTACATTCACCCCTGTGCAAAATAAAGCAGCCTCCGGAAAAGGCTCGATGGGGGGTGTTTAACATCTCACGCCTTGCAGTAGTGTACTGACAATGTATATTTTAGCTAGGGCACCATTTTAGAGCCCCATGCTCTTTCAACTTCTAAATTTGATAACTAATTCCACAAAACTCAAAAAAATATGAATCAACTTGGGTTTGATGTCAATTCTACTTGTCTTTTGAGGAAAATATATTGAAAAATGTTTCAAAATGTTTCTCCTCCCCAAATTTTAGTTTCATCCCTTAGATGCGCAATTACTCAGCCTTCTAAATTTTTATAGGAAGAAGAATGGAATTGGCATCTAGCACAAGTTGTTCCATATTTTTTGGACCTTTGAGGAATATGTTAAAAAATTTTGAAGTTGAAAAGAGACCATCAAAGGCGGTCATTAAAAGTCACTTCTTGGTGGAATGTATATAGTCAGTACATTGAAGAAAGAAAAATGTACCTTTGAGTTGTATTCACTTTTATTGCTTGCTGAGAGTTTGAGCCTCCTACTTTAATAGTTAGAACAACTAAGTTGAATAATCTTACAAACTATTCATTATATTCTTCAATTTTTTTTGCATAATATAGAATACAATTGTTAGATTTCATTTTGTATAATTAACATTCAATTCTCATACAAAGTCAATCAAGAATACAAAATTTTAATTTCAAAAAACCTAAACATCAATTTGGGTGAATTCTTTCAATTGTTATTCTTGACCATTGATTGAAAAGCAGTGGTGATTAATTTTTCTTTCAATTTGATTTCTTGGATATGTCAAAAGCATCCATATACACATCTTTTTCTTCAAAATGCATCTCCAAATTAGTTTCAAAATTAATTCTTTAGAGGTCTCAATGTAGGGGTGACAATGCCCAAATTATGTAAAATAGATATTATATAAATAAATTTTCATATGAGAAATTATGTTAATTATCTCTTTTTTGTAATTAGATTTTGCAATTTCATTGACCATCACATGATATCTAATTTCGTACATTTGAACATAACAATACAATTATTTTGCCAAAATCTAGTTAAAATTTAGAAACATTCCAACATTGAAACCTTTATAGAGTGAATTTTGAAACTTCATTAGAGACACTTTTAGAAGAAAAGATGTATACATGAATGTTTCCTACATAATTATCAAAGCAATCAAATTTTAAAAATTAATCTACAATATTTTTTCAATCAATTATCAAGAATATTGTATGACAGAATTCACCCAAAATGATGTTTAGGTTTTTTGAAATTGAAATTTGGTACACTTGATTGAGTTTTTATAAGAATTGAATATTAATTACACATGATGAAAAATAACATTCTATGTTATGGAAAAAAATTTAAGGATATAATAAGTAGTTTGTAAGATTATTAGAACAGATTATAAAGTAATGACCATTGTGTTATGAAGGGGTTCTGTACATTTGAGCCTAAAATTGACATTTTAAGAATCAAAACACAATGTTGAGTATTGGATTTGTAAAACACTTAGCACCCAATGCATGTGGTAATTTAGTTTTGATGGCACTTACATTCAACAAAGTCTTATCAAATGACTACTTTTAGTATTTTTTAAGTGAATATTCTTTCAAGTTTAATTTTAGAATCAAATAATTAATTTGAAAATAAACATGTATAGGTGATTGCAAAAAAACTTGTATTATTTGTTGCATTTTACAACAATAATTATAATTTTTTCTAGAGTATTTTAAAATTAGAAGAACTTTTTAAAATTAAATATATGTCTAATGTATGCACTTCTAAGCCCATGGAGATCTCTCTTTGTAATTTTAAGTACACACGTGCGTGAACATGGTATTTAACATGGGGCTATTTACCTTCATTATAGTAATTAAGATGATCGTATTTTTACATATAAAGATACCAAGGGCATATTTTTAATATCCTATGATTTTTTATAAACTCATTCATATTATACAAAACTTACATGTCTAATTTTTTCATATGTATATACAATAGAGTGAATAGACACTATAAAACTATTGTCATACATGTACACTTTCTTTATATATATATATATATATATATATATATATATATATATATATATATATATATATATATATATATGCACTACTTATATTGTAATACAATTTCAAATGACAAATAAAATTTTAAAATGCAACATTAGTTTTAAATATTTCTAAATTCTATACCATGTATTCTAAACAATCTAATATGGTGAATAACAAACAACATCATAAAAACATTAAACATAGTTATGATGCTAAAACTAAGGAAAACACCAATACCAGCAATATAACATCAAAAACATGAGAAATCAACACTCTAAAAACAATGTAGATTAATACCTGAATATGACCTCTATTGTAACATAAAAACCATTTTTTTTTCTCTCTCTACATATATATGCATTTGCAATAGTTTGAGTTTAGAATCAATAATTAAAGGAGTGTTCATAAAATACTAGTAAAAAGAAGATGATTTTAAACATTTACAAGCATATGTACAAGTAGTTAAGGCAAATCTAGAGTTTATAGTGTCAAAGCATGGGAAAGATCCTATACAATTGTTGTAAATCAATAAGTTCTATAGAATAGTAGTTGCTGTAGATAAATAGCTCCACCAAAAATAGCAATCACCTTGCGACCCCAAACTCTCAAAATAGCAAAAGAGAGTAGAAAAAATCAGAGTTTGAAATCTTATCCACCTTACACAAAAATTCATCAAAGGTGCAAGACAACAATTGCAATATTAATGTTTTCAGCACCCCTAGCCGCACAAGAATGGAGGTAAGTTATTCCAAACCCTAGAACTATTTTTCAATGGGTATTTTGTGAGAATACAAATTGGCCCCATAATACAGCCTCATTGAAAATTTACAACTCAATTTTTCTGTCTTAGAACAATAGATTCTCATATCATTTAACTTATAGATTATCACATTGTTGGCATACTTATGAAAAGATTGGAATATATAGGCTAACATTATTTGACAACTACAAAAAATGTGAAGAAAAAAATCTTTAGATTTCCAAAATTGTATAAGTTTTATCATTCACTTAAAAAAATTTGTATACATCTATATTCATTGTGCTATAAAAATTTGTATAGACCCTATTTGTAAAGGCTAATTTATTAATAAAAAATCCTACCAAATGATGTTTTTACATAGCCTAATTTAAATATAATAGGTTATGTGGTATTTCAAGGACCCTATAGTAGCCCTACATATTATAAAAAATTTATTTCCTTTGAATTAAATGAACCCTATCTTTTAACTCACATAGTTTTTAAAAAATTGCAAGTTATCTCCCCGGGCTTCTAAAATGAAGGTAATCACCATAGGAAATTTGTTAAAAAAATCTCTAAGTAGAAAAACTAGAAAAGTGCCAAATCTCAAGAAGATAGATACTTCAATGTTTTAAATAATAAAAAATACAAAAATTTCAAATAAATAAAACAAAAATTGGCCATTTGCAACAACTTTATAGAGATAATCATTCACTAAAGAAAACACCAAACTAATTTTTATATTTTCAAAGTGCAAGCAAAAAGAAGTTTATTTTGTAGACTTTTACACAACATTTAATTATTTATTTTTGAAATTTTTTTGAACACTAGCTAAAAGTATACTATAAGACCAACTACTTTAAATTTGAGCTCCAAATTTGTTTCTTTGGATACTACCTTGTATAAATCCCCTCCAAAATGGCAAGAGTGACATAATACTGGGATCCATTATTAACTAATAAAACACTTTTGAAAAATTTCAAAGAAATAATTAATGTATATATACAATAGTTATAAGTATCTTGTGTATAAATTTTGAGTCATTTGGAGGCAAAATTCAATAGTTATGGCCAAAAAAATAATCAACATACAATGTGTGACAAAAAATAGTACAAGTATTTATTGCAATGACCCAAAACTCTTGCTTCCATTATAGTCTTTTCGTCAAAAAAGATAGAAAAAAGAAGCTCTCAAGGTCCCTCCAAACACTTTATCAAGGATACACTACCTAGGAATTTATTGTAAATAGGTTCAATTTATAGCAGATTGTTGACCTACTCAATGAGATGAAAAAACACTCATAACGGTTTATTGTGCAATGGATAAATGGAGACCTCATATGCGTTGCATTGAGGAAAAATGACTATTTTTAACAATATTATTGCAATATACATTGAGTACTGCATAAACATTTACTCAATAGAATATTAAATTAATACTGTTGTAATACTAAAAAAGAGGTTACTATATGTAGTATTGAATTAGTGCCCAAGTTAATCAATATTATAAAATATGTTCTTTTATATATATAATAATTGCAAAATATAGATTCAATATTCATAATATTAATAGCTCTATGAGGGGTTGCCTATTGCTCTTTGCGACCCTCATCTATGAAATGCATTCCAATATCAAGGTGTGCAAGGTGTGTAGGGTATACAAAATATGTTGGAGGCATGTTAGCAGAGTTTGTAATTAAACTAAATCTTGTCATCCAATGATAAAATCAACCAAAATATTATATTTGGAGTTAAAGCCATCAACAAAAATATTTTTTTTAATTATTTTTTTTGTATCCTTAATCCTACAGTTCTTTTCTACTATGTATTTTGATGCATTTTGACAAGTGTCCTATAAGATACTAATGGGTGTGAAATATACCACACCATTTCATCCCTTAAGGTAGGAGGCTTTGAAATGGAGCGGGCATTAAGAATGGCCCCTATAAAAGGCTGAAAAATGGGCAATAGGTGGTTTTCAAATGGACCTTTGTAGTCATTGAATGAGTCAAGGAGAAAGTCATTATTAATTTGGGGAACCAATGATTATCTTTGCTTTTCCATCTTTCTTTAGAAGTTGCAAGTGAACCATTCATGAAAGACCTAAGGACATAAATAGGGACCTATGACACATCTTGTTTAAGAATTCATAACTAATTCGAAAATGCTTCAAAAAATATGAAACCACTTTTGTTAGATTCTATATCAATTTTTCTTTCTGTGAAAAAAGGGTTTAAAAGATTTCCATCCAAGTAAATACATGGAAAAGGGGGAACAACCCTTAGATGGTCCATTTCTGAGCCTTCTACCTTAGATAAAATTATTTGGTATATTCCACATCATTTCATTTGGAAAAAGGTAGTAACACTGTAAGGTGCTATGGAATGGTATGCTAAAATCCTCTTTTTAGACCATAATGAAAGTATGTAGTAAAATGAATTGATGTATTAGAACAACAATATTAAAGTAGCTTATAAAAAAAATCTTGTTTGTATTGAAACTTGCATGCTATCATAATAAAATTTGTTCATTGTCAATATTGTTGCAATATGTCGAATCAAAAATTAGCATCCTTGTTAGAATTGTAATTTTTATCATAGTATAGTAGTAGAGGTTCATTGACAGGGAATTTTGTATTGGATTAGGAATAAGAATGAATAAATTGTTATTCATAAAGCAAATCACTAGCTATTATTGACACTTTGACTTGCCACTTGCAAGCCACAACAATTAGACCAAATGCACCACCTATGCATACACAAACATGGGCAATTTGCACAACTGCTCACCACTTGTGAGCGTGCAAATTGATTCTAATATACTACAACAACGCACCAACTATGCGGTCACACAAATCACTTGTAATAATATATTTTATTATTATTGATATTGTATGTATAACTAATTGACTAAGAACTCCACAAAATTCTACAAGCTGCATAAGAAAGTAAGAAAGAGAGAGAAGACAAGTAGTCTACTAGACTTTAAGCCAAGTGGAAATCTAAGGACATGATTGTTCATTTTAAAAGCTCCTTCCTATCTATTTGTCCTACTTCATATCTTTTGATTACACTACTTGATATCTCATCTCCATGAATTGGTCCTTTAAGCTATGTGAAGACTCTTTGAAGTCTCCTTAGTTAAGCAATGATGAGAGAAGTACCAATTTTATAAATAAAATTAACATGTAAATTAAACTTTGGTGTAATGGTTGAGTGCAATGATTTGTAATGGTAAGGTCTTAAGTTCAAACCTGAACTTCATCGTTTGAAGTTAGGACACTTGATTGTGGACATGACAGATAATGTTATTCAACCCAATTGTTGACTTGGCATTCAAGGTTCTTTGACTAAATTGTTGATGTGGCAATTGACTTTCCAAAATTTTGCAATGTTTTAACATTTTCAAGAAAAAACTTATCATCTAAACTAATAGAAGTGAACAACAAATTTCAATAGAATATTAGCTGGTACAATGCAACCAAATCAACTGAAGTGAACAATAATTTTCAATTCCAATTCTGTTGTTTTGGACACTGCATTTCTACTTATGACGGTGGCTTAAATTCAATTAACCAACTACCTTATTGTTTGCATTCAAAGTTGTACTTTTGGTTGTTTTGGCACACTCGGGCATTTGAGAAAAACTTTATTATTTAGAATGCATAGTAAACCAACACTTAAGCACTTACTAGTGAATGAAAATTTAAATTGAACAAAGAATTTGGTTGCATTAAATTACTTTTTATAGATGGATAAATGATTGCTTATCCCTCCTTGCACTGCAAGAGAAATGGACCCTAATCTATAGAATTTTTGATAAAAAAGTATCCGAAATGATAGCCTAAGGTTCAAAATGATAGCCACAACTTTTGGAAGTTGTCACTTTGTCAATGTAGTCAATATTGCAATATTCATCAAATTCTTGTTAATTTCTCAATCAATTTTGACAAACAAGGTTAATGTCTTCTTAGAAACCCAATAAGATTTTACATATAATTTTTATTTTAGATATAAAATGATGAAGTTATCATTTACTAACATCATGAAGAAATGTACCTCATTGCAATTTTCAATCACTCATCCGCATTAACATCTTAGCATTATTTGTCTATAGGGGTGAAAAGCTCTTTCTATATATTTGGAGTGGTAGGAGGTAGTTCAACCCATGTGGGGTATATGAATTGTAGAAGTTATAAGAGCTCATAGTGAAGTTAGAAATCCCAAATTTTGTACTAAAATTAGGATTTTAAACCTCATTCAAGCATAGTAAAATGATTTTCTATAAAAACTTTGAATTAAGATTAGTTAGAATATAAACTAGAATTTCAAGTTTAAAAATCCGTTTGACATTTCAAGTTGCCAATCAAAAGTTATGAAATTTCAAAAAAGTGTTTAAAATTGTTCTTATTATATTTTTTTCAAACTTCCTTTTTGAAATCTGTCCATAACTTTTAATTGGCAACTTGAAATGTCAAACAGATTTTTGGACTTGAAACTCCAATTCATATTCTAACTAGTCTTAGTACAAAGTTTTTTTATGAAAAAATATTTTACTATACTCAAATGAGGTCTGAAATCCTACTTTTAATACAGAATTTCAGGTTTTTAATTTAGTTATGAGCTCTTACAACTTCAAGAAATCATATATCCCACATGGGTTGGTCGACCTCCTACCTCCGTATGTGTATATAAAGAACTTCTCTTCCCCATTCTTTTCACAAAATACAAATGGTTCATGCGGTAAAATAATTTAGTGAATAAATTAACTCCATGATCTTAATTTGTTCTGGTCAATATTCTTAAAAGTTGATAAAAAAAAATTAAAAAATTATAATTAACCAAAAGTATTTCATCTAAAAATTCATCATCCAATTTATTTTTCTAATCATGATTTCAACTATTTTATTAAATCTTTGGAAAATAGTTTTTTGGATTAAGTGATGTGATAAAGTAAATCCACAATGGCAAAGGAGTCAGAGGAAGAACTGTATGACGTGTATCTAAGTCCGAAATGACAACCAAATCAACAGAATCCTGTCAATTAAGTATCCAAAACATAAATTCCTAATCTATAGCATAATTGATAAAATTTTATCAAATTTTCAGTCAAATAGGATACCGTCTCATTTGTAGTGTCAGGTCATTTATTTTTTTATACAACTTCTCATTTTCTTATTGAATGTAGATGGGGTGCTTTCTCATTTTAGTTAGCCACTTCTTTTTAATTGCAAGAATAATTTTTTCATTGATGAACTTCATGCATTAATACATTAGAATGGATTAGAAGGCAACAGAAGCTCATTTCAAAAGTACTCCCTTGGGTGTTCTATATATTGTTAAGAAAATAAAAATGAACCCTATTTGCTAAAAAATTTGAATTTTTGAAAAAATACTAAGAAACCTAAACTAATTTTTTTTAAATAATAATTTTTTTTGACGTGGTAGTCTCGACCATGCCAAAATATCAATGTGGTTTGTTTCCAAGGTCCAAAAACTCAAAAAAATTGTGAAATTTCAATACCCTCAAATCTCCCTTAATGTTATTGATTCTTTCTAAACAACAAGCCAAAGTCTTATGAGCCCATAAAACATTATTTTATAGTATGGATTATTGTATGACTTGGCAATTGCAATGAGGTATGTAAAATTTTGTTAAGCATTGCTTGCTCTTTATAAATCACTCTCAAACAACATGCTCCAAAATATTGTAACACCTATGTTTGTAAATTGAATCTTCCATATCATAAAATATTGTTATTTTTGGAGTTGCTAGTGTGTGAGCTTCTGAGAATGTAACCCTATGGGTAGGAAAAAAAATTTCAAAAAAATTGATGAGGAATCTATGACTGTGGATGTACCTATAAGGCTATGACTATGGTTGCAAAACACATACTATTTGTGGCTTCTTTGTTCATTCTTTTTCAATTTTTTTTGAAAACTTTAAGTTTATTGTAAAAGCTTTTATTTCTAAATTTAGCATGAATAATACTTTTTTTTTATAAGAGAACCAATTGATTATGATTTAGATCTATATGTGAGTCCTTTTTTTTTACATTAATTTCATTACAAGGGGATTATGTTACCAACAAAATAATTTATATTTCACAGCCCATTTTTTTGGTAGAGACTTTCTTTACGGTGTACTTTAATTTCACTCTTCATTTTTTGGAGGGAAAAAACCTTGCTTGGTGTGAATAAAGTTTTTTGCTAACATGTACTTTATATTTTTTTACATGCATATAATTTATGGTTTCTATTTTATTTTTCTATATTTTATTTTCTGCAATAGGCGTTCTTTTTAAAAAATGATTTACCCTTCTGACACCATATTTTTTTCATGAAAACTATCTTGCTCACGTGATGTTTTTGATCCATTTTTTTTTTCTAGTAGAAAATCCGTACATAATATTATAGTTTTTTCTTACACCAATTTTTTCATTTAAACTCTTTGGTTAATATGACTATATTTATAAAGTGACATTGATTTAGGGGTGCATTGTACTTTTGTTGGTGAAAATAATTGATTCAATTTTTATCTGTAAAGTTTCGAATAAGACATTTTGATATAAGTGTGAAAAATAATTTTATATAACAAACCTATTTTATGCAATAGTACTTTATATTTGGTATGATTCCATTAACAATTTTTTTCATATTTTCTTGAACAACAAATTTCATTAAAGATTTTTCCTTATCAATGAAAAATCCATTATTTGAATAATAGGATATTTTTTTAAATAAAATTTATTTTTACACCTTATTTTTTTAGGGTGTACACATTTCTTTCAATAAATAAATTATTTTTCTTGAATTTAATTTTTTTAAATTCAAACATTGTAAATAGTAAATTTTAATTATTGCAATCAATTGCTAGGATCAAGGACATTATGGTTGATTTTAAATAGTAAAATTTGGAATACAAGATTGTGAACGAAAATGAATCACACAACATATAGCCATAAAAGATACAAATTCAATCATAATGAAAATCCAAACATAATGATTTGACTTATGAAATACGTCAATTTCATGAGCCTAAGTTACAATAGACATTGTCGTAGAATCCTTGTCATTAGAAGAATTTGAAGTCTCTCTACCCTTGGATGTTAATTCATCTATAATTTATAATGTATTGAGAGCGTATGAAGATTTACGACGTTTGAGTTTAGAACTACTAAACACTACAAATGCTAATGCTAATTGTTGTACTTAAACTAAAAGATCAAAAGGCTTTTCCAAGTTTAAGATCATTTTTTTTCCTTCTTCACTTATCCTCTAATATCACTCATTTATTTTTCCAAACTCAAATAATGCATTGTTAAACTTATAGAACATCACAAATACCATGAAAACCATTCAATTTGTTAGTTTTTTTTTTGCTCTAGCTCTTATTGTGTGTATAAGTTCTTTCATTTTCTGTTGTAATCTTATTGTATTTGGAAACTCCTACATTTGTAAAGTGGACAATTTTTTGCTGTACAAATCCAATGCCAATTAGATTAAACAATAATTTATAAAATAGAAATCAAAATAACTTATCAAATAGAGTATGAAATTTATCTACATAATTTCTTACCGAAAAAATAAAAGATGTGAAGATCTTTTATAGCATAGAATACTATAGCTTTTTGGTTTTATGTGCCTAACAACATTTCAATTCAAACGTCCTCAATATCTTGTTGAAGCGTTCTACATGAAGGCATTCATATTTTTAAACCTTATATAAGGCACAAATCAAATTTACCCATGGGAGTCATGGGAGTCTTCTGTAATCTTAAGATATACACAAATTTTTTTAGTTTATGTTTTTTAATTGAATGTAAGGTTAAATACAAAATTTTCAAATTATAATGAAACATAAAACAAAATCAAATTGATAATTTGATATAGCTTAAATAGATTACCTACTTGTTAATGTCATGCATGATATGTATAACAAATTCTATTTTTTTCTTTGTATTTAACATGATGAAATTAATAACACAATGCCAATATTTATCCTTCGAGTGCTTCTTATTAATGTACTTCATTCAAGAGATGAGGTGGTGGTTACCGTTACAAACAAAGAACTTGAGATTTTTTTTAAACTTGAGCTTGAATATGAGTTGCATGTGAGCGTTGAAGATATATATATATTTTTTTCATGATAGATTTTATTTTTTCATCTTTTTTTTCATGAATTCTGAACTCTCTCTAGCTTTGTTAATTGTTATGACATAAAAAAAATTTATTTCATCACGGTGTCGTGTTGAGAGGAGTGCGCTTAGGGAACACACAAGGTGTCTAGCTGCAAATTGTTAAGTATCAACAAGAATGTATTGAAACTCGAATCTTTGCTTGATTCTTCACTTGAATCTTCATTTAGTCTTCCGTTAGTCTATTCTGTGTGGGTTCTAAAGAGCCAAGGGTAAGAGTATGTGATAAGAAACAAGTCCTCGAACAGGTAAAACGGGACGGTCAAACCATGAGTTGAGCCATCCAAGAGATTGGCTCCTAAAATTTCAAATTCCCAGTGACTAGCTTTAAGAAATAAGCTTCACCGTGAGAACAAACAAGTCTCGACCATATAAGCCATTAACCCCACTTCGTCACCCACATTCAACCATGTAGGCAATTAACCCTACTTTGTCATCTACGACATAAAATGAAGCTAGCGTTGATTTTAATCAAGCCGCCCGCAACAACAAGATTACAAAGCCACAAGCCACACATACAAATACACAAACATACAAATCTTCAAAACTTTTTCAACCGCAACTCCAATTTCCAAGCTAAACTTTGGAAGAATGTCACTATTGCTTTACAGATCCAAATGAGATAAAAGATAACTTTCTAAAAAGTTAACATAAACTTCTATTTAAAAAAATAAATCAAGTGACTCTAAAACTTTGTTCAAGGGTCGTTGCAGGGTGATTGCAAGAAACACCTGTCCTATTTGTTGCGTTTGGCTGATTTTTTCAGGAGTACTTTAAAATTAGAAAATTAATTTTTAAAAAATTTAAAAAATATAAATAGTGTATATACCTCTAAGATGAAGGTTTTGACCGAAGGAAATGGATAGAAAAATTCTCTAAGTACGAGAACTTGAAAAGTGCCAAACCTCTAGAAAATACATACCTTCATGTTTTAATTAGGGAAAAATAGTAAAAATAGATATTTTCAAAAAATAAAAAGTGTCCATTTGCGACAACTTTATAGAGATGGTCATTCACCAAAAAAACCACCAAAATAATATTTTATATGTTTCAAAATACAAGCAGAAGGGAGCTCACTTTGTAGACCTCCACACCTCACAAAATTAACTTTTTTTAAAAATTCTTCTCTAAAAAGCTAGAAGTCTATTAGAAGACCATCTCATCCAAATTTCATGTCAAAATCATTAAAAAAAGGTATAGCTCAGGTATAGAAAACCCCTAAACTACCAAGTGTGACATCCAATTGGGGTCTATTTATGGATAGTAAACTATTTTTGAAAATTATGAAAAAATTATGGAAGGTTTATGATAGTTATGAGCACCTTCCATCCAAATCTTGAGTCAATCAGAGCTAAAACACAAAAGTTATGGCCAAAAAACAAATCAGAATGCAACGTGTGACACAAAATAGGACAGGTGTTTCTTGCAATCACCTTGCAAGAAACACTTACCGGTTTTGGCTCAAAATAGCTCAAAATCAATGAGTCCTGTGAGTCCTATGACCTGTTGAAATTAAAAAAATTTAAATTGAAAAAAATATGGATAATTTGAAGAGCAATGAGAATATTATGTCTCTCGAAATTCAAACCTAAGAAATTTTTTCTCTAAATGTTATAGACAATGAAAAATACAATGAAAATAGCTCTTTTTTCACTAATTTGATAAAAATAGTAAAAATAGTAAAAAAATGAAAATGAAAAATCCATTTTTTCTTCAAGTGAAGTTCTTTCTTTTCCAACAAATTTCATCTTTGGAAAAAATAAATCCTATTCTCTACACTTGCACAAAGTTAGCTACTTTGACGACATGTGGAGGTTGAACAGTATAGTATTTTCAAAAAATATCTTTGTGGTCTTGTGTAACTTTAGGTGAGGTCCTTGCATGCCAATTTTCAACTCAAAATTTGCATTTTTGGGTCAAAAATAGGACTAAAAACCCTCAAAATGGCCAAGGTAGACATTCAATCGGGGGCAATTTAAAAATAGTAAAATAATTTTGAAAAAATTGAAAAAATTACACAACATATAAAACTTTTGTGTGTATCTTCATTCCAAATTTCAAGTTGATAGGAAAAACTATGCAAAAGTTATGAGCAAAAAACTACCCGTTGGAGGTCAAGGGGACAAAAAATAGGACAAGTGTTTCTTGCAATCACCCTCAACTTCTATGGTCGTCCAAAGTTTCAGCCTTAAGAATAAAAAGGCAACAGACCTTCCTTCACTTCTACACCCACAACTCACTCATGGATGCTCCTAATAGAATGATTGATATTATCTAAAAAACTAACTCAATTTTATACACTCCCTCTAAATTTCATTGAAAACCAAGAAACTGTCCGTCTTCTATGGTTGATCAAAGTCTCAACCCTCCTTCATGAAAGGCAACAAACCTCCCTCCACTGAAACAAGCACAATCCTCAACTCACAACTCCAAATCAAGCAAGTGAGATCAATTTAAAAACTACACACCATGATACGCAAGTTCTTAAATTTTCATTTCAAAATTCTTCAAACTTACAACACAATGCATCCTTAGATATTCATGTTCCTCTTAAACTCACAATAAAAGAGAAGATGAATAGTATCCACCTTTCTCTCCATCTTATCTTCACTCTAACCACACAAATAAGTGGGGTCAACCCCTAATTCACTCCCCAAACTCCTCTAACAATAATTGAATACTTATTTGGCCTCACAACTATCTCCTTATTTTTATTTTTGAAGGAAATTCACTTCAAGTTCACCTAGAAGGCAAACCATTTGAATATTTTCCTTCAATTACTTCACAAACACAAAATTATTATAAAAAATCACTCCAAGTATGGAATGAAAAATTAAAACTCAACATACATCTATTAGAGGTAAGAAACTAGAGGTTCAATCAAAATATCACTCCATCTTTAAGAATTTGAAGATGCGTTTAACAATAGCATCAACATAATCGGCACGATTCGCCTTAGTTAAAAAGTTAACTGGCCCCTCTAACCATTATTTGTGACCACAACTCCATTCGATAAGCCTCACCATGCCATAATATTGCTCGTACCCTAAACCTTCAAAATATCTTTCAAATGTAACTTCACAGGTGCTGGGTTCAATGCATCCAACTTGCAATAGAATCACCAATGTTCAAGCATCACGTTAAAAATTGTCGTGCCATTGTTTCTTTACACAAGGTTGTTTTGGTGGTCACGATGGTCCAGCTTTGTCTTCTAGTCACCTATGTAGCAATGAAGGACCTAATGACAATTGTGGTTGATCCGACAGTTGCAATAAAGGAAATTCAAACTCACGCTCTGATTGAAAATTTTCATATCGGGACTAAAAAAAACCCTCCAGTTCGACATAGTATAATCTAAATAAACAACAACAAAAATTCAAATCAAATGTGATAAACTCTCGAGTGAATCCTTCTCTTTATAATTGCCTGTAACAACAAAGAGAAGGCGTCACTTTGAAGCCATTTCAAATGGAGTCATCTTATTTGTTACGTTACAAATGTCAAAACCTACTTAAAGTATATAGATGTATATATTTTTACATAATGTCTGCATTTGCAACACGACAATGATATTCTTCTTCAAACTTATGCTTCAACAAATTGACATCACAAGAGAAGGTTGGTCTCATCATGGGCATCACTACCATTCAATATAGAAGAATTGAAAGATATAATAAATAGTTGGGTTTCATTCTCAACGATGCAATGCTGTTCATAGAGTTCACCTTGTGATATTGTTGTTAATTATCTCTAATAAGTCTTTTTCGTCTTCCTCCATGACTCCATGAAATCATTCGTCGCATCTTCTTCCATTGATTTACCTTCACCTTAAAAAAAAGTACAGTAGCAACTTCAGTGTTTGGTGTTTTAAAAAAGATATCTTCTTACCAAAAATATGTTGAAAACACATTCATCTATAATAAAGAACCAAATATCAATCTTAATTTATAAACTTGTATATACAGAATGAAATGTTACATCGATTAAATATTCAAAAGAATGAGAATATTTTTTAAAGATAGATTAAAAAAAATTCAATTACAGTAAATTATTTCAAGAATAAAATATAATTTATATATATATATATATATATAATAATAATAATAAAGAATATTTAATCAATTTGAACGTTTTCCTCTAAGTCTGAGCTCAAGTAAATGAAGATAAGCTCCAATGGATTTTTAAGATTATTATACGCATGCATATAAGTGTCTTACATCAATGAATTGTCAATAATGATAGAAATCTGAGACTCTGAGCTATACACTATTATACTATATCTAAGGTTTCTGGTAATATCAATTTAAATCTCCTTTGTTTAGTTTTAGAAAAATTAGTACTTTGAAATTTAATTTCAACTTTAGATGGTCATTTATAAGCGGAACCTCTTACCTTATCTTACCTTATCTTACTTTAAGTTTGTCTTTAAGGGTTATTAAGATAAAAAAAATTCCAAACTGTACTCACTAATGTACCTACTACTTAATTAACCAATTTCGTTTATCTCTATCATCATTGACTAATCCACCATTTCTGTCTATTAAATTTTTTTTAAAAGAGGAAATACTCATTCTAAGCACTTAAATAGACTGACTATGAGAGTGAGCGAGTAACTAATCTAGAAGTCCTTATATGCCAATAGAATTTGAATAAATTATTGACAAGATTCTCACTGACACGCAGTTCTTTACAATTGAACATATCTAACAAGTAATTCTGGTGAACTCATCAGTCAATGTCCTTTACTCAAAAAGGGATTTGTCTACCTCATAGATTTTTGTATTTGGAAAGAAGACATTGTCAAGTAGAGAAGAGCGCACTTAAAAAACACACATGATGTCTCGCTTAGATTGAATTTAATAGAAGTATGGGATTCACAAATAACAATCTTTTTAAAGACTAATAGAGTCTTTAAGAACTCACAAAATTCATATAAATCTAATAGCACAATCTAATCACCTACAAAATTTTATTATATTTTAAGATATTTTAAAAAAATTGTAAGAACTAAAGTCTCAGCCTTCTTAAGTAAGAATGTATGAAACGCCTCAAACCTTGGTACTACACAACTTTTGCATTACATCTCCAATTTACATAAATAAACTCAATTTATAAAGTTAAAATAATGATCTAACATCTCTCAAAGCTTGAATTTTACCAAAAAAATTGACCAAAAGTTATAGGTGTCAAAGACATGACCTTCCTCTTTCAAGTTCAATTTTCACTTCAAACTTCAACAACCCATAACTTCTTGATCCATACTCCAAATGAAAAATATGATATCTTTTTAGAAAGATATAAACAAAAAAAATACACTCTTCAAATTTCAAATTAAGGAAAAAAAAAATCAAAAGTTATGGCTTGTTGAAGCCTCTGACCTCTCAATGGAGGTTCTTGGATCTTCACAATTTCAAACCTCAAGAACTTTCGATGCTTAACTTCAAATTCAACTTGCAAACACTTTTTGTCAAGCTCTAAATACAAGAAATGTGATGCCAAAATTTTATTACTCAATAATTTATACTCAATGAGCTACATCAACCCGAAATTTGACCTCTTATCTCCAATTATACTAAAATATTCACAAAATAAAACTCTACACATGAAAAAAATCCACACTTTAAAATAATGAGGAGAAAAAAAATGCCTATCAATCTTATATGACCATAAGTTAGAGTGAGAAATGCCTAAGTAGACTTCCAAATACCTATTGGCTATTGAAAAAGAATAAGAATATAAATTCAAGTTCACTCTTTAAAACCAATCAAACCCAAAGGTCAAACCAGAAGATAAACTATTTTTACTCCTAATTTTAACTTTTAATCATATAAATAGAATATAAAATTAAAATTAGATATTAAATTCTATCTAAAATAAAATAAAGATAAAAACTAAAATAAATAAAAAATTCTGGAACTCTAAATCTCATGAGTCCATAAAAATCCTCAAATTCGACAATTTAGTGTTGAACTTCAAATCTAAATATAGATTCTAAAACTTAAATTCTAAAATCTATTTTGAATATAAAATATATACATTTTAAATAGTGTACACATTTACATCACTTCAATATAAACAAAATTCTAGATGAAAGACTCCAAGAGAGAAAGGTAGGGCTAGATTTTGCTACTGAATGTTGTATTATATTTAAATGGCCTCTAAATAGTCTAAAGTCTATTGAATTTATAAATTTTTCGGAAAACAATGAGAGAAGTAAATAAATTAAATTCTTTCCATTATTAAGACATATAAATACTAGTATGCTGTAGTGGTGGAAGTCCTTGAGGTGACATCCAAGAAATTCAGGATTCAAATTTTCACAACCGCATATCCATGTGGCCATTGTCCATTGGTTGAACCTTATGGCAAGGTGGCCTATGTGATTATTTTGATGATATGGCACTTGCCACGTAGAAAATTTTATATAGTGGTTGAATATCATTTAAATTTTTTATTTTTTATAAATTTTTGTCATCAAATCAATAAAAAAATTAATAAAAAAATCAACATTTTTCTATTGAAAAATACCCAAATTAACATATCCAAATCAACAAAAAAATCAATACTTTTGTGTTAAATTCTTGTCAATTTTGTCACTAAATTTTCTAGTAGTGGTTACAATGATAAAATTATTTGAAAAATGTATGAAATATTTAATACTCTACGATCCTTTCAGTAAGAGCAAAAATAAAAGACTCATTGAATAAAGAGAAGGAGCTTAGAAAGAATCTTACATTGGCGGTATCGAACACCCTTTCTTCTCGCTCTACACTTGAGTTGTTTGTGAACGTCTCCAAGACTCCCTTAGTGATGTCAATTGGAGTATTTTTTTCCTGACTGTGTTCTTCATTTTAAACTGCAAAATTTTACAAAGATCTTCTCCTATTGACTAAGTAATCTTTGATGGAACTCTGGTCCCTCTAGTCATTTTAGACCTTCTCAAAGCCTTGGAAGATGAAAAATTCAATAACATATGTCACTTTTGTATTCTCTTCTACTTCAAACTAACCAATAAAATTGTCCTGTTTTCTACAAATATAAAGTGATCAACAGATACATAAAAGCTTTCAATCTTTGTTACACTTGGTGGATGAAACTATAATGAGAAGCGGATGGAGGTTGAGTGTTGCGTCTTTCTTATAATATAAGTGACTGTTTATCCTAAATCTATTACGTTAGGGTGAATTCAAATCATAAGTGTGGGAATTCAGTATAGTATGTGCAAGATGAGCTAGCCATAGCAACGCTGACCGAATTTAAATTCAAAGTTAAAGTAATGATAGGATTCTCTTTGTTAGTTTTTTCATTGAAATTATTGTTTTCTTGAATTTAAGAAAATTTATTCCTTATTACTTTTGGAGGGCTTTAGAGTTTAGAGTGTCATATTTTGAACTAAAAAAGGTTTATGAGGGAGTTGCCTCAATGCACATATTCATTCATATTTTAAGAAATAAAGTTTAAAAAATAATTATAGGCACCGTTTTCACGGAATTGTAATTCAATTATGCACATTTCATTGTCTTGTTTCAATCAAGAGAGTGGAGACCATGGCAGCGTGAGAATTCAAGCCTCTAAAGAGCCTAGCAGTACTAGTACAGTCCCCGAAAGAATCTACATCAACGCCCACGGATGAATCTAGATTGGAAGAACTACCAACACCATTTTCATCACTAGTAGTAGTAGGAACCAATGATCTCAGTTTGCAGCAGTTACAAGTCACAGACGAGCTTATATAAGAGCCTACGGACTTTCCAACTTTACAATAAATGTCACAGATACTAGAAGAACCGATGTAGTTATCTCAATTACCGAATACTTGAAGACGACCGCGAGATGAGGATGAACAGTCAGGCCGCAAGACACCGTTGGAGAGAATCCCATTAGTAACAGGACCAAAGTCTTTGGCCACCAAGAGCCTGATCACTAATGATTTATTTAGAGAACTACGAGATTTTGCAACCTAGCAACGACATCATGCTAGAAGGACAGTTTGCAAATTTAGTTGAAGTGGTTAACATAACGTGAAGAACCATGGATGGCGGATACAAATTCACAGTTTGTGGCCCTCTTTGCATTCTTCCCCGAGACCCATGGCCTACTTACATTTTAGAAGTGATGGAGTAGTTCACTTCTTTCTTTAGGATAGATTAGCAGTACTTTATTTTTTACATGTGAGTAGTTTACGACGCAATGACAGAGTGATATTTATATCGCCCTGGCGAGACGACGGACGTCTCCAAGCCATCGAGGACCAATGACCTATTTAGCGTCAGTCTTTATCCTTTCAAATCAACGACGAGGGTTTGAACTTTGGATTGTCGCCAGCGCGCTACCCACCCCTGAGCTAGTGACAAGGTAAGAAATCATGTAAGAGACTGCTGACGGCTGGAGACACTTTTCAAGTGAGCTCCAAAGCATTGAAAACTTGACACCTGCTTCAATTTTTTCCTCTTCTTTCTTTATCCACTCAGTTCGTTGAGGGAAAATAACAGGTTTTATATTTCTTCTTTCAGGTAGTCCAAGGTGGATAAGGGTTTTTTTCTACATCAAACTCCAATTTAACTTCGATTGAGTTGGAATATAACATGAAAAATTATTGAAGATAATTAATGAACCTTTTTAAAGTTATAGAGTCTGGATATAGATATTTTAGGTTTGTACCAAAAGTCCCTATAGGAATTTGGGTCCTTAGATTTTTTTAAACCCATATAGGCCTACAATTGTGACTTTTTCAATAAAGTTATATTGGCCTTCATCAATAATAATGACTGATGAATGTGAGACTTTACATTCCCATCTTACTTTCAAGATCTTAAAGCTTAGAACCAAATTGAACTAAGCTAAGGATCACTTTGATGAGTTGATTAATTCAACAAATTAAATTGAAGTTCATTTTTGGTGTGTCTTTTCTCAAGTCAAAAACCTTATAAGGGTGTGTCGTCTAGTTTCTAAAACCATTTGAAAATTACATACATTCACATATTGGTGACAACCTAATTGAATTTTAATTTGATCAAATACCATCAGATATATTTGACCGTGTGTGCCCATGAGAAGGCATGAGCAAGATCTGGATACTTATAATTTTCAATCATATCGGAGATGGCCACCATATGTGAGTTCTGAAGAAGAAAAAGTTGGCACTTGGAGTTCGGGGTTTATTTTTTGCGAATGTTTTGCAAAATTTAGTCAAAATATAGAAGAAAAATATATGAAAAGAGCATTAGAAGAAGTTTGGTGGCAGTCTCTACTAAATTGGTGAAGAAACATCTTAGAAGGTGGAAAATTCCTAATCTTAAAAGGATTTTCATCATTCTAAGTCTTAAAAATGACATTGAGAGAATATTTAGTAATTCTGAGAGATGTGAAAATATTAAAGTTAGTCAGTCCTAGTGTTTGTCTGTGCAGAATCAACCTTTTAAGGATGCACATGGCATACTGACTAAGCCAACAAAGTCTATTGTAAGTTTAAAGAGTCTACCAAAGTCTATATCCAATTCTGGTATAAATTGGATTTAGACGTAAAACCTTTACATTAACTTTGAGAGTTGGAGTATCAGAGTATTGAAGATGGTGGAATTGACAATTAAGACCTATAGAGAGGTGTTCCAAGGATAGAAACATGCCAAGAGCTAAGAAGAACCAAACAATTGTGTAAGATTTCCAGGTATCGGGAATTAAATTGTCTAATTGGGCAAAGTAATTACAAATTACAAAAAATAGACAAGTGCAAGTGAGTGAAGAATTTACATTTAGAGTCTAGGAGTATCTTAGATGTTATCCAATTTATTTTGGATTTTTATGGAATTCCACGTTGATTCCATGGGAAGTCAACCGCACATAACCATATTCGTGAATTTTTAGAAATTACATATGTTGTAGTAAAATCTCATTAAAAATCAGATTAGATTTTTGTGTGCTTAATAAGTGCCCAATCAAGTTTGAAGACATTCTAACATTTTCAACTACCAGAACCAACATCGACATCAGATTTCACGAGAATTTACAACTTAGCAGCGAGTTGACCAGCGTATTAAGAGCGAATGATGTCCAATTGACGCAATTGAGGAGACATTCCTTGCTTTCACAGACATTCCTAACAACCATGGCCTGATAGATTCATCAAAAAGAGAAAATTCCAAAAGTTAGATTTTTAATTTTTAATTGGAGTTACCATAATTCCAATTTGCGCTCACAAATGGTCTAGAAGTGAGGGGTATGGAGTCACTTAGCTTAATTGGGGTCTTCTGAAGACAATGGCATAGAAGGATTTCCATTTCAAGTTGTTTCCTAAAAGATAGAGAGGGTCAGTTCTTAGTTTGATTTTTTAAAAGTTAATTGTGGTTAATTAAAAGTGATTTTGAAAATATCTCTTGAAAAATCAAAGATTGGATTTGGTCAAGATCTCTTTTTTGCATAAAAATCCATCTTTGGACTAAAGAAAGACAATTTTCAAAATAACTTTTAATTAATTTGCAAAATATTTAAGTAGATTAAGGTTAATTTTAAAATATTTCGGGGTCGTGCTGCAAATGCAAACACTACGTAAAAATATGTACATCTATATACTTTAAGTAGGTTTTGACATTTGTAACGTAACAAATAAGATGACTTCATTTGAAATGACTTCAAAGTAACGCCTTCTCTTTGTTGTTACAAGCAATTATAAAGAGAAGGATTCACTCGAGAGTTTATCACATTTGATTTGAATTTTTGTTGTTATTTATTTAGATTATACTATGTCGAATTGGAGGGGTTTTTTTAGTTCCAATATAAAAAATCTCAACCAGACCATGAGTTTGAATTTCCTTTATTACAACTTCCGGATCAGCCACAACTACCACTAAGTTCTCTATTGCTACATAGGCAGCCAGAAGACAAAGCTGGGCCATCGCGACCACCAAAACAACATCATGTAGTCGTGTGGAGAATTGATGGTACGGCAATCTTCAACGTGATGCTCAGGCATTGGTGATTCTGTTGCAGGTTGGATGCGTTGAGCCCGGCAGCCTTGAAGTTACATTTGAAGGAAGTTTTGAAGGCGCAAATGATGAGCAGTATTATAGCATGGTGAGGCCTATCGAAAGGAGCCGTGGTCACAAATGATGGTTAGAGGGGCCAGTCAAATCTTTAACTAAGGTGAATCGTGCCGATTATGTTGTTGCTACCGTCAAACGCATCCTCGAATTCTTGCAGATGGAGTGATATTTTGATTGAACCTCTAGTTTCTTACCTCTAATAGATGTATGTTGAGTTTTAATTTTTCATTCCATACTTGGAGTGATTTTTTATAATAATTTTGTGTTTGTGAAGTAATTGAAGTAAAATATTCAAATGGTTTGCCTTTTAGGTGAACTTGAAATGAATTTCCTTCAAAAATAAAAATAAGGAGATAGTTATGAGGCCAAATAAGTGTTCAATTATTGTTAGAGGAATTTGGGGAGTGAATTAGGGGTTGACCCCACTTGTTTGTGTAGTTAAAGTGAAGATAGGGTGGAGAGAAAGGTGGATACTATTCATCTTCTCTCTCGTTGTGAGTTTAGGATGAACCCGAATGTTTGAGAGGCCATTGTGTTGGGAGTTTGAAGAATTTTGAAATGAAAATTAAAGGACTTGTGTATCATGGTGTGTAGTTTTCAAAATAATCTTATTTGCTTGATTTGAAGTTGTGAATCAAAAGTTGTGCTAGTTTGAGTGGTGAGAGGTTTGTTGCCTTTGAAAACAAGAGGCAGAGATTTCGGCCGGCCATAAAAGATGTACAGGTTCTTAGTTTGCAACTAAATTTAGAGAAAATGTAGTAAATTGTGTTAACTTTTCATGAAAATATCATTTGTTCTATTTAGAGTTAGTATGAGAAAGTTGTGAGTATGGAAGCGAAGGAGGGTCTGTTGCCTTTCTTTTGTCAAGGCCAAAACTTTGGATGGCCATAGAAGTTGGACAAAGTTTTAGATTCATTTAAGATTTGAAAGAAAAGTAGATGATTGTATTAGCTTTTCAAAAAACTATTATTTAATTCATTTGGAGCTGTGATGCAACGGTGGCACTCCCCCAAAGTTCAGCTTGAAAATTGAAGTTGCGGTTGGAGGAGTTTGAAGATTGTGTGTATGTGTGTGTGCGTGTAGCTTGTGGCTTTGTAAACATTGTTGTTGCAGGTAGCTTGGGTAAAACCAACGTTAACCTCATCTTGTGTTGTGGATGACGAAGTGGGGTTAATTGCCCGCATGGTCGAGACTTGCTTGTTTTCACTGTAAAAGCTTGTTTCTTAAAGCTGGTCACCAGGAGTTTGAAATAATAGAAGCCAATCTTCTGGACAATCAGCTCGTGGTTTGGCCGTCTCATTTACCCGTCCGAGAACTTGTTTCTTATCACACACCCTTACCCTTGGCCTTTTAGAATCCACACAAGATAGGCCAACGGAAGACCAAGTGAAGATTAAAGTGAAGAACCAAACAGAGATTCGAATTACAAGATATTCTTGTTGAAACTCAATAATTTGCACCCAAACACCTTGTGTGTTCCCTAAGCGCGCTCTTCTCAACCCGACATCGGATTAAGATCTTGAATTTGATTTGGTCAAGATTTGATTAGCTAAATGGAGGAGGTTCTAAAATTTTCCACCATTAATCCCTAAACGGCCCTTGGGCTCCCAAGCTACGGCACTGTAGGCGCCAAATACGATGATCTACAAATTTTGGAGAAATCGAAGGTACATTAAATGCAAAATTTCAACCGCTTCAATTGCCTTTATGTTAGCTGCACACCACACACAAAATTAGGCAAGCCCTAGATCCTCTGGAATTGGGATATTTTTATTCCAATGCGTCGCCAGGAAGGGCACAAGGTCGGAGGCAACCACTTCTAAATTTAACAAAAATTCTACCATGTAGCAAAGGCAGATTTGAACGGTGGGTTCAATTATAGCAATCGAAGGAATGCTCACAAAAATTTCCAATTCAAATCGTGAAATATTGTGGACTCTACGGCGTTTGACGCACTGTATACAAGCATTATCAGGTCACCCGGAAATGCGACAAGCACTTCAAAAATACATGCCCCTCGGGCAACCTCAAGGACTACCCCACAAACGTGCGACTTATAGAAATTTGACACGCTGGCAAGTGGCGAGTGGGGAATAGTGCGGGAAGGCAACAACCTCTCCCTGTTGGCATAACTTCGCAAGAAAATGATACACTAACCACAGTACTCTAAGCAAGAATCATCAAATCATCTATAAGACTATAATTCGATTTGCTTCCTCTTTCAACTGATGTGGAAGAGTACCCTCCGTAATTAAGCTGCAAGAAAAAACACACAAACATTAAAAGCTACCGAGATGGTGAAAAAAATGGTAAGAAAAATAGACACTTAACAACCAAAGAATTGAATTTGCAATCAACCAAGGCAGCGTACACTAAACCCTCACATATGCACAATATTTGAACTACAACCTACGTACTTATAAATTGAAAACCCGGTCAAGATGATGCCATTGAGGGTCTTGGCAATGATTACCAAATCGGCCCACTTTGTTCGCAAGAAATTTAAGCTCGTGCATGCTTCCCACAAAGTTGAGCAGTCCATTTCACATGCTTGATAATTAAAATCTCTAAACTGAGGAGAAGGATTTTTGAGACTCTCTAAGGTACTTCATTTATAGCATTGCATTCGACCTGTCCTACCTCAATTTACTAGTATTAAAAAATATATATACTCATACCTCTTGTCAAATGTCGCAATACTCATGAGCACTTTTATAATCTGTGGAGATTAAGAGCTGAACATTGTCCGAACCCAAGGTCTCCTCCTTCAACACTCTCATTTCTTTTTCACTAAGAGATTGCTTTAGATTCGAAGCTTTTACAATTGTGTTGGCAATTTTAAATTCCGAAATGCAATTCTGGTTTGCTTTTGAAACGACTCCTACTGCAAAAGTTGCCTCAGTGTAGTTCATGAATGAACTTCCAAGGTTGTCAAATGCTTCTATAGCCTTATCCAAGACTTGCCACATATAAACACTGAAATAAGTCTATGAAACTTTCAGCTTTACCCTAATTCTTGAACAAGTACAAACTAACCACAAACAACTGGGCCACTATACTAATTAGAATATTCTATTAACCCTTAAAGGATCAAAGATTCGTTAATTAAAAATGACCAATTCAATTGATCTTACTATGAAAAATCAATAATTTAGGTCATGCCAAATTTCAAATCAGTAGAATCAGTGAAGAACATTACAAGCATTGGTTAAAAACTAAAATGAAATTGGGCAAGAGAAAGTCTCTAGAATGATCTACTTCCAAAATCCATGCTCGTTCACAATACGTAGCTACTTCAGAGGACATTTTGTGAATTTACCGATTTATAGGGTCGCACAATAGAATCAAACAGAGGGAAGTAATCAAGGCACGTACCTTTGAAGCATTCTTTTTAGCAATTGTGGACGTCGAACTTTGCACAGAATTGGCTCTACTAGACAAGATTCTAGAAAGCCGCCTCTTCTCATCTTTGATCTCCTTAGTGGAAGCAACAGCCTTAGATTCCCCAAAGTTTACATCAACATCAACAACCACAGATGACGAAAGTTAGTCAGACTGATTTGAATCCCAGCATTCTTACAGAGCTAAAGAATCCAAGGCCGCCATATCCCACCAGAATTCACACTTTTCCACCTCCTTTCTGCCAACGAACGCTGCCACGTTCGCACCCTAAACCCATCGAAGCACTGAGTCTCGTAATCTACACGTCATGACTCGTACCGTATGCAATTTCATGTATTACAGAACACTGTAGACGTTGCGAACTGTATCGAACATTGTGAAGCAACAGGTTTGACGCACATTTCGATTTTGCGAAACTTTGCCAAAATATTGAAACCCTAATACCACCGCAAAACTATTCAAATACGTGGAAAACGGTGACATATGGCTAGAAAGGGCGTTCAGGGCTTCAGGCCGTTCAGGGTTAAACAAGTATTATTTTGAAATTATATTAGGGTCGTTTAGGAAGAAAAGTAACAAAGTATTTTCACTGGCAACTTATCGAGAAGGGCCCGGACACAAATATATAAGGGCCTCCCTCGAGGTTGTCAGTGCTCTCATTTCTCACGCACCAACACTATATTCTTCTTCCTTCATTTGTGCTACCGACATAGTTGGGGCACCGCTTGGACCAAAGATCTTGGCCAAATTTTGTTTGTGTATTTTGTTGTTGAATTTTGAAGGCTTAAGGCCCTTTCAATTGATTCTATTAGTTTAAAGACTCGACCTTAAATCTCTTGTTGAATATTACTTTGTAGAAATTTCAATTGTTGAGTGTCAAAGTTTGGTTAAACATTATCATGTGTATCTCCTTTGGTGGCGAAATTTTGAAATACTAAGACATTTTGGGAATTTAAAGTGAAAGTTTGGTTTTAAAAACACTATCATGTGTACTTGCTTTTGCGAATAAAATTCCTAAAATACTAGACACTTGAATGGCAAAGCTTTGACTCCAAATACCTCCGGAATTGAACCTTAACGAAGTCCACTTTCATATCTTACTTAAGTCACTTAGTCCTTATTATACCAAGGAATGTTAAGATTATAATCACCTTTAAACGTAGCATTAGTAAAAATATGGACCCTTTAAGAGCCCCCTTCATTTCCTCTTAAGGGACCCCAAATAAATAATAAAATTGTACTCTACATGTACTCTAGTGAAATTTTCCCCTATTTCTGCCCACCCTTGCAATGATGACTTTGACATTATATGCAAGTCCCATTCGCCCCAGTCTATTGTACGAATAAGAAGTCTGACTGAAAAAGTTTCACTTGGATTACTTTATTGTATTAATGTTTGGACTTGTTGTACCTGGAATTATAACTAAACATTTTATATAGGCATGTACAGTCTGTTTGAAATTCAAAACTGCACCTTGTTGACAACAATTGAGGCTTTGGTTTAGGGTAAGACTTGAATACATTGAAATGCACCATTTATGAATTAGGTGCCTTTTTTTTTAAACACATTGACAGTTAGGTGCCTTTCAAAATCTTGCTGGAAGACTGAAATTATCAATTAACACCCTCAGAATCATACCAAACAAGATTATCAAAAATCTCCTACGAACACAAACTCCAGATACAAGCTTTGGTGATTCCCGCACAAATCAAATCCAAAGAGATCCTTACAGGCTTGGTGGAGTGCCATATTGTAACAACTTCTGTTGTAATCAATGCATTACAGACATCCCCTGACCTCCTTTGCAGCACCTAAACCGCATGCTTACAACAATCGTATGATGGTACCTTTGTTTCAAAAATTATAAAATAAGCTTTGTCCATTGTGTGATCTGTTCACCTTTGCTTTTAAGATAGTATATTAAATTGACGGATGAGCTCCTGTACATCACGAAAGTCAAACAAGGTAGAGACGTTTCACGCACTTCCCAGTGTACCAAACTCTAGGCTTCATTTTGTGGAGTATTGTCAAAATGAAAAGGTCTCTTAGAGGTCCACATTTTTACTAATGTGTAATCGGTGCATTGTAACAAATTGGGCTATTATCAGAATTACCAAAATTCCAACCCTTATATAAGGGTGAAAATTAAAACAATCAACCAAATACTCCCAACCCGATCCATATAAAAGACGAGCCTGTTTGGATTGATCGGGGCTTCACCCGCCTAGACTGATTGGGGACCAGCTTGAACGAACGGAGGGACCGGCAAATCAAGAGCTAGGGTTGTGAGGAAGGCCACAAGCCAGAGGTTGTGAGACAGGCTGCGAGCCGATCTTTATACTAAGGTCACAATTCACATGACTATGGTTGAAATACAAAAATTTGATTTTTAATCAAAATCCTAGGTTGACAGTGCAAGGTTGCTAAAGTATGAGCAATGAGCGTTGAGCATTGAGCATTGAGTAGGAAGATTTGAATGTTAAGAATTTATTTTTTAAATTTAAAAATGAATATTTAAAAATTAATTTTATAAAAAATAAATCTTTAAATGTAAATGCCTTATTTCATTCATTACTTTAGATGGATGAAAATGATACCAGATGAATGTAGATGAAAAATGTAGATGAAAAAATTAAGAACTATGGATGTAGATTATTCTTTGGGCTGTAAAGAGCCTTCATTGAAAGAACTTTTTGGCATCAACTAAAGGTTCCTTGGATTCGAAGACTCTTCCTGGGGTTTCAGAGAGCTTTTGTTGCAAGAAGTTTTGGGCACCAAAAAAGGCTCCTTGGATCCGAGGAGCCTTCTTTGGATTCTGAAGAGCCTTCATTGCAATTGAAGTTTTGGATACCAAAAAAGGCTCCTCAGATCCAAAGAGCCTTCCTTGGGTTCTAAGGAGGCTCTTAGGAATTCCGAAGAGGCTTGTAAGGAGACAATATTAAAAAGCAACGATGGTTTTAAGGCCTCTTCAATTCAAGGATGCTCTTAATGAGCTTTTTGGCACAAATGAAGGGCTCATTGATTTGAAGTACCCTTATTTTAGTTCCAAAGTGGTTTCAATGAAAGAACTTTTTGGCTCCTTGGATTCAAGGAGCCTTTTATGAATTCAAAAAGCCTTATTAAAAAAAGCCTTTTGGCACTAACAAAAAGCTCTTTGAATCCGAAGATCATTCTTTAGGTTCTAAAAAGCCTATACTAGGAGAGCCTTTTGATTCCAAAGAAAAGCTTTTCGAATTGGGAAGCCTTTTTTGGATTCCAAAGAGGCTTTTAGGGAGACAATATTAATGAGCATAGATGGTTCAAAGCCTCTTTGGTTTCAAAGAAGCTTATAATGAGTTGCAAAATTTTAACAATTTGAAAATTGAATGATGGATCATGGATGGATGACATGGATGAAGCTCATTCACACATGAATGAATGAGTGTTCATTCATGCAACCTTTCATTATAATATCAACTATTTTATATAATATTTTTGTAGATTTGTTTTTAAATTAAAAAGTTGAAATTTTTTGACATTATTATTTTTGGATTTGATAATACTATTTATTGCTTTAACATGTCTATTTTTAGAAAACATTCTTACAATGAGCATTCAAGTTTCATTGCTCATTGCTTGTTGCTCAATGTTCATTGTTCCCTGCTTATACTCTAGCATCATTGGTTGGCAATGGAAGCCACAACCTTTTCTTTTTTGATTTTCACAAAAAATCTAATTTTTAGAATTCCAACAAATCTTCATCATCTCTTCACAAATCATTCGTCATAGCTTTCTTTTCTTTCAAAACAACTTGCAAAACATCACACATGCAAGAATGAGTTTGAAATGAAGGAATGTGGGAGTTAAGGTACAGGAAGAAGATCACGTGAAAGAATTAGGATTAAAAAAAACAATTTTTAGAGAATAATCACTATTGAATTAGGTTCTTATTCTTTGCTTTGATCTTTTCCAATTAAAAAACTAATATCTTGAAATTTTACTATTGAAATTGTTCTACATTCTTTGGTAGTTAGTTCTTAATTAGATTCTTAAAAGGCTTGGATTTTGTTGGTTTTGTTTTATTAGGCCTAATAAGCCAAAAGAAAAAAAAAATTGACAAACAATTTCCTTAAGAATTAGGAAAAATTAAGAAATTAATTAGATTTGAAAGGATTTGGTTAGATTTTTAGATTCTTACTAATTAATTGCCATTTGAAATTAGGATGGAAATTTGAAAGGGAAAAAACAATAATCAAAATGATCAAATTTGCTAAAATTTTCAATTGATTTCCAATTAGAATAGATTTATATGTTAAGTATTTAATTGCTTAAGTTGATTAAATTAATTTGTGGTATTTTCAAATTACTAGAAAATTAGGAATTAACAAGAAATACGCAATTAATTTAAATCTCTATAACCATTATTTTATCAACAAAGTGGAAAATTATAATGAATTAGATGGACGTCCATGATGAGTTCAATGGTGAGATTGCTAGTGATTACATTCACACGATGATGTTTGACAACGAGATGATGGAGATTTACGCCAAAGAGGTAAATCGATTCCATTTGATTTTTATTCTCTTTATTTTGTTGTTAAGTTTCTTTTTACCAAATGCTTGGAATTGGTAGTTAGTTAGACTTTTACATTAGAAATTAGAAATTTAGGATTAGCTAGAGTAGTTAACACTTAAACTAGAATTAGGTTAGAAAATTCTCAAGGAACCCTTTAACTATTAACCATTCAAAGATATTAGAAAAAATAGTGATTTATTAGACTAGAAGCCCAGGGAGGACACTTCTTGTATATTTGGGGGACCCACGTGTGGCGGTGGGGTATTTTTAGGGGGGCTATCAATTACTTGTAATCATTACTTGGCAACATTAAAAGAGCCCCTATTTTACCATAAAGCGGAAAAATCAGCCATATTATCATCCCTATTTTATTTTTAAAACACTTTGCCTTTTTAATGTCCCATATTTTATATGTAAATTTCTTATAAATTTTACCTAAGATTATTTAAATGTACCCTATATTCCGCCGCACGTAGGTTATTAAAAAATGGGAAGTGTCCTCCCCTAGACTAGAAGGCGTATTAAAAGAGTTTGAACATTGCTTAGAAGGTACTTTTTGAACACCTAATTAGGAGAAAGTATTTGATTAGACAAAGAACCCGCGTGGTAGATTTTAAGCTAAAGGGTGGAGTTAGAATCACTCACAACGGGCACACAGCTTGTTGAACACACAGATTGCTGAGCGGAGGGGCGGATGGCAGAGCAGCCGCACGGACGGGCGGACGAGTAGATGATCGAGTGGTCGATCAAGTGAGCGGTTACATAGACACTTGTAAGGATTAGAAGTAGCCAAGTGGAGTGGGGGATGAGTGGTTAGGCAGATAGGTGGACAGGCGAGCAGTTGATCAAATGAGCTGTTAAATACAAGCGGTTGGGTGGAGTGGTGGACGAGCTGTTAAACTTCTTACGTACCTGAGGTGTGTTTGAGATAGATTTGAATCCTTTCATTTAATTTGAAGCAAAATAAATATTCAAAATGATGTTTTAAAGATGAAAGTAAAAGTGTGCTTCAAGTATACTTGAAGTAGACCTCAAGCACATCTCAAGCACATTTTTAATCTTCTCATTGAATTTAAAGCAAAATAAAATTTTAAAAATAATGTGTCCAATGAAAAATGTAAAAGTGCCACACAAGCACACCTCACGTACATTTTTAATCCTCTCATTGAATTAGAAGCAAAATAAACTTTAAGAATAATATATTCAATAAATAAAATAAAATTGTGTGGATGTGTACTTGAGATAGACTTTAAATAAACATCAACACACTTTTACTTTTTTTAGGATTTAGGACCCAAATTTTGGTGAATTTTGGGCCTAAACTTAATGGGTTTTAGTCCAAATTGGATTAGTGCAATTAGTGACAAAGGATTTCTTTTTCACAATATGAATATGTCACTAATCATACTATTCTCAATTTTGGCTCAATATGGTTCATGACAAAGGATTTTTTTTCCCACAATATGAATATGTCATTAATCATACTAACCTCAATTTTAGGGCTCAATGTGGTTAGTGACAAAGGATTTTTTTTCCAATGTGCCATGCATCAGTAATAGTACTAACCTCAATTTTTGGAATTAGTATGGTTAATCATAGAGGAAATTGAATCCCTTGTACTATTTATTTTAGATTAGGTAATTGCCCTCCACCTCATCACTAGAGTGACTAGGCTGGAAGCCTAGTCAATTGACCATCAGAATGCTCGTTCAAAAGTTTGTTCAAGAGCCGATTGTGAGTTCGCCCGTTTGTTTATGCGTTTGCCACATCTTGACCGTTCGCCCATGATGCATCCGCACGTCTGCCACATCTCAACAGTCTGCCCATGCATCCACATGTTTGCTCATTTGCTTGCATGTCCGCCCGTCCGCCCGTCTACCACATCTCGATTGTCCACCCATACGTCTACGCGTCCACCACATCTTAGCTATCCACCTGTCTGTCAAGTCATCTACCCGTCCATGCGTCTAATGAGCCATCCAACGGGCCATCCAACACTGCGACCTCTAGATGGTGTCCGCCGTCCGGTAGCCGCTACGTCCGCTGCGTTTGAACGTCTGAACATCTAAATTGTGGACGTAATTTTGCTCTAGACGTGACAATTCATCAACCATGCTTTAGACTGTGGAAAGTTTTTGGGAACTAGTTGCAAATACGTAGATCAATATTGCAAGTAATTTTTAAAATACATACATACTTTTTACATTACTATGTGAATCAATGTCTTTTTTCTTGCAATTAGTATTTTAATTCTTGAATTACCAATTTCTTAAGAGCTTCAAAGTTTGCTTTGACATTCCGTATTGTGGTCATGGAGAGGCACAAATTCATCTTATTTTCATGAGATTACAATTATTTTACATTGTATAAGCTAATTTATAGTTACTCAGATTACTAGTACAAGATATTTTCCTTTCAATAACTAAATAGTTATGTTATAATGTAAAATGCTTAATATATGTTTTTATAGGATGTTTTTTTTTTCTTTCCTATTCAACGGTTTAGTCAAGGTCCTATAATGATTAGGTTCTCATTGTGTAATTTTTGAGTGTTGTGGGTTTTCTAGAGTTATCATGCAAGATGGTAAATACATTGGTTGATAATGTGTAGATGTCTCGTGAGGAGATGATCACTGTGACTTTTAGTCACAAGAAGATGAAATTTAAAAAAGGCACAAGTCTTGGCCAAGTCTTGAAGTGTATGGCACAACTATTTCCTCCTCAAAGAAAGATATTCCATGTAGGAGAAGAAAACCTCATTGTGACATCACAAGAGGAGACTTTGTCACAGATAGAGTACATTTATCAACATTCTCATATGTTGAGCACGAATATTACAGGATTAGATATCAAAATGTTTAAAGCAGTTTTAAGGTTGCAGGTGGTAAAGAAAAAGGAGTTGGTTACATATGGCACAACTGTCGTTTGCAGCAAAGAAGGGATGTGCTTAGTAGCAAATCACTATTTGGAAGCTATAGGTGTGAGAGCAAAAGACAAACGTTTAAGAATTGGTGGTCACTCAGTGGAGATTATTGTCCGAGATGTTGATGTTGATATGGATATTGTGTGTTTACAAATAATAGATGGTGATGATATTGATTTTGATTTTATTCCTTTGGATTACGTGTTGGTGCTATAGATGAAGATACAATTGATTTTGTATCCTCTTATAGTTGAGGAATTCATGATGGATACTCCAAGCATCACTCATGGTCAAGTGGTTGGTGTTTTAAACCATTTTCAGTGTACAAGTGATTATGCATGTTTTTTCAATAGTTTTAGGGGTGGTGTTCTTTCCGAGAACATTCAAGTTTGTTGGCATACATGTTGAAGCAACCTACTTTGAAGAGGATATGAAGAAAAAGAAGTCTATGAGCTATGGAGAGATGTTGGAGTTGTTGAACAAAAACCTAGCTCACAAGTGTTCTTTTGGTATTTTTGTGTTTGCTTTTGCAATTAGAGCTTTCCTTATAAATCACAAGATTATCCCAAATATCCAAATCAAAGCATCGTCATCCTCTCAAAGCCGTTCCCTAGTCATGGTTTCTACGAGGTTATGTAGGAAGTAGTTTATAAAGGATATCAATTTTGTAGTGTAGGTTGGATCGATTGTTGGTTTTATCATGTTGTCTGGTTTTACTCTGCTATCAAACAAAATTTTTAATTTTGAAGTGAAAGGAATGTGAATGATGCTTGAGTGGGACTAGTGGAGATAGTAATGCCATCATTTTGGTTTTGATTGATAGCACACTTCTTTTGTTTTCTTTTACAAAAGACATTGCTTAGTCAGTGTAATACCTTAGTACTTCCATGAGTTCCTTATTGCCTTAGGGTGACATGGACCTCTTAAAATCCAACATGAAAATTGAATTTCAACACTACCTTGAAAGGAAAATTTGTTAAATGTGAATTCAATCATTTTGTTCCAACCTTAAGCGGAAAGGCCTGATGGAAGTCTCACCATGCATGGCTTTTTTAGGCATATTTAGAATTCTTGATCATTTGTTCCTTAAAGGTATAAAAAATAGGGGTTCTTGGTAACATCAAAATTACATCACTTAGATTCAACAGAGGGTTTTTTGGTGTCAATATGATCCCCTAATTTTAATACATGTACAAATATTAATACATTTCAATATGCCCAAATTTGAAATGTAAATGTCTATTCAGACGAGGGTTCTTGATGATTTATATAGTTTTTATTATTTGTGTTGTAATATCTTGCTATATAAGGAAGTCATTGTAAGTCCACCCCTTTATTAGACTATATATTGAACTAATAAAAGTAGATTATTTAGAAGTTGAAAGTTTGTGGTGTTTTGACTATGAATTACTAACTTCTTTATAAATTTTCTTTCAATCCTAGAAATTGAATTTGGAAGAGATACTAGACTTACCATCATGCAATCTTTCTAAAAAGGTGCATAATAAGTGCATTTAAATGTCTGAAAAGCAAAAAAACAATTTGTTTGACACAACATGTGATGAAAGTATCTGTGCTTAGATGCAAATGACAAACTATTGTGCATACTTGAAAGGCCATGCATTAGGATTAGGGCCATTAAAAAGGGAGTTGAAACTTAAAGCTACTAGAAAAAGTAGAGATCCTAAAGAAATTGCACATACTCTAAATGCTTTGCTAGGATTAGAAGGTGTGGGGACCAAAGTACCACATTTAGAAAGGAAAGAACACTATAAGAAACTTGTGTTTTAGATGACAGATTTTAAGTGGCATCTAATGTAACAACTCGTGTTTTTATGTCCAAACTAACGTTTGCCATAATATCAAGATGTTATGACGGACATTAGTTAAGACATAAAAACATGAGTTGCTACATTAGATGCCACCTAAAGTCTGTCATCCAAAACACAAGTTTCTTATAGTGAAAATATTTGAAAGCATAAAGAGGAAGTTGGATGTGTCCATTAGAAATGTAGGAGACTCACAAAGATTGGGCAAAATAAAATTTTCTCAACCTCGTGTTCGAACAAGGTCCACGATAGCTTCTTCATAGTTTGTGGATGACAAAGGTAAACAAGTGGAGGCAAATAATTTTGGACATGTTATAATAACATTTGAGGGCAATTGTGACACATCAAAATAACACATTGTAAGAATTAGCTGCAAATTGAACGCAAGATGTCAAGTTCAACAAAGGACCTCTAATATCAATTTCATTGCCAAATTTATTAGGAGGTAGAAGGAAACTTCAGTACCCACCTACTTGGTAGAAAAGAAGAGTGCAAAAGTAAATGAAAAGTGAAGGTTGATTTCTGGTTTTGTTGGGATGACATTGAATGTTGTGTGAAAGGTACAAAATGCAAGTGGTTTATCAATTGGCCAAAGGTCCCAGAGGTTTGGTTTATTCTAATTAGAACATAGCTGAATCATTAAGAGACATTGTTTTTGCAGCATGTAGGATTCCACCTCTAAGCATGAGCAACATTGTCACCATGTCTATAGTTCAACATGTCAAAAAAATTCAGCACTGTTTTGTATGACTAACCTCCGTCCAAGAATTTGAACGTGTATTCAACAGTGAGGAAGAATTGAGCCATTTGAAGGGTTGCAAATGGACCAATCATAGGACAACGAAGTAAGTGAAAAAATGAAGGCAATGTTAGAGGGCAAATTCTAGAAGTTACTTTGTTTTCTTTTCAAAGCCTTGGTGTGATAGTGGTATTAGAGACAAGGTTAAATTTCAATAGAAATGCATATTGTGTTACAATAGATATGTTCTCTATGTGCACATGTTTGGGCTTTGTTAATATGGTTGTTTCAGCTATTGGTGGTCAACAACAATATGTGAATTGCAAACACTTATACTATTTGTACAAATACTTTCGCAAGATGGATATCCATGAAGACAAATTCATTCATACATCAAGTTATAGCTACAATAAGTTGAAGTTAATTCTACTTCGAGCAAGAATTATTGCAATTCTAGAATAAGCATGGCTATATTTGTCGGTCTATTTTATTTGCATTGTATTTATTTACTTATATTGTAATTGACATTTGAAATGAGTTCAAGCATATTACCATATGAATAAAGTATTTGTGCATTCACAAAGTGTGAGAGAATGTCTCTTCAACAAATTGTATTGAATTAAATTAAGATAAATGACTACTTTGATCAATTAAAGCCTAAACCTTTGCTCTATTGTTTTCAATTGAAAATAAGTTGAATACAAAGAATTCAAAGTTCTAAAAATCCCATAAGCATTGAGGTTTCCAACATGCGCTAATATAAGAGGATATTTGTAGAATGGAAAGAGAACTTGAAGGTTTGGATGAGATGACTATTTTAAATTATAGTATTAGGCATTTTATTTAAATACTCAAGAGTTTTACTTCATGTAGTTTTAGTTCTTCAAAATTATTTTAGGTGTAACAATAATTTAATTGACATATTCATAGGGATAAAAATATTATTGAAATGAAAAAATATAAGATAAAGAAGGTGAAGAAAATTGTATAGAAATTTAAAGAAGGAAGTGAAGAAGTGAAGAATTTAATGCATGGAATTTTTGAAATAAGAAGGAAAAAGTTAAGCAAAAGAAGAAAGCAAAAAGAATGAAATAAATGGGAAACGACCCTAAAGCAAAAGAAAAAAGAGTTTAAAAACAAATGAACAACGAAGGTAATATTATTTGAATTAGAGAAACACTGAAATAGGAAAAAAAGAAGGGGGAATAAACTATTTCATATTCATGCATGCAATATAGCAAGGGTTTAGTTTGCTACAAGTGTTTGCGAATTTGGGGGTAATGGAGAAACTAAATGATCACATTTTTATCCTAAGCTTTAAAGGCCTAAACCTTTAGCGAATAAAACTTCAAACAAAAGAATTTAACATTTTTTTCTAATCCACACTTACAAGTGACATGATCATAGGTCATATTTTTTATTATAAATAGTAAAAAAAAATGGGAGAAAAAAAAATGGAAAAAGAATTTACAAAAATAAACTAGAATTTATTTGTCTGGGGGCTTCAGCTCACAAGCTCTACACTTGTAGTTCATAGGCTCACCGCTCTAAGCTCACACGCTAGCATCGTTGTTGTTATTTGTACTTTCAACATTAATAGAATAAATCACATGCATTTCACTTTATTAGCTTCGTCTATAATAAATTAATTGTGCTTATAGTCCAAATAATGAATCCTTCCTTCAACAAACAATATAGAGTATTTTATAGAATCTTTGTAGCCATTAAAAAATGTCTTCAAATCTTGATTTTTTGTAAAAAAATTTGCATGATCTTTGCTTGTAGAGCATCACAATTAATCACCTTTTGATTTGAATTATACATGATTTAAGATAAAATATAGACAAATGTTTATTTACCTTCAATACTCCCTTGTGTTTGTTTACAAATTCTTGAAATTGGCTTTGGAACAAATTTCAAATTGCTTTGCAATATTAAATATTATTCCATTAAATCAAACTACATCTAAAGGTATAGATATCATTACTCTCTTAAAAGTAGCTCTAGAGTCATTTTTTGAACTTTTGAACATATGACCATGAATATCATTCTTTTAAACCAATTGGACATTTCTTCATGATGATGGACATTACATATGATATATTTCTTCAATTCACATGATCCTCAACTTCAATTACTTTAAACCTTCAAATTAATTTGAGTCACTCCTATTGTTCAATTCTAATGACTCTTATGCTTTCTTTGTTGTTGTTTGAAGATCATGGTTTGCATTTGAAGATTTCTACATGTGTTTTGTCGAGTTCAAAGATTATTGTTTCTCATTTGGAGATCTTCAAAAGAAAGGGCACGTTGCACCCAAAATTTGATGATTATTCAAGTATTATCATTGTAATTCATATTGATATTTCATTATGTAAAGATCTCTAGATGATTTGCACACTAATTTCTATACAATGAACATTAATTACTTTTATCATAGTATCTAAAGATCTTTACTTGACCTAATGTACAACTTTGCATATTTTGTTTTTATTTAGAATTTCTACACTTGTTCATTACATGCAATTTAGGAAAATCTCAATATCTTGACAACCCTACATTGTAATGAATTTGATTGATCTAAAGATCTCTAGATGCATAGTAATAGGTCCCTTTCCGTGAAATATTGTGTGCGTGATCTTAGGAGGATTTAGGATTTGAAAACATATATGTCATTCTACAATGGCAAGGATCTCTTGCCCTAGTCTATTCCCATAATTGTAGTCACTCACAGTCCTTGAAAGCTTGCCTACATACAACGGACATAGCACAAATAATCAATGATTTATCTACGTTGATGTAGGGAGTGAAAGACTTTTGCTTGCAAACAATGTTTTGTTCTAAAATTCATGGTCTTAATTTTTATAAAGATTGTACCTAGAGATATACAAGATAAGGACTCAATAATTTCAGTATTTCACATATAATGAGGGCCCTTTCCATATATCTTCATTGTACATACAAGAAAATACAACAAAGAAAATGTTTAGATATTGAAGAATTTACCCTCTACTCAATTGTGTACAAAATAAACAATTGTAAACCTATATTGTTTATCTTTACTTGCCACTAGCAAATCTAAGCACTTATGAATGTAAGCCTACAACATTTGTTTCATTAAAAAAATTCAAAAAGTAATGAATTTTTGTGGCAAGATACTAATTATAATATTCTACAAATCTAAACTAACAATGCAACTTATGGAAGTTACTCTATCTTGCCAATGGCTTTAGGATATAGATAAAATGGATCTTTTACTATAAATGCGGATTATAGTTTTGCATGTTCAACGATAACAAAAACAATTGATTCTAAAGGAAGATTAATGCAACCACTACACTAGTAGACAACAAACATTAATCGGAGACTAAGAGGGAAGAAGGCACATTGTAAAAGGATGACAAATTCGCTTGGGCTCCAAGACTAAAACATTCAGAGTTGTACTTGCCCATCTTCTCTACAACTAACAATGTATTAATTTTGAGTATAGAGGCATATAATTCCCTATCTTATAATTGTCTCTAGGAATCACAAATTGACAAAATATTGTCTTGTAGTTTTGAATGCAATAACAAAACTAGTCTAAATTAAAAAGAAGCATTTTGAATTTCTTGCGATTACAACTCAAAACATGCACACACATTGACCATGCATACAACAAAATAAAGGACAAGCTGAAACTTAATTGGAAAACAAGTTGTTGCTTTGAGTTGTTAATACAATGAAGAAACTTGTATGTAATGATCGAAAACATGGGAACTTACCACAACTCAAGGCTTGTATGCATTCTTTAAGAGAATGCATCAACACCTCTACAAACTAAAAACGTGCGCATCTCTAGAATTGTGAGCAAAAATTTATATATTCAGGCGCTTACAACTCCAACAATAATTGCAACTTTTTACTCAACTTCACACCTCTAAAGTGCACCTTTTCCATAGATACAACTCATAGTTTGACACAACCTCCCAATCACATGGACTTATAGCCTTTTGTAAGCATAAAATCAATCAAAACAACCTAAACTAAACCGTCCATCATCATCAACCTTTTAACTAGCCTACTTACAACTCTCATTGTCTTTGCTTCTTACTACACAAGACTCCACTATAAGAAATACGTGTTTTTTTGGACATCTACAAGAACATGCGGATAAAATGTCACCTTTGACAGGATTTGGATCAATGTTGATGTCACCTAAAATCCGTTATAAAAGATAGGTAAAAAATGTGCCAAAATTTCAAATGATGCGTCTAAATTTGGCTTATTTTTTTTACATCAAATAAAACAAGGTCTTGTAAGCTTTGCAAAAGGCTACATGTGGAGGGGTTTTAAGTGCCACATAAGCTCTTTTCAAGATGGGCAGTGCTACATAGGACAATTTTTCATCCAACACCATTTTGACCAAGGTTGTGACGTAGACTTGGAAAAAAAAGACGTGGATCCAAATCAAGATGATGTGGACCCCTGGATTATGATGATGTGGACTTGTAAATTATGCCGACTTAGATCCAAATTATATTGACGTGGCATGTTTTGTCAACACATTTTTAAAATTTTTAAAATTTAAATCATATTTTTTGAGATGTCAAATTAAATGTTTTTTGAAACATCAATTGTTACATACCCCACTTATAAGGCAAAATTAATCAAATTTTTCTTAAAAAATATATATATAAAAAAAGAAAGATGAACAAGAAAATTTGCTAAATTCAAAAAGAATGGAAGAAAACTTACCATCTACCATTAAGAAGATTTTTGATGGAAAAATGAAAGAATAGCTTCATTTAAAGTTAATGAAAATGAAGGGGAGAGAGAGTATATTTATATCCTTTTCCAGTCTAAGGTGAGACAAAAGATATGAAATTCTAAATTATGGCATTGGCCATTGAATATGCTAATGTCATTTCAGACATGTACATATTGTTTTAAACATCTCAGCGTTATTTTTGACATTTCTCATTGAATACAATTGTTGATTTTCATATCCCACGTAGATTGTCTCTCTTCCTATCACTACACTAGTATAAAGACCAATTGTTTTTATCCATCTTATACATTCAAGTTATACATTCAAGTCATCCATTCCCTTTTTTTTGGCAAAGCATGCCATGTGGCTATTTTTTCCAAATTTTTTCACTTATGGGCAATATTTTACTATTGATCATAGTAATTTTTATTAATTTATCTATAATCAAAATGGACTTTTTGCTGATATGGTAATCTATGTTTTTTTGGATGTCACAAAAAAATATGAATTTGTTTTTTTAAACATCATTATGAACATGTCTATCGATGGTGATGTCTACTTGTTATCTAATTTAGCTGTACATGTTTTTCACGACATCACATAAGGTTTACATTTTTGCACCTATTGTTCACTTGACGTGTGACATCCCAAAAAACATGACATATTTTTTTGCTAACAAGACCAAAAAAACAATTTTCTTATAGTATTCAATCTTAAATGTGTCGATTCGCAACCAAAACATTGTTTTTGTCATGCAGTCAATTGCCTCGTAAGAGCAATTGACAATGAACAACTAACAAAACCTAAATCCTAGCTTAAGCGTTGTCAAAGCCTCTCAATGGAAGAAGGCTCTCTTGGTACAAAATTTGGCAATTGAAACATGAGTTATGAGGTCAAAAGGGGCAACAAAGAGCTTGAAGTGTAAAAGCTTTATGTCACCAAAACATTGCAATGGCAATGACAATGAACAAGGAAAAAAGGAATGCCAAGGAAGATGGTGGAGGTGCCATTGGGGGAACATCAAGGGTAAGCTAGAATTGATGGCCAACTCTCACTAACAATCATGGTGCTATTTCTTTATAATGATGGACAATTAAAAAATGATTTTCATCACTTTAGGTTTAATTACTTATTTAATGTGACTACCTTTAATTTTTTAAATCACATTACTTATGTTTTGGAGGGTCTTGGCTTGAAGTTCTACTAAATATTTTGATTAGCAAGACATGTAATATGAGTGAAGTGAATAGTTACACCACTGACTATTTCTTGAATCCAAAAGTTCTATTTATATTTTTTGATGAATTTGTGAAGGGGTTGGCAAAACAATATTCAATTTGTTGACTTTAGGGTTTAGAGCTTTATACAAATTATTTGCCAATTCTTTAAGATTTATTTGTTTTACCCTTATAATTTCTAAAATGTGCTTCAATATTGAATTTTCTAATTTAAGATCATATTACATGGTGAATTATGCATTATTTTCAATTTGGTAAGAAAGTTAATTAATTTTTGGAAATGATGTCTTCATGATTGATTGACAATCTAGTGTACTTAAATGGCCATGTTTCAAATCAAGGCCATGCCTTTCAAATACTAATGATTTACATCTTAATCACATGATCTTATACATATTGAAACTTTATTTATACTAAATGCATGGCATGAGGGCTTCTTTTAAACATCACATTGAAAAATTATTAATACACTAATTTAAAACTTATAACTATGTATTTTTTAACCTCATTACATGCATTGAACTTAAAAACTAATTGATATTGATAATTTATAAATATTGTACAATTATTTGATCTACAAACTACCTTCAATAGCAATACCTCATTGTAGGTGCTTGATTCCCACCCTTGCAATAGAAAAAACACAAATGGGTTTTATGCAATCCTAAATCCTTTGGATGTCTAAGCATCAATCCATTGTGCCTTCCAAACAATGGACCTTTTCTATCTATTATCATTTCATTAATGCTCACTTCACTTTGAAGTCTATCCTTCAAAAATTGTCATATCTAGCTGAGGAGTTAGAATTTTTCAATGAAATTTGGACATGCTAAAGTTTAAGTCTTATTCTTACTTTGAATGACTTCAAAACTCTCAAAAAAGTCATGAAAAAATATATAAAAACATTCCATACGTTTTTCCTATTTTTTAATGATTTTTTTGACATTTTTGGAGTGATTTCTAAGAATTGTAAAAATTTGGAGTTATACTTTAATCATTTATATTTCACACAATAAAATTTTAAAGTGAGAGGAATTCTTGCTCAAAAATTCTAAAAAGAATTCTCATCCCACTTCCCAAAAAATCTTGAAAAAAATTTGCTTGTATTGAAAGTTTTTTTTCACTAATTAGTTTCATTAAATTATGAAAAATTCAAAAATTGACTTAAAATTCTTGGAAAATCATTTAAAGCACAAGTAAAACTTAAACTTCACCATGTCCAAATTTCATTGAAAAATTCTACCTCCTCAGCTAGATATGACAATTTTGAAGTGTCCAAAAACTTACAAGAGCCACTCTATTGTCACACATTCCCCCTTCAAAAGTCCATCAAGTTCGTCGTAGCCCTAACTTAACTGTAGGGTCCATTTGAAGACAGTGGTCGCTCTTAGAGCGGACTACTAGAAGCTTAGAAGCTAATGGGCAGCTGCCATGTCGCAATTCTTCAGAGGATGCGCGTGCACTGAAGCGAAGAAGGTGCGCCTACCTTCGTCGTCCCTGCGGTGCCCCTTTCGACACGCAGTGCTTCCAACTGCTGCTTCACAGCTCGCACTTAAGAATTTCTGTTTTTAGCATTCTACGATTGCAAAGTCCTATGAAGCTTAGAATTTGTTGTGGAGAATTTCTTAGACACGCACAGTTTTCTAATTTTTCGCGATGGGCCTTCTACCGGACGAGCTTTGGACAAAGATTTTAGGGCTGGGAATCGAGAACGAGGTGCTGGATTATCGAGACTTGTGCTCTTTAGCTTTCGTGTGTCGTCGCATTAGACGGATATCTTCGGAGGAGGACATTTGGCGATCTCTGTGGGAGCGCGACCGAGTACTCGTAGTGCTCCGCTTGGGCTTGGTTTCGACGTCAGGGAAAGACAGCGAGACCAAGAGTTTTAGGGATCTCTACAGAGTAAGGTGAAATTCTAACTCCTGGTGCTTGGATGTTAGAATGCTTTTGGTCATATTTACACTGTTGGGATGACATATCTTTGTTAGGTTTGCTCTCTGCGCATGTGCTGCGTTTTTCATTTGTGGTGTGACGGAAAAATGGATTATTCTTATTCGCTGATTCCTGATTGAGGAAAAAATTTGAACGTTTATACAACGTTTTCAATCTTTTAACGTGAAATTTCAGCTTTAAAACAGAGTCTTTAAGGAGCATGTCTTAATTAGGTTTCGTCCGTAGTCTTATTCTTTTCTTTTGAATGTACACGTAAGTGACTGGATACTGAGTATTCTCATTCTTCTGTTTCTTACTCAGTATCAATTTGAGCAGTTTTGAACTTCTTTCAGTCTTTGCATGTGTAACATACAGCTTGGGAACAGAATCCTTTTAAACAGAATTGGATAGAACGCAGTGGTAATCTCAACTGAATTTTTTGGGAACGAGAATATTTTGTTTTCGAGTAACACCGATGTTCACAAAAAATCTGCGCAAAATGAGACTAGAAAGGAAATATGTCAAATGGTTTTGTTAATGACGAACGCATTCTTCAGGTTAGGTCCTTGGAATTAGCACTTCCATGATATTCAAAAGTTTATAAGATGAATGAAGGTTTGGGATCTGACGAAATTCTAACGCAGATTCAAATTTGTTGCTACGATGATAATATTTTCTGTGTTTGGGAAGAAAATTAAAGTCTTCTACAGGCGTTTAATGAGATCGCTTTAGCCAAAACTCTGGAGTATATCATGTTCAATATTAACATTTTAAGACTCTTTCCAAGCCTACTCTGAGGTGTGATTGCTGGAGATTTTTCTGTATAACGCCGGTCTTATAATCAACGATCTGAAAACAGGTGTCAATGATAGGTGAGGAATGCTTCTGTTCTGCATGTTACTATTGCACTTAATTATGTAGAGAACATATACTGTTTACTCAGGTTCGAGAAAGTAAGGGCGGCAAAAATGGCAGCACACAAGCGGCGCGTTCTCAATGTAGAAAGTCGGGGTGCTTTGCTGCAATGGGAAGCTCGACAATATCAATTAGCCATCGAAGCGGAACGTAACAAGCTCGCGGCGTCTGTGGCGGAGCTGAAACGTTTTGAGCTAGCGTGGTGCGTTCATCTCTTTGTCGACTTTCTAGAAGAATCCTTTTTCTCGTGAAGAAATCAGTCATTAATTGTCACACAGTTTGGGGTTGCAAAATGTACAGTACTAGGGTTTTGAAAATTTCTTGCATAGTTCAGCTGAATGCCTGAGTATGCCCTAATTGGATACACTTTGGGGAAATGATTTTGAAGTTCTTTCGCTGTGTTCCAGCCGTTCGTCGATTGCATTACAGATCTGGCAACCAGAAGCAGTTCGTTCCCGACACCACGTGGTTCTGCAGCAGGAGAGTGTTAATGTACATGCTCGACAAAGATCCTTGCAGATGGAAATTAACGTTTGTCGCGAGCGGGTCCAACAATTTGAGAAAAACCTGGTAATTACAGTTATCAAATATCTATGCTGGTTGTCATGTGTCGTGTATCAAACGTCAGATGGCCATCAAGTTTGTGCCTGTCGGGAGACGCATTGAGTTGGATGATACCTGCTATTCCACCATCCTACTTGGCTTGTCGTTCGTCTCAGTTGTTTCTTGGTCTTGGTTATCCTGAAAGGAGATTATACTGCTCATATGTCTGCGCTGTACTCACAAATGCGAATGTCTTGACAGCAAGCGAAGAGAAGTGCGATTGAGAAAAGTAAAAGGGAGTTGGAAGCTTTGACATTTAATCCTTCTCGCAAGCTTCATGAGTATTTCACTACTGATGAGAGAGCAGACCGCAAAGGTGCATTAAAGAGGAAACGCGATATTTCCTCGTCAAGTTCTCAAACTCCTCAGTCTGTGTAGAGTGTGTCGTAGAGATAGATTATTAACCTTATATTGGTAGAGCTATATACACCGACTATGACATTTAGGAAAGATTACTGATTGGCGAAATCTTTACTGACTATGATGACCACTCCGGGCCGGGGGGTTATCGACTATGACTTCATGAGGCTTTGGTCTCTGACGCTGCATTGGTACTGGGAGTTATTCTCACAAATTTGTGAATGGGTATCGAATATGGCATTTATGCTGATCAATTAGATAGTTTCGTACCCTAACATGTACAATCATACATGGTGTAACGTATCAAAACTTGTAGACTGAGGTTAAAATATCTATTATTTAGGTACATGTTAGTGTTGAGTTTTGGTACATTTTGGTACATGTTAAATTTAGGAAAATGCGAAAACAATTAGTACGAGTCAACTTAAATGCCATTTTCGTTACATGTATCATCAGTTTAGTCATAATTTAAGGTGTTATTTGTCAGTAAAAATTCTTTCTTGAAGTTGCTTTGCAAGTGTCCAAGACTCCAAGTGTTGCTTCATGTGGTATACTTGTACATATGCAAACCATCTAAGTTGGGGCTTGGTGAGGAATTAGAATAGTGTTTGACATCCAACTCTTCTTATTGATTGTTGCTTTCTGCTTTCTTGACTCCCGAGTGCTATTTCGAAGATATGTGGAACAGTGGAAGCACAGTAGAAGACGTGGGGCACGAGGCAGCTTGAAACGAACAAGAAGGTGTCGACTGGTGAGGGGCGTGTGGCTTTGGCTCAAAAAACAAGGCTGTCATAAGTTAGATCTCTAGGATGAAATATAAGTTAATGAAGGGGTTTCTGCCTCTCGAGGATGAAATCTAATGAAGGGGTTTCTGTCTGAGGTGTCTGCGGAGGAGATGCGTCATCAAGGTTGTGAGCTTGGGTCGACGGTGAGCACCTCCAGTAGTCCAGTACCACCGTGTAGCAGCATAAAGCTGCAAGTTCGCATCCTATTGCCGGTAGACTTCTTGCGGGCTCCAACCCCAGCAAACCACCGGCCGCTTTCCGGTGTCTCTTGCCCGACTTGGCGGACCGGACTGTTGGCGATGGAACAGAAGCTTCACGTAAAAAACTGTGTGCAGACATTTTCGGTTGAGCTAAGTTCTGGTGCAGCAGGTACTTCAGAAGCAGAGGACGAAGATGTGGGTGGCTGTGCGAGTGTCATTGAATCTTCTCGAGTGCCGAGTTCTGGCTTTGTGCGTTATAGAGAAGTTCTTTTGCTCCCTGATTGATCGTCTGGATGCAACGAGGAGTGAATGGGGTCAAGGTGCAAGCCATTTCTCTCTGTGCAAACTTCTTAAATTTTGAACTCTTTAAATCTATATCGCATTTACTTGCTGTGTTTTTTTTAACAATCTTTTGCTTTGCGTTGTATATATGAACATGGCTATGAGCAACAATGGACTGTTGTAGCGCCAAGGCCTGCTTAATAGCAATAGACCTGAGCTCTAATTGAGTTCTTTCTAAAGAATTGACGGTGACAATTCCTGGAGTATGTGGATTCCCATCCCACACCTTGTGATTTTCGTAGGAATTCCGCTACATAATGAAAATTGTTTGTGATGGTTGTTTCCGCGTGGTGCAAACCAAATGGTTTTGGTTTTGGATATCACACCTGCGACCAGTGTGGGTTCAAGGGGTGCGCGCGGTTGCACTTCTGTCATTCAAGACCAAACCGACAACAACGTAGGTGAAATGGAGGAGAGTTCAAGTGGGCCATCCGTAGTATACTCTTGGTCAAGTTGGGTTCAACAACAGCCACGTAGCAATCCACCTAATCCATTCTCTAGCTCTGCAACCACGAACCATTCACCAACTTTGCAGCGAAGGAGCATCCCTCCTAATCCATTTGCAAGCTCAACTGCGACGAACCATTTGGAAGCTGAGCAGCAAAGGAGCAACCCAGCCAACCCATTCGCAAGCTCAGCCGCCATCAACCATTCGGAAGGTGGGCAACAAAGGAGCAACCTACCTAAACCGTTTGCAAGTTCAAACCATTCGCAACCTTAGCAACAAAGGAATGACCTACCGAACTCATTTACAAGCTCAGCTGCCACGAATTGTTCACAATCTCAGCAGCAAAGAACTACGACGCAGGTAGATTCTGCTTTGTTTTTATAAATCCAAACAACCTAAAAGCGAATAGGTTTGCTAAGACGTGGTATTCATATCATTCATGTTCATTTATTTTAGGTCAACTTGCAAGCCTCGCTCTATGCAAGTCTACTATTCATTCATGAATTTAGCATTGAGTCTAATAGTACAATGACGGGTTTCGTTGAAACATGTGGTTTAGATGTGGTTAAGATTGATCGTTCTTCGTCTTCCTGAAGTAATAAAGTGTGCCCCAGTTCTAAAGAGAGATTATACATTCTACGTCTTGAGTCCACTAGTGTGATGTGACCCAAACATGTGATTGAATGTAAGCGGATCGTTTCCCAGCTTTTAACACTTTCGTGACTGATTGAAATGTTCGAAGGGCTTGTGATGTCTTGGACTGGAGAGAGTGAAGGAAAGCAGTGCAAAAAGCTCTAATAGTGGGGGGATGATGATTGATCTATGCGGGGCTTGTACATCATAATAGTTTGTAGCTTCTCAAATCTTAGTGCAGCATCTGTTATCACTTTTGTTGTCTTTTGACTTTGTTTCTGTTATCGTTGCTCAGTGCTTGTTGATCTCCGAGAGTATTTGATGGATGACCCTAGTCAAAGGCAGGTAGTTGGGATTGATGTGTCGCCTCTCGAGTAGGGATTTCAATTGCTACCACTCTTTTCATTTCCAAGCCCAGGTTTAGCCTCATTGCGAGCGGGCCTTTGTTGAAGTGCAGGAGGGAATTGGACGAGTCAGTGCCTCAATCTGATTGCTTGTGATTTCTGTATCGTCTTCCCACGGAGAATCTCTTGTTTACCGGCATCTGAAGGAGATTTGGATATTGACAACATAAACTACTTGCAGAGCGTACCTTCCGACACCATTTCAAGGTTTCATTCAATTCGTCCCTTAGAATCTCCATCCTGACCATTGATGCTGTGGCATACTACACTTACAGTACCAGATCGATATCATCAAATTTCAACTTCTTCAACAGGTTATGGACCAAAATTTAGATTGCAGGTTTTGGGATTGATGTTGCAGCCTGTGGGTGGTAGCTTTTGAATGCAAGTTGTGGTTGGGCTGCTTGACAAACTATAGTTGAGTTGACAATTTTATTAGACATGGAACATCATACGGTGGAAACACCCTAAACCGTTCAAACAAGGAATTCAGCATAGTTGGAGGCAGCTTTTTCTAAAAATAATATTTTTCTAATATTAGTGAGTGAAAATCATGAATATTAAGAAAAAAATAGATTTTTTGGATGTTGTATGTAATATCTATGATTTTTCAAAGTGTTGGCTCTCTAGACCATTGGAATTGTTCAATAGATGCCCCCAAATTTGAACATTGCTAAAATCAATAGTGAGTCAATCACATTATGGTATGTGTCTTTAATATATGTCAACAAATTAGAGTAAAGCATTTGATAGATACATTAATTGTAGTCTAGGGATAGTTGTGGAAGAGTTTAGGGTCTACTGCAAAATACAGGGATGGTTTAGGATATTTTTCCATTAGTTGACAAAAAAATATGGGTCATTACAATCTGTTACCTAAAATCTTTCATTGAAAATATGAGTTTCTTCAAGTGTGAGTGAAGACTTCATTGATTTTATTGAAGTGAAACTTTGGTATAATTCAACTAATATAGAATTTTTTTTTTCAATAGATTCAAATATTTATAAAATAATTTGTTTATAAATATTGTTTATTTTTGGTAGTAAAAGAAATATTTTCACATGTTTGAAGGACATAGAAATTGCCCCATTAAATCTCAAATGTACATTTTTGTAGATAAAAAACATTCTTTGATATGAAATTAATATAGAATGTACATCATACATCTATGAAGGGCATACTTAGTGATTATTCATTTTGAAAGAATGATACTGAAAGTAAAACAAAATATTTTTAAGTATAGAATCTCACCTTTAAAAGTACTTTGGTAGAAAAAAAATCAAACTTAGAAAATGTATTTTGATAGATTTTGAAACATTATGGCCTAATTTTCAAAAAATTGAAAACAAATACATTGATACTTGCATTTTATAAATAGATAATTAAATATACTAAAGGAAAATGGATATTTTTTCAACTTGAAGGTTGCTTGTATTTAACTAATTACATTTCAAGATTATAAGTTCTTTTCCACAATTACAAAGTGTACTTTAAACATATGATTGTGGAAGAGGCAAAGATAATTTTATTTTAGAGAACTTCTTTGTCATTGTATGTAGTACAAGAAAATACATTTATGTCTAATTTTTCAATTTTCAATTTTTATTTGATCTGCAAATTGTATTGAAAAATCCCAAATGACAAAAGAAACAACATCCAATTAGGGAGTATTTTAGAATACTAAAATATTATTTGAACAATAAGACATGTTTCTAAAAAGTAGAGTTATGTACATACTAATAAAAATACTTTATGAATTTTGAATTTTTTGCATGGATTCATTTTAGAGAATCTATATCCAAAAGACATTGCTCTTGAAGGAAAGCTTGTAGGGCTTATGACCAAAAATCAATACCCTCACTTCTATTTTTAAGGTTGGATTGGCTAATACCACCATCTATGCAATTCCGCCACCTAGCTATAAGATCCTCCCATTTTTGTTATTATCCCACCCATAACCACAAACTAAGCAACCCCTTATAACAATGACAATGCATTAAAGTAGTGAAAATGTCCAACCTCTGCTTTAATAAGGGTCTATTCTAACACTTCATCTAAGTTGAAAAATCACAAAAAATCCCTTTTTGTTAGAATATCTTCATGTTTTTTTCACATGACTTTCCTCAAACTTTTCTATCTCTGAAAAATTTGTGAATTGACAAATAGCTTCTCTAAGATACCTGCTACATATCAAATCTGTATGATAAAGCACTTAAATATCTACCTTACCGTTAGAGGATTTTTGAGGTGCATAGAAGGCCTCCAAAGATTGACATGTACTCCTATTTAATGAAGAGCAAAACTAGTAGCACAAGTACCTAATTGCTTATTGCTATCTTGTGTGAAATACAAGTGAGGACTACAATAGATGACAAACCAACAAGGTACTACTACCAAGTATTAAATTTGGATAGTACAATATTATATTGATGGTTGTCAAAGAAGAATCCATTAGTGGAGTGAATGTACAATACTATATTATTATCTTCATGGTTGTACAATATAATGTTCATGGTTAAATAGTACATGTGTCATCTTCATGTCCCAAACCCAAATTTTAAATGACAAAGTTTCATCATGATCTTTGTAACCCACCCAATGGGAGCTATTGTCCCACAAAAGTACATCAATATTTTTTTTCTTTTCCAATGAGCAGGTATAGGGAAATAGTCTTCCTCAAGGATGGAAAATTTCGTTAAAACGGCAATATGCCATTAATTTGGCAGTTTTTACAGTTCGGACCACAAGGTCCGAAATCTAAACCTTTCATATATTTTTGAAGTCTATATGCATTGTAGATGACTGAAATCTATACTAGTACTGTAAGATGTTTCGGACCGCGAGGTCCGAACTGTAAAATTGTCGTACATTTTGTAAATCTACATAAGTCTTAGATGTTTGAAACTCTATACCTATCCTAGATGTTAGCTTTTAGTTTGGATTGCGCGGTCCGAAAAATGGCATTATAAATATTGCCATTTTTTTGAAATTCACCATAAAGACAATATTTAAATACAAAAGCACCCTTCCAACCACCCCATAGTCGTTCCCAAAGGTCGTAATAATTCAGTGCTGATCACACCCAAAATATCTGCAAGGCCCTGTAAGTTCCAAAATGTAACCGACGCCACTTTGAAACCAGTCACAACTTAGTAACAGTTGTTTCAGTAAGTGTAATTATAGTGTATCGTCTCCGATGTAAGTTGTCAATGTCGCACGTACTCTCACTTTGCAGAAACACTCACAACATGCAGAGTCTGGTCTCCGTTGCTTTGACAAATGGTGACTTTGCCGAGAACCACATGAGTGGATCGGATGCTAGCTAACTCAAGCTTCTGAAAGCAACACATTCAAGCCCCAAGTGAGGCTTTGCACACACGCGTCGATCACCCTATTTGGCGCTCGTAGCTTTCAACGGGGTTGCTGGGTCTAACATCGAAGTAGGTGAGAGACATAACGCCATGGCGTCTAGTAGTTCCCAGTTTCCTTTCATGAAGAGAATGCTACGTACAGCCAGCGACCCCAGGTTGGAATTCCGAGGCCGGCGCCGTGGAACCCCGAATGCACGGACGCAGCTTGCGAGTTTGTGTATAAAATATGAGCTCCTGAACAGCAGGGACTCAAAGCATATACATGATCAGTCGATCACAAGTTTTCCAGGCTTTCACATTTATGCAGCTTCGTCTCATTCCTAACCTTGCAAACAGCCTGAGACTTGCATCCAGTTAGCTAGACACAGGGTTGTCTTGTCCGAGTTCAGGAGGTCGTAACGTTGTAAGTGCGCTGTTGGGCGAATTATTTCCTGGAAGCTAGCTAGTGTTGAAAATCCTCATCTTGCTCTCTGTACATATTTCGGAAAGAAGAGTTCAAAAGAAACTTCATTCCGAATTCCAACTTGCGCTGACAGGCAGAGTCTAGTACGTACGTCGAGGATAGAAACATACATTGCCTGATCTTCTAGAGACGTTCGGTGAAAATCTTGAGCTCAATACGTGAAGACTTTAAAATTCGGTTTTTGAAGCTACCTTCGTCGTCGAGTCGCCGGCCATGGACAGTATAGGATTCATGTCCGCTTCTGTATCGGCCAAGTCCGTAGTGGCCAAGTCCGTTACATTGACTTCGACTTCGAGCCTTTCAAATTCAGGCCTCTCGTCCTCTGCAAACATCAGTTCTTCTTCGTTTCTGAAGTTTTCAAACTCGTCACCGAAGTCGACATCGATCCGTGGCCTGCAATCGCGTCGCCATGAGCCCGTGCAATCAGTCCTCATGGAGCGAGAATTTTCCAAATCTATTCAGGAGGCACTCCACTCGCATGACGGTTCCACGTTGAAAACCTGCAGTCCCGAAGTCTTGGAGAGATCCCCACGTCGAGAAATCACTCCCCTGCACCAGCTCCGCCAAGGTGGAATTGCAGAAGAACATCCCCAAGTCTACCGACAGATCTTCGTTATAAGATCTTACGAAGTCGGCCCCGACAAGTCCACTTCCATCCGTGAGGTTTTCAGCTTATTCCAGGAGACGGCACTCAACCACGTGCAGCTCCTGGGGATTGCCGGCGACGGCTTTGGCGCCACGCGCGGGATGGACCGCCGGGGACTCATCTGGGTGGTCACCAAGATGCAGGTGAGAGTCCATGGCAGGAAGTCGGATGTAGATTTTGAGCTTCTGGGTAAATTGAATTAATTATAGAAGAGAATCTAGCTATCAGATTTTCATTTTTGTTTGATCTTTTTTTCCATTCCCTCATAAATTCCTTCAGAACCTTGCACAACAATCATTAAGAATTGAATAACCACGCCAATTGCATCTCTAAAAGATAGACAAACATTAATTTTTCGACATGTATAGATCATCCATTTTCACAATCCAGGCAGAGATTAGGAATTTGAGCATTTCATAATCCAGGCAGTCGATGTCGCCGTTACTTAGGGGGGTAAAGTGATGCAATTCCAATGCCAAAAATTGGGGCAAATACATACTTCAAGGTCTGAAATCTTGGATAGGTATGGATTTACGTCTCAGAACAAGCATTTCGAAAGGTCCCAGAGTACTAGAATACCGCCAATTTAACGTTAAAATTGACGTTTCAGGTGCACGTGGAGCGTTACCCCTCTTGGCCTGAGGTCATCGAAATCGACTCCTGGGTCGCCAAAGCTGGAAAGAACGGCATGAGACGCGACTGGGTCATGCGCTCGTATCGCACTGGGGAAGTGCTGGCGCGCGCCACCAGCACTTGGTGCATGATGAACGGCACCACAAGGCGGTTGTCGAAAATTCCTGAGGAAGTTCGAGATGAAATTGAGCCCGCATTTGTGAAGAATAAAACGGCTTTCAGGGACAACGAATGCTCCACGACGAGGATTGCGAAACTGGACGAGGGTTCAACGGAACATCAAAGGTCGGAGCTCACGTCCACGCCTGCGGATCTCGACATGAACCAGCACGTGAACAACCTCAAGTACATCAACTGGGTCCTGGAAGTAAGTCTTGAGATCTCGGACTCCAATCTCCTCTAATTCTTACCGAGTGAGGTACTTAGAGGATCCGTTATCCGACTTCCTGCCAGGGACTCTATCCTGCATCTTGGTGACCAGTGCAGTATCTTGAGGCTCCATTGGTCTTACAAGTGAACTTTGATATATTTGCGCTATAACTCGATCTGAAAAATAGGAGTTCACTGACATGTAAGTTTTTGCAATTGATTTCGTTATGATGAATATGCTGAATATGGTGAATGGAGACTTCACACCATTAACTGCCTCGATACGAAAGCTAAGACTGAAATTTGAGAATGAGATTCATAGTTTCGAAGTACTAACATGGGTTACGTGAATGATTTTGCTTGCAGAGTATACCAGTGAACCACATGGAAACGCACACGCTAGCGAGCATAGTGCTGGAATACCGGAGAGAATGCCACAGCACCGATGTCGTGGAGTCTCTCACGGGCTCCAAAACCAGCGTCAATGGCGAAGACGGTGATCCTGATGTCAGAAACGACGTTGAATTGGCGATGGACGGCGCTGCTGCAAGTCCGAGTTGCCGTCAATATACGCATCTCCTCCGAACTCAAGGTGCAGGGCAACAAGAGATTCTTCGTGGGAAGACCACATGGCGATCGTGGAAAGTCGAAGGCAATGCTGCGTGCTGATCGAGGAATTCTGAACTTGGTCCACAAAGATTTCACAGCGACGGTACTAAAGTACTGTAGGGAATCTAATATGCGGAAAGTGGACCAATTTGCGTCCAAGTTCTAGTCCTAGAAAATCATCTTCTATTATCACTAAATCATACTAGCTGATTATGGTCCAATTCTTCAAAATTTCAGACTGATGGATATCTTGGATTTCGACTGTGGAATCCTTTTGATATACAGGTCCTAGCGTCTGCGAGATAGCGTCTAGAATTAATGTGGCCATTGCCACCGCCATGATTCGACGTTGTTACAGAGAGATTACGTCGTATTATCAATGTACAGTTCAATATTCTTTAGAAGGTCGGGTTTGCACACCAAACTGTGATATCAAGTTAAACTTAGAGCAGTCAGAAAAATAGAAGTTAGAAGAGCGTGTCCTTCAATTCAAAGTACCTTCAGTACTTTGTTCCTCCATTAATCCTTCCGTGTTGGAAACAGTAAAATCTAACACTTTGCATATAAACAGGCTACATTGAAATCCAGTCATACAAGTCTATTTCTGACACTGTACAAAGAAAGTCAAATTTCCCAACAACCATTTTCTGGCATCATGAGGAACTCCGCTGTAAGCTTTACTCTCAGTGGAACATTTGGATGGCCACACATTCATCCTTACATGTATTCATCTAAAATTTGGATGCACTCTTGTGTTTAAAATCCATGTCAACCAAACTAAAGAAAACACTATGTTTTTTAAGGTAAATGCAAAGGTGATGTTGCAAATGTTACAGTTCAACATATGTCAGTACGATGTAATTTGCAATATGTATAATGTCAATGGCATACTATATAGTTACCAATCCACATCAATGAGAATATTAATGCCAATGATTGTTTAATCGAAAGCTAAAAGAGAATATTTGCATTTTGCTAAATAATGTGAACATCTATGGAATAACTATATCATAAATAAGTAGCATGGATGGTCTATTCATTGAACAAATTCATTCTAGCTTAAGGTGAATTCAAAACAAATGAATGAACTTAAATTTAAGATCTTTTTACCTTAAGAAAATATTCAATTAAATACTATGGATATCATTTATATAAAGCTTAGAAAGTATCAAAATATTTTTCCTCTAAAAGAAAAACAAAACATTGTCTTATTTATAGTCAACTCTCCATCTTATGAACCTAGTACTTGCTCTTCACCCTCAAGCAAAAGATAAAGAAAAATAGTTTACATGCTTCATAAGAAGGTTTTTTGGCCGTAATTATTTGAAGACCACAAGTTCCTGAACGATGGGAACTTGTTGAAATGTGCCACATATAGTGATTGGTTCACATATTCGAGCACGGGACTAAAATAATCTCTTAGAACCACAAAAACTCTTCTTATGTGTCTTTTTTAGTTTGAGAGAATGAAATCTAGAATTTCATAATGGATGGAGTGAGTGAATAAACAAGAGTTTATTTATCAAGTAGGATTGAATCATTAAAATCTAGCCAAAAGCTATTGGTTTATTGAAAGCTTTTGTAAATATCAAGCTTTGATGGCATCACTTACTATAGTTTCTATATGCTTTTTTTTTACTTTAACTTCTTTCAATGAGAAGTATAGACCCTTCAAATAACATTTTTTACATACTTTCATTATACTTTGACTTCTTTCAATGACTGAGAAGGATAGACCCTTCAAATAACATTTCTTACAAGCTTTCTTTTTTACATTGATTAGTCTTTCAATGAGAGGCATTGACCCTTTAAATAACAATTTAATTTACATGATTTCTTTTCAACTCTTTTTTTTTTCAATGAGAAGTCTAGCTCCTAAAAGTCCAAATTCATCACTAGAATTGACAATTTCAGAAATATTTTCATAAAGTACTATAATTATGGAAGAATATTTTAGAATTGGAAAGCAAATAAAGTTGTAGAGTTTGAGTTTCAAATTCTATCTACATGGTTAGATTCACCAATGCTATCACCAACATTTTCTATAAATTTTGAAAGGGAAAACTACAATAATTACAATTGTACAAGCAAAAATTGTCATTTAAAAAAAAAATTGTTCCAATGGATTTGAAGTGAGGTTCTCTTGACATAGTGATCTTGGGGGATTTTTGTATTTTGCAATTCTATGACCTCATTTTTGGAATTCCAAGTTCCAACTACAATCAATGCAATTTTGGTTTGATCAACTACTTGACATACTTCCACATTTGTAATTATAAAAACATATGTATTGTAGTAACGCCAAATCCAACCCTTGGATCAGACTTCATAAAAGTACAATATCCCTAAAAATTGGATGACTTTCATCCAAACTGGAATGAGAAACAAATCTGATTTTCAATCTGTACATTGTCCAGATATTGGACATCAGAGCGCTTCAGGGTTAGACCCTCAGAAAAGCATTGTAAGGCCTCTCTGTCTAGTAAGTGAGTGCTTACGCAACCACAAACTGGGCTGTTTCTACTATTTCTTGTAGCTATAAAATTTACAATGAGGTTAAATTCGTTCAGTTCAATGTGATGTTTAGTTCCTGCAGTAGAATAATTAAAGTGTCTATTTGTTAAGAAAAAAACATGGTTGTGCTTAAAAAAGGAAAACCTAAGTTTTCCTTTTCAGTACTCGAGTTCTTCAGAAAGACTCAAGTTAGAGGATGGAGTGATCGCCTTTGTCTAAGTGGGGCTGAAGAAGGCTTTTAAACCAGGCGACAGAGGATTTGGGTAAACGCTTAAGACCATTATGATAATCAACGTAGAAAAGTCCAAAGCGCTTACTAAACCCGTCCTCCCACTCAAAGTTGTCCAGAAACGACCACACAAAGTAACCTCCAATGTTGGAACCATTTCTGCAGTGCACAACTCCATTCATCAGTTGGCCTGGAATTCTTGTCAGAAATTAATGCAAATCAACTTCATCTGAGCAAGTATCCACGTTCATGTCAAATCCCAATTTTGATCTTGAAGATACTTTCTTCTTGCCTAGTAAGTCCAACTACAACTACAAAAACGAAGATTATTAAGTCAAGTTTTTATTCTACTTATCAAATCTGAAAATAGTTAAGTGTTACGTACTATACTGCATCTGTGAGTGGTATGGATTATATTACACAAACAACACTAACATAGCATGCTCATCTTTTGATACTTCAAATTGAAATCTAAAATTCATATGCACCAAGTTCTTGATTCCTTGATCGAAATTACACCCCTGAGTGTTCTTAATTTTGGAGTTTTATAATACTAACTTTAGACATTTGACCAAAAAATTATTAATTTCATTTTGTACCAGAAGAGTTTGAAAAACTTCAAACATACGATTTTCCATGTAAAATTATTCCAATAAAACCTGATGTTCAAAATAATCGCTTGTGTGAAAGTTCGTTTCAGTTTTCTGCAAGAGGTTGGAATGTGAAAAGACTCTTCTAATTACCTCAAGGCTCCAATGACAAAGCTGAGGTAGTCATTGTGATACTGAATGCGTAAGTCATCCTGAAGCACTGTTTCTATTGGCAAGCCAAGCTCATCTGACGTATCCACTCCTGTAAGAATAAAACCAAACCCACGTTGTTCAATGCTGACAACTTTGCATTTTATATTCCATAGCAATTGATCAAAAGAGGTGCCAAAATATTAGGTTTAGAGGCAAGGTTCACAGCTTTTCATTCAAAACATCATCAAGGCTCATTGGGAATCATTCGAGGCACCACCAAACTTCTACTGAATAAGAAGAGACTGCAATTCCACTTCCAAACTCCAATTCCAGTCCACATGTACCCTGAACCCTAAACCCAGAACCCAAACCGAGAGAGACCTGGCTGGCACACACCTTCTTTGGCATTATTGTGTTGGTTGCCAAAAAACAAAAACCAGGATTGAGAAACAAACATACCATTCTCTGTTATGTAGATGAGTGGATTATTGTACAACAGTTTGAATCGATCCAACACTTTGCCCATACCCCAGGGCACAATTTGCAGCCACGATGATCCTCCCTGAAAGAAAAAAACACAATTCATCACAACAAAAAGAGAAGAAAAACAAGTTCCACAGAAAATTTTGGCGAAGAATTCAAGAGCGTATAACCTGGGAAGCGCTCATCTGCTGAGAAGGTCGATAGATAGATACCTGGGGTCCAATGGGGATGCCATTCTTGACATCTGCAAGTGCACTCGCTTCATAAGAAAGATGAATTTGAACTCATCACAAACTCACTTTTAAAACAAAACAAAACAATACTATGTACCAGTAAGGTGGAGCAAAATGAAAGTAGATCAATCTATTTCCTCAATATCCCAATGAAAACACACATTTGGTGAGCAGAACTCAACACATGATACTCTTTCAAGTTAATTTGAATGATTTATGCTCAAATCACACTACTTGTTTTATATTTGCATTTTTTTCTACTAGAATTCCTTAAATTAGTTTCACTTCTTCAGTGGCACCAAGGAGAAGGAGCTGTATCTCGTTTGATTGCCCTGAAGTCGTGAAAACTTTGGTCAGGAGATAAATCTTGTTCTAATTGAAAGAAGCTGTTATAAAAAATTCATGAACGAATGAAATCAGAATGATTTTGTGCTAAACCCTAAACCCTGAACTCCCAAGGAAAAAGAAAAGACGGTTGGCAATGGCAAGGACGACATTAACGTACTGATGGGGATCATTCTGGCATCATGAAACTCCACTCCGTAACGTGAAAACTCGGGCGCATTAGGGTCGTCTTGCGCGTAGTGGGTGGTGTAATGGTTCAACCCGATGAAATCAAAGGAGCCTTTCAAAGCCATGGCCTCCTCCTCCGTGAACCTAGGCAGTCGGTCTTGGAGGAAGGTGTACATGATTGCAGGGTAATGCCCGTGTACAAGCGGATCCATCAACCTGCAAGGGGGAATTATATGGAGGAGTCCATGAGCCCATCTTTTTAATTTACAACCAAATAGATGATCCCATTGTCTACAAGTTGAAAGATATAACATAACATTCAGTAACATTGGTTGGCACTGCCCTTCTCTCAACAGTGGAGGGTGTGGAATATTCAACATCCCAACACTGTTTTATTAGTAACTACTGAAGTAACTAAAGAGGTACAGGACGAAGAGGTTGTTGGGTGTGGAATATGCCACACCCTCCACTGTAGAGAGAAGGTAGAGAGAGGGCAGTGTCATAACATGCTACTGAATGTTATGTAAGCACACAATATATTTTTATAAGAGGTAAAAGATCATGAATGGTTAAGAATTTTCAAATGTCCTAGGTTCGTTTACCATTGGATTCTACCACAAAGATGTAGTCTTTCATGATAAGCCATTCTAGTAAGATCTACAAGTCTTGAATATTCTAGATTGAATGGCTTACCATCAAGAGAGGAAGAACAAAAAGTAGTCACTTAACACATCCTAATAACATCAAGAGGACTTGAATCCTTGAATGGTTGATAGGTCTTAGATATACTAAAATGGCTTATTACTTGATTCCAACTCCACCAAGAAAAAACAAGGTACTAGCTACTTACCAAAATTGACTAAAATCTCAAAACCTTGAATATACTAAAATTGAGAGCTCTAATGTTCTCAAATGATTCACCATTTGATTTTAGTCCATCCAATAAATGATACTTACAGGACACATGAGAATAGCATCGTTTGGGGTATTTTTTGAAAATCAATTAAAAACTATTTTCTTTTGATCCCAATACTGAACCGGTATTTCATGTACAGAGACCACATTTCTCTCTTTTTTCTGCTCCAAATGGATATTTAATAGATGTTTTCACCCCGGTTGCAATTTGAAAACAATGCAAATTTTAATGAGAGTAGCTCACCATTGGATTTGAAACACCATCATCCGTTCTGCAGCATCAATGTCTTCTTGCAAATCTGAAATTGGCTCATACCATTGCACATCCAAAACAATCCCAATTGAAGTCCCTGGACGCTGGATCACAACCAACAGAAAATCAAGCACTATATCAAACACATTTGCACTTCAAAGACAGAAAAATGGAATTGGCATCTAATCAATCATTTCATATTTTTTGAACCTTTGTGGAATTAGTCAGGAATATTTGAAGTTGAAATGTTGTGGGCGCTAAAAGCATCCACCTCCTAAGCCTTAAACATGTTAAGACCCTCGAGTTTGGTTTTGACATAATTGCAAACAAAAAGTATTTTTCACACGTTTTTGAAACGCTTCAACCTTTTAGATCCAATTCAATGAATATAGCTTGCCAAGCACAGATAAGGTACCATTCACTATTAACTTTTGCTCTAACCTCACAAATTTTGGGCAAACAACAATATCCATACCTTGCTTCAAAGTGACTTTTGATCCCTTTTACATTCTTTTGCATTGTTTATATAAACAAAAGAACGCCATTTAAGGGATAAGAGCTCAAATTTCAATGGAAGGATTTTCCAACGTGATGCCCTAATTTCAAAGTTGTATAAAACATTCATTGAATATTGTACGCCAAAGAATAAGATACTCATTGCAGAATATTCCCAATGAGTATCTATTAGATTCATTTTAGGATAGCAGGTTGATTTTAACTCATCCAAACCCTAATTCTGTCTGTCGTCGTCTTCACAGCAGGAACGCAAGGAGCTGGGGTTTACCTGGAATTTGGATCGGTAGCTGTGCACGGCTTGCGAGTGGGCGAGGAGCATGTGATGGGCGAGGAGGTACGGCAGGCGATGGAGGTCACCGCAGGACGCAGCGCCACAGCCAATGCTCGGATACAAAAAAACACTGTGATGGATCTCGTTGAACGTGACCCAATGCTTCACGCGGTCGCCAAACGCGGAGAAGCACACTTCCGCGTACGCCACGAATAGCGACCTGCAAAGACAGACAAGACCAAAGGCCGACACTGAAATTTCAGAGCAGACACTTCCAGGCTTGAAGGATAACATCGTTAAATAGGATTCTTTTCGCATTTTTCAACAAGCCTTCCAATGTTAGAAATTGGTAGAGGTCGGTCACGATTCTCAATACTCATCGTTATGCTTTGTGGGCTGGAGACTCATCTACATGCTTCCAACATTGGTACTCATCTTCCTCTTTTAGGGATTCAAAGTACCCATCACTTGTGCTTCCTCTCCTTAATCCTCCTGTTCTAACGACGGAAGCCAGCAATGTTTAACATAACGCCAGTGGAGCCCATTTCTGTTCAAGGTGGCAGCCATGCATTTGATATGAAGAGCATGGTTGCATCTCAGTATCTTGTCCTTCTTCAGGGTTATGGTTTGCGACAATTCAGACTCTATAATCGAGCTTGATTGGGCTTGTTTTAAGTGAATCCATCCATTGGGGTTATGTCTTGAGGTTCTGTCGAGAATCATAAAAAGTACTGCGTCGTTATGGAAATAGCATTCCTCACTCCTCCCAATGTTATAACTCATAACGAGGCTCTATTTTCAATTACCTAATCCACTAGTTGCCTCCTCAACTACTCTGAAGCCCAGTCATACAATCAATCAAGACTTGCTGCATGATGTTACCAGAGAGGAATCATTTACTTACACGATTTTGGGGTTCGCCCAGCCGCCGAGGGAATCTTGTAACGCTTGGGGTAAGTCCCAATGGTACAGCAGCACCCATGGTTCAATTCCTCGAGCAAGAAGTGCGTCAATCAAACGATTGTAGTAGGCCAGTCCCTCAGGATTCACTCTTCCCTGTCCCACTGCAGCCAACAGAATCTACCACCACTTGAGTGTCCATAGTATTCAATCTGTCTGTGTCTCCTCCGAGACAAACCCAACTTCTGTAATGCTCAACACCATGTCTAACACACACCTTAGTCTGTTACACCTGAAATAGTCGGGAATGTTCCACAATATTCGGGAATGTTTTCACAATGAGTGGGAAGGTTTCACCATATTTGACCAGGGTTGTGGATTACAGTGTATCGTGCTCAACACCGGGTCTAGTAACACATTAATCAACAGAGGCCGGACCTGTGTAATAAGAGAACCCTGTTTTTTTCAAGCAGATGGAATGTCAATGTTGCAAGGTGGCTCACCTGGAAAGATGCGAGGCCAGGAGATGGAGAAGCGGTACGCATCCAAGCCGACATCGGCCATGAGGTTCACGTCCTCCTGGTAGCGATGGTACTGGTCACAGGTAACATCGCCGTTTGCGTTGTCCACAATTTTCCCTGAAGAAGCACACCTGAAAGCATATTGAATACTGGGGATTGTACGTATACTCTGCACCCTAGCACTCCAGCAATTCTTTCATGCGTAGCATTCTCGAAAGACAGGAATTTGCATTCAATTGACGATTTCCAGTTTAAATGGCAGTGTTTAGTACAATTGTGCTAAATTAAACTCTATTTACCTGTCATATGTTGTCCTATTTATGAAAGGAAAATTCGATTTTGCATTTCATTTAGGTTTTCAGGAACGAGACAATCCACAACTCTGGTCAAAGGGAGCCGCGAACACGATGGACCCAATTGCTGATTCAAAGAAGAATCGAGGTATTATTCTGGATTCCTCGATTCTTCGGTTCTTCGACGTCTTTCTACTGACATCTTGAATTTAATAATGCAAGCAATATACTCAAGTCAATCATTGTAGGCCAGTGCAGTTTCTGCTAAAAAACAAGGGATCCTCAAAAAGTGCTCTACTGTAGAGTGTTATGTGAAGGTGAAAGTGAGACCTGGGAGATGGGTGTGCGTGTCCCAAACACTTGGACCTCGCCCTCCTTCCGCCACAGCTCCTTCCACCTGCAAAGTTGGACACTTATCAACATAGCCTGGTTTAAGAGGTTTCTGTACTCGAAACCTCTAAGAACAAAAAACAACGACTATAAGATCTGAGACTCTAGACAGGTTTTTAATGAAGTACCTATAAATTTCAAACCTAATGATTGAGAGGTTGATATCTGTGCAATGCAATTCTTTGTTTGCTTTTAAATTAATAAAAAACTGCCTTGTTAACTAGTATATAAGTGAAAGCCTATTACAAGAATACAAGCTAGAATTTGAAGCTGGGTAGCGATGGAATTAAGTAATCAAGCAACAGACCTGGTAAGCGGAGGTGGAGGTTCCGAACAGAAAACCTTCAGGAAAGTGGCTCCGCCTTAACAGTTGGGAACCTCCAAAGTTAGCGCCATCGCCAAAGCTCGCATCGCCAAAGCTAAGCAACAAGCTCACGACATTCAGAGCCAGGAACACGCTCCAAGCCGCCAGCGCCATCGCTGAGCCTCACCGCTGCAAAACCACCTCCAACCAATCTGTCGGAAACAAATGGACATGAAATTCAGTGGCAACATGGCCACCACCACCATGGCTGTATTCAAGGGCTCCTGGCTATAACTGTCGGATGAAAGTTTCCCATCAAAAAATGTGTGGAGCTTTCGGCTCTGAGGTGGCTGCTTGACATGCTTTTGGGGAGATCGGCTCCAAAGCTTGGTGGTGACTGAATGATCAGGCCCCGAAAGTGACTGTCATGTTCTGCGAAGAATCGGAGCACGAGTATGGCTTCAATCGTATTTTATACGACAACTGTAAACTTTTAATAAAGAAAACATGTTATATAACACTTTGTAATGATGAAACTGTGGCACAGAGGCGGCACTGCGCAGAGAAGAGGTTGTGGATTGTGGAACTCTTGCCACATAAGGTGGCTGATGCTTAATTCTGACCACATTCTTAAAGTTGAACCTGCCTTTAAATCAGCGGCCTGTATTCAAAATATTCTCAAAATATCCAAAGCAATATATGTACATAAATACACTTGTACATATACACATACATACACACATACATACACATATAGTATTATAGATATAAATAAAAAAATTTAGTAGGATCCTCTAGTTAACCCTTGAAGGTTTCTAACTAAGGGAGAAACACCCATTTCCGTCCCTATACCTATTCCTAGTCCCTACAGTGTCACTAAATTTGTCCACAAGTGTTCATTAAAGTGTCTGACAAGTATTTAACTCTAATTTTCTGACGCAGTTGTAAGACACATGTATAATTTTCATTCACTAACAACTGATTTCAGCAGAGTTCAGTTTAGGGTACACCTATAGGACAGTTCCAGTGGTCTAGGGAGCCAACTCTTTGAAAATTTGTAGAAATTACATACTGATTCCAAAAAATTTAATTTTTTTTTTGAATATTCATTATTTTCTCTCGCTAATACTAGAAAAATATCATTTTTAGATAAAGATGCCTCCAACCATGCTGAATTCCTTATTTGGACGGTTTTGGGTGTTTCCACTGTATGCTTTTATCAAAAACGCTTCAAAGTTGTGATTTCTAATACATGTGCAAAATTTTAGATTAAAAATAGGTTTTTGACACAAGTAACTATAGGCTCTTATAGGTGGTTTGAAAAAATGTGGAAAAAAATTTCATAAATTTCTGCCATGTAGATTGCAAGATTTAAGCACTTGAATTGACAAAATCATTTTTCTATCTATGTGAAAAATCAGGCAACTGCACTTCACAAGGTCACATTTGTATGAAAAAATGTTCAAAATGGTGGTTATTCTTTGGATTCATCCTTCAATGCAAATTGGTTATATGTTCAAAAATTTCAAATCATTTGGAATTGTACAACATATAGGGAAAAAAATAGTGAATAGAAAGAAGTAGAAAATGATTCAAAATACTAAATTGTGAACAATTTATTTATGGAATGGAAAAATGCAAGTTCCAATGGTTGTAATATTGTATTAATCAATCTTCATCTAATGATTTTTTTTTGAAAAATATCAATAATTGAATTAAATAAAGGATTTCAAACTTTTTTGTACAGTAGAAATTTAATAACCACCTGCAAACTACCCCAAACTAAAACTCTTGATAACTTTCATCTCATAAATCAAAATGGAATGATTCAAAGCTTTCCACATAGATATTAAAGTAATAAACAAATTTCAAATTCTTATTTCTTTAAAAAAGAAATTTAAAGAAGTTTTTTTTGTTGCCCGAGCAACCCACCAAGTAAGAAAATGACATATCATGCAATAACTTTTTAACCATGTACTAAAAAGTTATGAAAATTGTTGGGTCTTAAAGCTACTCCTTGGGCACACATTGTGTGAAAATTTCAAAGAAAAATAATAAAAACTCCATGCATGGTGAGCTATCCAAAATTACTATGTTGCCAAAAAAACACAAGTTGGTCCTTTAGGGGTTTAAGCTGCTAATGTTTTGTGAAATTTTCAAAAAATAAAAATAAAAAACCCATTTGTGATGAGCTCCCTAAAATTGCTATGTTGCCAAAAAATGTAGTTTAGGGCTTTAGGTGTTAACTTGTTCGAGCATGTCCTTTTAAATATTAGAATCAATATATCTACATTGATTGCAAGCTCAATGTACTTAAACTTCAAAATCAATAAGCTCATTAGGAGGGATTCGAAGGCAAGAGAAGCCTATTTTTGGGTTGTTCTTCTCAAGCTCATTCCTTGTACTATTAGAAAATTGCGAAGTGTGAATTAGCCCTATTGGCTCAATTTTTTGAATTTTTGAAAAATAAGTTTTAAGAATAAAATTTCTAAAATTTCTAAAGAGTGTTAAGAAAGCTAAAATAGAATTTAAAAATTTCCAATTTCTCTTAAAAATTAATTGTAAAATTTAAAAATATATATTTTCTAACATAGCATTCTTTTGACCACGTTAGACTATTGATGTGGCATGTTCCGACAATCCAAGAACACAAAAAACTTACAATCTCCAATTGCCCTCAAATCCCTTTTAATGTATTTTGCCCAACCTTCTAGAAGATGAAGTTTATTTTTTCAACATTTTTGGAGAAAAGCACATATCTTCAATGACTTGTGCATTTTGTTAGTATTGGTTGGAGAATTAATTGAGAACATATTTAAAAATATTCAACCAAAAAAACTTTCATATTCATCTTTACAAAAAACTATTAAGTGAAAGGTGATATTGAATGAAAGAAATTTTTTATTATCATTTACTTTTATAAAAATTGAGAATTCTTAATTACTATAGTGAAAAGGTTTTGTTAGGTAATTAATAACCTTATAGGGGAATTTTATCTGTAAATTTTGAAAATTGAGTTTAAAAAAAGACTTTATATGTTTTTCTAACCTTCATTGCTTGCAAAATAAAACTCCTCATTACTTTCATATTAGTATTTAGAATTGAATGGTTCAAATATTGTTTTTATTTTGAACAAATGAAAAAGCCCTTTGCATTAAACAACCAAGAAACAACAACTGGGCCTAGGAATCAGCCAAGAGAATTCAAATGTTTTTTGAGTAGGTATCAATCTTTACAATCTAATAAAATTAATTAATCAATTTTAGAATTGTTTTTTAACAACTCTTTTTGACATCTAAAAATAAAAACCTTACTTACTTTTGCAGTACTATGGTAATCGTGATCTTAACCCTAAATGCAAAGACTTTGTTTTTTGCAACATAGCAATTTTGGGCAACTCAATACCGTTGGAGTTTTTTCTTTTTTTCTTTGAAATTTTCACACAACATGTACCCAAGGAGTAGTTTTAAGGCCCAACAATTTTCATAACTTTTGACTTTGTGGTTAAAAAGTCATTGTATGATATGTGAATTTCATTGTTTGGCAAGCATTCCAAGTAGCTTAAAAAACTTCTTTAAAAAAAACATTTTCTTAAAAGTGAAAATTTAAAATTTATTCTTTAGATTTATATAGACATGGGAAGCTTTGAATCATTCCATTTGTATTAATGAGATGAAAGTTATCACGAATTTTAGTTTGCGGGTAGATATGGTTTTCAAAGACTCCATACCTATCCACAAACTAAAATTCCTTATAACTTTCATCTCATTAATCCAAATGGAATGATTCAAATCTAACCATTTCTATATAAATCTAAAGAACCAATTTCAAATTTCAAATTTTTTTTAAAGTAAAAAAAAAGTTTTTTAAGCTGCCCAGACTGCCCGCCAAACAACTAAAATTACATATCATGCAATGACTTTTTAACCACAAAGTCAAAAGTTATGAAGATCGTTGGACCTTAAAGCTACTCCTTGGTCACATGTTGTAAGAAAATTTTAAATGAAAAATAAAAGTTCTAGTTGTAGTGACTTGTTCAAAATCACTATGTTGCCAAAAATGCAACTTGATCCTTTATGGTTAAAAATACTTCACATATAGATTAGGATGATTAGAATTTTATGCAAGAATTCCAAATATGGTCAATTTCGTTAAATTGGCGGTATTCCAAGTGCCATTTTGACAAATTCTAGTGCCACTTTGACATATTCCAGTGCCATTTTGATATATTCTGTGTGCCACTTTGACAAATTTCAAGTGCCATTTTGACATAAAAGCTTAGTGATAGAGGAAGAAAATGTGCCATTTTATCGGAATGTTGTGCCATTTTAATGGAATATCATGCCATTTTATTGGAGTACCGCCAATTTAACAAAATTGACCATAAATCATAACGTCAGCAAAACTTGCATGACTTTACAATAAATACAAATTGACATCTTTCATCCTTAAAGGGCTAAAATTCAATTTCTGACCTCCAACACATTTCACAAAAAAATCAAACAATTTTATAATATAAACAATACTCAATTATTGGTTAGAATGCATTTAAAAGCAATTACTCTAAAGTTTGCGTACCTAGTCATTAGCTACAAATGTGAAGAATGTGCCCTGCAAATATTGATTTTTCATATTTGTGACCCCTTTACAATGATGGAATTGCTATCTTATTGTAGAGTGACAAATAATCACTATCAGCTATTTAGACTTCCATTTACTAGCTAAAAAAAGGAAGCTATGTGAATCCATCGTCAATGAAATTGAATTGTATTTACAACATAATTTAATTTAATATGGATACTAAAGACTACAAGTGTCTAATTAATGACATTTATAGACACTATAGAAATAATTAAAGAAAATATATGTTCAACTTGAAATTTGATTATTTTTGAATGATTATTTGAGTTGGTGACAAGTGGTTGTGTGCTTTTAGAAAAGAATTCTATTTTGGTGTAAGTGAAATGAAATAGGTCATAGCCAATAAAAACAACAACATTGTATATTGTACTAAAATAAACATATGTTTATGAAGTTTTCTAAAATACATCAATAAGTTGGCAAAAAACATTGTAGAAACAATAGCTAAATAAATTCCTTTGCATTTTTTTAAAAATCATCTACAAAGAAGATTTTTTTTTGCTTGAGTGTCTTTTGGATGATCCAAAATTCTAATAGATTGAAATTAGAGTGAAATGAAGTATTTCAATATATATCTTCACTAAAAGCTAGAAACGTAGCCAAATATCACTTGTTTAAGTTGTACATGAACTCATTACTGCTTGTTCAAAGTAACTAGCTACTTGCAATTGCCACAAGTTAGGACACCTACTTTGAAATCAAAAAATAAATGGTTTTTGGGCATTTAGAAGATTACGGGTTTTCAAGTTGTAAAAACTCTAAGAACACTACTACATAGATAGTTTGACATGGTTAAGAGATTGCCACATCAGATAATATTAAATAATTAAAGTTTTTTATTTTAATTTTTTTCAAAAATTTAGACTAGTAGTTGGTTCACTTCACAGGGAACAATTTTGGGGAATAATTCCAAAACTATCTCTTCTAAGGTTGAAAAACATCTAATGACACCTTCATTCTTTACTAATTATAAATTGTGGTGGTGTTGTTGTTGTTGTAGTATAATATAAACCATGGCTTGTGCTTTTTCTATTGTATAACTTTAGAAAAAGAGGTCTATATAGTTTCACTACACTAAATAGGGTATTTAGTGTTGGATTACATTTAGTGTAATTACCACCCTACTTGACCCTACACTAAATGTCAATTTTAGGATGATTAGTGTAGTGCTAAACTTCAATGCGCCGCCTTCATGTTGTCTCATAAGAAGATTTCTGGCCCTGAAGAAGACTGTTTCAGGGGTGTTCCCAGAAACTGTTCCCATTGTTGCAGACCAGCTCCCTACTGATCTGGATTTTTGAATTTTGAAAAAAAAATTAAAATTTTAAATTTTAAATTTTTTTCAGAATGTTTAAGAAATAAAGAAAATGATTTAAAAAAAATAAAATTTCAAGACAATATTTTTAAAATATTAATTAATTAAATTAATTAATATTTTCTGACATGGCAGTCGCTCTACCACATCAGCACTGCGTTCTCAGAGTTCCCAATGCGTTCCTAGCGTTTGGGAACTCACAATCTTGAAAATCCTCTTATGTCACTTTTTACCTTCTAACACTAAATGTAAACCTCTTCATATTTCAGATTTGCCATAGAGTACTTTTAGTGTTAGAAATTACATTTAGTGTTACTTACTTTAGTAGGGTAAATGATATTTAGTGTCATGGTTCGCAAATAGTGTTGCCAACACTAAATACCCTATTTAGTGTAGTGTAAAATCACCTCTCTTATTTAAATTAGATTTGGTGAAATTTGGTTCTCTTGTATTTTTTTTGAGTTTTTTTTTGTCTTTTTTTGTTTCAAATTTATTAATATTTGTTAAAACATGACTACTACATATACATTTTTTTAACAAATTTCAAAAGAGATCTATTAAGATAGAGAATAAAAAATTTAATGGAGTATTTTCGACAATTTTCTATTAAAATTTACTAAACTTCATAGGTATTAATAAGTTTTAACAAATTTTAACAAAATGAAAAAAAATGAAAAAAAATCTAAAGAAACAAAATTTCATCAAATCTAACTTGAATTTTAAAATGGTGATTTTTGTTCTAGTCAAAAGGTATAGATTTTCATTTCTGTTAAGTGTGTCTTCTAACTTTGGTTAAATCATTTGTTCATATAAGTTTTGATGATCACCTCCTACTAATTCATTAATTCCTCCAAATTTAACATGGCTTAATTTGTAAGTATTTAAGCAAGCACAATGTTGTTTGATAAGTTTTGATAGATGCATAGGCCATCTAAAGAAGGATAAATTTCATTACCTTGTCAATGATTTGCTTAATTGAAGTTTTGGAATCCTAGGTCATTTTGAAGAGGTTAATACATGATTATCACAAATTCATACAACACCAATATTTCAATGTTTATAGAAAATACTTGAGATAAAAAATGGAAACAAGAAATGTCTCTTAACTACTAAATGTAAAAAATACATTTTTTGGCAACACAACAGTTTTGGGTAGCTTACTAGAGCTGGAGTTTATATTTTTTTTCTTTGAAATTTTCACACAACATGTGCCCAAGAAGTAGTTGAAAGACTCAACTATTTTCATAACTTTTCAAAATACTTCTTTTAAAAACATTTAAAAAAAAATTAAAACTTCAAATTAATTTTTTAGGTTTATATAGATTTGTATAGTTTTGAATAATTCCATTTGGATTAATGAAATGAAAGTTATGAAGAGTTTTAGTTTGTGGGTAAGTATGGTTTTTAAAGACTCCATACCTACCCACTAACTAACCAAAGATTAACATGTAACATTACCTCCAAAGTCATTGTAACATGTTGATCTACTTTCATAGCAAAGTTCTAAAATGATAACATAAGAAATAATAGTGTACGATAATTTAATCCTTGAGTGCCCAACCTATATTCACCAAAATTCAAACCTTGTGGAACTCATTGCAATCAAATTGTTATCCAAAACAAGATTTATAAAAATTGACCATATCAATTGGTAGAAGAGATAAGGTTGGAAGTAGGTGAAAGGACAAATGATTTGACCATATTCTTGAAAAGATTTTAACCCCTAAATGCCCAAGGCCTTTTTTTATGCTTGAAGGACTTTGGTCTAAAGTGAATAAAATGTCAACTTCATGATGAGTTTTATCAATTTTTTTTAGAAATGCAACTGTACAAATTCAAACTAGACATAGTAAAAATCATTTAGGAAAAAAACACACACGACAATATCACTTACAGATTGAAAGATAAAAATGTTTAATCATAAAGGTGTTAAAATTGCAAAAGTAATGTGAAGTCTTTCAATCTTTTTTTCATAAGTCAAATCTAAAAAGTTGGTGACTAAAAAAATATGAGGTGACAGGGCCTAATATCCATGACCTTAATCAATTTATAGCTCTTCAAAATCTACTCTACAATTTGTTTTAAAGAATTTTGATGTCCAAAATCTAATGCATTTGAGGCTCATTTCCAAGAGCCCTCAACACTAGAAAAAGTCAAGATTGCAATCTCAATAGAAAAATCATAGTCAATCATTTTCAAGATTGGGGTTTTAATGCTTAAAATAGACTTCAAAAAGATACAAACTACCAAAAATAGCAACTTGGGGTTAAGTTTTATTTAGCTTCAAAGTTTTGCAAACAACATATTTTGGTGCCTTGGGCATTTAAGGGTTGATAGTCAAAGGGCATCCAACCCTCCAAACAAGTCACAAACAATTATTTAGCCAACACTTGTTCAATCACCAGGATTAGGACGAGCGACCTACAGCAGAAAAAACTCCATGCAACGATCCATGCAGAGAGTCTAGCTTCAGAATCAAGTGAGACTAAAAACCTCAAGCATTAACAATCACAAAACAAAATAAGGAACAGGTCTCTCAATAATCACTGCAAATTAAATCCAATCCCACAAACTATTGAATATTGGCAACAACACTCAATACAAACAAATGTCACCTTCCTTGATGTCAGTACCAAATTGATCAAAATGTCCCACAAATCACCTCACTCTCTACGAGGTACATACATAATCACTCCTCGGAAATCAAACAGACGTCGACCTTCTTTTACTGGCGAATTCATTGGAAACAAATCAACTTTTAAACACCAGCAACATTCAATTCACTAACTCCAAAACGTCGGCACTACCAAATAGTCCAAGAAATCACCTCAGTATATATCAAATAGCCATACAAGCCTTCAACAACATCCAATGTGTCCTTGTAAGACTGTTTCGCTTTAGAGTAAGGTAGCTACTCAAATTTCGGCAGGCTTTTCTGTTGATGAAAGGTGTCCTCCCCTTCCTCCTCTTGATGCAGTAACAACAAAAGCTAAAACGGTACTCAGTTCCAAAGCTACATTAACTTCCAAGAGGATGAGAATTACAGTCCCCTAAGGTCCACAATGAAAAGTTATATGTCTTGAGCTGGTCAGAACATGAGGAATGGTTCCCTGCTATGCCCTTCACTTGCAAATAATTGGGAATCTAAATTCTCAGTTCTCTGTATCAAAAAATATTGTTTCAAGAAATGCAGACAATACACTCCATATTGAAACCATAGCACCACAGTTGTAAAGCGGGTGGTAGACAAACCATTCCAACACACCATCCAACACACCAAATACTAAACCTAAGGAGCCTGCAGAGCAAAAGCACTTCGACAGTAACCATTACAGAGCTCACAGGTGACGAATATTGAGGCAAAGCAACCTCCTTCCATGTTGATTCAGAACAAAGAGAATTTGCATTACAAAAAAATCGATCACAATCTACTTCTTCGACTTCTTCACTGGAGCAACACTCACTGGAGCCTCAGCGGCCGGAGCGGGAGCAGCAGGCTCAGGAATACCCTGAGCCTGACGTTCCTCTCTCCTGGCAATCTTGCGCTCCCGCGTAGCCTTGTTCTTAGCACGCCTGGCCTCGAACTGGTCAGACAGAGTCTTTTCACGGGCCTTCTCAGCCTTGGACTTGTGAATGCTCTCCATCAAAACACGCTTGTTCTTGAAGACGTTACCCTTGACCTTCATGTACATGTCGTGGTACATGTGCTTGTCGATTTTCTTGGCATCACGGTACTTGCGCAAGAGACGTCTCAACACCCGCATGCGCCGCAACCACAACACCTACACAACCACTGATTCATTAATCCAAGGCGTGATCTGGGAAACTCCCTGCAGTTACTACGAGATCAATTCAGAAACACTACAATCCAACGAGATAATAACCATCAAAGAAGACACAATCAAGCTAACGAGAAAATTTCAAACCAAAATTAACCTAAAAACAGAGTTAAACTCTTCGCCTCAACACCCAGCTCTCCTAATGGGTTACAATCGGTTCGCCACACACAGTCACGAAATCCTAAACCCCAAATCCAGAGCTCAAGCCGGTGGTGGTACCTTGGTGGGAAGCCTGGCCTCCCTGGTCCCCCGGCGCTTTCCGTAACCGGAGTGACGACCCTTGCGTTTGGCCTCCAGAGCACGACGTGCACGGGCCCGCGAGTGGATCTTCTGAGGCTTCCGGATAACGAAACCGTCCTTGACGAGCTTGCGGATATTCTGCCTGCTGTTGGCCATGGAAATTTCATTGACCTCATTGGGGTCAAGCCATACCTTGCGCTCGCCGCACTTCAGGACGCTGGCGGCCAAGCGCTTCTGCAGCTTGAGGGACACCATAGCGGAGTCGGAGGGTGCCGGGGTCGCTGCCGAGCAGAAAACGAGCCGAAGCCGAAAGAAAGGGCGATGACAGTTTAGGGTTCGTCTCCTTCACTGGCTTTCCAATTTGGATGAATGATTGAAATGTGGATTGGTATTCATCCAATTGATTGATAATTCATCCAAATGTGGAAAGCCAGTGAAGGAGACGAAGCCGTCTCCTCTGCCATCCTTTCGCTCGGCTTAGGCTCGTCTCCTGTTTCCTGAACGCAATGGTACGCAATTTGCTCTTCGCTGCCTCATGTCTCATTCACCTCCTTTATCTTTTCAGTTTGTCGTTTTGCACTGTTGTGTCGTTCCATCTAGCAGGGTTTAGGAATTCAGGGTTTATGGCGGCAGTAATGGGGAACTTTGAAACGATCTGCAGGCTTCGGAGAAGAAGCTGCAGAACCTAATGCGGGACATCAAAGTCCAGAAGCTTGTCCTCAACATCTCCGTGGGAGAGAGTGGAGACAGACTGACTCGTGCTTCCAAGGTACATTTTCTTTTCGCCTACCAAATCTCTCACTATCTTTCACCCTAATTCACTCTGCTATATCACGAACCCTAGTGCGCCCATTGTTCCCAGTTCAAAATTCACTCTTTCGGGTCCTTATCACACTCTGAACTCCATTCTCTACTCCCAATATCACTTTTCGTTTTGTCAAAAGAAGTTGCACATGAATGTAATCACGAGGGGTTTCACGAGTGCGAAAGGGACTCATGACTGTTTTCTTGACCCCTGGTCATTTTTCGATTTCATTTTTGAGTTTGACTATTGACTGTTAAAATGTTGCGGACTTCCACATAATCTGCTGGCATATGGGGCGCCTAGCGTGTGACCTCAAAATATATTTACAGGTCACTGCATCGTCGTATTGGAGTTGTATTGCATGGGGATCGCACCTAGAATGGCCGCCTTAAGTTCCTTTGTGTGACAGAGCACGTTGTTTTGACAGAGCATGCCATAGTGTGACTGTTTCCTCCTCGTTGACTCCTTGCTCGTGCAGGTGTTGGAGCAGCTGAGCGGTCAGAGCCCTGTCTTCTCCAAGGGTAAGTTTTAAACTCCTTGTTGCAGCTCATCCTGTGACACTACGAAGCTGGGACAGCATACACATGGTTTAGGGTTCCGCATATGTAATTTACTGGTGCAAGTGTCGTTCCCTCGTCTATTGTGCAGCAAGGTACACAGTGCGTTCCTTCGGTATCAGGCGCAACGAGAAAATTGCATGCTACGTCACCGTCCGTGGTGAGAAGGCTATGCAGCTTATTGAGAGCGGCTTGAAGGTGAAGGAATACGAGTTGCTGCGCCGTAACTTCAGTGAGTCAGGGTGCTTCGGATTCGGTATCCAGGAGCACATTGATCTGGGAATCAAGTAAGTTTCGTTGTGTAGGTGGTCGCTCTTGGATGACTTATTTTGTTGTTGAGTCGTGGAAGGTCCTCGTCCACTGCCCCCCATCCTTAGTGGGTACCTTTTATTTTTGTTATGATTGCGAGAACAGTTCCACGTGCCTCGGGGGTTCCTATTTTTCCTTCTTATAAGAAATAAGATTCGAAGAAGTTATGTCGTTTGCTCCATTCGATTCATTGCCATGTATGATCCTATGCCGCGGAGCACTTCCTGCGTGGGTGAAGATCTTAAAATTACGACCTTGTGCAGAACAGCAATTGCTCTGCTGCTGGAAAGTACTCCTCATTCACTGACCGGTATAGTCGTAGGAGAGAGGAGAATGTTGCATTTTGTAGCCTCTCATGGTTGCCCGTTGCGCGTGCAGGTACGACCCTTCCACCGGTATTTACGGTATGGACTTCTACGTCGTGCTGGAACGCCCAGGATACAGGGTTGGGAGGAGGAGGAGAGCCAAGTCCCGTGTCGGTATCCAGCACCGGGTGACGAAGGAGGATGCCATGAAGTGGTTTCAGGTGAAGTACGAGGGAGTCATCCTGAACAAGTCTCAGCAGATCCTCTAGGTGTTTTTATCCGTTGCACGTTTCGAAGTCTCAGTCCTCCGTTCTTGGAAGGATTGTAGGCGGGCTGTGAATTTTCGTGCAAACTGAACTCCAATTTACTGGAGTGCGTGACAATTTAGCGACCGCTGGGATTTGATGGAGTGCCACGTACGTGTGGCAGCTGGTATGATTTTGGTGTTTTTTGTCACTTCTGCTTCACAGGAGCACGAGAAATTGTGTCGTGCATTCCTGTTTCTTCGGGCTGGTCCCTGTCTGCAACTAACTTTCGAATAGCGAAGAGCACTAAGTTTTTTGTACCGAGCTTCTGGGTACCACTGAGCATGGTTTCGGAAGTCTACTACATCGAATTGCATAACATTTTTGTGCTTGCCCTGAAAGGAAAGAGGCCCAAGTCAACCACTGTTGGGGCATGATTTCTTCTTTCTAAACTGTGAGGAGTTTGGAATTCTTTCTTTCAGTTACTGGTTCAGTCAGTTCCGTGTATGGTTGAATACATTGTGTCGTGGTTGCAAGCACCGTTACAGACCCTGTAGAGATGGTCTCCGGGCCTAGCCAAGTGCATACCAGTTGCCTATGTGCGTCATTCATGAGTCTCGTCGCTTTTGGCTACCCTGGCCATGAGACACGTTTTCCCAGAGTTCAACGCTGAGAGTGCTCATCAGATCGAAGCACAAAGTAGCCTTGAATTCCTACTTCACTAATCGCTGAATTTTAGATTGAACACGTGTAGAATATGAAACAGTGAACCTCTCAAATGTAGACCAGCCTGTTCAGACAGTGTGGAATGTGCTGCACACCTGCCGCACTAGCATTGGCGAGTCTCAAATTGAAGGACCTTTCACGAACATAATAAGACTGCCTTGTGACAGTCTCTCCAGCGGTCAAAGATGTTGAGGTCACAGTAGTTCGACCAGATAAAGTGATGCACTCATAGAAACATGGAGATGCCAAATCACTTCGACAGGATGTGGTGAGTCCCTCCAGAGTAACAGACGCCGACGCACAAGGAAGAGCACAGAAGCAAAGTGGATAAAGAACTCCCAGCCAGGTGGAATGGAAGGCTTCAACTCCTCACAAAAATCCGCCATTATTACTGCAAGTGCTAGTACAAATCAGAATCATCAGGCCACCTCTATGGAGGGTCGGCTCTACATTTACCCTACTGTTACATGGCTCAAAATGTATGCGCATCTGGAGAGGCACCAACGCGGGGAGGGGAATAGCGGTCCAGGTAATCACAAAAATCCTACAAACTGACCCAATCGCTCTTCGCAAGCTCAAAAAATAGATAGATCTGCACCAATACACAACCTAACTCATCGAGGGCCCTGCGACCCCATTATATCCAGAGTCTGGAGATAGCACGTCCTCTGATGCGAGGCATCGCACCAGGACTGACGCGCTCTAAAATGCACTCCACACGTTGCTCTGCTTCGCTGTTTGAGCTCCTGCACCGAACGGTCCTGAGCTGCCGAATGGGCCGAAAGGGTCCGAATCGTCATCCGAACCGAACCCACGCCTGCGGTCCCTGTCCGGCTTCATGCTGTTCGACGAGTCGAATCTTTGCAACGACTTCTCTCCGTTGTGACCGAGTCCGTTGAGCTCCCCGCTCCCACCTGAGTCAAAACAAAACAAGAGGGCACGTTCACGAAATGGACTTCGATCGCACAGCAAAACCGGTATACCACCTTCCCTTGAAGTCGGACAAACATTCCAGCTCCCTAGTACAGATTCCAACTGAATGCATCCCTCAAAGACCGACAGAGATTTCTGGGAGAAGCCAAACCTAGGCCTCTGGCCGGCGTTGCAGAGCTTCCTGGACCGAACGAATCGAACCGCAAGAAGCTGCCCCCATCTCGGTATGGGTCGTCTCTCTTCGAAGCGCCTGGACTGCCGCCGAACAGGGACGGGGTCGCGTCAAAACTCGAGTTCCCGAAAAACGACGAAGTCTTGGAATCTCGCGGAGACCCGAAAGCGTTCTTGGGAGAGCCAAAGGAGTGCCTGGGAGAACCAAACGCATTCCTGGGGGATCCAAACGCGTTCGACTTGGGCGAGTCGAACGCCCCGAACGCGTTCTTGTAATCGTCGTGACCGTTTCCATTCCGGTCGAAGGTCCACCCGGGGCTACCCAGCCCGCCGAATCCTCTGGTTCCCGGGCTCGACTCCCTGATGGAGCTGTCGAACCCTCCCGGACTGGATATCCGAATCGATCCGTCGAACAGCGCTCCCCTGGGGCTGGACACTCTCAGCGCATCCATGTCCAGAGAGTCCGCAACAGAGCCTCGTTCTCTTCCGAACCGCGTTTGCCCTCGCACGCTAGACAGTTCCATTGACGTCTGCAATCAAGACGTCACACTTTCATAACCAGAGACACACGCGCCGGCTAAAACACCTTCGCACAGCATACAAAATCATTTCAAACGCACGGGACTCTCAAGTCGGAATGATCTTCCCAAATAAACTGCTTACACCAGCAGTCTGACAGGATAACAAAAAGACGAGCCAACTACAATATTCACGCATGTCAAAGACTGCTGAAGCTGCTGCAACCGTCTCCATCAACGACAGCGGAAAGGACGCAGCAAAAATATCGTACCTGAGTGCTCAAGCCGCCGCTCCCAGCCTGCCCCCAAGAAGCACGGAAATCTGCGTTCGAATCTTCGTCGTGAAAGCCCCACGCTGATGTGCTGTCACCGAACGGATCCCTTGAATCGAAGGTACTCCGTCCTTGCCCAAAGCTGCAATAAACACCGTCACAAAATCGTGAAACTCTACACACCACGCATCATGGGACTCAAAATGCCACAATCGCACAACTCCCACATCGTCAAGATACGTGCTTCCCCATTCCCGCCTACTCGTGCTGCATACAAAGCGGGCCAACCCGGACGGATCAGAGACGAGACGAAATCAACGGAGAAGGAAACGCGAGGACCGGACCTTTCGTTCACAGAATCGAAAGTAGCTTCGCCGCGGAACGCGTCCACACCACTGTCAGCTTCCGAGTCGAATCCACCCGAGAACCTGCATCACTCTCATGCTTAGTCGCAGGCCATCGTGCCCATCTCTGCGAACCACAGCGAACATCACACCATTGCTGTCAAAGCATCCCATCCTCCCACTCACCTCCCACTGGGAAGACTTGCGTTGAAGGCATAGTCTTTGTGCCGAGAATCGGACGTAGACGTGTCGGGGTCGCCACTATCCTCGAAGGTTCTCTTCATGTCCGCGCTTCCTCCCGCGGATCCCAGGCCCGTACCAGCTTTGTCGGAATCATCATCCTGCTCCGTTCGGAAAGGATCGCCCGGAAGAGTCGGATCCGATGAGAAGTCGAAGCCATCATCGAACAGGCTCTCGCCGTTGCCCCAAGGGGCAGAGTATCCTGATTTGGTCGAAGTCGGAACGTCGTCTCCCAAATCGTCCATGATGTCGCGGACGTTTGTGAATCCTGCACCCGGCCAAATCCACGACTCGTCAGTGACGGACATCGCCATAAAAAAGCTTCGCGAACACCGCAAATCAGCCTCTTCGCCATGCCAATTGCGGCTTCACAACGCCTCAACCTGTCACCACGAGCTTCATCGAAACCTCAACGCGCCACAGGACTCCACTCACAGCCACAACAACAACAACGCGCCACTGAGTGCCCGAAACCCTCTAAAACCCTCTAAGGAGTCCCAAGTCCACGAACCTTCGTCATCGAACCTATCCCAGTCTTCCACCCATTCCATGGCGTTGTTGGGAACACCTTCGAAACCTGGCAACACAAACCGCCAAAACCACTCTCGTTGTTATGAAAGCCAGATGTCGCTGCGGAAAACCCACAATCTACTCACTCGTACACCTCAACACAGCTCGACAACAATCCGTGGCCACTACAATCTGAAGGACAACGACAGGTGATAGTCGTGAAAACTGCATCTGCGCCACACCCGCGGAAAAAGACGCTCGCCGACAAAACGTACCAGTGGACACCTCGATGGGAACTGCAGACTTTGGCTTGACCCCAAGAGCCCTGCCCCGCTCGTACAGAGTCTTCTTCAAGTCGTCCAGGGTGGCTGAAAGATGATTGGCACGATTCTGAAATTCCCACGAGGAGAAGGGGTCACAACGACGGACTCCGAATTGGAAACCATGTCCTACAGTCCTGGACTCGAACCACACTTCCTTCTCCGTGCTGAGAAGCCCACTTCTTCTGTGCATAACCCGTCACGTCCAAACGTTCCTAAGACAAGGTCCATCCGGCGGATCGCGTCTGCGGACCCGGATCGGCAGCCAGAACTCACAACGAAGAGGAAAACATCTCGTCAAGCCAAACCTACCTCAAGGGATTCGTTGCCATCACAGCCCTTGTCAAGCTTCGCGATCGCCGTGTACAACTCCATTTTCTTCTCCTGGAACACAAACGGACAGCACGTCAATACCCTCCAAAATTCTCAATCCCTGGACATGACGTCCATCGTCAGCTTCACGGACTTATTCTCAACCACACACTCCACCGTCACCCACACCTCACTACCAAAGAAGATCACGAAACAATCCGCATTCATCCAATCCACCGTTTGGCTCATTATACATACTCTACTCTGAAGCAACCCGGCTAACAAAGAAAAACGTTTCACCGACAGCGCAACCGTCCTACACCTCTCGAGAATAAACTCAACTCAAATCCAGCAAAAAAACAAGTTCGAACATACGAACGCATATACGAACTGGTAGCAAACCTGGATATCCCGGAACGCTGCCTCCTCAGCCTGCAACCGTGAACTCACTTCACCCGCTGCCTTGAAACGCTGGTCGTACTTCTTGCCCAAAGTGTCCATCTGAGACACAAACCACATCGCCAAATAAGTGTCCAACCCCTCTCGGCACGTGCAATGCACTGCGACACTCACCACCACAAAGCATCTCAAAGACACGGAGCGCTCAGTGCACCAACCTCCCTCCTTTCCGAAGCCACCCTCTCCTTCACCTCGTCGAGCTGATTGTCGCACCGACTCTTGAACAAAATCTGCCACCACGGACCCATTCCGCAACATCAGTCCCCAACACCACAAAACCGTCCGAGGTCGAGGACGCCTTACCATCAAACCCACAACCACACCCAACCTGTCTTGACTAAACGATTCACCACGTGCACCAGCAAGCCATTCAAGAGATCATCGAATCACTAAACGAGCGAATTCACCAACAATTACTCACGATTTCTTGCAACTTGGCTCGGTACAACTCGATCTTCTCCTTGTAATCCTTAATTTCCTTGTCCAGCTCGTACACCTGGCCCCACAATACAAAACAAGTGCAAAACGTGTTCAGATCAAATCCACCGTCACAACGCTGCCGCACGAAACGTAACCAAACACCATCCACTGCACCACCACACCAATCTACATGCAGGATTCACATCGTCCAGTCCCAAGCAGAGCACACACACAGTCAGGACAACTCCAACCCTAGCCCTCATTCCCCAGCACTCGCCCACTTACGAACGTCGACATCCCACTGCACGTCAACGCGCGTCCAGTACGACACAAATCCTAGACATTCTCAAACGTCCAACACAAAGCCGACCGTTCATCCTTCAGAAACCGTGCGAACACTAATGTGAACTCCGACAACCGCACAGCATACATCACACCAAATTCCCAGCCCAAACCCCTCGCACGCTCTACGAACCCCACGACCCCCACCCCATCCCTCACTACCTTCTTGTCCGCTTCTTCCGCAGCTTTATGCTTCGTCTTCAGCATCTCTTGCTCGTCGCGGCTAAGCTGATCCACCAAATTATCCTCCAACGCAGGGACTTTCGACTTGTAACCATCCTCCACCGCCACACCGGGACCGGTCTCGCCCGGTGCAGGGACGGCCCTTTCGGGCATCTGCAGCGGCTGAAACTGGGGTGCTGCGGCCACCGCAACAGGCCCCGTCACCGGACCACCAACCGCCGCCTGCGGACCACCTGCTCGCCACCGCAAACCACAATGTCAGACAACCACGATCCTTCACACAAGCTCCTGAATCCCGACGCCAAGGCACGCCACCACCAAGGAAGGCTTCGCAGATTACAACACCTGGTATGTGTCGCCAAACGGAAGGACTCTGCCCACCCGGACCCTGAACCGCCGATCCCGAAGCCCCTTGCAAGTGGTCCGGGTGGATGCCAGGAGGCGCTGTGGATGGGAGAGCCCGCCCTTCCCTGAACCGTTCCATGAAGTACAGTGCGGTGCAAAACTCGCGCAGAGACAACATGCTGTCGTGGTCTTCGTCCGAAAGATCCCAAACTTGCTTCAAAACACCTGAAACAACCACATAACCCATTGCCCACCGAAACACATCAGCCAACCATGTCCGAATGCACCAACATGCCCCCCACGCCCAAAACACTCGCAACATGGCCATCCACACTACCTCGCGGAAGTTGCCAACTCAGGAAAAGCTCTCGGGCTTGCTCCCCCGTGATCTTCCCGTCCTTGTCCGTGTCCACCTTCGTGAACACTCGGCTGTACCTCTCCACGTCGTTTCCGGACATTTGGGGCCACGACGCCCCCATCACGGGACCGCCCTGCGACCTCGCCCCGGATCCGGGCCCCAGACTCATCGAACCACTGCCAGAGGGACCCCGACCCGGAGGGATGGCACCGCCATCAGGACCTCTCCCACCCGCTTGCGCCGGAGTTTGCATGAACGGAACTGCAGGACCGCTGAATAAGGATTCGTCCAGCTGCTTCACCCCGGCGGCAGCAGCAGCAGCGACAGGAGCACCCGGCTTGGACTGGCCCGGAGGTGGCCCGGAAGCGGCAGCCTTCGGAGCTTGGCTCCCCGAGAAAACGTCCACGCCCGAAACGGATCCCGCCGCACTGCTCACCGCACCACTCGTAGCACTGGCCTTGAAACCGCCGCTGAACAGGTCCACCCCGCCATTGAACCCTGCTTCCGCAGGCCTCTCATTCGTCGCCGGTCCCTGGCCTGTCGTCGCCGTCAAGGATCCCGCATTCGCATTGCTCGCCATCGACGCCGCAGAAGCGGGCGTCACGGGCCTGGATTGACCCGAGCTCGGGGTCGTCATCACGGGGCTGGGGCCCGTCGACCCGCCGCTGGATCCACGTTCTTGGCTTGTCCTAGGAGGAGGATTCGACTCCTTCGCCGGCCAGGACGAGTTCGTGGTAAATAAACTCCCCAGCGACGGTCGCACGGGTTGGCCGCCTGCGGCAGGAGGCCTGGCCCAACCCTGCTGGGAGAATCCCGTGGGAGCCACCTGCACCTGACCCGCGGACGGAGGGTACCGCGACAGGCTGCTCGTCTGGGACGTCAGCTGCGGAACTCCCGAACCGCCCGCCGACAGACTGTTCGTCTGCGGAGCCAGCTGCTTCGCGGGACCTCCGTGTCCGCCTTGGGCGATCGGGGCACTGGGCGCACTGTTCGTCTGCGGGGAGAACTGCTTCGCGGGAGCCCCATCAGGCGCCCCCTGGGGACCGGCTGAACCGTTGCCCTGCACGCCCGCTGGCCTGGCGCTAGCACCACCGTTGCTACCCTGCACGCCGGCCACGCCCTGAGCCGGTGGAGGACCCGCACTTTGCACCGGAACAGGCCCCTGCGAACTCGCTGCCGCTGCAGATGCTCCATTGCCTCCGCTGGCTTGCCCCGCAGGACTGTTGATTCGAGGGGGAGGGATCTGGGCCGCGGCGGGACCCGTCAACGCCGCCCGAACCAGCTCGGGAGTGATCTCCCTCCCGGTTTGGGCCACCGTCACCAGCTTCAACGCGTTGTAGAACTCCACTCGCGACAAGAAACCGGTCCGTCCCTGATCGGCAAATTGCCATATCTGAAGCACCCCACAAACACCTCAGTCCCGCAAACACGTTCCACACACAAGCCACGACATCACAACCCGACCTCGACCACGACCACGTGACCATGTGGCACTAGTGCCGTGCGCTTACTGCAATGGGTCCATCCAACCCTCCATCAATCCCAATGTGGGACTCACGTTCGCTGCTCTTCAGGAAGAGCTACAGAACCAATCCAGGAAATGCCGAAAGGGCCACGTCCAGTCCAGAGGGAGACGTCAACTTCTTCAGTGAAGCCTGGACCCTCGCCAGAAGGAAGAGCCATCGTAGTAAGCACCTACCAAACGTTCGATCCGGACATCTAACACCTGGTTTCCAGGGCTCTCCCTGCCTCACTCTGATTACTGTCCACGGAAAAATGTACCAAGGAAGCGTCGAATTTCACGAGAGTGAACAAATGCCTCAACCTGTCCCTCCGGGAAACTCTAAATGAACAACACCACGCAAACTCCTAACACAGATCGGGTTCCTCGGACCCTCAGTGCTCTTAAAGATATTGCAAAACCGGTATCGTCGATGATGCGAACAAGCACACAAGCACGGTTCCACAAGGTGAATGCCCGATCTTGAAAAAACCCTCTTGCCTGCAATGTGCACCTGCTGATTGTAAAGCTACCTTGGAGGCCCCCCCGAGTCGCGAAAATATCCGCCCCTCCGCCAGATTGCTCCTCGATGCCGACTGCACTGCCGGAGAGCTGTCCATGCACTGGCCCATGTCCGGAGGGCTCTCAATCCTCTCCATCGCAAAGGCTCAACCGACGCCACGGAAGGGCCCCGCGAAGCCAGTTCTGTCTACGTTTGCACAAGCAATCTGATTTTGTAGTCCAAAGAGTGCGCGTCAAATCCTTCCTCACGGCGACGATTCGAGCCTCGGCTCGGCAATCCAGTCCTGAACCGCCCCCGCTGAAATGTCCACAGCTTTGTGTCGAAGAATTCGTTTGAGGCCGAGCTGGTGTCTCGCATCAACACATCATGCGGGAGCCCGCAATCCGGAGGGTTCTGGCCAGTGTCACGCAATTTGAAACTCGTCGGAACCCAGACCACCTCTCTGACCTAAAAACAAATAATTGCGCTTCACCGGTCTCCGACACCCTAAACCGATCCACGACCACCTCCCTCGTGTCGGGAAGAAGCCATGCGACATCTCAACCACAAGCACACCAATCGTGCGCGGACCCTGCAAGGGAGATCCGCGAGGAAACTGCCGATCCGACACGGATTCTCGGAGCAAGGGAGAAAGGAAGGGACGGACCTTGGCGAGCGTCATCTGAGGAAGTCCCGCGCCCTGGAAGAACCCCACCGCCTCCTGCCCGCTGATGCGCCCATCCTTGTCCAGATCCGCTCGCCGGAAGAAGGAGTCGAACACCTCCGCATTGGCCATGGCCGCCTACTGCTGCGGAACGACTGGCCGGCTACCACCTGAAAACGGAAGAGGCAGAGATGAGTGCGATCCGATTCGCGCAAGCCGCCGGCACAGAGGCGGAACCGCGCAGAAATTGCACGGTTGGAGAAGGAAACCCTAGCGGGCACGAAACGACGGAGAGGGTGGGATGGACGGCACGACGGAACACGCACGGGTCGATTGCTGCCGGTACCCTAGAAAATGCGTGAGACGAGGGATGAGAGGAAGATCACGATGGCACAGGAGAACGGGAAAGCGTTGCGAATGAGGTAGCGTCCGTCCACCAACGCCCTCGACCAGCAGCAACGACCAAAACAGCGACAGCGACAACGAGGGAGTTGCACCGTGTGGATGCTGCGCCACGGAATGCGAAGAGGAGTGCCGGAGCAGAAGAAGCGACGATGCAATTGAAGGCGAAGAACGCATCGTACCTGGTCGATTGGCTGGGCGAGGGAGAGAAATTCGTGCCTCCTCGCTCATCGCAATCACTCCGCAGCGGCAGCGGCAACGACAACGACATCGAATCACGAGAAACGTCGACCTGGCGAGAGTGCGACTGAAGACGCGAAGGCGCGGAAGACGGAATCCAGCCAGCGAGCCTGCCTGCAGGCTCATCATTGTATCCTACGAGTATGTATCTCGGGGAATACGTTGAGCCAACGTACCGTAGCATTCAGTACTAACAAGTGTGAAAAAGATTAACCCCTTAACGCCAGCAGCGCCAATTCGTGGCTTTTGGATGACCGGAAGGTGATCTGGACGGAGACGGAAAGCATTTTTTCATCCAGTTTTGGCTTGTTGGCCTTTCATGGAGGGTTATGAAGGGTAAAGCCTACCTTGTTATTGAGTTTGTAGTCTTGTTGGTGTTTGTTTTCACATGAATGAGGAGTTAGTAAGAGAAACAGATCTCAAAATATGCCATTTTAGTGTATTAGGGGAGGTTGCTACTTTTTGCTCTAAATCTGAAATTTCTCCACAAAAATGATGTTTTTTGAATTTGAGCCCAACTTACATAGTGATAGTGAAGTTCATCTCCTAGAGTTTCAGTCAGACCTCAATAAGTGTTAGGGGTTGGGAGCATACTTTTAGTTAACACATAGACACTAGTAACACATAACACTTATAAAGGGTGATGCCGATGATTTGTAACACTTATAAAAAATAACACTTAGAAGAATTAAAAAGGTAAATACACAAGATTTATAGAAAAAATGGATGAAATTACAAAATATTGATTCATTATTCATCTAAGTCCGTCGAAAGAATGAATCAATAGTACTTTGGTGAGTTTTTGCTACATGCCAAGATTCTACTTCTTTTTCTAGTGCTTCAATATTCCTAATAGATAACATGGTGTCATTAGGTCTTTGCTCCAAAAACTTCTTCAAAGTTTGAAGAGCACTACCTACATCTTGAAAGCCTACAACCTCTTCTACTATATAGTTTCTAGAATGGACATCTAGAGTCACTTTGCAACTAGAAACTATTACTTTACCTCAGAAGTATCTCCCAAATTATCTCCCCCCAAGCAATGGCTCTTATGAAAAGCCTTTTTTTGGAAACTTATCACTTACCAAGGTAAAATTAACAAAGTCGGGAGCGCGACATTGCATAACACTTCACACATAACACTTACTAGTCTTAATTTTAAGGGAGCGGAAATCTCCATAACACATATAGAGTTTTAACACTTATCGAGGTTTGACTGTACTCCAATTCCAATTTTGAAAAAATCCCCAAAACTCAAATTTTTATTGCCATTTGAACTTTAGATGTATTTTCAATGTCTATCAAATTCTAATTATAAAATGACATGGAAATTGAGTTTATACCATATGCACAGGTCAAATTTGGCAACTTGTTGCCAAAATATTTTAATTTTAAAATTTTGACAACTCAACAACTTGCTTTCCTTTTCTTGGATTTCAACACTTTGTTCTTTCTACTTTTTCAACACTTCCAATTTTAGATTATTTTTTTCTATTAATGTGTAATAATTTATAAAATTTTAGACATGTTCAAAATTTTCTCTAGTTATTTCCAAAACTAGCCTACATACATAGTACACATACAATGGTGTTGGTTAGCATAGTATACACACATGGTGAAATTTTTAGTTTATTTGAAGTAATTTTTCATTTGATGTTTGATGTAATTTTTCTTCATTTTTTCTTCAAAATTCTCAAAAAAATCAATTCTCAAAAAAAAGGTCTAAAATTTTTGTGATGTACTAAAGACATGTAATTTTATTTTTGAAAAATAAATTAAAAAATTTTCATTCATATTTAGTTCAAAAATGGCAACAAATTGGGTGATAGGCAATGGATTTTAAATCAATGGTTGTAGGTTTGTCTTTCAAGGGTTCATAAGCAATTTATTCATGGCAATTTAGAAAACAAGAGTTGGAGACACCTTTGATTTACTACCCTACATGAGGGGCAAATTCAAACATAAACAAAATATTTTTTGAAATGTCCAAAGTTTTTGAAATATTATGAATGAAATGTCCAAAAAAATGCAAAAAATTTTCTTCCATATTGCCTAATTTTTGGAATACTTTAAAATTTTGTAAAAAATTTCAAAGGGTAACATTTTCAAATATAAAACTCTAGAATTTTCATGTGCTCTATCCTTTGGAATAGAGACCATGGCATTTACTATGGATTTTAGAGCTCTATTTCTAAATCTTATCTACAACCCTATTAAGACTATACAATGACGTGAGCAAACCTTTGCTTGGTTCAAAGGGGGTTACCTTTGCGAATCCCATTTTAGTCAAGGCTGCCTAGGCTCACTCCTCCTTTGACAAGGGGGCCATTCTAGAGAGACTTTTGGCTAGCTAAGGGGGCCACTAAAGCAAACCCGACTAGCTGCAAAGGGCTATCCTAGACAAATCCCTAGCTAGCCAAGGGAAGTTGTTTAGAATATATCCCTAGTTGTTCTTTTAATTTTTTAATTTTCAAATATTGAGTAATTAATTAATTGAATTTAAAATTTAAAATAATAATAATTTTATTTAATTTAAAAATTTTGGACTTTGGATTTCAAATAATAATTGAATACTTAATTAAATTAAAAAAATTTATTAGATGCATTGATTTGAATGTCCTGTGTTTAGGTTCAAAGTAGCCACTTTTGGTTCAAGAAGGCCATTTCATTGATTTTGATTTAACGATTTTAACCTTTGAAAGACCAACTTGCTAAATTTGACAACATGACAATTTCAAGTAAGTAAGTGTGACTAGAGATTTCTATATTTTGGGTCTAAACTTTAATAGGAGGGGACAAGGAATATCTTTCATGTGTACTAAAAAATAGGACATCTGAAAATATGAGTAAAAAATTATGGCCTAATTTTCCTCATAAATGGACAGTTTGGGAGATCCAAAAACAAAAATTTGAAATTGATATTCTTCATGTATATACTCAAGGGTAGCTTTGAATCATTCCATTTTGATCAATGAGTCAAAAATTGCAAGGATTTTTTGTTTGCAAGTAGTTACGATGGAAACACCCAAAATCGTCCAAATAAGGAATTTTGCGTAATTGGAGGCAATTTTTTCTAGTATTAGTGAGTGAAAATCATGAATATTGAAAAAAATAGATTTTTTGGATGTCGTATGTAATTTCTATGATTTTCCAAAGTGTTGGCTCTCTAGACCACTGAAATTGTTCAGTGGATGCTCCTGAATCTGAACTTTGCTAAAATCAATAGTGAGCCAAATTAGATTTTAGTATGTGTCCTTAATATGCATTAGCAAATAAAAATCAAGCATTTGGCAAACACATTAACTGCAATTTAGGAATGGTTTTGGATGAATTTAGGGTCCAATGCAAGGTACAAGTGTGGGATTGGGTGTTTCTCCCTTATGAATAATCTAAAATAAACTTTGAAGTCCTTTATTTTATTCAATTTTTAGTATTTTTTGAAAAAATTAAATTGTAGGATGTAAATTGTTTATTATAACATTGCAACCATTGGGATTGGCATTTTTCAACTCCATAAATAACACCTATAGGTTTTTGACTCTATTTTTGCCAAAAATGTTCGAAATTGCCCTTTCTAATACAAATGCCAATTTTTTTTTCAAAACATTTTAGACACATGTGACCATAGGATCTTATAGTATTTTGGTGTGAAAAGATGTGAAAAAAATTTCAGAAATTTTCACCATGTATATTGCAAGATATTAGCATTTGAATTAAGAAAAATCATTTTTTTAACCCCTATGAAAAAACAGGCAACTACACTTCACAAGCTCATTTTTGTATGAAAAAATGTCCAAAATGGTAGTGTGTCTTTGGATTCATTCTTCAAATCAAGTTGGATACGTGTTGGATACATGCTTGAAAATTTTTAGACCATTTGAAATCATAAAACATATAGGAAAAAGTAGTAAATAGAAAGAAGTAGAGAATGATTCAAAATACTAAATTGTTAAAATTAAAAAATGCCAACTCCAACGGTTACAATATTGTAATAATCAATATTTTTTTATTTTTTTCAAAAATATTGAAAATTGAGTAAAATAAAGGACTTCAAAGTTTATTTTAGGGTAGAGATTCCATAAGTGCCCACAAACTAAAACTCTTCATAACTTTTGACTCATTGATCAAAATAGAATGATTCAAAGCTTTCAATATACATATAGATCTAAAGAACCAATTTCAAATTTTTATTTCTTCAAAAAATGATTTTTTTCAACTGTCCAAGCTACCCGGGCTCAAAAGAAAACTACATATTATACAATAATTTTTCAACCCCTAAGCACTCAAACAACCATTTTTGGTCATTGCCTGACTTAGGGCAAAAATTTTGGGCGAAAATGAATACTTTTTTCAATTTATTTATTCTATTGTTTTGAAAAAACTGGATTGCCTTTCAATACTTGTATTCAAAACTAGGATTGATACAGTCAAACAAAAATTATACGTGAAATACCATAAAATGTTTAGAATTGCCTAGTGTTGAATAATTTATTATTGTAGAAAGTTTTGATGCTCTCATTACTAGATCTTTTTCATGTATTCTCAAATTAATAAAAAACACAATTTTGATTAATTAAAAAAAATTCACATACCAAAGATAGAAATTGTATTTTAGGTGAATTTTTGAAGTTATATCTTCAAAATTCATTTGAAGAGAATCTAAAAATAATTTTATAATTTTGACCATAAGGATCTTTTCTACATTTTGTACTTTATACAATCATCTTTGATGCTAACTTCAAAAAAATTATAGAACTTATATTTTATAATGCATTTGTGTTTTGTCCTAACTCCTTAGGCTTTTAGGGGTTAACCATTAAGTCAAAAGTTATGCAAATTGTTACGCCTTAAAGCTACTCTTCAACTACATGTTGTGTGAAAAATTTAGAGAAACAAGATGAAAATTACACTCGTAGTGAGCTACCCAAAAAATCTATGTTTCTAAAAAACATGCCTTGGGACTTTAGGGGATAAATTCTTAACAATTTTGTACTTTGACTCATTTGCTACTTTTTCCTACTTACTATTTTTTTCCTATATATTGTTCAATTTCAAAGAGTTTGAAACTTTTTAGGTAGGTACTTTATTTGGCTTCAACAATGAATCCAAAGAAGCACAACCGTTTTGGACCAATTTTTATATGATTGTTGCCTTTTGAAGTGAAATTGCCTTTTTCTTTTGTAGGGTGAAAAAAACTATTTTTGAGCACTCAAATGCTAATATCTTGCAATCTACACGGTGGAGAACTCAACTAATGTTCGTGTGTGAGTATGAAAATGGAAGCATTCTTAACAATTTTGTATTTTGACTCATTTACTACTTTTTCCTATTTACTAATTTTTCCTATATATTATACAATTCCAAAAGATTTGAAACTTTTTAAGCAGGTGCTTTATTTGGCTTCAACAATCCAACAAAGCACAACCATTTTGGACCAATTTTTGTATAATTGTTGCCTTTTGGAGTAAAATTGCCTTTTTTTTGGTAGGATGAAAAAACTATTTTTGAGCACTCAAATGCTACTATCTTGCAATCTACATGGTGGAAAATTCAACGATGTTAGTGTGTGAGTATGAAAATGGAAGCATGTGAGCTTTGAGTATGCATACAAGTAGATATACAACAATCTATATTATAAATACCTATACCATAGTTATATAATCTTCTTAGTTCATGGTCTCACATCGTTGTATTGCAAATGCAAACATTACGTAAAAATATGTATATGTGTTATTTTAGTGAATTTTGATCATTATAAAGTAGTAAGAAAAATAACATCATTTAAAGTGCCTTTGCGGTGATGCTTTCTCATCGTCGTGACATGCAAACTATAAAGAAGGAGGTTCATTTAAGAACTTCATTGATTTTGATGTTGTTTTTCTTTGCTTTTCACTCTAAATTACAATGTGTCAAATTGGAGGGGGGGTTTTGAGTCTCAAGGTAAAAAATCTCAAACAAAGCGTGAATTTGAGTTTTCTTTGTTGCAATTGCCGGATTAACTTCTATTGTCATTGAGTCTTTTATTGTCAATTGATCAATCACTAGATGAAGTTGAGCCATCTTGACCGCCAAAGCAACCTTGCGTGAAAGAATAATGATATGAAAATCTTCAACGTGACACTCAACTATTAATAATATTGTTTTAAGTTGGATGCGTTGAGTTTGACAACTATGAAGTGACGTTTCAAAAATGTTTTGAAGGTCTACACGGCGATCAATATTATTGTATGGTTAGGTCTATAAAGAAAAGTCATGATCACTAATGATGGTTAAAGGGATTAGTCGATTGTGGGTGCTCTATTCTCACCCTTAGAATAAAGTGTACACAACTAGGTTTTACTATTTTTGTGAACAAATCCTAATGGATGTTTAACCTATGTGGAATCCACTTACGCCTTCTAAGCAATGGATCTTGCTAATTTTCCTACTCCTAATTGGTTCACTTTACAATTGCTTGTTTGAAATAATCACTTACTAAGGTTTTGGCTGGTTTTGATGATAATAGTCCACACTAAGGCCTACTATAATGGCGATCAAGGAAAAAGAAAACTAGATTAAGTTGTAGAACTCATTTCACTCTTTTCAAAATGATGAATATTTCTAAGTTTGACCTAATTCCCTAGCGGATAACTATAGATGAAGTTTGACTACAAAAACTAACCTCTAAAATTTCATCTATTGATTGCAAATGTTCTAATTATCGGAATTGAGTGTTTGTTTTTCTATTATTTTTTATTTTTAATCTCTACTGGAGCTAAAGTTTAACTTGATTTGGTCAACTCTAGTTGACTTTCATCCAAGTGATCACTACTTTTGGCTAAAACTTCATTCTACTCTAACTCCTTCACAATTTGATCAATTTGTAAATAAATTTGGGGTTTTGAGCTTTAAGATATTTTCTCTAAGATTATATTCCTAACTTGTCTTTTGGTTTCCTTTTGACCTAGTTGGTGAATTGTTAACCAATTCTTACTAATTTGATGAAAAATCCAAAAGGTGAATTGAGTTTTATCTTAAAAAAAGTTTGATTTTACCTTTCCAAAAGTAAAAATCTTAAACTTTGACTTTTGGATAAATGTAGATTTTTATGGTAAATTTTGACCATTGACCGGTTCATCAAGATTTACCTACTAATTACTTTCCTTTAAAAATACTTTTGTATTTTGACTTTTACTTCTACTTTCAATCAAAATTCTAAATTCCTTGTCAAAATTACTTCAAAATAAATTCTAATTTATCATCCAATTTGTGGATAATATTGTCCGATTATAACTTCTAAGATTCTTGTCCAATTTTTGGGCTTAATATTATTTTGAAAAGCTAATTAAATTAACTAACTACTTCTATTTCTAATTTTGTGAACTCCTACTAGTTGTAGTGTATGATTTCAAATCAAATTTCAACAACTAAAGGCTAATTTTAATTCTAATGAAACTATAGAAAAAATTGAAAAGGAAGGGAAATTCACAAACTTACCTCCATCATGACTACTTTGAGATCTTCGTGTACTCCCAAGACTTCTCCACAATGCGCCAATTCCACTTCCATTTCGACAATTTCGTATTTACATGTCGTGTTTGGCACACTCATGCAATATCTTGGTCTTTTTGTATTTTCCTTCCCGATTGTCACTTCTTTTTTTTCTATTTATTTTTGGATTTAAAAAAAAATTATAATTTTCTTTTTTTCCAATGGTTTTCAGAGTCAAAACATGTAAAAATTCCAATATAATTTAATTTCAAGATTAATTGCTAAATGGCTTCTAAAGTCAAATCCCACTACAACTAAGTTCTTCAAACCTTTTTTTCATTTAGCAGCCCCTAAAACTTCCCAAAAGTCAAACTATTTTTTTCTTTGTTTTTTTCTATTTGTCTTTTTTATCGAGCTTAAACATGATGCAAAAGTCAATGATTCTCTACTTGAGGCCTAACCTCTCTTCCCTAATACCAATACTTGTATGCCATACCAACTTCTATACTCACTTAATGAACTAGTAGTTGAAAGTTTGTTAGTTACTGGCTTAAATGCAATTGTGCTGAGAGCATCTCCACAGCTGACTCGCCAAACAATTCAAAATTAGACCCTTTGGAGGGTGTTGGAATTTTGGCCGTGTCGTGTGAGAGAGGTTTGCCCCACAGCTAATCAGTGAAGACAACCCTCGAAAAGGAACAAACACTCCTACCAAAGTTTCCAATTTTTTTTGTTTTAAATTTGAATACCAAAAAATCTAGTTTTCTATTGTTTGAACTCTCTTTCTCTTACCATAAAAAGAACTCAAAATGATTTGAATTTGCAATTGCACAAGGTTCCTTATATCCCCATGGGGTGGTGGGAGGAGCCCCAACCCATAAGGGATAATTATATGATTTTCAACAAGTTGAAACTAAGAATCCAAATTTAAAATTTTGAAAAAAATTTCATTAAAAATTTTGAAAAATTTAAAATTTAAATTCTTAGTTCCAACTTGTTGGAAATCATACATCCCTCGTGGGTTGGGGCTCTTCCCACCACCCCATGGGGATACAAGGAACCTTGTGCAATTGCAAACTCACTTCTTCCTCCATTCACTTCATGTGGATGGAGGAAGGTATGTGTTTTCATGAGGAGTGGAGCTCACTACATCCTCTTGGAGTGGAAGAAGGTGTCCCAATCCATGTGGGACAAATGTGAGTATGAACTTGAAGGAACTCCTTCAAGTTCATACTCACATTTGTCCCACATGGATTGGGACACCTTCTCCCACTCCAAGAGGATATAGTGAGTTCTATTTCTCACATAGAAATTCAAGCCAAGTCTCATTTTCTGTGAGTGAAATTGCTTTTTAGCATTTCATTTAAAAAAAAAAATTCAAATTGGAGGGACAGCTGGGATGTCAACCCCGATTTTTAGGTGCAAAATATAGTCAACCTCATGTTATCTAGGTTTTGCAATTCCACAAAACCCAGGAAACAATAGTATAGGGATTCTTCGTTTTAGGGAAAGGTTAAATCAGTCTAACGTTTTGTGACTAAAAGTCAGTTACAAATAGATCTATGTTTACAAATTTAGGATAATATTATAGCACTCTTATTCCAATGTATAAAATTTGTTGGCCAGTCCATTACCAAAGTATGTATAAAGTCCCAGTCCTATATAGTGTTCTAAGGGATGTCAAATCATTCTTTGTCCAATAAATCAGGTTTGGTTAAATGAATCTTATATGATGCATGCTCTAGGACTTAGTCATAACACAATAGTATTTATAAAATAATACACATAATTCATTAATTATACCTTTTTATGTTTAGGTCAAATTTGTCCAATCAATCTACAACTAATTTGATTCATGCAAGTATGACTAGCGTTTCCGTAGTCTATGTCAAATGAGTCTCAGTTGCAATGTATGATGATGTCAAATATTTCTTATTTCTGGTGGTTTCACCAAATTATGTCAAATGAGTCCAAACCACATTATTAATCTTTGAAAATATACAAAACATACATTGGAACATTTTGAAATTTGAACCAAATATGTAGAACCTCTGACCAATCACAATTTATTCTAATATAATTTTGAAATCAAGAAACTTGGGAACAATCAATTTCTAACATACAAATCCAATGACCAAGACTTAAACGAACACTTTTAACCAACCATGCCAATATAACAATTACATATGGATCAAGCATAAAACTTATAAATCACATAATAATTACTTCTAAATAAACAAATAAACAAAAATAAATAAAAAACAACAAAGATCTAAATCATAGCTTAACAACAAACATATGTATATATATTAAAATTAATAATAATTAAATTAATAAAAATAAAAATAAAAACAAAAAAAACAGGGACCTAACCAACTGCCACAACCTAGCTAATCAACCCAGCTTAATTAGATCTGTAAACGCTGAAATTTGGTCAAAGGACCTATAACCAAAAATTGCATCCCCTATGGCCGTGTGAAAGGACCCAAAACCGTGGGTCAAATCCCTAATTCGACCTCAAGCAGCTCGTCGAAGAAGTTTGCAGACTACTGCAATCGCAATTTCTCATAGATTGGATGAATTTCAATATCGATTTCTCAACTTGACCCAATTTATTGATTCAATCCATCAATGTGATCATCACAATCCCCACACAATTGGATTCAAGAAAATTTCAAGAATTTGATGATTCGGTGGAGTGGCCACAGTTGCCGTGCTGTCTGCTTTGAAAATTTGATCCAGTTTCATCAATTTGGCAATTTCAATCGGACAATTTGATCCTCACGGCTCATGCGCACTCAGTTTCGACGAGGTGTTTGCACAATTGGATTCAAAAATTGCTCCGATCGGAGGGAAACAATCCAAAATTCGAAAATCTCCATAGCACCAGATGTAGCGACGAAATTTTGCAACGGATTTTGATACCAATTTGTCAATTGAGCCTTATTTCAATCTCTCAAGCCTGAGGTTCACAATTGACTAAGCAATCAGTGAAAATTGAAATAAAGAATTCTCGATTTTGATTCTGTACCTGGCAGGCTGGTGTTTTGATCTCAGGCTCCTCAGCGCTCCTTCCCGCTCCAACCTTCCAATCTTTACTACTCTTGATTCATCACGTCCTTTGCACCCACAATTGTGCTTCCAACTGCAAGTTCTCAATTCTCCGTTCCAGCTTTGAATGCTGACTTCGATTCTTGTTCACAATGTTTGGACATTGATCACGCTTCTCGTTCGATCAGGCTCAAAACTCCACTGTAATCAGTCAATGCTCTCCCCAATGACTAAAATTGCTCGCTCAACTACTGCCCAATCAACCGCGCCTTATCCAGTGTTCCATGTAAATTTAGATTCAAATTTTTTTGACATTTAAAATTTTACTGATCTCACAGGGTGCACCCAAGCTTCACGAATCACAAACACCACTTCCCGCGTCCATGAACAGACAAACAAGTAGTGCCGCCTTATTTCCCTCAAATGTTTTTTTTTAATTATTTGATTTTTATTCACAGACTCAATGAATTTATACGACTCTCACAAAACAATAATAATAATCAATATAGCTCACAACACAACCATGCAATTTGCAACATACAAAAACATACACGACAATAAATTTATATATAAATAATATGGGTCTTACAATTGCCGTAGGATTTCAATTTTTTAATCTATTTATAGGCTTAGAAAATGAGGTGTCACACCTCTTGGGAAGGGGTGAGACCTCATTCATACCCCATTCATCCCTATTTATTTTTTTATTTTTTTCATCCATCTATCCTACTAGCTCTATTTACACTTCGAACTAGTTTTAGACTTAAAATTATTTTTATTTCTATTTTTTAACACTAAAGGGGCCCTAATTAGTCTTTTTTTAAATTTAACCATTATTCCAAAAAACTTATAGGTCTACACCTTCGTTCGCGGGCGCGGCCAACCACCCTCCATTTGGCCGTGTACTCACTAAATTTGGCTGTGGCCGGTCAAATTTTGAGCTGAATTATGCATGCCGTGGGGAAAAGATTTTAACCTGGCCCACCCTGATAGCCAGTGTGCGCCTTTTGGTGAGCAGCAGTGGAGATGCTCTAAATTGCCACAAATCAGGTGGTTGGAGTTTGGAGTGAGTTCAACTAAGCAAGTGAGTCAAATTAATTGACTTTTGTGTTGAACAACAATTGTAATTTGTATACCCCCTCTAGCCTGATGGGTTGATATACTCTAAGTTTTCAAAGTTTGGATTTCAATCTGTGAGGGTGCTCACATAGGTTGAATGGCTGATTAGCTTCCCTCAGATTCTAGCTACCTAGCTTGTTGGACAGTGAACTTTGAAAATATTTGGCGGTTGTTGCCAATATTGATTTCTTACACTAGAAATGGGGGCTCCTTGAGGGACCCTTTAAACCAAAACCAAACACGAAAAATAATTGTTAGTAAAGCCAAAGCTTTGCTGTCTAGGGGTTATAGGCCTGAATTTAAAAAAACAAGTTGACAAATTTTTTGGTTAAAGAATAAAATATTTAGAATTTTTGTGATAGCTTTGCCGTATTAGAGGGATTACCTCAAATTTTAGGACAATTTTGCCAAAGTTCCATTACTCATGGACTTAAAGAAGTTTTGAATCCTATCCAAATTCCTAAAGAACAAAAATTTGGACCACAATTAAGTGGTTAAGCCTTAGGGATCCTCAATAAGCCAATTCAAGCTATGAATTCCTTATCAAAAAGCTTAATCAAATAATTTGGTATCAATACTTAAAGAACAAGACCACTACAACGTGCAAATGGTTAGTGTACTTAAAACATAAAGAAACTTGTCAAGCGCTCCAAAGGTACCTCCAACATTCTTTGAAAGGGCTCAAAACATAAGAAAGCTCAATAAAATACAATGAAAATAAAATTATAATGAAAAAAACAAGAGTTTTGAAAAATACAAAAAATCTTTAACAACATGGCTACGTATAGCACAAGTACAAAATGCATAAAAAATGTAATAAGGGGTGTGAAGTGAGGGGAGGGGGAGGACTTTTATACTTTTCTAAGGCCTCCTCCCTCAAATTACTTTCTAAACTACTTAAGAAAAACTAAATTAACATTTAAAAAATCTACTCCATTGTTGCAATCATTTTAACTTTTGGAGAAATGGTCCAATTGCCAAATGAATAGTGCCATTGGCTTTAGAAGACCCAAATTGGTCTAGGGAAATTCCTTCTCCACACTCTCAGACCCTAATTGCGCTCAAAATCTAATAATTACAAACTAGTGAAAAACGTAGAAAATTTAACTTTTGAAATTGATTTTTTTCCAAAAGTTTTGACGGGCCAAAGTTGTTGGGAAGGCCCAAGAATGTAAGGAAAAAGTTCAAGTTGACTCAAATTGGACACCGTATGCCCCTCGACCCTCGTACGCCAGTCAACTCACAAAGAATTTAGTAAAACTGTCAAAAGTTGTTGTTGTTGCTGGTTCTAGTACATGTCAATGTCGAAATGTTTTGAAATTTGGCGAGGCACTTATTTATGTTAAAACACACTATCCTAAATTTTAGTGGGATTTTACCATTATCATGGAATTTATATGAATTTTCAATTGCCGATAAAAGTGGTTGATTTTCTATGGAATCATTTTTGCAATTCAAAAAATTACAAAAAATTTGGGGGATTTTTTAGGAAGCCTTATAAAGTTAAGTGCAAAGTTTTGCTAAAATCTCACATTTCTAAATAAAGTAGAAAATAAACACTAGTGAAATTAATTCCTTTAGGGAGGAATCATTTTTATACTAGGGAATCTTCACAATCCGACTTTGCCATTGCGCTTCGGGCATGTTTATATGTTAGAAACGCTTATCCTTACTCCTTGGTTGCAAATCGTTTTTGGCCATGAGATGCCACTTATATGTGTATATATGTGTGTATATCATTTTTTCCAATTTTGTTATTAGAATATATGTGGGGGATTTCTCTACAAAGTGTCCCAAAGTTTTATTAGACTCCGTGCATCTTTATTGGATCCGAAGCAAGTTAGGTTTTTTTGTGAGAAAATTCCAACAAGGACCTATATTTAGTGCTTTTGCACTAATTTTTTCTTAGAATGTTGTTTGCTTCAAAATAGTTCGAGACTGCTAAACCACATTCTAATAGTAAATAAAACCTTACAACCCATGCTTGAGTTCTAAAAACACTCTTAGACAATTCTAACTAATTTTCCATAGTTATAGGAAATTCCTTCAAACCGTCTAGGAATAAGTTTTTTAGTTTTCTTTTTTAATTGTAATAACCCTAAAAATGAGCAATAAGCAAAAAAAAATTTGAGGCCTGGGTGACAACTATGGGATTCACATCAATCCTTTATCAAATGCTAATTATGCAAATTATATTGTTCTTATCATTAAATGCATTTTTAAATTTTTACAAATTGAATGATATTTGAATTGGAACTTATTTTTTACCTCTACGAAACATAGATTAATTTTTAATATTTTTTATTCTATACTTACAATCATTATCTACTTTAATTTTGTATATAAGAAGTTGTAGAATGAAGATATATCAATAGTTTGCCTTTTAGAATTTTTAGGGGTGATTTGTCTTCTAGTTAAGGATATCAAATTAATTTATGGTCAAAATATATAATCAACGAATAATAAGGGAGCCACATAGTCAAGATATGGATTGATGTTTACTTGACTTGTGTAATTAAGATAGGAGATAAGGTTAAAAAAAACGAGGGCATTATTCATCGTTTCTTTCATTGTTATGAAGAAGGTTCGAATGTTTGAGAGGCCATTGTATGTTGAGTCTTGAGATTTTGATAATGAGAATTTGAAAATTTGTGTAATATGTTGTGCTTTTAAAAAGTTTTCACTTGCTTAATTTGAAGCTAATATTCAAAAATAGTATTAGTTTGAGTGGAAGAAGATATGTTGCCTTTTATGACAAATGGTTGAGATTTTGCATAAATATAGAAAATGGACAATTTTTTTATTTTCTTTGAAAATAAGAGGCATTGAGAAAAATATTTTCAGATTTTTATAAACCTATAGTTCATCCTATTTAGAGTTTATATGAGTAAGTCATGAGCGTCAAAGTGAAAAGGGGTTTGTTATTCTCAATTTTTAGGGGTGAAACTTTGAGAAGTCATAAAAGTTGAACAAAGTGTTAATATGAATTAATATTTAAAAAGAAGATAAAAGTTGGTGTTAGCTTTTCAAATAATTATTATTCATCTTGTTTGAACCTTTAAATCAAAGGTGGCATCAATTCAAAGTTTACCCAAAGAGTTGGAATTGGATTTGGAGTTGAAGTTGAAAACTTGTACGTCCACTATGTTGTAGCTTGTGGCTTTCATTTCTTTGAAAATTTTGTTGTTGCGGGTGACATAAATCATACCAATGCCTAACTTCATTTTGTATCGTGGTGACAAAGTGGGATTAGTGGCCTATATGTTCAAAACTTGCTTTGTTCTCGTGACTAGATTGATGATTAGTAGACCATGAGTTTAAAGTTTAAAAGTTAATCTTTCGAACAATTCAACTTGTGTTTTGGCGTCTTGTTATACTCATTCAAAGTTTGTGGTCTATTATCCCTACTTTAATTTGTGAATCACCCTAAAGCTCAAACAGAATAGAGCAACAAGAAGCAGTTTTACATTGGAGTAAAAAACTCAACAATCGAGACCAAAGACTTCTATAATACTACAAGTTGTTGTTTTTCTTAAGCCATCTCTAGTTGCAACCAAAATCTTTGTGATTTTTCAAAACAAATTTTTCTTACACAATAACATTTTTAGACTCATATAATAGTAACTTTCATGGAAAACTCTAAAAAAATTTTGACATGTTTTTAAAACAATTTATTACAAGATTCTACAATTACAAATCTCAAAATAGTTTTAAAAAATTGGTATTGGTTTTAGAAATGGTAGTTATTTACCGTTTTCAAAATAAATACAGTTAAAGAATTTAAAAGGTTAATTGTTGTGATTTTATTATGCTTACAAGCAATTTTAAAACATTAAAAAATTTAAGCAACTAAAAGTCAATGGACAAAGTTGGACAGAGTTTTGTAAATAGTTTAGGCTTTAGTAGATTATATTTGTATAAGTTACGCTTGCATACCTTAAACTTATATAGGTTTAATTTATTAACAAGTTAAACTTACATAAGTTGCATATGTTAAATTCAAGGTTAGGTGAGATTTTTTGTAATAAATTTAAAGAAGTTTTTTTAAAATAATAAAGATGCTAGTTCATGTGAAGAGCTGGAGAAGCTATTTATAATGGAATATGCTAGGTGACATTTTTGACATGTGGATGCGGACGGCGGAGAGATTAAGTGATATTAGCGGTGATTGATGAAGAGAGATGTCATTGCAAGAAGTGGTAGAAAAATACTTTAAAATTATTTCCTATGTTTCTTCATTTTTGTGTTTAAATTGTAATTTTCTATCTCTTGCGCTTTATTTTTTTAAGCTTGTTTATTTTCTTGTGCTTTAAATCGTAAGTTTTTTTCATTAGCAAATGATTCATAATAAAATGGTATTATTAGTAATTTACTAATAGACAAGAATATATAGATATATGAGAGATAGTGTTTGAAGGAAAGATTTATAACCACAACAATTCTTTTAATTATATTTATGCATACAAAAGTAAAAGTTGTAATTATACTTATTTACATTGTGATATAATAGATAAAAAAACAATTAATAATTATAACGTTGTCTATTTGTACACCTTTATTAAAACACCATTAAATGAAATTGCAACCCGGGCCCTACGTAAGGATAAATAACTTTGTTATAAATCTCAAAAGTGGTGGTGGATTTTAAAAACGAGATGTGTCGTGTATCATTTTTGTTCAATCTACTACTTGTATTATCATTCTTCCATCATTTGTCTCAAGATTCTTTTTTATTTTTTATATTTAAAGAATTTATCAAAGATATTAAGAAAATTTGTCACAAGAATTTTTCAATGGCTACATTTACTATAGTTGTAGTCATAATCAAGATCATTTTTAAGACATGTTTCAAATAGTTTGTATTGACAATGTCACTTATGATGATCATAATATAAATTATTTTATCTTTGCATTTCAGAAGAAATATCTAAAGATTCAATAAAAAAATTCAATGATGGAGAATGTGTGCTTGTGATATTCAAGCACTTGTGCATAACATCAATAAACAATCAATTTTTGAAAATTGACACCTATACAATTGTCACTTTTGTAATTAATGATGAAGAATAGATTTGATTGCTGAAAATCTATTTTCAAATTACAAATTCTATTACTTCTTTTAAGAATTTTAAAGAAGTGTGTGTTTATGTTACTATAAACAAATGATATTTTTTTACCATACTTCACAAATCAGAATTGACCTCAATTAGTCAGGGACCTCGCTTATGGAAGTGAGAGTATCATAATTAAGTATCCCATTTAGTGTTGCTTCTTATTTATGTGTTCATTTTTTTAAATTATTTTTGAAGTATAAGGTTGTTTATGTAAGTGCTAAGTGTATTACTATGTGATAGTATTCTTTTTGAATTTTACAAAGTATTTTGTGAGATAGTTTGTAAAATTATTCATTTTTTTGATGTTTCTTAGGATGATAGGATTTAAGAAATTGAAACTTATGAAAATACCTTTTCATGACAATTGTTTAATATGTAAAGAATATTTTTCATGTCCCATTCAATGGGATTTTCACATCTAAAATGGTTGCCATACTAGAGAATTCAAATGTTATTGCTTGAAAACTAAGGTCTCTTGAGTGAAAGTCAAGGAGAAGAAATGTATTTATTTTGAAAGAGAGAAGGTGAATAACAAAATTCACTTTAGAGGAAAGGATGTGAAGAATGGAGTTTAGTTTGGTGAAGAGAAAGTGAACAATGGAGTTTAAAGGAAGTTAAAGGTTGCAATTCAAAATGAAGCACTTGATGTTGTGAGAGATATAAACGTGGCCAATGAATTTGGCATGAACTTGAACACTGCATTGTTCAAAAATATGGAGGAATAGTCTTTATTTAATGATAAAAGAACTATCAAATCATTTAAGACTAAAGACATTTTTCATTCTAAGTTACATCCTTTCTTTTTTTGGGTCGATGCTCGAGTGGTTAATGGGGACGGACTGTAAATCCGCTGGCAATGCCTACGCTGGTTCAAATCCAGCTCGGCCCAAACTTTATTTATATTTATAAGCATAAAAAATATATATATATATATATATATATATATATATATATATATATATATATATATATATATATTTTAAATTTTTTCTATATTTTAATGTAGAATGGAATAATAAAATAACTAATTTTAAATGTTTAGATTTTCATGAAATCACGGAGACCTACATTTTTGTTGATGCTAATGAATTGATGGGTCTTATTAATTTTGATCTTTTTGGTCCTCACAAAAGTCAAAGTCTAATAATTATTTTGTTCAAATTATGTAAAAAATCTAGGAATATAAAAGGGTTTAATAAATTCAAAATGAACTATCTATTCATATTTGGCTTTAAAATTTTTAATGAAAAATTTGATCAATATAAGCCATATGTAAAAGCTTCAAATAGTGAATGTCTTCTCAAAAAACAATCCTCTAGTGCTACAACTTTAGATTACATTGCAAATACTATAATTGATATAGTCTATAAGCACTTAAAAATGCATTTGACTTTTTAAGGAAAAGAATAGAAAAACATAATGCCAAATTTTCATTATCAAAATCTCAAGACTCAACATACAATGGCCTCTCAAACATTCGAGCCTTCTTCATAACAATGAAAGAAACGATGAATAATGCCCTCGTTTTTTTTAACCTTATCTCCTATCTTAATCACACAAGTCAAGTAAACATCAATCCATATCTTGACTATATGGCTCTCTTATTATTCGTTGATTATATATTTTGACCATAAATTAATTTTATATCCTTAACTAGAAGACAAATCACCCCTAAAAATTCTAAAAGGCAAACTATTGGTATATCTTCATTCTACAACTTCTTATATACAAAATTAAAGTAGATAATGATTGTAAGTATAGAATAAAAAATATTAAAAATTAATTTATGTTTAGTAGAGGTAAAAAATAAGTTCCAATTCAAATATCATTCAATTTGTAAAAATTTTAAAATGCATTTAATGATAAGAACAATATAATTTGCATAATTAGCATTTGATAAAGGATTGATGTGAATCCCATAGTTGTCACCCAGGCCTCAAATTTTTTTTTGCTTATTGCTCATTTTTAGAGTTGTTACAATTCCAAAAAAAAACTAAAAAACTTATTCCTAGACGGTTTCAAGGAATTTCCTATAACTATGGAGAATTAGTTAGAATTGTCTAAGAGTGTTTTTAGAACTCAAGCATGGATTGTAAGGTTTTATTTACTATTAGAATGTGGTTTAGCAGTCTAGAAGCATTTTGAAGCAAACAACATTCTGTGAGCGCTCCTAACTCCATCCTCGAGCTAAGAGTTTTTCACACGGGTCCTGTATCTAATTGAGTTTTCTTTCTAATTGGGTGTTAAAAGAAAGCCTTCCAAGCAATGAACTCTTTTAGTCACATCGTTAAGTGTTTTTAATCTAATTTTGTGGTTATAATTCTGTCTATTCTATTCTAAAAGTCAACCAAGCGATCCTACTCTGCTTTATTCTATCAAATGATATTGTGCCTAAATCTAATTCCAAGCATTTGGTAAAAAGAAACTTAACAGTAAAACAATGAGAATGAAAATCAAATGTGAGCGGTTTACCTCCTTTGCGTAAATCTCCATAGTCCCGTCGTCAAACATCATCATGTGCAAATATTCTCCCACAACCTCGCCATCGAGATCATCCTGGCTCTCCATCTAATCCATAATAATTCTCACGTTGTTGGTCAATTAATTCTGTCCTACTTAAAAAGAAACTAAATGTTATGTAGCGTTAATTTAATTGCGTAATTCCTTTAGTTCCTAAATCCCCGGTAATTAAAAAATACTGCAATTTAATTAGTCTACCTAAGTTGTTAAGGTTCTATTCTAAAGAAATCAATGGAAATCTAATGATTCACTATTTGTTGTTTTTAGTTTTTATTTTAGTTCTAAATTGATGTTATGAAATTCCAATTGAATTAAATTAATTTGGATGGAAAATTCCCTTCAAATCTTTTCAAATCCAATTGATTTTCGAAATTATTTTAATTCTAACGAAATTGGTTGTCAATTTGTTTGTTTCCTTTTTGGCTTATTAGAATATTTTAATCGAAAAACTATCATCAAATCTTTTCAAATCTAATTAATTTTAAATTTGCGTCAGTTTATAAAGAAAATAGTTGTCAATTTGTTTGTTTCCTTTTTGGCTTATTAGGCCTAATAAAACAAAGCCAACAAAATCCAAACCTTCTAAGAATCTAATTAAGAACTACCGACCAAAGACTCCCTAGAATAAGTGCCAATTCAATAGTAAGATTCTAAAACAATTAGTTTTAAAAGGGCGTGGGGTCAACGTCGAGAATAAAGAATTAGTTTTCAATAGTAAGATTCTTAGGAAATCGATTTTTTAATGGGTAATCCTTCACAAATCCGCTCTCAACCTTCTTCCTTCCACTCTTGCGCTCTCATTTCATTCTAATTCTTTGTTGCAAGTTTTGTAGAGAGTTTTGGCTATGGCGGTTGAGAGATGCTTATGAAGGTGATGAAGAATTTTTGGTACCCGAAGAATAGATTTTATCAAAATTTGACAAAATGGTTTGTGGCTCCAACTACCAAACCAATCAATTTTTTGAGTATCCAGTCACTTACTGTCTGCCTGCTCTCCGAACTGGTTGACTGCCTGGCTCTCCGAACTGGCTACTGCCTTCTCTCCGAACTGTTGACTGCCGGCCCGTTGCCGGCCCCTTCCCCCCGCCGTGGCCGTGCCACGTGGCGAGGCGCGGTTGGGGGGACCCCCCGGGCTGCCCCGTCACTCCCGGCTGCCTGGGCTCTCCGAAGTAGGTGACTGCCTTCTCTCCGAACTGGCTAACTGTCTGGCTCTTTTGGCTTTTAAAGTCAGGTGTTGGGCTTCCCTTATTTTCTAATTTTTTGTCAAATATTTGGTATATTTGATAAAATTATGCTACCCACTTAGTGGGTGAAGGAAAGTACTTAGTTCAATGGAAGTTTAAATGCAGTTGGTGCTAACCTTATTTGTTCAAGGTTTTGCACTTTAATGATTCCTAATTTTCAGAGGGTCAAAGCTTCGCCGTATGATCTTGTTGGTTCCGTGACACGGAGCTCTTCAACGGTATTTTGGGAATTTTATTCGCCAAAGGAGGTACACATGACAGTGTTTAACCGAACTTTCACTTTAAATCCTCAAAATTTCTTAGTATTTCAAAATCTTGCTGCCAAAGGAGGTACACATGACAGTGTTTAAACCGAACTTTGGTGCTTAATGTTGAAATTTCACAAACGTTGTTCAAGCAAAATGTTGATGCTAAGTTCCTAATGCCAAATGAGAAATGAAAGAAAGATAGTTGAAGGGGCCCTAAGCCTTCAAAATTCCAAAACAATACAAAACTTGGCCAAAGTCTTTTGGTCCAAGTGGTGCTCCAACTATGTTGGTAGCACGTGGAAAGAACAAAGTGTCGGTGCGAGAAATAAGGGTACTAGCAACCTCGAGGGGGGCCCTTATATACCCGTGGCTGGGCCCCTCTCGGTAATTGCCAGTGAAAACACTTTGTTACTTCCTACCCTAAACTACCCTAATGTAATTCCAAAATAATATTTGTTTAATGGTGGAAATTTCTAAAAACATCCCCATTTGGCAAACGAAATCTTGGCCAAATCAAATCTAAGATCTTAACCCAAAATATTTTGGAATTAACCCTAATTTACGTAGATATTTTGCAAATTAACCAAAAGTCATTTTGAAAATTGTCTTTCTTTAGCCCAAAGATGGCTTTTTATGCAAGAAAGAAATCTTGACCAAATCCAATCTTTGATTTTCCAAGAGATATTTTCAAAATCACTTCTAATTAACCGCAATTAACGATTAAAAAGTCAAACTAAGAGCTGACCCTCTCTATCTTTTAGGGAACAACCCGAAACAGAAAATCGTCTGTGCCATTGTCTTCAGAAGACCCCAATTAGCCTAAGAGACCCTTTATCCCTCACTCCTAGGCTGTTTGCGCGCCCAAATTAGAATTACGGTAACTCCAAATAAAAGTTAAAAATCTAACTTCTAGGATTTGCGCATTTTGATGAATTTGTCAGGCCAGGGTTGTTAGGAATGTCCGTGAGAGTAAGGAATGACTCCTTATTTGCGACAATCGGACATCATTCGCTCCTGATACGCCGGTCAACCCGCCGCCAACTTGTAACTTCCAATGAAATTCAATGTCGATGCCGGTTCTGGTAGTTGGGAATGTCAGAATGTCTTCAAACTTGACCGGAGGCTTATTAAGCACACAAAAACCTATCTTAATTTTTAGTGAAATTTTACCGCATCATACGTAATTTCTATGAATTTACGAACATTTCTATGTGCGGTTGACTTCCCATGGAGTCAACGTGGAATTTTGGAAATATCCGAAATAAATTGGGTAATATCTAGGGCACTCCTAGATTATTAGTACAAGTCCCATGCAACCTTACAATATTCTAATTTTAGTAATTTGGAATTACTTTGCCCAATTGGACAATTTAATTCCCGATGCCCGGGAATCTTGGACAATTGTTTGATTCTTGTTCGCTCCTGGCATGCTCCTACCCTTGGAACACCTCTCTGTAGTCTTCAATCTCCAATCCTCCATCTTTTATCTCGTGAAGTTCGAATTCTCCAAACCCATTGCAGTAGTTTTACTTTTAAATCCAATTTGTTTTAAAATTGAACTTAAGCTTTGGTAACTCTTCTAGGCTCGTAGTAGACTCTTTCAGCTTAGTCAGTATGTCATGCGCATCCTTAAAAGGTTGATTTTGCACTGACAATCACTCAGACTAACTAACTCTCGATTCCTTATTTCTCTCGGAATTACTAAATCTTCACTTAAACTTGCTTTAGAGACTTAGAATGATTCAAATTTCTAAGATTAGGAATTTTTCACCTTCTAAGTTGGTTTTCCACCATTTTGGCATAAACTGATACCAAAACTCCCTCAACACTCCTTTTATGTTTTTTTCTTGAATATTTTGGATAATTTTCGCTATTTAATCGCGAAAAATGGACCCAGAGTATTGAGTGCCATCTCGAGGGCTCACACATTCTAAGAAAAAATTAGTGCAAAAGCACTAAATATAGGTCCTTGTTGGAATTTTCTCACAAAAAAACCTAACTTGCTTCGGATCCAATAAAGATGCACGGAGTCTAATAAAACTTTGGGACACTTTGTAGAGAAATCCCCCACATATATTCTAATAACAAAATTGGAAAAAATGATATACACACATATATACACATATAAGTGGCATCTCATGGCCAAAAACGATTTGCAACCAAGGAGTAAGGATAAGCGTTTCTAACATATAAACATGCCCGAAGCGCAATGGCAAAGTCGGATTGTGAAGATTCCCTAGTATAAAAATGATTCCTCCCTAAAGGAATTAATTTCACTAGTGTTTATTTTCTACTTTATTTAGAAATGTGAGATTTTAGCAAAACTTTGCACTTAACTTTATAAGGCTTCCTAAAAAATCCCCCAAATTTTTTGTAATTTTTTGAATTGCAAAAATGATTCCATAGAAAATCAACCACTTTTATCGGCAATTGAAAATTCATATAAATTCCATGATAATGGTAAAATCCCACTAAAATTTAGGATAGTGTGTTTTAACATAAATAAGTGCCTCGCCAAATTTCAAAACATTTCGACATTGACATGTACTAGAACCAGCAACAACAACAACTTTTGACAGTTTTACTAAATTCTTTGTGAGTTGACTGGCGTACGAGGGTCGAGGGGCATACGGTGTCCAATTTGAGTCAACTTGAACTTTTTCCTTACATTCTTGGGCCTTCCCAACAACTTTGGCCCGTCAAAACTTTTGGAAAAAAATCAATTTCAAAAGTTAAATTTTCTACGTTTTTCACTAGTTTGTAATTATTAGATTTTGAGCGCAATTAGGGTCTGAGAGTGTGGAGAAGGAATTTCCCTAGACCAATTTGGGTCTTCTAAAGCCAATGGCACTATTCATTTGGCAATTGGACCATTTCTCCAAAAGTTAAAATGATTGCAACAATGGAGTAGATTTTTTAAATGTTAATTTAGTTTTTCTTAAGTAGTTTAGAAAGTAATTTGAGGGAGGAGGCCTTAGAAAAGTATAAAAGTCCTCCCCCTCCCCTCACTTCACACCCCTTATTACATTTTTTATGCATTTTGTACTTGTGCTATACGTAGCCATGTTGTTAAAGATTTTTTGTATTTTTCAAAACTCTTGTTTTTTTCATTATAATTTTATTTTCATTGTATTTTATTGAGCTTTCTTATGTTTTGAGCCCTTTCAAAGAATGTTGGAGGTACCTTTGGAGCGCTTGACAAGTTTCTTTATGTTTTAAGTACACTAACCATTTGCACGTTGTAGTGGTCTTGTTCTTTAAGTATTGATACCAAATTATTTGATTAAGCTTTTTGATAAGGAATTCATAGCTTGAATTGGCTTATTGAGGATCCCTAAGGCTTAACCACTTAATTGTGGTCCAAATTTTTGTTCTTTAGGAATTTGGATAGGATTCAAAACTTCTTTAAGTCCATGAGTAATGGAACTTTGGCAAAATTGTCCTAAAATTTGAGGTAATCCCTCTAATACGGCAAAGCTATCACAAAAATTCTAAATATTTTATTCTTTAACCAAAAAATTTGTCAACTTGTTTTTTAAAATTCAGGCCTATAACCCCTAGACAGCAAAGCTTTGGCTTTACTAACAATTATTTTTCGTGTTTGGTTTTGGTTTAAAGGGTCCCTCAAGGAGCCCCCATTTCTAGTGTAAGAAATCAATATTGGCAACAACCGCCAAATATTTTCAAAGTTCACTGTCCAACAAGCTAGGTAGCTAGAATCTGAGGGAAGCTAATCAGCCATTCAACCTATGTGAGCACCCTCACAGATTGAAATCCAAACTTTGAAAACTTAGAGTATATCAACCCATCAGGCTAGAGGGGGTATACAAATTACAATTGTTGTTCAACACAAAAGTCAATTAATTTGACTCACTTGCTTAGTTGAACTCACTCCAAACTCCAACCACCTGATTTGTGGCAATTTAGAGCATCTCCACTGCTGCTCACCAAAAGGCGCACACTGGCTATCAGGGTGGGCCAGGTTAAAATCTTTTCCCCACGGCATGCATAATTCAGCTCAAAATTTGACCGGCCACAGCCAAATTTAGTGAGTACACGGCCAAATGGAGGGTGGTTGGCCGCGCCCGCGAACGAAGGTGTAGACCTATAAGTTTTTTGGAATAATGGTTAAATTTAAAAAAAGACTAATTAGGGCCCCTTTAGTGTTAAAAAATAGAAATAAAAATAATTTTAAGTCTAAAACTAGTTCGAAGTGTAAATAGAGCTAGTAGGATAGATGGATGAAAAAAATAAAAAAATAAATAGGGATGAATGGGGTATGAATGAGGTCTCACCCCTTCCCAAGAGGTGTGACACCTCATTTTCTAAGCCTATAAATAGATTAAAAAATTGAAATCCTACGGCAATTGTAAGACCCATATTATTTATATATAAATTTATTGTCGTGTATGTTTTTGTATGTTGCAAATTGCATGGTTGTGTTGTGAGCTATATTGATTATTATTATTGTTTTGTGAGAGTCGTATAAATTCATTGAGTCTGTGAATAAAAATCAAATAATTAAAAAAAAACATTTGAGGGAAATAAGGCGGCACTACTTGTTTGTCTGTTCATGGACGCGGGAAGTGGTGTTTGTGATTCGTGAAGCTTGGGTGCACCCTGTGAGATCAGTAAAATTTTAAATGTCAAAAAAATTTGAATCTAAATTTACATGGAACACTGGATAAGGCGCGGTTGATTGGGCAGTAGTTGAGCGAGCAATTTTAGTCATTGGGGAGAGCATTGACTGATTACAGTGGAGTTTTGAGCCTGATCGAACGAGAAGCGTGATCAATGTCCAAACATTGTGAACAAGAATCGAAGTCAGCATTCAAAGCTGGAACGGAGAATTGAGAACTTGCAGTTGGAAGCACAATTGTGGGTGCAAAGGACGTGATGAATCAAGAGTAGTAAAGATTGGAAGGTTGGAGCGGGAAGGAGCGCTGAGGAGCCTGAGATCAAAACACCAGCCTGCCAGGTACAGAATCAAAATCGAGAATTCTTTATTTCAATTTTCACTGATTGCTTAGTCAATTGTGAACCTCAGGCTTGAGAGATTGAAATAAGGCTCAATTGACAAATTGGTATCAAAATCCGTTGCAAAATTTCGTCGCTACATCTGGTGCTATGGAGATTTTCGAATTTTGGATTGTTTCCCTCCGATCGGAGCAATTTTTGAATCCAATTGTGCAAACACCTCGTCGAAACTGAGTGCGCATGAGCCGTGAGGATCAAATTGTCCGATTGAAATTGCCAAATTGATGAAACTGGATCAAATTTTCAAAGCAGACAGCACGGCAACTGTGGCCACTCCACCGAATCATCAAATTCTTGAAATTTTCTTGAATCCAATTGTGTGGGGATTGTGATGATCACATTGATGGATTGAATCAATAAATTGGGTCAAGTTGAGAAATCGATATTGAAATTCATCCAATCTATGAGAAATTGCGATTGCAGTAGTCTGCAAACTTCTTCGACGAGCTGCTTGAGGTCGAATTAGGGATTTGACCCACGGTTTTGGGTCCTTTCACACGGCCATAGGGGATGCAATTTTTGGTTATAGGTCCTTTGACCAAATTTCAGCGTTTACAGATCTAATTAAGCTGGGTTGATTAGCTAGGTTGTGGCAGTTGGTTAGGTCCCTGTTTTTTTTGTTTTTATTTTTATTTTTATTAATTTAATTATTATTAATTTTAATATATATACATATGTTTGTTGTTAAGCTATGATTTAGATCTTTGTTGTTTTTTATTTATTTTTGTTTATTTGTTTATTTAGAAGTAATTATTATGTGATTTATAAGTTTTATGCTTGATCCATATGTAATTGTTATATTGGCATGGTTGGTTAAAAGTGTTCGTTTAAGTCTTGGTCATTGGATTTGTATGTTAGAAATTGATTGTTCCCAAGTTTCTTGATTTCAAAATTATATTAGAATAAATTGTGATTGGTCAGAGGTTCTACATATTTGGTTCAAATTTCAAAATGTTCCAATGTATGTTTTGTATATTTTCAAAGATTAATAATGTGGTTTGGACTCATTTGACATAATTTGGTGAAACCACCAGAAATAAGAAATATTTGACATCATCATACATTGCAACTGAGACTCATTTGACATAGACTACGGAAACGCTAGTCATACTTGCATGAATCAAATTAGTTGTAGATTGATTGGACAAATTTGACCTAAACATAAAAAGGTATAATTAATGAATTATGTGTATTATTTTATAAATACTATTGTGTTATGACTAAGTCCTAGAGCATGCATCATATAAGATTCATTTAACCAAACCTGATTTATTGGACAAAGAATGATTTGACATCCCTTAGAACACTATATAGGACTGGGACTTTATACATACTTTGGTAATGGACTGGCCAACAAATTTTATACATTGGAATAAGAGTGCTATAATATTATCCTAAATTTGTAAACATAGATCTATTTGTAACTGACTTTTAGTCACAAAACGTTAGACTGATTTAACCTTTCCCTAAAACGAAGAATCCCTATACTATTGTTTCCTGGGTTTTGTGGAATTGCAAAACCTAGATAACATGAGGTTGACTATATTTTGCACCTAAAAATCGGGGTTGACATCCCAGCTGTCCCTCCAATTTGAATTTTTTTTTTTAAATGAAATGCTAAAAAGCAATTTCACTCACAGAAAATGAGACTTGGCTTGAATTTCTATGTGAGAAATAGAACTCACTATATCCTCTTGGAGTGGGAGAAGGTGTCCCAATCCATGTGGGACAAATGTGAGTATGAACTTGAAGGAGTTCCTTCAAGTTCATACTCACATTTGTCCCACATGGATTGGGACACCTTCTTCCACTCCAAGAGGATGTAGTGAGCTCCACTCCTCATGAAAACACATACCTTCCTCCATCCACATGAAGTGAATGGAGGAAGAAGTGAGTTTGCAATTGCACAAGGTTCCTTGTATCCCCATGGGGTGGTGGGAAGAGCCCCAACCCACGAGGGATGTATGATTTCCAACAAGTTGGAACTAAGAATTTAAATTTTAAATTTTTCAAAATTTTTAATGAAATTTTTTTCAAAATTTTAAATTTGGATTCTTAGTTTCAACTTGTTGAAAATCATATAATTATCCCTTATGGGTTGGGGCTCCTCCCACCACCCCATGGGGATATAAGGAACCTTGTGCAATTGCAAATTCAAATCATTTTGAGTTCTTTTTATGGTAAGAGAAAGAGAGTTCAAACAATAGAAAACCAGATTTTTTGGTATTCAAATTTAAAACAAAAAAAATTGGAAACTTTGGTAGGAGTGTTTGTTCCTTTTCGAGGGTTGTCTTCACTGATTAGCTGTGGGGCAAACCTCTCTCACACGACACGGCCAAAATTCCAACACCCTCCAAAGGGTCTAATTTTGAATTGTTTGGCGAGTCAGCTGTGGAGATGCTCTCAGCACAATTGCATTTAAGCCAGTAACTAACAAACTTTCAACTACTAGTTCATTAAGTGAGTATAGAAGTTGGTATGGCATACAAGTATTGGTATTAGGGAAGAGAGGTTAGGCCTCAAGTAGAGAATCATTGACTTTTGCATCATGTTTAAGCTCGATAAAAAAGACAAATAGAAAAAAACAAAGAAAAAAATAGTTTGACTTTTGGGAAGTTTTAGGGGCTGCTAAATGAAAAAAAGGTTTGAAGAACTTAGTTGTAGTGGGATTTGACTTTAGAAGCCATTTAGCAATTAATCTTGAAATTAAATTATATTGGAATTTTTACATGTTTTGACTCTGAAAACCATTGGAAAAAAAGAAAATTATAATTTTTTTTTAAATCCAAAAATAAATAGAAAAAAAAGAAGTGACAATCGGGAAGGAAAATACAAAAAGACCAAGATATTGCATGAGTGTGCCAAACACGACATGTAAATACGAAATTGTCGAAATGGAAGTGGAATTGGCGCATTGTGGAGAAGTCTTGGGAGTACACGAAGATCTCAAAGTAGTCATGATGGAGGTAAGTTTGTGAATTTCCCTTCCTTTTCAATTTTTTCTATAGTTTCATTAGAATTAAAATTAGCCTTTAGTTGTTGAAATTTGATTTGAAATCATACACTACAACTAGTAGGAGTTCACAAAATTAGAAATAGAAGTAGTTAGTTAATTTAATTAGCTTTTCAAAATAATATTAAGCCCAAAAATTGGACAAGAATCTTAGAAGTTATAATCGGACAATATTATCCACAAATTGGATGATAAATTAGAATTTATTTTGAAGTAATTTTGACAAGGAATTTAGAATTTTGATTGAAAGTAGAAGTAAAAGTCAAAATACAAAAGTATTTTTAAAGGAAAGTAATTAGTAGGTAAATCTTGATGAACCGGTCAATGGTCAAAATTTACCATAAAAATCTACATTTATCCAAAAGTCAAAGTTTAAGATTTTTACTTTTGGAAAGGTAAAATCAAACTTTTTTTAAGATAAAACTCAATTCACCTTTTGGATTTTTCATCAAATTAGTAAGAATTGGTTAACAATTCACCAACTAGGTCAAAAGGAAACCAAAAGACAAGTTAGGAATATAATCTTAGAGAAAATATCTTAAAGCTCAAAACCCCAAATTTATTTACAAATTGATCAAATTGTGAAGGAGTTAGAGTAGAATGAAGTTTTAGCCAAAAGTAGTGATCACTTGGATGAAAGTCAACTAGAGTTGACCAAATCAAGTTAAACTTTAGCTCCAGTAGAGATTAAAAATAAAAAATAATAGAAAAACAAACACTCAATTCCGATAATTAGAACATTTGCAATCAATAGATGAAATTTTAGAGGTTAGTTTTTGTAGTCAAACTTCATCTATAGTTATCCGCTAGGGAATTAGGTCAAACTTAGAAATATTCATCATTTTGAAAAGAGTGAAATGAGTTCTACAACTTAATCTAGTTTTCTTTTTCCTTGATCGCCATTATAGTAGGCCTTAGTGTGGACTATTATCATCAAAACCAGCCAAAACCTTAGTAAGTGATTATTTCAAACAAGCAATTGTAAAGTGAACCAATTAGGAGTAGGAAAATTAGCAAGATCCATTGCTTAGAAGGCGTAAGTGGATTCCACATAGGTTAAACATCCATTAGGATTTGTTCACAAAAATAGTAAAACCTAGTTGTGTACACTTTATTCTAAGGGTGAGAATAGAGCACCCACAATCGACTAATCCCTTTAACCATCATTAGTGATCATGACTTTTCTTTATAGACCTAACCATACAATAATATTGATCGCCGTGTAGACCTTCAAAACATTTTTGAAACGTCACTTCATAGTTGTCAAACTCAACGCATCCAACTTAAAACAATATTATTAATAGTTGAGTGTCACGTTGAAGATTTTCATATCATTATTCTTTCACGCAAGGTTGCTTTGGCGGTCAAGATGGCTCAACTTCATCTAGTGATTGATCAATTGACAATAAAAGACTCAATGACAATAGAAGTTAATCCGGCAATTGCAACAAAGAAAACTCAAATTCACGCTTTGTTTGAGATTTTTTACCTTGAGACTCAAAACCCCCCCTCCAATTTGACACATTGTAATTTAGAGTGAAAAGCAAAGAAAAACAACATCAAAATCAATGAAGTTCTTAAATGAACCTCCTTCTTTATAGTTTGCATGTCACGACGATGAGAAAGCATCACCGCAAAGGCACTTTAAATGATGTTATTTTTCTTACTACTTTATAATGATCAAAATTCACTAAAATAACACATATACATATTTTTACGTAATGTTTGCATTTGCAATACAACGATGTGAGACCATGAACTAAGAAGATTATATAACTATGGTATAGGTATTTATAATATAGATTGTTGTATATCTACTTGTATGCATACTCAAAGCTCACATGCTTCCATTTTCATACTCACACACTAACATCGTTGAATTTTCCACCATGTAGATTGCAAGATAGTAGCATTTGAGTGCTCAAAAATAGTTTTTTCATCCTACCAAAAAAAAGGCAATTTTACTCCAAAAGGCAACAATTATACAAAAATTGGTCCAAAATGGTTGTGCTTTGTTGGATTGTTGAAGCCAAATAAAGCACCTGCTTAAAAAGTTTCAAATCTTTTGGAATTGTATAATATATAGGAAAAATTAGTAAATAGGAAAAAGTAGTAAATGAGTCAAAATACAAAATTGTTAAGAATGCTTCCATTTTCATACTCACACACGAACATTAGTTGAGTTCTCCACCGTGTAGATTGCAAGATATTAGCATTTGAGTGCTCAAAAATAGTTTTTTTCACCCTACAAAAGAAAAAGGCAATTTCACTTCAAAAGGCAACAATCATATAAAAATTGGTCCAAAACGGTTGTGCTTCTTTGGATTCATTGTTGAAGCCAAATAAAGTACCTACCTAAAAAGTTTCAAACTCTTTGAAATTGAACAATATATAGGAAAAAAATAGTAAGTAGGAAAAAGTAGCAAATGAGTCAAAGTACAAAATTGTTAAGAATTTATCCCCTAAAGTCCCAAGGCATGTTTTTTAGAAACATAGATTTTTTGGGTAGCTCACTACGAGTGTAATTTTCATCTTGTTTCTCTAAATTTTTCACACAACATGTAGTTGAAGAGTAGCTTTAAGGCGTAACAATTTGCATAACTTTTGACTTAATGGTTAACCCCTAAAAGCCTAAGGAGTTAGGACAAAACACAAATGCATTATAAAATATAAGTTCTATAATTTTTTTGAAGTTAGCATCAAAGATGATTGTATAAAGTACAAAATGTAGAAAAGATCCTTATGGTCAAAATTATAAAATTATTTTTAGATTCTCTTCAAATGAATTTTGAAGATATAACTTCAAAAATTCACCTAAAATACAATTTCTATCTTTGGTATGTGAATTTTTTTTAATTAATCAAAATTGTGTTTTTTATTAATTTGAGAATACATGAAAAAGATCTAGTAATGAGAGCATCAAAACTTTCTACAATAATAAATTATTCAACACTAGGCAATTCTAAACATTTTATGGTATTTCACGTATAATTTTTGTTTGACTGTATCAATCCTAGTTTTGAATACAAGTATTGAAAGGCAATCCAGTTTTTTCAAAACAATAGAATAAATAAATTGAAAAAAGTATTCATTTTCGCCCAAAATTTTTGCCCTAAGTCAGGCAATGACCAAAAATGGTTGTTTGAGTGCTTAGGGGTTGAAAAATTATTGTATAATATGTAGTTTTCTTTTGAGCCCGGGTAGCTTGGACAGTTGAAAAAAATCATTTTTTGAAGAAATAAAAATTTGAAATTGGTTCTTTAGATCTATATGTATATTGAAAGCTTTGAATCATTCTATTTTGATCAATGAGTCAAAAGTTATGAAGAGTTTTAGTTTGTGGGCACTTATGGAATCTCTACCCTAAAATAAACTTTGAAGTCCTTTATTTTACTCAATTTTCAATATTTTTGAAAAAAATAAAAAAATATTGATTATTACAATATTGTAACCGTTGGAGTTGGCATTTTTTAATTTTAACAATTTAGTATTTTGAATCATTCTCTACTTCTTTCTATTTACTACTTTTTCCTATATGTTTTATGATTTCAAATGGTCTAAAAATTTTCAAGCATGTATCCAACACGTATCCAACTTGATTTGAAGAATGAATCCAAAGACACACTACCATTTTGGACATTTTTTCATACAAAAATGAGCTTGTGAAGTGTAGTTGCCTGTTTTTTCATAGGGGTTAAAAAAATGATTTTTCTTAATTCAAATGCTAATATCTTGCAATATACATGGTGAAAATTTCTGAAATTTTTTTCACATCTTTTCACACCAAAATACTATAAGATCCTATGGTCACATGTGTCTAAAATGTTTTGAAAAAAAAATTGGCATTTGTATTAGAAAGGGCAATTTCGAACATTTTTGGCAAAAATAGAGTCAAAAACCTATAGGTGTTATTTATGGAGTTGAAAAATGCCAATCCCAATGGTTGCAATGTTATAATAAACAATTTACATCCTACAATTTAATTTTTTCAAAAAATACTAAAAATTGAATAAAATAAAGGACTTCAAAGTTTATTTTAGATTATTCATAAGGGAGAAACACCCAATCCCACACTTGTACCTTGCATTGGACCCTAAATTCATCCAAAACCATTCCTAAATTGCAGTTAATGTGTTTGCCAAATGCTTGATTTTTATTTGCTAATGCATATTAAGGACACATACTAAAATCTAATTTGGCTCACTATTGATTTTAGCAAAGTTCAGATTCAGGAGCATCCACTGAACAATTTCAGTGGTCTAGAGAGCCAACACTTTGGAAAATCATAGAAATTACATACGACATCCAAAAAATCTATTTTTTTCAATATTCATGATTTTCACTCACTAATACTAGAAAAAATTGCCTCCAATTACGCAAAATTCCTTATTTGGACGATTTTGGGTGTTTCCATCGTAACTACTTGCAAACAAAAAATCCTTGCAATTTTTGACTCATTGATCAAAATGGAATGATTCAAAGCTACCCTTGAGTATATACATGAAGAATATCAATTTCAAATTTTTGTTTTTGGATCTCCCAAACTGTCCATTTATGAGGAAAATTAGGCCATAATTTTTTACTCATATTTTCAGATGTCCTATTTTTTAGTACACATGAAAGATATTCCTTGTCCCCTCCTATTAAAGTTTAGACCCAAAATATAGAAATCTCTAGTCACACTTACTTACTTGAAATTGTCATGTTGTCAAATTTAGCAAGTTGGTCTTTCAAAGGTTAAAATCGTTAAATCAAAATCAATGAAATGGCCTTCTTGAACCAAAAGTGGCTACTTTGAACCTAAACACAGGACATTCAAATCAATGCATCTAATAAATTTTTTTAATTTAATTAAGTATTCAATTATTATTTGAAATCCAAAGTCCAAAATTTTTAAATTAAATAAAATTATTATTATTTTAAATTTTAAATTCAATTAATTAATTACTCAATATTTGAAAATTAAAAAATTAAAAGAACAACTAGGGATATATTCTAAACAACTTCCCTTGGCTAGCTAGGGATTTGTCTAGGATAGCCCTTTGCAGCTAGTCGGGTTTGCTTTAGTGGCCCCCTTAGCTAGCCAAAAGTCTCTCTAGAATGGCCCCCTTGTCAAAGGAGGAGTGAGCCTAGGCAGCCTTGACTAAAATGGGATTCGCAAAGGTAACCCCCTTTGAACCAAGCAAAGGTTTGCTCACGTCATTGTATAGTCTTAATAGGGTTGTAGATAAGATTTAGAAATAGAGCTCTAAAATCCATAGTAAATGCCATGGTCTCTATTCCAAAGGATAGAGCACATGAAAATTCTAGAGTTTTATATTTGAAAATGTTACCCTTTGAAATTTTTTACAAAATTTTAAAGTATTCCAAAAATTAGGCAATATGGAAGAAAATTTTTTGCATTTTTTTGGACATTTCATTCATAATATTTCAAAAACTTTGGACATTTCAAAAAATATTTTGTTTATGTTTGAATTTGCCCCTCATGTAGGGTAGTAAATCAAAGGTGTCTCCAACTCTTGTTTTCTAAATTGCCATGAATAAATTGCTTATGAACCCTTGAAAGACAAACCTACAACCATTGATTTAAAATCCATTGCCTATCACCCAATTTGTTGCCATTTTTGAACTAAATATGAATGAAAATTTTTTAATTTATTTTTCAAAAATAAAATTACATGTCTTTAGTACATCACAAAAATTTTAGACCTTTTTTTTGAGAATTGATTTTTTTGAGAATTTTGAAGAAAAAATGAAGAAAAATTACATCAAACATCAAATGAAAAATTACTTCAAATAAACTAAAAATTTCACCATGTGTGTATACTATGCTAACCAACACCATTGTATGTGTACTATGTATGTAGGCTAGTTTTGGAAATAACTAGAGAAAATTTTGAACATGTCTAAAATTTTATAAATTATTACACATTAATAGAAAAAAATAATCTAAAATTGGAAGTGTTGAAAAAGTAGAAAGAACAAAGTGTTGAAATCCAAGAAAAGGAAAGCAAGTTGTTGAGTTGTCAAAATTTTAAAATTAAAATATTTTGGCAACAAGTTGCCAAATTTGACCTGTGCATATGGTATAAACTCAATTTCCATGTCATTTTATAATTAGAATTTGATAGACATTGAAAATACATCTAAAGTTCAAATGGCAATAAAAATTTGAGTTTTGGGGATTTTTTCAAAATTGGAATTGGAGTACAGTCAAACCTCGATAAGTGTTAAAACTCTATATGTGTTATGGAGATTTCCGCTCCCTTAAAATTAAGACTAGTAAGTGTTATGTGTGAAGTGTTATGCAATGTCGCGCTCCCGACTTTGTTAATTTTACCTTGGTAAGTGATAAGTTTCCAAAAAAAGGCTTTTCATAAGAGCCATTGCTTGGGGGGAGATAATTTGGGAGATACTTCTGAGGTAAAGTAATAGTTTCTAGTTGCAAAGTGACTCTAGATGTCCATTCTAGAAACTATATAGTAGAAGAGGTTGTAGGCTTTCAAGATGTAGGTAGTGCTCTTCAAACTTTGAAGAAGTTTTTGGAGCAAAGACCTAATGACACCATGTTATCTATTAGGAATATTGAAGCACTAGAAAAAGAAGTAGAATCTTGGCATGTAGCAAAAACTCACCAAAGTACTATTGATTCATTCTTTCGACGGACTTAGATGAATAATGAATCAATATTTTGTAATTTCATCCATTTTTTCTATAAATCTTGTGTATTTACCTTTTTAATTCTTCTAAGTGTTATTTTTTATAAGTGTTACAAATCATCGGCATCACCCTTTATAAGTGTTATGTGTTACTAGTGTCTATGTGTTAACTAAAAGTATGCTCCCAACCCCTAACACTTATTGAGGTCTGACTGAAACTCTAGGAGATGAACTTCACTATCACTATGTAAGTTGGGCTCAAATTCAAAAAACATCATTTTTGTGGAGAAATTTCAGATTTAGAGCAAAAAGTAGCAACCTCCCCTAATACACTAAAATGGCATATTTTGAGATCTGTTTCTCTTACTAACTCCTCATTCATGTGAAAACAAACACCAACAAGACTACAAACTCAATAACAAGGTAGGCTTTACCCTTCATAACCCTCCATGAAAGGCCAACAAGCCAAAACTGGATGAAAAAATGCTTTCCGTCTCCGTCCAGATCACCTTCCGGTCATCCAAAAGCCACGAATTGGCGCTGCTGGCGTTAAGGGGTTAATCTTTTTCACACTTGTTAGTACTGAATGCTACGGTACGTTGGCTCAACGTATTCCCCGAGATACATACTCGTAGGATACAATGATGAGCCTGCAGGCAGGCTCGCTGGCTGGATTCCGTCTTCCGCGCCTTCGCGTCTTCAGTCGCACTCTCGCCAGGTCGACGTTTCTCGTGATTCGATGTCGTTGTCGTTGCCGCTGCCGCTGCGGAGTGATTGCGATGAGCGAGGAGGCACGAATTTCTCTCCCTCGCCCAGCCAATCGACCAGGTACGATGCGTTCTTCGCCTTCAATTGCATCGTCGCTTCTTCTGCTCCGGCACTCCTCTTCGCATTCCGTGGCGCAGCATCCACACGGTGCAACTCCCTCGTTGTCGCTGTCGCTGTTTTGGTCGTTGCTGCTGGTCGAGGGCGTTGGTGGACGGACGCTACCTCATTCGCAACGCTTTCCCGTTCTCCTGTGCCATCGTGATCTTCCTCTCATCCCTCGTCTCACGCATTTTCTAGGGTACCGGCAGCAATCGACCCGTGCGTGTTCCGTCGTGCCGTCCATCCCACCCTCTCCGTCGTTTCGTGCCCGCTAGGGTTTCCTTCTCCAACCGTGCAATTTCTGCGCGGTTCCGCCTCTGTGCCGGCGGCTTGCGCGAATCGGATCGCACTCATCTCTGCCTCTTCCGTTTTCAGGTGGTAGCCGGCCAGTCGTTCCGCAGCAGTAGGCGGCCATGGCCAATGCGGAGGTGTTCGACTCCTTCTTCCGGCGAGCGGATCTGGACAAGGATGGGCGCATCAGCGGGCAGGAGGCGGTGGGGTTCTTCCAGGGCGCGGGACTTCCTCAGATGACGCTCGCCAAGGTCCGTCCCTTCCTTTCTCCCTTGCTCCGAGAATCCGTGTCGGATCGGCAGTTTCCTCGCGGATCTCCCTTGCAGGGTCCGCGCACGATTGGTGTGCTTGTGGTTGAGATGTCGCATGGCTTCTTCCCGACACGAGGGAGGTGGTCGTGGATCGGTTTAGGGTGTCGGAGACCGGTGAAGCGCAATTATTTGTTTTTAGGTCAGAGAGGTGGTCTGGGTTCCGACGAGTTTCAAATTGCGTGACACTGGCCAGAACCCTCCGGATTGCGGGCTCCCGCATGATGTGTTGATGCGAGACACCAGCTCGGCCTCAAACGAATTCTTCGACACAAAGCTGTGGACATTTCAGCGGGGGCGGTTCAGGACTGGATTGCCGAGCCGAGGCTCGAATCGTCGCCGTGAGGAAGGATTTGACGCGCACTCTTTGGACTACAAAATCAGATTGCTTGTGCAAACGTAGACAGAACTGGCTTCGCGGGGCCCTTCCGTGGCGTCGGTTGAGCCTTTGCGATGGAGAGGATTGAGAGCCCTCCGGACATGGGCCAGTGCATGGACAGCTCTCCGGCAGTGCAGTCGGCATCGAGGAGCAATCTGGCGGAGGGGCGGATATTTTCGCGACTCGGGGGGGCCTCCAAGGTAGCTTTACAATCAGCAGGTGCACATTGCAGGCAAGAGGGTTTTTTCAAGATCGGGCATTCACCTTGTGGAACCGTGCTTGTGTGCTTGTTCGCATCATCGACGATACCGGTTTTGCAATATCTTTAAGAGCACTGAGGGTCCGAGGAACCCGATCTGTGTTAGGAGTTTGCGTGGTGTTGTTCATTTAGAGTTTCCCGGAGGGACAGGTTGAGGCATTTGTTCACTCTCGTGAAATTCGACGCTTCCTTGGTACATTTTTCCGTGGACAGTAATCAGAGTGAGGCAGGGAGAGCCCTGGAAACCAGGTGTTAGATGTCCGGATCGAACGTTTGGTAGGTGCTTACTACGATGGCTCTTCCTTCTGGCGAGGGTCCAGGCTTCACTGAAGAAGTTGACGTCTCCCTCTGGACTGGACGTGGCCCTTTCGGCATTTCCTGGATTGGTTCTGTAGCTCTTCCTGAAGAGCAGCGAACGTGAGTCCCACATTGGGATTGATGGAGGGTTGGATGGACCCATTGCAGTAAGCGCACGGCACTAGTGCCACATGGTCACGTGGTCGTGGTCGAGGTCGGGTTGTGATGTCGTGGCTTGTGTGTGGAACGTGTTTGCGGGACTGAGGTGTTTGTGGGGTGCTTCAGATATGGCAATTTGCCGATCAGGGACGGACCGGTTTCTTGTCGCGAGTGGAGTTCTACAACGCGTTGAAGCTGGTGACGGTGGCCCAAACCGGGAGGGAGATCACTCCCGAGCTGGTTCGGGCGGCGTTGACGGGTCCCGCCGCGGCCCAGATCCCTCCCCCTCGAATCAACAGTCCTGCGGGGCAAGCCAGCGGAGGCAATGGAGCATCTGCAGCGGCAGCGAGTTCGCAGGGGCCTGTTCCGGTGCAAAGTGCGGGTCCTCCACCGGCTCAGGGCGTGGCCGGCGTGCAGGGTAGCAACGGTGGTGCTAGCGCCAGGCCAGCGGGCGTGCAGGGCAACGGTTCAGCCGGTCCCCAGGGGGCGCCTGATGGGGCTCCCGCGAAGCAGTTCTCCCCGCAGACGAACAGTGCGCCCAGTGCCCCGATCGCCCAAGGCGGACACGGAGGTCCCGCGAAGCAGCTGGCTCCGCAGACGAACAGTCTGTCGGCGGGCGGTTCGGGAGTTCCGCAGCTGACGTCCCAGACGAGCAGCCTGTCGCGGTACCCTCCGTCCGCGGGTCAGGTGCAGGTGGCTCCCACGGGATTCTCCCAGCAGGGTTGGGCCAGGCCTCCTGCCGCAGGCGGCCAACCCGTGCGACCGTCGCTGGGGAGTTTATTTACCACGAACTCGTCCTGGCCGGCGAAGGAGTCGAATCCTCCTCCTAGGACAAGCCAAGAACGTGGATCCAGCGGCGGGTCGACGGGCCCCAGCCCCGTGATGACGACCCCGAGCTCGGGTCAATCCAGGCCCGTGACGCCCGCTTCTGCGGCGTCGATGGCGAGCAATGCGAATGCGGGATCCTTGACGGCGACGACAGGCCAGGGACCGGCGACGAATGAGAGGCCTGCGGAAGCAGGGTTCAATGGCGGGGTGGACCTGTTCAGCGGCGGTTTCAAGGCCAGTGCTACGAGTGGTGCGGTGAGCAGTGCGGCGGGATCCGTTTCGGGCGTGGACGTTTTCTCGGGGAGCCAAGCTCCGAAGGCTGCCGCTTCCGGGCCACCTCCGGGCCAGTCCAAGCCGGGTGCTCCTGTCGCTGCTGCTGCTGCCGCCGGGGTGAAGCAGCTGGACGAATCCTTATTCAGCGGTCCTGCAGTTCCGTTCATGCAAACTCCGGCGCAAGCGGGTGGGAGAGGTCCTGATGGCGGTGCCATCCCTCCGGGTCGGGGTCCCTCTGGCAGTGGTTCGATGAGTCTGGGGCCCGGATCCGGGGCGAGGTCGCAGGGCGGTCCCGTGATGGGGGCGTCGTGGCCCCAAATGTCCGGAAACGACGTGGAGAGGTACAGCCGAGTGTTCACGAAGGTGGACACGGACAAGGACGGGAAGATCACGGGGGAGCAAGCCCGAGAGCTTTTCCTGAGTTGGCAACTTCCGCGAGGTAGTGTGGATGGCCATGTTGCGAGTGTTTTGGGCGTGGGGGGCATGTTGGTGCATTCGGACATGGTTGGCTGATGTGTTTCGGTGGGCAATGGGTTATGTGGTTGTTTCAGGTGTTTTGAAGCAAGTTTGGGATCTTTCGGACGAAGACCACGACAGCATGTTGTCTCTGCGCGAGTTTTGCACCGCACTGTACTTCATGGAACGGTTCAGGGAAGGGCGGGCTCTCCCATCCACAGCGCCTCCTGGCATCCACCCGGACCACTTGCAAGGGGCTTCGGGATCGGCGGTTCAGGGTCCGGGTGGGCAGAGTCCTTCCGTTTGGCGACACATACCAGGTGTTGTAATCTGCGAAGCCTTCCTTGGTGGTGGCGTGCCTTGGCGTCGGGATTCAGGAGCTTGTGTGAAGGATCGTGGTTGTCTGACATTGTGGTTTGCGGTGGCGAGCAGGTGGTCCGCAGGCGGCGGTTGGTGGTCCGGTGACGGGGCCTGTTGCGGTGGCCGCAGCACCCCAGTTTCAGCCGCTGCAGATGCCCGAAAGGGCCGTCCCTGCACCGGGCGAGACCGGTCCCGGTGTGGCGGTGGAGGATGGTTACAAGTCGAAAGTCCCTGCGTTGGAGGATAATTTGGTGGATCAGCTTAGCCGCGACGAGCAAGAGATGCTGAAGACGAAGCATAAAGCTGCGGAAGAAGCGGACAAGAAGGTAGTGAGGGATGGGGTGGGGGTCGTGGGGTTCGTAGAGCGTGCGAGGGGTTTGGGCTGGGAATTTGGTGTGATGTATGCTGTGCGGTTGTCGGAGTTCACATTAGTGTTCGCACGGTTTCTGAAGGATGAACGGTCGGCTTTGTGTTGGACGTTTGAGAATGTCTAGGATTTGTGTCGTACTGGACGCGCGTTGACGTGCAGTGGGATGTCGACGTTCGTAAGTGGGCGAGTGCTGGGGAATGAGGGCTAGGGTTGGAGTTGTCCTGACTGTGTGTGTGCTCTGCTTGGGACTGGACGATGTGAATCCTGCATGTAGATTGGTGTGGTGGTGCAGTGGATGGTGTTTGGTTACGTTTCGTGCGGCAGCGTTGTGACGGTGGATTTGATCTGAACACGTTTTGCACTTGTTTTGTATTGTGGGGCCAGGTGTACGAGCTGGACAAGGAAATTAAGGATTACAAGGAGAAGATCGAGTTGTACCGAGCCAAGTTGCAAGAAATCGTGAGTAATTGTTGGTGAATTCGCTCGTTTAGTGATTCGATGATCTCTTGAATGGCTTGCTGGTGCACGTGGTGAATCGTTTAGTCAAGACAGGTTGGGTGTGGTTGTGGGTTTGATGGTAAGGCGTCCTCGACCTCGGACGGTTTTGTGGTGTTGGGGACTGATGTTGCGGAATGGGTCCGTGGTGGCAGATTTTGTTCAAGAGTCGGTGCGACAATCAGCTCGACGAGGTGAAGGAGAGGGTGGCTTCGGAAAGGAGGGAGGTTGGTGCACTGAGCGCTCCGTGTCTTTGAGATGCTTTGTGGTGGTGAGTGTCGCAGTGCATTGCACGTGCCGAGAGGGGTTGGACACTTATTTGGCGATGTGGTTTGTGTCTCAGATGGACACTTTGGGCAAGAAGTACGACCAGCGTTTCAAGGCAGCGGGTGAAGTGAGTTCACGGTTGCAGGCTGAGGAGGCAGCGTTCCGGGATATCCAGGTTTGCTACCAGTTCGTATATGCGTTCGTATGTTCGAACTTGTTTTTTTGCTGGATTTGAGTTGAGTTTATTCTCGAGAGGTGTAGGACGGTTGCGCTGTCGGTGAAACGTTTTTCTTTGTTAGCCGGGTTGCTTCAGAGTAGAGTATGTATAATGAGCCAAACGGTGGATTGGATGAATGCGGATTGTTTCGTGATCTTCTTTGGTAGTGAGGTGTGGGTGACGGTGGAGTGTGTGGTTGAGAATAAGTCCGTGAAGCTGACGATGGACGTCATGTCCAGGGATTGAGAATTTTGGAGGGTATTGACGTGCTGTCCGTTTGTGTTCCAGGAGAAGAAAATGGAGTTGTACACGGCGATCGCGAAGCTTGACAAGGGCTGTGATGGCAACGAATCCCTTGAGGTAGGTTTGGCTTGACGAGATGTTTTCCTCTTCGTTGTGAGTTCTGGCTGCCGATCCGGGTCCGCAGACGCGATCCGCCGGATGGACCTTGTCTTAGGAACGTTTGGACGTGACGGGTTATGCACAGAAGAAGTGGGCTTCTCAGCACGGAGAAGGAAGTGTGGTTCGAGTCCAGGACTGTAGGACATGGTTTCCAATTCGGAGTCCGTCGTTGTGACCCCTTCTCCTCGTGGGAATTTCAGAATCGTGCCAATCATCTTTCAGCCACCCTGGACGACTTGAAGAAGACTCTGTACGAGCGGGGCAGGGCTCTTGGGGTCAAGCCAAAGTCTGCAGTTCCCATCGAGGTGTCCACTGGTACGTTTTGTCGGCGAGCGTCTTTTTCCGCGGGTGTGGCGCAGATGCAGTTTTCACGACTATCACCTGTCGTTGTCCTTCAGATTGTAGTGGCCACGGATTGTTGTCGAGCTGTGTTGAGGTGTACGAGTGAGTAGATTGTGGGTTTTCCGCAGCGACATCTGGCTTTCATAACAACGAGAGTGGTTTTGGCGGTTTGTGTTGCCAGGTTTCGAAGGTGTTCCCAACAACGCCATGGAATGGGTGGAAGACTGGGATAGGTTCGATGACGAAGGTTCGTGGACTTGGGACTCCTTAGAGGGTTTTAGAGGGTTTCGGGCACTCAGTGGCGCGTTGTTGTTGTTGTGGCTGTGAGTGGAGTCCTGTGGCGCGTTGAGGTTTCGATGAAGCTCGTGGTGACAGGTTGAGGCGTTGTGAAGCCGCAATTGGCATGGCGAAGAGGCTGATTTGCGGTGTTCGCGAAGCTTTTTTATGGCGATGTCCGTCACTGACGAGTCGTGGATTTGGCCGGGTGCAGGATTCACAAACGTCCGCGACATCATGGACGATTTGGGAGACGACGTTCCGACTTCGACCAAATCAGGATACTCTGCCCCTTGGGGCAACGGCGAGAGCCTGTTCGATGATGGCTTCGACTTCTCATCGGATCCGACTCTTCCGGGCGATCCTTTCCGAACGGAGCAGGATGATGATTCCGACAAAGCTGGTACGGGCCTGGGATCCGCGGGAGGAAGCGCGGACATGAAGAGAACCTTCGAGGATAGTGGCGACCCCGACACGTCTACGTCCGATTCTCGGCACAAAGACTATGCCTTCAACGCAAGTCTTCCCAGTGGGAGGTGAGTGGGAGGATGGGATGCTTTGACAGCAATGGTGTGATGTTCGCTGTGGTTCGCAGAGATGGGCACGATGGCCTGCGACTAAGCATGAGAGTGATGCAGGTTCTCGGGTGGATTCGACTCGGAAGCTGACAGTGGTGTGGACGCGTTCCGCGGCGAAGCTACTTTCGATTCTGTGAACGAAAGGTCCGGTCCTCGCGTTTCCTTCTCCGTTGATTTCGTCTCGTCTCTGATCCGTCCGGGTTGGCCCGCTTTGTATGCAGCACGAGTAGGCGGGAATGGGGAAGCACGTATCTTGACGATGTGGGAGTTGTGCGATTGTGGCATTTTGAGTCCCATGATGCGTGGTGTGTAGAGTTTCACGATTTTGTGACGGTGTTTATTGCAGCTTTGGGCAAGGACGGAGTACCTTCGATTCAAGGGATCCGTTCGGTGACAGCACATCAGCGTGGGGCTTTCACGACGAAGATTCGAACGCAGATTTCCGTGCTTCTTGGGGGCAGGCTGGGAGCGGCGGCTTGAGCACTCAGGTACGATATTTTTGCTGCGTCCTTTCCGCTGTCGTTGATGGAGACGGTTGCAGCAGCTTCAGCAGTCTTTGACATGCGTGAATATTGTAGTTGGCTCGTCTTTTTGTTATCCTGTCAGACTGCTGGTGTAAGCAGTTTATTTGGGAAGATCATTCCGACTTGAGAGTCCCGTGCGTTTGAAATGATTTTGTATGCTGTGCGAAGGTGTTTTAGCCGGCGCGTGTGTCTCTGGTTATGAAAGTGTGACGTCTTGATTGCAGACGTCAATGGAACTGTCTAGCGTGCGAGGGCAAACGCGGTTCGGAAGAGAACGAGGCTCTGTTGCGGACTCTCTGGACATGGATGCGCTGAGAGTGTCCAGCCCCAGGGGAGCGCTGTTCGACGGATCGATTCGGATATCCAGTCCGGGAGGGTTCGACAGCTCCATCAGGGAGTCGAGCCCGGGAACCAGAGGATTCGGCGGGCTGGGTAGCCCCGGGTGGACCTTCGACCGGAATGGAAACGGTCACGACGATTACAAGAACGCGTTCGGGGCGTTCGACTCGCCCAAGTCGAACGCGTTTGGATCCCCCAGGAATGCGTTTGGTTCTCCCAGGCACTCCTTTGGCTCTCCCAAGAACGCTTTCGGGTCTCCGCGAGATTCCAAGACTTCGTCGTTTTTCGGGAACTCGAGTTTTGACGCGACCCCGTCCCTGTTCGGCGGCAGTCCAGGCGCTTCGAAGAGAGACGACCCATACCGAGATGGGGGCAGCTTCTTGCGGTTCGATTCGTTCGGTCCAGGAAGCTCTGCAACGCCGGCCAGAGGCCTAGGTTTGGCTTCTCCCAGAAATCTCTGTCGGTCTTTGAGGGATGCATTCAGTTGGAATCTGTACTAGGGAGCTGGAATGTTTGTCCGACTTCAAGGGAAGGTGGTATACCGGTTTTGCTGTGCGATCGAAGTCCATTTCGTGAACGTGCCCTCTTGTTTTGTTTTGACTCAGGTGGGAGCGGGGAGCTCAACGGACTCGGTCACAACGGAGAGAAGTCGTTGCAAAGATTCGACTCGTCGAACAGCATGAAGCCGGACAGGGACCGCAGGCGTGGGTTCGGTTCGGATGACGATTCGGACCCTTTCGGCCCATTCGGCAGCTCAGGACCGTTCGGTGCAGGAGCTCAAACAGCGAAGCAGAGCAACGTGTGGAGTGCATTTTAGAGCGCGTCAGTCCTGGTGCGATGCCTCGCATCAGAGGACGTGCTATCTCCAGACTCTGGATATAATGGGGTCGCAGGGCCCTCGATGAGTTAGGTTGTGTATTGGTGCAGATCTATCTATTTTTTGAGCTTGCGAAGAGCGATTGGGTCAGTTTGTAGGATTTTTGTGATTACCTGGACCGCTATTCCCCTCCCCGCGTTGGTGCCTCTCCAGATGCGCATACATTTTGAGCCATGTAACAGTAGGGTAAATGTAGAGCCGACCCTCCATAGAGGTGGCCTGATGATTCTGATTTGTACTAGCACTTGCAGTAATAATGGCGGATTTTTGTGAGGAGTTGAAGCCTTCCATTCCACCTGGCTGGGAGTTCTTTATCCACTTTGCTTCTGTGCTCTTCCTTGTGCGTCGGCGTCTGTTACTCTGGAGGGACTCACCACATCCTGTCGAAGTGATTTGGCATCTCCATGTTTCTATGAGTGCATCACTTTATCTGGTCGAACTACTGTGACCTCAACATCTTTGACCGCTGGAGAGACTGTCACAAGGCAGTCTTATTATGTTCGTGAAAGGTCCTTCAATTTGAGACTCGCCAATGCTAGTGCGGCAGGTGTGCAGCACATTCCACACTGTCTGAACAGGCTGGTCTACATTTGAGAGGTTCACTGTTTCATATTCTACACGTGTTCAATCTAAAATTCAGCGATTAGTGAAGTAGGAATTCAAGGCTACTTTGTGCTTCGATCTGATGAGCACTCTCAGCGTTGAACTCTGGGAAAACGTGTCTCATGGCCAGGGTAGCCAAAAGCGACGAGACTCATGAATGACGCACATAGGCAACTGGTATGCACTTGGCTAGGCCCGGAGACCATCTCTACAGGGTCTGTAACGGTGCTTGCAACCACGACACAATGTATTCAACCATACACGGAACTGACTGAACCAGTAACTGAAAGAAAGAATTCCAAACTCCTCACAGTTTAGAAAGAAGAAATCATGCCCCAACAGTGGTTGACTTGGGCCTCTTTCCTTTCAGGGCAAGCACAAAAATGTTATGCAATTCGATGTAGTAGACTTCCGAAACCATGCTCAGTGGTACCCAGAAGCTCGGTACAAAAAACTTAGTGCTCTTCGCTATTCGAAAGTTAGTTGCAGACAGGGACCAGCCCGAAGAAACAGGAATGCACGACACAATTTCTCGTGCTCCTGTGAAGCAGAAGTGACAAAAAACACCAAAATCATACCAGCTGCCACACGTACGTGGCACTCCATCAAATCCCAGCGGTCGCTAAATTGTCACGCACTCCAGTAAATTGGAGTTCAGTTTGCACGAAAATTCACAGCCCGCCTACAATCCTTCCAAGAACGGAGGACTGAGACTTCGAAACGTGCAACGGATAAAAACACCTAGAGGATCTGCTGAGACTTGTTCAGGATGACTCCCTCGTACTTCACCTGAAACCACTTCATGGCATCCTCCTTCGTCACCCGGTGCTGGATACCGACACGGGACTTGGCTCTCCTCCTCCTCCCAACCCTGTATCCTGGGCGTTCCAGCACGACGTAGAAGTCCATACCGTAAATACCGGTGGAAGGGTCGTACCTGCACGCGCAACGGGCAACCATGAGAGGCTACAAAATGCAACATTCTCCTCTCTCCTACGACTATACCGGTCAGTGAATGAGGAGTACTTTCCAGCAGCAGAGCAATTGCTGTTCTGCACAAGGTCGTAATTTTAAGATCTTCACCCACGCAGGAAGTGCTCCGCGGCATAGGATCATACATGGCAATGAATCGAATGGAGCAAACGACATAACTTCTTCGAATCTTATTTCTTATAAGAAGGAAAAATAGGAACCCCCGAGGCACGTGGAACTGTTCTCGCAATCATAACAAAAATAAAAGGTACCCACTAAGGATGGGGGGCAGTGGACGAGGACCTTCCACGACTCAACAACAAAATAAGTCATCCAAGAGCGACCACCTACACAACGAAACTTACTTGATTCCCAGATCAATGTGCTCCTGGATACCGAATCCGAAGCACCCTGACTCACTGAAGTTACGGCGCAGCAACTCGTATTCCTTCACCTTCAAGCCGCTCTCAATAAGCTGCATAGCCTTCTCACCACGGACGGTGACGTAGCATGCAATTTTCTCGTTGCGCCTGATACCGAAGGAACGCACTGTGTACCTTGCTGCACAATAGACGAGGGAACGACACTTGCACCAGTAAATTACATATGCGGAACCCTAAACCATGTGTATGCTGTCCCAGCTTCGTAGTGTCACAGGATGAGCTGCAACAAGGAGTTTAAAACTTACCCTTGGAGAAGACAGGGCTCTGACCGCTCAGCTGCTCCAACACCTGCACGAGCAAGGAGTCAACGAGGAGGAAACAGTCACACTATGGCATGCTCTGTCAAAACAACGTGCTCTGTCACACAAAGGAACTTAAGGCGGCCATTCTAGGTGCGATCCCCATGCAATACAACTCCAATACGACGATGCAGTGACCTGTAAATATATTTTGAGGTCACACGCTAGGCGCCCCATATGCCAGCAGATTATGTGGAAGTCCGCAACATTTTAACAGTCAATAGTCAAACTCAAAAATGAAATCGAAAAATGACCAGGGGTCAAGAAAACAGTCATGAGTCCCTTTCGCACTCGTGAAACCCCTCGTGATTACATTCATGTGCAACTTCTTTTGACAAAACGAAAAGTGATATTGGGAGTAGAGAATGGAGTTCAGAGTGTGATAAGGACCCGAAAGAGTGAATTTTGAACTGGGAACAATGGGCGCACTAGGGTTCGTGATATAGCAGAGTGAATTAGGGTGAAAGATAGTGAGAGATTTGGTAGGCGAAAAGAAAATGTACCTTGGAAGCACGAGTCAGTCTGTCTCCACTCTCTCCCACGGAGATGTTGAGGACAAGCTTCTGGACTTTGATGTCCCGCATTAGGTTCTGCAGCTTCTTCTCCGAAGCCTGCAGATCGTTTCAAAGTTCCCCATTACTGCCGCCATAAACCCTGAATTCCTAAACCCTGCTAGATGGAACGACACAACAGTGCAAAACGACAAACTGAAAAGATAAAGGAGGTGAATGAGACATGAGGCAGCGAAGAGCAAATTGCGTACCATTGCTGCCGATTGCGCTCACGACGCTGCCGAGCAGAACTCAAGCCGAAAACGAGAGAAAGGGCGACGTCGGATTAGGGCTCGTTTGCTTCAAGATTTTCCTCTGTGGATGAATGATGGATTAGGTTGGACTTGGATGACATTCGTTCGAGTGTCGACGGCGGCTTGGGACCAATGATCTCAAAACTGTTTTTGAAATTTAGTGCAATATGCTGCCTCAACTTTGGCTATCTTGAGAGTAAGTAGTACCTGAACAAAATAGAATAGAAAGGATTTTGCAAGTTGTGAAGGATTATTGGGAGTACTATAAGACAAAACTAGCTAAATATATGCTAATTCTACTATACATGAAGTTGCAAATTGGCTATCAAATTTTATTGTCTATTGTAATTTTGACTAAAATAACTCCATTACAAACCTTTTTGTACAATGTAATAGTAGCATAAGGATTGTTTTGGTAGAAACCAAGCGAAATTTAGCCAATTTTGAGAACGTTGCTTGTGACAACGTTCCCAGAACCTAATTCTAGGAAATCGCTCTGAAGCTATACCCGTGTCACAGTAAAAATGTATTTCCGCCACTCATCATCCCATTGGTCGAGATAGGTCGATGAAAGGGATTTTTGACTATGGTATTTTGTCCTTTTGGGGGGGTGGGGGTGGTAGGGTATAAGTTGCAACTTGTGAGAGATTTTAGTGCACACATCTTGCTCATTTTTGTCATTCAATGTGCTGATATTTGCTAGTCTACAAAATAGACAAGTTATGAAATTGGTGAATTTTGGAGGGAGTGACAAAAGCATTGGTCACACACTCACACTTACACAATGGAAAAGAAATTTGTAATTTCATAATGAATGTCCAATTTACAATGTGGTGTCTAACTGCCTATTTTACAATTCTAATTTCTAAATCCTATTCAAATAATCCCTGTCATTAACAAGGAATTTGAACCCTTCTAAGTTACCCATTTGCAAGTTAGTGTTTTGCACAACACAGGACAAATAAGCAACATTAGAGGGTTATTAAAAAAAAGCACACAGATATCAACCACACCTCCAATTTGCCAGTGTTATGCAACAGTGTATATTTGCTCCCAAATCACAGCAGCTGCATCCTATCGCCATGAAAGCCTCCAATTGCCGTGAAAGCCCCGAGTCACTCCAGATAACGCAATAGGATCACTATCGCAGTAGGATCACTAATCTTTTGTGAAGGAAAAGTTGAAGTATAAGGTACACTTAATCTCATGAAAACTAAAGCAAACATTTTCTAAATGAGTTTACCTAGTCCCACACTCGTAGTTTAGACATCCCCATAGAGGCCTACTTTTACAGCAATTTTCCACAAATCAATGGCTTCCTTGTAAGGAAAGCTCTCAAGTGTGAAATATTTTTGCCCAAACATACGGACCACTAATGGAAGATGCTTGTCTAATCTATTTCTTTGGCAGGATTTGAAGAACTTGAGGTTAGAAAAACACCTTTTATCCTCCACCGAGCCAAGGACTAAGCAACAACTTATCTCAACTAGTTGAAAGTACTCTGAGATTATCTTCTTCAAATGCAATGATTTTGAAAGTTTCTGCCACAATTTTATGATGGGATTTATAACAAAGGGTAGGCCATAGGTAGCTTCAACATTCACCTTTAAAGTGACCTCAAATAGTGCTTATTTATTGTCCAAATTCGGCTGTGACAAGATCTCAGGTACATTGTAAGGCTATCTTCCATCATATGGAGCCTACCCTTTGTTTATAGGTCTTACTTTGTCAAAATGTGCTTTTAGTACAACCAAATGATGGCTAAAAGTAGCCTCACCACCATCTTGGAGCCAATACTATGGATATATAATCCCAAAAGTATCAAGAAGCTCCTACTCGAGAAACCTGTAGTCAAGCTCATTACAAAGGCATTGAGCTATTTCTGCAAAAGAAGAGATATATTAGTACAGATACAATACATCAAGATAGACAAACAAAAAAAATTGAAAATGTGAGGTAGTCCACCACCGAGAGAACAACAATTGGAAACTTCAGGGTAGTAATAGTAACCCACCACCAAACTCACTACCACCAAACTCACCTCGCAACTACAGTTGTAATCGACAGCTCAAATAGGCAGGCATCAGCCATGAATTCAAATTAAACACCAAAAAAAATTAGAAACATGAGCTCAAATCATCACATTGAAGAAAGAGAAACATTTGGTAATATTAGATGAACTGCAACAAACAGTATTACACATACAACAATAAAAAACAATTGGAAGTAGCTCACCTATACCATCCACTAGTACACCCTACAATGAAATGAAATTGAAAACATAAGCTCACTTGGAGTAGATAGGCAACTACTACCATACCCCCAACAATGAAACGAAGTTAGAAATTCATGAGGTCACCTACGCTAGGCACTCACACATACACACACTATTCCAAAAAAATATGTACACATGAGATGCAACATCCACTAATATACAACCACCAAAAAAAATTAGAATCGTGAGGTCACTTGCATGACAAAAGACAAAAGATAGCCAAACAAAAAAAATTGGAAACATGAGTTGATTGAGGTCAATTGTAGCACCTAGTAATCACCAAAGTCCCCCCAAAAAATTTGAAACATGACTTGAGCAACCATCAACTACTAAGAGAAATGACCCAAAAATAAACTAGAGAATAAGAAATACCTCAAAAAGAAGTTACCTAAAAATTGGCACTCTATGTTGTCATGCGCCCAATTGAACTCTTTTTGTGTTACAAACAAATGTGCACTAGTGTTCTTGTCATGGCATCGGGTAAAGGCAACCCCATTGCCAAAATCAAACAATAAATGGTACAGGCCACTTTTTCCACTAAGCGGTTTCTACAATAAAGGAATCTCCCCATAAAAAAGTGATGTAATGGCCCTATAGCACTGGAAATCCACCTTCTGGTAGGCAGTAGTAGAATCTATAAACATTCAGGCCAAATCCTCTTGGCACAACTTCACCACTTGAAGGAAGTCGCAAATGAAAATATCACAAGTTTGTGAGAGTTTAATCAAGCAGTACATGACATTAACAAGAGGAATAAAGTAGGCCAAAGAAAGCAAGACCTCAATGTTACAAAACAAATCAAAGTTATTTGCAGCACCAACATGCGATTTGTTACCAAGTGTTGTTGTCATATCCATATTTATGAGCAAGGTGTATTACTCCTCTAGGATTCTCGCAACATGATTCCTTATGGAAATCCACCGAGTTTTCACATTTCGAAGCATTTTGTTACCCTTAGTTTCTATAAGATCAGCAAGCCTATGTAATTTAGAATGACGCTTATTGCTTCGGCAAAAATAAATGTAAACAAACTGGAAAAGGCCCTCGAGCCGTAAAATCAATGGAAACTTAGATAAGGTCTCAACCACCAAATTGACATGGTAACTTACACCACTTGTTTCAATCAAGAATGGAGCCCACTTCTCCCTAATTTGGGTGGTCACACCCGTCTTTGGGCCTTGAAAGATGTTGACCCCGTCAACATCGAAACTTACCAATTTGCTCGCTATTTCCTTATGGGTGAGGCCTCTTTCCCCCATGAGCGTATGCATAATTACCCGAGTCAAGTGATTGGTATTAATACTCTTCAAAATGCAAGACAAATACAAAAGATACGACACTCTCTTCCAACCGTCCATCACATAGATATAAATACATAGCCACGAGGTGGTATCCACTACCATGACTTCATTGGTAGAAATGGATACAATACTGGCATTTCTAAAAACACGTTTGAGGGCTCCAAGGATAGATTCATGCATGTGTTCTACCATTTCCCACCCTGCTGCCTGAGACTAGTGTTTTCTAAGAAGATTCCTTACCTTCAACTGCTTCAACAAGTGTTGGTGACGTTCAAAATTGCGGAAAGGACGACTGTGACTCAAACTGTGAAGAAGGGTAGAGAATTGGATTGCCTTTCTTTTGAATTCATTTTTCAAACCCCCAAGCAATTGATCGATAACCGTGGCGGCTTTCTTTTGCCCTGCCCACTGCTTTACAAGCTATAGGTGCTTGTAGTCGGGCTTGACGAAAGAAATGCCCTTCTTCAGTTCAAGAAAGGGGACGCCATCTTCTTAATAAACACGATTACCTTCGTGTTTCTCCAAATTGTCCAACTTTGGGACCATTACCTTGCACCTCTTGGTGATGCTCGTACAACTATAGAAAACTACTTTGATCAGATCACCAACATCGTTAAACTCCTCCTTAGCCCACGGAAATTTACACGCCCACATTTCTTTGCCAACGCCTTTGTAATTGCACATGGAGAAGTTTTCCTCCTCTTCGGTGCAGGTGCAGGTGCAACAACATCAATTACCTAGGGCGACACTGGAAAAACTACAATGGCCTCAAATATAGAGCAATGACGGAATGGTTCGAGGAAAGAGTCCATCAACTGCGTTTGCAATACATGGGTATTAGAAACACTCACCCACAATCGAAGGGCGAGGCAAGTACTTCCCCACTCCGCTTGTATTTCAACTAGATTCAAAAGTTTTCATCTGAAAATTGTCAAGGAGTTTGAGACATGGCACCATCGAAGACCTACACCCAACCCACAAGAAACCAACAATATCATAGATCGATTGAGAGGATAGATAAGATGAAAGCAAAAGCAATCAAGTAGACAAACAAGAGGAAATCAAAACCAATAAAGTATACCAATCAAGTGAGAAAACAACATATTGCAAATCAAAATCAATAGAGCGCAGTACAAAAGCCTGAAAAGAGCGATGTAGTGCAAGTAATTTGACAAAGAAGCACAACAATACAACGCATGAGAGTAATGGGAGGATGTGTAAGGAAATTGGGAGAAGAGTACCCTTTTAATTCGGAAACTCTCGCATTCTCGTCTGGTCGCACTATTCAGACTCTTAGGCCCCGGTCAGGTGATTGAAGTGGCCGTTTTCTAATTATGAGTTTCTCACGAAATTGCATCATCATTCTTAAGTTTCCCAAAGGTCTAGAACCCTGAGCGCCACATTCAAATGCAACCTCCAAACCCACAATGCAGTGAATGCCAGAGATATCTTGAGAACCTCTAGAAGTTTCAATGCAACGAGGAATTGGGGAAAAGAAACGGTTGGAGTGTTGGATGTGTGATTCAGACGCATGATCTAAGTCCGATTCATGAGAAACAAGAACCATCGCGAGGAATCCAACGCACTAGCGTGATGGCGCCTCCAAAACTTTGAAAACATAGAATATGCCTTTGTTTCAAACGTGCGCTAAATGTGCACAATTAAGAAAGAAGTTAATGCAACAAACGTACAACAAAGGAGTTCATGGAGCTAATCTGGAGCTGGAGGAAGGGGCTCCACACCCTACTCTAAGTTGAACCCCACCGCTTGATTCAGCCACCTCTGTGATCTATCAACGGCCAAGATCGCTCGTCAGCGAATGGATGGAAAGTGAAAGTGCGTATGAACACTACTCAATGCATGGATGGACGGAAAGTTCAGTCACCCTAGTATATACATGAGCTGAAATCCTGCTCAAAATTCAATTCTGAATTTCCACAATGTACATTTAGCAGTAGAATTTTTTGGTAGAAATTGGGCGATAATTAGCCAGATCCAAGATCAGGCACTGCTTGGGACGGTTGTGTTGGCCCTACTTTTTCATCCCTTCTAGGATCCTGTGAAGGGTGAGGGGTCTGAAGGAAAGACCCGGTATACGAAAACCCGCGATAGGGAGAGAGCCCTGTTCTCCGTCAAGAGGACGGCCAGGGCAGCCGATGATTCCTCTTTGGAGTTGCAGGGTTCACTCCTTCCTTCCCGACCCCAGGCACCCTCCGACTGCACCATGGTGTCGCTCAAGCTGCAGAAGCGCTTGGCCGCCAGTGTCCTCAAGTGCGGCGAGCGGAAGGTGTGGCTTGATCCCAATGAGGTCAATGAAATCTCCATGGCCAACAGCAGGCAGAACATCCGTAAGCTCGTCAAGGACGGCTTTGTCATCCGCAAGCCCCAGAAGATCCACTCGCGGGCCCGCGCTCGTCGTGCTCTCGAGGCCAAGCGCAAGGGTCGTCACTCCGGTTACGGAAAGCGCCGGGGGACCAGGGAGGCCAGGCTTCCCACCAAGGTACCACCGCCGACTTGAGCTTTGCAATTAGGGTTTAGGGTTGTCTAAATGTGTGTGACGTTTGTGGCTTTTCTTGCAAGCAGGGTCAGGAATTGGTCGACTGCGGTTGTTATCTCTCTGGATTTTGGATTTAGGGTTTATTGCAGTGGTGAAGGAATACTCTGCTTTTTCGGATTAAAATGGTATTGGTGTATTCCTAGTGATTAGATGTCAATCGAATTCGTTCACTGCATCCTTAGATAGGGTTTTGAAAGTCTTTAGGGGAGGTTTGGATTTCTGTGTAAAGCCCTGTTTATGGTGAGAGCTTCCTTCGAATGTGATAGATGGCTGTATCCATTTTACCGATCAGAAATTCCCTCTAGATTCGAATGAACATATGACGTTCTGGTTTATTGAGCCGCTTTCACAACTGCATGTTCATCAATGCACTCCTATTGTAGTATCTGCGGACGAACCGATTGTAACCCACTCTGAGAGCTGGATGTTGAAGCGGAGGGTTTTACTTTTGTTTTTACGTTAATTTTGGTTGTGAAATTTCCTCCTTGGCTTGATTGTGATTTCTTTGACAGTTATTATCGCGTTGGATTTTACTGTTTCAGAAGTTGATCTCGTAGTAACTGCAGGGAGTTGCTCAGATCACGCCTTGGATTAATGAATCAGTGGTTGTGTAGGTGTTGTGGTTGCGGCGCATGCGGGTGTTGAGACGTCTCTTGCGCAAGTACCGTGATGCCAAGAAAATCGACAAGCACATGTACCACGACATGTACATGAAGGTCAAGGGTAACGTCTTCAAGAACAAGCGTGTTTTGATGGAGAGCATTCACAAGTCCAAGGCTGAGAAGGCCCGTGAAAAGACTCTGTCTGACCAGTTCGAGGCCAGGCGTGCTAAGAACAAGGCTACGCGGGAGCGCAAGATTGCCAGGAGAGAGGAACGTCAAGCTCAGGGTATTCCTGAGCCTGCTGCTCCCGCTCCGGCCGCTGAGGCTCCAGTGAGTGTTGCTCCAGTGAAGAAGTCGAAGAAGTAGATTGTGATCGATTTTTTTGTAATGCAAATTCTCTTTGTTCTGAATCAACATGGAAGGAGGTCGCTTTGCCTCAATATTCGTCACCTGTGAGCTCTGTATTGGTTACTGTCGAAGTGCTTTTGCTCTTCAGGCTTCTTAGGTTTAGTATTTGGAGTGTTGGATGTATTGGAATGATTTATCTACCACCCGCTTTGCAACCGTGGTCTTATAGTTTCGATATGTAGCGTGTAGTCTGCTTACTTTGAAACACAGATTTTTGATGCAGAGAACTGATTTTGATCTCTACTTCTTTTTGTGAGTGAAGGGCAAAGCAGGGAACGTCCCTCATAATTCTAACCAGCTCAAAACGTTTAACATTCTATTGTGGACCTTAGGGAATTATTCTCATCCTCTTTAGAAGCGAGATAACTTAGTGTTAAGGTGGGTACACCCAAAAGCGCCCTGTTCCTAAAAGCGCCATCTACAGTGCACATACATTTCCGAAATCAATCATGTTCACAGACTGTAGATGGCGCTTTCAGAAACAGACTTTGACTGTTAATAACTTTTGCATACGGTATCCAAATCTTGTTTTCTTTGGTGCGTTGGAACATGCTTTCACTTGCCAACAAGACTACATAAAAATTTGAACTCATTAATAGCAGGAACTAGGCTCAGTATGAGAAAGTGGCGCTTTTAGGTGTACCTACCTTACAAGGACAGAGTCTCTCCTTTTCAGAACGAGTTGGATGTTGTTGAAGGCTTGCAGGCACACTTAATATCTTCTAAATGAAAGATTTGCAGTATCTGATGACGTGCCATTCCTAGGGCAGGTTCGAAACTATATTGTGAACATCATAACTAAGTTTACCTCGCTTTCCTTTCTTAAGGCATCTCCAACCAATCTGCAACCAACTGCGTTAGTGCTATAATGTAAGGAACCCTCAAAATAACGCCACAATTAAACTAGAATTGGTTCCTAACCTTGCTATTCTGTTTTTAAAAGTGGGCAAGTTGGTAAGGTATACAAAGCCTGCAACTTGGCTCACAAGGAAAATTCACAATTGACATACCTTTTCAAGTTGCCATGTGTATCAACTATTTGCAACCTCCCTTTTGTATATAAAAGATCTTTTTTCAGTGTAGAATCTTTTCTTCTCTTTTTATAGTGTGGAAAAGTGTGTTTGAGTTTTGAACTATCAACTTTGCATGAAATAAGAACAAAATCAAATCACCAAAATCAACTTGTCAATGGCAAGATGTTAGTCAAGATGTAAGATGTCTAATTATACAATTTACTATGGTTCACTATATTATAATAGTAGGCAAAATTTCTTGGACACCATATGAATGAATAATGGGTTAAATTTTAAAAGTATTGAAAAGAGGGGTTTCAATAATCAATCCTAGACTCTAATGAATAGTTGGAGTATATATCAAGCAAAATCTATAGTGAGGGAAAAGTGTCAAAATTAGGTACTTGTTAAGAGGATTTGTTGCCTCAAGAAGCATATGTTATACCAATTACACTTCCCATGCCATATAATTGCATACCATCTTTGAAGTACTCATCAAGAGAAGATGCTTAAGCACACTCCACTTCTTGATTCATTTTTTATTACTAGACTCTCTTTGATTGAGGCTTGACCTTGTTCGTTATATTTTACAATTCAAAGGGTCAATATGCTCTTACTTAGTGGAGAAAGTACATAACGTAGGTACATCCAAAAGCACCACTTATTCGTACCGAGCCTACTTCATGCTATTAATTAGTTCAAAATTTTTATGTAGTCTTGTTGGCAAGTGAAAGCATATTCCAAAGCACCAAAGAACACAGGATTTGGATACCGTATGCAAAAGTTATTAACAGTCAAAGTCTGTTTCTGAAAGTGCCATCTACAGTCTGTGAACATGATTGATTTCGGAAATGTATGTGCACTGTAGATGGCGCTTTTAGGAACAGGGCACTTTTGGGTGTACCTACCTTAGTCTAAGAGCCACTCTCTCTCTCTAAAATAAATCGTGGGACCTTACATGAATTATAGACTCCCATTAAATGGTTGGAGATTCTCTCTTAAGTAGTTCCTGTTGCTTTGATAATCAGATAAGGCCTCTACTTCCTACTCCGCAGTGACAGCAAGAATGCCAACGCGGTACACAGGCAATGATTTCAGTTGCACTGTTTCGTTTCCACGCTGCAAATGTTAGTTGCACTGAAGTCCAACCCTCCATTTGAAGAAGGTAAACTCAGCTCCTGATTGCCAGAAAATCCTATGAAATCAAATGAACCCACAAGGAAAATGCATATCCAGAATTGATTCCTGAGTTCTATTCCATTCCCAAGTAGGTCGCCATAGATGGGTCAAACAGTCACACTTATCAATACTCAGAGTCTGTGGCAACGATGCCGTGCAGAAATCGAAGTTCTCCTGGGGTTGTGCAATAATGAATACAGGAGACTCAAAGAAAAGTCTTGGAGCCAACTGACTACCCTACTGCCAAGTCAGTTTTGGACCAAAAGTACAAAAATGTCCCATTTTGTTAATGGGCTGCGAAGTCCAGACTCCCTGGCATTCCATTCCGAAACTGACCTGGCAGTAGGCTATGGACTTCCCTCGAATGAATAAATGATGACAATCCAATGACAAATTGTTCACAGTCGTTGCATTTTCCTTAGTTCCTACCTATCGAGGCTCCAGAATACTGACAACCCCACTGACGTTATTGCTACAAGCAGAGTTCCCACCTTGGGAGCTGTTGGATCGGCTCTTGGAATCGGTTTGTTTGCTGCTGGCAGAGCCGGAGAAGTTGAAGTCCAAGTCGGCGTAGTTACGAACATCAAACCTGGCCACTTTGGGGACGCTCACTTCACTTCCGCCGGTCAGCATGGACACCACCGTCGTCATGGTGGGTCGCAACGTCGTGCGCGAATGCGTGCACAGAATGGCCATCTCGACCACACGGAGCGCCTCGTCGGTGGTCTCTGCGGTCCACGTTATGGCGGAGTCCAGAAGGTCGATCAGCTTGTCTTCCTCGTATAATTGCCATGCCTGCATCAACGCATCCCAATCAGTAATCGAACAAATCAAAGGTTTGTTCATGCAAGGTATTGGAATAATTGCTTGGCCAGCGCCAGACACCGGTTTGGAAGTTGTCAGAAATGCTCCCAAACGTAGGATCATAAATTTCTGCGAGTAAAAATAGAATAGAATGCAGTGATTTGTTCGTGTTTGCAATGCTGAATGAAAGCATGAATAGGAATCTAGGCATATACCTGCATCCATCAGCTTCAGCACCCTAAAAGGAATCAGGTAACTTCCGTGCCAAACCACGTCATGGTAACAAACAAGCGACATGGAAGAAACAAAATCCTAAGTCGAGGTGTACGGGAAGTGATGCGGAGACGTACCCAATCGAGGAGATAGACAGCATGGGTTTGGAGATGGAGGTCGAGGTTGCCGCGACCGCTGACAAGCTCTAAGGCGACAATGCCATAGCTGAAAACATCTGCTTTCTCTGTCAGTTGTCCTCGCATTGCATACTCCGGCGCCAGGTAACCACTGCGAAAACCAAGTGGGAAATCTCTTGAGCTTTCTTCACCGCAGGTGTCCGAGAATGCAAGATCTTAGTATGGATATGGAAATCATGATTAGAGGGGTTCAGAGGAAACCTACGCTGTTCCAGCAACACGAGTGCTGACGTGCGTGTCATTCTCCGAGAATATCCGAGCCAAGCCGAAGTCGGCAATCTTAGGGTTAAGATCCTTGTCTAGAAGAATGTTGCTGGCTTTGATGTCACGATGCACGATGCGAGTGTGGCACCCCTCGTGCAGGTACGCCAAACCACGGGCCGTTCCCTCCAGAATCTTCATCCTCGTTTGCCAATCCAACTCCAACCTACGATTATCTGCACGAGGAGCGACATGCCCATAGCTTAGGAAGCAATTGCACTTCTAAAAAGCAAATCAGGTTTCATTCCTCAGGAGCTTCTTTCGCCATTCATTCTTATGTATATGTGTGTGTTGTCCATGATTTAAAGAGCCACCAAAATAGCGAGCCATACAGGACATGAGCTCTTTTTTTTGATGAATTTTTACTTCCTTCATCATTGGGAACAACCAAGACCATTGAAAGAGAAGACAGGAAAGCTTTTGACAGAAAATAGTTGGTTAATCAAAAAGTGGCCATGATTCAACGGCCAGTCACAGTACGTCATGAGCTTTTACCAAATGGCTGGGAGTTTCAATCTTATCCGTCATGGGATTCGCTATGAAAGGGTGTAGTTCCGATTCAAACGCATCACTGGAGTGAAATGCTTAAAATTTCAGATGAGGGTTCGTTTCAGGATTTACGCACCGAACAAGGCTTGATGGAGGCTTTTGTTTTCGAGGTACTCGTAGACAAGCAGCCGCTCCTCGGCTTTGAGACAGCAGCCGCGAAGCTTGACAAGGTTACGGTGCTGGACGCTTGTGATGAGCGTCACTTCGTTGAGAAACTCGTCGTTTCCTTGCTGAGATTTCGCTGACAACTTCTTGACCGCCACTTCCATTCCATCTGGAAGCACTCCCTGATCAATGTGATCACAATCACAAATTAGATTCAGTACACTTCCGGACCAAATAACATTACCTAACTAGGATTTGCATTATGAACACCTTTGCAAGCGTCTAGGGTTTGAGCATTGGAGAACACATCACAGAAAATCTGACCCAGAGGGATGTGGTATTACTGGAAAACCGCAATATTACTGATCTCACAATTCGTGAATTGCGCTGCTGAAAGCTTTATTGTGCATTAAGTTATATTCGATTCCTTCTTAGGACTCTTCGTGCACACACAAAGATTGAAAAATGTTCAAACTGCTGCTGAATTAGAGAACCAGAGAACAAGAATATCCTATTTCCTCGTAACGTTGGCGGCATCGTATACCTTGTAAACAGTGCCGAATCCGCCTTCTCCGAGCTTGTTGTCAGGGTTGAAATTTTTCGTTGCATTTTTGAGAACATGGTAAGGGAATATCGTCGGCCTTCCTTCGATGTTCCTGATATCTGCGAGTGTCATTCAGCAGTAGTAAGGACAAGAAGCATCAGAGTCTGCAAGTGCTGCAGTCCACAAAGAGAGAATGCGATTAGCTTGGCAAAGTTTCCTACCATTACACTGCTGAGTGTATTCTTTATTCTCGTAATGTCTGCGGAAGACTCTCTTCCGACAGCCCACCAGGAAGATGCATCCAATCAGCAAAATCACGGCGGTTAGGCTACCGCCGATCGCAGTTGAAGGAACATTATGGTGACTCTTTACTGGGCTCTTTACTGGGCTCATTACTGGGCTCATTACCTTATCTGCAACACCCACCGCAAGTTCATTTGTCAGTATTGAAAACTATTGAATCCTGAGTGATGTTCTTCCAAGAAAAGCTTTACTCGTTCCAATGTAGCTGATCAAGAGATCATGGCGACTTTACCGAAGTATTGGGGGCAGATATTGCAGATATCATCGGTGATGTTGCACAGCCGAGGGCGCGCAAGTGCGTTGGAAGGGCCGGGGGGCAGAAACTTCGAGAAGAAGGTGACTTTGCAGAAACACGCCGAGTACTGGGACCAGACATCCCGAACGCTTGAACAGCATGCAGCTGTCGGAGCCGTCGTATTCCCGGCCATGAAGGCTGAACATGAACCGAGCTCTGTGTATGCATTCGTGTTGGAGCAAGGGTCCTCGGCTGGGGCTTTGGACTCGGCTGCGATCCTTGCGGAGCAGGATTCAGCGGAGGGAATAAAGTAAGCGGGGCAGATGGTGCACAGATTGTCTGTGATGTTGCACAGCTGAGGACGCGCTCGGGCGAGAGCAGGGCCGCGGCCTGGGAACTTTGACTGGAAAGTGACTTTGCAAAAGCACCCTGGAAACTGGGACCAGACACTCTGTGCGCTTGTACAACATTCGGCAGGCGGAGTGGAGACATTGCCTGCCATATAAGAAGAACATGTCCCGAGCTCTGCGTATGCCGACGTGTTGGCGCAGGGGTCTGTTGCAGGTGGCGGGGCATTCATGATGCTGTCGCTGCAAGAGTAATCCGGCAGGACAGAGCTTGGCGATGGCTGTAGCTGCGCATTCGCCATGGCCAGGAACGTTACCAATGCTGTCACCACACTCCACCTCATTTTGAATGAGTTTCAAATTCCAGGATTGCAGCAGAATCACCTAAATCGAATGCGTTCCTTCATACGAAGAAGTCACCGGCTTTCGCGTTCCGTCCGTGCCAACCCAACGGCGACATGATCGATACAGAGCGCATACTTTGCAAGTCACTGCTCAAATATGGCCTCCACACAACGTAGGCTCAATGCATACAGATATTCTAGTCCCGCCCTGGCCTCGTCATCGTTCTTGATCGACTCGAGGCTACGTTAATGCGTCGCGCGCCGCGTGAAAAAGCAGCTGGCGTCCTTCCGGCCACCTTGCACCTGTGAGACATCGTTCAGCACAGCTTCTTGCTGTAGATATAAACCTCCCGGCTGGAGAGGCTCGCTGCATCTCCCCATCACTAAACGAACCATAGCGCTAGCTACTCCTCTAGTACAACGGCGATATTTATGTTCTTGCCTTCAGGGTCAGGATGGTATCTCAAGACGCCACTTCCATGAAAACATGCAGCTGCAACCCTAGCCTGTCTGCGTTCTGCACCAAGCACAAAAGACCAAATGTTAACAAGCCCCGAAGAATGCCAGACTTCGATCAATAACACCTGCAACTGATCAGTTGTTGCGCATTCCACTTTCTAGAAGCAGCAGGAGTCAGCATGGAATGTAATGAAGATCACGACTGGAGTTGATCAACATCACATGGAGAGCGCCTTTGCCATGCCTCTGACTCAGACTGAGATGAAGAAGACCATCGAGTCATAAAGGACGCCAACAGACTAATTAAGCTTACACTCTGCCGAGTGAGTTCCACCAGCACTTTTAACAACTTCCTGGGATCATCACCTGCATTAGCATCTCCCTCAAGAATCACAACGTCTGGAAGTCGACCGGAACAAGTCAAATGCCCTCTCAGCGGCAAAGGAGCTCGAGGACTCGAGGAGTTTGCTACGGAAACTTCCAGTAAACTTCTCACGAGATTTCCTCGAAGCTGCAACAGTTTGAGAGCTTGTACGTACGAACCTCGAGTGCGCAACTAATCAATTGCGGCTTGAAGCTTACAATACGCCGAGATCTAGCAGGATTCACCTACCATTTTAAAGATTTAAAAAGATCTACATTCCTTTTAGCCATATGTCGGTATAATTCTAGTAGGCAAAGGGATTCATGTGTTGGTCTGATGGGCGGGGCAGGAAGCTACTCAGAGGTTAATGACGGTGCTTGAGCCATTGAATTGTCAGTAATCTCTGCAAGCCGAGTTCCCTGTGGGATACAAATCACAATGGTAGGCCTTCTGGGTGGTGGTCGTGTCTGTCTGTCCGGGTGTCGGGTTGGGCTCTGTCGTCGCAGTTGGTTGGTGTGTATTTCACTTTTGCAATGCAATTCCGTTTCATCGATCTGTGTAACCCAAAAAATTTAACTAACTAATTTTAAAACTCACGTTAAAAAGGCACCAAGTTGTCACTATTGAAGCTGAGAAAAGTTCCGATTGTGAATCTGGTCAAACTTTATATGTTCTTGTAAGTATGAATGCACCAAAAATTGCATCACTTGGATCCCATACACAAAAGTTATGAAGGTTCAAAATTTCATAGTTGATAACCTAAAAGCAACACAGACTTGATCTTGTTTAGGTGGGCAACATATTGCAACTCATCAATACGAACCATCAATCTAAAATTTTGGGGGCTGAGACCGGATTTTATGTTACTGGACACGTCAACATCGGTGTCCTGACCTAGTTAATGCAAAACCCGTGGCACCTCGGTAGCACTGCAATTTCCCAAAGTGGCAAGTTAACTTCTTTTTTCGACACAAATGAAAGTATGAAACGGAATGGCAAGTGAACTTAATATAGCACTGAGATTTGGTTTCTGAAACCAGGACTGAACTTGAGGTCGAGCACTTCATCGATCCACATTAATGTGATTCTCGTCAGTTGCTAAGAACTCTCGGCTGAGTGGGCTACAAATTCGAATTTAACACTGATAAGTTAAGTCTTCCCATGTTTTAGAATTTCGAGCCAGAGAACTCCTTTGATGGAGGCGCAGTTTGCTAAATTTGGCCATTGTTTGAACCTGTCCGTTTGGCAGAACCCTGCGAACAGGAGCAATTAGTTCCCACGAATTGTCCTTAAATCATCAAGTCCTCTGACCAACTGTGACTCCTGCAGCAGCAGCAGCTGCATTGAACTTGCATGATCGAGGTGAGGAGATGGGTTGAGGTATGAAGTCCACTCTCAGTCGTCTTGATTGTGAACATTCAGACATGCCAAACAGACCCACCCGGAGCCTCCTCTCATGCGAATGATGTGGTGTCAGGAAACTCTCACAGACTGCTCAAGTGCTGATAAGTTAGCACTGCAATTTCACCAGACTGAGTCACCAGACGCCAATCACGCCATCTCTTGAAGAAGTGCCGCAGTGGCGATGTAAAATGTTATAGTGGTGCTCCAAATTGCAACATTCATCCACAATCAAGCAATTTCATCTAATATTTACTTTAGTTTTAAAGTTGGCTGGCGATTTCATCCAAGTGTTTTGGCATTTTTTGTAGTGTTTTTTAGTCATATTATTTTTTATGGTGCAATTTGGCACTAGAAAGCCTAAAAAACAGCCCAAATTGTAAACTATGGGAAGAGAAACCGCTTCTAAAGGTTGGGTGCTAGCGATCTGACAATGGGTTCAAGATTTTTAACCAAATGTTCATTTTTGTTTTAAAAAAATTTGATTTTGCACTAATGGTATGAAGAAATAAGTAGCAACTCAACAAAAGTTAGTCAATTTTGGAATCATTGCTAGAGGTGCAAGACGTTAAATTTGTCTCTCACAGTGCAACGAGCAAGAAAAAACTTGTATTATCCAAGGTAAAAGTGAAAAAGCCTCCTATTTTGTGTAGTGTTGTTGGATATGTTTCATTAGCTGGAATTTGAGGGCATTAGGAGACTATGGGTTCCCAGACTGCGGGAACGCAGTTTCTGCCCTATGAACTCGAATCTTACGTGGTTGTGATCCTACCACGTAAATTTTTTTTTTAATTTTAATTTTTGATTAAAGCCAGCCTGACAATGGCCAATGGCATTAGGAGCCATTTCGGAAACAAACCCGAAACGGTTGTGTAATGCCCTCAGATTTCTTCTAATGTGGACCCCACATCGCTTTTTTGAGGTCTCTGATTGTAAATATGAATTCAGAATTTACCCCAAAAAAATTGTGCAAAAAGTTAAAAATTTCAGCATTTACCCTTGGGGTAAATCCAGCTCGCTGGTCCCACCAGGCCACCTGTGGTAGTGTAGTTGGTGGTTTTGTTCCGTTTCATTTGTATTAAAAAAAGGTATTTTAAAAAGAAGAAAGAAAAAGGTACTACTCAGCCGGTTTCTGGTGGCAGCATACTGAGTTACTCCGTATCATTGATCGCCACTCACAAGTCAGAACTCAACTCAGAGGTCAGAACCTTCTCCACCTAAGCTTAAAAGGACTAAGAGCATCCCCAACGCAGCTCAAAATATGGCTCAAACTGGGCATTTCGCCGGGTCAGCCAACTCTCTGTACCCCACCGCGCGCAAAATAAAACTCAAAATATGGCCGGGCGCAGCCAAATTTATTGAGCAGACGGAAAATTTGTGGGTGCAAGGCAGGGCCCGGAAGGGAGTTTGACTGTACTTTTGACCCCGATGTCGAGGTACAAACCCCAACTGACCATCCAATTTCAATTTTTTTTTAATATGAAATGCTTAAAAGCAATTTCATGGAATTCATTTTCCATCTTGGCTTCAGTTTTTCACAAAAAATAAAGCTCACTACATCCTCTTGAGGTGTAGGGAGGAGTCCCAATCCATGTGGGACAAAAGAGAGTTTCAACTTGAAACTCTCTTTTGTCCCACATGGATTGGGACTCCTCCCTACACCTCAAGAGGATGTAGTGAGCTCCACTTCCCATGGAAACTCATGCCTTCCAACTTCCACTTCATGTGGTTGTAAGAAGAAGTGAGTTTACAATGGAACCAGGCTCCTTATATTCCCATGGGGTGGAGGGAGGTGCTCCAATCCATGTGGGATATAAAGATTTGAACTTGTTTGAATGAAGGATTCAAATTTTGAATTTCAAAATTTTGAATTTCAAAATTTCAAAATTAAAAATTTGAATCCTTCATTCAAACAAGTTCAAATCTTTATATCCCACATGGATTGGAGCACCTCCCTCCACCCCATGGGGATATAAGGAGCCTTGTTCTAATGCATTTCCAAATTACTTAGAGATCTCTTCAAGCAAAGAGAGTGAGATCTCAAAGAATTCTTTAAAAACCCAATGTTCTTTGGCTTCAAATTGAAAGCAAAAAAAATTGGAAAACTTGATTTTTTTTTAAATTCTCTTTTAGAGGGCTACTTGCACTGTTCAGCAGTGGGGCAGATGAATAACACCCGGCCCGGCCACAGTTCGAGAGCCCTCCAAAGGACAGATTATGAGTCAAATTCTGAGCCTTGCGTTGGGGATGCTCTAAGAGCATTCCTATGAAAGGGACGGTAACTTTACTCTACCGTCTGAAAAGCAATTTAGAATTAATTGCATACTCCAATGCAACCGGTATAGGGGACTGTAGTTCCACGGTCTCTGTAAAGGACAGCACGGTATCGGCAAATTCTCTCTTTTTGCCTGCCCCTTGATACGTCTCAATAAGTTGATTCCTGTGGTCATCATGATGGCAACTTTGTCTTCTCTGCCCTGAAATTTCAGCAACCACGCCACCTCGCCACCTTTTTCGATTGACTTCGAGAAAAATTGCAGATACAGTTTCTCAAAGCAGCCGCGCATTGGGGCTTCTCTGACGAAAATGGGCTCTGCATAATGCAGGCCTCGTTTTCAGCCCCGGCATTTGCCGTTATAGGGCCTATTTACAGGGGATGCATTGCAGATGCCCTAAGGTAGGAGGTCAATTTCATGAGTGTACACTGACTACCAAAATTGAGTATGAAACTAAAATGTTTTTGTTTGTTTTTATATATTTTTTAAATTTAACTGAAATGTTTTCATTCAAACAACCATACCTTGAGCATTAATGAACAAAGTCCAAAAGTGTGTATGGTGGAAGCACCCAAAATCGTCCAAATAAGGAATTCAACATAGTTAGAGGCAACTTTTTTTTAAATGATATTTTTCTTGTATTAGCAAGTAAAAATCACGAATATCAAAAAAAGTTAGATTTTTTGGATACAATATGTAATTTCTATAAATTTTCAAAGTGTTGGCTCCGTAGACCACTAGAACTGTCCTATAGGTGTACCCTGAACTGAACTCTGCTGAAATCAGTAGTGATCCAATCAGATATTTATATGTGTCCTTGAAATGCATCAACCAATTCGAATCAAACATGTGACGAATACATTAGGGGAACTCTATTAACCCCTAAGCGCTCAAACGACCATTTTCTGGTCGCTGCCTAACTTCGGGCAGAATTTTCGGGCAAAAAAGAAATTTTTTTCAAAAAAAAAAATTTCAGTTTTGAAAAAATTGGGTTTTCTTTCAACATTGATATTCAAAACTAAGATCAGTACAGTCAAACTAAAGTTATAGCAAAAAAAAGGAGAAATAGTACAAAGTGTCTAAAATTGCTTAGTGTTGAAAAACTTACTATTTGGGGGAAGTACTGATGCTCTCATTAGTAAATACTTTTTATTTTTTAACAAATCAATAAAAACCACAATTTTGACCAATCAAACAAAATTTCAAATCATAAAAATAGAAATTGTATTTTTGGTGAATTTTTGAAGTTATATCTTCAAAATTCATTTGAAGAGAATCTATAAATATTTTTTTAATTTTGATCATATGGATACTTTCTACTTTTTGTGCTTTACATTATCTTCTTTAATGCTAACTTCAAAAATGTTGTAAAGCTTATATTTTATAACACATTTGTATTTTGTCTTAATCTCTTTGGCTTTTAGAGGTTGAATATTTTGCATTTTTTTATGAATCAATAAGAAACACAATTTTGACCAATCAAAAAAAATTTCAAATTCTAAAAATAGAAATTGTATTTTTGGTGAATTTTTGAAGTTATATCTTCAAAATTCATATAAAAATAATCTAAAAATATTTTTTTAAATTTGAGTGTATGAATACTTTCTACTTTTTGTGCTTTACATTATCTTCTTTGATAATAACTTCAAAAAAGTTGTAACACTTATATTTTATAACACATTTGTGTTTTGTCCTAACCCCTTGGGCTTTTAGGGGTTAATACAATTGGATGAATCTACAATCCATTGCAAGGGACAAGTTAGGAAATGGGTGTTTCCCCCTTACACAAAAGTTGTAGTGTTTGATATACCCTACATTACCACACAATGTTAAATCCTACCATCAAAGGTGGGCCCAACAAACTAAAATTCAAGTTATTTGGAGACAAAAGTTTAAAAAAACTATTCTGTGTCGTGTTTTGGGGTATGTTTTTGACTTCTCCTAGCTAATTCCAAGTCTTTGGTTGCAAATATGAACTCAGCATTTGTAGAAGAAATTTATACAAGAATTTTAAAAATTCAATGTTTATCTCTGGGGCAAATCCAACTTATTAGGCCCACTTTTGATAGTAGGATTTAACGTCCTCCCGCATTACCATGCAAGTTTGACAAAAAAAATTGGTTGTGATTTGAAGGAAAATTAGTTTGAAAGTTAGCCATGTCTAAAATTCAATTTTGATTACCTTGATTTAGAATTACTTTATTTTTTTGTCAATTTTTTTAAAAACTATAAAAAAAAATATTTACCTTAGCATATTGGTGTACATAATTTCAATATGTTGTATACAAAAATCGAAGGAAATTTACATTTACAGAATTTAAAAAATCAACAATTTGACAAATATGCAAATGATATTGGTTCTCACAATATTTGATATTCTTTTTTGGAATTGAGAGCATGAAATTGCATTAGCCATTGTAGAAAGGGTATAGGTTGCAATATGGACCATTGTTATTATCTTAATGCCCTTAAATTTCAAATATTTGTTGAATTAGGGAATGAGTTCAATACATATTTTACAATCATATAATACAATTTTAGGTTCAACTTCTTTAAACAGATACTAGAATTCATACTACACATGTTAATTGATCCAAAAAATCCAAAAGAATTCAAACCATCATAAGCAAAAAAATTCCTATCAATGTGATTAAGACTAAAATAGCACTATATAGGACCTAATAAACTTTCATATGTTGTTTGAAGCCTCAATTTAAAAGCAATCTTATAGACAAAGCTTACAAAGAGGTTATAAGAATGTTCTTTCTGAAATTTTGTTTTTTAACTTTTGATTGAAGGATTCAATTACAAATGGATTTTCAAGAAAGACTTCATTTTTTACATTCTTGTAGTTGATAAAATCTTGGAAAAGCTTATTGATTAAGCTTAAATGAAGTTTGAAATTCTATACTTTAATTAGTTATTCAATCATGTGAAATTATATAGGATAATATACTAGCTTGTTTAGTCAATATACAACTATAGTAATAATTTCCTTTTAAGTTGATTCAAGATAAAAATGCCTTATTTGGTGCATGGATAGCTAACAATTAAAGTTCTAACTACATTCAAATACCTTAATTTCTAAGGACTCGATAATTAAAACAAACTCAAATGTCATATAAATATATTGATATGTATTATATGAAATGTGTTGAATGAAATAAGTTCTATATTTTATAGTTTGCATAAAAAAAACATATGAATCATGATAAGTAGATAGTGTTTGTTTGATCGAAGATTCTAACTATTTATCAATTTGTTTCAAAAAATTATTACAAATAAAACTTCACACCTTACTAATTTTATCATTTGGAAACTTCTATGATTAGTCTAAATTATAGTTTTGGAAAAACAAAAAAGGAGTAAAATTTAATGATGAAAACATCAACAATTTTTCAAATAGTAGGCTTTCCAATCCCAAGCACATATTAAGTACTTTCTTGTAATTTTTGTTTGACTATGGTGTTCTTAATTTTTAATTTTAAAATAGAAATATCAAAAAATGCAACTTGCATAGAAAAAAATTATTTCATTAAAAAATTATATTTTTCTACCTAAAAATGTTGTCTAAAATAGTAGAGGGCAATGTCCACAAAATAGTTGATTGGGCTATAGAAGTCACTTTTTTGTGTACCTTGTTCTACTCATTTTTCATAATAATTTTTTGAAGTTTTGTAAATATGAATGGTATAATTGGAAACCTAATTGAAATTTGTATGGTTAAATATCTTCTACTTAAATTTCATTTCATTGGTTAACAAACAACAACTAAATGTGGATACTGTTGAAAGCAAATAGATCAAAGTGATGTTTAAGTGATTTTGTGAGTATTGTATTACCAAATTGACAAATTATACCTGTTAACAATAGTTCATATACATTCCATATTGCAGTGTGAAGTTGATTCATCATTGATATAACTAAATTTGTCAAGTTCTCTTAAACTAAAAGAAAGAGATTATAATCCATGCCACAATGTAAAATGTAAGCTCTATGATAAACCCAAAAAAGCATTTCAGAAATTTGATTTAAGGTTGATGTAACACTGTGGTAACTTCTAATTTAAGCCTTTTTCAAAAAACTCTACAAATTTCTTTTACAATTCCAAGTGTGTAGACTATAGAGCATATTTTACCCTATGTATTGGAGTTATCTCTAGGCTCTCCTATAGGCTTGCCAATTCTTATGGAAAACTGCAATTCCTACAAGCCTTCTAAAGATTGATAGTATAGAGTTCACTCCCAAAAAACATTGTCTTAGACGTTATTGTTTAAATATAAAATCTTTATTTACAAGAATTTGGTCGGTTTGGGATTTACCTATTTCCAATACTTTAAAAATTAATATTTTCTTCAATCTTAAGTGGATACAACACCAACAAATATGCATTGAATTTCAAAAGTGGTATTATCTTTAGGCTATTTGAATTAACAAAAATGAAAGAGTTTTCAATCAAATATATTGGTTGGAAGATGACTTTTAGTTCAAGATTTGGAAAAGAATTATTGATAAAGTCAGGGGTACATGGAACAATTCCTTGTAAAAGTTTGTGAAGACAAATTTTTTTACATTGCCTAGAATGTGTCCTACACTCCTCATTCTTGATAGACTAGAAACATGATTATTTGTGCTAAATCTAATCAAAAGGTTCAATGGATGCTCAAGCCACCTAATGTGCTTTATGTATGTTGGTAGCTCAAGTTCTATGGGGGCAATGGCTAAGGATTTAAATTCTAACTTTGCACTTGAAGGCCATATTCATTAAATTGAATAAAAAATGGTCATATTGAGACTCTAAGACCCCTTCATTTCAAAGATAAGTTCTTGAAGACAAAGATAAATGTAGGGAAGCCTATAATTGCAAATTTTGTTCCATTTGGAGATGGCCTACATCAATAGAAGACAACAATAATATTGAGATGAAAATTCCAAAAGTGAATTCCATATGAGAGGTTGAAAAGTATGTAACATTTTTGAAAGGAGGTCACTTTACATTGAAGGACATGATTTCCTTAAGAATCCTTGTACATATAAAATAATTTATTTCACTTGTCTATATACTTCACTTCTTAAGAAATGAAATCATGATTATTGTAATGATTGATTGGATGTATTTGTCTTGAAATGTAGAAGCTATGTGCTCATTCACAATTGTACTTTGCAAAAATTAAAGTGTTTTGCATATATGAATATCTATTCTATTAATAGTAATGAATGCATGTGAAGGCAAATTGCCTTGTGAACATAAATTAATTAGTCTGCTAACCAATGTTCTTGATTGAAGAACTTCTATTTCACTTGTATTGAAATCCTTCACTTGTAGAAAAAAAATCTATATTTTATTGATTTTGTATCCAAGTATTGCATGCCTACAAATATCTAGGGTCTCCTCTCAACTCCCAACAATCCCATTTAAAATATATGCTCAATCGCTTATTCGTACGATTTCTAGGTGTAATTATCTTGTAAGTTGGATACATCCAAAATTGAACCTTGCCTACATTTGCCATCACCACTTTGTATATATCTTCAAAATCAATGTGTATGTATGTTGAAGAAACAATTTTAGAACATCTACTAAAGAAAACATACAATATGAAAATGTCACATTCTTTGGTGCATTAGAACCTTCTTTCACTTGCAAATAAGAAAATATGAAAATTTGACTAGTATAATATTAGTAACTAGGCACATTAGTATTTGAGTAGGAAGCCATCTTTTGAGAGGATAGGATAATGAGGGGCTGGTGCATTTCAATTAATGCAACCCCCTTCCATTCACTCAAAAGACTCCCCCTTTCCCTATTTGAGTCTGAGGGAACAATTCTAAGTTGCAAACAATATGGGATATGTCCATATCTCATATCTATTTCGTACCACATCCATACTATACATACATACATGTGTGTATATGTATGTATGTATAATATACATGTATGTACAATATATGTATCATATTGTATTGTATCATATATCCTATATCCATATTTGTATCTATATTCCAAACCTATATCTATATCCATATTTGTATTTCTTATTTTTCCATATCAATACCAGATCAGAGGAAGGGGGGTGTCTTAATGGAGATATCAATGGCTCTCATTTTTTTCAAGAAGGGGGGGGGGGGCGTAATGGGAGGTTGTTGTAATCAATGTATATGTGCCATCTTTTGAAAACGCATGCACATTAGCAATAAATGACAGTTTGGGGGTACTACAATTTTTTATGAGATTGCCTAGGAATGTAGTCTTGTTGTGCAATTTTCACAGCATTTTTTGTGATAGGATTGTGTGAAAAAAAAACCTTGTATACAAATATCAAAATTGAAGAATATGGATTCAATAGGCCATTCTTTGCCACATCTTAAACAAGTTAACTTGGAAATGTCATCTTAATTGATAAAATTCTTGAATTTCTTTTTTTTAACACAAATTCTTAAAGTTTTGGTTTGAGCTCTCAACTCATATTGTTAGACTAAATTAAAAAAGAAGCATTTGTAATTGACCGAATAAGCTCATTTAGAGTAGATGGTGAAGAATAAGAGTTGGTGATATTTTTGATATAGGGAGATAACTAGATTAAAAAAATATAGAGATACAAGATTTCTTAGAATTTTACAACAAAAATTGAAATCACTATAAATTTTTTGTGCCAAAAGTGCATTGTACTAATAGTTAATGTCTAGAGTCTCTTAATTCCAATTTGTCTAGAAATACTTTCCCACTCACTTCTTCTAAACATTTATCATAATTTATTAGTCCCCCCCCCTAAAAAACACATACACACACACATTCATATCTTGATTTCTACCCAAGGTTGGAAATGGCACACCCTAGAAGGTGTTTTTTTGGTGTGATTAAGGTAGAAGTACCTATTTTGGACAACCCCCTTAAATAGCTTCATAGACTGATCAATTGTAGACAATACTTGGATTGATTATTTATTGGAAAAGATTCTCTCCTTATACCTTCTCGTCCAATCATCTCTCTTCTTTTATTGCTTGGGGGAGAAGTACCAAAGCTAACTATAATAGGTGAGTTTATGAAACTAGAATGGGTTCTAATGAAAAATTTGCGTTTACATAGAATGAAGTATTTATTTTTGAAGGGGAAAAATTCTTTTTTTTGCATTCTTCTTTATGCATTCTTATTTTTACACACTAAGCTCAATTTTGTAATGAATTTCCTACATCTTACATGCTAAAATGCTTAAGTTATTTGTTATAGGTACTTCTAACTTAGTTATTGGTCCTTCTTCTTGGTGCTTAACCCCTAAAGGCCCAAGGCCATTTTTCTTTCAAAAACCACTCAAAACTACCATTTTTGTTGCGTTCATCCAAAATAACGTAAAAAAATATTATCATAGAATCTAACCATAGGATCTTCTACTTTGTTTGTTTGAGATCATGTGGTAAAAATTTCATGAAGTTTGACCGTATAGATTGGAAGATATGAGCATTCAAAGTTGGAAAATATAGTTTTTTTAAACATTGTCCTGCAATTTCAAATGACTTTGATTGCCATTTGTTGAATTTTCTTACACTATGGACTTTGAATTAAAAGAAAATTGTGTTTGAAAATTGAGTTGAAAATCTAGGATACAAATTTCAAGAAAAAAATGTTTGATTTTCATTCTTTAAAAAACTATAAAGTAGAGGTAGGTCAAAGATTGAAAGAAAAATTAAATTGTTAATAGCTCTAACTAAAGATGGAATTGAAATACAATAATTCCAATGGTGAGATTGTTCTAGCAAGAAAATATAACCTTGTCAAGCAATTTTTTTTTAAAATTGTGAAAATTGCATTCAGAAATGAATTCTATGATTTATTTTTTCAAAAACTGTCCGAAAACAAGATTGTTCATAACTTTCACATAACCAATCCAAATGGAATGAATCAAAGCTTCACACATAGACAAAATATAATCTATAAGACAAAAATAATTTAATTTAATTTAATTTCAAGTTTTTGTGGATTGATTTTTCTGCCCATCAAGTTAAAATTCTGGCTTTTTAAGGTATAGTTTTTTTCTCTCAGGCACCAATTGAAATAAAAATTATATTCCTACAAAGCTAATCAATTTTCTTATCTTATGAGAAAGTTTCAAAAAGATTCATTAAAAATTGAGGTCTGCAGAACCTGCTTGAACTCCAAATTGTCCCCTAAATTCTCTCGAGACAATGGGCTTTTAGGCGATAAGTCAAATGTGCCATGATCAATCAATTCTTTTATCATAGCCTTAGGGTAAGATTGATAAAACAAATAATTACTTTTAAAAGTGTCAAAAAAAAAGAAAAAGAAAAATTGTTGAATTTTGTAGAAATTATTTGACCAAGTTGTTGTAAAATGAGGAAATGTCCATTTTTAGGCTTAGAAAGTCCATAGTAAAGTCAAAAGACAATCTAATTTTTTTTTAAATTGATGGCAAAGTAAACAATTTTCAGCGTTAACATTTAGTAAGAATTAAGGATGGAGAGGCCGTTTTTATAATGAAATCTATTGTTTACCATGAACTGTCAAAGGATATGGGATAATTTGAAGATGAGAGCTTTGAGCTGCTTGAGCACTCATTGAGAAAATGCAAGAATGTGTGTTTAATTTTAGATCCTATTTTGGCATAGTAGAATTATTATTTTTTTAATAATTTGAACTAAAAAAAGTTGAAAAATCAATCTAACTTTCATCTCTAAAAATTTGTTTGTGATTTTGAGTCTCTACAAAAAAATTCGTAGACAAACTTTATAGGATGTTTGAAAATGCCAAAAAAGAAAATCCCTTTTCACCCCATCTTTGAAATTTGTTTGAAAATCTTGAAATCTTACACAATTTCTTGAAGTCCTAAACAATTTCTTGAAGATGAAAGTTAACTTGATTTTTCATGTAACTTATTTAGTTAAATTTTTTCCAACAAACACTATTTCACTATGTCTAAATGAGGTTTGGAATTGTACTATGAATACAATTCTTGCTTTCGATGTAACCATGAGAAGTTTAGCTTCTAAACATTTGCATGTCTCACATGGTTTATTCTTCCTCCCACCACCCTATTTGTATAAGGAGCTTGTCTTATACCTTATCTCATATATCCACTCGTTTAGGATTAAAAGCTATGAACCGAGTATTTTAAAACTTATCTAATATGAAGATGCGTGACGTTAAATAAGTCCCATGAAGTCCTGAGTTTACCACGGGGATAAATGCTGAAATTTTTATTTTTCGCATAAATTTTCGTTTTCAAATTTTGAATTCATATTTAGCATTAACGACCCCAAAATAATTAGTCTCAACGGAGATAAACACAACTAAAAAATCCAACAAAAACATTAACCCCAAACCTCAATCAAACCCTAGTAAAATGAGTTTTACCCTATTTGAGCCACATTCTACCCCTCTGTTGCGCCTTTGTGGGACTGATTTAACGTCTTGCTATGAAAGGGTAAAATACCCATTCCCGCACTTGTTCCTTGTAGTGGATAGTAGATTCACCCAAATGCGTCACTAGAGTTCCCTTAATGTGTTCACCACATGTGTGATTGTAATTTGTTGACACAACTGAAGGACATATAGGAAAATCTGGTTGGTTGAGTGATGATTTTCGCAGGGTTCATATTTTGGGCACCTATAGGACGGTTCCACAGGTCGAGGGAGCCAACACTTCAAAAATTTATAGAAATTACATACCGTATCCAAAAAATCTAATTTTTTTTTAATATTCATGATTTTCACTTGCTAATACTAGAAAAATATCATTTTTAGAAAACTCTGCCTCCAACTATGCTGAATTCCTTATTTGGACGGTTTGGGTGTTTCCACTGAAGATGAATTCGAAAAACATTGAGTGTAAAGGTGCCGGAAGCTACTTTTGGAAACTATAATGAAATATTCGACAACAATGTGTCGACCCTGCCCAATGGTACGTTCTGCCCAATTGCACAGTCACGTTCATTGATGATCCCACATGCTGGCTGACATTCAATTCAAGACAGACAGATATTGAATCAGTGTGGGGGAGGAACTGAAGGTAAGCTTAGCTTATGATCACTCCGTTCTTCTTTTCGTTTTTGAAACAAATGAAACGTCACTCCTTTCCCTGGAGTGCATGTGACCTCACCTCCCTCTGCGAGCCTGCGTCTGCGTCTCTGCGACGGTGCTTCTCGGCCCAACGACCGAATGCATCGGAATCATGTCAGATGGAGGCAGTAACTTAAATGAGGAATGGCGGACGGGGCTGGCGGAGTCCCCAGTGCATGCAGGGCTGGTGGGGGGACTGATCGATCGGCTCCCTGACTCATGCTCACGCATGGTGTCGTCAGTCCGTTGGGCCGATTTCGAAATGCTTGCGATCGAGTGGCGACTATTCCGTTTCGATCGTGTCGAAAAAATAAATAAATGCATACGCTGAATGCTGAAGGCTGACACTTCAACTGCCAATTCCGTCAGAACTGAAGCCGGAAGGAGGAACTGGCATGGTGGAAGGTGGATCCCGGAACTGGGGAAGCAGCTAAGTTATAAGTGGAAAGAAAGACCGTCTTGGACTATTGGCACAAACTTTGGGGCGACGAAAGAAGGACTCAGAGGCGCAGAGGGCATTCGATCGATCATTATTTGGTCAATCTGGCACAAAAGGAAGTTCGTCAGCGACGAATTCGTGCATTGGGGTTCTAAGTTTCCTCAAAACCACTTACAGTTCTTGTCCTTAACTTACTTCGGTTGTTGGGGATCGAGCGGCTCCAGAAGAAGTTTTTACAGTAACGAATTCTTCCGTTACTTACGAGCAAGCACGTACAAGAAATTTGGGAATCGGGAGCTTCATCAGTTTGTCTCGGAAAGCTCGAGTCAGGTCATCTGAATCTGAGCTGACCTCGCTCTCGTCAATGCAGTTTGCGTCTTCAGTTCGGAAAGAGAGGTTTTCATTCCCCCCTTTTTTCTGTCTTTTCTCATTTCTCTAGATTTAGTTACAAGGTTTCAGAATCTAGGTTTGAAAATGGACATGTAATGCTATCTATTTACAGCATACATTGGTATTTTTGGTAATAGTATCAATACTTTTACCACAACTTTTCAAAAAGTGTTGTACAATAGAGTATGTAATCTGCCAAGCTATAAACACATATATTTTGCCTTTTGATAAACATGGATTTTGTTTTGATTGTACCAATCCTATACATTTATAATCACAATTTGAAAAAGATTGGGTGTTAATAATGACCAAAACATCTAGAGGGCTAGGCCACCATGACCATGGTTCAGGTATTGGACCATCAAATATGACCAATAGTAAAAAATATCCCCCACAGACAAGTAGCTAATGCATAATATTTAACTTAGCATCTAGTCCCTTGGTTAAGAAAAAGCCAAGAATAATCATTAAATGCCTTACTCACTGGAAACTGGCCAAAGATACCTTGGTTCTAGACAAACAACTACAAGAAGCTAGTTAGTTTTAATATTTTTTGTCTAGCTGTGGATAATAAAAGCTTGAATGTTCCATTAGTTACTTCAACAATTTTTGAATATTGGACTGTAACTTAGTTATTTTATTGCCATGTTTAATAATGCTATAGGACTTTGAGTATATGTTGCAATTTTTGGCTAATACATTAGAAAGCTTTGAAAGGTTTTTATGCAACTAATAACCTTAGAGCATCTCCATGCCCAGGGATGCTAGTTTGTGAGCCTGTGAGCATGAGCCTGTGAGCCTCTATTTTTTTATCCATTTAAGATTCCTAAATTTGTTAGGGACCTATGACCGTGGAATTAAATGCAAGGATCTATAGTCCAAATGAAAAACAAATGAATATGTTACTATGTGATTTTGTCCCCCAAAATTGAACCAAAATATATTTTTGAATTGGAATATTATAAAAAATAGGAAATATTTTGTAAACAACACATGATGATGAAAATAAGTGAATCCAGTAGTCTAGGATATCTTACTACAAAGACATATATGAAAAAAATACAATACATCATAACACCATTATTTAAGGAGGACATTTATCAAGTTAAAAATAGAAGGGGCAATAAACATGGATTGTAGAGGTTGAATATAAATTTGGTGATAGGCAAAATATTACAAATACTATATCATGAACAATGGTTTTGAGCTTATGACTAAGGAATAAATGTAGTCTTAATTGTTGGTTTTTATGTAAATTTAAAGAATGAAAATGGTCCTGTCTTATTTTATTTTATTTTTATAACAATGCTTTAAAATTAAAAACAAAAAAATCTTGGATAGAAAATATTTAAAATATACATGATAGTCATATATTATATACTAAATATATGTATTAACCTAGAATGAATTAAGCAACTATTTTTCTAGTGAATGCCTTTATTTTTGGACTATCTTAGTCAAAAAAAATTCTTCTAAAAACAAATCCAATGCTAGTAGTTTAGTTGAATTCCAAGTTAAAGTGTACTATGTAGAATTTTATAAAGTTTAATAATGTAGTGTAATTCAAGACTCATAATTTTATTGTTCAATTTGGACATAGGGTGAAGTCTTAGGCCATTAATGGGGATTGTTGCCACATCATGCATAGTTAAATTCAATCTGAAAATAAAGTAAATAGAAATGAAATATGAAATCATAAAATCAAACTCAAATATCGTCTGACTCAGATGCACTGAGTTCAAAATAAGAACATACCCTAGGATCATAAGATCTACGAGGTGATAAAGAGACTGAAGATGAATAAGATGAAACATTAGCATAAGCTAAAGCTAAATCTTCAGCATATGTAGGCAAACTCTAAGGACTCAAAGTAGGACTTCTAAAAAATTCAAGGTGCCGATAAAAAGGCAAGGTCTATCTTGGTGATGGACTCATCCAACTGCAAACAACAAGCCATATATTTGAGTATGTAGTAGCAAATTAGAATATTAAGTATAAAATTTTGAATTGAAGTTGTTAAAAGAGAAATAAACATAAATAAGACTTACTCATATAAGTTAAGTAGTTCGACATCTTCAATTGGAGAGTCATCATCAATGTCCATACCATCGCCCGTGGTAGAAGAATCAAGAGTCTTGGAGATGGTTGTAGGTGTTTGTAATGGCTTGAGAACCTCATCAAAGAGCTTGACATCACTTTTTAATGCTAGGATATGGCGATTAGATGAATGAGATGCTCTGATGGAAGAACCTGATTAAGACACAACATTGGCATGATAAGAACATCAAAATTGAAGGGTAAATAAAAACAATCAAATCACAAAATAGAAAAATAATGATTCAATAATGTAGATTACAATACCTGTAGAGGCAGTCATGTCTGCAACAATATCACTTGTAGGGCTCAAGCCATGAACAAAAAGCTTCATTAGAACCTCAAACTTCTCCTTAGCACCCCTCCATGGCTTGCCATCTTCCTTTCTACATGATTGAGTTGTTGTCGTGATAGAGTTGAAGAGGACGTCATCTGTGGCTAAATCAACCTCGAGAATTGAAGGATCAATAGAAATCTGAAGCTCTTGAGGTAGTCTAGCAGTAGGAGAGGCAAATGATCGAACCAACAACAAAGCCTTGAACTTCAATGTCTGCAAATCAAATCAAATTCAAATTAGAAGATACATTTGAAATCAAACAAAGTGTAATAACAATTGAGTCAAAAGTAGAAGTAAAAGATTAAAATTATTACTTACAAATTTGGATGGGTTCATAGGATGTGCCAAATGTAAGCAATTTATGATAGTCCACTCATCCTTCATCTTCAATTTGTAATTCTTGAAGAATCCAGCCACTTCTCTCTTCACTATAGAACTGTTAGGTAAAAATACAAGAAATGCTCCATCATCGTGAAGATAAGTAAGAGAGAACGCCATCATCACATGAAGAAAACTTGGAATGCTAGCATTCCAATGTGGAATTTGAGATGGTGGATTTGAAACGCCTGGAACTGGAAGACCATTTGGATATTCAACAATGATGAGGTCTACAACTGGTCTCTTTTGTATTTTTCCATCAAAAAAGAACTCTTTGCCTTCACCAACCTACAAAGATAAATTTCAAAAATGTTAATTCATGATAAAAGATGCCAAAGTCATAAAAGAAAATAAACGAGAAGATGTAAATTATATAGAACATGTAAGATTTTATAACAATAAAAATGAGATAAAAAAACAAACAAATAGAAAGAATGAACTCACCTTTGAGAGAAAAGTCACAATGTTTGTCATATGATATACCAAATGTATCATTTTTCTTTTTCTCTTCAACAATTCTAACAAAAGAATCATTCAAGATTAGATCAAGAGATGTATGATTGATAGACAAAGGAGACCGAGTACTCATCATACCTTTAAGCTTAGGAGGTAGCTCAAAGGTAGGAGAAGAAGTTGGTACCAAAACCACAGGAGTAGAAGATGTTTTCTGGCGCTTTGAAGCAGGGAGTTTTTCTTGAACATTGGAAGAAGAAGGTCCAGTGACAACAAGGTTCTTGAGAGTATCTTCAACTGGTACATCTTCATTAGAATCATCAAGATCAACCACCACTTTCTTTGACTTGGTCTTCCTAGTCTTCTTGGTTGCATCCTTATCAACCACTTTAGGAACAACTATAGTTGTACCTTTGAGGGCGAGCTCAATAGAATCTCAAAGGACAATGTCAAAAGTAGGTGGTCTTTTGAGAGGACAATCCAAATACCACCCACATTTTTCCCAATGCATGGGATCCCAAGATTTCATGATCCCATCTCTGAACATGCACTCTTCACTTTCTTTATTTAAATAATTGGCAAAGAAAGTAGGAGTTCTGGAAATGGCTTTGGCAGGAAAAAGGATGTACTTGAAGTACCTATAAAATACCCTCTGCATGGCTGATTTGAAGTTGAGTTGCTTGTCTATCTTATTGTTCTTGTGAACCCCCTTATCTACAGCAAATTCACGGAAGAATGCAGTATCCCACAACAGTATGCGCATTGTCTCCACATAATCAAAAATGGTAGGCAAGGGATCCATACCATCGGGAAGATAGTTAATAGACACGTCCAAATCAGCCATTATAGCATTAAAAAGTTTTTCTGTCTCAATAGCCAACTACCATGTATACAAATTGTAAATTAGAAGAATGGTTTGATTGACTCAAAAGGTTCAAAGAAGTAGTACTAAAATAGTAGGAAAGAAAGATAAGTATTCACCTGAGCCCACCATGTAGCTTTATGAAGCCACTCAGGAAAGTCAATGTCACTGAATTTCGGTTTAGGAAATCTGAGAGCCTCACGAAGAGAAGGAGACTTGTTCCATCTCTCAAGCCACATGATCTTCATGGAAGTATCCATCGCTGAAGTTGCCAACATCCAAAGTTTCTCTTGGGTCATTTCTGGATTGTCATCATGAGTTTCATAATGAAGCTTTATCTGCTCCAAAAATGCGGTCGTATGCTTCGGATCAGCAATGGGAAGTTGCTTCTTCAATTCTGAATGGGAAGCTATCTTGACCTTGTCAACAGCTTTGGAGACCCACTCAGAAACTGTACTTGAAGTCCAATCTGTTGGATTGGAATACTTTTCATAGAATTTTCTTTGAGCCGCAGCAGTAACATCCCCCAACTTTTGCTGCACAAAGTAAAGAATGTATAAGAATAAATAAAATTGCACATGATAACAAATGTTTTGCATACTTGATGAAGAGATATTAAATCAAATGAAAGAAAGTGCAAATGTGAAGAAGCCAAAACATTCAAGGAAATATGAAGTGAAAAAAGGAAATTAAAAAGTAAACCTGATATAAGAATCTATTTAGAGCCTCCAGAGTTAGAGTGAACCAAGTTATTTGTTTTGACTTTTGCTTAGCTTCAGCTGTAACAAGATCCTCCTTAGAAACAAGTTTCTCAAAGTATGAGAGTGGCTGTCCAGCAATACTTTGAATGCGATAGAGCTTGTGAACAAGATTTATGGAGACATGAGATTTCTGGTTTTGCCTGCCAAAACAAAATTTATTGTATTAGAATCGATGAAGTAAACATTGAACTAAAGAAGATAGAATAGTGGTACATTCAATATTCCAAATTACATAAACTTTGAAAACTGAGGAATTGAATAAAATGAAAATTGATAGAGAAACATAAGGGAATACCAATTGACTTCATGCAATGCTGTTAGCATAGTCGCAACATCCCCTTTGACCTCCAAAATGATACTTTCAACAGCATAATGCCATTGAAAGTCGTCCGCATGATCTCGGTTGTTAAGAGGCAACCATGCTTGCAAACGATGGTTGCCATCCTACACCATAAACATCTTGCCAAAAAAAGCTTTGAGATCTTCATCATTTTGCAATTCTCTCTCAAATGCAGCATTTGCTCTCACCCAGTTTGGACTCCATGTTTTGATAATGTCATCCGTGACATCTACTGTTTTCCCCTCATTGTTCTCCAAGGCAACATAGAAAACTCCATTTCCTTCCATGTAACCACAAGTAACAAAGTGTGCAGTTAAATTCATAACATCATTCTTCAAGAAAGGCTTCATCACCGGTAGAGAGATCATACGGCACAAAGGAATGTTGATTTTGGATTTAGCTCGTGGTTGATACCTCAACCGCTCAAGAAGAGAAGAAGTATTCATAGTCTCCTTCTTCAAGAATCCATGCAACTCTAACTCCAATTGATCTTGAGATAGAGGCTGAAGTGCGGCATCTACTGTTTGTGCTTGTGGATCTCCTTCTGTCAACATCTTAAGAACAATGTGTACAAAAAGATTAGAAGAAGTTGTAGTTTATGCATATGTACCAAAAAATATGCAATTTAATATAGAAAGTGTTAATAGATGTGATCTAAGGAGGCCTAAAAATTTCAGCATAAAATCATGTATATAGCATGTATTAGAAGCAAATGCAAGTCTCTAAAAGTGTGGCCGTCAACAGCTGGGGTCTGAGAAGTCCTAAAGGAATTCAGCATGTGACAATTTTATAATAATCTAGCATACATCAAAAGTAAATGCAAGTTTCTAAAAAATGTAGTCTTGAACAGCTATGGTCAAAGAAGTCCTAAAAAATTTCAACACTTGGCAATTATTCAGAAATGTAGCATATTTAGACAACAAATTTATGTCTCTAAAAACGTGGCCGTCAACGGCTGGGGTCAAAGAAGTCCTAAAAATTCAGCATTTGGGAAGTGTTCAGAAATGTAGCATATTTAGACAACAAATTTATGTCTCTGAAAGCGTGGCCGTTAACGGATGGGGTCTAAGAAGTCCTAAAAATTTCAGCATTTGGCAAGTGTTTAGAGATGTAGCATAATTAGACAACAAATTTATGTCTCTAAAAGCGTAGCCGTTAACGGCTGGGGTCTAAGAAGGTCTCAAAAATTTCAGCATTTGATTAAATCCCTAATGTTCTAAAGAAAAAAAATGAATGTGTTGAAAGTACAGCCGTCAATGGCTGGGGTCTAGGATGGCTCGAAAATTTCAGCATTTGACTACTTCACAGTATCTATTGGAAGCAAATCTAAATCTTGAAAACCATAGCCGTTAACGGCTGGGGTTTAACAAGGCTCCAAAAATTATAATGCTTTACAGAATTGTAGCAGTGAAAACCCTAAACTGAAATTCAGAAAACAGTGTCCGTTAACAGCTGTCCATTACAGGGGCAAACATCAGCAGAATTCTAAGCATTATTGAAAGTGAAGTAGAATCGGAAAAAGCGCAGCCGTCAACGGCTAGGGTCTAGGAAGGCCAAAAAAAACCAACGCACCTGAATTTGCCTCAGTCACCGCACTTACTGTCCGCTCATTTTCTTGGATCGCCGTTTTTCCATGCTCAGCTTGCCGCTCTGATTCCGCCGCACCCTATGCTGCAGCCTCCCCTTCCTCCATGGTGATAGCTTCTCCGTCCTCTTCTTCCGTATGTTGATGCTCCAGCGCCTTCAAAGACAACGTGCGAAGAAACAACAAGGCTTAGGTTGAAGCAAGTCTCCAAAAAAAACAAAAAAAAAACAAGTATAGAATTGGTAGATGTACCTCAAGGGAATCTTTTGAATAACTTCTTCAATTTTCAAGATTATAAGCCAAAAAATTTTGGACCCATAGATTCTACGGGTTAGATTTTCTCTAATTTTTTTCAGATTTTTTGGACACTCGAGTGATTTTACAAAAATTGCAAAAAAACTGCTAAAACTCGGAGGCCTGGATTTGGCCTAAAAATCAGCGAATTCTGAAGATTTCAGGTAAGATTCCAAGATGTTGTTTTAGTTTTTAGGCCGTAAAACACTCAATATGCATCCATTTTTTACGTGCTATATACCATTGGAATTGTGCTTCCGACGGGCACTAAATGATATAAAGTTCCTAAAAATGTGTCACAAAAAAAATTTCACGTACTTTCTAATTTACCATTGCTTGGAGAAATTATTTACGTACCATTTTGTTTGTACCTCCTAGCTCTACTTCCAACTCCAGTGCTTGTACTACGGATTGGTGTTGTTCTTCTTCTTCTTTGTCTTCGTCTACTTCATCTTCTTCTTCGTCAATGTTTTGATCACAATCACTATGGCTAGAGGCAATCTCTGGTTGAGCTTCACAAGAAATATGCCCAACTGTGAGTCCCCGATTCGTCACCGGGGACTCACGGGTTCTTTTTTCGAATTCTTACATAAACTAAGGTGTAATTAGGCTTATAAAACCCACAAAAGGGCATTAAATCGGTATTGGCGTTACACATACCAATACGCCATTTGGTCATTAGGTGGGATTTAGGATAGTTTACATCCAAAATGGGCCTTGTCTTAGCTAAATAGACGCCAAACTGATAGAGTTGTGCAGGATTAGGGTAAGAAGCCTAAAAAGGCCCTGTCTAGGCTAGGAAGTCCTCATAGGGGGATCTAGGAGGAATCCCCCACTCCCCATAGCATCAAAGAGAATACGGGCGGAATACTAACCTTGAAATGTAGATACCGGGCGATTTCCTAATTTTAGGTGCACACAGTGGGGATGCAGATTTGCATCCAAGTGGGGGGATCCCATGGGTGGTCCCCTCTAAAGTTTGGGAATTTTACGACATTATTTGGATATTTTCCCAGACGGTCAACCGCGGTGGACTTTGGGTGGGAATTCGAAAGAATATTTCAAAGTACGGTAAAATCCCACTAAAAATCCGGTGAGGCGGTCTCACACCAACGGAGTGCTTCCCCAAGTTTCAAGACAAATCGATAGTTGGAAGATCCCGAATCGGCGACATTCCTCCCCAACTGACAATTTAAATGACGGAAGCTGCAGTTGACCAGCGTACCGGGGCCATACGACATCGGAACGAAGCTTATATTGGGTCTATTCCTACCCCCTTCCATCTACTTAAAAGATTGATGAAAGTTTTGGGTCCAAAATTGCCAAACTCCAAAAGTTGGGAATTTATCCCAACTTTGACCTCAGCTTACACTAAGATTCTTTGAGAATTTGGACATAGTTTAAGGGGCAAGGGGTTCCTTATAGATCAATTATGGCCTTCCGGACCCAATGGCGCAATCCGTTTTCCATTCGGAGCTAAACTCCAAAAATTAGCCTTTTGGGGACAGCACATGGAGGAGAAATTGGGGTTTAAGGCCCCCCAATGCTTTTTCGGGGAGTTTGGGCCCCAATGGCCGTGGGGAACGTGTAGGGAACGTGTGGGGAACTCCGGGCACATGTGGGAGCAAGTACCACCTTAAAAAGTTAGTGGAGGTGGCTCCAAGTGCTTGGTGTAAGTAATTTCAAATTAAGTAGGTGGGAACACATGGGAACTTCTCCCATGTGAGAACTTGTAGATTTTGGGGAAGGTAAATTAGGTGGTTTTACAAGTTCTTGTAAGGTTAGGTAAGATTTGAATTTCTCAATTCAAATTGTATAGATTTTAGGTGGATAATTAGATTTGGGGTGGGTAAACATGTACGGACCTCCTAAATTCCCTCATCTAGTTATTCTTAGTAGATTAAGGGGGGGTGTTGCTCCCTTTTGAGTATAAAAGAGGTGGCATTCTCCTCTCATTCTCTCTCTCTCTCACTCCTACCCATTTAAGGGAGGAGCACTATTGGGCCCGGGTTATGCCGGATTTCCTTTGGCTTTTGATGCCAAAAGAGCCTTTGATAGTTTTGGGGTTGTTGCACGCTTGGCTCTTGTGGTTTGCACTTGGGGACTTGAGACCCCCCCAAGTCTTGTTGGAACTTTTGTTAATTGATAGTGGTCCACCTTTTGTATTGTGAAACAAGTGAAAGTTGTTGTGGGAGAGACTAGTGAGGAACCGAGGGGTGACTTGGGAGGTGACTTTGAGAGTATGTTTGCAAATTGTATCTATCTCCTTCCCCCCTTCTCTTGTGCATAAGGCTAGGCTAGGCTAGTCCCATGAGGGACGGCGGAGCCTTGACTCTCTTCTAAACACTTAGCCTTAGTAAATAGGAAGCCCCCTCTCTTCTCCCCCTTCTCTTGTCCACGGGGATAGACTAGTCCCATGAGGGACGGCGGAGCTATGGCCCCTTCAAGTCTCTAGGCAAATAGAAGTCTTAGTCAAGTGTGAAAAATACACTCTCACGGCGAAGCTTTGAACCCCCTAAGTCTTAGCGGGGTGTCAAATGCAAGTTCCTTTAAGATAGCAACAACGTTTAGCTTCCAACAACTTAGTAAGCAAGCCCTCACTTAGATTAGAAAAACTAGTGTAAACTTAAGTACTTAGCCTAGCACCCTTGCATTGCATTGAGAGTAAAAAACCAAGATTCAGCCCAAGTCCAGAGCCAGCCCTAGTTCGGAACCAGCCCCAAACCAGAGCCAGCCCCAGTTCAGGGCCAGCCCTAGCCAGAGCCAGCCCCGCAGAGCCAACCTACGTGGGTATCGGGGAGGGGTGTCCGTGGGTATCGGGGGGGTGTCCGCAGGTATACGGGGGGTCCGTGGGTATTGGGGGGAGGGCCGCAGCAGTGGGGTTAACCCACAAATCAAATACAAAAAATGGGGTAGTTATAATTAGAATAGAGATAGGCTAGAGGGAGGTTAACCCATAAATTAAATACAAATATTGGGTAGTTAGAATTAGGATAGAGATAGGCTAGAGGGGGGTTAGCCCACAAATTAAATATAATTGTTAGAATGGTTTAAAATAGGATAGCAATAGTGAGGAAAAGGCTGGGCCCAAATCACAACCAAGCATACAACGTAGCCGGGAGCGCGAAATGGTGATGGTGCGGGACGGAGAAGGTCCGGCGTGGGACGTACACGGAACGGAGGTGGATCTCTAAAACTCTCCCTTTGAATTAATTAGTTGATACCATTAGGAATTTGTCAGTAGGAAAAGGTTAGCATCCCCGGTGGGATTAAGGTCCGGCAATTAGCAACCACAAATAGGAAAATAACCACAACTAGAATAGAAAGAAGAAGAAGGAATACACAAACATAGAATAAAATACATAGAGAAGAATAGTACAAATACATAGAGTAGAAGAGTACAAATACATAGAGTAGAAGAGTACAAATATGTAGAATAGGTTAACAGAATACCAATACGTAGAGTAGGCCAAAACAAATACAAAGACGTAGAAGTAGGGCAAGATAAATATGAATACGTAGAATAGGATAAAAATACAAAGACGTAGTGTAGGTCAATAGAATATCAATACGTAGAGTAGGCCAAAACAAATACAAAGACGTAAGGTACACCAAGATAAATACGAATACGTAGAATATGATAAAAATATAAATACGTAGGATAGGATAAAATACCAAGACGTAGAGATAGGATAGGAAATACCATACGTAAAGTAGGCTAAAACAAATCCAAACATGTAGAAGTAGGACAAGAGAACGAAACACATAGAGTAAGGAGCAATTAGAAGTAGGACAAGAGAACGAAACAAACCATTGGTAGGATATGTAGGCTAGTAAAGAAGATCCATTGCTTGGAAGGCACAATGGATTAACGCTTAGACACTCGTAGGTAATAGAATCGTTAGGACCAGAGCCTGGTTGTGATCGCTTAATTCCAAGGGTGGGAATGAAGTGCCCACACCAACCTCTACAATATCCTCTCTTATTGCTTCACAAGGAACTATACCTTCATATGTTAAATTCCTCCTTGTGCTCAACAAATCTGCTGCACTCATTCGGGACAACTGCCTAATCATTCTAGCATTTAACAATTGCCTTCTACTTGAAAAACGAAAGCTACTTTTCCTCCTCTTCTTCTTCGTACCTATAACTACAGTATCCAATACTAACAATGGAGAAAGCAAGTGCTCTTGCATCTGAAATAATCAACTATCAAAGCATTACAATATCAACATTTGCTATACTAGACCACACCATCTTCCTAACTCGCATTTCTATCTGCTACCTCATTATGCTCATCAAGCTTTTATAATCTATGAGACTTCAAGGACTCCTCTTTGTAAAGATATAGTTTCATTTCATCACTACATAACGGCTAGTTTTATTTGCAATTTGAATCACCATCAACCACTAGATTCTTAACCTGTCACTAGATGTATAATTATAATTCTAAACATGTCGTACGTCATCATCAACTCCAATGCATGACGGCTTACCGTCTTTTGTTAGCGACAGTTTTAACACTGACAACTTCGTCTGATACATATCAATATTCTTCATATTATAATTCATTTATTATTGGTGATACGCTAATTGATGCCATACAGTATGCTGCCTTACCCAACTCCATTTCACCTACTATTAATGTACCTTCTTCTATATCAAATCTTCATATGATATTCATTGATGAATGACCATTCAAATCATCAATCCAATTTCAAATTTTACTACATCCATGAAAAAAATTCCATTCATTTCGAACAACCCTATAATTTTATCCTTCATATTCACATCCCTTACACTCGCAAACATCATTTCTTGCTTCTTTGTACTGGTCTTGCCTCTAGTTTTCTACTTTTCTTTAATGCTTCACTATGGCTAGTATTGTTGCTAAAGGTTATGATGTCCCATTTCTTTTACCACTAGATAGTCAAGGTTTTGTTCATGTGCACGCTGATCTCCTTCATGTCCGGTTTGGATTTATCCCTTCTTCTATTGTTGTAGAGGAAGAAGTCCAAGGAGACTACGGTGTTGTTAAGGAGTCTATTTTGTAGTCAAGATGTAGTGATCATGAAGGATTCTATTGGCTTCTTTCTGCAGGACGTTATAGAGTTTATGGTCTTTTGTCGAAGCTCTTGCCACCTTCAACTAAAATACTAACACCTACTTCTGATATGTCCAAGGGTAAACACCCATTACCCTATCATGTAAAAGTGAAGTCCCTAGGTAGTGGATGCTCCGAGAATACAATTGGTTTCAATGTGAAACACGAGCCTTTGGAACCTGTCATAGAGTTGTCTAGTGATTCTGAAGGTGAGACGCAAGTTAAAGCTCGGCAACCATCTTCTTCAAATGTTGTTTTCCCATGTGTGGTAGATTCATCCATTCCCACTACCTTCCGTAGTACACTTAGTAGTCCAGCATCGTCCGGGTTCTCTCGTCCTCCTCTCCCTCCCAATCATCATGATTCCTTAAGTGTATTAGAATGCCTTCGCAAACTGTCTTCAGTGCTTGGATCACGGAATGAACTTGCCCAAATTGATTTTGATGCCATTGACTATCAAAAGGTTCAATTTCTCCCAGCTAGATTCGATGGTAATGTTCTTTTTGAGTTGCCACCTTGTAGTGGATCTACATATGGAGCTAGAGGCATGGAAGGTATGGACAAGCGGTATGATGGTCATGCATGGTGTCGCACTATGACATCAAACATCCATAATGACCTAGGTTTGAAGTTCAGAAAGTCCCATTGTATCGGACACTTGATTTGTGAAAATACAAAATGTGACTACCGCACACGAGCTTTGAAAAGCAATGAAACTGAGTGGATTGGGACCACTAAACATCCTTTTAGCATAGGTCAAACCCCTCCCCTTGACTCTACCGTGCTTTGTAAAGTCTGTAGACAACCTCCTACTTGTCTCAGTCTATGTAACTCGCAGATTTATTATGTACTCAGAACCGGAGATTTGTCACGTGCATGCATCTGTTTGGGTGTTCATTCACATCCAGTTGCTGATGGTCAATGTAGAGAGTCTCTTCAAGCGATAACTGGGCTACTTGCTAATGAAGTAACTAGGACTCCAACAGCCAAGACTTCTGCTATTACCTTGGCGGCAAGCAAGGAATTCCTTGATACGTTTCTTATTCACGATGGGCCTAGACCAAAGGAGATGCTTCACGGTGATGCGTTGGAGAATGTCATGGATAAGTTCAAGCTCCTTAGCTCGCCCAATGTACGCAACATCATATCCTCTTTCCGAAGCAACAACAAAGGTGGAGGCGAGATTGATCGAATTTTAGACATGAAGGGACGTGCCAAAATGGAGTATATCCACGATAGCGTATTTCCAGGACAAGGGCAAAACAAGGTGTATTTATTCAAGATGCTCGTGGATGGACCTGGAAGTGGAGTGGATCTTGTACGACGGATGCAACCTGGCGGCAACCTTGAGAATTGTTTTGTCATGTTTGATCATGTCAAGAGGGTGAAATTATGGACAACTATTGCTTGTCACATTTATGATTCTATTTATTGTAAAGTCATGACCATTGCAGTATGTGATATGCAGACTGAGGGCTCTGAAGGTCAGATCATTTTTTGGCGTTGTCTAAATAAGGTCATGGTAAAAAATGGAGTGTCAAATCCTACCTTCAAAGGATTCATGTGCGATAGTGCTCAAGCCAACTTTAATGTTGTTCGCACTGTGTATGGGTCGGGGGATCCATCTATTCCAATGGTGGACCGTGAAAGGACTTGCTTGTTCCATTGGGCAACAAGTATGCACAAGCACACGGAGAAGTTAATCACCAAAGAGTTCCAAAAACAGCATATTCGACTTTGCAAGCAGTATAAGGATGCAACATCAATGTCTAAGGTGGATAAGATGTATCTAGAAATCAAAGCTTGGTGGTATTCTTCTGGAGCTGCATCAGAACCAGCTATCCGTGAACTTGAGGATTGGCTAGCATTTTGGCACTTTCGATATCGTCAATGGGGTGCATTCATAGATACGGTATGATCTCTACTTTTATTGTTTGTTTTTCTATTTTTTATCCTACATGCTAAATGTTTCAAATAATGACTTCATTTATTATATTTGCAGAAATTGACGATAGAAGAATTAGTAGACATTCCAACATGCAGTCTGGCAGAAACAATGCACAATAAATGAATGCAAGCTTCAGGGAAGTGTGGATCTGATTTGTTTGTTGCCACTTGTGATGACTGGGTTCAAGCCTTTATGCAGATGACCAACTATAGGGCTTATCTTTGTGGGGGCCCTTCTAGAAAAGGCCCTTCTAAAGAAGATTTGAAATTGAAGAGGGTTATGGCATCTGGAGATGGAAAAAAAATTGCAGATGCACTTAGTGAGATGCCTGGAGCAGAAGACATTTGCACTCGAATTCCGCATTTGGAGGGTAAAGAAGTATTTGGATCCAGCAAAAAGAAATTAGATCTTCCTATTGGTTCTGAAGGTGATTCTCATCGCCCCGACAAAGTGAACTTCTCTCATCTTCGGGTTCAAATTAGGTCAACTAGTGGTAGAGTGCAACTTGGATCTGCAGTTCAGGAAACTAATATAGTTTTACCCCATATCTAATCTGTCATGGAAACTGACTGTGATACTGCAGAATGGCATATAGCGAGAATTTCTCATAAGTCGAGGAAACAGTGTCATGCCATTCAGAAGTACACACAAGCCAAATGCAAGTTATTGATTGTGAGGCACGGAATATCCACAGCTGCCCCTACTTATAGAGGGCAAAAGCATGAGTATAAGGGCACAGCAATTCAACCTGAGGATTTTTGGTTTTGTGTAGACCAAATTGCACGATGTGTCATGGGACCTAAACGTTCCCATGTTCTTACTCGACCTGAGATCCCTGAGATCTGGCCGGTTCTTATTGGTACCAATTTTACTCGTACCGAAATTATAGAGTTTGAAGAGGTTGGATTTCGCTTACAGTCCAGCATTCCGATGTCACCACGCCGGCTATTCACCTCATCTAGGGTATTTGAGCCAATGTTGTGGACTCACCCTTGACCAGCACATGCTGACAGAATCCATTCCATTCGAAATGGAAAACAGGTTCATCGCAGCGGTACGGCCCCCACTGAAAATCACCGCAATCAATGGGATAGTGCCAGGAATGTTACAGCAAGTATCACTGGGGTGAACTTCCTTCCTTACCCTGGACTTGGTGCTATTATTATACTTTTGTCTGGTAGTGAGCTTAATCAAAAGGTTTATAATATCACGTTTTCCAATTTTCCATCTTGTACTTGTCCCCATTATGGAGGTATGAATGGAACTTCCATTGGAAAGCGTGGCATGTACATAAACTACAAACATCTTTATTACATTTTTCGTTACTTCTGCAAATTGGATTACAAGACAGACACATTCATTCACGCTCCTACCCTTAGTTTGGATGAAGTTAAGCAAGTACTTGTTGCTGCTGGAATCATCAAGACGTGCGAGTGAAGTCAGTGAACAAGTTAGTTGACTAGTATTAGCATGATATGAAGTAAATATGTAGTAGCGATAGGTTATCTTCAAAATTTTCATATATACAAAGTATTATATTCATATTCTAATATGTATTTTTTGTTGCAATGAAACAATATTTTATTATTTGCAGGATGAGGAATTCTTTTTGGTATTTTCATTGCATTTGTCTTCTTGTCAATTTTAGAATTTCCTTTGGATGAATTATTTGCACTCTCACTTTATGAGCTTACTCTAGGAGAACTTTTGAAAACATGATATAAATCTGGATATAAAATTTGAACTTGCAATAGCCCCAACTTTCTAGGTTTTTAAATCCACAGTCATGGGTCCCACAGCAATAGGTCATATTTTCTAAAAAAAATAAACTCTGTTGAAAAAACATCAATCTGTTTTACTTTTTTACTAAAGAAAATCAAAAGTTGTATCATAATTCAAATTTGTAGACTTTAGGCTCACACAATTCCTGCTCACCGTTCATAGGCTCACGCTCACATGCTAGCGTCGTTGCTCCATGCCTAGCTTGGCCAAAAGGCCTGGAAAGGAACCACTTGGCATGGAATCAAGTGAGCCCAAACCTAGCTATTTAATTTTGTTCCACCCTAATGCGGGCAATAAGTACAGGAAGCAGATTTTTCAGATTCCAAGGTGCCACATAGTGAGTGCCAATAAGGCAAAAGCTTCTTCTATTTACAACTACCTTGAAACTTGTAAATAATGACAAAAAATCATACCGAATCTCAGTGATGACTCTCCATTTGGCCAAGCCTTCATTAAATTTGGTTGGATCCAGCTACTTTTTGGCTTAGTCGTGTGTGTCATGGAGCAATTAAAATGGCTAGGCCCGACCACTTACCTAGTTTGCATTATACCTAACTTGTGTTGTGATGGAAATGTTCTTGGCTTGTGTGTGTTTTTTAACCCTGTTGCAACATGATGTCTTCACAATGCTCCATTAACAACAAGATTTCAGTAAAGTCTTAGAATGAAATAGAATGTGTCTTGTTTATTTTGCTTTTTTTAGCTTATTTGATTCTTTATAAAAGTTGTAATATGCATCCATAGGCTTTAGACATGTACTACATCCTCACTAATATACCATTTGTTTGTCTTATTTGGGGGTGAGCACAGGTGAGGCCTATGATTTCTTAGATTTTTCTATTGACTTTTTATGGCAAATTCAACCTTCGTTTGTAACAATTGACAATTGATAAAGTTTAGGAGTTGGAATCTTTTAAAGAATATGCATTTATTAATAACTATTCTTGACATACCTTTTTAATTAAAAGTTTTATAAGCCTTATACTCAAAAATTTAGAAAGAAAACTTGTATTTTGTATATATGAAATTACTAGTTCTCTACATATATAGTATATAAACTTGTAGATTTTTTAGAACACTAATTAAACTACATAATTGGAAATAAGTAGAATATTGCCTTGTAGAATGAATGTTCATAAACAAGAATTTTTTAATTGACAAATCGATTAAAAGGCAAAAAGAAGTACATGTCAATCGAGCTCAAGTAGCCAATAGAAAATTTTAGATAGTAAGGGAGGCAACCCATTTTCAACCACTTAACTCAAGTCCCAATGACTTTTTGACAATGAAGTTTTTCAATATATGGATTTTGCCACTTTGATATTCTTTTTGCACATAAATGTGCTTGAAATTTTTAATTTCAACCATACAAAAGTGAAGACTACTTTGTCTAGTATACATAGTGTTAATTGTGGAAAATCTTGACCATAGGATTTTAGATTATAACAATTATAGATGATCACCTTCATATGCAAAAAACATAAATTTTGGGAAAATAGTTTTATAAGAAGATGAATAATTCTTTTTTACACACACATGCACATACAAAAACAAATGCTTTTGAATCTAAGACAAATGTAGTATTGTTTTATTCAAAAATTTGAAAACTAAAAAACTCCTTCAAATTTTTACATTTTCAAACATAAGGAATAGAAAGCCAAAATTAACAAAATTGGATCCTAATTTTTTTTTAAACTTAGATATGTGTAAATTTTTGAAATTTAATTATTTTTATTATTATCATATTGTTTGAAAAATCTTCAAAAAGGTTTGGAATCGTTCAAACTATTTTGTGTCTTTAATCACATTAGATTGAACCTTTCATTTTAAAAATTGCTAAAAATAAAAATTTGAAAAAAACTCTCCAAATCCTTTTTATTTGTAAAGATTAAAGACTGAAAATTTCCTAAAAACATTTTTTTCCCATCTCTACTACTCCTTTCATTGGAAAGTGAGCAAATTTGGAGTGTTGGTAGGTTGAGGAAAAAAATCTCTCATGTATAGAATTAGATTTGAGAAAGATTACATGTTTTTTCAAAACTTTATTTTCCAAAATCAAATTTCCATGAAATTTTTAGTTGAAGATTCTATTTGTCTGACATTAGTCATATAGGTATTTTTATTTCTAACTAAAGTCTAGTTGGAAAATTAACCAAAGATTGGTTGCAATATCAAGAGACTTGTAGCCAATCATAATGTGCCACAACTACATTGGGAGCTTTGTACTATTCATTTCTTACTATGGCATTAAAAAAACACCCTACACTACCAAAATTGATTGAAGGGGTTGATTAAGAATGTATTACCTCCTATAGTAGATTCAACAAAGTAAGGTAGCATTGATTTGGTGATTCATTCAAAGACTCATTCTTTTGAACAAGTTGCATTGGATGAAATGGTAAAGTCATCAATAAGGAGGTTTGGTAAGCTTATTAAAATGTGACGATGGATTGGATAACTTTTGAGCCACCAAGAGGTGACAAGTGGGTCATAGAATGCAATCAACTTTATTTGCGGATGAAAAATCTTGTAATTGTTTCCTTTGTGGATGAATATTATGTGATTATAAACAAATTATCTCACTAGTCGACGAAATACATTTGAGTAGACCAATGTACACAATCAAAGTTGGTTACACTAAGGGAAGGACTTCTAGAATACATGAGAATTACATAGAAGCAATTACTATGGATTCCTCGAAGATCGAAGAACTTGCGAGTGTTTGTAAAGCTTTTTAGTGAGCTTCGACACTCAATAGATTGTATCTATTTTGTAATAGAATTGATCTTATTGATAGGCAAAAGCTTCTTCCTTCTAGTACTCATAGTACATAGATTTGTAATTGATCAAATAAACAATTTTAGACATTAGACATGATCTAAGGTAGTGCAAGGCAAAGCAAATATTTCGAAAGGTATATTGACAAAAATGATGGAAATTGCAAAAAAATTAGTAATTTTATCTCTTGAATTGATATTATTATGAATTTTGAAAAGCAAAAGTTTTTCTTGATTTATGACCAACATCTAAAATCATCCAATTCTAATCAATCATTTAATTAAGAACTACTTTCCGACTCATTGCTTCACATTTTCTTGTTCACTAATGTGTCATTAACTTATTGGTCCAAACCTTGAAAAGGTATAAAAACACATTTTAAGGAGAAAATTCAAATCTATTTTAATCTTGGTTGGAAATAGGGTATCCTATTGATTGTTGATGAAGTGCCAATTAGTAATGAGTCCGTCTAACATAATTGTGTTATTGTCAATATGCAGTTTGTATATTTTAGAATTTGCTTAGCCTTAGGATAAAATACTCTTGGCTTAGATTGTACTCTACATTTTGCAATGAACAAGTCCTTTGATTTGTACCTTAGCCACTCAATTATAATAGACATTTAAGCATTGTTGATATTTTGAGTTGGAATCAACACATTTCATAATTTTTAATACATTAGGATTGGATTTTGACCATTTCATCAAGTGTAGAAATCTTTCTATACTATATGAAGGAACTAAGAATTTTCAAAGTGATGAATATAGGTGTATCTAAAATTGATCATGGTCTTTTATGAATTAAGGCAATGCACAGTAGGCAATAATATGTTAGATGTGATTGTAGAAATGGATTCCAATTAGGTCAAAATTGCTTTAATTTTTCAAAAATCAACTATTTTTGAAGAAGATGCACTTTAACATTAAATTAAAAAGGTCAAGACTCATTGGATTAATCCACATGACACTTTATAGTTACAAATAACCTTGACAAGGTCTTCAAAGTTCAATGCACAAAAAGCAAAAGGGGTGTTTTAAGTATAGTCCTCAAGATAAGATTTTAAGTAATGATCTTTGAGGAGATTTTCATCAAGAAATTACTAGAAATGCATGTCTTTATTGAAATTTTTTATTGAAAAGACACATATTTACAGTAACTACTTACTTAAAATCTCCTAGAAAGGTCATTACTTAAAATCTTATCCCTAGGACTATACTTAAAACACTCCTTTTTTTTATAGTAATGGATTCACCACAAACTAATTTTAGCATCATTTGGATTGCAAACTACCTAATATTGTATATGTCAAGTACACCTAACATTAGTCCACATTTTAAATTCATTTAGCTAAAATCCAGTCTCGAGGACTACTAGCACATACTTCCTTCTTGGCACCAAGCATATCACTTGGTAAAATGGGATAGAATTTTTATCTTATTGTACAAGGATTCATGGTTGCACTACTCACTATAGTCCTTACTGCCTTTGAGTGTCAGTCCACTCTATACTAGCCCATTATTTATTTACTACTTCTAAACCATAGCTAACCCTCACTCACAACTCAAGACGTCTCAATAATAGCCTAACAAAGAGCGGGACTTTATCAAACTACTGGCATCATGCCATTAGAAGAAATTTGAGGGCATTAGGAGACTGTGGGTTCCCGGACTGCGGGAACGCAATTTCTGCCCTGTGAACCCGAATCCTACGTGGTCGGGACACTGCCACGTAATATATATATATTTTTTTTTCAAATTTTTTTTTTGGACTTATTTTCATATTTCAGGACCCAAATTTTTATTTTTATTTTTATTATTTTTAATTTTTTTTTCCATAAAAATCGGCCTGACGAGGATCTGTGGCATTGGGAGCCGTTTCAGGAACAGACCTGAAACGGTCTCCTAATGCCCTCAGATTTCATCTAATGCTTCACTATAGCCCTTTTCTTGACCCTGACTTTTGATTGATGACTCAAAAGCTCATAATTCTTGTTATTTTAGCTTACTTGTATTTATACCTTTCTAATGATATTCAAAATTCCATACTTTTTTGAAGGATTCATTGGAGACCCTTGACTCCTAGCTCTTAAGTGTCTTAGTGCCACTAAGACATATAGTCAACTTTGGAATGGCTATAAATTTTAGCCTACTAGTCTAAATCCTGTGTTCTTTAGATTGTTGAAAGAACTTCTTGAAGAGATTTTCAAATGTATATGACACATATCCATCTTCTTCAAATTCAGAGTGCTATTGCGCCCTATTTGCTTGGGAATCTTCGATTTCTCCCTTCTTTGACTATTGCAAGGCTTGGGAAGTCACCCCCAAGGTCCCTTTTGCTCATTAAGGTACTTCAAGCACCCAAATGAGATGAATGTGTAACATTTGTAGTACAAGAAAAATACAAAGCTACCTTAAGGGACATAAATTAGAACTTCTCCACTTCAAGTCTTTGAATAGTATCTCATTATCTTCCAAATGATTTTAATTTCTTATAGTTTGTAAAATAGACTTTACTTGCTTACAAAATGACACAATTTGGGGGCTAATTGTTGTCAATTTGGATGCATGCAAGAAACACTTAAAGCCTTTTGTTGCACCCTAGTTTTTTACTTTTTTTTTGGCCATAATTTTTGTGTTTTAGCTCCAAATGACTCAAAATTTATAGGAAAGCTACTCATAGATATTATCTATCTATAATGAATTTTGGAGATTCTTCAAAAATAATTTATTATTTTTAAATAGCCCCAAAAATTTCTCACAGTATTCAATTTAGGGTTTTTTAGCACCATTTATCTCCAAAAAAGCAAGTTTTGACCTAAAATTTGGAGAGGATGGTCTCTTATTAGACTTATACTTACTGTCTAAAGGAATTGTAAAAATAATCATTTTTAAGTGTTGTAGAAGTCTACAAAGAGAGCTTCATTATGCATTTTTTCAAAGGTATTCAAAAAGGTGAATTTTTTGGTAAAATCTTGTCACCAAAAAGTTTTTTCAAGTTTTGTATTTTTATATATTTAAAAAATAATAATCCTATTTTTTACAAATTAAAATGTCACAAGTTGTATTTTCTTCATCGGAATTCTATGAGAATTCTATGTCCAAAGTTCCAGTGAAGAAAATACAACTTATGACATTTTAATTTGTAAAAAATAGGATTATTATTTTTTAAATATATAAAAATACAAAACTTGAAAAAACTTTTTGGTGATAATATTTGACCAAAAAACTCACCAAAATAATGTTTTACACCTTTGGAAAAAAATGCAGAATGAAGTTCTCTTTGTGGATTTCTACAACACATAAAAATAAATATGATTAGAATTCCCTTGGAGAGTAGCTATAAGTCTATTAAGAGAGCATCTTCTCCAAATTTTAGATCAAAATTCGTTTTTTTGGAGATACAGGGTGCTAAAAACCCTTAAATCAAGTATTGTGAGAAATTTTGGGGGCTATTTAAAAATAATAAATTATTTTTGAAAAATCTCCAAAATTCATCTTAGATAAATAATAGCTATGAGTAAGCTCCCATATAAATTTTGAGTCATTTGGAACTAAAACACAAAAGTTATGGCTAAAAGAAAAATCAAAAACTAGGGTGTGACGAAATGCAACAAATAGTACAAGTGTTTCTTGCATTTACCCATTTGCACAAAAGTAATGGGCCTTGCACCAAGCCCTTGAAATGGAAATAGGAAAGTCTTAGATGAAATTGCTAGATTAAGAATGAAAATATAATTATGGATATGTGATGTGTAATATGTACTCATGTGATATTTTATCATCAAATATGTGAATGAATGTTGAAACTTGGAGAACCATTGTAGCATTTAACCCCTAAAGGTTTCTTACTATGTTTTCACCAAAAATGCTCTAAAACTGTGATTTCTAATACAAGTGCAAAATTTTAGAGAAAAAACATTTTTTGACATATAAAACCATAGGGTCTTGTAGTAAGGTGGTTTGAAAAGATGTGGAAAAAATTTCAAAAATTTCCACCATGTAGATTGTAAGATATTTACATTTGAATTTACAAGATTCATTTTTTTATCCTTACAAAAATTCGGGCAGCTGCACTTCACAAGGTCACATTTGTGTCAAAAAATGTTCAAAATTGTGGTTACTCTTTGGATTCATTTTTCAATGCAAGCTTGTTACATGCTCAAAAAAAATTCAAATCATTTGGAATTATACAACATATAGGAGAAAAATAGTAAATAGAAAGAAGTAGAAAATGCTTCAAAATACTAAATTGTAAAAAATTTATTTATAGAAATGAAAAATGCCAATCCCAATGGTTGTAATATTTAATAAAATACCTTCACCTAAATTTTCAATTTTTAAAAAATATTAAAAACAGAATTAAATAAAGAATTTCAAACTTTTTCCTAAAGCAAAGATTCTATGACTACCCACAAACTACCCCAAACTAAAATTCCTCTTAACTTTTGACTCATTGATTAAAATGAAATGAATCAAAGCTTTAAACTTAGAGAAAAATCTAATAAATCAATTTCAGAATTTTATTTCTTAAAAAAAAAAAATTTTAAAGAATATTTTTGAGCTGCCCGGTTTGCCCAAAGAACAAAGAAAATCACATATCATGCAATAACTTTTTTACCATGTAGTCAAAAGTTATGAAAATTGTTGGGCCTTAAAGGTACTCCTTGAACACATGTTGTGTGAAAAGTCCAAAGAAAAAAAATAAAAACTCCATTCATAATGAACTGCCCAAAATTGCTATGTTGCCAAAAAACGCAATTTGGTCCTTTAGGGGTTAATATTGTTACTTTAGCATTTTATAAAAATGAAACATACACCTTATCAAGGAAGTTTCTTGCTAGAACATTTGTCTCTACTATTGGCCTTTATATTTGATGCTTCAAGACTTTGTTAGCAAGTTCCAATTGTAGTAGTAAGGCAAGTCATAAGAATCCTTCATTACTACTATGGCCTTTCTAAGTTGTCTTTCAATTGTTCTTCTATTAAATTCATACCATGATCAAAGTCATTTAGGCTAATTTAGCCCTCTCCTTTGGCTCTCTTGCATACACAAGCTCCAATAATAAGTGTATACATAACTAGGTAATTGCTTTGATTTCCAATTCTAACCTTTATTTTCTAGTCAATTTTATAAGAAGCATTGTTCTTTGAACATGGTGAGATATCTCAAAGGTCTAGACCTTGGTATCTTGAAAGCTAAATTTGAAAAAATAATAACAAATTTTAGGTTTGAAGTGTGAAGAAATAAGCTTTCTTTTAAACTACAACCTGTTAAGGAAGGCCTACTTGGTGCTTCCTAATAGAGATGCTCTCACTGAACACCATATCAACCATGTTATTTCATTAAGTCTTTGAACTATGAGCACTTGCTACCTTTGTTTACAAGGTATGAACATGTAGACTACTTTAATAGATTCTTCATTCACAATGGTCTTCAAGCTAACATTATTCTTCTCTTTTTTATTTATTTTTTCACAAATGACACAAAATTTCATTGTTAAGTAAATTAAAAGAATATAACTGCCAACTACAAGTGGTTCATTGTTCATTCTCCTTCATTCCATTTGATTATAAAATCCAAAGGCAACATCAATACAATAGTTTGAAGATCAAATTTTTGTTTCTTTCTATAAGGTAAATGTACTCATTACTAACACATGCCCTATCAACAATAAATAAGATACCCTATTCCAATTAAGATTGAAATGGATTTTTGTTTTCTTCTTGGAATGTGTTCTTGTACTTTTTTAAGGTTGGGACCAATAAGTTAATGACACACAAGTGAGCATGAAAGTAAGAAGTAATTAGCAGGAAAGTAGTTTTTGAATGATTGGAATTGAATGATTCCGAATCTTGGTCATGGATCAAGTTCAACTTTTGCCTTTCAAAATTCATAGTAATTTTAATTCAATAGATCAAATTACCAGATTTTTGACTTTCTCCATTATTTCTATCAATGCACCTCTGAAAAATATTTGCTTTGTCTTGCACTATCCAAGATCATATCCAAATGTCCAAATGTGCTTATTTTATGGATTATGGGTAAATTTGCCTTAATGAAATTCCGTTTCACCTTTAAAATAAAAACAAAAAAGAGAGCAGATTTTTGTTCACGGCGATGAATCTTCCAGGAAGTTGGTTACGAATCAACCTGGAAGGTTGGTACCCCCTTGCAAGGAGCCAAGGATGTTGGTTTACAAGGAGAGTCAGAGACTGGCATTCGTACGTAAGTTAGTTCTGACAGCCATCCACTGACACCGGCAACTGAATCCATCAAATGATTTTCACTCCTGAAATACGTTATTTGTACTTTGTAGGCATTGAAATAATGGCACTATTGACCTCCAACGACCTCCAGAAGCTTTGCTGAATTTGGACCCAGATTTTGCCACACAGTTCAAACATGGAAGCTCGCTCCAAACAGCTTAATTTAAACTCTGAAATAAATAGCCTTTGTTAGAGATAATCGTAGAGTGGGTGCAATGCCATATCAGGAGACAGAGTTCAGGAAAAACACAGGACCAAACTCCTTGGAGCATCAAAACTGAGGTCAAAAGGAATTTGGTGCTGTGTTTCTTTCCTACTATTCTCAATTACACCTCTGTCTGACAACCCTGTTTCAAACTGGGGTTTCCCTTACGATTAACTTTGATGTCTTGTATGAAATTGTGTTTTGCGAGAATGAGCATATTTGGCAAGAGAAGTGGCATTGGCAAGGACGAGTTGTTTGGACAGAAGAAATTAAATGATGCCATCCTATGTCTTACTTGGCAAATGAAGCGAAGTTCAAGCTTCAAATGATGAACTCCAACACCTGAAGAGGACAGTTCATTGGCTTCAGGAGCTCTCAGTTGTACAAATTGAGCTCAAGTATGCAGTACATGGAGACATCAACTAATTTTCGTGACAACTAATTGAAGGGGTGTCCTTCAACGACTTCTTTTTTGAAATGTTGTAAATCTTTACCAAAAAGAGGAGATAACAGGTGAAATAGTTGCAACTTTCTGGCACTTTTCTTTCAATCTCTCATCTGATCCCTCGCCTGTCACCCTTTCGGTAGTAAATGATCCAAATAATGTACGTCGTACTTTCTAAGTTAAGTATGTGGGTTTGCTACTGTCTAGCTTTAATCATTCATTGTTTGCTTCTTTGAATATGTGAACTACACATTTTTATTTTTATTTGGAAATGTGAACCTTGATAGCTTATTATAAAATATGCCCACCGACGGTGCTACACTGAAGTTCAGCTGCAGAGTACCGAAGTACCCACATCTGTATCCAAGATCGAGAAACTCTGCTGTCCTGTAAGTTGATTCCGGCCAGAAAGCATGATTCAAGCATGCGAATAAATATTTAAGTCCTCAGTTGTGTGCTCAGCATCACAGAGCAGACAACACGGTCAGCAAACAGCGAAGCCGCAGACTGCATTTTTCGGAAGGCGAGGGAGATCCGAGGTGCGGATTGGGCTTATTTGCATCCGTAAAAGTTCCACAATTCGAGGCTGAAGCTTCAAATTCCGATTCAATTTTGCATCTAAGGTGGGTACACCTAAAATGGCCACTTATTCTTACTGTGCCTAGTTCCTGTCATCATGTTGTTCACATTTTTATGTAGTCTTGTTGGCAAGTGAAAATATATTCCAACGCACCAAAAAACATAGGATTTGGATACTGTATGCAAAAGTTATTAACGGTCAAAGTCTATTTCTCAAATGGCCATCTACAGTCTGGTTACATGACTGATTTCGGAAATGTATGCACATTGTAGATGGTGCTTTAAGGTCAGGTGTCATTTTGGGTGTACCTACTTTAAACTTCTAAATTTGTTTGATCTTAACGTCTGAAAAACATCCGCTCTGACACATAGGGGACCAATAATCTAATGGACCAATAATAATTGGTTTCAAGCCTCATTGCCCATTATTCAATTTGCTACCATTTTTGAACTAGATATATATGAAACTTTTTATATTTCTTTTTCAAAGATGAAATTACATGTCTTCTACACTTTACAAAGAATTTAGTTTTTTAGGGGGTAGAATTGATTTTTTTGAGAATTTATGAAGAAAAAGTGAAGAAAAATCACATCAAATGGAAAATCATTCAAAAAATTTGAAAATTTCACCATGGGTGTATATTGCGTTGGAAAACATTATAGTGTGAACTCAATTTCCATGTCATTCTATAATTAGAATAGAATGGACAATAAAAATACATCTAAAATTCAAAATGCTATAAAGTATTCAATATTGTGAAATCAAATTGGAGTGGAAACTAGAATAGGGACCCTTCATTTTGTTAGTTGGGCTCAAATTCAAAAAGTGTCATTTTTGTAGAAAAATTTCAGATTTACAACAAGGAGCAACTTCCCAAAATACAATCAAATATTGTATTTTGTGATTCGTTTTTTTAATAACTTCTCATTGAGGTGAAGACAAACATTAGCAAACTACAAAATCAATTAGGTACTCTTCATAACCCTCCATGAAAGATCAACAAGCAAAACAAAAAATGGATGAAAAAATGCTTTCAATCTCTCTCCAAATCGTCTTGGTCATCCCAAAGCCACGAATTGGCACTGGCGGCACGAAGGGGTTAAATTACAGCCTAAAGATTTTTCAAAACCTCGTTCGAGGAGGAGGTCCTCCTCAGCAACGTCAAGCGGTGGATCACTTGCTCTCCTTTCCTTCAGTTGTGCTCTAATTATCTTCACATTCTCACAATGGAACAAGAAAATGAATGGTCACTGAAACTCTGCAACAATGTCCTGCATATGGAAAATCAAGCTCTTGAACTCCTCCAACCACGACAAGAATTTCCAGATGACACCGAAGATTCTACAAAAACATGCATGGAGGCATATTGAAGGCCACTTTGCCATGAAGTGCAGACTCTCACTGGTTCCTGTGCCTAGCTATTCAACCATCGCCATTAGTCATATTTACAGTGTATGGAAAAAGTGAACAAAGTCCATAACTCAGTTTTGCCAAGTCTGCTCGAGTTTTTTCATAGACTGGTATGAAATAATACAAACTCCTGCACTCCAACCAGTCCATATCACACCCAGTACAATAAAGCAACTATTGCTTCTCAAATCCTTCGAAAACACAGATTTATTTTGCTACACGTTGTTGAACTGCGGGACATAGTTCTTGCTGGGACTCGGCTTGGGTTTTCCGAGGGCTTTCTTTTTGCAGAAGTACAGAAGCCACACACAACCCACAATGGCAAGAGTGACAATCACACTGATAGTGACAACAGACGCTGTGTTGATCTTTCTTGTGTGTCCGCCAGTATTGTCTGCATATAAAATCAAGGCACTCTTTATCAATTAAGAAGGAATAACCTACATGGAGATACGTTCTTCTGTTGAAATACAGGATATGGAGAGCATGGTTATATGCTCAGTATATTGGAAACGGAGAGCACAATTACTTGGCTCTACATTTCTTTCTTCTTTACCATAATCGTGGTATTTGTGTTGTCAAATCCAAGGTTCGAAGCAACTGCATGTTCCACTCTAGTTGGCAAGTCACACCAAAGTTCCAGTCCATAAGCCTTCTCTTCAATGGGATCCCTTTCATCAACCAAAATATACAAACTTAACACTCTAGATTCAAAAAAACGACTACACGTTACTTCCAGTGACCTTCTCAAACCTTCTGGACAGCTCTAAAAAATTATTCAGTCTGTTCAGGAGGGAATAGTTGAGAAGAACATTGGATACAATGCACAAGTAACAGTCGAGGATCCACTTTCGTCGGACTCGATTGAGCACCATTTCAGGTCCCATGGAAGAAGAGCCTTGCTACGAGAATAGCATCCCTCAGCTCAGCAAATGCCATTCTCATAACAAGGAGCAATAGAGCGAAGGACGAGCGGATGTACAGATTTGGACATTCTAAATTCAAAAAAATGACTTCACATCATATTCAACGATCGACGTTCTCAACACTTGAGTTCCAGATCTCAAAGATAAGTCCATTTAGGGTGAAAAGCTTGAGACCGAAGGTCATTGGGCTAATTGTGACATGTAACAGTCGAGGATCCGTTTAGTCCACGTACGATTGAGCAGGATTCAACAGATAAAAGTCGAGGCCATTTGCGGCACCATGAAAGAAGAGCCTTGTGTGCATGAGAATAGCATCGCATCGCTCACCGCAGCAATTGCCATTCTCAGAACAAGGCGCTATGTTCACAGTACCTCGTACCTTACCATTCCATCGCTGCAAGAAACAATAGGACTTGATATTCGGGAGACAATCTGACAAGCTTGGTATTCAGTGAAACAATGTGACAAGCTTGGTTATTTGGTGTTCTTACCCGACTGAAACGGTGACAGGGCTCCTGGACATTGGCTGCACAGGTCATCAGTGATATTGCAGAGCGTCGGACGAGCTCGAGCAAGAGCAGGACCATCACCCGGGAACTTGGAAAAGTAGGTGACTTTGCAAAAACACGCCGGATGCGAGGCCCAGACGCTGTGAGCGCTGGCGCAACACTCCGCCGAGGGCGTGGTGACGTTCCCAGCCATGAACCGCGAACAAGAGCCGAGCTCGGAGTACGCCGTGGTGTTGCTGCAGGGGTCTTTGGAACTTTGCTGCGACATGCTTGATATGGCGCTGCAGTTGGAATCCGGAGGCTGCTGAGCTTGTGCAGCTTGCACCACCAGGAATAGTATTGCAAACGCCACGCAGCTCCACCACATGGGCGCCATGGCTAAACCGATGTCTCGATCGTTTGGACACTATTGGTGAAGTTCGTCGTCTCCTAGCCTTGGGTACACCAACCTGCGCACGGCATACTCACTGACTCCGCCATAGCCAAACGCAAAGTGATCAATGGCGTGGTTCAGTGTCAAAGTTTCGAAACTCAAGTGCCCGGAGCTCAACAACTAAGACAGGTACGAATCTGAGCTAGGCTTCAGGAAACAAAAACTATTCCAATTTTCACTGAAAATTGCCATTGTCCCACTTTCACTAAAATTTGCTACATTCTGCGATCAGAGACTTGTTTGCAAGCAATTGTGCTGGCACATTCCGTGGTTACAAAAATCGATGTCCTGCTTCTGGGACGCACACACATGGAAGCACGTACAAACAGAGTGACAATCACCTTCGGTTGGTCACGGATCAAGTGTGTAGTACTGTACCTTCTCTTTTCCAGAAATTCTCACTTTCTCAGTGTTCATACGAACCATCCTTTCCGTCCTTGCTCAGGCGAGGTTGTGCAGCTGGCGCGCTCCCCGGATTTTGCCCGAGACTGAGCCCTTTCAGAACAAATGAGAGGGGTCAGTACGTTGCAAGGTGAAGTTGGAGATTCGACCTGGTGCTCAACATATACATACTGTACACGGGGCAATTTAAAGCTGAGCCAGCTCGATCTCCGAGTGAAGTTATGATCTGTGTTGACAATGTGGACTCATGCACCCAACCAGCGCCGGATTTCTTAGTGAGTGGCTCATTTCATCACTAACTTAAGGTATATGCCTACTCTTGATCTTCACAGCTGCACTTACATTGTACGAGTCAGGCATTTGCAAGTACTCTGTCAATCTACGCCTGGCCGCTACTCCGAACCGCCCATCGAGTTAAGGTAATTCGTGCGGCTGGTGTAATACTGAAATTATCCAACTAGCGAGCTGTCTGTGGGTTGTGAACTTGTGGCAAAATATCTGTGTCTGTGTCTGTGAGGTAATAAGTACTCCGTACATAATTAGAGTGAGGGCCGCCCGGGGCGCGCCCTAAGTAAATATTATATTAGCTTAGCACCTGTAGGATATCTTCAACGAATTGTGTGGAAGAGGTGTGATGATGGTGGCTGGTGCTTGCAGCAGGGTCGGTGGGTGCGTGGCACAGATTTGTCCTAATAGTGAGGGGGAATTAAGTACGTTATACCTAGAAAATCAGAGTCAGCACCGTGGAAACTGGTATGCTACGGAATTATTTCGATCAACCTCGGCGTGCAGTAGTTCAAATAGTTCAAAGGAGTGTGAAGTTGGTAAATTAGCGTCATACGTAGTATTAGTGTCCTGAAGTTAAGGATTTTGTCGAGACTTACAACGTTAACTTACCACGAGGCTTAGCTGAGCTTGCAGATGGGCTGGGAAGTCAAAAGATCAATCAGTGAATCGTCGAGAGACTGGCAGGGAATCAGCTTTGGGGCTCCGCCACCTAATTCTAAGCTGATTCTTCCGTCCGTCTCATGGCCGATGCCCTCAAAGTCACCCTATCGATCGTCAGAATGTAAATGCAGGGGCAGTGAATCAGTTCTTCGACCTTGAAAAAACGGGCCTGACTGACAAGAACTTATTTTGTAACTGCAGTAAAAGGGAGAATATGGGGTCAGTGACTCAGTGTCCGTCCAGCCGATACTGAGTGAAGATGACAAAGGGAACAGTTGGCAAAAATAAGTTGCAAAATAGCTTCCACTTGAAAGAATAACTCGTTAACATCTCTAAGGGCAAAACACCCATTCCTGCACCTGTTCCTTGCAGTGGACCATAGATTCACCCAAATATGTCCCTAGAGTGTAGTTAATGTGTTTGCCACATGTGTGATTACAATTTGCTGACACGATTGAAGGACACATAAGAAAATCTGGTTGGCTCAGTGCTGATTTTCGCAGGGTTCAGTTTTGGGGGCACCTATAGGACGGTTCCGCAAGTCTAGGGAGCCAACACTTTGAAACTTTATAGAAATTACATATTGTGTCCGAAAAATCTAATTTTTTTTTAATATTCATGATTTTCATTCGCTAATACTCAAAAATATCATTATTAGAAAACCCTGCCTCCAACTATGCTAAATTCCTTATTTGGACGTTTTTGGGTGTTTTCGCTGTATCCTTTCTTGAATTTTTGCATATTTTTGCTTATGTACCTTTATAAATATATAGTATTTACCTTGACTTCATTGACTTCATCATATGTATACTGTGGTTTTCAAAAAGTTGGATATTGGTTTGGATGAGTGAGAAGTTTTGTGGTAAGAAAAGTGAAGTCCTTGGAACCTCTATGTTCATCATCTAAATTTTGGAAGTTAAAACCCTAAAGAATTGAATCACCACTTTCATTGAAGGGAAGGTGCCATCAATTTGGCATTTCTTCTATTAGAATGTGTCAAAATGCAATTTAAGGCTTCATTTTCAAAGGTGATTGCATGAAACACCTACCAATTTTGTTGTATTTCCATTTTGGAATGGAATAACTTTTGAACTGTGAACTAAATGCCAAAACCAAAAAATCTATTTCTAAATAGCTTAATCTTAATTGTACCCCTTATTTTTTTCTTAGAATTTGCTTAAGATACTTTTATATCTAAAAGTCAATTTTGTTAATTTGTCTCACTTTGACATTTAGGGATTTTTTATACTATTGAGTGGTTTAAATTAATGGTTTTAAGTTGAAATTTTTGTGGTATATTTTCCTAGTAGGCACACATGTTCCTATCAAAGGAATTCTAAAGATGAATTATTTTATATCCTCGATGTCTGTGCAAATAAGCCTCCTTAGCGCACACACTTCTAAACATTAGGCATGATTTTAACCTCATTTTCTCAGTCAAATCTCATCACCAAAAAGTATTTCTAAATTGACATCTTTTAGTTTTGTTGAAAATTTATTTTTCAATTTTCTACAAATTAAAATCTCAAAGTATGTACTTTCTTGGCTATATTTTTAACATCAAATTTTGGCCAACCCCAAAAACTTCTTCAAAAATCACTAGTTTTAAAAAATAATTTGAAATTGATTATTTAGATCTATATATACATTACAAGCTTTGAATCATTCCATTTTGATTAGTGAGAAAGATGAAAGTTACGAGGAGTTTAAGTTTGTAGGTAGGTATGGTTTTCAAAGACTCTCTACCTATCTACAAATTTAACTCTTCATAACTTTCATTTCATTAATCATAATGGAATAATTCAAAGCTTGTAATGTATATATAGATCTAAAGAATCAAATTCAAATTTTTGTTTTCTTAAGAAAAGAATTTTGAAGAAGTTTTTTAGGTTGAAAATCACATATCATGCAATAACTTTTTAAGCATGTAGTCAAAAGTTATGAAAATTGTTGGGCCTAAAAGCTACTTGTTGGGCACATATTGTGTGAAAATTTCAAAGAAAATAAATGAAAATTCCATTCATATTGAGCTACCCGAAATTGCTATGTTGCCAAAAAATGTAGCTTCAATTGGTCCTTAACTATTAGAGGTGATTGTAAGAAAACACAAGTCCTATTTGTCTCACACTTTGCATACTAATCTCTTTTTTGGTCATAACTTTTGTCTTTTGTCTCCAAATGACTCAAAATTTATAGGGAAGGTACTTATAACTATCATACACATTAGGAGAGATTTGAGGGCTCTAGGAGCCCGCGAGTTCCCACAACCCAAAATCTTATAATCTACCACGGGAACCTAGTTCAACAGGGAATCCTATGTGGTCGAGCGACTGCCACGTCATTAATTTTTTTTTGGAATTTTTTTCATATTTCAGGACCCAATTTTTTTTTAAAATTAATTAATTTTTTAATTAATTTTTTTTTTGAGAAATTTTGGCCCGACAACGGCCTGCCTTTCCCTAGACCAGTTTCGGGAATAGTCTTGAAACGGCCCGTTGGAGCCCTCAAATCCCTCCTAATGTTTGGCCTAATTTTTTTCTTAATTTTCAAAAATAATTTACTATCCAAAAATAAACCCCAATTGAATGTCACGGCACTTGCCAATTTGGAGGATTTTGGTACTATTTAGTAACCCAAAAAACAAATTTTGAGCTGAAATTTGGAAGATATGGTCTTCAATCAGACTTGTATCTAATGGACGAAGGATTTTTAAATATAATTGATTTTGTGTGGTGTAAAAGTCTTTGAAGTGAGCTTCTTTTTACTTACATTTTGAAACATATAAAATATCATTTTGGTAGTTCTTTTGGTGAAAGGTCATCTCCATAGAGTTGTTATCAGGTTTGTTACAAATGGCCAAATTTTATTGTTTCTATTTACTTATTTTTACTATTTTAAACTAATTTAAACATCAAAATACCTGTTTTTTTGAGATTTGACACTTTTCTAAATCTCCTACTTAGAGATTTTTTCTATAAATTTCCTTTGGTGGTTACCTTTGTTATAAAGGTGTATACATTATTTGTATTTTTATAATTTTTTAAAAACTAGTTTTTTAATTTTAAAATACTCCCCAAAAAATCATGAGAACTATTGAAAACGCATGTTAAGGTAAGAGGTCCTATAATGGACCATGTAAGGCTGAAACTCAATTTTAGGGAGGTGGAACTTCTAGAAATATTTTTCAATAAATTGTACTTGAAAGACAAGTAGAATTGACATCTAACCCAAGTCGTTTCATATTTTTCTGAGCTTTGTGGAATTAATTATAAAATTCTGAAGTTGAAGTGCATAGGGCTCTAAAATGGTGCACAACTCCTATAATGTACACAACTTGTACATTGCTGAAGGCTATGAAAAAGCAACATGTACAAATTGTCTACATTTAAGGAGGTGCTCCATTTTAATGTCTGCTCCATTTAAGGACCTCCTACCTTAGAAAGCTTTTTGCTTGTGTCTCCGCTTGAAGATTGATCCGCCTCCGAACTAGGTCCTTCTAGAGCAAACTAGAAGGACTATAATGAAGAGAGCGGGGGCAGGTCGGAGGGGAGCAATTTGAGCCGAAAGCAAGTTGGAGTGGAGTGGGCGTGGTGATGAGGTCGGTGAAATCATCGCCCCCCAAACCGGCAGGACACGGAATGACAGCCCATCAACCCTCTATGATCCCAAGGGAGGGGCAATGAGGGGGTCAATGAAGTCTATAATTCAGTTACGTCACTGCCAACATATTTTCTTAGACTAGTATGATTTAATACCTACTCCATAACATTCAGTACTTCGTAACATTCAGTAGCAGCCTGTCACACTGCCTCCCAACGGATGAAATGGTGTGGAATATCCCACACCATTCAGTAACTGAAGTTGCAAACTTCAAGAAATGTCAGATAGAATTAGGTGATGGGGACTTCACAAAGGGAAAGGCAGTCCTTCTATGGGCTACTGAATGTTATGTCCTGCGCACATACCAACCAGTCCTTTCACACCCAGTACAGAAAAATATATGATTTCCATCCTAGTAGGGCAACTCTTGCTTTCTAAAATCCTTCTATAACACCCAACACACCAACACACTAAATCACTTGTCTCCATTCACATGAAACGAAGGCCGTTCACAAGTCATTTTGTTTAGTACGGAGCAGATAGAGCTCAATCAGTTGAAAGGAGCACTGTTGCCAAGCTCCCTTCGATCTGTCCTACACAGGAGTCTCGGGTGTGGTGTCCATCTCTGACGAAGGGACTCTAAACTCACGACAGCTCCAAAAAGAGACTACAATTCTTCTAACTTGCACTCTCTTGTTCACCTCGAGATCGACTAGATTCCAACATCCAAAAAGCTGAGCAGACAGATTTATTTAGCTACTCGTTGTTGAACTGTGGGACATACTTCTTGCTGGGTTTTCCGAGGTCTTTCTTTTTGCAGAAGTACAGAAGCCACACACATCCCACACTGGCAAGAGTGACAACGACACTGACAGTAACCACAGACGCTGTGTTGGTCTTTCTTGTGTGTCCACCAGTATTGTCTGCATACAAAATCAAATCACACTTATCAATTAAAACAGTAAAAACCCCATGGAGCCTATTTACTTCTATTGAAGGACTGGATATGGAGAGCATGGTTACATCTCATTATATTGAAAACGGAGGGTACAATTACTTGGCTATGGATCTTGTAAATCTGGCTCAGTCTTCTTTACTAGAATCATGGTATATATTCATAATGTCAAATCCAAGTTTTGAAGCAATTACATGTTCCACTGTAGTTGTTAAACCACACTAAACTTAAAATCCATAAGCCTCAGACTCTTCACTGTGATTCCTTTCTTCAACTGAAATATACAGAATTGAACATTCTAGTTCAAGAAAACGGCTTCAGGTTATATCCAATGACCTCCTCAAACCTTCTGGACAGCTCTCAAAAATCATTCAGTCCGTGTCGGGTGGAAGGCTTGAGAAGGCCATTGGATCAGATACAATGTACAAGTAACAGTCGGAGATCCTTTTAGTCCTCGATCGAGCAATATACTCAACCATGACTGATCGAGGCCATTTCCGGTACCGTGGAAGAAGAGCCTTACTATGAGAATATACAGCATCCCTCAACACAGCAAATGTCATTCTCATAACAAGGAGCAATAGAGCGAAGGACGAACGGATAGTAAAAAAAAAGGCTTCAAATATATCCAACGATCGACCTTCTCAACTCTTCAAGCTCTCAAAAGTATATTTATGGGTGAAAGGCTTGAGATCGAAGGTCATTGGATATACTGTGCCATGTAACAGTCGAGGATCCGTTCAGTCCACGAGTGAGCACGATCAAACAATTACTAAGGCCATTTCCGGCGCCATGAAAGTAAGCCTTACATGCACTGGGTCGGAAATAGCATCGCATCGCTCACCACAGCAATTGCCACTCTCATAACAAGCTAGACACTATGCTCAGAACACCTCGTACCTTGCCATTCCGGCCATCACTGCATGAAACATTCAGACTTGATATTTGACGGTGAAACAATTTGGCCCGATGTTCGGGAAACAATCTAACGTACGAGCTTGAGGTTCGGGAAACAATTTGATCGACAAGCTACGTGCTCAGGAAACAATCTGACAAGCTTCGGGGTTCGAGAAACAAATTGACAAACTTAGTATTCAGTAAAACAATGTGGCAAGCTGGGTGTTCGGTATTTTTACCCGACCGAAACGGCAACAGGGCTGCTGGACATTGGCTGCACAGGTCATCAGTGATATTGCAGAGCGTCGGACGAGCTCGAGCAAGAGCAGGACCATCACCCGGGAACGGGGAGAAGAAGGTGACTTTGCAAAAACACGCCGGAAGCGAGGCCCAGATGTTGCGAGCGCTGTCGCAACACTCCGCCGAGGGCGTGGTGACGTTCCCAACCATGTAGCGCGCACAAGAGCCGAGCTGGGCGTACGCCGTGGTCTTGCTGCAGGGGTCTTTCTCCGGGACGGAACTTTGCTGCGACAAGCTGGGTGTGGCCCTGCAGATGTAATCCGGAGGCTGCTGAGTTTGTGCAGCTTGCGCCGTGACCAGGAATTGTAATGCAAACATCACGCAACTCCACCTCGTGGGCGCCATGGCGAAACCAATGTCTGGAATGCACTAGTGATGAAGTTCGTCGTCTCGCAGCCTGCGTTGAATGCAGCGTGTCTGCGAGGTACCGGTACTCCTCATCAATAAGTAGGAGCTCACCCGAAGTACCGGTTTTTCAGTATTATACGGAGTATGAGCTAAGCACCTGTAGGGAATTATCACCTTAACCCCTAAGGTCTCAAAAGGCCTCTGAAGTTCACGAAGGTATGTATGATCTCAACTTTTAACAAGACTTTTTAAAACTTTTATTTAAGATAGGAAATTGTCCACAATAACTTTTGAACAAATGTTTGGGTTAATCCATTAGATACTATGCTATTGTGTATAACAAGACAATGGTGCTCTCCATATCAAGAAAGTATTATGCTTTGCTAGATTCTAAGGAAGAGATAATCAGTTAAATCTTGGATTGGAGTTGGCTAAGGAGCCACACAAGACAATTTTTTCCATTGTGGGGGGCTTCTCTTCAAGGATGCAAAAGGACCCTTGCCTCATTGGCAAAAAGTGTAACAACAAATTACATATATAATCCATTAAAAAACAAATGATTGATGAATCTTTCAATGGTCAAGTTTTTCTTGGTTTTGGTGGGAGCACTTTAGCGTGCTAGCACTCCCATTCTTTACAATCATCCTAAAACAAAAGTAAAATTGAAAACTATAATGTATATGTTTTGGAGCGCAAAGCTATAATGTTATAGCTCTTGCAAGTTTTGAACAAATGTTTGGATTATTCCATTAGATATCATAACATTATATAAGAAGGTAATGGTGCTCTCCATGTTAGAAAGGTATTGTGCTTTGCTAGATACTAAGAAGGGGATAGTCAGTTCAATCTTGGATTGGAGTTGGTTAAAAAGCCATATAAGACAATTTTCTTCATTGTGGAGGTCCTCTCTTCAAGGATGCAAAAGTGAACCCTTGCCTCATTGGCAAAAAGTTGTACAACAAATTACATAAATAATCCATCAAAAAACAAACGACTGATGAATCTTTCTATAGTTAAGTTTTTTCTTGTTTGTGGTGAGAGTACTTTAGCATGCTAGCATCGCCACTCTCTATAATTGTCCTAAAACAAAAGTAAAATTGAAAATTATAATGTATATGTTTTAGAGTACAAAGCTACAATGTTATAGCTCTTGCACTCCAAGGTGTAAGTACACTATACCTAAACGATTTTGGCAAAATTGTATTGTAGCTGTTTTGAAGACTAGCTAAGAGTACAAAATTGTAGTTTGTGTACTTGATTTTAGGGTTGATATTTATTACTAGTGAGTGATTGTAAACGAGGAATTAAGTCTTGTGGATCAATCACTGGTATGTTAGAAATTGATAGAAAGTGCTAATGAGATCCAAAGCCATGCATTTATGAGATATTCCTTTGGAAAAAATTAAAAAATGTATTGTATGCCATGTTTGTATTAAAAAGCACTATAAACTATCTAATGATGAATTAATTTTTTTCTTTATTTGAGTTGAAGCCATTCTAAAATTAGTTGCTACCATCTTGAATCTTGAATCCAATTGCAAAAATGAATTTCAATAGATATCCTTTGCAAACCATAATTAACTCATTTTTGAGATGTCTACCAAATATGAGCTATAAACATTAAATTGAGAGTAGATTCCAAAATATTTCTCCTCCTTATCTTCTTTGCCAAAAAAAAATTAGTACTTCAACTTTATATGAGTAAAGTATTTGTAGTTATATCTAAATATGTGTTTTTTGACTAATCTAAAAAGTACAAATATTTCATTTCTAAAATTGATTATTCAAAAAAACAATAATGACTATGGAAACTTTACATGTAAAATGTTTAAAATAACCCAAAAAATATGGAGAAAAAAGCTTCTAAGTTCATGAAATAACAAGTATAAAGTCATATTTCACTGAAAAATGGCATTGTGACTCAAAAAAGTGCTTGGTCTAGCATATTTACACCCTTCAAAAGCTCTTTTCTATTAGTAATTGGACTCAAGATGCAAAGAAAATTTAGAGGTTCAAGATACCATTTAAATGGCTATAAAGCCATTTCAAAATTATCATAAGAGGTTTTTTCAGGGTATTGAGAGACTGTTTCAGCCTCGTTCCCCATTCTGTGAACCAACCACTGCTGGTCAGAATAAAAATATATTAAAAAAACAAAAATATTGAAAAAATGAAAAATATTTTTTTAATTTAATAAAATATTATTATCTGATGTGGTAGTCTCTATGCCACATTAGATCTGCTGCTGGGACTGTTTCCAGCATGTTTCCAGCGAGTTCCTACAGTCTGGGAACTCGAAGTCTCCCAACATGCTAAAAAAACCTCTTATGCAACTTACTATTAATTATAAATGTGACAAAAAAACTAAAATTGCCCTCCATTTCATTTCATAACAATTAAAATGGGGTATTAATAAAATATCATTGAAGGGACAAATTCCATGTTTTCAAACCAATTTACTACAAGATCCTATGGTTACAAACCTCAAAAAATGTTTAAAAAAAAATTGGTATTGATATTGGAAATGGTAGCTTTTGACCATTTTTGGAGTATATGGTGGAAACTTACACCCAAAATCATCCAAATAAGGAATTCAGCATAGTTGAAAGCAATTTTTCTGAAAATAATATTTTTTTAGTATTAGCAAGTGAAAATCATAGATATTAAAAAAAATAGATTTTTCGGATGTAGTATATAATTTCTATGATTTTTCAAAGTGTTTGTTCCCTAAGCCACTAAAACTATTCAATAGATGCCCTCAAATGTGAACGTGTCTTAAATCAGCAATGAGTTAATCATATTTTGGTATGTGTCCTTAATATGCATTAGTGAATTAGTGAATTAGAGTCAAGCATTTAGCAAACACATTAATTACAATCTAGGACTCTAGGGTCCAATGCAAGATATAAATGTAGAATTGCCAATGCAAGATATTAGAAGAAATCTGAGGCCTCTAAAGGGCCGTTTCGGGGCTGTTCCCCAAAACTGTTCCCTAATTGCTGGCCATTGTCAGGGCGGCATTTACCCAAAAAAAAAATAAAAAAATGGGGTCCTGAAATATGAAAAAAGCCCAAAAAAAAATTTCAAGAAAAAAAAAATTACGTGGCACTCTCTTGACCACGTCGGATTTCAGTTCCCACGGCAGAAATTGCGTTCCCGCAGTCCAAGAACCCGCAGTCTTCTAATGCCCTCAGATTTCTTCTAAAGCATAAGAGGATTTTTGGGCCCCCAAGAGACTGTTTCAAGGGTGTTCCCCGAAATTGTTCCCACTGCTGCAAACCAGCCCCCTGCTAGTCTGAATTTTTGAATTTTGAAAAGAAAAAAAATTTAATTTCCAAAAAACTTCAGAATGTACTAAAGAGCAAAAAAATGATTAAAAAAAATATTTTAAAAATATTTAATAATTAATTAAAATTAATAAAAAATTAATATTTTCTGACGTGGCAGTCGCTCGACCACATCAGCATCGCGTTCCTAGAGTTCCCAATGCGTTCCCAGCGTCTGGGAACTCGCAGTCTTGTACAACAACTGAAAATCCTCTTATGCACCCATATCACACTCAAACATAATGATCATGATAGTTTCATACTAATCTAGTTGTGTCTACATCTTGGTCTTATCTAGTTGAATTGAAAATTTGCATATACCATTGATTTGCCTATGTGATACTTGAAGAGCATAGAGAGAAGTTCAATGATGCAGTTAATCTCATCTTCTCCCACTATAATTACCTTGTTTCATGTTTTGTCTATCTAGTTCTTATCCAATTGGTATCCAAAAAATGCATGAAAAAAAAATCTAGAATTTTTTTTGGGACTTCGAACTAGGTCTATCATTAATTCAAATATCTCAATAATAGGAAACCAAACTCAAATGCTTATTTGGTCAATATTATGTACAAATCCTTTGCATTAATCCCTACTTATCAATGAGGAATTTATTCCCAAGCTTGTTGATGTGTCCATGAGTTCCATGCTAAGTTTGTTAGGTCGTAACCTCTCACTCTCATGTTCAAGAACCAAGTGTGCAACCTTTACATCCATGCCACCATGCAACATGGCCATCACCGCCTTCATGTCTGGACGTTTCTCTGCAGCATTGTGTACGCATAACAAGGCTATGTTGATGATTCTGAGTACTTCCATCTCTTCTCTTGGTTGAAGCTCTAGTGTGGGGTCTATAAGCTCCTTGATTCTTCCTTCATTGTATAGACTCCATGCCTGTAACACGACATCACATTCTTGAATAGCATTGGAATGATGCCTCACAAGAGCAATGGCAATTAACCCCTAAGTGCTTAGCAAATATTTATCAAAAACGGACCATATTATTTGGTAGTAGAGACAAGGTTGGAGCTATAAATGAAAGGAAAAATGATTTGGCTGTATTTTTGAAAATATTTTAATGGTCAAATAGGACAATTTTTTGCTTTGGAGAAGCTAGATTTGAGGCACTTGGGTACTCAAGGGTTAAAGGTTATTTAATATGTGAACAACCATAGTAGATTATTTATTATAAGTAAGAAAAAATTAATTAGAATTTGGATTAAGGCATAATGGCCTTTTCTTTCTATTTAAAAGAGAAGATATGTTGACATCCAAGAAATAAACTTTGGTTCAAAAATAGTGACATATTCACTTCAAAAGTAGTAGTTATTCCAAGAGTTGTTGACCAGGGTTATTGATAGTAGTGTCACTATAATTTTTTTAACATAATACATGTTGATGTAGAGTACTAAAAATGGTGAAGACACATTATGATAGCTAGATATCCATTTAATGGCTTCTTCGACTAGAAAGATTCAAAAAAGCCCTCTTTTTTCATCTGTATCTATACTTGAGATGTTGATTTTTAGGCAAAGATGCAATAATAGGTGCTTGTATCTTAAAGAAAGGTGGTGCTAAATCTTAGTTCATTAAGAGAAATTATAGCCGTGAAATACTATTTCATGTCACTTAGATTGGCTTAAAGAACTCTCCTATACTCTTTGGGTTAGTTTAAGCAATTGTTTGTACAATATTTCAAAGAGTCCTATTTTAAAGGTGATATACAAGTAATATCTGTAAGATTTGATGAACAATGGAAACAAGTCCCTAACATTTACGGTGTGAGCTTCTGCATGTTCAGCAATTCCTTCTATCTCATGTTTTCTATAGGATCAAATTCAAAAAACATCAAAACAATATTCGATAATTTTACCAGTATAGTTAAAGATAGATGATCAAGCATTTAACACCCTTGATGTGGTTTCTTGTTAAGAAAAACTTACCCAATCTGGAAGATAAAAATAGTCAAATTCTGGTGATTTGATTTGTATATTTTTCCTTTTGCTTACAATCTCAAGTAGCAAAACGCCATAGCTGAATACATCCACTTTCTCACTTAGATGTCCCAAATGGGCATACTCAGGCGCCAAGTAGCCTCTGCATGAAGCAAGTTTGCATTTAAATTCAATATCCACTCTAAACCATAACTTATTCCGTAGTTGGTTCTTGAAAACTTTTGAAAATCCCTAACCAAATACAATTTTGGTTTCTTGAAGGATACAAAGCAATTTAACCTAAAATCTAGTCTAATAGAAGTGGTTCTGTTAATTGTGTTATGTCAACACATTGATAGTTATGGAGTGAGTACTCCTTCAATGCCTACTCTTGAGGTGGATTTTCTCAAAGGGACCATTCCTTTTGAAATTTTGATACCATGAAAGATAAAAGGTATTTGTATATACTAAATATAAAAGTGAACATATTTCAAGAAGAATTCATGTGAATTAAATATTATTTAGATATATTTTAAGTTTTGTTTTTCATCAATTTATTTTGGTTCTAATGGCATTATATGTTTTTTCTTAATGTAAATGATATCCTTGTCTTTTTCCTAAGTACATAGCTCTTGTTTTATATGTAGGGGTTGTCGGCATTAAAACGGCTTAGAGGATAACTTTTGTTAAAATTATATGAAATTAAGAAGACCAAAAAGTTAGATGAAGGCCAAATTTAAAAAATATATATTTGTAGAAAATGTTGCATTACATACAATTTCAAAAAAAAACTCACAATATATATGGAAAATTGAAACAATTTTTTATAGTTTTTAAAAATTTGTACAAAAATTTCTCTCCAATTAAAATTAAATTAAAAAGCCCCAAAAGTTGGGTAGCTGGGCCTCTGATACATGTATTAAAAAAACTCATGTAATTAGGTTTTTAATACTATTATTGTCCTAAGAAAACATATATATATATATATATATATATATATATATATATATATATATATATATATATATATATATATATATATATATATATAATTATTATTTTGGATTCCTTATTAAAAGGGCTACAAGAATTTCCTACATCAAAGTAAATTATATACTTTGAGAATAGATTAAAATGCATTAAAAGTGATTATAATCAAGGCCATATAATATGGGAGTTGCATACTTGGGGTCTTTTTTTACTATGTGGCTCCATAATTTCAAGAATGGCCCCCATTGACATAGACTTGAACATTAGAGCAATTGTACAACGTACTTGTCCTATTTTCTTGTCACATGTGTCCTATGGCATCTTTTTAAGCATAACTTTAGAAGTAATGATCCAATATAGTTTCAATTTATAGAAAAGGTCAATATGATTATTTTCATTTTATCCTAATTTATAAAACTAGTTTCCAAAATTATTTTGGTAGAAAACATCAATTCCAAAAATATGTCACACTTTCAATCTTTGGGGTTTGGAGTACTAAATTGAGTATCCATTCTAAAGAATTTGAAGGTGAAATTTAGATTGGATGGCCTTCTAGTAGACTAGTAATTGTTTTGAGAAGGAACTTTAAGAGTAGTTCATCTTATATTGTCTATAAGTTGACAAAGTGAGTTTCTTTTTGCATGCATCTTGAAAAAAAGAATATATATATTTTAGTAAAAATTCTTTGTGTGAATGACCATTTCTATAGAAAGGTTACAAATAATCAATCTTCATTTTCGTTTTTTTGTTATTTTCCTACTTTTTACAAATTCAAATGTCACAATACCTATTTTCTTCAAATTTTGCACTTTGCAAGTTCTTCCACTTTAAGAATCATTCTATACTTTGCATTCTCATGGTAAAATCTTCTTAAAGTTTTGTACATTGACCATATGGTATTTTATTTTCTGAAATTACTTTTCCAACTTCAAAGTATTCCTAGACAAAAATCACAAACACAATGAAAACACAATAAATCAACAAGTGATTCTTGTAATTGCCCACTAACCTCAATACACCTACAAGATTCTTGATGAACATTTTAGCATAGTTCATATTATATAACTCTTTGCTTTTCATTGGATCATGTTGACAATTGAAAATAAAATTTTGCATTCTTTGACCATACAATAGATGTCATTTGAACAAACTATTATTCTTCAAAATAATAATTATAGCTGTACCTATAAAGGGTCATTGCAATAAAGGGCATTCAAAAGTATAGCGTTTTCTATAGTACTCACTTTTTGTTTCAGAAATACTTTAAAATTAGAAAAATAATTTCTTTTAAAGTGAAAAATATTTTTCGAATATATATCTTTAAGAAGAAGGTACCCTAAGAATTAAAAGTATAGAAAATTTCTTTAAGTAGGTGAACTAGAAAAGTGCAAAATCTCATGAAAGTAGTCACTATCATTGTAATTTCACATTTTAATTTATAATAAATAGGAAAATAATTCTTTTTTAAACTAAAAATTTTCCATTTGAGAAGAGTTGATGGTGATGAGATTTCACCAAAAGAATGATCTAAAAATTGTCTTCATTGTTCAAAAATTGAGTGCAATGGAAATACTGTTTGTACTCATATGGAGGACTTAAAATAATGTATTTTTAGATTTCTTGTGGTAGAAACAAATTTTTTTTTATTATGAAAGTAGAACATAAAAGTTTCAACTCCAAATAATAAAATTAATGGGCTCATAACGTAGTGAAAATCCCTAAACCCCAACTTGTGACAAATTAACAAAAATATTTTTTAAATATAAAATTATTTTTATTAATTTCTAAAAAATAATAAATGTGATTAATATAAATTTATACATTTTCAATAAAAATTTCATAATCATTGGACTTTTGCTTCAAAAGTTATTGCAAACAATGAGAGAGTATACCATAAGAGGATTTTTGGGGACCCAGGAGACCGTTTCAGGGGTGTTCCCCGAAATTGTTCCCACTGCTGCAGACCAGCCCCCTGCTGGTCTGAATTTTTGAATTTTGAAAAAAAAAATTAAAATTTTTTTTTCCAAAAAACTTCAGAATGTACTAAAGAGCAAAAGAATGATTTTCAAAAAATATTTAAAAAATATTTAATTAAAATTAAAATTAATAAAAAATCGTATTTTCTGACATGGCAGTCGCTCGACCACATCAGCATCGCATTCCCAGCGTTCCCAACGTTTGGGAACTCACAGTCTCTTAAAGCAGCTAGAAATCCTCTTATGCCCAATTGTGACAGCAAATAGTACCACCCTTTCTTCCAATGACCCTAAACAACCCTCTCATATTCTCATGTCCAAATAGTAAACTTTTAGGCAAGAACCACATGGATCAATTCAAGTAACATGGTTTAAAAAAGTTGTAGGTTGCTAGCTTAAACCCTACAAATAAAAAAGAAACAATGCTTACCTAGTGCCTGCCACGTGGATTGTCATGATGTGGCTCTCTTCTTGTGGATACAATAACGCTAAACCAAAATCTGCAATTTTTGGCTCCAAGTTGATGTCAAGCAAGATGTTGCATGCCTTTATGTCCCGATGGATGATCTTTGGTTGGGACGCAAAATGCAAGTAATGGATGCCTTCAGCCACTCCGTAGCATATGTTTTTGCGTAGTGACCAATTATCCTTCTTTCCAATGTTCTCTTGCCCTACATACACAATGTCAAATGAAGTTAATTTTAATTACATTCAAACCAATTCTAGACAACCATTAGAGATAATCGTAAAGTGAACCTTGGGTAGTTTGTAGAAGGTTGATGTCGGAGGAAGGTTTAACTAGAAATAAGTTAGTACAAAAGAAACACAACACCAAACTCCATCACAAGACCAAGTTTGTGAGCTTCAAGGAGCTTTATAATGTGTTTTTCTCAAATTTTGGCTCTTGGTCCCTCAACTCATTGCACACACATTCCAATTAACTGGGTTGTGAGATAGCAAAGTTGAAGAATTTTGATGCAAGTTTTACCAAATAAAAACTGCTCCAGGTCTCCATTTTCGACATACTCGTACACGAGAAGTCGTTGGTTTGTCCGAATGCAACATCCTTTCAATTTCACAAGGTTTCTGTGCTTCACAGCTGCAACCAGAACAATCTCGTTCAGAAAGTCATCCAAGCTTTGTTGAGACTTTGTGTGCAGTTGCTTCACAGCCACCTCAGACCCATTAGGTAAAGTTCCCTGCACAGCCATATGAAATTGCACGTCAATGAATGCTACATTCCAGTATTCCACTAGAAAAATAATGTTTGACAATTGAGTTTTTTAATAAAATGAGATTTTAGACAAAAGAAATTTTACAAATTCGTAAAGTACTCTAAACCAAAGTTAAAACCCATGAGTTTTGTGAAAAAGCCGGTTGAGTTAAAAAAGTTGAAATAAAAGTGGGTATGAAACTTATTTTTCCATCAAAATGGTGTCTAAAAAAGTTTGGTCCCCACTCTTGAAGTCGTGTAACATAAGTATCTTGCAAAAAATTTTGACACTTCAACTATAGAACTTTGCCTTCTCAACTTCAAAAAAGTCATGCCCAAAGTTGGGGGACTTTACAAATAACTCAATTGTGTGTAGAGAATCATCTTCATAATTCATGAGAGGTTTCCCTACGCAAGGATCATGTAAAAGCCTCTCAATTTTTTTTGGGAAGTCCTAATTACAGATTGGACATCCTTCGAATAAATCATGCAACACATTCTTAAAAACAATCTAAAATTCCTGAAACCATCTAATTTTACTAAATTTTTTGGTGTTGTCTAAAATATGCTTTGAAGCAATTAATTTTGGATTTTTTCTATCAATGTTTTGTCAGCGGACCTTGTAAACAGAACCAAAAGCTCCTTGTCCCAATTTTGTGCTGAAATTTCTTGTAATGGCTTGCAATTCACTAAAGGTATATATGGTGGGCTTCACTTCATACTCTGCAAATTCTGCACTCAAAATTGACATAAAAACAAACACACAATGAGCCTACCAATGGATACCAGCAAATCATAATTGTGGATATTATCAAAACATTTTATGGAGAGGTTAGTAGCCTAAGTTCTTTTAAGGATGGCTTTCATGTGGAGTTGGGTCTAGTAAAGCCCACCAATCACTCTTGGAGTGGGGACTCTAGAATGGGGATTTAAGAGGAAAAAACCAAATTCTCATTCCATCATTGATTGGTGGGCTTTTCCAGCCCTAACTCTACATGGAAGCCAACACTAAGACACAATACTAAATCACTATTGAGGTTCTAACTTGTAGGCTAGAGAACTTTGGAGTACCTAAAAGATGATAAGATTTCTACTATTGAAAATTCTCTAAAGGTTTGAACTTCTCTTACTTTGCTCGGCTCCGAGTAAAAGTTGATATTTCTCTTTCCTACTCCGCCAAAACAGCAAACCATAAATGGAAACAAATATTGCCAACAATGATCCACAAATCACAGTTGCAATTATGATGACCTTTTTGTTACTACTTGCAACGCCCTCTGCCATACAAGAAATTGAAAAGAATTAAGCATCAATATAGAAAGCATGAGCCAATTTTTACTTTGATCTTGTAGAGTACGCATACCCTACTATTGCCTTTGTCTCTAAAGAAATTTGTGGTTACTAGTGAAAAAATACAAGAAAATGAAAAATTTCACAAGGTGTATTCATGAGATTGGTACTTTGCGTAAGCCAAATCTAAACTAGAATGGATGATTATGTCATAAAATAATTGATTTTAGAGTATCAAATATATAAGATTTCAGCACCTAGTACTCCCTTCATACTAAAATAAAAATCCACTTTGAACCTCATGCTTTCTTGAGTAGGTCATATGAGAAGCTTACTTAATGTTCAAATTTATTTACGTTGTGATGAATACATGCAATGTTCTTCATTGACTCTAATGATATAAAATTTGAAACCTTTATTAATTATATTTTTCACAATATGATTAATAAAATTGATATATATATTTTATTTAAAAATGCAAAAATTTAAATCCAGATAGAGAGAGTACTAGTAATTTATACTCTTAATTGCTCAAAATTCCTAAGAATGAGCCTTTTGCATTTAGTCACAAAGGTAAAGTTTCAACAATCAACCAACTTACGAGTATCAATGCATTGTTGCTGGCAAACACAACGTGTCAAGTCATTGTTTGCAGCTGTGGAATTGTCGCAATATGGATTGCCCAACAAACTGCCAATGCAGGGATCCATTTTTAAATTAGTATTTAAAGAACTACCTCATGCATAACATTCAATAGCAAGCATTAAGTTATGTCATTGCCTAGATGGTGTGGAATATCTCATACCCCAACAATACTTCATCATTAGTTAAGTGGAGGCTCAATATGACTAGTAAGGTGCATGAAAAAAAGGCATTGGATATGAAAGCTACTAAATGTTACATGAATTAAAACCCTCTAGAGCAACATACAATTGGAGAATCACATCATACACTATTGATTTGAGGGGATTTAAAATTTTTAACATTTCAAGAGCTAAGGGTGTTCAAATCATATTACTCACTTGAACTTGATGTTAAGATTGACAATTCGGCCAGAGTAGGCAACGTTGCTTATGTTGTTGTTTGTGAGGGTTACCAATTGAAGGCTTTGACTTCGATTGGGCACAACCAACATGTTGTTTAAATCTAGTGTTCCTGTGAAATGGTTGTTATCTAAAGCCCTGCAAAAAAAAAAGGGGTTGCATAGTAAAAAAGAGGTCCACATCAAATGCAACTAGTCTCTGTAGTAACATTTCTTAAAATTTGTGATTTATTGTAAAATCTTTCCATCTAGATTCTTACCTAAAATGTGTGACTTCCATGTATATATGAGAGTCTAGTGTTGATTTTAGATATACACCTATTTTAGCTAGGTACTTCAAAAATTCAGAATATATTCATATAGAGTTCCAAAAATGCATTCTAAGAGAATCTATAATCCTCAGTCTTCCAACTACCACTAGTACCCAACAAAAGCTTTTTTTGGACAATAATAGGAAGCACCTAGTTTTGATGCCTTTCAAGTAATGCTACCTTACACTTGAAATTCTAGCAATGTATGTGACAACAAATATTGTGGAGGCAATGCAATTAGAGAGGGCTGTGTGTAGTTACACAACCTTTGGACAATGCTCCAAGAATTGGTTAGACAAATCACTTGCTAAATTGATGTGTTTTAGACTTGAAAGTGGAGAGAATGTAAAGTAAATTCGGGGATACACTTACAACATTTGCAAGCTCTTGAAGGCAACCAAAATAGATGTAGGGACATCACCAATCAACGAGGTATTTTGTAATTTCCTGGACACATCAGGATGTATAACTCATAGTGACTAATTTGAGGTCATGTAGCACACACCAAAATTGTTAAGTACTTGACCTCAACTCCAAAACTCATCTATTCATACACTTGGTTGGCCTTCATTTAACATATGAATTATGAAACAAATTGACTTGGCTAAAATGACTACAGTTTTGAATGTTTGAATGGAAATGGAATTGTCTACTCTCCCTTCAATAGAGTTCCACATGCACACTACTTCAAATGAAAGCGTAAAAATCATACACAAAGATTCAAATATAAATGATCTCAACAAATTTGGCCCTTGTGCCCGAACATCTCTCCGCAACTCTACATGTCTCCTCAAACCACACTCCTAAACATGTTAAAGAAATGCAAATGGTATCCTAAACCCAAAACCAATCTAAGGAGAATGGCACATGACTAAAGGTATGTTTGTATTTGGTGTTAGGGATGATGAACTGTATGAATCGGATTCAAAAATAGTTCTAAATTTGTTCCAAAGACCCTCATTAACAACACTCTTTTAACACCAACTGCAAACATACTTTAAAGGCAACACCTCAAATTTGAGAATCCAGGTGACATTTAACACATGATGTCTATCTGGGCACCACATTTTGGAACTTACAGAGTGTGGAGGTTGTCAAGGTCTGCAGTCCAATTCGGGAATGGCCCAGCATTGAACTTGTTGTTGCTCAGATCTCTGCACAGCTCATTCAATTACAGGTAAGCTTGTAAGCTCAACAATAATCAATTAATATAATATTTTTATTTATTTATTTATAATTATTCTTTTACACAAATGGAACAGAATTTCAATTGATGTAAGATTCAATTGAATTTCTTGATAGTGTAGCAGACAATGTGACGAAAAGAGGCAGTCACTATGATGTGATTAATTTTCCTACCTCCCCTCATCAAGAAACCAGTAGCCGTTGGATTTGAATAAAAAAAAATCCCAACCCCCCTCCAAGAAAAATCAACAACCGTCAGATATTGATACAGATACCACATACTGATACGGATATTGAATACGAAAATTGAATACGGATACAACATATGTATATTGTATATGGATACAGAATACGAATACAGAATACGGATACTAGTACTGAATACAGATATGATGAATACAAATACGGTATATGGGTATACGAATGTATACTGAATCCTTTATCCCATATCCTTTGTCTCCAACCCCACCCTTTGAGAATTATAAGGGGGGGTGGGGGGAGGGGGAATCTACAAATTCAAAAAATTTGAAAATTCAAAATTTAATATTTATATCAATTTGGGAGGGGAGGGGGCTTGAAAATTTTAATATTCAAAATTTAATGTTTAAAATCATTAAATCAGATTGGGAGGGGCTGAGGGGGAGGTGCAATTTTTTTTTTTAATTTTAAATTTTTTTAGTTTTTGAACTCATTGTGACACAGTTTGAGCAGTGACTGCCTCTTTTGAGCTCATTGTGTGTCACAATGAGCTCAAAAGAGGCAGTCACTGCCTCACAGTCACTGCTCAAATTGAACAAATTCACTTACAGAAGCTGCAAACTTGCCAAGGCGGCCAAATTGGGAATGGAGCCGGTGAAGAGATTGTTTGACAGATCCATCGTTGTCAAAGTAGGAACATCAGTTAACAATTCCGGATTGAGGCTGTCTGTAAACTCGTTGTGGCTGACATTGCTGCTCGATCACAGGTAAAGCAATTGCAAAGCATAAATTAGTACCACCGACAATCAGCTGTACCAACATGGAGAGACTTATGGTTCTAAAGCCATATTCGTTAAATTGAGGCAAAATGCACAATTTTGAGATTTCAATTATGATATTGGAGTTCTCCATTGTAAGGGCATCTACAATGCAGCAACGGCAAATAAGTCTTGTAAAGACAAATGGAGGGCCATTCCGTGTGGCCCACATAGTTCCGGTTTTCTCTTTGCACACAATGACCCAATGCAAAGCCAACAATCCAAATGTCAAATAAATTTTTTTGCATTATAAAAAGAAAGAAAGAAAGAAAGAAAGAAAAGAACCTCCATTAAAAAAAGGCTTTTCACGAAAATAAATGAAATGTAAATTGATTAGCACACATATCAATGCTTGAAAAGCGTTGACAATAATGATTATCTCCTAAAGGGCCAACTTGCGGGCCCTCCATATATTGCATTTTAACCAATCCCAAATATTTGCATACCAAGGCCGTAGAATTGAAGGCCCCAATAATGATTGCATTGAAGCCCAAATTTAAATGAAATTTTGCTTGTATCCGGCACAATGCCGATACTGGCCTGTTACCAAAAGGATTACACATGCTCTAAGGAATTAAAAATTTATGAACAATTCAACCTTCAAAGAATCAAAGGCTTATAAATGTATTAATATGTTATACTCTCAATCACCAAATTCCCTCAATATTGAACACTTATTATCATTTAAATGTAATATGAGATAACAAAGTGTCTCATTTTAACAAATATGGTCTGATAGATAGTTATTTGTTTTGACAATGGTGTGATGAATTGCAAGCAAGATTTCATATGGTAGAATCATGCACTCACAAGTATTGAAGGGTTTTGTGTCCAGATATTTTGGTAAGAGATCCATTGAATTTGTTGCTTGAAATATCCCTGCACATCACAATTTGTATGTTAACTCATGACATCAGAATCTTGGCTAGCTTAGCAAAACATGAAATGATCCATGGAGCAATAGTGCATTTATTTTCTTCTAATCTCTGCAAATCAGCTAAGTAAGAATGTTTACTTACAAATAAGATAAAGGTCCTATTACAGGATTTTCATATCCATACTCAGTATAATTAACCAAGTAGGGCATAGCTCCAGTGAAACTATTGTGAGACAAATCCCTGCATGTTTCAAAATGCAGAGGATGGCCGTCAATAAACCAAAGAAACCTTCACACACTAAGTTACTGTCAAAATAAATAACCATTGCATAGAGAGGAGATTAATAAAGGTAACTTGGGTAATAACTCTTACATCGACACTGCTTTTTGAAAATAGCCGATCAGTTCTACGACTCCAAAGTCCCCAGAAAACAAGTTATAAGAAAGGTTGAAAGTTTGCACTGCTTGAAATGATACGCTTTCGTTTTTTGGGAGCCCCCCAGTCATCTGGTTGTCACCTAGGTTTCTGTCAAGATGATGCAAATAAAATTTTCATCCTTGAAACGTTCAATTTAGACAACTGAAACTTGAAAAAAAGTTAGATTAAGGTGGGTACACCTAAAAGCGTCACTTATTCTTACTGTGCCTAGTTCCTGTTATCACGCTGTTCAGATTTTTATATGGTCTTGTTGGCGAGTGAAAGCATGTCCCAATGCACCAAAGAACAGAAGATTTGGATATTGTATGCAAAAGTTATTAATGGTCAAAGTTTGTTTCTGAAAGCACCATCTACAGTCTGGGTACATGACTGATTTTGGAAATGTATGCAAGTTGTAGATGGCGCTTTGAGGTCAGGTGCCATTTTGGGGTACCTACCTTAAACTTCAATCACTTATGACAAATTCCATAACTGTAAAACATTAAATATTGTATCATAAAACCAGGTATACATGACCCGTTCCTCTTATCTGATGTGCATTTTGATGAATACAAAAACAAAACTCACATATTCTGAAGAAAGACAAATGCTTCTTGGCTCCAATTGGGAATCCCCCCTGTGATACTGTTTCCATGTAAATCCCTGACAATAAAATTTGTGTTGAGTCGCATGTTTCAAAGCAAAGAAGTGGGTTCGGTAGCACCATCTAAATTTGGTTAGTGCACTTGTGCTTAATTCAAGTCACAAGATCAGCTGACAATGAAAATAGAACAATGAGCAATGAAAACATGTTACTGCGCTTTGAAAAATACTCACAGATTATATAAGCTGTATAAGTTTTCCATTTCAATGGGGAGAGGGCCAGTCAAATCAGGATTGTTTGTTAGCGATCTGCACACCATGAAAAATCAGGCAATTCAGGCAAGCATAACTAGTTCCCTACTTCAAGATTTTTCAACCTTTCATGCTAGTCATGAGTTCTACATTTAACAATCTAACAGTTCTGGAGCGTCTACCAAGGAAGTTATGACCTAGTTTTGCCAAAAAATGACCCAGTTTCATGTGAGAAGGCTCTTCTCAACTCACAGGGTCACCAAGTTGCTGAGATTTCCAATGCCTGCTGGAATAGTGCCCGAGAGGGAAGCGTTCGTTAACAACCTGACATCACGCACGCCAAAATGAGACAAAACTAATCAGTTCCTTCACAAATCCACGAAAAAAGAAAACAACCCCAAATTACAAAACACCCTCAACACGGCAAAGTCCGTGGAAGGACCAAGAAGCCAAGACTTCGCCTCATGCTCAGTTCAACAGTTTTCCTAAAGGGGTTCGTGCAGGGGTTCATACAGATGAAATTTGTCCACATTTGAATATCACTTTCCACAATAGGATCAATCCAAATGGGTCATCTGCAAATGATCTCCCTTACAAGCCCACAATGTCGAGATCCCAAGCTGAGGCCGAAACGTTCAGCCTGGCGTTGCAAAAGACTCCTCGCCAGGGACTGTCTGGGACGCACGGCGTCATGGAGGAGTCGTTCAAAAGGGGGTTCCATCCGGCCAGGTTGGTCTGCACACCTGGAGTTCTGTTCCATGCGTTCCACAGCTGCTTCATTGCATACACTGCCACACAGAAATAAGAAAAAATACACAGCAGCTCAATCCAGCGTGTAGTTGAAAAAGGTAGAAGAAGCATATAAAACTCTGTCGTAAGCGATATCCCAAAACAAGGGAAGCATCTGGAGCAAAGCTCATGACACACGGTTTGCCCTGCAGTGCTCGTTGCTGTGCACCCAGTGTTGTAAGTTATCAGCCATTCCCGGACCTGGGAATTAACCTAATTCCTATTAAACAGTAAGTGCTACCCTAGATAGAGTTAAACTACATTTAATTACACTTTTAACGCATTTGACTGTGATTAAAATTCGTTCCAGAGTGCCAAAATTGCGACATACAAGTGCACAAAGCTGCTCTCAAAACTAGAAGTGGACTAGCTAGTGCACCGGACAGTGCATCGAAGTTCCAGACGGACTCTGGAAAGCTATGTCAATTTGCGAATTCATTGTTGCCAACTGAACGAATTTGGCATCCACTAATTCAGCAATTTCTGAAACAGGCTTCATTGAAAATTAACGCTGCTCTCGTCCAAAGTTGAATACACTTGAGATTTCACGGGGAGCAGGGTCTCACAATCAGAGGGCGGAGAAAGATACGTCGCCGGAGCATCCTCTGAACCATTCACTGAAGCATCACCCCGCGCCTTCGTAACCGAGCTGCTGATACACAGAATCAGAAGTACTGTACCCACTACAAATCTCATCGTCACCATCCCCTTCACACTCACCAATTGAACGAAACAAGTCGGTGTAATTGAACTGGTACAGAATTCTGAACATCAAGTCAACTCTACCACGGGAGACATCCAAAACAAGAAGGTCAGGTTTTAGAAGTTGTAATTCGACTCCTCCTGCAAGATTTCACTGTCTGGCAAAACGTCATCGCCTCCAAAGCTTGCATTTCGTCACCCTCGCTCTACTAAGTCTCCGAATTGCGCTTGCAGGTTGATTTTCTGAGCGCTTTGCTGATTTTCAGACTGCACCAACCTTCGAAAGCCAAATCGATCTAGTGACGGAGGTGTTCAGGAGCTTGGAACTCACGAAAAGAAAAACTGCACAGTAACTATTCTGTGGACGGACATTCATAAAATTAATACTCCGGAGTAATCAGTTTGATGAATGCGTAACAAAAGCAAAGGCCGGAGGTGAGGCCTTCGCATCTCCAACCGACCCAGTCTAGCTACACTTCCGGACTCCTCTTGCAGACGAACTTCCCTGGCCGAAAGGCTTGAGTAGATTCGCTAGAATCTCAGTCACCAGGCCTGCCTAAACCTCTGATTTCTTATTATACTCTAGACTATCTACAATCCCTTTCCCAGAAGGCACATTACTCTACGCGGTAACTAAGAGTATCCGATTCTGCAGACGCTTTGTGAAGTTAATATCGTCAGAACACGTGGTCACTTTTCAAAAAAGTGGAGATGTTTTTCCTTTCTCGTAAGTTTCCTGGTGTGCAAAAGGAAAAAAAATCTCCATCATTGTTGAGTCAATGGATTGTTTAAAAAAGAAAAAGTAGGTCCGCAATGACCCTAAACTACCGGATGATGGTCGTGAGGTACCCAAAGCGAATGCCGTGGTTGCGGGTTCGATTCCTGGTGGCAGCAGGTTCTCTACCTAGCGTGAAATCAACCTCTCCTCCTGACGGACCCTCACAGTGTGTTTCCTCAACACGCTTGTGTCAAAAAAGAAAAGTAGTAAATGTTTGTTTCAAGCTTGCCTGCAAGACTCTTTTTATTTTGGACGTGTGGTGCCTTGCTAGCTTTGCTTGACCGGCCAATTTCTGAAGAGATAGAATATCGTAGGTTAGGGTCATTGCAAGAAACACCGGTCCTATTTCACGTCACATCGTAAACCACTTTTTTGTTTTCTACTATAACTTTTGGAGATTAAGTACAATGAACATGAAATTTTTATTGAACATACCTAACTTGAAGTTTATTAGATCCCTTATTTTTCAGAATTTAAAAAAAATCATTTTATATTTAAAAAACATTTTCGTTGAGTTGTCACATAAATATGTTTATGGTTACCATTATGTTTGCAGTGTCTAAATTAAATGATTTGAAGGCGAAACTTTCATGGTCTATTTGCATAGGTGTAAAACCTACAAATTCAAAAAAAATAAATCTAAAAACATGTTTTTTTATGTCCTCCACATGAATACAATTTTTTTTCCGTGGCACGCAATTTTTGAACAATGATGATGGTTTTAAGATTGTTCTTTTGGTCAAATCTCATCAAAATCAACTTTCCTCAAATGGAAAATTTTTAGTTTTTCTTAAAATTGATTTTCCTATTTTTTACAAATTAAAATGTGGAAGTACTAATTTTCATGAGATTTTGCACTTTTCTGGATTTCCTACTTAGAGATTTTTCCTATGCCTTTCTTTTCTAGGGTACCTTCTTCTTAAAGGTTTATACATGAAACATATTTTTCACTTTTAAAAAAAATTGGTTTTCTAATTTTAAAGTACTCCCGAAAAAAAAAAGTACTATTGAAAACGCTACGCTTTTTGCACGGTGTTTCTTGCAACGACCTGTTAACTCCTCAAGTTCTTTGATTATATAAGGCTTCACATTAAGACATTAAAGTAGGGCAAAACTAGCCATTAGCTTCTATATTCTATAAGATCATAAATTGAAATTGCATTATATATTTAATTAATTATAGCTAATTATATATACAAATATTTGTAGAATAATTTTGCAATTTTCTTTATCTACTAGATCTTGTGCATGGACATCAACCAAAAGAATGAGAAGGATGTGATTGTTAAAGTAGTGTTGATTGAACTAGAAGATTTTTCTAGTTCAATCAATTTCGTACTATCACTAATAGGATTGTTCAAAATGCTTTTAAAAAGAAAAAAACTATGTTTTAGGTGATGGATTTTCAATGACATCATTTTAAGCATTGTGTGCTTTTATGTCAATAATAACCTCCAATATAACATGAAAATATAGATTGTTATATTGGATATCACCTAAAATATGGATTATTTGTGATGTCTCTTGAATTGGTTGACTTTGGAGCACCCACTTGCTCCACTTGATCACATTTTGCCTTCCAAAAACAATATATGCAACACAAGATTTACTTATTGCCTTTCTTTTGATGCAAATTTGTAGTTCATTGTCAAATGAATATCATTTTCATCATTTAAAGCTTCTTTGTCAAATCTTGTTTTTTCTTTATCTCTCTAAATTGATGTTGACTATATAATTCAATATAATTAGTGTTGGCATAGTTGAACCATTGGGATTTTGGGACTTTTCTCCACCATGTTGAATATATTGGTAGCAAGTATGTAGATTTTGTTGCACAATAGCTATACTTCATTCCTTGACAAAGACAATATACCAAAGCTTCCATTTTTTCTAACAAACCAAACAACATAATTAACAAACATGTGCTGCAACTTTTATGATGAAATTAATGTGTGTATTTATGGCATTCAACATTATTGACACAAAGCTTTCAAGCATTAGCAATCAACAAATGATAAACAACATTGTTCAACTCATAATGTAATATATCACATGATGTCACCAAATGTTTTCATGGAGGCTTGGCTCCATGCTTCAAGTTTGTCTCAAACATCAATTTTGAATTCAAGGATAATTTTAGGCTTATAAAGTAAGACCACAACTTATTCAAACCTTACCAAACCTCAAGCTTAGTCGTCTTCAAAACATTGAATTTAATGAAGTTTCACTTAGAAGCAATGACATCATTGTAATGTTTTTTTGAGTCCCTTAGCAATGTCAATGGCTAGAAAAGTTTGGTTGCATGTACTTCATTGAATGATGGTTTTCTAGGCACATTTTTTGATTTACCAAACAACTTGTCATCTATGAAGATTAAGACCTTTCTCCTATGTCCTCTAGTTGAGGATAGAACTTGAAGTCTACAAATCCGATGTTATTTGCTTTTGGAGTTCTTTGTTACAAAGTGCTAGCTAAAACAAATTAAAAGTGCATGATGGAAATGAACACATTTGAACACAACCTTGATGATTCAAATAATTTGGACAAATGAAAACTAAACCTAAATTAAAAGAAGAAGGTGGATCAAAGAACTAAGTAGTCTAATCATTGATCATCAATCCCATAGTACAAACCTAACCTATATATTGTTTTATTTTATATAAGTATGAGTGGTATGCAATGTACCCAAAAGTGGCATACCATCCTGTAGATGGTTTCCTCCCCGATTAATTAATTGTTGATTGGAGAAAACAATAATTTAGACACCTTCCCCACCATTGATTAACAATGTAGAATTTTAAAAAGAACCATTGATTGGTGCCGCCCGTAGCCTCGTTAAGAACCGTCAATTAGATAGGGGATTCACCTAGTCTTCTTCCTCCTACTCACATTTTGCCCCCCTCCTTGCACTCCTGGCTAACACTCTCGGCTTCGTCCCCTTCCTTGAGCTCCTACGTTGTACTCTTCCTCACACTTGTACTACAATTCTTCCTTGAGCTGGTATTGCTCTTACTGCAGCTAGATTTGGCGGCTCCTTTGAGTTGTTGCTGAACATACTACTCTTGGATTGATCAACTTTCGGGAATGGTTTCATTTTTGCATTGTTGATTGCTTTGAATTGTTGTGGTCAAATTTGGTTGTAGTTGAGTATGTTGGGGTTGATTTTCTGCTTGAATGTTGGGGGGTCTTACTTGTTCCAAATTGTTGCGGTCAAGTTGGTCTAATTGTTGAGTTGGTCTAGTCGCTCCGATGTGGTCATTTTCCTTGTGAAGGCTTGCGCTCAATTCAGTGACAGCTACAATGAACTACTTGGTTATAGTGAATTGCTTGGTTGAATTGGTGAAGGCTGGATTTGTGTGTGGCTCAGCATAGATTTGTGAGGGTTCCACTTAGTCAATTAGCATTGGATTTGTGTGTGGCTCATGAGATATATTTTTGATATATTCTTTTTGTATGAAGAAAAATTGTATTTCAGTACATTGTCTCACTTCAATGTCATGAAGTGTGAAATCTGAAATTTTTTCAGGACATTGTGTGAAATCTAAATTTTTAGTACTTAATGTGGAATTTGAATTTTTGACAAGTTCATGTGAAATTTTGAATTTTGGATTATGAATGAGGGTCTTTGTATTTTTAAGCTTAATATCTTGGTTCTTTTTAAAGTTAAATTTTTTTTTTGTATGAGGAAAAATTATGTTTTTGAACATTGTCATATAATTTTTTGAAAAGTGGTAGAAACTGTCAAATCCAAATCCATAAATCCTCCTTAATTTTCTATTTATATGAAAGAATTTTCTTAATCATCTTAGATAAATGTCCTAGACGAGAGCTTGGTGGGTCACTTATTTGATCTAACAATTTAAGTTTTCAATTCTGTTGGTAATGACAATTGAAGATTAGCCTTCAATTTTTGAAATTATGGTTTGTTATTTGTTCAAGGGGGTATATGAACTCTAAGCATACTCTTCCTATATATGATCCCAAATGAAATGACATGTCTTTTCAATGTTTTTAGTAAAACTTTGAAAAAAAAGTTTTTTTTGCCATCTTAACATAGATTTGATTGTTACAAAATATGATGATAAGACATGTGATGGGTAGATAAACTTCTTCAAATACGTTGTATATTTCTATAGCTTCCTTTACCGCCTTTGGAAGAGCTCTACATTTTGCTTCAGAATTGAATTGTATTACTTTATTTTGTAATTTATTTTTTCAAGATATTGGCAAAGTGCTAATATCTATGAGATATCCCTAGGTTGACTTCCTTGCATTTATATCTCTCCAAAAGTCACTATCAATATCCAAATGGTAATATTTTTTTCCTTCTCACATGGTGAATTGCTAGATGAATAATAGCTTTCAAATAATAGATGTGAAATACTACTTGAAAGTGTACTTCTCACGACATAGAACTAAACTTGTGATGATACCTATGACAAATACTACATCAAGTTGTATGAAAGAGTTTATCAACTCCCATTCAATAATATGAAGTGCTAAATCCATCCAGGGTAAATGAGATTTATTCATTGAGTCATTACTATATAAATTACTTTCCATTGGAGTTGGTGCAAAAAAGTATTCTATCAAGTCCAAATTGGTCAAACACTTGTGAACACATTATAAGGGTTATTTGTCCTAAATGACAAAAAGTTATCAAAAACCTGTCAATTGCTTTCATAGTGGGAATGGCTTGATTTAGATACTAAAATGACAAAATTTTGTCATTTCTTTTGTAAGTTTGGACAAAAATTTTGTTAACTTTTATTTCTTGAATCCTTGGTTTTTTAGTGGGCTATCTTTGAGTTGTACAGTGGGGTACCAATCAAAATGTCATTTTCGATTTCGCAGTGAGAAAAATTTCAGTATTGCCAACTTTGAAAGCCTCCCGAGAGCTCAAAAATTGGTATTTTACCACGAAATTTTTACCACGAAATCATCTTTAAGTTAATTATATATATAAAAAATTTCAAGGCCAAAAAATTCACCCAAAAAAAGTTACCAACTTTGACAGCCTCCCAGAGATTGAATTTTTTTTTTTTGCCATGAAATTTTTGTCATGAAACAATATATATGTTTTTAATATGTATAAAAAATTTCAAGGTAAAAATTTCTTTCTTTTAAGAAGATATTTGAAATCTCCCAACAGGTGTAGTTTTGAGAAATTTTTCATAATTGCCAACTTTGACACCCTCCCAAGGGCTGAAAGATTGGTTTCTTGCCATGAATTTTTTTTGTGAAGCCATCTCTATGTGGATGATATGTGCTCTAAATTTCAATTTCAAATAAATTACCAAAAAAAAGATATACAAAATCTCTCAATATGTGTAGTTGTGAGGAGGAGTTTTTGAGCCCTTAGTATAGTGTTATTTGACAAAATCACAAGTGCAAAGAAGAGCCTATCTTAATTTTAATTCAACAACTTAAAATTCTAAAACACAAAGATGCAAAAAAACAAATTTCAAACAAACAAACAAACAAACAAACACCAATTCATTGCAAATAGGATTATATTCCTCCAATAATACTAAAATCTTTAACCTTAAACTAGTACCTCAAATCTTAAGATCCACCAACATTAAATGCAACAATACAACAATGTTGTGTCAAATCCAAATCAATGAGAAAAGAGAAGTGTAGATTTACATACACAAAACCGAAATTTTGTATAGAAAAGCTACAATTGGGAAAATAATTGGGCAAGGTTGCAATGGCAATTGTGAATTGATAGTATAAAAATTAGAGTTTGGAGGAAGATGATTTTTACAATGTTGAAATATTTAACCCCTAAAGGACCATGACATAGTCAAAACATGCTAAAACATAGTCAAAACTGCCATTTTAAGGAAATTGACCTAAAAGATAAGAAAAACATTTTTTCCAATGAATTAACCGTAGGATCTTGTGCTGGCTTGGGAGAGGTATGTGTGTAAAAAAAAATCAGCCCATTTCAGATGAACTAGAGTGAGATATTGTCATCTAAACAAGACAGAAAAGTTTTTTTCCTTCATGCACTAGTAGAAAAAAACAGTGATCAAATTAACAAAACTCAACACAAAAGTGTTGATTTTTTTTGTTGATTTGGACGTGTTAATTTGGGTACTTTTGAACACAAAAGTGTTGATTTTTTAACAAAAATATGTCAAATTTTAACAAAAAAGTGTTCATTTTCTAACAAAAAAGTGTTGATTTTTTTTGTTAATTTGGACCTTTTTTATAAATATATATTTAAAAATTCATAAAAAATTTCAACCTCTAAGGAGGTGCCACATAGCAACCTATCCGACTGCCACGTGGCAACTATTGAAGAAATGAGGCCACCGGGGTTTGAACCCGCGACCTCGTAGTTGGAAGCCAAGGCTCTTGCCAAGGCACCAAGCACTCAAGATATGTGATTGTAGTAGAAGTAGAAATGTATTTAGATAGTTCTTTCGGGTTTTTTTCAATTCTTTTTTAAAGTCAGCAGACTTTAGAGGCGATTTAGACCTAATAAAAGAACTTTTTTGGAAAAACTTTGAACTAAAGAAAGTTGAGAAATAAAGTTTTCTTTCACTTCCAACAATTTTTTTTGAGATTTGGATCTTCCAATCAAAAGTTATGGACAAAAATCAGAGAGGGAGTTTGAAAATTTTAAAAATAAATGTTCATTTTCACCCCTCTCTGATTTTTGTCCATAACTTTTGATTGGAAGATCCAAATCTCAAAAGAATTGATGGAGGTGAAAGAAGACTTTATTTCTCAACTTTCCTTAGTTCAAAGTTTTTCCAAAAAAGTTCTTTTACTAGGTCTAAATCTCCCCAAAAGTCTGCTGACTTTTCCAAAATCCGATTTATGATGATTTAATTTAAAAAGAAATGTACATTGTAAAATTATGACTCCAAAGGCTTATAAGAATCAAAAGGATTAAAATTATATTTATATTTGAATTTGGAGTTGAGACATATAATTTTAATTATATTATTCTTTAACGTTTTTCCCATCAAAAATCAGTAGACTTTAGTGGCGATTTTGTCCTAGTAGATAAACTTTTCGAAAAAACCTTTGGACCAATGAAAGTTGTAAGATGAAGATATCTTTCACCTAAAGCAATCCAATTAAGATTTAGATCTTTCAATTAAAAGGTATGGACAAAAATCAGAGAAGGTGTTTAAAAATATTTAAAAAAATGTCCATTTCTACTCTTCTCTAATTTTTGTTCATAACTTTTGATTGGAATATCTAAATCTCAAGAAAATTGTTGGAGGTGAAAGATATATCAATTCTACAACTTTCATTAGTCCAAAATTTATTGAAAAAATTAATTTTACAAAAAAATTCTTAACATTTTATAACACTGCCTCTGAAATTTATTCATAACTTTTGATTGAAGACTCTAAATTGCAAACGGTCTTTTGGAGAGGAAAGATTGTTTGATTCCTCAACTTTTCTTTGTTCAAAGTTTTTTGAAAAAAGTTCTTTTTCTATGACAAAATGACCTCTGAAGTCTGCTGATTTTACACAATACCGAATAGTGAATGATGAATTTAAAATTAAAAAAAAGTATTGTGCATAGAACATTAACTATGGTGATTCAAACATTTTTCAAATGAAGAAAACTAATTTGAGACACATATATGTGAAAATGAACAAAAAAGTGTTGATTTTTTTGTTACTTTTGAATTGCAGTATCCAAATCAACAAAAAAAAATGTTGATTTCGACAATGTGTACTAGAGGGTGATTGCAAGAAACGCCGGTCCTATTTCCCGTCACAATCGGAGTTTCGTTGTTCTTTTCTGCTATAACTTTTGAATAAAAATATTTGAGAATATGAAATAATTATTGGACCTCTCTAACTTGATGGTTTTTACATCCATTATTTTTCAGAAATTAAAAAAAATCATTTTATATTTAAAATTAATTTTTGTTAATTTGTCACAAACTGAGGTTTAGGGATTTTTACTACGTTAGGAGTACCCAAATTTAATGATCTAAAGTTGAAATTTTCATGGTTCATTTGTGTAGTAGCAAAGTATATTCCTACCAAAGAGAATCTAAAAATATATTATTTTATGTCCTCCACATGCATGTAAACAACACTCCAATTGCACGCAATTCCTGACCATTGACATTAGTACTAAGATTATTTTTTTGGTGAAATCTCATCACCATCAACTCTTCTCAAATGGCCAATTTTTAGATTTGAGAAAAAGAGTTTTTCCTATTTTTTACAAATTAAAATGTAATTATGCCTACTTTCATGAGATTTTCCACTTTTCTAGTTCTCCTACTTAGAGAATTTTCCTAAGGTTTTCCTCCATAGGGTACCTTCTTCTTTAAGGTGTGTACATTGTACATATTTTTCATATTTTTTAAAAATTGTTTTTCTAATTAAATAGTACTCCTAAAGAAAAAGGGGGAATACTGTGAAACGCTACGCTTTTTGAACGCCGTTTCTTGCAATGACCCTAGAATCAACAAAAAGATGTGAAAATGGACAATGCAGTATTCACTTCAACAAAAAATTGTTGATGTTTTGTTAATTTGGTCACTGTTTTTCTAGTAGTGATGCCCGAAACTTTTACTTCTCTTTGACCACTCTTGGAATTGAAAACTTGTTCTACACAAAGTTGAGGTTTAATTCCTCCATGTAGGAAAATAGCTTAGGTATATATTCAACAATTTTGAAATGAATTGGAGTAGTAGAACATATAGAAAAAATTATTGGAATGGAAGAAGCTCTTGAAAAATGCATATGCACTAGTCAAAATTTAAAGTTTTTTGTACATTCATAAATTTGAAATATGAAAATCTGAATGGTGAATACCAAGATATATCATCTTGCTACTCTATAAAAAATTTATAAAAAAAAAAAAAAAAATAACACCAAAAAAATAGGAAAAATGAGTGCACAGGTTAAAATTTTGCTTGGGTTGCTGGAGAGGACGGGTATGCCTTCTCCATCCCGGGTCCCTCACTTCTTATTGTTAGTGGACAGGGGTTTGCAGGTCCTCCTTGCCTTGGGCCCCACTCCCTTCATGACCTGGCCCTCCTGCTTTGGCCTTCCCTCGCCACCTCAGCCCTCTTCCATTCGCACTCCGCACTCACCCTGCTGCGACAGTGGGGATGTCAGCATGACCTCCCTTGCTAAAGTGCCAGCGTTCCCATCTCCAAACAAAGTTCCCCTATCGTTCTCGTTGTTCCCCATGTTGTGGATGGCACTACAGTACCACCCTTGTGACCAGCAAACTTCCATATTCAAGCATCATTTCATTCTCTCCATAGATTGTTATAGAGTCTAGGAAACAAAAAGGGAGTTTATCATTTGCTTTAAAGATATACAAACAAATAAACATGTATTGACTATAATGTACAGGAATTGATAAAAATTTCAAAGTAGTTCTAGATAGAAATTTATAACTGAAGTTCAGGGTATATATCAAGCATCTAAGTATGAGAAGAATACTTCCCAACCTCATTACACAATTTTGCATTTACTACCATATGATAATGTTTAAAAAAAATCCATAAATGTAATGAATTGTATGTCATAGTTTTTACTCACATTCATATTTGTTGCATCACTGTAGATTTTCATGGTACCTCTGGAAGCATCCCGAACGCCAACACATGAACTTGTTGTCACATGATGGACAATAAGTTTTTGGACGCTTCACTCGATGTGATCCATCATTACAAACAACACACGGGCCCCTCATAGAACCAGTTGCTGGATAACAAATTTTTCGATGTTGAATAGGATCCGGTAAACGTGGTCTAAGGTCCCAATTTTGTGTAAGAGCCTCACATAGTTGGGTTCTAAATTGCAAATGTGTCATTGGTTGACGGGGAGGGTCTCTATTCTTGCACTTGTCAAGGTAAATGATGTACATATTGACAATAGTGGTGTCAATAAGGAAAAAAACAACACGATGCCACCACTTGTGAGACCGGGTTTGACAAGTGTATGATGCTCGAAGCTGGTCGGCCACATCCACACCTCTCATGTGCGTTGTGTATTCAAGATGAATAGGTGATGTGTAAATATTTTCCCGTGTCGCACCACTTCGTCGAGGCACAGTTGCAACTGGAAATTGGCATGGAAATTGCAAAGGCACCTGATGAGTGGATAGAATCAACACGGGCTTTTTATCCTTCCAGACTATAGCGCAGATAGATCGGGATTCATGCATTCGCCATTCAAGAGTGCCTTGTACACTTCTTGCAAAAACCTTTGTATTCTTCAAAACCAATGGGAGACCTACTCTATTTGCTCTAACAGTTCCTGTCGCATATATTCCCTTCTCTAATAAGTCTTTGAATAAAGGTATGCTAGTGAAAAAATTATCCATGGCTATTACATGACCTTGACCTTCATTCAAGGTCAATAATCGCAACACAACATTGTGTGCCAATCTTGGTTGCCCACGTGGTACCGATGCCTCATTTACTACAACTGGATCTTTACCACAATATACTTCAAAATTTGATACAAATTTTGAAACTGAATCTGCTAGGCACCATACTTTCAATCCCCATTTTTGTGGCTTTTGAGGCATGTATTGCCTTGCAGGACAATATGTGCCTTTGTATCTAATCATCATCTCATCAATAGTAGCAAACTTGCCAACCTTCCAAGCTCTTTGACAAGAACCTCGAATTTCATTGATCAACCACCTCAATTGTCTCATTTTATCATATCCTGGTAATGCCTTGTCATTCACATATTTTGATGGATTTGTAAGATGCAAACACCTGATCAATAAGATAAATTGGCCACGGGACATAAGGCCTGAAATAGTAGGACAATGGAATACTAATCCTTTTTTATGCCAATATGTTTTTATATTTGGTTGTTGTTTCATTCCCATATACAAAATTATTGCAATGAAAACGTGCAACTCTTTCACTGAAAATGGTGTCCAAGATGGCCCCCCCTTAGTTTTTCCATGTGCATCAACTGCTGTGGCATATCGATTTGTCTCTGTAACAATATCCCTCATAACATTGAAAGGCCAAAATACTTGGAACAATTGCAAGAAAGTAGGAAAATATCTCTAGAAGACATTGGAAGAAGGCGCACCAATGAATTCAATGGGCTCGGGGGCATAAGTTTGAAAGTTCTGATTCCAAGAATCTTCTTGATAAATATATTTGATACTATCATGGTCTTCAATGTCTCCACCAGCATCATCAATTTCATCATCACTGAAATGCAACTCAGGTACATCAACATCACTATTACTGTCATAGTTATAAGTTATATTTGGGGACCTGAGAATGTGCCCTCCAAAACCACCCATATAGTCTTCATCACCCATTGGAAAGTCCCCTTCCAATGACATAGAAGCATGCCTATAAAATCCATCATGCAATTGACCATGAATATCAACTAGACAATCTGGAAACAATCACCACATGATTTATTGTTAGGAGGGTGGAATTGGGAATCTCATGCAACCCTCCAATCACCCCAACACCTTCAATTGATATTTGTACAATTTAGAAGGGATGGTTACTTATATCCCAACAATTCAACTCACTAAAATATACTTCCAATCAATCACAAGTCACATAATTTACAAAAGCAATAAAGTAAGCTATAATTTATTTTGAAAACTTTCTAATCTTAGAACAAAATAGAGATGTTTCTAAACTTATAGAGGGATTTATTGACCCCTTCAAGTATGGCTAATTTGGCGGGCCACACTGAAGGTAGAAACTAACACATGCTAAAATTGATTCCTTATCATTCATAAATTAGGAAGCTTGGGATTTTTCTAGCACTGCAAGAGATGCTCTAAGTTACCCCACTGAGGAAGGATTTCACCTCATCAATTTTGGAATTCCACAATACATGGAGCTCATATAAGGAAAAATTGTTGAAGAACTTCAATTCACACAAAAATAGTTCTTGAACATTTATGTAGCACACTATTGGCACTCCCCTAATAATGATAGGTTGCAGTTCTCTTGAATACAATCATGCTTCATAATGCAAGAATTGGTGTTCCAGTGTATATGAACTTCTTATGTCTTATATATGTTTGTTTCTAACATCCATTGTAGACAAAAATTCTTTGTATTCCAAATTCAAGAGCTAACTTAGTAATAGCTTAAATTCATGAGCAAGAAGTTTTATTATAGAGAACTTAGTTCATAGCATGATTCTACTGATACCATTGGAATATGAGGTGCAAAACTGAAATCATTGTTTCTTCATTGCAAAGAATATAGTCAATTCAAAAGTTCATATTGTACATAATACATTGCAACAAGTATGTACATAAGATTTCTTAGATTCCAATTTGCAAATTTCACAGGAGTGTTGTTATATTTTTCATTACAAAACAATTGAAATGTCACAAGTACTTCACAAATCCTTAGAATGTCCTAACAAGTGTTGAGGTTACTACAATCTACACTTGCACAAATAAGCAATTCAACATAATTCCTATTCCTTCATTTGAAATTGTTTTGTGGGATTGTGTTGTTGGTAACTAAAAAAGGAGATTTTACATTCTCTTAGAATGAATTTTTTGGACACTATAAGAATGATCAAGGAATTATCAAAGTACAATAAATAAGTGATTCTAAAACCAATCATACACTCTCAAGAATAATGGAAGTACATTTTAGGCAAGAGTTTGTAGTGTATGATTTTAGAAACATGTGCTTTTAGGTGTAGTTATCTTTGATAAAATACTTCATTTCAAATAGAAGTGCACACATATTTTGAGCCACTAATGTATGCCATCTAAGATAAACCTCTAGTGTAGTATAGCAAAGCATCTTCTTTAGACATTTACAAAATTATCCATTACAAACTTAGATGAAGCCATGACAATTTCTTGATATTGTATGAGGTTTTAGCTAAGTAGCCTACTTTGTGGCCATAGTCAATGCTTTAGGTCATGGTAAATGAATTATTAGTAACTACAATAGGATGTTGTAACTATGAATTGTAAATTCATTATTAGAAATTATTTCTTTATTTCTTTATGTCATGGTCATGTTTGAATTTATTGTCACCATGTTAGGGAATTTTGTGATTGTTGTGGATTGTAGAATTACCAATGTGCTTATAGTTATTGGATGGTTTTGGGATACTAAGCAAATGGTGTAGGCTAAATGTTGCAATACACTTCATAAATTTGTAAAAAATTCTTATTTTGCACAAAAATAAAAATAGAGACTATTTTTCCGTTTCTAACATTTCTATTTCTATTGGAAAATATTAAATATTAAAAATAATTTAAAAATGAGATTAATATTAATCTTAAAATTTACATCAATATTAAAATAAAAAATTGTTAGAGTAATTTGAGGAAGGCCTTGCAATCATATTTATGTATTGGATAGGCCTCTCTTACTGTCCTCTATTTGGAGAACTTAGAGCAGAGGACTAACTTACTTTGAAAACTGGAATTGCAAAAATAAAAAATAAACAAAGTTCAAAGGCACGAACCTGGCATTTCTGATGGCCCTCCTGCTAACGTCTGATGTGGCAATGTTTGCTGGACCTCACATTCCCGCCCATGCCGGTCCATGTCTCCACCGTCCATTGAGCTTGCACCGCTAGAAACCCGGTAGGAAGATCGCAACGCTTGATCTTCCACTCTTCCGCCACGATTCTCTCTACCATCTTGACCGCCTGGACGTCGCTTGACACGCCTCTCCTGTCTGTGTTCTCGTGTGCGTGTTGCGGTACAGTGATTCAAGAGCATCTCTGGGGGCCAAATTAATTCTTCTAGTGATCTTGTTTCGTCATCAGCATATTGCCCTTCATAAAAGTCATCCTCAGATAATTCCTCTGATGAAGAATTCGTACCTGTGTGAAGTTGTTCTTGACTATCGAAGAAGTCAGGATTGAATTCTCCTATCACTCGTTCAAAAGTATTGTCAACAAAATCACTCACGCATGTCGAAATAGGAGGCACAAACTGTGGAATAGGATAACTACTCGATGGAGATAATGGTGTGTGTGGTTCTGGAGTAGGAGTCCTTGTTGGAGGTGGCGGAATTGTGCTCGTCGATACCTGATGAGCTAGGAGGCGGCAACTGCGCCGCACAGGAAGGCCATCCCAAGCAAGCTACACACAAATTTCAAGGAATGTGAGAATGCTAACTAGAATTCGGCAATGGCATCAACATGGAAAGCTTTGGAATGCTGAAATACATGATGTACTTACGTCATTGCATATCTGTTTCCCTTGTCTAGGCATTGTTGTTGAAAGTCGATCACTGTCTGTAAGCTAATTTTTGCTTGTAAAACCCCGTGTAAAACTCATATACTTGTCTAAATATGAATCGCAAAGGAATGCAAGCAGAAGTACTTCAAGTATATCAACACACAATAGAACACAAGAAACGGAAAGGAAATTGTTCAATTCGACATGGAGATGTGCAAATCACTATAGCTGGAACTCTCATTGTAAGGAGGATCAAGTACGCACAATGCATACAAGTTGAGGAAGATGGAAGCTATGGATCGTAGCTGCAACTACAATAAAGAGGCATCAATGCAGTCGTTTTGGTTGTCGAGATGGCGCTCCTATAGGTCACAATCTCGTAGACTTTCTAGTGTGAGTATAGTTTTTGTAATTATGTTTACATTCAATGCTTTGAAGTGCAGTTTATGTTCATATTTGATAATTAGGCATGCATTACACCAATGCCTAGTATTTCAGAAGCAAATCAGTGGTTGAGAAAGATCAAGCATGTAAAAAAATGAAATTAATTCCTCATTTCAAAGCGCAAATTTATTGGAAAATAATTTGTGGTATAACACGTCGAGCAAATCCCATTCAAAGTTTTGAAGTTTGAAGCGCCATCGCCGTCCTTCACAACTACAGGCAGCGGCAAGCCAGCTGCTTCGTAGTTCCAACGTGGCAGAGGTCGCCGCCCACAGCATCCTTGACTTGCTTTTCGTCCACATCCGTAGGTCACCCACTCCATCTCTGACTCTCTCTCCAACTGGCTCTTGTTGCAGGTGGGTTGTCAGGACTGGCCGAGATTTGTTCCCCTCTCTTTCCAGCCCGAACTCCCACCCGTTGATACTGCCCTCACCAGAGTCAGTAACCTCGCATTGGCCAGAGGCCTTGCCCGAACTGCCCCTCCTCCCCTACTTTGGAGAAAAATGTCCATAACTTCTCGCTCGAAGCTCTGATTTACAAATTTTTTTTATCCCCACGTACCTCTTTCAATTCTTCACCTACAAAAAAAGTTTCAAAAAATCTTACAAACAAGTATGCCCGTAGGTACATGCCCAAAATCCCATTTGTCCCCCGAAGGGACAATGGTCCTTTAGGGGTTAAAGGCGGATGTGTTGGACCTTATATGAGTTTATTTATTAATTCTATACCTGAATACCACATAAAATGAAAAAAAATAATATGAGATGAGCTATGTAAATAGTAATGAGTTGCTTGAAGATAACACCTCAAGTGTGAAAACATCTCAAGAGCTCAAACCCTTGGATTATATAGAATGAGCTAAGCAAACAATGGTGAGCTGTATGAAAAATAACACAAAAACATCATAGGAACTTAAACCATTCAATTATAGAAAAAAATCAATCTCCAAAAAGCATTTCCTCACCTTCAAGCTCTATCTTATATAGTGGAGACTAGGTCATTGCAAGAAACACCATCCATTTTTGTAGTGTTTTGGAATTGGACACTTTTTTCTTTGGGAGTACTATTTAATTAGAGAAACAATATTTTCAAAATATGAAAAATATGTGCAATGTATAAACCTTAAACATTAGATGTTTTTTCAGAGATTAGAAGACTGTTTCAGGCCCGTTCCCAATGCTGGGAACAATCAGAATAAAAAATAATTAAATAATTAAAATTTAAAAAATTTAAAAATTTAAAAATTAAAATTTTAATTATTTAATTATTATTATCTGACTTGGCAGTCTCTCTGCCATGTCAAATTGCAGACGTGGCAGCGTTTTCCAGTGTTCCGACAGTCGGGAACTTGCAATCTTGTTACTAGCAGAAAAAACATCTAATGGAAGAAGGTACCCTATGAAGGAAAAGCTTAGGAAAATTCTCTAAGTAGGAGAATTAAAAAAGTGCAAAATCTCTTGAAGATGGACATATTTACATTTTAATTTGTAGGAAATAGGAAAAGTTATTTTTCTTAAATCTAAAAATTGGGGCAAAATTAATTATCGGTGATATAAAATTTTATTGAACTCCCTTCCCACCAATTCACCTAAGTGTCACCTACATCTCCATCAAGAAATTTCATAAGCTAATGAGGTAACTACACCTAAAATTATACAAACAAGCAATTCATCATGGTTTCCATTATTATATTGAAACTTTTTGTAGGGTCTCGTTGGTAATCAAAATGGGATTTTAGATTATTTTTCAATGCATTTTTGGGACAATACATGAGTAAATTACAAAGTTTCAAAGTTTGGAAATAAAATTTAAGGAGATCAATCATAGACTTCTAATGAATACATTAGAGGATTTGAAGGCCTTTGGAAAACTACAAGTTCCCAAATTGTTGGAATTATAGGAACTCTACCACAAAAACAATCTTATACTCTTATGTGGCTGAAAAATTGACACATCAGATAATAGTTTTTAATTGAATTTTAAATTTTAAAAAATTTTAAATTTTAAATAATTATGTTAAAATTTTTTTAAATCTGACTAGTAGTGATTAGTTCACACTATGGGGAATGGGCCTATAATAGCTTCTTAATGCTTCAAATCTTCTCTAATAGTCCAATTACATTTTAGGCAAGAATTTACGATGTACAGTTTTAGAAAGTGGTCAATGGTTAGATGTAGTAACCTAAATATGAAGAGAGTCAATAAGAAATGCTTGCAAGCTATATTCAATTTGTCTTTATTCACCTAGGGTTACTTTATACTTAAAAGCTTGGCCAATTCCTTTTGAGGCAAATTGCCAAAAAAATTCAGCCCCTTTTGGACTAAAGGTTGACCTCAACTACTCATTAGAATAAGATTATAACCATTATAACTGGGCTAATTTTCCCATTTGTAAAAGCCTTGAGGTCAAGAAGTTGGGACAATTCAATAAAACCTAAAGGAAACCTGCCATTTATCAGACACATCCACAAACCAGACACTAACACTGTTATTTATTGCACAAGAGTACCTTATTCATTGTACGCAAACAGAACAAGAAATCAGACCACCACAAAGTCACCGCACACTATGCTATGAAGGGATGTGTTATTTTTCTAGAAGATTTCATACATGTTGCTTTCAAGTTGCAACAAAATTTGCAACAAGAAATCTTTCTTTGTAATTTGTTTTTCGACTCAAGCTTAACATGGCATTGAATAATTGTGCCAAATTTGACAGCTTGCAAGTGTCTATTGAGTTATAGAGTAGGATTTGAATTTGCTCTATATAGTGATTGGCAAGGTTACTCTAGAAAAAGAAAAAAAAAGGGATGAAATTTTCAAGACCACTTTATACCATCAAGTCAGGCCAATTCCCCATAAGGTTAATTGCACAAAATCCAATGAATTTGATTTGTTGAATGAAATTATATTTTAGAAAAAAATTGATTGAAATATAACATTTGATTCTAAGGCCAAGAATTAGCCTCCTATATTTAGTGCATCTAACTTAGCAAGCTCATGCCATGTTAGGTCATGATGTCTTTTTTGATATGATAGTCATTCTCTCAAATTTGCCTACCCTTTAGGTGTAAAGGGGTTGGCATTGATTTCAACCTTTTATTCAATTACAAGTGAGGATTTTGGGCTTTTGACACAATAAATTAGTTTGGACTCTAGGTGTAAAGTGGCCCTTAATTAGGAAAGGTGAAATGTTGTCTATCTTTCAAAACTCCTAGTGAAGTTTGTTCATAAGAGATGGGAACTGATTTGGTAGATGTGGGTTGAAGGAATGTATAACATTCTATAAGAAGGCAATGGTTCTTCGCATTTTGGACAATTATTATATTTTTTTAGATTATTGAAAGGGACTTATTAACTAATTCAAGGTATGGGGTTAGTTGAAGAGCCATATGAGACAATTTTGTTCAATACATAGGTCTTTTTTTCAAAATTGCAAAACGGACCCTTGCTTCATTGGTAAACAATATTATATACAAGTTCTATTCCTTGGTTATATTATGATATCTAATTCTCTAAGATTCCTCGTGTGTATCAAAATAATGGATCAAAAATATCTTGATAAAGGACTAAGGCCTAAAATATCTTCACTCTAGCTAGCACAATCACTATCAAAAATAAAAAATGGACACCATTTTTGATACTAAAGCATTGTAAAGAATGTCAAAAAATATTAGAAAGAGTATTAAGAAAATATCAAAAGTTTATTGAGGAAGCGTACGAATAAAATTGTAAAAAAGATGATTCATTTGAAAATTCATAACTAATTTCAAAAACTTATGGTCCAAAAACATGAAACAATTTGGATTGGATTCAGCTTCCCCTTTCTTATTAAGGTAACTTAAGTTATAAATTTTTTTTTGAGGAATTGTAAACCTTAAGAAAGGAAAATCAACAATGTAAGAAATGCTACATAGTGAAGGGTTTGAATCCCATTGCTATACACATTAGTTGCCTAATTGTACCCAAGTAAGGAGTGTAATTTGAAATTTTTGAAAAGTTAATTTGGTAAACCTAGAATTTTTGGACTTGCAAGTAGTTTAACAATCTCAAGAAAATCAAAATTTCTCTCTCTATATTTTTTGTTTATATACTCTTTTTTACACTTTTTTTTAACACTTTTTCTTTTATTTTTATCAAGTGTAATAGTCTTTTTGACATATACAATTTAACAATTTTTTCAATATTTTCCCTGATACTTTTTTGGATTCAAAAGGGTCAAGAAATAAGAATTGTTGCTACATTTTTTTGATACTTTAATAAAAATAAAGTATCAAAAAATAGCCAAAAACTACACCTTATTTTGGTAGTAAGTGTCTATAGCTAGGAGACTAGAATGGAGAAGAGTTGGGATGATTTGAAGAGTCTCCACCAATAGGGATGGGATATATGGTGACCACTTTAGATTAGTGGCCTTTTTTTTTTTTATGGATTGGATCTTCCTTACACCCAAGGTGAACTACCCCTCACTTGTCCTCAAGACATCATGTTGAAATTTTGTATTTGCCATGCATTATATAATTTTGAATTCGTATTTGAAATTATATTCCAAATTTGATTACATTGTGCCAAGACGGACAATGGAGTAGCCAGGATTGGCTACCATGCCCATCCCCATCCCCACCTTGTTCAAGGACGTCAAGCCCTTTAATAGAGCCAAAAATTCTAAAAAGCTCAAACTTGTATTTTGCATTGAATAGAATTGCACACCCTTGCTAAACCTCCAACCAAGCTTGCATTCTCTTTGTAGGGGCAAAATTGAATATCTCCGATGAAGATACAATGTTTGTTTGAAAGTTTGTTTGTTTGTTTGTTATGTTGAGATCTCCTGGACCGTGAGTCCCCCGAGTGTGTGTTTGGTACCGTCGGAAAGCCCTCGGCGAGGAGGGGTGCACGGGCTTTGATTCATGGTGTTCCAACCTACGGCATGAAAGTTATTGAATTTTGAAGTTCCTATACATTAAAAAATTAGAAAATTATTTATTTTGTTGTTTTCCCGGACCGTGAGTCCTTTAATCACGTGTTTGGTATCGTTGGAAAGCTCTTGGCAAGGAGGGGCCTAGGCTTTGTTTTGTGGTGTTTTGACCTACGGTGTGAAAATTATTGACTTCTGAAGTTAAATATCCCCCTATGAAAATTTTTATTTTTATTTTTATTTTTATTTTTACGATAGGTATTGTTGGAAAGCTCTAGGCTATTTTTAAATTTTTTTTACATGGTTGTGCTTTAATTAAATTCTATTAATGTTATCTTTTACTTTTTAATCATGTTTGAATTTTGGAACCTTTTATTCTATCCTTGTTTTGGATTATTTTTGGATTTTTGCCCCGAGGAGATCACTCTTTGTAATTTTAAGCATACACCTGAGTTAAGAGGGTATTTAACATAGGGCTGTTTACCTTCATTTTAGTATATACACTACTTGTATTGTAGTACAATTTCAAATGACAAATAAAAATGTAAAATGCAACAATAGTTTTAAATATTCTAAATTCTATGCCATGTATTCTAAACACCCTAATATGGTGAATAATAAACATCATAGAAACATTTAATATAGTTATGGTACTAAAACTAAGAAAAACACCAATACTAGCAGTATAACATGAACAACATGAGAAATTGACACTCTAAAAACATTGTAGATTAACCCAAGAATATGACCTCTACTATAATATAAAGACTATATATTTTATTTTTACATATGCATTTACAATGGTTTTCAATTTAGAATCAAAAAATAAAAGAGTGTTTATTAAACACTAGTAAAAAGAAGATGATTCCAAACATTTACAAGTATATGTTCAAGTAGTTGAAGCAAATCTAGAGTTTATAGTGTCAAAGTATATAAAAGATTCCATGCAAATGTTGCACACTCTACACAAATTTCTTAATGGGTACTTTGTGTGAACACAAATCTCCATAGTACAACCTCATTGTAAATTTACAACTCAATTCTTTTGTCTTGGAACATTAGTTTTTTACATGCTGTTACATAATTGGTATACTTAAGGAAAGATTTGTATGTACAGGCTAGAATTATTTGATGGTAACAACAAATCTCCTAAAAAACATCCTTAAATTTACTAAATTGTGTAAGTTTTATCATTCAATTAAAAAACATTTGTTTACATCTATACTCATTGTACTACAAACTTTTTATATGAACCCTATTTGTAAAGGCTAATTTATTAATAAAAATTCCTACTAAATGATGTTTATACATAGCCTAATTTATATATAATAGAATATGTGACATTTCAAGAACCCTATAGTACTTCTACATATATATAAAATTTATCCCCTTTGAATTGAATAGACCCTATCTTTTAACTCACATAGTTTTCTAAAAATCGCGAGTAATCTCCCCGGGATTTTGCTTGATTATTTTTTTAATTTTTTTTAATTTTGCTTTAATTAAATTCTATCAACATTATCTTTTACTTTCTTAATTGTAGTATAAAGACATATATAATATATCTTTTTTTATTATTTATTTTAGAAGTGTATATATTGTAAAAAGAAGTCTAGACATTTTAAAATATATTTTTTTATTTCATTTTATTTTGTATTTTTCACATGGCGCCTAGATGTCAAGGTGGTTTGAGTTTATGTACTGAATGTGCTTGTGCTAGAGATCGTGTTGCTAGAGCTAGAAAAAGGGAATCTACACCTACATGTAGCACTATCTAGGACAACATCCATTCATTCGTTGAAAGTACTTCTTTCTTGAACTGTAGCAAAAACAATGAATATTGTGTATCCAGAAGTTTTAATATAAATTCCACAAGTGGATATAATTTTTAAATTTCTTTTGTCCCATTGCTCTAAATTACATTTCTACTAATGCTAATTAGTACCTACTAGGGTGGCCCGTGCCATTGCCACGATCTAAAAGAAAAGAAAAAAATATTTTTATTTCTTTAAAAGTCATAACAACTTTGAAATTCAATGAATTTTTTATTGTTGGTCCAAATGCCACAAAACAAAAATCATGTGCCTTTTGTTTGTTCCCCAATTTTTGTCATATTTTTGTCATGCTTTTATTTTCATATTTTTGTGTAAAACTTTATCATTAGTTTAATAAAAATCACAATGAACATGTATGAGTAAACATTTAATAAATGAAACTCATAGGTACTAATTAGCATTAGTAGAAATGTGATTTAGAGCAATGGGACAAAAGAAATTTAAAAATTATATCCACTTGTGGAATTTATATTAAAACTTCTGGATACACAATATTCATTGTTTTTGCTACAGTTCCAGAAAGAAGTACTTTCAACGAATGAATGGATGTTGTCCTAGATAGTGCTACATGTAAGTGTAGATTCTCTTTCTCTGGCTCTAGCAATATGATCTCTAGCTCGAGCACGTTCAATACGTAAACTTACACCACCTTGACATCTAGGTGCCATGTGAAAAATATAAAATAAAATGAAATAAAAAAATATATTTTAAAATGTCTAGACCTCTTTTTACAATATATACACCTCTAAAATAAATAATAAAAAAGATATATTATATATGTCTTTATACCACAATCAAGAAAGTAAAAGATAACATTAATAGAATTTAATTAAAGCAAAGTAAAAAAAAATTAAAAAAATAATCAAGCAAAAATCCAAAAATAATCCAAAGCAAGGATAGAATAAAAGGTTCCAAAATTCAAACATGATTAAAAAGTAAAAGATAACATTAATAGAATTTAATTAAAGCACAACCATGTAAAAAAAATTAAAAAATAGCCTAGAGTTTTCCAACAATACCTATCGTAAAAATAAAAATAAAAATAAAATTCTAATTTTCATAGGGGGATATTTAACTTCAGAAGTCAATCATTTTCACACCGTAGGTCAAAACACCACAAAACAAAGCCTAGGCCCCCTCCTTGCCAAGAGCTTTCCAACGATACCAAATACGTGATTAAAGGACTCACGGTCCGGGAAAACAACAGAATAAATAATTTTCTAATTTTTTAATGTATAAAAACTTCAAAATTCAATAACTTTCATGCCGTAGGTTGGAACACCATGAATCAAAGCCCGTGCACCCCTCCTCGCCAAGGGCTTTCCGACGGTACCAAACACACACCTGGGGGACTCACGGTCCGGGAGATCTCAACGTAACAAACAAACAAACAAACATCCAAACAAACAGCATATCTTCATAGGGGGATGAGTTTCATTTATTGAATGTTTGCTCATACATGTTCATTGTGATTTTTATTAAACTAATGATAAAGTTTTACACAAAAATATGAAAATAAAAGCATGACAAAAATATGACAAAAATTGGGGAACAAACAGAAGGCACATGGTTTTTGTTTTGTGGCATTTGGACCAATAGTAAAAAATTCATTGAATTTCAAAGTTGTTATGACTATTAAAGAAATAAAAATATTTTTTTCTTTTCTTTTAGACCGTGGCAACGGCATGGGCCACCCTAGTCTATCTTATTTCAAACAACCCTTTCTTTCCTAGGTGAAATTTTGCTAGATTTAACCTATAGTATGCTAATTTATCCCTCTAGAAATTGGCCTATAAAGCAAAATTAGAAAGGTGCCACACATCCAAAATAAAAAGAGTCTTGCAAGCTTGAAACAAATATTTACAATTTTTTCTTCTATAAACAATTCATTGCACACCAAGAGACTTATGAGACAAGGAAAAACATACCATCCACTTTTATGAAAAGTGACCATGTGTTCAAACAATATTAACTTCACATGATATTTGTAGAATGATACTCTTAATTAGTTACCATGTAGATTGTAGAGTACTGTACATGTAGGTCAATTTTATCCATTTATACCAAAATAGTTTACTTTTTGTAATTCAACAGTTCAACACACAAATAGGATTTTTTTAATTTTCAACTCTTCATGAGGATACTCCTAATTTTGGATTGATCCTACATAAATGTGTTCCTTTTTCTATTTTTTCTCAAGAACTATTTTTTAGATTTCTAGAAATAGTTGCAAATAATTTTCTAAATTTTGACATTTTCCAAATATTCTTGAGTTATTTACAAAATTGACCTATACGTAGGGGGCAGGGAGCCCTCGCTCGGCCACTTGGGTAAAACGCTGTAATTTTTTATTTTTTACACAAATTTTTTTTGCAAATTTTGAATTCATATTTGCAATCAGAGACCGCAAATTAGCTAGGAGGTGATGAAAGTAGGGGTGATCACGGCCCAAACTAGGGGGGCTTTTTGTTTTGATTGCACCTCTGGTAAAACATGGTAAGGCCGAGCGAGGGGGCCAATCCACCCGGATCCACGTAGGTATTGTGACTTCTGGGAAAGGTAAACTAAGAATCAGGGGGGTAGGCAGCCCTGGTGACGGAGATTCCAGCGAATCTATTCAAGCCTTTCGGCCCGGGAAATTCGTCTGCAAGTGGAGTCCGGAAGTGTAGCTAGACTGGATCGAAGGCCTCACCTCCGCCCCTTTGCTTTCGTTACGCATTCATCAAACTGATTAAGGTACTCCGGAGTACAATTTGTATGAATGTCGGTCCACAGAATAGTTACTGGAAAGCTTTTCTTCTCGTAGTTCCAAGCTCCTGAACACCTCCCTCACTAGATCGATTTGGCTTTCGATTTGGTTGGTGCAGTCCGGAAATCAGCTAGCAAGCGTTTCGAAAACCGACCTGCAAGTGCAATTCGGAGACTTGGTAGAGCGAGGGTGACGAAATGCAAGCTTTGGAGGCGATGATGTTTTGCCAGACAGTGGAATCTTGCAGGAGGGGTCGGATTGCAACTTCTGAAACCTGACCTTCTTGTTTTGTGTGTCTCCCGCGCGTGATGGAGTTGACGTCTTGATGTTCAGAAATCTGTCTACACCAGTTCAATTATACCGACTTGTTTCGTTTAATTGGCGAGTGTGAAGGGGATGATGACGATGAGATTTGTAGTGGGTACAGTGCTTCTGATTCTGTGTTGCAGCAGCTCGGTTACGAAGGTGCGGGGTGATGCTTCAGTGAATGGTTCAGAGGATGCTTTGGTGACGTTTCTTTCTCCGCCCTCTGATTGTGAGACCCTGCTCCCCGTGAAATCTTGTTCAATTTTGGACTAGGGCAGCGATTTCCATGAAGCCTACTGCAGAAATTGCTGGATTAGTGGATGCCAAATTCGTTCAGTTGGCAACAATGAATTCGCAAATTGACGTAGCTTTCCAGAAGTCCGTCTGAGAACTTCGATGTACTGTACGGTGCACTAGCTAGTCCACTCCTAGTTTTGAAAGCAGCTTTGTGCACTTGTATGTCGCAGTTTTGGCACTCTTGAACGAATTTTAATCATAGTGAAGTGCGTTAAAAGAATGCACATGCATTTAATGCTAGTGAAACCCTATTTAGGGTAGCACTTTCTGTTTAATAGGAATTACTTAGGTTAATTTCCAGATTCGGGAATGACTGAAAACGTGCAACACTGGGTGCACAGCTACGAGCACTGCAGGGTGTAATGCGCTTTGCTCCAGATGTTTCCGATATCGCTTTCGACAGAGTTTTATATGCTTCTTCTACCTTCTTCAACTACACGCTGGATTGAGCTGCTGTGTATTTTTTAAATTTCTGTATGGCAGTGTATGCAATGAAGCAGCTGTGGAACGCATGGAACAGAACTCCAGGTGTGCAGACCAACCTGGCGGGATGGAACCCCCTTTTGAACGACTCCTCCATGACGCCGTGCGTCCCAGACAGTCCCTGGCGAGGAGTCTTTTGCAACGCCAGGCTGAACGTTTCGGCCTCAGCTTGGGATCTCGACATTGTGGGCTTGTAAGGGAGATCATTTGCTGACCCATTTGGATTGATCCTATTGTGGAAAGTGATATTCAAATGTGGACAAATTTCATCTGTATGAACCTCTGCATGAACCCCTTCAGGAAAACTGTTGAACTGAGCATGAGGCCAAGTCTTGGCTTCTCGGTCCTTACACGGACTTTGCCGTGTTGAGGGTGTTTCGTAATTTGGGGTTGTTTTCTTTTTTCGTGGATTTGTGAAGGAACTGATTAGTTTTGTCTCATTTTGGCGTGCGTGGTGTCAGGTTGTTAACGAACGCTTCCCTCTCGGGCACTATTCCAGCAGGCATTGGAAATCTCAGCAACTTGGTGACCCTGTGAGTTGAGAGGAGCTTTCTCACATGAAACTGGGTCATTTATTTGGCAAAACTAGGTCATAACTTCCTTGGTAGACGCTCCAGAACTGTTAGATTGTTAAATGTAGAACTCATGACTAGCATGAAAGGTTGAAAAATCTTGAAGTAGGGAACTAGTTATGCTTGCCTGAATTGCCTGATTTTTCATGGTGTGCAGATCACTAACAAACAATCCTGATTTGACTGGCCCTCTCCCCATTGAAATGGAAAACTTATACAGCTTATATAATATGTGAGCATTTTTCAAAGCGCAGTAACATGTTTTCATTGCTCATTGTTCTATTTTCATTGTCAGCTGATCTTGTGACTTGAATTAAGCACACGTGCACTAACCAGATTTAGATGGTGCACCGTACCCACTTCTTTGCTTTGAAACATGCGACTCAACACAAATGTTTTTGTCAGGGATTTACATGGAAACAGTATCACAGGGGGGATTCCCAATTGGAGCCAAGATGCATTTGTCTTTCTTCAGAACGTGTGAGTTTGTTTTTGTATTCATCAAAATGCACATCAGATAAGAGGAACGGGTCATGTATACCCGGTTTTATGCTACAATATTTAATGCTTCACAGTAATGGAATTTCTCGAAAGTGATTGAAGGTTAATCAAAGCTTTTTCAAGTTTCAGTTATCTAAATTGAGCATTTAAGGATGAAAATTTTATTTGCATCATCTTGACAGAAACCTAGGTGACAACCAGATGACTGGGGGGCTCCCTACAAACGAAAGCAAATCATTTCAAGCAGTGCAAACTTTCAACCTTTCTTATAACTTGTTTTCTGGGGACTTTGGAGCCGTAGAACTGATCGGCTATTTTCTCAAAGTGGTGTCAGTGTAAGAGTCATTACCCATACCTTATTGTTAATCTCCTCTTCATAATGATGAACTCTGTGCAATGGTTATTTTCTTTGACAGTAGTCGAAAGTTAATTTCTTTCATTATTGACGGCCATCTTCATTTTAAAACATGCAGGGATCTGTCTCATAATAGTTTCACTGGAGCTATGCCCTACTTGGTTAATTATACGCGGTATGGAGAAGAAAATCCTATTACAGGACCTTTATCTTATTTGTAAGTAAACAGTCTTTCTTTGCTGATTTGCGGAGATTTGAAGAAAATAATTGCACCATGGATCATTTCATGTTTTGCTAAGTTAGCCGAGATTCTGATGTCATGAGTTAACATACAAATTGTGATGTACAGGGATATTTCAAGCAACAAATTCAATGGATCTCTTACCAAAATATCTGGACACAAAACCCTTCAATACTTGTGAGTGCAGGATTCTACCACATGAATCTTGCCCACAATTCATCACACCATTGTCAAAACATTATATCCACATTTGTTAGAATGAGACAATTTGTTCACTGATATTATCCTTGACCCTACATTTAGATGATAATAAGTGTTCAATATTGAGGGGATTTGGTAATTGAGATTTTTAACATATTAATACATTTATAAACCTTTCGTTCTCTAAAGATTGAATCGCTCAGAAATCTTTAATTCATTTAATTTGTCTCAATTTAACGAATATGGCTAACCATAAGTCTCTCCATGTTAGTACAGCTGAATGTCGGTGGTACTAATTTATGCTTTGCAATTGCTTTACCTGTGATGTGATCAAGCAGCAATGTCAGCCACAACGAGTTTACAGACAGCCTTAATCCGGAATTGTTAACTGATGTTCCTACATTGACAACGATGGATCTTTCAAACAATCTCTTCACCGGCTCCATTCCCAATTTGGCCGCCTTGGCAAGTTTGCAGCTTCTGTAAGTCAATTTGCCGTCTGCTACACTATCAAGAAATTCAATTGAATCTTATATCAATTGAAATTCTGTTCCATTTGTGTAAAAAAAATAATTAAAATTAAAATCTTATATTAATTGATTATTGTTGAGCTTACAAGCTTACCTGCAATTCAATGAGCTGTGCAGAGATCTGAGCAACAACAAATTCAATCCTGGGCCATTCCCGAATTGGACTGCAGACCTTGACAACCTCCACACTCTGTAAGTTCCAAAATGTGGTGCCCAGATAGACATCATGTGTTAAATGTCACCTGGATTCTCAAATTTCAGGTGTTGCCCTTAAAGTATGTTTGCACTTGGTGTTAAAAGAGTGTTGTTAATGAGGGTCTTTGGAACAAATTTGGAACTACTTCTGAACCTTATTCACATGATTGTAAACATCACCCTTAACACTAAGTGCAAACATACCTTTAGTCATGTGCATTCTTCTTAGATTGGTTTTGGGTTTAGGATACCACTTGCCTCTCCTTAACATGTTTAGGAGTATAGTTTGTAGAGACATGTAGAGTTGCGGAGAGATGTTTGAGTATAAGAGTCAAATTTGTTGTTGAGATCATTTTTCATGAATCTTTGTGTATGTTTTTTTTCTTATGCTTTTATTTAAAGTGGTGTGTGTAACTCTATTGAAGGGAGAGTAGACAGTTCCATTTCCAGTCAAACATTCAAGACCATAGTCATTTTAGCGAAGTCAATTTGTTTTATAATTCACATGTTAAATGAAGGCCAACTAAGTGTATGTATAGATGAGTTTGTGGTATTTGGGATCAATTTTGGAGTTGAGGCCAAGTACCTAATAGTTTTGGTGTATACTATATGACCTAAATTAATCACCATGAGTTATATATCCTAATGTGTGCAGAAGATTGCAAAATGCCTCGTTGATTGGTGATGTCCCTACATTTGTTTTGGCTACCTTCAAGAGCTTGCAAATGCTGTAAGTGTATCCCCAAATTTACTTTCCATTCTCTCCACTTTCAAGTCTAAAACACATCAATGTAGCAAGTGATTTATGTAACCTATATTTGGAGCATTGCGCAATGGTTGTCTAACTATACAACCCTATCTAATTGCATTGCTTTGACAATATATGCCGTCACATATATTACTAGAAGTGTATGGTAAAAATACTCGAAAGGCATCAAAACTAGGTGGTTCCTATTGTTGTACAATAAATATTTTTATTGGATATTGGTGGTAGTTGAAAGAGGATTGTAGATTCTCTTAGAATGCACTCTTTGGACTCTATGAATAAACTATTAATTTTTAAAGTGCTCAAAATAGATGTGTACCTAAAATCAACCCTAGGCTCTCATATATGTATGGTGGCCCTACATTTTAGGCAAGAATTTAGATGGGAAGATTTCACAAGCAAGCCACAAATTTTAAGAAATGTTACTACAGAGACCAATTGCATTTGATGTGGACTTTTTTTACTATGCAAACCATTTTTTTTGCAGGGCTCTAGATGACAACCATTTCACAGGGACATTGGATTTGAACACCATGTTGGCTGTACCCAATCGAAGTCAAAGCCTTCAACTGGTAACCCTCACAAACAACAACATAAGCAATGTTGCCTACTCTAGCCGAATTGTCAATCTTAACATCAAGTTCAAGTGAGTGATATGAAGTTTTGAATACCCTCAACTCTTGCAATGTTAAATGTTTTAAATCCCCTCTAATTAGCACTGTGTGATGTAATTATCCAATTGTATATTGTTCTAGAGGGTTTTAATTCATATGACATTTAGTAGCTTTCATGTCCATTGCCTTTCTTTCGTGCACCTTGCTGGTCACAGTAAGCCTTTACTTAACTAATGATGTACTGTTAGATATGAGATATTCTACACCAACTACTTTAGAGCCACTTGAGGCAATGACATAGTGGATGTTATACTTAAGGTAGTTATTCAATTAAATACTAATTAAAAATAGGTCCATGAAATGGCAGTTTGTTGGGCAATCCATATTGCGACAATTCCACAGCTGCAAATAATGATTTGACACGTTGTGTTTGCCAGCAACAATGCATTGATACTCGTAAGTTGGTTGATTGCTGAAACTTTACCTTTGTGGCTTTGTGCAAAGGACTCATTTTTAGGAGTTTTGAACAATTTAGAGTATAAATTACTACTCTCTCTATCCGAATTGAAAATAAATAAATAAATATCAATTTCATTAATCATATTGTGAAAAACATAATTAAGAAAGGTTTCAAATTTTATATCATTAGAGTCAATGAAGAACATTCACTATTGAATGTGTTCATTACCACCTTAATAAATTTGAACATTAAGTAAACCCCTTACATGACCTATTCAAGAAAGTATGAGGTTCAAAGTGGATTCTTATTTTAAGATAGAAGAAGTATTAGCCTACTAGGCATTCAAATCTCACATATTGATGCTCTACATTCAATTATTTTATCACATATAATCATCCATGATAATTTATATTTGGCTTGCACAAAGCACTAATTTAATGAATACTCACTTTGAAATTTGTCATATTCCTACCTTTTTATCACAAGAATCCACAAATTTATTTTGAGACAAAGGTTATAGTAGGTTATGTGTACTTCATACAATCAAAGATTGCTCATGTTTTCTATATTGGTGCTTAATTCTTTTCAATTTCTTGTGTGGCAGAGGGTGTTGCAAGTAGTAACAAAAAGGTCATCATAATTGCAACTGTGATTTGTGGATCATTGTTGGCAATTTTTATTTCCATCTATGGTTTGTTATTTTGGCGGAGTAGGAAAGAGAAATATCAACTCTTACTTGGAGCCGAGCAAAGTAAGAGAAGTTCAAACCTATTGAGAATTTTCACTAGTAGAAATCTTGTCATCTTTTAGATACTACAAAGTTCTCCAACTTGTAGGCTAGTGACCTAGTATTGTATCTAAGGGCTCGCTTCCATGTAAAATCAAAGCCGGAGAAGCCCACCAATCAATGATGGAATGGGAGTTTGGTTTTTCTAAAGTCTGCATTTGAGAATCCCCATTCCAGTGTTGATCAATGGGTTTCACTAGACCCAACTTCACATAGAAGCCAACCTTACAAGAACTTAGGCTTCTAACTCTCCATAAAATGTTTTGATAATATCCACAATTATGATTTGCTGGTATCCATTGGTAGGCTCATTGTGTGTTTGTTTTTATATCAATTTTGAGTGCAGAATTTGCAGAGTATGAAGTAAAGCCCACCATATATACCTTCAGTGAATTGCAAGCCATTACAAGAAACTTTAGCACAAAATTGGGACAAGGAGCTTTTGGTTCTGTTTACAAGGTCTATCAACAAAACATTGATAGAAAAAATAAAAAATAAATTGCTTCAAAGCACATTTTAGACAACACCAAAGTATTTTGAAAATTAGATGGTTTCAAGAATTTTAGATTGTTTTTAAGAATGTTCTACATGATTTATAGTAAGGACATCCAATGCATAAGTAGGTCTTCTCAAAGGAAAATTTGAGAGGCTTTTACATGATCCTTGCAATCGTAGGGAAACCACTCATGAATTATGAAGATGATTCTCTACACAATGTTGTAAAATTTCTTTTGTCTAAAGTCTAATTTTATTAAAAAACACAATTGTCAAACATTATTTTTTCTAGTGGAATATAGCATTCATTGACGTGCAATTTCATATGTCCGTGCAGGGAACTTTACCCAATGGGTCTGAGGTGGCTGTGAAGCAACTGCACACAAAGTCTCAACAAAGCTTGGATGACTTTCTCAATGAGATTATTCTGGTTGCAGCTGTGAAGCACAGAAACCTCGTGAAATTGAAAGGATGTTGCATTCGGACAAACCAACGACTTCTGGTGTACGAGTATGTCGAAAATGGAGACCTGGAGCAGTTTTTATTTGGTAAAACTTGCATCAAAATTCTTCAACTTTGCTATCTCACAACATAGGTAATCGTAAATGTATGTGCAATGAGTTGAGGAACTAAGAGTTTCAATTTAGTAATAACACGTGATGAAACTTCTTGAAGCACACAAACTTGGTCTGGTGATGGAGTTTGGTGTTGTGTTTCTTTTGTACTAATTTTCTTTTAGTTAAACCTTCCTCTAACACCAACCTTCTACAAACTACCCAAGGTTTACTTTATGATTATCTCTAATGGTTGTCTAGAATTGGTTTGTAATTAAAATTAACTTCATTTGACATTGTGTATGTAGGGCAAGAGAACATTGGAAAGAAGGATAATTGGTCACTACGCAAAAACATATGCTACGGAGTGGCTGAAGGCATCCATTACTTGCATTTTGCGTCCCAACCAAAGATCATCCATCGGGACATAAAGGCATGCAACATCTTGCTTGACATCAACTTGGAGCCCAAAATTGCAGATTTTGGTTTAGCTTTATTGTATCCACAAGAAGAGAGCCACATCATGACAATCCATGTGGCAGGCACTAGGTGAGCATTGTTTCTTTTTTATTTGTAAGGTTTAAGCTAGCAACCTACAACTTATTTTAACCATGTTACCTGAATTGATTCATGTGGTTCTTGCCTAAAAGTTTACTATTTTGACATGAGAATATGAGAGGGTTGTTTATAAGTACACCTATAATTATTATTTAGAAGAATCATAGTTTATTCAAATGACATCCATTGTGTGTGCTCAAAGAATGTAGAATTTTATTTTCATTCGTCAACATGGTCTAACAAAAAACAAAAGAGTTTTATAATATGAAGTGTGTGAAAATGCTCATTAGAAATCTTCTGGTGTACTAAGGTTAGTGGACAATTACAAGAAGCACTTGTTGATTTTTAGTGTCTTCATTGTGTTTTAGTGATTTTTGTCTTGGAATACTTTGAAGTTGGAAGAGTAATTTCAGAAAATAAAATACCATATGGCCAATGTACAAACCTTTAAGAAGATTGTACTACGCAAATGCATAGTATAGAATGATTCTTGAAGTCGAAGAACTTGTAAAGTGCAAAATTTCAAGAAAATAAGTACTTTGACATTTGAATTTGTAAAATGTAGGAAAATAACGAAATAACTAAAATGAAAATTGATCATTTGTAACCTTTCTATAGAAATTTTTATTCACACAAAGAATTCTTATAAAAAAAATTCTACTTTCCAAAATGCATACAAAAAGACACTCTACAAACTAGTAGACAATGTAAGATGAAGTATTTCAAAAGTTTATTCTTCTAGCAGGCCATCACCTATTAAAATTTCACCTTCAAATTCCTTAGCATGGATACTCAACTTAGTATTCTAAACCCCTAAAATTAGAAGTGTGATGTAATTTTGGAATTGATATTTTCTATCAAAATAATTTCAGAAACTAATTTTATAAATTAGGATAAATTGAAAATAATCATATTGACCTTTTCTATAAATTTTAGCTACATTGGATCATTACTTCTAAAGTTATGTTTGAAAAGATCCTCTAGGACATAGGGCTCATGTGACAATAAAATAGGCCAAATCATTCTTATAATTGCTCTAATTTTCAAGTCTATCATAGGGGATCATTCTTGAAATTATGGAACCACATGGTAAATAAAGACAAGGATATCACTTACATTAAGAAAAATATATAATGCCACTAGAACTAATATAAATTGATGAAAAACAAAACTTCAGATATATTTAAATAATATTTAATTCACATGAAGTCTTGTTGAAATATATTCATTTTATATTTAATTTGTACAAATACTTTTTTTTTATCTCTCATGGTATGAAAATTTCAAAGAAAATGGTCCCTTTGAAAAATTATTGCTCAATAGTAGGCATCAAAGGTAGTATACACTCCATAACTATCAATGTGTCCACAACTCCACATAACACAATTAATAGAACCACCTCTATTAGACTAGATTTTAGGTTAGAACTATTTTTTCTACTTGTTGAGACCAAAATTGTGTTTGGTTTAGGGTCATAAAAAGCTTCCTAGAAACAATTGGAATAAGTTATGGTTTGGAGTGGATATTGGATTTAAATGCAAACTTGCTTTATGCAGAGGCTACTTGGCACCGGAGTATGCCCATTTGGGACATCTAAGTGAGAAAATAGATGTATTCAGCTATGGCGTTTTGCTACTTGAGATTGTAAGCAAAAGAAGAAATATGCAAATCAAATCACCAGAATCTGACTATTTTTATCTTCCAGATTGGGTAAGTTTTCTCTTAACAAAAAACCACATCAAGAGTGTTAAATACTTGTCCATCTATCCTTAACTATAGTGGGAAAATTATTGATTATTCTTTTGATGTTTTTTTAATTTGATTCTATAGAAAACATAAGACAAAAGGAATTGTTGAACATGTAGAAACTCACACTGTAAATGTTAGGGACTTGTTCCCATTGTTCATCAAATCTTACAAATCTTACTTTCATATCACCCTGGAAATATGATTCTTTGAGATATTGTACAAACAATTGCTTAAACTAACCCAAAGAAGATACGTGAGTTCTTTAAGCCAATAAATCATTCTCTAAGTTACATTAAATAGTATTTCACGGCTATAATTTCACTTAATATATGAAGATTTAGCATCACCTTTTTTAAGACATGAGCACCTATTAATAGCTGGGTCTAAAAATCAACATCTCAAGTACGGACATGGATGGCAAAAGATGGATTTCTTAAATCTTTATAGTGGAAGAAGCCATTAAATAGATGTCTAGCTATCATTTTGTGTCTTCAGCATTTTGCATACACTACACCAACATGTATTGTGCTTAATTTGTAGAGACACTACCATCAATAACTCTCAGAATAACTACTACTTTTGAAGTGAGTATCTCACTATTTTTGAACCAAAGTTTCTTTGCATGTCAACGTGTCTTCTCTTCTAAATGGAAAGAAAAAGCCATTATGCCTTTATCCAAATTCTAGTTAGTTTTTGCTTACTTATAGTAAACAATCCGCTTTGCTTACTCACATGTTAAAAAAACTTTTAACCCCTGAGTTCCCCACAACTTCAAATCTAGCCTCTCCAAATTGAAAGATTGCCCAATTTGACTACTAAAGTTTTTTCAATAGTACAATCAAATCATTTGTCCTTTCATTTGTGGCTCCAACTCTATCTCTAATCCCAATTAGTACACTCAATTATTAAAGATCTTGTGTTGGGTGACAATTTGATTGGAATGAGTTCCAAAGGGTCTGGATTTTGATAAATTTTTCCTAGGCACTAAAGGATTAATTGCCATTCCTCTTGTAAGGTATCACTCTAATGCTACTAAAGAATGTGATGTGATGTGATAGGCATGGAGTCTATACAATGAAGAAAGAATCAAAGAGCTTATAGACCCCACACTAGAGCTTCAACCAAGAGAAGAGATGGAAGTGCTCAGAGTCATCAACATAGCCTTGTTATGTGTACACAATGCTGCAGAGAGACGTCCAGACATGAAGGCGGTGATGGCCATGTTACATGGTGGCATGGATGTAAAGGTTGCACACTTGGTTCTTGAACATGAGAGTGAGAGGTTACGACCTAACAAACTTAGCACAGATCTCACAGACACATCAACAAGCTTGGGAATAAATTCCTCATTGATAAGTAGGGATTAATGTAAAGGATTTGCACCTAGTAATTACCAAATAAGCATTTGAGTTTGGTTTCCTATTGTTGACATATTTGAAGTAATGATAGACCTAGTTCGAAGTTCCAAAAAAATTCTAGATTTTTTTTTTATGCATTTTTTGGATACCAATTGGATAAGAACTAAATAGACAAAAGATGAAACAATGTTACTATAGTGGGAGAAGATGAGACTAATTGCATCATTGAACTCTTCTCTATGCTCTTCAAGTATCACATAGGCAAATCAATGGTTTATACAAATTTTTGATTCAATTAGTTGAGATTGGGATATGGCGAGATGTAGGTACAGACAAATTAGTATGAAAGTATCATGATCATTATAGTTGAGTGTGTGATTGATGCTTTGCATTAGAAAATTGAAGTAGGGCAAAACTAGCCATTAGCTTCTATAAGATCATAATTTGAAATTGCATTGGAATCCACTACACCTAAAAACTTCAATATGAACATTGTGAAAGGAGAGACAACTATAAATATATACTCTTTACCTAGCTAATTATATATACAAAGATTTATAAATTAATTTTACAATGTTCTTTATCTACTAGATCTTGTGCATGAATATCAACCAAAAGAATGTGAAGAATATGATTTCTAAAGTAGTGTTGATTCAATTAGAAGATTTTTCTAGTTCAATCAATTTTGAATTGTCAATAATAGGATTGTTCAAAATGCTCTCAATAGAAAAAAAATTATGTTTTAGGTCATGGATTTTAGGTGACATCCTACTTAGCAACATGTGCTTTTATGTCAATAATAACCTCCAATATGACATGAAAATACAGATTGTTATATTGGATGTCACCTAAACTTTCTTACCTAAAATATGGATTTTTTATAGTGCTTCTTGAACTGATTGACTTCGGAGCACCACTTGCTAGGTCATTGCAAGAAACACCATCTATTTCCCATAGCGTTTTGGAAATGGACGCTTTTTTCTTTGGGAGTACTATTTAATTTTAAAAAATTTTAAAAATATATAAAAAATATGTCCAATGTATATACTTTAAAGAAGAAGGTACCCTATGAAGGAAAAGCTTAGGAAAATTTTCTAAGTAGGAGAACTAGAAAAGTGGAAAATCTCATGAAAATGGATGTAATTACATTTTAATCTGTAAAAAATAAGAAAATTTATTTTTCTTAAATCTAAAAATTTTCTATTTGGGAAGAGTTGATGGTGATGACATTTCACCAAAAAAATAATCTTATCTCCATTATCAATAGTCAGAAATTGCATGCAATGGGAGCCCTATTGCACGCATGTGGAGGACATAAAATAATGTATTTTTAGATTTCCTTTGGTAGGAATATGTTTTCCTACTATGCAAATTCACCATGAAAATTTCAACTTTAGATCATTAAATTTGGGTACTCCTAATGTAGTAAAAACCCCTAAACCTCAATTTGTGACAAATTAATAAAAATTAATTTTAAATATAAAATGATTTTTTTTAATTTCTAAAAAACAAGGGGTGTAAAAAACATCAAGTTAGAGAGGTCCAATAATTATTTCATATTCTCTAATATTTTAATTCAAAAGTTATAGCAAACAAGAATGTCACTCTAATTGTGACGGGAAATAGGACCGTTGCTTCTTGCAACCACCCTGCTCCACTTGATTACATTTTGCCTTCTAAGAACAATATATGCAACAACACTAGAGTTACTTGTTGCCTCTCTCTTGATGCAAATTTGAAACTCATTGTCAATATCATTTTCAACATCAAGAGTTTCTTTGTCCAATATTGTTTTTTCTCTATCTCTTTGAATTGATGTTGTATGATTCAATGCAATTAGTATTAGCATGGTTGAACATTAAGCTTTTGGGACTTTCCTCCCCCACATTGAATATGTTGCTAGCAAGTATGTAGATTTTGTTGCATGATAGCTATATTTCATTCCTTGACAAGACCATACACTAAGACTTCCATTTTTTTTAACAAAACTAACAACATAATTAACAAACATGTGCTACAATTCTTTTTAATGAGATCAATGTGTGTACTCGAGGCATTCAACATTGTTGACACGAAGCTTTCAAGTATTAGCAATCAACAAATGATAAACAATGTTGTTCAACTCATAATGTTATATTTCACATGATATTCACCAAATGCTTTAATAAAAGCTTGTCTCTACACTTCAACTTTGTCTCAAATATCAATCTTGAATTCAAGGATAATTTTAGGCTTGTAAAGTAAGACCACAACTTATTCAAACCTTGCCAAACCTCAAGCTTAGCCTTCTTCAAAACAATAGATTCAATAAAGTTTCTAGACTTAGAAGAGATGATATCATTGTAATCAAGGCTTTTTTTTGGCTTTCTAGTGCCAGATTGCACCAAAAAAAATAATGTGGCTAAAAAGCACTACAAAAAATGCCAAAAAACTTGGATGAAATATCACACAACTTTGAAATTTAAAAAGAAATTAGATGAAATAACCTAATTATGGATGAAAACCATACCATACATTCAATAAATAGATTAATGTTGCAATTCGGAGCACCATTGTAACATTTTATACTGCCACTATGGCACTTCTTCAAATATGAAAAAAAAACCTTGATTGTAATGTTTTTTGAGTCCCTTAGCAATGTCAATGGCTAGAAAAGCTATATTGTATGTGCTTCATTATACGATGGGTTTTTAGGCACATTGTTTGATTTACCTAACAACTTGTCATCTATGAAGGTTAAGACATTTCTCCTATGTCTTCTAGTTGAAAATAGGACTTGAAGTTGATCTACAAATTCAATATTACTTGCTTTTGGAGTTTCTTTTGTTATAGAGGGCTACAACGGATTGGAAGTGCATGATGGTAATGAACACAATTGTATACAACCTTAATGACTCAAATAATTTGGACTGAAGAAAGAGGAAGGTGGATCAATTAAAGAACTAACTTCTAAGTAACCTAATCATTGATCATCAATCCTATAGTACAACCCTAACCTATATATAGTTTTAATTCATATAGGCATGAGTGGCATACTATATGTCCATCGTTCCCCCTTAGTCTAAGGTTGCTAAAGTATGAGCAAGGAGCAATGAGTGTTGAGCGTTGAACAACAATCAATGAGCAGTGAACACAAAACATTATTTTATAAATGAATATGTGAAAATATTAAAACTTTTCAACTTGAGGTACCTATGTCCGTGGTTTATAATGTTCAATACAATTTGGCTATAAATGAGTCTAAAGAAGATGTATGCAAATGAATGGATTTTGGTGAACTTTTATTAATTGACTATGTTGGATGAAATACATCTATTTTCAATTGCATTGAATGATGAATGATTGTTGTATGAGACTAAAAAAGGCCCCATTCTTCTTGTTATTTTTTTTAATTTTTTAATTTTTAATTTTTTAATTTAAATAGAGAGCTCTTAGGATCAAAGAAGTCATTTTTTAGTATCAAAGGATCTTTGGTCTATTAGTGTTTTTTTAAAATATGGTTACAAAAAAAATTCTAAATTTTCTTCCAAAAAAATTACTCTTAAAAAAAATTCATGACATGGCACCAAAGAGCTATTTCTTCATGCCAAAAGACTCTCTTTATTTTTTGAGGAGGACTATTTTGAAGTTTTTTTATTTTTGTGAAGGTCTCTTTAAATCAAGGGAAGACTCTTTGGTATTGAAGAGCCATTTCTTGGTGCCCAAGGCCTACACTAAAGCTTTCACGATATGTATCATAAAATCATAGAGTTTTTTGCAAATTCCAAAAATATAGGGAAGCTTTGACTTTCTCTGTTTTTCAAATTGTAGAATTTGGTGTAGAATTTTGTGAGGTAGCAAAGCTATGACTTTAAGGAAAAAATTCATAAAAATTAATGTGTGAAAATTTTTAACACCCTACTAAGTTTCAATTCCAATATCTTGCACCAAAATGTCAAAGTAGCCTCTAAAAGTAAGTCTCAATTCCGATACCTTGCTTCGTAGTGTCAAAGTAGCCTCTAAAAGATTTAGTGAATAAATTTCCAAGTAGTGAAAATAACTTCCAAAATTAGATTTTAGCTTCCCAAGCTTTATGCCATAGAAGTCCAAAAGAATGAGACACTTTGAAAGATTCATCTTTAGTCTTCCAAAATTCTAAAAAAAAATCTTAAATAGTCCCAAATTGTTTATTGAAGCCCAAAAGCAATGAAAAGAAATTTAAAAATTCAACTAAATGCAGACAATAGACCACAACCAACTAAGCCCAAATAGATTGAGTAGATGGGTCTACGGAAGATTTGGATCAAGCCAATGAGAGGGTGCCACCTCACCAAGTCCTACTGGAGGCCCAGCTAGTATTAGCTTGTCATATGATAATAGACTGATTACTTAGGTGACTGTGAGCCCTCAATTCGTCACCTAGGACTTATTATTTATTCTTTTGGATTTTTGGAAAATATAGTGTAAAAAATAGCATAAAAAATCTCAAAAAAAGTATAAACCAAAATAGGTATGTTACATGCCAATATAGTATTTGGTCATGTTTTGAATGTTTTTATCCAACTAGGTTGAAATCCTGCTTGTAAATAAATTAGAAAACTGCAAAAATTCAAATAAAATCCATCTTTGATAGATTTACTTAAAATGGCCCTCACCTATTGTGTATGTGATGAAGTTGACTAAAATAAATTTGAGAAAATTTGGCAAGAACCCTACAATCTAGTTTCATAGTTAGGTTTCAAGTTCCCAATCAATTTCTTTTTTTGTGAAAATCTAAATTATTAGCTCACAAGTTGGAAAACATGGCAACAGATCAATGGAGGGAATATACAACCAAAGGATGGTGTTTCAAGATTGAAATCACACTAAAAACTCAATAACGCAGTTGCTTAGCAAAGGTTCTTTTTTGAGTGAAAGATTCCATGAAACCCGATGATTGAAGGATGGGATGAGATTTTACTCTCCTTCGACAATTATATAAGGCGTAGATTTGAGTTTACGCAACTTTTGTAGAATTTAATGGAAGTTCCCTCAAAAAGTTTCGAATTTTTTTGATACCCTAAAGATGCCTCTCTAATTAATCAACCACTTTAATCTTCAACGGGAAATTCTTAGAAATTATTTAAGTTGTGATAAAATCTCATTAAAGATTAGAGTAGTTTCTTTTAATTTATTAAAAAGCTCCAACAAGTCTTAGAACATTTCAATAGCCAGAGGTATCTAAACTCTAAAGCAAGAAGATCCTCCCCAAACTAATAAAACTAAATATTACAATGAAGTTTAGCTAGCATTTTGAATGCCAACGGAATTGGAATGAGGTCCAAATTAGGTCTTTTCTTACTCCCTTACACCTACTACAAACCTTAAGCTACTTACTTTTTCTCATAAAAATCAAACTCCAAAAATTGAATTCTTACCTTTTTTGGTCGTTAATTTGGAGCTAGAATTTGTTGAATTTATAGCTTAAGAGAAAAGGGTGGGAGATTGTTTGATATTAAAAATGGACTTTTAAAACTAATGGTGCAATTCATTTGTGATTTGGAATTAATCTCCAAATTTTAGAAAATAAACCAGTGCAAAAAGTAAAAAATGGTTAGATTCAAATGAAAATCCGAAGTGATAACATTACCATGAGAAAATGAGAAGAGGTGAGTGCCCTTAGAAGAGTGTATGTGGTCACCCATTTCTCTCTCAAAACACCCTTTATGGCCATTACTTCGGCACACGACCAGGTTGTCCATTTATTTGAATTTTTGTCCAAGTTGCTAAATATGTATATTGTGGAGCATTTAAAGCTCCTATTTTGTGTTTTTGTTGAAGTTTTGAAGGACTTTGGGGTTCCTTCAAGATTTTTTAACCTTTTGTGTGTTTTCTCAAAAAAAATTGTACACTTGTTGATGTTTTGTTGAGATTGTTTTAGAGGTTTTCTAACACTTGTATTAATCCTAGAGGATTTCTTCCCTAATAATTGGTGTTGCTGCTTAGAAAAGGTCTCTGGTCCTTATTTTAAATATTTTGTTGAGTTTTTAGAGGTTCTCAAATACTTCTACTAATCTTAGAGGATTTTTTCCTTTACAATTGATGATATTGCTTAGGGAAGGTTTTTAGTGCTTGTTTTTATTGTATTTTGTGTATTAACATCTTTGTACTAAGGTGTTGGTGTATTTCTAGTTTGTACTAACCGTTTATATTGACCCATTTCTACTTTAGTGCTATATTAATTTGTTTGCACTTTTGTAGTTTGGTTTGTTCTAATCATTTCAAGTGTTTGTATTTTCTTTGTCCCATTTGGGACGGTAAAGCTTTGACTTCATGAAGTAGGAATTTTTGTAGAATTATTGTGGTTTTCAAATTTATGGCGAAACTTTGATTTTGTGTGGTTTGATTTGTTTAGAAACTTTCCCATATTTAAAAATATAGCGAAGCTTTGACCCACCTCCATCTTGTCCATGTCTATGTGATTAGGCCATTTGGCCTTAGTTAATAGAAGTATAGTCAAGTTGTCATCTCTTTATATTAATATTTATTTAGGGCCGAGGCCTAGAGTGTAGTTAGAGCATTAGAAAAAGGTGGTAATATAAATTTGACTTCTTTATCTGATAGTAGAAGTCAAGATCTTTTCAAAAACATAAAATACACAAAAATCCGAGTTGAAATGAGTAAGTTATGAGCAAATGAAGTGTTAAGCACCAACTAGTGGTGGAAACTTCATCCATCCATAAATTCTACTAGGAAGGTTCAATTTGCAAGTTTCCCATCAATTTAGAAAGCTAATCATAGGATCTAAAAGGGAAAAGTATTTTAAAAAAATCTAAAATTGATAATCTCTTACAACTCAGACCGAGACTTAAAGCACATAAAAGAAGAATTAAAAGACTTTGAAATAGAGATTAACAACCAACAGTGTAGGAATTAACAACTTTTATCTCAACATTTTTTTTTCCGTTAGCCTATACTAGTATACTACCATAAAAGAAGCAATTGAATTAAAAAAAATCCAAACTATAAAATGATAGAATTGCAATTAGAAGTTTTAGTTAGAGTTGTTGTATAGATTGGCTGAGTAGTTGGAGAAGAAGGAGAAATAAATCTTAGAGATTTCCTTCGAATCACACAATAAACACTTTAACCCCTAAAGGACCAACATGCGTTTTTTGGCCATATAGAAATTTTGGGCAGGTACGTGTGATTGGAAATTTGAATATTTTGGGCTGAAATTTAATAGAAGGTGGGGGCGAGGAATATCTTCATGTGTACCAAATTTCATGACATTTGGAGATATGAGTAAAAAGTTATGGCCTAATATGTTACTTTTTTTCGTAACTGGGCAGTTCGGGCAAATGAGAAAAAATCCCTTTTTTTCAGAAATGAAAATTTTTAACTGGTTTTCTACATTTATATATAAGTGGAAAGCTTTGAATCATTCCATTTCAATCAAAGAGTCAAAAGTTATGAGGTTTTTTTGTTTGCGGGCAATAATGGATTCTCCACTATTAAAGAAACTTCAAAGTCGTTTATTTCACTCAATTTTCAATATTTTTGTAAAAAAATAAAATCCTAGGATGTAGATTGATTATTACAAAATTACAACCATTGGGATTGTCATTTTTTAATTCTATAATTAAATTCTTAACAATTTAGTATTATGAATCATTCTCTACTTCTTTTTACTTACTATTTTTTTCCTATATGTTGTACAATTCCAAATGACATGAAATTTTTTGAGCATATCTCCATCTTGTTTAGGAAATTGATTTCAAAGAGGCACCACCATTTTCAACATTTTTTCCTTGAGAAGTGAGCTTGTAAAGTGCAGCTGCCTGGTTTTTTGGAGGATTGAAAAAATGATTTTGGTGAATTTGAATGCTTATATCTTTTGATCCACATGGTGGAATTTTTGGAAATTTTTACCACATATTTTTTAGACATTATACTACAAGATCCTATAGTTACATGTGTCAAAAATTGTTTTTTTCAAGAAAATTGGTAGTTGTACTAAAAATGGCAGTTTTCGAGCGTTTTTGGTGAATACATAGTCATGGAACTTTAGGGGTTAAGATATGATAGATAAGGATAAAAAAATGAATTTAGTCAGTTTCTAATCTCAGTGCAAAGTTCAAAAATAATAGTTTAAGTACTTTTAGCATCTAAATAGTTGAAGGGAAGTACGAAGAAAAAAAGATTAGGAAAGAAATAATAAACGACCAAAATTGTATTAAATTTTTATTTTTAAGTGGTGAACAAAATTCAAAAAGTGTTTCAAGATAAAAATAAATAAAGAAGAATGAAAGTACCTCTACAACAACGCTTAAGATGAGCCATAAAACAAAGTAAGTTACTAAAAACTCCAAGAGTTATTTAATTTCAAAGTTGGTCTCTTAAAATATAGTGGCAAAATTAGAAGTCCAAGTCCAAGTAGTTAAATTAGATTTTTTTCAAGTTTTATATTCAAATTAATGTAGATCTAATTTGAAGTTTTCTAAAAGTATCTCAATTATAGAATTTGGACTTAAATTTAGAAAGTTAATATCAAATGAAGTTTAGAGTTTAAATTGAATGATAAATAGATAAAACTTAAAACTTTGGAACAAATTGAATAGACTTGAGAAAGAGGTTAAAATGTAAAATCTAAGAGTGAAATCAAAACTTAACTTTGAATTGTTAATTAGGAGAAAAATGTGGATGAAGTTTGATGAACGAATTAGCGTCTATAATTTTAATTAGAAAAGTCTGATTAGGAAGTTTAATATTAATTTTAAATGTTAGAATTAGGATCTAGAGGAAGAAAACATAAAATCTTTCAAAATAACAAACTGACAATAGTTAAGCCGAAGCATAGGAATTAGACAAACACAATTGAACACTTACAAGATAGATTATGGAAGGACAATTTGGATCACAAAGTATGTAGAGCTAACCTACTAAAATCCAGAAGTGTATTCAATCAAAGAACAGCTTAAAATTGTAGAAGATAGAGAAGGATGAAGTATTAGCTTAGTTCCGAATGAAAACTTAGATAACTCATTCAAAGTGAATGGAATTTAGAATTTGAGTATAAATTTTTATTCATAATTTATCTTTGGAATTTCAATTCATTTCAAAACATAGAACTCTTAAAAGTCATGGATGAAGTTTAATAAACCAATTAATGGTCAAACTTCATCCTTCTATAACTTTAACTCCTGGGGAGATCACTCCTTGTAGTTTTAAGCATACACCTGAGTTAAGAGGGTATTTAACTTAGGGCTATTTACCTTCATTTTAGTAATTAAAATGACCATATTTTTACATATAAATTCAATCATTTGATTTTTATAGTTAGGCTATCTTATATACAAAATTTATATGTCTAATTTTTTCATATTCATTTACAATACACTATAAAAGTAGTGTCTTACATATACACTATTTTTTTAATATATGCATTACTTGTATTGTAGTACAATTTCAAATGAAAAATAAAAATGAAAAATGCAACAATAGTTTTAAATATTCTAAACAACCTAATATAGTGAATAATAAACATTATAGAAACATTAAATATAGTTATAATACTAAAACTAAGAAAAACTCCAATACTAGCAATGTAAACATGAACAACATGAGAAATTGACACTCTAAAAACATTGTAGATTAACCCAAAAATATGACCTCTACTATAATATAGAGACTATATATTTTATTTTCACATATGCATTTACAATGGTTTTGAATTTAGAATCAAAAAATAAAAGAGTGTTTATTAAACATTAGTAAAAAGAAGATGATTTTAAACATTTACAAGTATATGTTCAAGTAGTTGTGGCAAATCTAGAGTTTGTAGTGTCAAAGTATAGAAAAGATTCCATGCAAATGTTGCACACTCTACACCAATTTCTTAATGGGTACTTTGTGTGAACACAAATCTCCATAATACAACCTCATTGTAAATTTACAACTCAATTGTTTTGTCTTGGAACAATAGATTCTTACATGCTATTACATAATTGGTATACTTAAGGAAAGATTTGTATGTACAAGCTAGAATTATTTGATGATAACAACAAATCTCTTGAAAAACATCCTTAGATTTACTAAATTGTGTAAGTTTTATCATTTAGTTAAAAAAGTTTGTTTACATCTATACTCATTGTACTAAAAACTTTTTATATGAACCTTATTTGTAAAGGCTAATTTATTAATAAAAATTTCTACTAAATGATGTTTATACATAGCTTAATTTATATATAATAGGATATGTGACATTCCAAGAACCCTATAGTAGTTCTACATATATATAAAATTTATCCCCTTTGAATTAAATAGACCCTATCTTTTAACTCACGTAGTTTTCTAAAAATCGTGAGTAATCTCCCCGGGCTTTAACTAAGAAGGTCAAATTGGGGTGTTTTTTTACAGTTTTCGAAAGGTAAAAAAGTTCTCAAAAAGTTGAGGTCAATATATTTAGTTTGAACCAACATTCATGAAAAACAACAATAGCCTTGTTATTTGACCAAAAACTCTATTAAATATGTTTTCAATCTATATTTTGAGCCGATTCTATAACTTTGAGTTATTTAGGTACAAACAAGATCTATTACTTAGAAGGCACAATAGACCTATACTAAAGCACATACTAGTACAATTATATCAAGTAAAACAAAGGAACCTAGTTGTATTAGATTAGTTACCACAGGTGGGCAATTAGTCACTCACAATGATTGAACTACTAAATGATTGAATTGTTTGGGTGATCAAGCTATCAAGAGATTGTCTAACTGTACTGAAATGGTTCTTGCCTTTTGTGAAAAAATTCTTGTACTTACAAAAAAAGAAGTAGGAATTGCTTCTTAAAACTAGCAAAATCAAATAAAAGAGTAGAATTAGAAGGAAAATAAAAGGAAGTAGTGAGAGATAGAATAGAAATAGATTAGAATTTTTCTTCATCCAAAAATTCTCAAAGCTCTCAACTTGCCGAAACTTACATATAAAATATGTAGAAAGTGGAAAGATACTTGACTACTTGTCCCATTCAATTTGTTAAAGTTCAATATTCAAATTGCAAATGAGATGAATGAAAAGTCTATTTGGAAGTTTGTAGTCTAGGTTTTGTAATTCCACAAAACCCAAGAAACAATAGTATAGAGGTTCTTTGTTTTAGGGAAAGGTTAAATCAGTCTAACGTTTTGTGACTAAAAGTCAATTACACATAGATCTATATTTACAAGTTTAGGATAATATTATAGCACTCTTCATCCCGTATATAAAATTTGTTGGCGAGTCCATTATCAAAGTATGTATAAAGTCCCAGTCCTATATAGTGTTTTAAGGCATGTCAAATCATTCTTTGTCAAATAAATTATCAAGTTTGGTCAAATGAATCTTATATGATGCATGCTTTAGGACTTAGTCATAATACAATAGTACTTATAAAATAATACACATAATTCATTAATTATACCTTTTTATGTTTAGGTCAAATTTGTCCAGTCAATCTATCACTAACACGATTCATGCATAAATGCCTAATGTGTCTGTAAATTACATCAAATTTGTCTCAGTTATGCAAAGTATGCTGAGTTTAGAAATTTACCAAGGGTCAAATTTTTCTCTTTTCTTTTCCTCCCGCTTTTGCTTTTGTCAAATGATTCTAGGTTAAATGATCCAAATGACTATAAAGTTAGTACCTACATGCAACAAAATATTGATCCAATTCTTATGTTTGCTCAAAAGTTACATCTAAAACCACAGCAAAAATAACATTGGAGCAATTTACAAATGGTCCAAACTTATAGGACCTATAACCAAATACTAAAATTTTACAAAGAATAACTAAGGGACCTAAAACCAAGCTATAGTTCCTAAGACCACACAAATCAGCCCTAAAACCATTAAAAAACAGCCCTATTTTTGTACATTCAGTCTCCATAGCCATGCAAATGGATCAAAAACCATACAACGGGCCCTATGGCCATGAAATCAGCCCGAAGAACACTGAAATTTGCAAATTTATGACCAAGGACCTATATCCGTGGTTTGTGGTCCTATGACCATGCAATCTGACCCTATGGCCGTGGTGTCGCACCCTATGGCCGTGGGACCCAAATCCCTAATTGCTTCACAAGCTGCTCGTGCTGAAGCTCTGCAACGGCTGCCGCGCCTCCGATCTCCTTCGACGATGCTCAATTCTCGACTGATTTTTGAATCTTCAGATGGAATCACTCTCGCTCAGTCGACACCATTGCACAATCCATTGGCGTTGAGAGATTTGAAGAAATTTCAAGAATTGTGGAGTATAACCTAATTCGTGATGTAATTGTCGTGTTTGTCCAAAATTTGCGATTTCTTCTCCAGATCGTCGAATTTCTTGAAATTTCTTGTTGATGTTTCCTTGCTAGGTTGATACAATTCTCTCAATCCTCTCATGTAATCAAATTGTGCCCAATTTCCGAAAACTGAGTAGGAACAGCTTGTGGCTAGTCAGGCACTTTGACTGCTATAACTCTCAATTCTAGTTTTTTGAATTCTTCATCACAATCTCTGAAATTTGTTGTAATTTGGTTCTTGCTTGATCCTTGCGATCCACACCAACATCTCAATTGGTTGATTACGAAAAATTTCGGAAAGCTTTTCAATTTTGGTTCGGCCGATTGAGACTAAATTTAGATAAAATTTTACAATCATACATTGGATTTCGCGATTTAGAAAGGTTACATACATCACCTGATTATATTGAAGGACTTTGTAAAAACTTGTTCACAATGATAAGACAATTGGGTCCTCCAACATTTTTCATTATCTTAATAAGAGCAGAGTGTCTATGGACACCTTTAATACATGCTTTGTATAAATTAAATACAAAACGGTTAAATTTACTAGATTTCGATTCTCTTGAATCTATTCATATAGTAGAACTAATAAGATCCGATCCAATAACATGTGCATTGTACTACAACAATTGCACTAAAGCATTTTGAAAATTAATTAAAAAAGAATCTTCTATAATAGGTAAAGTAGTAGACTTTTTTTTTATTATTGAATTTCAACATAGAGGTAGCGAACATGAACATGCAGTAATTTGGATAAAAAATGCACCAAAGTATAAAATAAATTCTAATGACGAAATTATTGCTTTTGTAGACAAATACATTACATTAGACAAATCATTTCTTCTTCTTCCTTTGCAAGAATCTCAAACTCATAAACATTCACAAACATGTAGAAAAAAAGGGCAACCAATATGTAGATTTCATTATCCCCTTCCACCAATGGAAAATAAAATAATTTTAGAACCAATCAATAGTAAAGATGTGGAAAATCCAAATTACTTCAAAAATAAATATAAAGACATATTTGATTTTTTGAAAGAATTAGGCACTGGATCAGAAATGTCTTTTGATGAATTTTTATTGCATTTTAATACAGACAACTCAACTTACCTAATGTGTTCACGTACTCAACTAAAAGACCCCAAATATTTTTGAAACAAAAACTTTGTGATATGCATACGAATGCATTTAATAAAAGTATAGCAAATACATGCTATGCAAATACGGATTGTCAATTTATATTAGATCCATATGCTGCAGCTACCTATTGTACTTCATACGTGACCAAAGTAGACAAAAGTATAACCACAAAATTAAAATCTATTATTCAAAAATGTATCGAAGAAAAAACAAATGCTGGTAGTCGAATTTTAAAACTTAATAATGCATTTTTAAATGCACAACAAATGTCAGCACACCTTGTTGTTTATCTCATTCTTTCTTTACATTTGTATCATACACTACTAGAAGAAGGGGGGGGTATGCAACGTTTTTTAGCCACGTTTGGTGAGCTTTCAAGAAAACAAGCAACGTTTGGCAATGTAGTGTAGCAAGTTTGAAGAATCAAAGTTTGGAGAAACGTTTTAGCAATGTTCCACTTTCGAGCGCGTTCCCATGGAAGGCACAATCCTTATAATAGTGTGATGACAAATGCTAAACAGTTCACATGTACTTACGACGCAATACTTGCTGAGGCTTTCAGTCTAATATTAAACTTCAGTTATGTTCAGTGGAGGCTTCAAAGCGGGACTTAGTACTTTCTGCTAAAGTAACTTTCTATTTCAATGAGAAAGATTTGGATGGCAATTGCTGAGGAGTTGCTGAGTTTCTTTTTGTTTACAGTCAATGATGTGTCACCTTGAAATGTAAATACAGTCTTGGCCATCTTCAGTTGGTGGAAGGATTGTGCATTTGGACATTTGATAAGATATTTTCATGATTTGTTAGGATTTTATGCATGTTGTAATATATGTGTGATATATGTTTTCAATTATTTGTCTTGAAAACTTAATTAATTCTATTTTTCCTCTAATATGAATCATCTTTGTAAAAATTGTTGTAACTACCATAATGCATTAAGTTACATGTAACTTTGAAGCCCGCTTAAGTTCCTTGACTATATTTTCACCAAGAATATTGTATTACTTATTTTTGGTAAATTTACGAATTTAAGAACATTAGAAAATTGGAGACATGTATTAACCATAAAATCAAGATTGTAGTATGTTTGTTCTAAAAAATGTGTCTAAAATTTTAGAAAAGTACAACTTATAGATTGCAAGGTATGAACAATTGAATTATATTGATAGAAAAAAAATTTGGTGCTATAAAAAATAGTGCATTTGCAATTTTATACTTCACAAGGTCACATTTGCATTAGAAAATGTCCATGTTATTGGTACTTGTTTGGATTCCTTCTTTGTGATAATGTAGATACATGTTTAAAAATTTTCAAATCATTCCTTTATTTGAACAATATATAGGTAAAAAATAGTGAGTAGATAGAATTCATAGAAATAGAGAATGATTCAACATATCAAATTATTGAAAATTTATTAATGAAATTGAAAAATATCAATCCAATCTATACTTTAAGGTAGGTTTTTTTGTTTTGTTTCCTTTTGTTTGTTTGATATGCTCAAATTTGAATATTTCACAAAGTAACAAAATATGAGGCATCCCGTGGTGCTCTTGGTACTACTAAAAATTCTTGGAGAGGAGGGGTGCACAAACTTTGTTTAATGACATTTGGATCTATGGTATGAATTTCATTTTTTTAAAATAAATTGGAAATTAGAATTAAATTACCTTTTGTTTTGGAAAATCTTTAACTTTTGGGTGAATGCAAGAAACACTTGTACTATTTGTTGCGTTTCGCTGATTTTTCCAGGAGCACTTTAAAATTAGAAAAATAATTTTTAAAAAATTAAAAAATATCGCTAATGTAAATACCTTTAAGATGAAGAAAACCTCCAAAGAAAATTTGTTAAAAAAATCTCTAAGTAGGAGAACTTGAAAAGTGCCAAACCTCAAGAAAATACATATTTTGATGTTTTAATTAGTATAAAATAAAATAAATTTTTTAAAAATAAAATAAAAATTGTCCATTTGCAAAAATTTTATAGAGATGGTTATTAATCAAAAAAATCACCAAAATCACTTTTTACATGTTTCCAAAAAAATGTAGAAGGAGGCTCACCATGTAAAAATAATTTTTTTTGAAATCCCTCTACGTGAAAGCTACAAGTCTACTAGAAGACCATTAAATCCAAATTTGATCTCAAAATCGTTAAAAAAAAAGGTACTTGATAGTACTAAAACCCTCCAAAATGGCATTTGTGACATTCAATCACTAGTACTATCTAAATAGTAAATCATTTTTAAAAATTTAAAAAAAAATTATGTAAGGTGTATGATAGTCACCAGTACCTTCTCCAGAAATTTCGAGTCAATTCAAGTTAAAATGCAAAAGTTATGGCCAAAAAACAGATCAGCACATGCCGTGTGACACAAAATAGTACAAGTATTTCTTGCATTCACCCTTCTGCATTGTGTATTCAAATGCCATGAATTAAAGTTCTTGTGTTCCTTTGTGTATAAAGCTTTCTATTTGTATCCAAAATTTAGCCTCTTATAGTATAGTGTGAAAGATATTAAATTTCAAGGTTTTAGTAAATTAAAAAAGTAAAAAATAATTTTTATTTCTATTTTGGTGTTCCATTGGCACAAGGCACACTAATGGTTATAATTTTATATTAAACAATATAAATCTTACAATTCTATGTTTTTCAAAAAACATTGAAAATTTGATAGAAAAGGACTTTAAAGTTTATTTTAGAGTAGAATATCTATAACTACTCGTAAGGTAGGACTCTTCATAGCTTTTATCTCAATCAAAATTGAATGTTTGAAAACTTTCCGCTTATATATAAATATAAAAAATCAATTTCAAGATTGTGTCTTTAGATAAAAAGTATTTATCTTTAATATATATGTCAAAACTACTCAACAAAGAAAAAAATACTTGTCTACATGTTTTGTGAACATTTCAAAGGAAAAAAAAAGCCCCTATTTGTATTGAATTGCTTAAATCTTTTATATTCCCACAAATGTGCCCTAGTGCTTTAGGAGTAAAGAAAATTGAAAATAATATTGACAAACATTGTTGTGTACATAAGTGGTTATCGTTCAATCTCATTCAAAAAGAAACTTCATTGAAAAACTTTGAAATTAATATACTTTCAACATTGAAGATAATATCTTCAAATCTTCAACCTATTTGAAAATTTTCAGATTAGATAAGTTTTAGAAATAATTTAAATGTACACAAAAAAGACATCATTGGATCTATTGATTCAAGAATAATTAAAATAAAATAAAGTGTTGTAGAAAGTACATCATTAAAAATATAATTTCTTAGTTAAATTCAAAAGTATTTAAAATCATAAACAAATGAAACTAATGGAAATAAAATAAAATGTGATGAAAAATATATGTCATTACAACTATATTTTATAAATTAGCTTAATCCCTAATGGAATCCCTAAATGACAAAGAAGCCTATTTTGGGCCTTTAAAGAACTTGAGTAGCCTCCTTTGACTACATAGTTTGGAATTTCTATTAAAATTTTATAGGATGGATGTTATTCATCATTTAATGTACGTGCAAGGCTTTATTGTATGTCATTTCAATGGATATTGCAAAAGTTTTATTTTCAAATTGTAAAAATTGATACCTATTCAAATAATTTAATCCATTCAATTGAAAAATAAATTTCTTGTGAATTTCTAGTCTTTGATGCGTACAAATAAATTGGATAAAGATTCTTTTACAGTTGTATTTTGTAGTAATTTCAAAAACACAAAGTTGATGTGATTAAAAATACAAAAAATTATTCACAAATGAATATAAAATTCATGAAGATGTTCTAAAAAATATGCTAATTAAATAAAAAGTTATTGAGGAAGTTACATTTCAAAAATTGATGCATATACAAGTACCAAAGAATTTTTTACGATAAAATTTAGTGGTTCATGGCTTCCTATTCCTTGGATTTGAAAATGTATAGAAATTTCAAAGAAATTTCCATCCTCTTTGTTGTAATTTAAAAACAATAAATTTGCTATACATTCTAATATAATTTTTTAGGGGGGGAGGGGAGTCTTTAGTTTGTTTGTTCATCTTTTCTTTTCTTTTATCTCTAGAAGTTGCATTTATTTACTGTAAGTTGACGGTTAAAATGGGGGACAAAATTGTTATAATCTTAAGATTCTATGGTCATTATTTTCTTGACTTAAATCCATGTATAACATACAAACTAGTCTTCATTCTTATACATTTCTAATTTGTAATTTAAAAAATACATTTATATAAAAATGAAATATCAAAGTTAGATGATTTATAGAAAATCTATTTTGTGAAGTAGTTATTAGGCCTTCAAGGATTTAGGGTTCAATGTTGGAGAACTTACTATGATAATAAAAGGTCTCAATGAATAATCCTACTTTGGTATTTCATTTTTATATTGATGTAAGGCTGAAACACCCAAAACCGTCCAAATAAGGAATATAGTGCAATTGGAAGCAGAGTTGAGGGGGGAGAGTATTATTCTTGTATTAGCAAATGGAAATGATGAATTTTCCAGAAAACAGAATATTTTTCCGACCACGCATGTGAAGTCCAGAATTTTTTGAAGTTGAAAATCCGTAGACCACTGGAAGCCACCGTAGACGTGGCGACACCTGACCTGTCACAGTAGCAATGCTTTCTTGTCAGAATCCCATAAAAAGACTTGTTGTGTCCGTAAACCGTGCCCAATTTGATGACAATGTGGCTACCGTCAACAGTGAAGCAACTGGTAATGAACCCAATGTTGTCTGACTTGGCGTCATTATGAGTGCTTCAGGTTCTGCCACGGTTGCTCCATTTGAATGCCTCAGACGTCCGCGTTGGGCTTCACAAATGCCCTTCTGTCGTCCGTTGAATGCTCTCAACGGCTCTCAATCCCCCCATCTTGTCACCGTTGCGAGAGGGTCCGTGCAAGCGATCTTGCTCCATTGCATCAGAGCGTCGCCCATTTGCGAGGACGTTGCTCTCTTATTCTTCTGTGGAGTCGGATTTGCCCCGTTCTAGCGATTGTGGAGTTCAAAGTTCTTCAGCCATAGTATGCAAGTGTGAAGCCGACGCCGTGTACCTGAGATGCAGTGAACAATGTAGGGTTCCACTGCTTCAATACGAACTTCATCAACATTGATGCTGAGGTACATTGTAATATCATTCCTCATTCTTGATTTGAATGACTTCCACATGGCTATGTCTTCAGGTGCCGACACTGTCATGAAGTGAAGTTTGTGCGTCCTTAATGAAGACTGTAGTTTTTGACGATTGGGTCTGCGAAATGCGGAACGCAAGGTTGCTCGAAGCGGAGGCTTCATGGAGTACGGGCGCCGTGACTGCCGCTCTCCTCGTATGCCGCCAGCAGAGGCAGATGGGCACTAGGCAACGTCATGTGCCTTGAAGAAGGCTTCAAGCAAGGAGAAGGCACTGTGACAGAAGCGAAGCAAATGCAGGAGACGTGACATCGTTACAGGGAGCGATCGTCCGGAGAAGAGAAGTGCTTCCTTCAGTCTCCGAAATGTTGGGTCGCCGCAGTCATCTCGCAGTTTCTCATTAGGGTTTGCACTGCCTCGGATTGCTGACCTGCTATGAATATGGTAGCTTCCCGGTGGACTACAGGAACGGCGCTCTACGTGGAACACAGAAGCAATGTTGCAGCAACCGTAAGATTTGGGTCCACTCTCTCAGGTAATTCTTCCGCCAACTTCCGTGTTCCTGCACTGTTCATCTTCATGTGGACATGTACATATGTCGCCTTTTCTTCTGCATCAACATTTTCAGAGGAAAGTCCACTCGTGTTCGCTGGAGAGACTCACAATGTCGACGGTGCACAGCAATTGCCACAATGCATGCGATTGTGGCCATCATGAACTCAGCCAAGTCCCGACAGCTTCAACTTTGGATGCCTAACCCTAACGTAATCCTCGCCGAGATTGAGAATGCAGGAGGGATCGGATTAGGAAGACGACGTCCTGGGGTGCTAGCTGGGCTTGTAAATTGCGCCAGAGCATTTGTAACGTTCGAACTTGTGAATGTTGGAGCTCTTCATGAGACTAGGAATGCGGCAGCCTGCCTTTAAGTCAGGTGATTCATTCCACGATTTTCTCTTTGCATGCTTGTTCTATTCAATGTCTGAGTGATAGTCTTGTCATGATTCAGTTCGATTTTGGTCTATCTCGCTTGTCTGTCATTGATTTATGGCTTCTGTTTGTAGCTCTCGCTCAATGGCTTTCGGATTTGCTCTCACTCTGAAATTCTCTTGCTTGGAATATAGGCTTGGTGCCCATGGGTTTTGTGAGTCCCGAACACTTGCTCTCTCGGACTTTCTTCAAATGTGAAGTGGCTTACGAATTCTACATTCTCGCTATCGATTTTGAACAGTGAATTCTCAATTTCACCGAAACCTCAGAAGACAGCAAGCCAGACAAGAACCCTATTACAGTTGATCTTCAAAGCAGAGCAGGCGTTGCAATTTGTGATGCAGGCTTAGGTGTGGCCTTCAAGTCCCTGCACTGGTCGTCCTGCTATTCTTTCATGCAGATTTTTCTCCCTTTCGTCATGTTCTGCAGTCACTGGTGTCATTTGAACCCTGTTCAATACACTTGTGACTTCATCAGTAGTGGCAAGAGTACAGTGACGACTTCTAAGACTTCCCATGTTCAAAGATATGACCTCGCAGGTGTACTACGTCAAACTGCTCCATTGTCACTTGCAGGGGCAATACTTCGCACTGCCGTGGAGGTGATCTTCCAGAAGAACCCACACGAATGCGTACCTCACCGTCGACGAGAGGACAAAGGAGCACAAGGAAACTCTTCAAGACTGGAAGCATGGAGCTCTCATGGCTTCCAGACGATCGACATCGACTATCAAGTCAGGTTCTTCAATTAGCCTTTTCATTAGGCACCCTCTCACCCACTCCTGAAGCTTCAGCTAATCACAATGTAATCCTACGAGTGAGGGTTAGTTCGTTGGGGGTGCTCATATGAGTATTGTCGGTAGAGAAAGACATGTACAGGGATTGGAGAACAAACTCTGTGGCGGAATTGGAAGTCATTAGTTCAAACGTCGTGGTTGTTGAGGTAATTTCTTTGAAGCCTCATGTAGCATTCTGCGCTCATATGATGTATCGTTTCACTTCGCTGTGATCTTAAAGGATGCACTGTAACCACGGAGTGATCTGTGCAGGACAGCTTTCCTTCAGCACAAGAGGGAATTCTGGCTCTTCATCACGTACTTCATGTTGCGCAGCGCTTGGTGGACACCGTTGAATGTGAACTTCAACTTTGACATGGTGATAGCGACAGTGACATCATGAAGTTCAGTGTATAGCCCGCTTTATGCAGTTGCCATGACGGAGTTCATCATAACTTCCCAATATTGAAGGCTTCTCTGATCACACGCATAGGTAATTCACGACATAGGAACTACAATTTAGTCATTTACTCGGAACTGTGACAATGCTATGTCGACAAGGACCACTGAACTCTTCCAGAATTGTTGCCATTCATTACTTTGACCGTCCTAAGTGACTGCTCTCCGTTCAAGAAGCATGGTTGACTCTGCGTGGGAGTGTTGTGTCTTTCTTGTGTGCTTCCTGTGTTCAGTCGATGACATGCCATTTGCAGAAGTTCAGCGTACTGAAGCTATAGCACATTTGGCCTACAAAAGGAGTCTTTGACCACTGGTTGTGAGTGACAGCAACGGCTCGCATAGAGGCATGCCATTGGATTCGAAACTCACAGGACTGAGGTGCAAGGGAAGTCGCTGAACACCCCGACAGAGTAACGAACGCTTCCACTATGCTGCACTGAAGTTTCACTACATTGACGATGACCACAATGGCTTCTGTTCATCAGTGCATGTCCATAGTGCTACATCATTCAATCTCATGCTCTCTTATACTGTTCCTTTGAATACTGAACTGCCATCCTCTGTCCAGAACTCCAGATAGCAGATACTACATCTTCATGTTTCGTTCGGCAAGTACTTTTGAAGACGCTCTCCTGTACATTGAATCGACTAGCGTCAGTACTTCAGTCGTTCATGAAGAGGTATGGAATACCTTCGACACATGACATGTTCCTTTGCGGATGCACATGTGCCTATCTTGTTGAATACAGAATTACTTCATGATGTGACAGGGAAATGTGCGAATCGGCTGCTCGCGCCATGAGGGGCAGTCGAAGTTCTGAAGTACATGAAGGTGCTCTGCCTATTTTGAGGTCGATTTCACTGAGCACATGCAGTAGATTCAGTCGCCATGCAGACATTGTGCATTGTTTCGAAGCTCAGAGGCTACAGTTGAGTTCAATTTGGGCATCGACGGCTGCTTTTGAGGAAGCATTGTCGATTCCGTTGGGAGTCGGGACCAGTCACCTGGACGTTGCATGTGTTGAAGGTGTGAACTCTCTGTCGCGGATGGCCAACAATTCAGAGAAGCTTGATAATCCAGAAAAGGATGCTCGTCATTGCTGGACCTTCTTCAGTACGGTGAGGAGAACAACGTTATTGAGGTGACACAGCTTCTTCTTCGATAAGTGCACATCGAAGGCCTCGTCGACTCTTCAGGTATTTCCTCATGGTTAAAGGTTGTCCTTCCGTCCTCATTGCCGACATAGTGTGTTTGGAAGTTGAGAGTCATTTCTGAGCTGAAATGATTGTGCGCCCACTGAATTTCTGAACAAAAAGGTCTAATCGTGTAAGGAATTCGACCTTCTCCGTAGAGTGAAAGATCAGTCGTAGTTGCTTTCCATGATGTATTTAGCACAATCTCATGTCCATTGGGACAATAAAGGTAACATTTTCACTCTTTGACTCCTCTCAATAATGTTGAGTAGTAATAGACTGACCTTGAACCGCACCTGTGCTTCCTCAGAGACTGATGTGTTGACTCTTTGATTTACTGTACAAGAGAGCGTTCCAACACTGAAAACAGAGAGGGTACGGAGGAAGATGCTTCAAGGAGTGGGGATGGCACTAGGTTTACCTGAAGGCTGTATGCCAACACCTTTCTTCACAGATCTTCAACTTCGGTAATTGAACTCTGACTTTATCCAAGGTAGTCAATGGTCAGTGAATGTCAGAAGAATTCATATTTCATGATTCCTCCACTGTTGCTGACTTCCCACAAGGCTGCTTCCTCAATCATGCACTACTCATGCTGTTGGTCGTTCATGTCACTTACCGCACTTACTATTCTATGGCCCCACACGTGTTCGTGTCCTCATGTGGTAGTACAGGTCTTATGTTAGGGAAGATGTCTCTGTCAACTGAGGTGTATGTTGCGGCACTTCTGAACATCGTGTCATGTTATTTGTGAATTTGAAGGCATGGAGGCACTGTTCGTATCCCCATGACACATGTGCTAGTACTGATGTGATCAGGAAGTGCAAACACGTGATGCAGGCAGTCGCTCTCCAGTGAGGTTGGACATTGCTTCGGGGGATCATGCTTTCCCAATTCTGTTAAGCGTCATTCGCAATGACGTTGAGGGAAATAAGAAGACGTCTTGGTAGACGCTCACCAGTACTTGACATATACAGGTAGCAGACATGTACAGTTGACTTCGTCTTCTAGTCGATTGTATGTACCATAATATGTTGCATGTACATATCTGTTCTTGCAGGTCCAGGGAAAGCTATGTCGGCACGCTATTCTACATTCCGGAGGATGATGTCGCAGCGTCTTCCTGGGAGAGCAAAGGAACAACTGTTGTGTACCGAATCATGATTACTGAAGGTAACATCCACATCACGTCATTCATTAATTTCTATTCCATTGAACAAATCTCTCAAAAAATATAATTGCACTGTGAGGAGACTGCGAAGTACTTACCATGCATTGCCGTATAGAACTTCAGAATCTCTATTTACAAGGATGCAACTGAACGGTATGTTAGTGCGCTTGTTACAGAATTTGATAGCCTGTGATTAGACATCTGCTCTGCCTAAAATTCAAAAAGGCTGTACAGACAGAGCTACACTATTAGACGTGACATAGAATAACATGACTACTTTGTTTCCTGTTGCCTTTACTCTACTCAATGTTAAGTGCAGGCATACTTGTAGTGAAGCTCTGAAGGAAAGAATTATGTCCTTGATTTTGGAGTGCTCCGAAAACTGCAGGTCCAGGATTGAAGGAAGTATTCACTGTAGGAGAAATCATGTGGGGCAGTTGTGTCATTGCTGATGTATTCATTGTTGCAGGAAGGTGACCCATTGCCCCTAGGAAGGCTAAGTACGCTTCATAGCTTGGAGGGGGTGGATTCATTCCAGTGGCAGTGAATGTTGGCAAGACTGCAGCAGTTGGCATTGCGCATGCTATCCTCGGGTCTGTAGTTGTTGTTGGGTCTTTCAGTACTGATTGCTGTCGGGAGGGATTGCTTGGAGGCATTGGAGCACATTCTGCTGGTCTCACTTCATCATCCCTAGTTGTAGAAGGTATGTCTGTGGTACCTTCAGTTCCCTTCTTAATTCTTTTGCTCTGTGCCGATGCTCGTTTTGCCTTCTGTACTTCTTGCTGGGCAACTTTTGTAGTTTTTGCAAGCTCTCGTCGTCTTTTCCTCTCCTGCACTACTTCTTTCTCTCTTAGTCTTCTCTGTGTCCTTTGTTCACGTTCTTCTGCTTTCCTCTCCTTGTCTTTTCTTTTGGCCTCCATTGCAGCTTCTCTTTCCAGTGCTTTCTGTTGGTACTCCTTGGCAGTCAGAATGATTGACTTGGACCAGTCAAAATGTGGTTGATTCCCATTCCTTCTTTGTCTCACAGCTCTAACTTGTGGCAGGCTCAAAAACTCAGTGATAGGAGGATGAGGGTTGCCAGCATCCCCTTCTGCTACAGAGGGGTTGTCTTCGCAGTCTTCAGTTTCTTATATCTCTGAGCTACCATCATCACCGTCTCCATCCGATTCAAGTGGAATGTAGTACTGCGTTTTTCTCTGTTGCGATCCTTCTGGTATGCCCTCCTGCAGAATGTTTGATGTCACATGACGTGCATGGTCTTGGTCCACAGGATTCTCTTGGGCATATAGCATTGAAGGGGTCATTTTGTCATCTACAGCATGCTCATTTAGAGGTACTATCCTAGTGCACTGAAATCCTTTTTTAATGTTTGATTCTGTGAGGGCTTTCTTCAACCCTAGAGAAGCCCACTGTGCTAGCAGTTTCTTGTTGGCAACTTTGTTCTGCTGGTTCCGTTGTGTCCACCACTCACGGTATGCTCTAAAAGCATGTTTGAAAGGGCTAAAAATTGAGGCATCTAAGGGCTGCAGGGCATGACTGGTATGTGAAGGCAGGGTAATCATATCCAAACCCATGTCATGTGCCTCTGTGACTGCATCTAATGTCACATGAGAATTGTGTCCGTCCAAGATCAGCAGATGTCGCCTCTCAGGTGAAATCCCTCCTCTTTCTTGAACACATGTTCTAAAATGTGCTAGCCAAGCATAGAAAATTGTGGTATTCATCCATGCTTTTGGTTGTACAGCCATACAAGCTCCTTCTTCACAGCCCTGTAGATAATCCTCTCTAACCCGTTTGCCTTTGAAGATATACAGACTAGGGATGTAGGTACCTGCAGCATTCATGCACACTAATACAGAACACCATTCTCTCTCATCAGGTATAATAGAGTACACAGACTTGGAAGCTGTACGTGCAATGACTTTGGCACCTCCATTTCTACCAGCCTGACAACCGGTTTCATCGCAGTTCCAAATGCGATCTGCAGGGTACTCATGCACATTGGTAAGTGTCTTCAAATTTTGATAGAAAGTGGCTACACTTTCAGGACACAGTCCTCTTGCCCTAGCAACTTCTAGAGGTTGTAACACTCTAAGGGCAAACTCTGGATGTCTTTTCTTGAACCACCTCACCCATCCTCTCCCTGGTATGCCTTTCTCATCCCATGGAGTGGATCTATTCTTAATGATGTCCCCTACTTTGCTGCGCAGATTCAGCATGGTGATGGGATGCCCTAGATCAGCCAACTGAAAACACCATTTTAGAAGTTCATCCTCTTCTTCTTTGGAGAGAATGCTAGAAGCTCCACGTTTGCGACTTTGTGTTGCTCCATACACATGGTCTCTGAGAGATGTATGAGGTATACCATAAAGTTTAGCTGCTCCTTTCAATTTCATGCCATTGTCTATTGCTTCCATAGCTGCATGTAGTTGCTGATCAGTCCACACTCCGTTTTTCTTGACAGTGCTACCTTTTCTTGGACGTCCTCCTTTCTTGCAAGGCATGTCTTCATTCATCTGTCCTTCATGTGCAGTGTCCATCTCTTCCACTGCATTGGGCTGCTGCAACTGTTGCTTGGATTTGGACCGTGTTGTTGCTTGCTCCTCTCTCTCTTGGGAATGTGTAGGAAGATGTTTGCTTGATGTTCTGCCACTTCTTGATGAACTAGCTCCATTTGTTGCAGCTACAGTTGAACCACCCTTCTTGTGCAATGTTATTGATGCCCTCCTTCTCTCCTGGCCTCCCATCCTTCTTGTATGTTCATGGTCTCTTTTGTTTGCTGTCCTTGAATCTTCTTCTTCTAGACTTGCTGTGTTTCTACTGTGGATGCTATCTTTTCTAGGGTTTCCTTCCCCATGAGCTGAAGGCCTACGTATTGGGCAGCTCACTAGTTCACAGAAGTGAGTTTCTGCTGGATCTGCTCTATCTTCGTTGCTACTGTCATAACTATTACTCTCAATTTCATCTGATGTCTCTCCCTCAGACTCAGATCCAAATGTGAACCCTTGCATATCTTTGTCCTGTGCTACCATGTTTACAACTGAACAAACAGAAATGAAAATACTACTCACACAAAGATAAATAAAACTAGTTGACTGCAATGGCACTCCGTTTACTGGATTCCTATTCAAATGTCACTAAAAACTTCGGTGCAAGAACTATGACTAGTACAAGATTGGAGGTGAAGAACAAATCTCTGTTCAGAAGTCTTGCAAATGGAGAGAAGTGTATTTCGTTTACGTGATGTTCTCTTAGTGCATCTAAAACCGACCTGTACTACTCATTATTGTGTATGTGGGCTCACCGATCTATGGCCGCCATTTCCACGGACGCCAACCTTAGGATATTACTAATTTGTCCATTACTGTAACTGTGAATAGATATGTGTAACTACCAAATTAGCACATAACTAAATATAAAACTGTTCCCTTAATGATACAATTTTCATTCCTTAATTGTTGATTACATGTGTTCCAATACCTTGAAATCCTTCCAACGGCGGCCCTGACATGTCTACACAGTACTGCATACGTGGCTATCAATACCCCCTTCGCACGCAATAATCAGAAAAAGACGGTTCTGGTGGCACTCTACTGTCAACTTTTAGTACTATTCATAGGTGCGGCAAAAGGTACACGGACGGAATTGGGTGTTTCTCCCTTAGTTGAATTATTTCATATCAACTACATAAGAATATAGACTATTTTGATGAGAATGAATAGAATTAATTGCAAAAAATAAAAAACATAGCATGTTCATTAATTACTTCTATAATACGATATCTAATGATATTATCAAGCAAATCAAAAGCATCAAATTTTGAATTAGAGAAATATTCTTTTCCTACTACCTCCCATCCAATAGACAATAATCAACAAAATTAACTATCCCTCAAAGGATATTTCTTACAAACTTCTAACAATAAACTCCAATTAAGAGTGTAGAATGCATTCATTAATAAAAAAAAATTCACAAGGAGATTAACCACTAAACCATAGAAAGTGATCAATCTTTAATAAAGAACCTCTTCACCTCTAAATTCTATTTTATATTAATAGAGATTATCAATAAATACTATTGATCTTTATGATAGACTAATACTTCTTTTTTATCTTTAACTTTATATACATTATTGATTATATTTAGAAACATCCACTAGTTTTTTCTCCTTCAAAATCAAACTATGTAGATGTTTAGAATTCTAACTTAGTTCTTATTATATATACACCAATGTTGAGTGCAAAATTGCTTAATAATTGTTAGATTATATCAAAAGAATTGTACATTTTCAATTTTTTGTATGCAACCTTTCCCCACAATGCTTCAAAAATTTGCATATAAAAGATTTTTAGGATAGGAAGTAATATGAACACCTACAAAGAGGATTAGCCTTGGGATTAACACTTTCAAAGAGCTCAATTTCACATGAAAAGTTATGAAACTTAGTATGCAATTAACCTTACAGTTGTTGAAATGCAATTTTTTTATAACTAAAAATTTCAAATAGCTCTAAATCAACACTTGCATGTTTTAACTTTCAATAGTAAAAATCATGAAAACATTGTATTCTTTCTATTGGGACCATTTTCAAAGCAAATAGATAAAATGAAACTTCTTAGATATCAAATCAAGTGAAATTGGCAAACTTTGCTCAAAATTATCTAGGAAATGAAGGAAAAATTGGCAAATTTTACTCTTCTTTCTATTAATGGAATATATATGCCTTTTGAAGACCTTTCAAAAATCAAATTTATTAAAGAATATGATCTCATTGCTTACTAAAGGTCTACAAAGATTGTATTGTGCACTTAATGGCTTATAAGTTTTTTCCTGGTCTTTTCTTGAAGAGTGGATTCAGATCTAGTAATTGCTTCATAGAGAAATTAGATGAATGTGGAGTAATCAGGTTGTTTATGTTGTTGGAATGAAGTTTAGTTGCGCATTTGGTTCCCACTTTCCAAGCAGACTTTAGTATTTCGCCACCTTGAGTGATTTTCCGCTGAGGCTATCAGGCGTTCTCTTCCCTGGCCGTTTCGAAGAGGGCTCAACCTCGCGCTGTGCTGCAACCTTTGGATGGCTTACCTTGCCCTTCTAATCTGGTCAGTCTTGTGTCGTCTATCTTGTTGTTTTAGCTTTGTTTCTGGTCCTTTAGGCCACTTGTGTAAGTATGCATGGGGTTTTGTACTCTTCTCTGGCAATGGAATTTCGTTTCATTTGTTTTAAAAAAAGAAAGTTTAGTTGTGCACTATCATTCTAGTTAGGTTTAGTGTGTAATTGTGAACTTGCCGCATTGTTTTTTAGCGTCTGCTCTCCGTTGTTTTTGAGCATGCATCTGTTTCTCATAGCTTGCTTGGTTATCAATGCGTTCACTTCTCCTCTTGTAGATAACTTGTTGTCCCCTTTTCTCTATTAGGTCACAATTTTTTTCCCCGTTGTGAAGTCAGGTCATGGTGGCCATATTGATTGTCACGACGGAGGTGTTCCAAGAACCTCGGAGGTGGAGGCATACCCTAAATTTTGATCACAAAGACTTGTTAAGCTTGGTTTGAAAGCGCTCATAGATTTCTCTCGATGTTCTACCAGTTGCTCGTCAATCAGGTGTGTGCCCTATCTCTGAATTCATCTAATTAAAAATTTTGGGCCACTAAATGTGACAAATTTGGAATTAGGTTGCAGGTTGTAGGTCTTGGAAGTTGGAACTTGCCACCAAACCATCTGCACATTTTCTAATTGTGAACCTTTGTGTTTGATTTGCAATTCAAGCTTGAAGTGCGTCGAATTTTGAAGAGAGAGAGAGGGGAAGGGCATTGAAGTAGGGATGGAGCGTTCACAGAAATGTCTCATATGCACTCCATTGATTGCAATGACAATGAAGGAAATGATGTTCCAGATGCAATTGGCGAAAGATAGCGGAACAGATATCGCGGAGTTGTGAGTGGATCATATCGTTGGTTTCAATCCCGAATTGGATCTTGCTGTTTTGTTGAAAGACAAGCTTTTGCCTGTTATTGTGACACCGAGGTACAGTCTTGTCAATCTTGATGGCGGATGTCAGTTTTGAATCACTTGTCTCTCCATATTTGTGGAACTACGTTCATTTCACTAAATTTCGAGCACAGGAAGGTTGAGTTTTGATGAACCGGAGCTATTTTAAGTTTCCCGAATGGAAATCGGAGTCGTTTGAGTTGCTTAAGCGAAAATTGAAGCCCTATTGAACTTCATATCAGTAGTTTTCCTAGTCTTTAGGCCTCAAGGTTTCTCCTCATTCGATTCTCATACTATTTACTTGCAGGTTTTTTTGCAGGTTTTTTTGATCTTAGGGATACGAAATTGAAAGTGAAGATAAAGACTTCATTAATGGAGGGTTTCAGAATTTTCAAAGGTATGGTACCTTTGAATACTAACTCTTGTATCCACCTGCTCAAATACAAAGTCCTAAGGTACATCTTTGCTCATGCTAATTTGAACATATTCATTTGTATATTCAAGCTAAGTAGTGATTGTTGTAGAAGTGAGTAATTTAGATAGCTCAATTCTTAAGGATTGTTTATGAATTTATGATCTTGATGGCGGATCTTGTTATGTAAAGCCATTTTTTTGAATTTTAGATTTCATCAGGCTTTGAGAAGGAGAAAGGCTCCTGAAGAGAGTATTCAACAACAAGCTGCGGATCTTTGAGTAGTTGCAGGCTAGTTGGATTAATCCTTTGAAGTTGTTCAGATTCTTAAGGTAGATCAGCTCTTACTTATACATCATTTTTGTGACTTTCATTGTAGCTTCAGAAATCAAAATTTGATTTCAGAAAAGTGGAATAAAAAGGTTGATATTGATTCTTTGTTGAAGACTTTTACTGTATAGTCTGTTGCCTGTGCATCTAAATGAAATTTCAAGGTGTTATCGACTATAAATAAAGTTTCTGAACCCTAAATCCTAAGTGAATAATGGCCAATGAAAGAATGTCACGTGTCACCATGGAAGACCAATTGACATCTGACGCCTTTCCACCGTAGTAAAGAGAACATTGAATGATAACCGACTTTATTGGTAATAGTATCGTGACTGTGGCTGAAAACAAGGAACTAATTTTGGTAACTTGTGAGGCAATTGGGAACTTGAGTTTAGCTAAAAATATAGAACTAATTTTAGTGGATTGTGAAGCAACTGGGAACTTGAATTTGGCCGTTCCCAAGAGTGGGCAAACGTTGCTCCATGCAGGTACCAAAACATTGCTTCACCTTAACAACGTTTCCAGCATGACTTTTAACAATGTTTGGAAAGTCCCTCTAGTTAACTTCTCTAGTGTATTGAGCAACGTTCGAGGTGATGCAAAAGGTACTCATTTCTAGTAGTGATAGTTCATGCACATTTAAATTTATAAATACATCACCACTTGAAGAACGAGCTTTTTTCTTAAAACCATTAGAAACATGATCAAAATTGGCCCCTGAATCTCCTAATGTTATGTGTAAATCCATTATTAATAGATATATAGAAAGACCTCACTTCATGAATGATATATGTTTAGCTGAATTTGCATCAAATTATTATTGCTTAATAAATAAAATAATAAAATATAAATCATCCAAAATTATAAGATTTGTTCATTACAATAAACATAAAGATATAGAAAATTGGTCAAGAGAACAATTACTATTATATGTATCTTTTTGTAATACAGAAGCTTCTCAAAAGAATAATAAAGAGACTTGGAAAGAAGCTTATGATGAAAAAATCAATGATGTTCTTAATTTATGTAAAAAATTCAATTATCAAATTGCAAAAACAACACAAGTAGATTGTGAGGAGGATTGGGATTGTTTGCAAAAAATTGCAAAAAAATTAGAAATTGATAAAAATTACAATATATGGGATAATATAGAAAGAGATACAATGGATTTATATACGAGTACAAAGAACATTGAGAAATTTGATCTTGCTTCAGATATATATATAAAATCACAACCAAGACATTACACCAATCAAAATTTAAAACATCATACATTTCGAAATGTTGATTTGATGAATGAACAAGAATTTTTTAAATTACTTCGAAATCTAAATGAAGAACAAAGAGCAATTTACGATGATATAATGTATAGAAAACATATTGATATAAATATTCCTATACATTTGTTCCTAACTGGTGGTGTTGGTACTGGAAAAACATTTACACTAAGACTTATTATATAAGGATTAGTACGCTTTTATTATAGTGATATGATATCAAATCCTTTGAAACCAAAGGCACTATTGATGGCATATACTGGAAAAGCTGCATTTCATATAGATGGATGTACTATACATTCAGCTTTATACATTCCAATAAATCAATCATTATCAAATATTGGAAAATTATCATCAGAATTGCTAAATAAATTAACAAACCAATATGAACAAATAAAATTAGTGGTAATAGACGAAATATCACTTGTTGGAGCAAGAATGTTGAATGCAATTGACCAAAGACTTCCTTTTATTAAACATGTTAAAAACAAGTTCTTTGGTGGACTAGATGTTATAGTATGTGGTGATTTTTATCAAGCGCCTCTAGTAAGAGACAAATAGATCTTTCAAAAATTAAACCATGGATTGAACTTTTTAGCACCTAGTTTTTGGTCTAAATGTATACAATGTTATGAACTAACTACTGTGATGCGACAAAATGATTTGATGTTTGTGGACATATTGAATAGGTTTCGAAAAGCATCTCAAAATATTAAAGATGTCAACATAATCAATTCATTATGCCTAAAAACACCTCCAAATGATTCTACAATTCCACATTTGTTTTATATGAATAAAGACACAACAACACATAATGTGAAAGTTTTTTATCAAGCTAAAGGACCTACATATCATTTACAAGAAACTGATATTTGGCACCCTTCATTGTCAACATCATTTGAAATTCCCAATGATCCTAGCAAAACGGTTGGATTACATACAATAATAAAAATAAAAAAAGATATGCTAATAGAACTTTGTGCATGCAATTATGCTACTCATGATGGTTTAGTTGATGGAGCTGATGGACTTCTTAAAACATCAATCATAAAAAACTTAAAGAAATATATTTTCATAGAATTTTTAAATATAAAGGTCGGAACTTTAACATGTTTTGCAAATGATCATTTATACAAAGATAAAAATATAGCATGTACATGAACACCTATTGAAGAATTGACAAAAGGAATAATGTTTGGACAAAATAAAATGCATCTTCTCACTTGCATTCAATTTCCAATACAATTAGCAACAGCTCGAACTATTCATCACTCTCAAGGTTTATCTTTAGATGAAATGGCATTTAATCCGAAAAGTGTCAATAAACATGGACTTTTATATACTGCTCTATCCCGTATTAGAACAAAAAAAAATTGTATCTATTGCATCCATTAACTATGTCAAACTTTCATGTAGATCATATAGTTTCTTTAGAAATGAAAAGATTACGGTCAACAACAAAATGGAGTTTATTTGTACCAATGTTAAGAACCATATGCCATTCACATATAATCATTCAAAGCATTAATGTGAATTCTTTATCTAAACATCAATATGACATACAAAGTGATCATAATCTTCAATCATCTCATATACTATGTTTCTAAGAAACAAAGGTAAAGCTTGCACAAGATGTATCATAATTTATAAATATGTTCAAATACAACTATATACATACATTTGACAAATACGAATTGCTTGTACTTTACAATAAAAACATAACATGTTTGACAACTACAATTAAAAATCTCAATGGATCTGAATTTATAGCAGTAACATTTAATGAAAGTACACGAAATGCTATTCATATAATAACTGTTTATCGATCTCATTCTACATCTATATCATTATTTCTTGAAAATATAAAAACAATGATTACTACAGCCCCATTGACATGTCCTATTCTTATTATTAGAGATTTTAATATAAATTTATGTATAAATACAAAACAAAATGACAATTCCAAACAATTCATTCAAGTCATATCTCAATACCATTTGAAACAGCGAATTTCAATGCCTACTACTACATCAAATTCATTAATAGATCATCTTTGGACAAATATCCCAGATCAAGATACATAATTTGGTGTTACAAATGCATATTGGCCTGATTATCACAAACCAATATATTGTACATTCAAACTTCCAAACACAATGCCCAACTATACATCTACAAAACAAAGTTTATTTTTTACATGAAATATTTTAAATGTTAAAATTCTTAAATATTATCATTTTTATTATTTTTTAAAAATTCTTTTTCTTTAAACAATTTTTTTGCACAATTTATTTTTATTCTAATAAATCATTATTAATGTATTCACAACTCGTAATGAAAAATATATATTTAAGATGATTTCATTAGATAACATAATGACAGGTGACATCATCTAATGTGGCTTCACGATGACACTTTCTTTCAAATGTAACTTCACAATGACGCTTTCTTTGACATAAAAGAAAGATGAACAAGTTGAAGTTTCATCAGTTTGATATAGTGTTGTTGTTGATTTGACATAGATTTAAACATGTCAAATTGGAGAGTTTTTTCAGAGTCTCAAGATGATGAGCCTCAACCTGAGCGTGAACTTGAGCTTTCACTCTCTTAGTTACCAAATCTACCTCTTCTGCCGACGCTGCAAATGCATTCACGAGAAGAAGCTGTTGGACCTTCACGACCACCCAAACAACCACGCATGGAACAACAATGGCACAACAATCTTTAGCGAGACGCTCGAGCGATGATGATTTTGTTGCAAGTTGGGCGTGTTGAACCCAATACTCGAGAGTTTACATTTGAGGGATGTTTTGAGGGTTTAAATGATGACCAATATTATTGTATGGTTCGACCTATTAAGGGTAGTCATGGTCACCAACAATGACTACAAAGACCTGTAAATCCATTAGCTAGGGTGGATCGTGCCGAATACATTGCTACTACTGTGAAGCGTATCATTAACTTTTTGCAGATGCAATGAAGTTTGATTAGAGACTTTGTTTTCTATTTCCATTATAGTTGTATTTAGTCTTGACTCTTGAAAGTAGTTTCAAGCTTTGTTTGTATGTTTGAAGTTCAAGAAGAAAAAATGGATCATACTTTTGTTGACAAAAGAAGCACCCTTTTATTAACAAAGGGCATATAGCTTAATCATAGGCTAATGTAGCTTACAGATTGGATAGACAAGCTATTATTCCCTTTTTTTCTTCATACTTAGTTTGGAATGAATAGTTTTTTTTGAAGATACATAGCAGATTGTATAAAAAACATTTGGTAATGAAATTTTGCAAGGTTGTTTGTCTTTTTTGTGATTTCAAAACTCTATCACTTACTTGATTTAGTTTTGTTATGAGAGTTATATTCAAAAGAATGAGTAAAATTTGATTGTTATAAATTATCTTATTTTTGTGATTTCGAAACTCTATCACTCACTTGATTTAGGTGTATCATGAAAAAATTATATTCAAAACTCTATCACTCATTTGATTTAGTTCTGTTATGAAAAAATTATATTCAAAACTCTATTACTCACTTGATTTAGTTTTGTTATGAAAAAGTTATATTCAAAAGAGTAGGTAAAATTTGGTTGTTATAAAAAATGAAGGCAAAAATTTTGAGCATTGATAATTATTTGAAAAGGAAGAATTTTTTTTTGAGATTTAATGTGATTACATATGAAAATTTTAGCTTTTCAAACAACTATCATTTACTTAATTTAATGTTAAAGTGAAAAAAATAAAAGTTTAAAAATGATGTAGAAAAAAGTCGCTTTTGATTTGATATAACTTACTAAAAGCCTTCTGTTTCCCTAATGCAAGAACTCTTAATCTAACAACATTTCTTTAAATTCCTCTTAAAACAATATTATAAAAATAAAAAATAAAAATGAATATCGATGAATTGATCAAAGGTATTAAAAATCAATTAAAAACAAAGTTAATCGCCAAGTCGCAAACTTGGTCGACTAGTTTCATACGTCAATGGTGAACCAACCGGTCCGTGGTTCAAATCTCGTTGACTGGTTTGGCGAACCCGCGGCTTGGCATGCTATTGAGGCAATGAGGTAGGAATAACAGTCGACTACTATCCCACCCCTGAGCTATATTGTAATAATATGCAGACCACTCCAAGATGGCTCCAGCATTGAACTTCAAATCGTGGTTCTCACCATGACCCCACTTTTTTTATCTAAAATTTTTTACCTATTATTTTGTTAACATATCCTTCACTATAGTATAATTAACATTTACAATACATTTTCTGACACTTAAAAAAGACAGAGCCTCACAATCACACCATTCTTGTTCTGTAATGAGGTAGTTTAGCCTAAGCTAAGGTGAATTGACATCTCACTTGCCCTCAAAAAAAAAATTAAATTTTTTAATTTTCCACACACAATAAAATTTGCAAATTTTGAATTCAGATTTGCAATCAGAGACCCACACAAGTTGGATAAGGTCAAGAACATATCTAAAGATGGCCCAAAATAGTTTTTTAGAATTATAAATATCTATTTATTTATAAATGCACCCCATGAGTGGCTTTTGGGGGGGACGAGCTAGGGGCCAGGCAGTTTTACCCCGCTCGTACAGTACTGGGGCCACATTGATACCATGAGGACAACTAGAGAACCCACTGGAATTTCTTACCAGAAGAACGTTACGTGCCTCTCCGTTCCTTCAGGCGTTGAATACGGATGGCCACCACTTGACGATTCCTGGTCAATCTCGAACACCTCCCAAGGCCCCAGATCCGGAAGCGTCCCCGCATCTTCGCATCGTAGACAAACGTGTGGCACTGTTCACGTAGCCTAGGCTTCCGACTAGCAGCCTTGAATTATTCGTGGGCATGGGGACCACTCACGCCTTGTAGAAAATTGATACTGTTCAAAACCCAAAACTCGTCTCAATTGCATCAAATTTTCCTCTTTGGAATTGGAGAAAAACGCCGGTAACGTGCCTTTGCAGTGAGCAATTTTCGCGAGGATAACTTAAACTTCGCTACGCATCTCCAGTCAACCTGGACCGCATTCGCAGGCACCCCATCTGACAAGAACGCGTGGCTGTGTGTCATTGCAGACAAGTCTACGTGAGAACTGTGCGTGTAGCTGAGGAGGACCCTTGACGAAGTCAAGGGCGATGGGCTGGCAGCCGTGTCGTAGGTGAACAGTCGGTGTACAGGCAAACCCCACCCCAGAACCAGGAGCCAGGAGGAGCGTTGCGCAAGGGTTTGCTGCTGCTTGCTTGCTTGCTTGTTGGGCTTCGGGTTTGCGTGGAGGTGCGCTTGTTGTTTGTTGCGGACAAGCTTGGACGGGTGGACGGACGGACGTTGCGCTCGCTCTCGTATCCCGCTTCTGCTGCGCCAAGCGCCCGCCTTGCTGCCGTGTCGATCTCAAGCTGCGGTGAGTACTTGGGTTTTGCTCGTCTTGTTATGTCGTTACAGTCGCAAGATTCGGTCCATGTTTTTTAAGCTATGGTGAGTTGGGTTTGGCTGGTCGTGTTTGGTTCTTTCAGTCTCACGTTTCTATCCATGGGTCTTAAGCTATGCTATGGCGGGTGTGGCTTTGCTAGTCCTGTTTCGTCGTGTTTGATCTGAAGCTTCTGTCCATTTTGGTGAAGCTAGCTGTGGTGAGTGAGTGAGTGGTTTCGCTAGTCTTGTTTTGCCGTATCTTTCTCGAGCTATGGTTCTGTCCGGGTAGCTAGGGTGAGTGGTGACTGTCCGTGTACCTATGGTAACGTCATAGAGCAGACTGGTAATAGTCCGATCATAGCTTCTCGAGCTTTCTGTCGGTGCGGCTGTGGTGAGTAGCATTGAACGTACTGTCATCTTCGTTTTCAACGACAACTTGCTTCAATCGGTGCAGCATTTCTCAGTCGGTAGGTGCAGTGAGGAATCTCTCCTGCGAGGGTTTGGGCGTGATGATCCGGCGTCGGCAGTCGTCACGGACTTTTTCTGATTGACTTCTGTAGTCGTGTGGATTTTAGGGCAATCGAGAACTTTTTAATTTGTAGATGCAAGACATGTCAGCTTTCCTCGTTTTCAATTTTTTTTTGCGGTTCGGTGCGACGTGACAATTGAGGTTGCGTGAGCCGAGTTGCTGCTGTTGGCCGTTTTCTTCTTGCTGTTGAGTTTGAGAGGAAGGAGCTGAGCTGGATTTTTAGGGCATTACAGGATATTAGTTTTGGTAGAAGCAGGACAGTTCGATTTTTTTTTTTAAATTTTAGCAATTTTGTGCGATCATTGAGGTTGCGTGAACTGAGGCGATGTATTTGGCCGTGGAGACTGAGAGGAGGATTAGGTAGAGGTTTGGGCATTTTGTAGCTCAATTAAATGTTGTAGGAGCAGGATATTTCGAAATGTACTGTGTAATGCTTTTTAGACGTCTGCGACAATTAAAGCGGTGTGAGTTAAGTCTATACAGTTGGCCGTCATTTTCCTTGATGTGGAGTCTCTGAGGGAGCTCCGTGAATAGTGCATTGGAAGATATTCAATTTGCAGAAGCAGGAGATTCCGAATTTTCTTTCGTCATTTTCCTTCTTAGTTTGGTACCGCGATGAGATTGTGTGAGTTGAGTAGATGCAGTTGGCAGTGTTTTTTTTGCCGTGGAGACTGAGAGGGAGCTCGTGGATTTGTATCCAGGTGTTTGCGAAAACGAGACGCCGAAAGCTTAGAGGGACTTAAGGTCTTGATCGCTCGCGTTCGTAGTTGCCTTTGAACAATCGTCTTTAGCTGGGGTTTTAAGTTTAGGACAACCTCTAGAGTTCCGTTCTCAAGTTTCTCCTAACTGAAGGTAGGCATTGCACGTCCAGCGAAGGTGGGCGGGCATGGTCAATGCATCTTGATTGGGCTCGTTTGTGACCTTGGGGAGCACCGAGAAGCCGTGTCTTATGTGAAATTTTTACCCGAATGTTTTTCCAAATGTGAAATATTTCTCCAAATGAGCTAGCATGAGATTCCACCGACAGCTTATTACGACTTTGTGACGTTTAGACAAACTGCTCTGTACGCTTTTATTAAACTCTTTAATTACATGAATGTGCTCTGGAGAACGTGGCTACTGTGTATGCGTTTTTTGAAAAGAGTGAGTAGCAAGAGAGTGTTTCTGACTGCGTCAGCTCAACTTCCCCTTGTTAGGGTTTACGGATTGTGAAAGACCTTCGTGAGAGAGAACATGGCACTTTCGTAATGTGGGTCGTCGTATTGCAATTTCCAATTTTTCGCAATTCTGTAGATACGGACACTCGGGGCACACCAACGAATAGAATGTTGTAGGACTGGCGGTAAATAGTGAGTACCTCGCTTGTGGCAGTGAGTAATCTCTAGCTTGCTTCTGTCCATGTGCCTCACCATGTGGTTTGTCTTTCTAGTAGTCCTATTTTGACATATTGATGTCAAGCTGCTGTGCATGCATGTGCCTCAAGCTGTGTTGAAGTCTGCCTGCTTCAGTTCTGCTAGTATTTTTCTTCTGGCATGATTCAAAGTCCAGTGTTTGAGGCATTGAAGTCACTATTTCATTGGATAGTGGATAGTTAGTTAGGAATTACCGTAAATCTTTCACTGAAACTGTTTTGTTCTATCTAAACCCTAAACCCTTCCCCTATCTAAGCCCTTAGATCAGCCAGAAAGTATTGGTATGCAGGCTTGTGATTGAGCATCCTGACTTGGCATTAAACCTCAAGTAATTGGCGGTAACCACTACTTTGACCAGGATTCCTAATCTGAAACTTAAACCTATGTGTTCTAGATTTTAGATGTGTGTCTACCATGTATTTGCGCTCAATTGTGCCAATTTACAAAATTAATAATATTATATCTAATAGAGACTCCAAGCTTTCTGCTCTCAAGCATTTGTGTAGTCCACATTGATCTCATGTTCAAATTTTATTTTGTGATGCTCACAAGGATATTTTCACAGGGCTATTGAGTTTTTAGAAGTTTGTACATAAGCATTTGGATATTTTACTTAACCATCTTGTCCAATGGGTACATAATAAAGGTAATTACAAAGCTTTATATGTAAAAAGATAGTTCATGTTTAACACTTTTTGGAACTAGTGGATTGACAAATATTATGTCCTTAGTCTAGTTCATGCCTTTGGTTCAATTAGCAAATTTTTGGTCCCAAGTAATGTTATAAGAAATATTGTGTGTTGGGATGCATTTGACCCCATGTTTTTATTCATTGTTTTATGTAGCCACAAGGATGATTTTCAACACATTTCATATATTGTCTTCTTCGATTTTATTGTTTCACATTAGTATATATCACTTTTTCATTTTTGGAGGTGTTTTGGTTTCATTGTATTTAATGCTAAATTCTTGCTCTTTGAGATTTACAACCTCAAGAGTTTGGTTCATTGCTTTTGAAAGTATCACTTAATTTAGATCATGCACTAGCTAGGCTTGGTAGAGTTCATAGCTTAGGTTTTGGGAATCTTGTAGACAATTGGGATGACAATTGTTTCCATCTTTCATTAATTTAGCATGTGTGTAGACTTATCATGCTCTACTATTTCTTGCTTGGAGTTTCTATGGTTGTTGTGGATGCTATGTTTTGCATTGTTGATGCAAAGTTGAGGGATAATCTTTTTGTAGACTTTTTATAGGATTTAGTTTTAGGAGGTTGATGTATGAGCACATGCTTGTTGTCTATATTGAAGTTGTCTATATTAGTAGGTTCTTGTAGTGTGGGCAAGGTGAGCTTGTCTTCTTGGTTGTGTCATTCTTTTGAGATGTTTGATGAGTTTTTTTAAGAAATGATGATGCTTTGCTATGTGATGTACATGAAGAGTGAGTGTATGAATAGAGAAATTAGAAAATCGGATGGAAGTTGGCAAGGTGTCCTCATAGAATATCTTGAAGTTTTTATAGTTTTTGAAAATGGAGAACATGGTTAGAAGGTGATCAACTAGCTAAGGAGTGGATATTCTCTAAAAGTCTAAATGTAAACTTAATTATGATGGGTGCAAATTGAAATTTTGGTTTTGATATAAAAGTATTTCTAGGCTCATTTTCTTGGATGGTTTGTTCAAAGTAGTACAAACTCTTGATTTTTGGAGGATTTTTTAGTTGACTTTTTGCTTGAAGAAGATTTTAAATTGTATTGTACATTGTTTTTTCAACAATTGATAATTTCCTTTGTTTTTGTCCAAATAGGCATTGAATTTGTCAATGTAGGGTTTGCAATCTTGAGTTAGATTGTCTTTGTACTTCCTCAATTTGGGGTTTGTTACATTCACATCTTTTTTTAATGCAATTGCAATGTTCTAGAATTGTGTTTTTATCATTTTTATCTTTACTTGGTAAACTTGAAAGTCATGATCTCATTGTCTCGTAGTTTGAATTTGATTCGCAAATTTCCTATGCCATTTCATTTTGTGCAATTGCTAACTAATGTGATGTGGATTGAAATTGGCCATTTCAGGAAAGAATTGGTTGTTTTCAAGGGCTTCTACACTTGCCAACAATTGGTTTTGCTACTTTGAGACCCATCTTTCTATCTATACCCCAAGCTTACCATTGACCCTTACAATGCCTCTTCGAGCTCACCTTCCCCCACCAATTAGGGGTTGTCTTGGTGCTGTGAGTGAACCTTTTGAACACTTATTACATTGCTACCTTTCCTTTCTTTGACTTTTGCAATGAATTGATCAGGCATTAGTGTTGATTAGTGTACCTTTAGTATACCTTCTTAAGTATAAATGCTTGAAGACTATTGCATACCCCATTTGTTTGTGGTTGGTTCTAGAGTCAACAATTTATGATTATCAAATTGGTAATAATCAATGTATGTAGTGTTCTTCAAAATTTGCAACATCTTTTTTTGGGGATTGTCTTTGTAATCCAAATACAATGAACATTTAAATTATTCATCCTAATGTTTGGGCATAATGTTCACCAAAATGCTACCAAGGAAATGTAAGCTTGTAGAGGTTGGTACTTTCCAATCGCTGACATAATGCTTTTACGCTGTTATGTGCAGCTAGCCAAATGGCTAAGCTTCTTTATGCCTCAGGTGTGCATCAATGTCCGAACTTCAATAATAATATTGGCATAGTTAACCTAGTCTTCATGCTACATAAATTATCATTACATCTTTATAGTCTTTTGATAAGTGACCAAGATTGGTAAAATAAATATACGAAGTTTTACCTTGTACCATTGTTTTCATATGAATCCATTGAATTTAGTGGTTAATTATTTGAAACTTAATCAATTATACTTGTGAATAAGATTGGTTTCACATTACAATTTGGAGGGAGGTTATCTATTCATATTATTATATATTTTCTCTTTTGTTAAGTCACTAATGTTTGTTGTTTGGGGTTTGTTTATTCTTGGTTCTTCTTGCTTGACGTAAAATATTCCAACACTATTGATTCAAACTTCAATTTGAATCAACAATGTTAAATTTGAACACTATAGGATGTATTTTAGCTTCTTGAAGTTCTTTTCTATAACTCTCTCTTGTCAATTTTTCCCTTTTAATGTCATTTTAATTGTCTTTTTTCTTTCTTGTATTGCTACTTTCATTATAATCCACATGATTCATTGAACAATTTGCTACTCTTGGAGATGTTCTTCTATTCTACAGCAACAAATGTTATAATACTTTTTAGTGTTACAAATAGTTTATGGCTTGAATTTTGAATTGTTTTGTTGTATAGACACCTTCAAGTGATCAAACCATCGCTTTTGGTCATCATTTGATCAAAGGCAAGTCAAGGCATGCTATGGAAGATTATCTGGTTGCGGAAGTAAAGAAGGTGAATGACCATGATCTTGGTCTTTTCGCCATTTACGATGGCCATCTGGGACACCATGTTGCTGATTATTTGCAACAACATCTCTTCAACAATATTCTCAAAGAGGTAAGTTTTAGAAAACAACTTGAAGTCTCTTCTTTGCAGGTTGGACTTGAAAGGATGTTAAATCTCATCTTGAAGAATTTTAGTTGTAATATTAGTATGTTATATATTCCAAATTTATCATTGTTAAACATACTTCCATACCAAGGTTGAGGCATGGTTCTTGCAATGCAATGAAGGATGTGTTTTGATTTTATTAATTATTGGTGTAGAATCTAATAATTGTTGTCAATATAAGAATTACACTTGACTTGCAAGTCATTAATTCTTCATTATGTAATTGTGTTGTAGATGAGTGTTATGAGTTTTGACTTTGTGACTTGATTAAGAGTCCATAGGTTGCTTATACCACCCACTTAGTTCATTTGAGCTTCAAAAGTCACCTTCATGAAGTGTTCATTGAAAGGTTATAGTATTTTTAAGATAGTTTTGTACATCACCTTTGTGGTTAGAACTAGTGACTCAACTTTTGCTTCTCATTATTCAAAGGAATGAATTAGACTCTAGGATTCTCCATGAAAATTGAAATTGAGATTTAGGACTCTTACATTAAAAGTTGAAGAAAGTATAGTGTTTAGTGATGCAGCCTTCTTTTAGTGTACTTTGTTATTTAAAAACATGAATCTGATTGATGTTAATTGTGAATGTTATGGCAGAGTGGGTTCTGGAAAGATCCAAAACTAGCCATTAAAGAAGCTTACTTGCACACGGATGGAATCATCCTTGAAAAGGCACCTAATCTTGGTCCCGGAGGTTCAACAGCTGTGACAGCAATTCTCATCGATTCCAAGATGTTGTATGTAGCGAATGTTGGGGACTCCAGGGCTATTATATCCAAGGGTGGAGAAGCAAAACAATTGTCTATCGATCATGAGCCTGGAAATTCAATTGAAAAGGAAGACATAATGAAAAAGGGTGGTTTTGTTTCAAACATGCCAGGTATTTTTGGAGTCCATGTTCTTCTCTTCTTCTTGAAATTTTAATTGTAGACTTTATTATTTAGAAAGATGTTATGGTAAGAGCTATGTGTTTCTTTTGAAGAATTTAAGATAATTTCATCTTTAGTATTCATTTTACACCATGTGTCTTCCAATATTATTCTAGCTATTGCAATGAATGCTTTAATTAGTAACACTTGGTTCATGTGCTTGGCCTTTGAAATTGGATAGGAGATGTTCCTAGAGTTGATGGACAACTTGCAGTTGCCCGTGCTTTTGGTGACAAGAGCTTGAAGGCTCATTTGAGTGTTACACCCGATATCAAAGAGGTGGAAGTTGATGTAGACACTGAGCTCCTTATTCTAGCCAGTGATGGCCTTTGGAAGGTTAGCATTCTATATTGTAATAATTGTGATTTTTCATGCAAATTTTCATATATTCATTCAAGTCAATGCTTTTTGTTTATTTTTCTATTTGGCTAGGGATCTTAGAATTGATATATAAAAATTTGAAATTTGTATAATCTTCAAAGGAATTATAGTCTAGAACGAAGGTATATTGATTGTTTTTTGGAGACTTTGTTGTTGTGTTTCAACAATAGTGAAGATCCATAGATGTATTTTTTTTTTAAATGTGTTCACTCTTTGCAAGGAGACATGGTTTTTTAAGATTATTTTTGCTATTGCCACTTCAAGTCCTTTGGTATTATTAATTTAAAATCTTTTTTTTCTATGTGGATTCAATTTTTGGGGCTAGCATAGAAGCAAATAGCCAATGTTGCTTCACTTGGGGAATGGTCCCCCTCCAGTAAGAATATAAAAACAAAATTGTTTCCTACTAATGATTCCATTTTATTTCTTCAAGTTTTTTAATATACGATTTTTTGGTGTAGGTGATGAAAAATCAAGAGGCAGTAGAACTAGTGAAGAAGATCAAAGACCCAACTGCTGCTGCTAAGCAACTTGCACAAGAAGCTGTGAATCGCAAGAGCAAGGATGATATTTCATGCATTGTGGTTAGATTTACATGAATAGTCAACCTAGTCACCCTTTCGTATCATATGTATATAGTCCTCTTTCGCATGACATACTTTCTTAGTTACTCAATTTCTTCTTTATTAGTGATGACTAGTACCTTGATATTCATTGGACATAGTGAAGTTCAATCTATATAATACATAACAAGAAGTAGAAATGCAATTTGAATATTTTCAAAACACTCATGCAAAATTGTCGCAAAATTATATGTAATTTTCTTGATTTGCTTTGACATGTCCACTGAATTTCATTATCATAAATTCACCAGACTAGTAAATATTAGAAGCTTTAGGGCTTCTCTACACATAATGATTATGATCAAGATGTATGCATCCAATTTTTTTCATTCATATTTGTCCAAATGATTGCATCTAAGCATTGCATTTTGAAATGTGGAGATATTAAATTTACTAAATTGGTATAGAGGTTTGCACTAATAATGAATTTAGTGTAAATTGCATTAATTGAATTGAAATTGTTATAAATTTTTTCTTCATGAAATTTTTTCTAATGATAATTGTAGCTGTTCACCTCTTCAAATACTATTAATATTTGTATTGTTGATATAAATCTTAATCTAGTGCAAAAATCTTACACAACATTTTTACATCAATTAGTATTATGACACCAAATTTCATTATTAGTATAGTTGTTTTGTATGATTTTTTTATTATTATAAAATGTCTTAAAGAATATTAACATTTTTCTCATATAATATTCCAAGAGATTTGTTTCCATTATATCCATTCTAGCATTCCATATTTAGGACATACTTTAAAGTTCAATTTTCTAGTATTAATTAAAATTCAAGAATTGATAAATAAGTGTACAAAACTTGTACAATACAAAGTATATTTTATTGACTTTGAAAATGTTTTGTATTGATATGGTAATATAATTACCATGAAATATGATTAATTTCTCTTGATGCAGTAATTTCTTTACTTCAAGTTCATTATATTTTGACCTAATTAAAGAATGGTGTTACATATATTGTATACGACTTTTGTAATTTTATCTACTTGAATTGCAAGATTATAATTGTATTGACAAATTGGAATATAATTTATAAGGTTCAAGAAATTATTTAGATTTTATATTATACATTTTTGTAAAAGAATATACTTCAATTTCCTCATATTATTTTGCAAATTAAAAAATATATTTATTACAACTATGTGATAGATTATTGCTTGAAGTAGCACTTATTGCATGTAGTATTCATTTATTTACAAAAAAAACTTGTCGGAATTACAAATGAAATTATTATTTCTGAAGACTTTCAATTTCCATTTGTTGATTTTCAACAATAATTTTGTTGTAAAATAATTGCAATTGGATTTATTCAATCTAAAAATTGATCATAAGATCTTTTTATATATTTTTTCAAATGTAACATTAAACCTTGATTTTAAAATGTAACTTAGGTTAAATCTTTACTTGAAAGTGAGGTTTGCGTGGAACACAAAGCAAAAAATCTACCAAATTTTCAAACTATTTCTATTATTGCAATTAAGTCTTAGCAAATTAACAAAGTTAGAAAAGTTAAAGAAATTTACAATTTGGAACTTTAACAAAAAAAACCTTTCAAGATTAGATGGTCTTCCTATTATGTACCATTGTTTTATTAGTTAGATTGTGACTAACTTTGTCTTCAAATCAACTCATCCAAACTCCTTTAGAGTCCCTTTGATCTTTGAAGGAAAGACTAGTGGTCATGAAAATCATGCATTTTGATAATGTGCAACACCGTCTACTTTGAATAAGTCAAATATACTCATTGAAAGTCAAAGTATTGTAGAAGATCTCCCCTTATTAACCCTCATACTTAGGATAAATAGTTGCATTTTTGTTGTGTAAAGAAATATTCTTTGTCATTCATTAGCCACAAAATGTCTTCATTGATGTTTAAGGGTTAAGTTAAAGGTTTGTCAAGAATCATAGCTCCTTCCACTAAATAGACAATTTTCCAGCCCTTAGAAGGGTGTCATAGTTGGCAATAGTGAAAATTTTCTTAGAACTATACATGTTAGGAGATTTTGGATATATTTTTTTTGGTAATTTATTTAAATTTGAAATTTGAAATATATGTTATCAACATAGAGATGACTTCACACAAAAAATTCATGGTAAGAAACCAATTTTTTAGCCCTTGGGAAGGTGTCTAAGTTGGCAATTGTGAAAATTTTCTCAAAACTACACGTGTTGGGAGATTTCGAATATATTTTTTTAAACTAATCTTTTGACCTTGAAATTTTTCACACATATTGAGAACATAGAGTTTATTTCATGCCAAAAATTTCATGGCAAAAAAGAAATTCAATCCTTCGGAAGGTGTCAAAGTTGAAAGCAATGAAATGTTTTTCACCTCTACACATGTTGGTAGATTTTTAATATCTATTTTTGTGTAAATTTGTTGGCTTAAAAATTTTTCATGAATGTTATTAACTTACAATGATATTGTAAGAAAAATTTCATGGTAAAATATCAATTTTTGAGCTCTTGGGAGGATGACAAAGTTGGCAAAGTTGAAATTGTTTTCACTATGGATCCAAAAACAACATTTTAATTGGGACCCCATAGTACATTCAAAGAGTGATTATGGCCATGAAAATGGCCCATTAGAAGGGACTTGATGACATTAGAAGATTGTGATTTATTTTGAGTTCCAAGATTGTATAAACTTACCACATCAACAATTTGACATGGTTGAAAGATTGCTATGTCAAAAAATAAGATTTTTGAAATTTGAAATTATTTTTGAAGTGTTTCTCAAGCATTTTAAAATATTTTTTAAAATAAATTTTAAGTTTTAAAGTAATTTTTTAAATTTTTGAAAAAAAAATTCAATTTTTTTTTTTAAATTCGAAAATTCATATTAACAATGGTTGGTTTGCAACGTAGAAAATAGTTGTAGGGAGTATTCTTGAAATAGTCTCTTGGAAGCCTCAAATCTCCTCTAATGACTTTGATGTTTGATTTCTTTTAAAAGTAATGTAGGTAAGAAAAATCTCAAAAAAAGACATTTATTTATTCCTAACTTGAAGATGCTCCTTCTCAACCATTTTCATCTTTACAAAAATGAAATTGTATTCTCTTCATTTGCACAAAGGTATTATACTTTTAACAAATAAGTAAGGTAGAAAGCTTACTATTTAAAAAAAAATCTTTTGCACAATTGTGTTACTTTAGTAGAGGTACTTGTATGCCAATTTTAAGCTTCAAATTTTCATTTTCGGATTAAAAGTAGTACTAAACCCCTCCAAAATGGCCAAGGTAGACATCCAATTGGAAGTTTAAAAAAAATAGTAAAATAGTTTTTTTTTAATCCAAAAAATTAAATAACATTTGAAACTACAACATATACCTTTACTTCAAATTTCATAGAAAAAAGACAAACAACGCAAAAGTTATGAGCAAAATCCCCCCATCCGAGGGCAAGGGGACAAAAAATAGGACAAGTAGTTCTTGCAATCACCCTAGATCTAACTGAAATTGTAACTATGGTAGAAGGAACTATAATCAATAAAATATACAAATCTGAACATGATCTAAAGTAGTGCAAGGCATAGCTAATATTTTTAGAAGTGCATTGATAAAAATGATGGGGATTGCAAAAAAAATTCATAATTTTATCTCTTGAATTGAAATTACTATGACTTATGAAAGGCAAAAAATATGCTTGACCATTGACCAACATCTAGAGTCATCCAATTTTGATCATTCAAGAACTAATTTTATACTCATTGATTCCTACTTTCTTGCTCACTTACGTGTCATGAATTTATTGATCCAAACCTTGAAAAGTACAAAAACATGCACTCCAAGGAAAAAATGAAAGTTTATTCTAACCTTGGTTGGAATTACAGTCCCCTCATGATTGCTAATGGGGCACTGGTTAGGAATGGATCTTTCTACTATAGTTTTATTTTTTAGTGAAATCTCACTTAGCTTAATAGATTCTAGCCTCTCTAGTACTCTCCCTCCAAATTTCAGCCTACACCCAAAAGCCAACAAACTTATACACATCCAAAAAACACACTTGATTGTAACTTCATTGAGTTTAGAAATAAAAGCATCAGTAGTTAATAAGGCTTCCTGATAATAAAAATAACAATCTTTGTGACACAAAAATATTCACAACAATGATTGTATTTCTAATGGTCTCATATTGAAATTGCACTTAAATATTAAAAGAACATTAAAACCTTGAAGGACAAATTGGTGGTCATAGAAATCATGCATTTTGAAACAATGTGACATCATCTATTTTGAATAAGCCAAATATATTCATTGGAAGTCAAAGTATTATAGAAGATCTCCTCTCTCTCTCTCTCTCCTAATGTTAGTGATGAATAGTTGCACTTCTATCCTACAAAGAAAGATTCTTTGTCATTTATCGAATGCAAAACATCTCCCTCGATGTTTAAGGGTTAGACCAGCTTACATTAACTTAGTGATATACATTGATACTACACGTAGGCTCATATATACCTGCACCTATTGTACGGAGCCACTAGTTTTAAGAGGACCAATATGCTCCAACATAATAGCATACAGTTGTTTCCGTTCTACACAATGTCAACAACCAATTGCCTTAACTTTGTAAAGATAGGTTGATCTCCGCGAAAATCATGCTTTTTGAAACCTTGCAAATCATCTACAAAAAGATTATATTGCTTAGAAGGACATGGGGGGCTCTATGCAAATCATCTTTTCTAAAACTGTGGGAATCATTGGTATAAAAAAATTAAAAAGAACTCATTTAAAGTCAACCTATTTTAGAAGATTTCTACTTTCCATTCCTAATTTTGAAGATGAATAGTTGTAGTTATGTCCTACACATGAGAATTTGTTGTCATTCATTGGAAATTAAATGTCTGCGGCATCCTTTTTGGATTTATCCCTCAAGGACCAAGGCCTTTTTGGGTTTAACCCCTAAAGGTTTTTGACTATGTTTTCACCAAAAATGCTCCAAAACTGCCATTTCTAATACAAGTGCAAATTTTTTTCTTAAAACACATTTTTGATTCATGTAACTGTAGGATCTTATAGTAAGGTGGTTTGTAAACATGTGGAAAAAATTTCAGAAATTTCCACAGTGTAGATTGCAAGATATAAGCATTTGAATTGACAAAAATTGTTTTTTTATCCCTGCAAAAATCTGGGCAGCTGCACTTCACAAGGTCACATTTGTGTGAAAAAAATTTCAAAATGGTGGTTACTCTTTAAATTCACACTTCAATGCAAGTTGGCTACATTCTCAAAAAATTTCAAACCATTTGGAATTGTACAACATATAGGAAAAAATAAGTAAGTAGAAAGAAGTAAAAATGAGCCAAAATACTAAATTGTGAACATTTTATTCATGGAATTGAAAATTTTCAATTCCAATGGTTAAAATGTTGTAATAAACAATCTACACCTTCTGTTTTTATTTTTTCCCAAAAATATGAAAAATTGAATTAAATGAAGAATTTCAAACTTTTTTGTACTGTAGAGATTTTGTAACTGGCCGCAAACTACCCCAAACTCAAAATCTTCATAACTTTTGACTCATTGATTAGAATGGATTGATTCAAAGCTTCACATGTCTGTATACACCTAAAGAACCAATTTGAAATTTCACTTTTAAAAAAAAAGTTTTTTTGAAGAAGTTTTTTCAGTTGCCCAGACTACCCCCTGAGTAAAGAAAACAACATATCCTGCCATATTTTTTTAACCGTGAAGTCAAAAGTTATGAAAATTGTCGGGCCTTAAAGCTACTCCTTGGGTGCACATTGTATCAAAATTTCAAAGAAAGAAAATAAAATATCCATCCGTATTGAGCTGCCCAAAAAATTTATAATCTCAAAAAATGTTGTTTAGGGCTTTAGGGGTTAAAAACATCATTACTTTTCAAGCCTTATAAGTCTACATGTCACTAAGGTATGAAAATTTCAACCACAAAATATTGTAGTGTATATGTTGTAGATGACATGGATCAAATTTGGAATCATTTGGCTGCATAGATTGCAAGTTATAATATTTTAGTGTTGAAAAAAGATATTGAAGTTCTCCTATAATCATATTTGGAGGTCAAATTTGATTTCTAATTAAACCTAATCAAATGAAAAAAAAATTGAACTAAAATGTGCTTCATAATCAACATACAAACACATTGGTGAAAAATAATGTCATTCAACTAACTCATTGTCTTTGCAAAATGACTTTGAAATAGCAAAAAATAGCAAAAAATAGCAAAAAAGGGTGCAAAAACCACATCTACGACTAAACCTCCTACTATAATGTTTTTGAGTCTCTTTAACTTCTTAGATTGATATGAAATTTTAGCCATACAAACTAGACTAGTATGTACAACTTCTCCAAAAAAGAAAACCAGAACAAGACACCGTAGGTATGAAGAAGAAACAAGTTGCCAAAGTTCACTATAATCCAAAAATATCTAGTTTTCAAACTTTGAATTGCTTCCAAACATTCAAAACAACTTGGATTACCATTAAAATTTAACCGCAATAACTAAACTTCAAGAAGAAGATAGATCAAGAAACTTTATTGAAAACAAACATTAGATGAAGGAGATACAAGCCCCTAGAGTTGCAACCATCAACTACAGTTTGGTGAATTCAAATTGTACCTATGAATGTTGATTAGCTTTCAAAATATATGTAGATCTTGAATTGATCTAAAATTTTTATAACTCAATCTAACTAGGATGCACAACTTTCCTAACAAGTTTTATTGAATTAAGACATTTAATGCAAAAGTTACAGCACTTTGAATTGAATTGCAGACTATGTGAGGCCATTTTTGAGCCCCTCGAGTATTGAAGGGTTAAAAAATTCAAAAGTATTTATAGGAGACCAAACTACTATTCATCACCATCGAAGGTGGGCCATAGGCTGGATTTACCCAAGGGAAAACGCTGAAATTTTTTATTTCTCTCATTTTTTATTTTTTTCAAATTCAAAATTCAGAATCAGAATCAGAGACCCCAAATTAGTTAGTGAGACCCCAAACATACCAAAAACCCAGCACAAATATAAACCCCAAACCCTTGTTAACCCCTAGTAAAATGAGATTTATCCCGCTGGGCCCACCTTGGATGGTATGATTTAACATTTTGCCTCTCTTAACCCTTAAAGGTCGACAAGGACATTCAACATTTGATGGATGAGAATCTTTGCATGTAGGAGAGAAGTGTGACTAATCATCTTCAAAATTTTGAATGAAATGGGGAGATCTTCTATAGTGTTTTGACTTCCGATGAATGCTTCTAGAATTTTTTTAATTGTTGAATCCCACAATATCAAACGGATGGTTTCATAGACATGAGGGTTTGTCCTTCAAGGCTTAAACTAACATCTATTACCAACAAGAACTCCTCTATCTCTTCACTTTCCTAGCAAGTATTACAAGCTTGACATAACTAAATGTCCGTAGCCATTCATTTTCGAATGGAAATGGAGTGTACACTATCACTATTAATAGTCTACGACCTCCCACTTTCAAAATGTTTAAGACATTCTTAGTGAAAATTCATTTGTTCTCTCAACATAATATCCTCTACTTGAGTTTCCATTGCATACAATAAAGTGTTCAATGGCTCAATGCAAGGAGTTCCACCTTACTCATCTCCATCTATTCTTCCCCCAACAAACACATTCTCTCTAGATTCTCTTAGATCCTCTCCAAACTTGACTTCTTGCAACAATCACCATCTTCATCCTCAATATACATCACATGTTGAGACTTCCTACATAGAGTGCAAAAAGAAATTCAATGTATTTGTAGACTTAATAAGAAAAATTATTGCCTAAATGAGCAATTACAACAAGTAGTGACAACTTATCAAGTTTTTGCAATCAAAGACAAATTTCAATTGTGTAGTTTGTCAAATCCATTGAAGTCAGTAATATATCTACTCATCAGAAGTGCTAGTGACTTTGAAAAGTAAACATCAATCCTAAATTAATATCAAGTACAAAAATGATCATCAAATACATTAGAAAAAGGAATAGGTGTTTTTCTACCATTTCTAGCTTTGGTTTCCATCTTAAAGCACAATGAATGCACTATTGAAGATTGTATTTTAGGTGGAATGGGATAATAAGGTAGAAAACAAATCTTATGCAATTTTGACAAATTTGTTGCAATAAAATAGTTCACATCATAAACAATCATACCCATGTTATAAATAAGAAAGGAATTTGGATTGGGTACAATATAATTAAGTCATAGTGGAGACCAAAACATGAACCAAGATGAATAAACCCAAAAGACCAATTAGTAATACAAGGAACAAATTGTCATTACAAACAAGTGCTCCACCCATTTGTACCCAATTCCTTACACAAGACAAATATAACATATTTGTTGCCAATGTGGAAAGCTAAAAAATTATACCATTCATTATAGGTTCTTTGCAGCACCTAAAAGCCAAAATCCATCACATTAGATATTTTCAAGGCCTTTAGAAGATTCCTTTGGGATTGTTTTTTAAAACCATTCCATGTATAATGAACCAACTACTACTAGTTAGAATTTTTGAATTCAAAAAACATTTGAATGCTATTTAAAAAATTGAAAATTGATCTTTAAAAATATTTTAAAAACATTTAATAATTAATTTTATAAATTAATTTATTAATATTATCTAGAGTGCTAGTCTCTTAGTCACATTAGATTACTTATGTGGTAGTGTTTTTGGTATTTCCTAAGTGTTCCTATATTTCAGGAACTTGCACTCTTTCAAAGGCCCCAAAAAACAACTAATGCTCTATATACATATATCAAATGTCTAGCTAAAGTTCATATTTAGTTTCCTATCTTGGTCATGTAAGCATTTAATGCTAATTCCAATTTCCAAATCAAAGAGTTTAGACTTCCAAGTTCAAAAGAACACTATGCTTAAGCCAAAACTTTCTTCAAGACAACTCTAAATATACTAAACTTTCCATCTATTGAGAAAAAAGAAAGTTGTATCTTTTAATATTTGCTTACATCTTTATAAATATAATATAAAAAATCTACCTTGATTTCATCAAATTCATCATACAAAAAGTGTGGTTTTAAAAAACCAAGCTTTAGTTGGGATGAATGAGGATTTCTATGTTCAAAAAAGCTACTAGAACCTCTCTATTCATTGTCTAGAATAGTGATCTTGAAGCACTAAAGGTTTAACCTTTAAAAACTTTGAAGTTCAAGTTCATATTCTAGATGATGCCTACAATATTTTGGTGTGATGCTTTAACCAAATAATTTTTCATTCATCCAAAGTAATTTTTAAATCTATAATAACCACACTTAATTTACAACCAATTTGATGACAATGAGTAAAATAATGTCCTTCCTTTCTCCATTTGTCAAGTAGAATTCTATTGGGGTCCTACTAAGATGTTTGAATTAGAATTCTACTTGACAAAGTTAATGGGGGTTTGAACAAGTCAATAATCTTCTTTGAAAAACAAAGCAATGCTACAAAGATAGAAAATCTCAAAGTATATATTCTAAATATAAATTTATGGGAGTAGAAGTTTTACTAATTCTAACCCTTCGTATAACAATTGTAACAACCTAGTGACCTAAAACAAATCCATATCAATAAGTTTTGGATTGGCAAACATTTTAGTCATTCTAATGATCAAAAATACACTCAACAACTAAAAAAAGTCTACGCTTAGAAGTCATTCTCTTGAGATATGTTTAATATTTTCATACCCTAATTAAAAAAATTCCCTAGAGAGGCCATGAATCCTAACCTACAATTGCCACATCCAATGTCTATCAATCTACAAGACCTAAAATTTTAGATTTTGAAACTTTAAAACTTTTTCATTATTATAGTACTAAAATTACAAATTTATTTGTGCAATGAATTTTCTAAAAAATGAATGCAAGAAAATCTAGAGATCTACAAAAAAATCATAAACTAGGTAATGTAATAAAATAGATTGAGCATAGAAACAACTGATTGATTTCCATATATTGTTTGAAGTAGGGTAAAATCTTTCAATAGGAACACAATAGGATTCATTATGAACTATGGTAAACTACCCCATTCTAGACCAAATGGGAGAAAGTCCATTGTAGATTAAATTATGTTAGTAGTATACATTCAAGTTTTGAAAATAATGTACACTACCAACATAATTTAGTCCATTTACGTAAGAAATAGACTATTTGAACAATACACCATGATGGAAAGGCAAACCAAATTTGTAGAAAAAAGAGGCAAAATTGAATTGAATTCCTAGCACTAACTAATAATACATTACAAAAGCAATTGAAATTGATCTAAAAGTATACCATCAACAAATGTTGGGAGATTTGGATCCTTGCTATGAACTAGGACTAGTAATAAAGGAAGCTATGATATACAAATTTTTCCACCACAAAAGCCCAAATTCCTTCAATTATCCAAATTATAGTTTTAATTGTGCATTGCAATTGCCTTAAGAATTGGAGCAAGAAAATCTAGGGTTTGCAAAAATAAAAGTCACTCTAATGTACATAGAATGTCTAAACAAACACAAAACAAGGAGATGGATGCTCTCACCTGTCTCATTTTACTATAAGTCTTTTCAATGGCAAGACATCATTTGTACTTTGCACCCCTTTTTTTCTTTTGCTTAGCTGTACCATCAAAAAAATAGATCATATAAGAGTATAAAAACAATTTGCTTCATTTTATAATAAATTAAATAATGTGCACATCAAATTTGTTTCAATATCTTATAATATGCATGTAAAGTTAGAATTAGTTGTGTACGTTTTGAGCATAGTCACCTTGTACAATCTACAAATTGAAATCAATTGAACAATGTGATGACAATCTTTGTTAGCATGTTTGGAAGATCCAATTTCTACCTACTTCAATTGGACCTTCCTAATTTCCATATTCACAAGCAATGAATACAATATCAAATTGGCCTCACATAAATCAATCAATAGATTGCCATTGGTTTTGGACTAAGAAGCAATGTCAATTATATTGAAAATTTGAATAACTATATTAGCTCTTGATGTGACTTTGGTATCCCAACCATTGTCTATAATGAAGGACATCAATTTGTGTGTGACATTCTTTAAAACAAAACAACTTTTAGATTTGTCCATATTCTTTGCACATGAACATAAATTGATAATTACTACATACACATGAGCAATTTGTAGGTGAATTTGCTAACAAGCTTCGGTAGTAGTTTTCATTTATATCAAAAAACCAAACCTCATCTTTGCTAAAAATGCTTCAGTGGTTGCCATGTCACACAAATTTAGCAAAACAAATTGGCTCCAACCCTTGGATGATAGAATGTGATTAAAAAAAACTCTTTAATTTCTACATGAGTTGTGACTACACCCTTGGATGATAGAATGCAATAAAAAAATTCTTTTCCTCAAGAATTGTGTGTGCCTACACCCTTGTCCTGAATCACCACCTCTTCATGAGCCTACCGTTACTATCTCCATCAAGCTTTGTGCATCCATCCAATTGATACATTATGATGGATACAAATATGAAATGCATGCCAAACAAGTAGAATCTAGAATCTTGCAATAAGTAAATTCACAAGTGGCTTTCTTCTTTTGCAATAAGTGAATTCACAATTAGCAATAAACCATTACACATTTAGCTATTAACAATGAACCATTATGCATTCAAGTATTGCAATAAATTGGTTTTGGAAACTACCACCTTGTAAAGAATGCATAATGGTTCATTGCTACTTACATATTTGGTTGATTCATTGCAAATTTGGATTAATTGCATTCGAGGCTATTGTAACAAGTGAACTGCAAACTCCCAATCAGCATTCAACCATGTTACTCAAACTTACAATTTGCACCACCAGCAAGTTGTTCATCCTCGAGATTCAAATCGATTGGCTCCCCATGCATGTAAGAATGTTGCACTTGAACTTCTGAAACAGTTGTTGAGCTTGGATTTGAGCAAAATTTCAGATTTCTTCCCTTGTAAGCCCCCTCAACTAAGTTCCCTCCATGCTTCTTCACTTCCAGTGCACGTCCACCTTGTCTTCCAGGCATTAGGATCACCCAAGAATTCACCTCGAACCGCTAGTAGGGTCAAATTCTTCATCTTAATCGCCTTCACGACAACAAACTAAGTCTCAGAGATTCTTCGTCAACCACAGAATTCCCAATTCTTGGATTCCAAAACTAACTCTCAAAAGGATTACCGTTCATGAGCCTGGACAGTTTTCTCTCGGTTTTTTCGCATGAAATATATCTCTTAACTTTCCAGGTTACCGTGCGTTAGAAACATTGGGTTTCTTGTTAACTTGAGATTCCTGCATCAGTTCTGACATTGCAAGAAGGAGAAAGATACATACATAGGGATTGTTTTATTATTCTGAGAGTGCTATATCTATTTAAAAATGCTTCCTGTAATTGATGCCTTCAGTGATGGTGAAAATATTCAACATATTTCTATGACACTTCCAGATTGAGAGTGTCGAGAACGAGAATTGAATACTGGTTTTCCTAATAATTTTCCTCCGAAAGTGCATAGCATATTGATACGCCACATTCTAATTCCCAATTTTACATGTCAGTATATATATGCTGTCCCTTTCGCATTTCATGAAGTGGAAATTCTTCAATGTCTACACTACAGTCCTTTGCCTAACTTTATTCAGCTAATTGAAAGATTTCAGTCCCACAATTTCCGTTTCAATAGAAACCCAACAACGTACTGTAATTAATCAGATGATGGAAAGGAGCTTCACGTACAGTCGTCAATACATCGTTTGCAGAGCTCAACAGAACCACCAGAACTTGCTCAAACCATCACAGCCCCAGACCAAATGCACACCTAGCTTCCTCAAGATTTCCGAGAGCCATTGCAAAACAATCAGCTCAAACTATCCACTTCCAAAAAATACCCCAAAGAGATAAATCACCTTACGCTCACGAGTACCAGCGAGAATCGAGTGCGCCTCAAATTTCGGTTCGAAGGCCGAATCGAAGTCTGTCGACGTACAAAAACACCCGCAGGAAACACAAAACGTGACCCAATGATGAACTGACGCTGCATCCTTCTCCAATGTTCTCAAGGTGGCAAGATCCTCCAGAATTGAAACGCTGTAGGGTTGCAAAATTGAAGAGCCTTAAAACGAAATCTCGACGCGAGATTTGGCGGAAGTTACCGTATTCTACATGAAACTGAAATTTCGACCGGAAATTTGCCAAGTGATTCAACACTTCGAATCCCCATCAGCCGCATCGCCGTCCGCTCTAGCTAATCGCTTTCTGAAGAAACGGGCCAGAGGGAGCCATCATCCAGTGATGAAGGGCCTTAAGGTAAGAGGTCCTATAATGGACCATCTAAGGGCTGAAACAGAATTTCAGGGAGGTAAAACCTCTAGAAATATTTTTCAGTAAATTTTCCTTGAAAAACAAGTAGAATTGACATCTAACCCAAGTCGTTTCATATTTCTCTAAGATTTTTTGAATTAGTTATCAAATTTTGCAGTTGAAAGGGCAAAGGGCAGTAAAATAGTGCCCTAGCTACAATGTACACTGTCAGTACACTGTTGAAGGCTATGAAAAAGCAACATGTACAAATATTGTACATTTAAGATAGGGCACCATTTTAGAACCTGCTCCATTTAAGAGCCTTCTACCTTAACTCCTGGATGGCAACATTCTGAGAAAGTGCCACGATGGCAATCACTTGAATTTTGGTGAAGCATTGTATCCCTACATTCATCTAGCTTTCGGACCAAAAAATATTTTTCAATCATATCCATGCTAAAATGAGCTTGATCTTTGAAGGATTAAGAATACAAAGTTTTGTAGTTGAGTGAGGAGTAGTTTCAGTTGTGGCTTTCATTTTGCTTTAGATTAAGAGTCAAATATTGTAGATACAAAATATTGTGTCTTTAACCATCTATTCAACCTTTAACTATGTCTTTTGTTTTAAACATGATGTTAAGTAGGTACCAATATTTTTTTACACATAACATAGATTAGTTCTTTCAATATATCTCATTCAATATCTAATCTACAAAGTCCAACTATCCATTAAAATTAAAATTTAAAAAAAAATCCAACTACAATATCTTGAAGAGTATATTGTTGATTTAATGTATTTTAATGGGTTACCACTTTCATTGTTCATATACAAGAGATTTGAAGATTCCTTCATTATTTTAGATTTCTTGAAGCTTATAGCCATTAAGACAATGGTGCTAGTATGTGAGTATAAAGATGTGAGCATATGAGCCTTGAGTATAAAGATATCTATAGCATAGTTGCACTATAATTATACTAAGTTTCTATTCTAAACACCTATACCGTAGGTATGTAGTCTTTTAGGCTCATATATTAGCAACCCTTGCCATTGAGATGATGATATATTGCATATACCTCCAAATATTTATACTAATTAGAACATGCTTAATAGCCCTTCATAACATGTTGAAAGGTTTTAATAAATTAATATTGACATTAAAAATACATTTAGGCTCATGAATCTCAATGGTTTCATATCTTCAAATTGTACTTTGTAGTACAACATTTCAAAGGTAAATGTTAGAGGAGGCTAGAATTGAAACCTAAGAAAATCCAAAATCCATTTGATGCACGTAAAGAAAGGATATTCATAGTCCGAATGATTTTCATTCTCATACTCTTTTTAACAATTATAAATCCTCAAAAGACTATAAAGACTTCCAAAATAAAGGTTGGCATAAAAAATTGCTTTTTCTATAAGCCACATACTAAAAACCACCTCATCAAATATTCCTCTTAATGCTTTGCTTTCCTATAGAATCAGAGAGACCTTCAAACAAAGGATTAAAATGTAATGAATAAGGAGTTAAATTGAAATTTTTTACCAACTCCACTTTGTAGTGACTTTTAATACATTTAGCATTTGAGTAACATGCTTGATTCATTTGCTTCCAAACATAAAAGCGGGTAACTTTCATTATTGAACAATTTAACCTTGTAATGGCACCCAAGGAATAAAGGTGCCCAATAAATGACATTTTAAAGAACTAAAGAGACAAAAAATGCACCCATTCATTCACAAATCAATTCAAAGTCAAGCTGTCTGTCTCCAAAACAAAACACCATCAAAATCATTGTCATGTTACTTTATTATGCTCTACACCCAACAATCAATACTAGCAGAATTTTTTTCTTAGTACTCTTCAATAGTACAACATCAAACTTAGGTTGCTTCAATCTGCGAGCTGCACAATCAGAATTTACTGATTGCAGTTCAATCACCGAAAGGCAACCTAATCACGTAACACGAGGTGACTTCCGAAGTAGATCACTACTGGCTCAAATCTACCACATGAAAGCTATGAAAACTTCATGCAGGTTCAACCTATTCACATGTGAATGGCTGCTAAGAACAAGCTTTACACATGCAAGGGTAACATAAAGAGGCTAGCCTACAATTCATTAATAAATGGAGTAACTACAATGCGTCCAGGATTTATGTAAAGGACCACAAGAAAAGCTCAAAGAGAGCGAGAGACCGAAGGAGCAGCCCTTAGAGAGGAGTCTCCCTCAGTGTCCCTAATTGTCTCCTCCGAGGCGCTGTCGGATTGCCGAGCTGGAGGTGCACCGTTCACGATAAAGAATGGGTGCACATCCTCAAGCAGAGATAACACAGTGCTCATCTTGGGCCGCTTCTCAGGAACAGATTCCACACACTGCATTGCAACCTGCAGCATAGATACCATTTCCCCTTCGATGTTCTGGTAGCGCATCAGCTCCAAGTCGAACACTTCGGCTGTCCATTCTTCCCGAACAGTGGACTGAACCCAACGTGGCAAATCAATCGCTTCGCTGTTGGGAGATTCTTGGATAGGTGCCTTGCCAGTTAGAATCTCCAGCAGTAGCTACAAAAAATAAAAGAACCATAAATCAAGCAAGTTATCACAATGTTCTTGCAATAAGAATATAAGGTAGTCCTTGTACCAAAACAAACAGAGTCAAAACGCAAATCAAGAGAATAAATTTGAAACATTCTCAGAATATACGAAACATAAATGAAGAGACCGAAGGGTAAATCTTGTACCACTCCAAAGCTATAGACATCCGATTTCTGAGTCAGTTTGCGAGTTACGGTGACTTCTGGGGCTCGGTAGCCAACAACTTTTGAAGCAGAATTGGACGAGACCACCAGAGGAGAAAGTCCAAAATCAGAAACGCAAGCTTCTCGGTCTCTATTGAGCAGAACGTTGGATGACTTGATGTTCCCGTGCACAAAATTTGGTCCGCCTTGTGCATGCAGATACGCAAGACCCTTGGCAGCGCCAATTACAATCCTTACTCTAGCCAGCCAATCCACAGGGATGCGATTGGGTCCTCGATTGCCTACAAAGACACAAGACTCCCTGTTACTCGGCACCTCCTGAAAAAGATTCCATTACAGCGTAAAATAGGATGAAACAAAAGACTCGGTCCTTTTGTGATGAAGCTACAAGAGGCTCTGTAGCTTAATTCACAGTGTAGCAGCACTGCAGAGGTAGCTTATTTCTGGTAAGAAACTTGGGCGCAATATTTTAGTTGCAACAAGCATTGTGCGTAAGAACCCACTAAAACTTTCTCATTTCACCCATATATGTAGCTTGCGTTGATGCAGATGGCCTCCTCCCCTTCAGTCAACCAAGAACCGAAAAATCTTAGGTCTAAAAACAATTATGTAGTAAAAGCAGTCTCTTGATAATTGCTTACCATGCAGAATTGCAGCGAGACTGCCCATGGGCATGAAATCAGAGACCAGAAGCTTTTCGTCCTTGGAATAGTAATACGCGCGCACAGGCACCACATTCCGGTGCTGCAGCTTCCCCACGGCCTGGATCAGAGCCTCAAACTCCTTCTTGCCCGTCGTCACATCCTTCAACCTCTTCACAGCCATGACGGTCCCATCCTCCAAGATCGCCTTGTACGCAGTGCCCACACTGCCCTTGCCCAGGATCTCCGCCGAAGCTCGGAGCAAGTCCTCAAGATCAAAAGAAACCAGGGAGAACGACACCAACTTGCTGGCGCTTGCCGGCTCCCCTGCAACTGCAATGGCATACTCTTCTCCATATTGCTCTATTGCTCGCCGCTCTCGGTTCTTATCACGAGTCACTCCCACAACATCACCAGTTCTCTCACCAGGCGCTGAAGGGGATGGTGAATCCTCACTCTCGTCCTCTCTTGCACAGAGACAGATGAAAGCTACGACAACGAGGACCAGACATGCCACACCTCCCACTACAATACCCGCAATTGCGCCTTTAGATAGACCATGGTGTTTTGGAGATGAGGATAAGGGTGCTGTTGAGGAAGAGCATGGAGCTCCAAGAGGAGCACCACACAAGCCAGGATTGCCAGCGAACGAGTCCGCAGCAAATCTCGAGAAAGTTGCAGGAATGGTTCCAGACAAATTGTTGTAGGCGACATCGAAAACCGTCAAGTTTGCCAGATCCAACGGTGGAAGGCTACCAGAAAACGAGTTGTTGCGGAGGGTCAGCAACGTCAGCTGAGGGAGAAGCTGCAGTGACTCCGGAAGGGTCCCATTCAAGCTGTTGACAAACACGTGTGGCAAATAACACACACACGTTAATCACTGAAGAAAAGGCTGGTAAACTGACTAGCATACCAAATCTGTAATGTAAAGAGTCTAGATCTGCACCAAAAAATAGCATGAATTCTAAAATTTACATTGAGTTCTCCAATTCAAACTACCAGACAGTTCCTTAAAATGCCAGTCAGTCCAGTGGTTCCTAACTGGGAAATCACGCCAACGAGAAATTAGAACATTGCAAAACTTATAGAACCAGTGTTTTTGTCTCTCCAATTCCCAATGTCACATATGCAAAGTTTGTGTGGTCCTGGAACGACCATCGCCAACATGAAACGATATAATGGCAAGCACTGACCCGTTGTAATCCAAGCTCAAACTAGTTAGTCCAGGCCAGAGCGCAGAAAGATTGGGTAGAGATCCGTAGAAGTCATTGCCAGCCAGATACAGGTACTGCAAGTTTTTGCAACCTCCAAACTCGTCGGGGAAATCCCCGGTCAACGTGTTGCCGCGCAAGCTGACGACCTGAAGTTCAGTAACATTGCTCAAACTCCCTGGAGGGATGATCCCCCTGAGTCCTTTCCCTGGCAGCCGAAGCTCCGTAACCCTATTGTTACCACAAGTGATGCCAAGCCAGCTGCACGTCGAGGTGACGTTGGTCCAATTTAGCTTCAATCCATTCGGGTCATGCAGACTGCTGAATGCGAGCAGTGCTCGGGTGTCCGATGCGAGGTCCTGGCCTAACACTGACACCCCACCGAGGAGGATCACCATGATCAAGGTGGATGCCATCTTGACCATGATCGACTCTGATTCATGCTCTCTTTTAGTCATTCTGGAACACTACAATTGCAAAAGAGAATGCGGTGCTTGCAGATCGAACATTCTCTGTCTGCACTTCCACACCCACCGCAGCAAACCCTAATTTCAGACTCGGTGATCCTCCTCGCAGCCTTTGCTCAAGGCTCGTGAGAACACTCTACCTGAAACAACCATTACCACAAAACCGCTCAAAATCAAGGTAACTACTCAATCATTGTCTCCCAGTCTTGATTCTCATTCTGAAAAGCTCTAAAAGATTTTCAGAACTGTGATCCTCTCTCGACGACATCAACTGGCACCCCACCATCCCGAACGACAATTCGAAACTCATTTGACACGCATTCGGCAAAGAAATTCAAATATAACCACCTAGAAGGCCAATGTACCACACCCTAAATTCAAAAAATGGATATGACCCCTCCTAACGGACCTCTCTGAACAGATGCATCTCCTAGACGTAGCGCCCCCCGCGAACACTAATCATGTCTTCATTATGCGTTACAAAGTCCACACGCGTCGGATTTGAGCCCTCCACTTGAACATGCCCTAATTCTAGGTCACAAACCTGCGCCTAGCCACACAATGCCGCTGCTCCACCTCGTTCTCGTGGTGCTAATCCCATAGCACACACACATCAACCCGATCGCAATCCAATCTCTTGATCCAATGCTTGAATCCCAAACAATGCCTGAATCCCCAGCCAGGGTACAAACCAAACACTCCGATCACAGAGCATGTTCCTTGTCGTCCTCCATGGACACTCCCAAACTAGAGACAGAGAATGTCCAAATGGAACCACCCCAGTAGCGCCACCATTCCACCATAGCGCGTCTGATCTTCCGTGAGGATGATGAGCATTCCAATGTCTTGGATCCCTGTGAGTACCTCCCCAGCGAAAACTGGAGCGCATTGATGGAACGAAAGAATGCGCCTGCGGATACACAGCCATTTGGGGATGCAAAGGGAGCTGGGTTTTTCCAAACTAAGGCAACGGAGGGGCGGAAAAGCTTGGCGGCCGCCACACTCATCGAAGCTCCCTCCACCACTGCACTGCCCGAAATAGATTGCGCTATTGCACAGAGGCCCGGAGCGGCTGCAGTGGAGCGGAATTGACGTGGAGAGCATCCGCGTTTACAGAACTGGGCGTCTCCGAGCATTCTGCGTGATTTAGACGGCCAGGTGCTTGTTTCTCGGGGACGGGTTGTGGGACAGTGTGAACGGGGCTGAGCATATATGGCGCGGTTCCTTCAGTCGTTCTCAGTTGGTGGTTTACTGTTCCGTGTCATCCCAAACTGAGTGACCCTCTCACCTTAGTAAGTTATAAGGTGGGTACACCTAAAAGTGCCACTTTTTGGTACTGCGCCTAGTACCTATTACTGGTCTGATCAAATTTTCATATAGTCTTCTTGGCAAGTGAAAGCACATTCCAATGCACCAAAAAATGCAGCATTTGGATATAGTATGCAAAAGTTATTAAGGTTCAAAGTCTAGTTCTAAAAGCACTCCAGCCAAATAGGTACATAATGAAATTCAGAAATGTACAGCAACTATAGATGGTACTTTTAGGTGAGGTGCAATTTTAGGTGTACCCACCTTAGTCTTTCCAAAGGTGCAAGTAAAAATAAAAGCCCCCTATTTTGTGTTGGAGTAATTCCCCTAATTCATTTGCCTTTGATTGCAAATATGAATTCATAAATGGTTGTTAACTCTTCATCGCTAATGTGGCTCTATGCCATGGGTTATCCATCACCATCCCAAGTCTCAACTTATAACCTTCTTTCCTTTCAACTTGCTTCCTACACCCTTGGATCATGAAGATCAAAGATTGTAATTGAAAAATGGATGATTGGTTATGTCCGACAACCTACTCGCCACTATCACAGCTTGTTCATTATCTAAAATGGAATTTGCAAATTTTATCATGTGTGAAATTTTTTTTAAATTTAACATTTTTCCGAGTGGCCAAGCAAAGGATTAGCTCACCTTGGTCCATCCCAATGGTGTAATTGGGATGGGCTTTAACACTTCAAGAATGGATTGGTGATTGTCGAAATCATCCTTGTGCATATTGTTTGAATCATTGGCTTACAAAATACAAAAGTATTCATTAGAAGTCAAATTACTATATAGTAGAACTTCCCTAGTTAGTCGTCTATAAATTAGTAAGTGTCTCTTAAGCAATAGGTCAAGTAGTCCAAGCTTGGAGAATATTATTGGTAGGTGCACTAAATGAGTTACCAGGAAAAGCTAAATAGACTTTTGAACCAACTTCTTGGTCATATGAGGTCCTTCTTTTCTTCAATATGTGCTACTTATACAACTTCATTTATGAATGAACTCCAAAATCTTGAATTTATAAACTTCTCTAAGGTAAGTCAATCTCAACCTTATCAACTAAGGGAGATTTTATTATTGAAGACTTCTCTTTTTCACAACAAAATCTTAGAAATGAATAGTTGCACTTTTGTCTTATATAGAACAATTCTTTATCTTCTAATAGACAAAAAAAAACACCATGGCATCATTTTAAGGTTGACATTAGAACTTGGAATTGGTCACTATAGAAATCATCTTTTTTGGTACTATATGAATCATTTGCTTTAACCTCTGAAGCCCTAATTGCATTTTTTTTGGCAATATAGGCACATTAGAAGAATTTTGGGGTCACCGGAAGGCCCTCAATGGGTTGCCTGTGGTCAAAGAGAAGTACCCTGCCCGACGAAATAGGTACTACAAGCAAAGGATTACCAATGGTGCTACTGCACACCACCACCTTGAATTGTTGCAGGTATAGCCAATCGATTCTCACCACTTCCATGCCCAGTTGGACTGAGAGGTACAGTTACAAAGTAAAATCCAACTTTTACCACAAGCAACCCAGTTGAATTTTGTTTGCTGTGAGTACTCGACAGTGGCCTTCAAGTAGTGGCTAGTACTGCGCCCCTAAAAAAAACTTATAATATTTTTAAGTTTATATTAAATTAATGCAAGGATAGTACTCAGCACCCATCAGTACTTGGAGTTCTTGGTGATGCCCGCAGGGTGCCCGAGGTTCAAAAGTCCACACAAATGGTTGCCCGCCCAAGCTCTTAGAGGGCCTTTTGAAGAGCCGAGAAGTTTTCTAATGATTAATTACAAATGGAGTTTTTGTTTTTTTTCTTTGAAATTTTCATGTAATATTTTCCCAAAGAATACCTTTAAGGCCCAATAATTTTCATAACTTTTGACTACATATTTAAAAAATTATGGCATGATATGTAATTTACATTACTTGGCCAATAGCACATTCAAGTAGCTAAAAAAACTTCTTTAAAATTTATTTTTTTAAGACATAAAAATTTAAATTGGTTAATTAAATTTATATCTATGGGAAGCTTTAAATCATTCGATTTTGATTAATGAAATGAAAGTTATGAGGAGTTTTAGTTTGGAGTAGTTTGAAAGTAGTTATAGAATTTGTATTTTACAAAAAAGTTTGAAATTCTCTATTTGATTTGATTTTTAATATTTTTGAAAAAAAATGAAAACATAGGGTGAAGATTGTTTGTCAAAATATTACAACCATTGGAACTGACATTTTTCATAAATTGTTCACAATTTAGTATTTTGAATCATTTTTTACTTCTTTCTGTTTGCTATTTTTTCCTATATATTATGCAATTTCAAATGATTGAACTTTTTTGAGCATGTAGCCAACTTGCATTGAAGAATGAATTAAAAGAGTAACCACCATTTTGAACATTTTTACATATAAATATGACCTTGTTAAGTACAACTATCTAAGTTTTTGCAAGGATAAAAAAAAGGATTTTTGTCAATTCAAATGCTAATATCTTGCAATCTACTAACAATGGAAATTTCTAAAAAAATTTCTACATCTTTTCAAACCGCCTTAATACAAGATCCTATGGTTACATGTGTAAAAAAAAAAAATTCTTAATTTTGGACTTGTATTAGAAATTACAATTTTAGAGCATTTTTGGTGAAAACATAGTTAAAAAACTTTAGGGATTAAAAAACAAAAGCACTCATTGGGAGTCAAATTGTTGTGCAAGACTTTGTTCCATACAAATTTGCACAGATGAGCATTTGCAATTCTATCTTATATAGAAATATTATTGTCATTCAACAGAGACTTAATGTCCACAAAGCCATTATATGGTTACCCTTTAAAGGGCAAAGCTACATTTTTAGGCAACATGGGCAACTTACTATAAATAGAATTTATTTATTTATTTTTATTTTGAAATTTTCACTTAACATGTGCCTAAGGAGTAGCTTTAAGACCCAACAATTTTCATAACTTTTGACTATATGATTAAAAAATTATTGTATGATATGTGATTTTCTTTGATCTTTAGGCAACTTGGATAGCTCAAAAAACTTCTTTAAGAATCACTTTTTGAAAAAATGAAAAAAAAAAATTGATTCTTTAAAATTATATGTTTGTCATAAGATTTGAATCATTGCATTATGATTCATAAGATGAAAGTTATGGACTAGGTAACCTTCAAGCCACCGGGAGGCGGCAAAAAAGTTACACAACGTAACCAACTGTGTCCGTAGATGAAAAGTCTTGTAATTATTGCCTTCATGGATGAATATTGTGTGATTATGATGATCAAATTATCCTGCTCATGGATGAAACACGTTCAAGCAGACTGACGAACACAAGCAGAGTTACGAGGAGTTTTAGTTTGCATGTAGGTAAGGAAGAAAGTTCCACGGAGAATGTCCAATCCATCAACACATGAAAAAAAATGGTGACAATCTGTCTACAAGTTCCACTCGCTTGCAACTTGCAGGATCCATAAAAAAAAACGACGGAACACTCCTCTGCAATGCAGCATGGTCAGGGTGCTCATATACAATACCAATCAAGCACACTTAAAAAAACAATAATTTAGTTCAATTTTGAGTTGATCAGATCACAAGAGTTCTGCAGAGAATGTCCAGTCCACCGACACGGGTATGAAAAAAGTCGTAGCAAAATGAAAACAAGAGTCCCTTGCAACCTAGAGGACACAGAAAAAACGCCGATGGCACACTCCTGCGCTGCAACATGCTCAGGGTGCACACATACCAATTACGCACCCTTGGAAAAGCAATACCTCAACTCTGTGTTGACCATCTCACAAAAACTGCTACGAATAGTTCCACAGACAATGCCCTACCCACCAATCCACAATGAAAATGGTAACAATCTGTCCGCCAGGAACTGCAAAAATCCCTTGCGACTTGCAAGATCCATAAAATTCACTCCTACAACACAGCATGCTCAGGGTGCTCACACCAATCATGCAAACTTGGAAAAACAATAGCTCAATTCTGTGTTGAGTAGATCACAAGAATGCTACGGAAATTCCACAGAGAATGCCCGATCCACCAACTCCCGGAAAAAACTGGTAACAATCTGTCAACAAGTCCCCACAACAAGAATCCCTTGCAACTTGCAGAGTAATTGAACACCTATTGAACACTCCTACGCCGCAGCATGCTCACATCATACTCACACCCCAATCACGCACACTTGAGAAAACAATGGCCCAATTTTGAGTTGATCAGATCACAAGAGTTCCACAGAGAATGTCCAACCCACCAACACATGTATGAAAAAAAATGGTAACAAAATGTCAACAAGAATCTCTTGCAACTTGCAGGACACAGTCTACAAAACACCGACTGGACACTACTTCTAAGGCACAGCACCCTCCGACGGGTTGCGAGACTCCTCGGAAGGCGCCGACGGCGTGGTTTCCAAAGAAGACTCCTTCTCCTTCTCTTCGCTCTTGGACTTGTCCTCGGACGACTCTTGTCGTGACGCTCCTTCGTCCCCCGTGTCGGAGGAGAACGGGTGCACATCCTCCAGCAGCGGCAGCAAGTCGCTCATGCTTGGGCGCCGCTCAGGAGCCGCGTCCACGCATTGCATGGCCAGTTGCAACATGGACACCATCTCCTCTTCGATGTTCGCGTAGCGCATGAGCTCCAAGTCGAACACTTCGGCTGTCCATTCCTCGCGGACCACGGATTGCACCCACTGGGGGAGGTCGATGCCTTCGTCGTTTATTGACACTTGGCTGGGGGCCTTTCCTGTCAGGAGCTCCAGCAACAGCTACAGAAACCAAGCATTGCAGTCAGGGGGATCATGTATGCTACTGTTAAATAGTGTCATCCATGGTTTTATGTGCCAACTAAATAGGGTTAGGGTTTAGGGTTTATTGTGCTTTACAGTAACTGTGTACACGGTAAAACCTTGGAACCACCATTGATCGTTGCAAGAGAGAAAATAGAAGTTTCTGAGTGTAAGTTGTACACGTTTTAGCCATTGGAACTACCATCGATCGTTTAAAGAAAGGATAAAGGTTGAAGGAGTTGAGTGAATTGTAAGTCAACCAATGAATTGGGAGTTTTTTTGCTTCTTTCTGCTGTCTGGTGTCTGAATCTTATCCAAGTAGAGAGACAGTAAGTTGATACATGTTTGAATGAGCAATACGCTAGTCCGTAGGTGTATGGAATGAGCAGATTAGGATATCATACAAGCAATAGAATAAATGGTGTAATTTTAAGACAAGATAAGTCTGGAGACGAGACGTACCACTCCGAAGCTGTAGACATCGGACTTTTGTGTCACTTTTCGTGTCTCGGTGATCTCAGGCGCTCGGTACCCGACCACCCGGGACGCAGCTGTTCCGGTATTCAGCAACTGCGTCAGTCCGAAGTCTGAAATACAAGCTTCCAGGTCTCGGTAGAGAAGCACGTTGGAAGACTTGATATTCCCGTGCACGAATCGGGGTCCTCCTCCTTGTGCGTGCAGATACGCAAGTCCTCTTGCAACGCCAAGCGCAATTCTCACCCTGCTTACCCAATCTAGCGGAGTTCGGTTGGTACCTCTGTTGCCTGCCAAAACCAAAGCCAATTCTCTTAAACCCCTGAAGAGCCAGGAATCCCAAATTTGGACCCCATGTTCGTGTTTCTACTAATTTCAAGTAGGTCATCTGTGGAGTTAGTTCCTTTCTTTAATCTATTGCCTTATTGACCAACACGTGCAACACTCTTCATCGATTCTGTTGAGATAAAATTTGACCCCAATCCATTTGAAGTAAAGGTTTCAGAACGTGAGCAGTTGAATTGTTAAATTCTAAAGTCACGAATCCTTAGTCTTCGCCTAACATCCATTCACAAAAGCTCAGAGACCAAATTGAAGACACTGGAAGGGAGATTGTTCAGTTTGCCGTGTTACCCCAGATCTGGAATTTTTGCTGAAATTTGGTAGAATTTATACTTTTTTTTCTTCAATTTTATTGCCTTAGTAGACCAACACATGCAATGCTCTTAATTGATTCTGGTGATATAAGATTTGACTCCAATTCATTTGAATTACAGTTTTCACAACGTGATCGATTGAGTTCGTCAGTATAAAACCACAAATCCTTAGTCTTTGCTAAACACTCACTCACAAGAGCTCAGAAACCAAATCGGGGACACAGCAAGGGAAACAGAGTGCATCGCAGTTTGCCTTGTTCCCCCGTTCTCAAAAATTTGGCAAGAGCATGAGGTGGTTTAGGGTTACCGTGCAGGAGTGTAGCAAGGCTGCCCACAGGCATGTACTCATACACGAGCAGCTTCTCATCCTTCGAAAAGTAGTACGCTCTCAACGGCACCAAGTTCCGATGCTGCATCTTCCCCACCACATCAATCTGTGCTTCGAAATCTTTTCTTCCGGTCGTCACATCCTTCAACCTCTTCACCGCTAGCACAGTCCCATCTTCCAACACAGCCTTATACGCCGTGCCCACGCTCCCTTTCCCCAGCACCTCCGCGGAAGCTCGCAACAGATCCTCCAAATCAAACGAGTATCGCTTCCCTTCAAAGAACACCAGCTTGTTGCGCTCCAGCTCTCCTGGCAGCGAGCTCGAGTATTCTTCGCCATGCTCCTCCGCAACTCCCTTCCCCTTCTCACGCCCTGCTGCTGCTGCTGCTGTTGCAGCCCCAGTCCCTCTTCGTGCACTTGTCCAGCGCTTCACTCGTTTCCAACAACAGAGGAAGAGCCCGATTGTGAACAGGATTAGCAATGCCACGCCGCCCGCTATGATGGCCGTGATGGCCGCAGCTGAGAGCAATTTCCTTGATTTTCCTGGAGCTTCGGCTGGTCCTGGTGCAATTGGGCTTGGACTGGGTGATGTGCAGATGGATGGTAAGGGATACCCGCACAAACCTGGGTTGCCGAGGAATGGAGTTGGCCCGAATCTGGTGAGCGTGGACGGTACAGTCCCTGACAAGTTGTTGTTGGCGACGTCGAAGATTGTCAGGTTCACTAAATTGAAAGGAGGAATGCTTCCGGAGAACGAGTTGTTGCGGAGGTTCAGCAAGTAGAGGTGCGAGAATAGGCCTATTGAATCTGGAATGGTCCCATTGAACCTGCAAGCCGGGACACCACAAGTACATGAGCTTGTTGCAACTGCAAAATTCAATACCTGACCTAATGGCAACATCGTACAACAACACAATCATAATCGCGTAAATGGAGTGTTTAATTGAAGTGAATAGTAGTCAGGCATTTGGACTCAAATGATGCAGCAGACAAATTTGAACCTGTGGACAGGAATTGAACACCACGAGTGCGTGAATTCTTGCAACTGGCAAATTCAGTCTTAAACCTAATGACAACGTCGGACGACACCTTCCGAATTCTGTGGCTCGTAAAGGTAGAGTGTTCACTTGAAGTTGAGGATATTCAGGAATTGGGACTCAATTGAAACAGCATACAAATTTCATTTTTCATGTAGAGGGGTGCATCATATCACCATGAAGGAAATGAGCTTGAGCTGCCCTAAAGTAGAGTCTCCATTAACCATATAGTACATTAGATGCTTTATGAATCATACAGGTGCTTTGGTTTGTGTGAAGTGTGTATCCACGAAACCCATTGACATTTCGTTTTTTACAATTGATTTTTAGCTTAACATAGAATAATTGTGCAAAGATTTCAAATGACACGAGTTTCTAGGTTGTTGTATGCAAAGTCTCTCTCTTACTGCATGGTGGAGGGAGACTTTACATTACCTGTTGTATTCCATGCTGAAGTGCGTGAGTCGCGGCCAGAATCCAGTAAGATTGGGCACGGGACCATAGAACTGGTTTCCTCCGAGGTACAATGCATGCACATGGCTGCACTGACCTAATTCACCAGGGAAAGCGCCCGTCAACTTGTTGTTACGCAAACTCACAACCCGAAGCTCCGACAGCAAGCTCAAGCTGTTGACGGGGATGACGCCCGTGAGTCCAACGCCAGGTAATCGGATTTGCGTGACGCGATTACTGGAGCACACCACGCCATTCCAAGTGCACGGCGAAGTCGCATTCGCCCACTTCAGTTTCTTACCGCGTGGGTCGAAAGCGGTTCGAAATGTGATCAGAGCTCCCGCGTCGGCGGCCAAGTCTTGAGCTGCAGCTGCGGAGGCGATGCAGAGGATTGTTATGACAGTGGCGGCCACTTTCAATGTGGCCATGCTGGAATGGGGGTAGTAATCCGAGGGGTCATGGCCGTCCCTCTTTGTCATCACAAATCTCTTTGTGTCTGTCTTTAGAGGAGACGTTGGCCATGGCGGTTCATGAAATCGTCCATGCGCATAGGCCAAGGGGGAGCTTGCTATCACCCTGATTGCTGGATGGAGTTCCTCCTCGGATGATGCTCCGGCTGCTTGCCAGTGCGAGGGAGGGCATCGCCAAGCTTGCCACGCTTCTTCGACATGGTGGATGTCCAATGTAAACTTTGATTCTAAAACCCTGCGCTACTCCCTGAAAAAATAATAAAAAGGTACATCAGCAGTGATACGAATCGAGGTTGAGTAGCAACACGTTAACTAGTGCATGTGGCCCCAAAATTACACGTTCGACTCCCCAAGCGGTACTGTGACATGCAAGCAAGGTTCACGAACAGTTTCATGAGCCGCCATGGCCAGCAACTTTCTAAATACGGACACAGAAACAACGATAGGTGCTCTGGCTGGGGTTTTGCAACGCTTTCTGGACCAGAACTCGAGACATTGACCTCATCAAACGACTCCGCTTTCTGGCAATTGCCTAATACAAAATCTTTTTGATTGCTTTAGAGTGTAGCACTCTGCGTTGAAATGGGAAGCAATCGACTAACCAGCACACAACTTACACAGGTACAGGACTCAACAAGAAAGCAGGAACGAGGACTCGGGTGGCTTTATCAGAACCTTCGTGTTTCCCAAAACTCCTGTAAGCACACAGCACGTGATTCGGCCCAGTTTTATCAACAATGCGACTTGTTCGCGCCAGCATGCGCACACGATAACCAAGCACCAACAAACAAGCCATGTACGAAGCTCGTGAAGCCCAGCGTTCAACGGAAACAAGACGATGGAGACGCGGAGCTGACGGTGCAATTACAACATGATCATATCAAGTCACATTCACTACATGCAAAAGAAAGGAATGTCGGACAAGCTCACGGACTCGACACATAACCGGGCTTCATGGTATACGAAACAGAACCTGACGATCACGGTGTACAACGGACACACCCAGCCCAGGCTTCTCTCACTCTTCCATGGCGCCATGACCAAACAGTCCAAACCCAAACCCTTGATCAAACACAGCAACTAGCTTCACAAACTCACCCGGCTGGCGCAATGCGTCTGTCACCACCGACACCCCAATTCGAATCGCACACCACAGTCCACAGGGCTTTGTCTCGTGACTGCCGCCAATTACACCTCCTGGAAACGAATAACAAGAGTTAACTGTGCTTCAGCGCAAGCTAGCTGGTGCAGGAAACGTGAGCTCAGCTCGCACGCGTCGGACACTACAGTAGCTAGACACAATACAGCGACGGCAAAGGCGACGTCGTCCGATCGCCAGCAGGCGACAACAGCTGGAGCGTAGATGGAAAAGACGCTTGGGTGGTACAATCCATTATAATTAACTTAACTTACTACTCCAGGGAGACAAAGAGGTTGCAGTGATGGAGCCCCAGCACTTGGAAGCCGATTGTCGTCATTATGAAGCTCATCACTGGCAACCGCCTGGCGACGGTGACGACTCCGTCGTCGTCCATTAGCTTGTGTCCTCCACTCATCCAGTGTGTGTGAGTTGACCTGTCGACTACGCACTAACTAGCACTTGCACTTGCGGCCATTAACTGCTGACAAACTTCTTGTTAGTACTACTGCAGTCCATGGCGAGCTAAAAGCTAGAGTAGTGGGGCTCTCCGCCAGAGGTTGCCCCGGTGCAGGGATCCTCTGACGGGCCGATCGACGCTGTGTGCACAGAAGTCGAGCCCCAAAACGCTTCCTAGATCACCAAAGTCCGATCCTGCAGCGACTGAGTGAGCTCACAATTCTGAAGATCTTTCGAGAACAGAGCCTGGTGAAAACTTATACTGCCTGCTGCGAGAAACCGACTCCAGCTGCAAAGATCGAAGGAGACAAGCGGTGCAAATATCCTGCCTGTACCTCCTTCGGCACCTTCAGCACCTACTGTAGCTGTCAGGGTTCTGTCTCGTAGAAAAAGACTATGATTTGGAGTTTTGTGCACTCACAAAACCAAGCCCATGTACTGTACAGGTATAGGAGACTGGAGGTGTGAGTATGCCTGCATACACTGTAGACATACTGCTGCAAGTTGGAGTAGGGGTAGTCACACCTCTTCCAAGAAGCAAAATTCTCTAAAGTCAAAGAAATTGGCAAAACAAAAGAGGAGCCAATGGTGAGCGGTTCTGTGTGAAGGAGGTGAGACCCCCCTTTCTCTCTTTGCAATAGTTCTTGAAGAAATTGTTACCAACAACGCTCCACAAGACACATACAACCAACCTAACTGCAAAATTCTTCAAGGAACCAATTTCTTCATTTATGGAGGAGAAGAAACAACACTCTCAATTCTCAAGGCATTATGATAGTGGAAGCCATTGACAACCAACAACAATAGGGGTTGTCACGGCACCTTCACTTGTTACGGCACCTTCACTTGTTGTAGAATTCCCTGGGAACGTCCACATAGCAGGTTTCCATTTGTGGTTTGTGTCAGGCCTGGGATTCATTCCCTGGGAAAATTTGATCTTCCGCTTCATAGTTTCACCCTTCCGCAACACTATTTGCCCCTCCGCTGCAGTTAGAGGCTAACAAGCGCGTAGACATTTTTACCCAAGTCTCACTCGAGGTGAACGAACCTCAAAGGTTCATCTTCTGCCCTTCCCAAGGGGTGTCACACCACCTCCAACTTCCAGCAAACCGATTGGCTCACCCTTTCCCTCAATTCCCTGAGAAAATCTGGAACCTAGAAGTGCCATGACAACCCCTAATGCAATACATCTCAATACTTTGAGAATTGAACTCAAGTTGAAGAAGTTGTGACTACCCCTAATTTGGAAGTTTGTGTGCAAGTTAATCCATTTGGGTGTTTCCAGTTCAAGCTGGAGAAGACGACCCCTCAAATTGGTAAGTTTGTGTGTAAGTGTAAGTCCAGTTGAAGCTGGAGAACATGACCTCAAAATGGTAACTGCTGTGGATAATACTGAAGCTTGGATTTTACGGTCATTTCAGGTCTTTGAAAAAGAATTAGGGTTTATGCCAAATGGTGGGCTGTCGCTATTGTACGAAGTTTGGGAAGGAGAGCCTTGATTATATGTAAGTTAATTGAAAAAGTATGATGAGGGCGGTCCTCCATTTGCCAGCCAGCCCCACCGAAATATTCCTTGGAAGTGACTCAACTACAGTCAGAAAAGGGGGTTGGTGGAGCACAACTGGGAATGGGGTATGACTTCCGGGAAGTGCACCTGATTCTGATCTCTTTTTCAAATCAGACCCTACAGATTCTTGCCTACAATGTAGTGCCTCTATTTATGAGAGTTTAGAGAATTACGGTTTCTTTGGATTGCAACTATTTTCATTGCTTTGAAAATTCATAGTTTACTTGTATAAGGTGGGTACACCTAAAATTGCACCTTACCTAAAAGTGCCATCTATAGTTGCTGCACATTTCTGATTTTCATTATGTACCTATTTGGTTGGAGCACTTTTAGAAACAGACTTTGAACCTCAATAACTTTTGCATACTATATCCAAATGCTGCATTTTTAAGTGCATTGGAATGTGCTTTCACTTGCCAAGAAGACTATATGAAAATTTTATTAGACCAGTGATAGTTACTAGGCACAGTACCAAAAAGTGACCCTTTTAGGTGTACCCACCTTAGTGTTCAAAAAATGAATAAGAAGGGAATCTAAAATACTCATTTTACTTCTCAGAAGTTCCATCAAAATATGAAATAATTTAATAATAAGAACATTGCTCAATTGTTTATTCAAATCCATTTAGGTGTAGTTACTAGGGTTGGTGCAGTATGAAACAAATTCAAGGCCATCAATTAGAGCATGTTAGCTTGATACCATAGGCATTTCATATGCATGACAAGTACATATTGAGATATTACAATAACATGTGTCACATTTTCTAATAGATAGAATGAACTTGATGGGCTTTTACTTTTTTTAAACTTCCAAAACCACTACGTCTTTTTTGTCTGTATTGAGTGGTTGCAACACCCAAAAACACTATTAATTTTTAGAATTAAAAAATAATAATACCTAATCCAAAACGTGGTTTTACTTTTTACATCTTTTTTGACACTAAATTGCCAAAAGTATGATGCATAAATCTTTGTGTTTGACACTTTAGTGTCAAAATAATGTTGAACTGAGAAAAAGAATGAAAAAGTGTCAAAAAGTGTATAGGAAAAAAAATTTTAAGTACACAATTATAGAAAAGATTTCAAAACTCTACAAGATTATTCCTTGAAATTGTTTCTAATGTTGCAACTAGCCATTATTGCTTTAAATGTTCAAATTTCTAAGAAAAAGTCAAGAGAATTCAAAATTTTCAAATGGTATTAGGAAACCAAAAAATGATTATTAAAAATTCAAGTTTTAAAAAATAGTAATTTTTATTTTTTTAAATTAATTCATTAATATTATTAGACGTGGCAATCATTTGACCATATTAGATTGCTTATAAGGCAACATCCCCAAATATGTTTCCACAATTTAGAAACTCAATCTTTTGAAAGGCTTCAAATCTCTTCTAATGAGTTTGAGTGTTTTTTGACAAAGAAGCCACCATAAGCTTAGGCCATTTGAATCCATCACCTTGCAGTTAACCCCTAAATACCCCAATTGTATTTTTTGGCAACATAGTGATTTTGGACAACTCACTACAAATGGAGTTTTTATTTTTTTCTTTGAAATTTTCACACAACATATTTTCAAGGAGTACCTTTAAGGCCCAACAACTTACATAACTTTTGACTACATTGGTAATAAGTTATTGTATGAAATGGAGTTTTCATTGCTTAGCAAACAATTGAGGCAACCAAATTTTTGTTTTAAAAACTCCTTTTTTTAAGAGATAAAAAATTGAAATTAATTCTTAAGATTTATATCAAAGTAGAAAACTTTGAATCTTTCTATTATAATCAATGAGTCAAAAGTTATGAAGAGTTTTAGTTTAGGATAGTTTGTGGGTAGTTATAGAATCTCTACATTACAAAAGAAGTTTGAAATTTTTTATTTAATTGAGTTTTTAATATTTCAAAAAATAAAATTAGGTGTAGATTGTTTATTACAACGTTTTAAGCATTGAGATTGGCATTTTTATTTCCATAAATAGATTATTTATAATTTGATATTTTGAATCATTTTCTACTTTTTTTCTATTTACTACTTTATTCCTATATTTTGTACAATGGGGTACCAATCAAAATGGTGTTTTCAAATTTGTAGTGAAAGAAATTTCAGTGCTTCTCACTTTGATAGCTTCCTAAGAGCTAAAAAATTGGTATTTTACCATTGAATTTTTTTTACAAGATCATCTCTAAATTTATAATATGTTTGTCAAATTTCAACGCCAAAATATTTATAGAAAAAAGACATTCAGAATCTACCAACACGTGTAGCTATGAAAACGTTTTTACTACAATCAACTTTGACACCGTCCCAAGGATTGAAAATTTTTTTCCATTAAATTTTTGTCATGAAATAAGCTCTATGTTTGTAATATGTGTGAAAATTTTCAATGTCCACATATTAACACAAAAAAAGATGTTTGAAATCTACCAACATGTATAGTTTTGAGAAAATTTTCACTATGGTCAACTTTGACATCCTCCTCAGGGTTGAAAAATTAGTTTCTTACCATGAATTTTTTTTGTGAATTCATGTCTATGTTGGTAACATGTGTTCCAAATTTTAAGTTCAAAAGACTTATCCATATAAAGATACGCAAAATCTCCCAACATGTGTAGTAAAGATGAGTTTTTACATCCGCATCAAAAAAATTCAATGGTAAAATACCAATTTTTTAGCTCTCAAGAAGTTGTCAAAGTTAGCAACATTGAAATTTCTTTCACTACAAATTTGAAAATGCCATTTTGATTGGTACCCCATTGTACAATTCCAAATGGTTTGAAATTTTTCAAGTATGTAGAGAACTTGCTTTAAGAAAATAAGTCCAAAGAATAACCATAAATTTGAACTTTTTTTCAATATAAATGTGACCTTGTAAAGTGTAGCTACTCAATTTTTGGTAGAGCCCAAAAAATGATTTTTTTTCAATTCAAATGCTAATGTCTTGCAATCTACATAGGAAAAACTTTTGAAATATTTTCTACATCTTTTCAAACCAAAATACTATAATATTTTGTAGTTAAATGTGTCAAGAATTTTTTTCCCTAAGTTTTGGTATTTGTATTAGAAATGGTAGTTTTAGAATGTTTTTAGAGAAAACATTGTCAAAAATATTTGGGGGTTAAATTATTATTATAGATATTTATTAAAAAAAATATTTTACTATTTTTATTGAATTCAATTTTGAATAATCATTTTATATATGCAAAAGTTCTTGTTTAAGGCCAAAGTAACTAGTTTCCTTTGAATTATAGAATATTTGTAAAGCAACATCCTTGAGGAGATGACTCCTTGTAATTTTAAGTAGTTACGTAAGTTAACATGGTATTTGATATGGGGATATTTACCTTCATTATAATGATTAAAATGATGGTATTTTTACACATAAATTTAGTCCTTTGGTTTTTATAGTTGGGCTATTTTATATATAAAATTGATATGTCTAATTTTTTCATACCCATTTACAATACACACCATAAAAATAGTGTTCTACATATACATTTTTTTAATATATGCACTACTTGTATTGTAGTACAATTTCAAATGACAATTAAAATTTGAAATGTAACATTAGTTTTAAAATTTTCTAACTTTTATGCCATGTATTCTAAACAACCCGATATGATGAATCATGAACATTATAGAAACATTAAACATAGTTATTATACTAAAACTAAGAAGAAGACCAATACTAGCAATATAACATGAACAACGTGAGAAAATGACACTCTAAAAACATTGTAGATTAACACAAGAATATGACCTTTACTATGACGTAGAGGAATATATTTTATCTATAGATATGCATTTGCAATGGTTTGAATTTAAAATCAAAAAATAAAAGAGTGTTTATAAAACACGAGTAAAAAGAAGATGATCCTAAACATTTACAAGCATATGTTCAAGTAGTTGAGGCAAATCTAGAATTGTATTGTCAAAGCATAGAAAAGATTCCATGTAAATGTTGTATATCAATAACTTTTGTAGATTAGCAATTGCTGTAGATAAATAGCTCCACCAAAAATAGCACCTTAAATCCATGCCACACCTTTGATGTCACCTACAGCGGCACTAATAATCAATAATCCATCTTGTCTCAAAAATAAATTGCCCATAAAGCTTTGTTAAATTGACATTGCCTTCATCTCCAAGTGAAGTGACTACTTATAATTTGTACTTTGATAATCATAATAGCACGACCAACACACATAGACAACAAACTAGCTACATGCCAATTCATTACACTTTTATTGCCTAATTTTAGTAATATACTAATATTGTAATATTGAACTCTATAAACAATGAGCATCCTAGAACTCTAAATTAGAATTTTTGTTAATCACGTGATAACTTATTTTAAAATCTTAGCTTAATAAATTTTATATCTAAAACTACACACCTATTTAGATACAGCATATTATAATTTTTACCATAAAACTTTAACTCCAATTACTAAGCATGACAAAATTATTAATAATATAATAATTAAACAAAATAGCAATTATAAGTTTTTCATTTTTAAATTTATCTTATATTTGTGATTCTTTCATCCATTCTCAAGAATCATATTTTAAACAAAAATAATGTATGTTAACCTTAAAGATACAAAATGAAAATGCACTTTTACATAATTCATTTTTTTGCTCTTAGCCAAGTCTTCAATTTTTTGGCACTTCAGCTCACTTTTTCTTCAATTTTTTAGACTTAGACAATCTCGCCCCTAATTGTCCTCCATCAACCTTTTTTTCCCCAATGTATCTTCACCAACCTTGCTTTTTTTGATTTGTCTTCATAGAGTTGACCCCAATCACACCTACCAAACTTCGTCCAGTGCAGCCCTGAAACATTACTCAAACACACCTAAATATTGTTTAAATACAGCCTGAACGTTGCGTGAATACACTAGGCTTGAACTTTGTTCGAATGCGCTATGCTACATGAGCTTTCCTCGAATGCACCCACCCCTTGCACTTTGACCAAAAGCACCTCCAAAACTTTGCTAAGATAGAATGCCTTTTCAAATTCAAAATTTGATAACTAATTCCATAAAGTTTCAAAAAATATGAAACGACTTGGGTTAGATGTCAATTTCACTTGTCTTTTTAAGTAAAATATTCTGAAAAATGTTTCACCTCCCCAAAATTCAGTTTCAACCCTGAGATGGGCGATTACTGAGCCTTCTACCTTATTATTCACCTTTGGAGGACAATAATGGAGGTGGAAAATCCTTCACACAAAAAGAATCTTCGGCTCCCAAGAGCCAACTGAAAACCAATTCTAAGTAGCGAACTCTTCACACGAAAAGAATCTTGGGCACCAAAGAGTCAACCGAAAGCTGTTACTAAGCCGGCACGTCCCCATTCGCAGCAGAATTTGTGAGCCGTGAAGAAGGTGCGAGTAACTTACCTCGAATGGAATGGAGTGACAAGGATTGGTGGCCAAGTCACTTGACGTGCTCATGAGTCTAAGTCTCAACTCTCAAGTAGAAGTTGATGCACGAGAGGAAGGATTCTGTCAAGGATTAGGGGTTCCCGTGCAAATCTCATCGTCCTCACACCACGATTGCACTCTCGCAGTGCCCCTCAGAGATTCAAATGGAGACATAGATTGAGAGAAAGAGATTTCTAGAGAGATGGAGGTGGAGAGAGAGCTTGAGAGAAGGTCAGCAGCAGCAGCAACAATAATCTGAGAAAGAAAACGTTGCCAGTGATGGCGTTGTCGCAGAAGCTTGCGCAATTCATACAGCAGCAAGAGAAGCTACAATCGTCGCTCGCCACTATCACCTCTAGTCGGCCGACACTCACCCCCCTGCCCCCTCTGTCCCATGTGCCTCTTGCGGAACGCTCCTCCTTCACCAATGACACTGAGAAGCTGCAGCATATTGCTACCATCCAAAAATCGCCTGTTGGTGCGCAGATCAAGCGCGTGCTTGGTCTTTTGCTCGAAGTATGTTATGCCTTTGAAATCCTAAGCAATACCAACTGCTCAATTTTGTAACAACAGTAGTGACGATATTTAGGGTTTTATGATTGGGGTTTTAAATTCAAATTTCAACACAGTCAGATCCTTCCAACGAGGAAAATCATGGAAAATGAGATGGTGAGCTCCCTCTCACTATCCTTATGGCTCCCTCTCACTACCTCTGCTTTTCAAAATGGGAGGGATTTGGTCGTGAGGTCCTGGATTGTAGAACGAATTTACATGACATAGTTCCCTTTTGAGTGCAGTCACGACAATCGCTCTTGCCTGAGGAGATCAATGACCTCTGTTTCGTAGACGTGAAAAATACCAAGGATGTGTTTGAGGGTTTAAAGAGCAACGTGAAGGTCTCGTTTGATGGTCAGCGATTTGCTTATAAGGTAATTCACGCATCTCAATTTCCGCTCGAACTTGAACCTCATTTCACAAGTATTCATTTTCGTGCATTTGTGTATGATCGCTATGTTAACGCGATTCGCTTAGGACTTACCGAACTTCTACTGCAATTCTCTAGTGGCTGGCAGATCTAAGCACACTTTAAGCGCTAAACCCAGTTAGTATTTCTGAATTGTCAGGTTTTCAATTTCTCGGTGGTAAACCAAAGAGAATACCAATGCAGTAGAGAATGCATTATTCGCATAATATACGTAGCAGTTCAAACATTTTTTTGGTAGGTGACCTAAACCCGACACGAATTGAGGGGTTATCAGTACATTCTCAAAATCAAAATCTTAAATATCTCACTGTGCAAGATTTCGCGGGAGTTAGGTCTGACAGTGAGGTGCATGTAATTAGCTCAAAATTGTAACAAGATGATGGTTGGTGTGGCAGACAAAGCACGTCCTTAAAACCAAGCAGGAACTTCTGATTCTCTTGAGAAATCTGCAAGATGGGATTCCTATGGGTGATTTAGAAGACTCATATCCTGGAGTCGCAGCCGATGTGCAGGTACTCATGGTTGAGTCCTAGGAATCATTCATTTGAATTCTTGCAAGTGATATCCGCATTCAGGCGCGGGCAGATACTCAGTCTAGTCGTAAGTTTTTGTTGTTGTAGATCATAACTTTGTAGTACTGTACAGTCACTGTTAGTCTGGATGCAGAGGTCTGTGCAAGAGTTTCATCACTGTAAAGTTGTATCCCAGAGAGTCAGTTTCTTTACCTACTTATATGCAAGTACTCCTGTCTCATGTTTGACTTTGACGAAAGTATCCACTGAAATGTGTCGGCGTATGTATCTGCTCAAGTATTTCGAGTGCTTACACCGTATATGTTGCCATTGCAGGAGCTGAAGGCAAGCGGAGAAGTCTGGGTGTTGACGAACAGTGATTCTCAGGAGGATATTGTCTACCCGAATGATCTCAACTTTGTTATCAAGGTGTTCAATTCTTGCACTTCGTTGCTTTGACTTTTTTATTTTAAGCAAATGAAACGAAATTTCATTGCAAGAGTAAAAAGTACAAAGCCGGCAGCCACAAGTGGCCCACCAGGAACAGGAGGACCACAGACACCCCACCCAAACAAACCGAGCAATAGACGTTGCTTGGACTTGCAGTTTTTTTTATTAATAAGAACGTGTCAATTTGCATAATTAGTAAGTGGACTACCTCGAGGTGGTTCTAATACAGAAGCCACAGATCAAATTCTCTGCCAGTGTTGGATTTCAGCTGTGTAATTGATGAAGACGTTTTATCTGGAAGATACTTGTGCGATTTGAAAATGTTGTAATTCCTAGAATATTATTTCACTTTTTGTTGCACATATAGGTGACTTCGTTGTACACGATGGTCATTTATTTTCTTCACACAATGGGCAGGTGGATGACGACTCGAAGCAGCTGATAAGAGGGATGGAGATACCACGAGAGTTTCTGGATTGCAGAAAGCATTCACGAAGCCAGTCACGAACTCAGCACGAAGCTACGGGAGGCAATGGCCGAGATTTCACCTTCCCAGATTCCAAAGCCACAATAGAAAAGAAAGAAAGGGAATTGAAGCGGACCAAGTACGCAAATGCCCACTTGGCTGAGCTTTCCAAATCTATCGAAGTACCATAAACATTTGTTGGTGAAGATGACACACACACACGTCTTGGAAGTACGTTATGCGTCCTTCTTTTTAGCCATTCCCTATTTGATGAATATAAATTAGTTTTTGAGCTTGGAGTTGAAGTTTCACTTGTATCATATGATGATTTACACGTTGAAGACCCTGGAAACCAAAAATTTGGCAGGTTTTTACAGAGAATGAGTTTTATGGAGTGTAGTGACAGAGAGAGCCTTACTTGGTTATCCCTTCCGTTGACGAGGCTTTTCTTGCCTCCCTGAAATTTATCTGTATCATATTGTACCATGTCTTCTCATTAATCGAGGTACTCCGTATCAGTTACAGATAAGTTCGATGGTGAAAGCCATCAGAGGCAGTACCTGACATTATATTTTATCAGTCTGTTGCAAGCTCGATGAGTTTAGAACTTTTATTTTCATGCTCTGATTTCAACCGCAGCAGTTCGACTTTTTACCGTGGAAATAAATTCATGAGGCAACTCTACATTCATCTTTCCAAAATATATGTGAAAAGTCAATATTGCCCCAAGTAAAGAGATTGGAATTTCTTGCGGTCATTTTGTAAGGTGGGTGCTTTCAAATGCGCTTCTGACCCAAAACTGCCATCATCACTTTGGGTACATCTCTAACCAAAAAAACTTTGATCCTTTATAACTTTTGTATATGGTATCCATATTGCTGCATTCTTTGGTGTGTTAGAACCTCCTCTCACTTGACAACAAGAAAATATAAAAATTTGGTCAATCTAATATTTGTAATTAAGTAAAGTAGCAAGAAGTGGTAGTTTGGGGGTGCCCACCTTAGGATCTTGCAACGAGTGATGTGCTTATTTGTTAGGCATGTGCCTCTAGAACCATCACCTCATAATTCATCTCAAATGAAGAGATTGGATTAGGGGTAATTACACCTTTTCCTAAAACAAATTTTTTGTAAAGAATGAGAAGTTTAAGAATAAAATAGGAAGCAATAGGGAATTGTTTTGTATAAAGGTGTGACCCCCCTTTTGTATTGTGTGAAGAATGAGAATAGAAACTAAGAGAAGTATTCCCCTGTAGAGGCCTACAAAGGAGGATTCAATGTAGTAAACCAAACCAAAATCAACAGATTAGGGTAAACGTCAATGTAGTTAACTCTAAGCATCAATGTAGCTAGTTGTAACAATGCAATGTGACAAAAAAGAGGCAACATAGCTTGTTTGATTAATTTTCTTGACACCCCCCCCCCCCCCTCATTAGAAAAATTGACAACCGTTGGATTTGAATTTCAAGAAATCCCAATCCCCCTCTAAGAAAAATCAATAACCATTGGATATAGATATGGATATCAAATACGAATATTGAATACAGATATTGATACCAAATACATATATTGATACTAGTATTGAATATATACACCTATACTATATATTGATATGGATACAAACATTGATACTAAATACAGATATGATATACGGTTATTATATTATTTATCCCATATCCATTGTATCCAAGCCCATTGTGTGAGAATTATAAGAGGGGAGGGGGGGAGGGGGTTTTAGAAGTTAAAAATTTTTAATATTTAAATCAGATTGGGAGGGGAGGGGGGTGAAATAATTAAATTTTTAAATGTTTTTAGTTTTTGAGCTCATTATGACACAGTGACAATGACAATGAGCTCAGAAGAGGCAATTATTGCCAATGAGAGAGATTTGCAATGAAAATATTTGACATTGGGGTGAAAGCAACATGCAAAGGATAAAAACTAGGTGAAACTTTCACTTGCTAATTCTTCTTCACATCCAATCTTCACTTCCAAAGGATAAATAATGACCATCTTGAATCTCAATCCTCATCAAAATGGAACCTCAACAAATTACAAAGAAGAGTGCCATGTCTCCAATTTTCCATCCTCAAGAATGGGATGATTGAAGATGATGTGACTCCCGCTATTCATTTCAAGGGTTGGTTGTGGGAGCACATTTCTTAGTGGTTGTATGCTATTATTGGATATGGCTTCTTAAATACAAACTTTTAGCATGAAGTCATAGTCATATCATGAAGCAAAATGTACAAAATATTTGTACGATCATAGTAGTATGAAATAAAACGTTCTCATTGTGTTTATAAACACAATTAGTGAAACAAAATGTACATATCATAGAGACATGAACAAAACTAAGATTGTATACCTAAACTCCAATTGTAATTGTGATTCAATATCCCCTTTAGTTTTGCACCTGCATTGCAATAAACATACAAACTTGCATCAATGGAAATGTTTAAGAAAGAAATGAACTCACTAGCACATATGATCATATACATGCATAAATTTGAAAAGAAAATGTAGAAGGAGAGACAATTGAAATTCATTCCACATTAGCTTTTTTGTCAGTCCGTGTCCCTTGTTTTCAAAGTAAACGCCATGTCCTCCAAACCCTAAGCTAGAACCCTATCTAAATTTGAAAACCCAAAACCTTCTTTGTTACAGTTTATGTCCTTTGTTTTTAAAAAAATCACGAACTCTAAATAAGCTTGACCAAAATGGGCTTGAACGGACTGAGAATGGGATGACTTTACAATAGAGATAGGAAGGGAATCCACAATTTCAAAATTTTGGCCACTTGAAGCCACTTAAAGACACCTAAAGACAACTATAGTCTATGAAATTATTGAATATGCCACTATCAAGGTACTTGAATTTCAAACTTTTGGCTCAAAAAAAGAATAAAAAGGGGGGGTATCTTAAGTCCATTTTTTTTCTAATTGAACCTATTTTTCTATACCCTATAATAGTTATAATACATATCATGGCATTTTCAGTACCCTATAGTATTAAAAAACAAATTCTAATTTTTATCTCAAATGTTTTGTAGGCAACCTATCATTTGTTTGCACATAGTTTTCTACTGCTAACCCCCCAAGCAATTGATTATGAATCCTTTTCAATTTCATATGACATCCAAATAATTAACACTTTGGTGCATTGAAACTCTCTTTGATGTGGTAATAAGAATGTTTAGGAATTAGAACATTCTAATAATAAAAAACAAGTTTCAAAGCAATATTTTGTTGGACTAACTTCTCATTCATCCTAAGTCTTTAGAAGACAACCATGTTCATGATCTATTTTGTCAAATTGAAGTAAACAATATATAAGTTCAAGGATAAAAGCTAAAATGACAAAACTTCAAAAAGATTGAGGCCAAGGTTGCTAAAGTATAAGCAATGAGCGTTGAGCATTGAGCATTGAGCGGGAAGATTTGAGCGTTAAGAATTTTGTTTTAAAAATTTAAGAATGAGCATTTAAAAATTAATTTTATAAAAAGAAATCTTTAGATGTAAATGCCTTATTTCATTCATTAATTTAGATGGATGAAAATGATACCAGATGAATGTAGATGAAAAATGTAGATGAAAAAATTAAGAACTCTCAATGTAGATTATTCTTTGGGTTGTAAAGAGCCTTCATTGAAAGAACTTTTTGGCATCAACAAAAGGCTCTTTGGATCCAAAGACTCTTCCTTGAGCTTAAAAGAGCGTTCATTGCAAGAAGTTTTGGGTACCAAAAAAGGCTCCTCGGATCCGAGGAGCCATCCTTGGGTTCCAAGGAGGCTTGTAGGGAGACAATATTAAAAAACAATGATGGTTTTAAGGTCTCTTCGTTTCAAGAATGCTCTTAATGAAATTTTTGGCACAAATGAAGAGCTCATTGATTTGAAGTACCCTTATTTTAATTCCAAAGTGGTTTCAATGAAAGACCTTTTTGGCACCAAAAAATGCTCTTTCATTGAAGGAGCCTTTTATGAATTCAAAAAGGCTTATTAAAAAAAGTCTTTTGGCACTAAGGAAAAACTCCTCAAATCCAAGGAGCATTTTTTAGGTTCTAAAAAGCCTATCCTAGGAGAGCCCTTTGCCTCCAAAGAAGGACTCTTTGAATTGAGAAGCCTTTTTTGGATTCCAAAGAGGCTTGTAGGAGACAAAATTTAAAGAGCACGAATGGTTCAAAGCCTCTTTGGTTTCAAAGAAGTTTATAATGAGTTGCAAAAATTTTAACAATTTGGAAATTGAATGATGAATGATGGATGATGGATGGATGACATGGATGAAGTTCATTCACACATGAATGAATGGGTGTTCATTCATGCAACCTTTCATTATAATATCAACTATTTTATATAATTTTTTTGTAGATTTAAAAAAAAATTGAAAATTGAAATTTTTTTGACATTATTATTTTTGCATTTGATAATACTATTTATTGCTCTAACATGTCTATTTTTAGAAAACATTCTTGCAATGAACATTCAAGTTTCATTGCTCATTGCTCCCCGCTCATACTCTAGCATCATTGAGATTGAGGCTACATCATTTTTTGAGTAAAATTTGTTGAAATGGATTTGAAATGAGTTTCTATTGATATCATGATTTTTTGAAATTTTTGTGTTCTTTAAATCTATAACCTCATTTTTGCAAATTCACTTTAAATTAAAGTCAATGTCATTTTGGTGTAGTCAACCACTTGACAACAATTTGATAAAGTATCTTAGCAAATTAGGATGACTTTCATCCAAGCAACAATGTGAAAGAAAATTGATTCACAATTTATTCATTGTCTAGAAATTAGACATTGGAACACTTCAAGGTTAACAATGGACTTTTAATCACTACAAAAAAACTGGGGTATAAATGACTGCGAAAAATGACTGAAAATGAGTCATTTCGGACCGAGATGACTCAAAAATGACTTTAGGCCCTACAGTCATTGTGGACAAGTCATTCTTTAAATGACTGCGGGTGTATTATCACCATCCATTTGGAAATTGGATAATTAATAGATGAATCTGTCTAAGGGATAAAGAAATTTTACTTGAAAATTTTGTGAAAAGGGTGGGCAGCTGACCATTTTTGAGAAAATTTCACCTACGTGGCTGTCCATGTAGGTTAATTTATAAGTTATTTCTAAGTCGCGGCATAGTTGAAGTTTGGGTGACGTGTCAGTCATTGTTCAGTTGTCAGGCAGTCATTGTTCAGTTGTCAGACAGTCTGACTAATGTTGACGTGGACAATGGTGTCAGTAAAAATGAAGTCATATTTCAGTTGTGATATAGTTACGTTCAAGGGTAGGGTCTTTGACACGTGGCACTTAATAATAAGGGGGTTCTGAAGTTGCATCCTAGTCATTTTTGAGACATTTTTGCTTTAGGATGAGTCATATTCTAGTTATCTCTTCCTTCTTTAAAGTAGTCATTCTACAGTCACATATGAATACATTCAAAGTTCCACAATGATACACCATACACCATACACATCCAATACACCATACAACATATACAATACATCATATATAATATATCATGTACGATACACCATACACCATATGCCATACATCATTTCAAAATCCACTTAATATGTGGATATGAATAGATGAAATGACAAGCCTTTATAAAGGAAGGATAGTAGTAGGCAAGACAAAGCTTGTGGGATATGTAAAACGCAGGAATTGCATTACAAGTCATAATTTTAACCTCATTGAGGCATAGTAGACTAACTTTTTTCAAAAAACTTAGAACTAATTAAAGTTGGGGAATCAATCTCACTTTCATCTCCAAAAATTTGTTTTAGATTTCAAGCCTCTAATCAAAAGTTATAAATAAAATTTGCTAAAAGGTTTGAAAAGGATTGGCATAGGAAGAGTACTAAGTTCAAGCACCTATAATTTGACTTTCTCTAAACAAAGATGTATGTAGCTATCCGTAAGCCTCTTTACTTCATATAAAGAAAGTGTGACAATGAATGTACAAGATTTTTGCAAATAACACAATGAATCATAATGCACAAGGTGCCAAAGTAGTAGTAGAGTAGATGTGTAGTAGTTCAAAAGTATTGAGTAGTCATTTGGTAGTTACAGGAAGTCATTTGGCAGTTGCAGGAAGTCATTTTGTAGTAAAACTAAAGTAGTGGTGGTGGTATTTGCACAAGGAAAAATGGAACTTAACAAATGTCATTGGATTCATCTAAATACCTTATTGTATGTTTATTGGGACATTTAGTAATTCAAATGTAAGCATATGAAGTGTTCAAAAGTAGTTCATTTACAATGGCACAAATTTTCAAAAGTCATTAATATTGGCATAATGGCATATAGATAGGAGTTTAAACAAATCATACAAATGGATCCTAAGGAAGAAATTTTTTTAATGCTAACAAAGACAAAGGCCACTTGTAATGCATCATTTTTGAAAAAAAAGACAAAAGTATTCTATTGGAAATTTTTTTGAAAAGAAAATGAAGAAAATAAACAAGGAGTAGAATTATTGGAAAGACTAAAAGAAAAGTTATTAGCTCAAGAAAGGTATTAGGATATGTGTTAAAAAATCATAAATCAGATGAATATAGTTGCATCCTAGTCATTTAATTTATCCCCCTATCACTAGAAGAAAAGCCTGAAAATTTGCGTTTGTTTCAATATAATTCACTTGACGCGTTATGTTGAAACAAACGCAAATTTTCAAGCTTTTCTTCTAGTGTATTGTCTTGTATTAAAGACAATATGCTAACATAGACAACAATCATTTTAAAATGACTTGTCTACAATGACTACAAAATGACTACAAAATGACTACAAAATGATTATTTTGTAGTCATTGTTGTTGGTGCAGTCATTGTGAACAAGTCATTTATCCCCCCATTTTCTTATAGTGCTTTTCCATCTTAAGAGCAAATTTTTTTAGCATAGCCCTACAAAAGACTTTGTAGTAATTCTTAAGTTGCATAGTAGTGAAGTACAATTACATCCTTGGGAAGCTCACTTAGTGTATCTATCATAAATCATGTACGAACAAGTCATTTTTAGACTCTTTAAATATATATTTTTTAATAAATTATGATTTCAACCTATAATTTTGAGCTTTGTCCAATAATGACTATAGATTTCTATTGCCAAAAAATACCATACACCATACACTATATGCCCAACTCAAATAATATATGAAATGATTTCTAGAATAAATTGAGAAATGAACTAAAATAGAACAATTAAAAATTCAAATATTTCTTGAGAATACATTTAGATGACCATTGCATCAATAATGAAGAAAAATGAACTTTCAATAAAGAGTTATTTTTAGAATTAAAAAATAAATTAGACCATTTTTTCTTGTATAAAATAGGGGTGTGAAATTATTTTCAGCTCTACAATGTATTTTCATATCATGCACTACAATGTTTTTCATATCATGCCCATCTTTAAAGCAAAAAATTACAACATGACTCTACAAAAGACCTTGCAGTCATTTTAGAGTCACACAGTAGTAAGGCGTAGTCGCATTCTAGTAGCCTTAGAACAATTTCCATCCACATCAGCAAGCTGCCCTGCCCGTCTTTGGCTTAAAATATGGAGGTATAGCCTTTTTGTAACCCTTTAGTCATTTTCGAGTCATGAAGTAATGAAATTAAGTTGCAATCAATAACTATATCATACTTATTAATGACTCTAGCATCCACGCTGATTTTTCCCTTCTTTTTGTGCTCTTGTTGATGGCAATCTGAATGAAAAAAATGTAGATGAATTTCGTTGTCTATCATGTCTTCATCTGCTAGTCGCACTCATGACTGAAAAATGACTGAAAATGACTGAAAATGACTAGGACTGTGTAAATTCAGTTGGGTTGGTGCAATTACAGAGGTACCAGTCACTATTTAGTCAAACCGGACATTTAGTCATTTTTGAGTCATCCCTCTACAGTCATTTATATCCCTCTTTTTTTGTAGTGAATTTGTACTATACAATACACAACAATGTCTAAGAAAAATTGACAGTTTGTGTAAGATCAATCGATAAAAATGAAATTTTGATTGGTTGAAATTCAAATCAATAGGTAGTAAAATTGAATGCATATGAAATGAGGTAGAAATTGATTGGATAATAAAGAAATAAGCCAAAAAATTATATCCATTACTTCAAAGTTGGCTAGAAATTGGCTCTTTGGAAATAACAATAAATAGATATGAAAAGACTTTCAGAGGATATGGCTAGATTTCAACTGATGGCATTCAAAATGAGATGGTTTTTGATAGTAGGATCAATTAGAGACTTCACATGCTTGACAAACAACCAATAAAGCTGGCTAAAGCTAATAATTCATTACATGTGAATTAACTCCTAAAGGTTTTTGACTGTGTTTTCACCAAAAACACTCTAAAACTACAATTTCTAATACAAATATCAAAACTTAGAAAGAAACCATTTTTTGACACATAAAACCATTTTGAATTGTAGTATGTTGGTTTAAAAAGATGTAGAATTTTTAAGGAATTTTCCACCGTGTTGATTGCAAGATATTGGCATTAGGAATTGACAAAACCTTTTTTCTATCCCTGCCAAAATCTAGGTAGCTGCACTTCACAAGGTTACATTTGTATGAAAAAATGTTCAAAATGGTGGTTATTCAAAATTCATTCTTTAATGCAATTTGACTATATGCTAAAAAAAATTCAAATCATTTGGAATTGTACACCATATAGGAAAAAAATAGTAAGTAGAAAGAAGTATAAAATGATTCAAAATACTAAATTGTGAGCAATTTATTTATGGAAATGAAAAATGCCAATCCCAATGGTTGTAATATTTTAATAAAAAAATCTTCATCTAATGTTTTAATTTTTTTTCAAAAATATTAAAAATTAAATTAAATTAAGGATTTCAAACTTTTTTTTGAATAGAGATTTTATAACTACCTACAAACTACCCCAAATAAAAACTCCTCATAACTTTCATCTCATTAATCAAAATGGAATGATTCAAAGATTGCCACATATATAAAAATTTATTAAACTAATTTCACATTTTTATTTCTTAAGAAAATTAATTTCAAAGAAGGTTTTTTAGCTCCCTAGATTGCTTGCCGAGCAATGAAAACTACATATCATGCCAAAAAAATTTAACCATGTAGTTAAAAGTTATTAAAATTGTTGGGCCTTAAAGGTATTTCTTGGAAAAATGTTGTGTGAAAATTTTAAAGAAAAAAAATTAAAAACTCCATTTGTAATGAGCTGCCCAAAATTATTATGTTGAAAAAAAATGTAGTATAGGGCTTTAAATGTTAATAAAGGATGGTATCTTCAAATAACCACCATATATTTATGGCAATTACCATTTACAATCAAACAAGAATTTGATGGCAAAGTGAAGGAATTGCTTGATTTTCATGTAATGAATGTAGTGGGTAGAGAGGTCTTTTTTGTAATGAAATCTTAATTGACCATCATGAATCCCTATTGTTACAAAGGACATGCAATAATAGTTGAAGATGAAAGTTAAACTAATCATTGTCAAAACATAGAAATTGTTTTTAGAGTAGAATTTCAAACATCATTTTGGCATAGTAGAATTTTATTTCTTAAAACTTTGAATTAAGAAAAGTTGAAAAATCACATTAAATTTCATCTCCAAAAAAACATTTACAACTTTGAGCTTCTATAAAAGAAAGTTATGGACAAGATTGAGAGAAAACGTTTGAAAATGTCAAAAACTTTGTCCCTTCCAACTCCTCTTTAAAATTTGTCCATAATTTTTTATGAGAGGCTCCAAATCTCAAACAAATTTTGAGAGATGAATTTCAACTTGATTTCCCAACTTTTCTCACTTCAAAAAGTTTTGAAAAAGTTATTCTACCATGCTAAATGAGGTTTAAAATTCTACTTCAAACATAATTCCTAGTTTTGATTTAACTATAAGCCTTAAAATTTTTAAGTTGTTTGAAATTTTGACATGGTTTTTGTATATACATGTATAAGTGTTTGTAGAATAGAAATTTTAGATATTGGTTGATTCAAATTGATTTTGAAAGAAAATTCAACCAATTAATGTGCAACACAATAAGAAAATGAACAAGTTCATGTGCAAGATGAAGGAAAAATGAGCTTTTCACATTGAACTAGCTACCAAAGGACAATGTCAATTTTATTCGATGGGAAAAGCCAAGAACCAAGGCATGGCTGGATAAACTCTTCACTAGCCGACTTAAGGTGTAGATTTTCTAAATATTTCTAAGACACTAGTAAGGGAGATACACCCAATACCGCACATGTACCTTGCATTGAACTCTAGACTCATCTAATTGTGTTCCTAGACTTCAAAGAATGTGTTCACCAAATGCTTGTATCTAATTTGCTAATGCATATTAACGACACATATCAAAATCTGATTGGTTCACTGCTCATTTTAGCAAGGTTCAAATTTGGGGGCATCTATTGAATAGTTTTAGTGGTCTAGAGAGCCAATACTTTGGAAAATTATAAAAATTATATATGGTGTTCAAAAAATCTTTTTTTTCTCTCGAATATTCATGATTTTCACTCGCTAATTGAGTTATTTGTAAAGTACACTAAAGTGGGGTTTAAACCCATGAGCTTTGTGAAAAAGTTGGTTGAGTTGAAAAAGTCGAAATAAAAGTGGGTATGAAACTTATTTTTTCATCAAAATGGTGCCTAAAAAAGTTTGGCCCCCACTTTTGAAGTCATGTGACATAAGTATCTTGCAAAAAAGTTTGACGCTTCAACTATAGTTGCCTTCTCAACTTCAAAAAAAGTCATGCCCAAAGTGGGAGGGGACTTTACAAATAACTCCAATACTAAGAAAAATATTATTTTATAAACAAAGATGCCTCCAACTACATAGATCCTGGGCGACATTTCCAAAGTGGGTTCCATGTTCGCCACTCGAGCACAATAGATTTTACGGTGACCAAGATATGGAAGAAAGAAATCTAAGGTACAGATGAAGCTTGATTTGCTTCTGTCCCTCTTTCTCGACGCCCTCGTCCTCAATTGCTCTCAGCAGATGTGCTATTGCCATGTTTAACAGGAGATTGGAATTGAGAGCGGGCACATCGCGATGGCAGCCTGCTTGGGTGCGAAGTTGTCCATGAGCTTAGGTTCTGTGCGATTTCATTGCAGACCTAATCCCTTTCCCATTTCTCAGCGACCCTCTGCGTCTTCTTTTCCAATCACGGGAACGCCAATACAAAATGGAAGAGACAGGATGCGAGGATTCGTGCTCAATTGTTCATCGTCTACGGAGAAGGGTTTAGTGCTTAGGGAAAGGGTTGCAGAAGCGGGATGGCGCAGGGGAGGAAGGGAGGAGGAGCTTTACGGGGATTACGACCAAGTTGATTATGCCCAGGTTCAAAATCGTTTGCCAATGCTGTAGAACCCAATTAGGGTTTACTTGTGTTATGAATTTGTACTTCTTTTCAATGCAGTATGTTGTTATCACATTCCTATTCGAGCTCAGAGATGTACGTATTCTAAGTATATTGACACTGTCTTTCGGTCGATGTAGATTATATCTTGAATGGCATTAGCGTTGTTAACGTTCTTTCTTAGTGCACGAGCTTTGTAAGAGAATTCAGTTCGAATAATCGGTAGTGTGTTACAAAATTAGGGTTCTAGGTTTTAGGTGATTTGGAACTTACTTGTCATCATATGTCACAAGTTCTTGACGAGCAGTTAAACCTAATTAATTTTAGTCCGTTGACGGTTTATGTGTGTTCCGAACTTGACCTTCTTTTCAATGCTTATCAAATCGCGATTCGATCTTCTTGAAAATTGATATGGTATCGTATTATGCCATCTTTCGGTGGAGGTGGATTAGATCTTCCGTGCCATTGGCCTTGTTGTCATTGTTCCTTAATTCGCGAACTTTGTGAACAATTCAGTTTCATTCATCTCTCTTTAACGAGAAGGCATGTGCTGTATCAGTCGGTACTATGCGATTTGATTTTAGGATTTTAGGTTTTAGGTTTTAGGCGAGATGGAACGTGCTTGTTATCATTTCCTATAACTTCTTGATGAGCTGTTTATTCCCCGTCCAGTGTAAGTTTCCAGAGAGTTCGCGGGTCGAAGCAATAAGCTTCAGATAATAAGCGTAAGTTAGTTCAGTGCTTTTATGATGCATTTGAGACAACAAATGTCCAAGTCAAAGCTTCATTCCTTGGACATTATCTTGAATGTATTCAGCAAGCCGCATTGAGAGGCACATAATTGGCTACTGTTCATTCTCATTCTTGGAACTTGGACTAGAGAATAGTCGAAAATATTTGAAGTGGCTCTGAAGTTTCGTGATAATCGGCACATGTTTACGGTTGTATTGGGGCTTTTTATTGAGAAGGAATCCGACTGACGAACTACTATGCACTCAAATTCAAGGAGACCTAAAATTTTGATGAATTGACAGATTGATGCATTCACAGATAGAGCTTATAGTGGCAATCCAGCAGCTGTAGTGGTCTTGCCCGAGGACAGGGATGACAAATGGCTGCAACTGCTGGCACGTGAGTTCAATCTGTCTGAGACTGCATACCTGGTGAGGAGAACCACTGCGCGGAGTGGCAAAGGAAAGAAGGGTAAAGGTCTTGTGCAAGTGGATGAAAGTGGCACAAGTTTGAAAGCTACCAAAAACTACGCCCCACTGCGTGAGGAAAACGAGTTCAATCTGCGCTGGTTCACTCCCACAGATGAGGTACACCCCTCGTTCTTTTCTGCTTTTTCAGATGTTGAAATTACTACCAGTTTGCCGTCCTTTTTAGTTGAACAGACAAGGACAAACCTTCATAGCTGCACATTGAGGTTTATATTGCACGTTAATTTAAAGTGTTACTTATGACGAAAAGCCATGTATTTGACATCGTTTGAAACCCTGGCCAGCAACCTTCAATCGGTTGGTGTGCCTTCAATACTGAAAAATCAGATCATAGTAATTGCTTGCTAGAAGGCGTTCAGTGCTTTCCAACAAGCTATCATTTGCATGATTTGACCCAAAAATGAGCAAGAATCCTCAAAAAACTAAACAGTCTATTTTCTCTATGTGTAGCCTGCTGTCATTTTTGCTGTGCACCTTTGATTGCTTGAGGATTGTGATCTCAATATTTGAGACGTACGGTATTATAGCTCATTTAAAGTGCATTTTCAGTGGCTTCCCATCACTATATTACTTAAAATATGTTTTGGGGGATTGAGTACAAAATCTCATTTTGAAAATTTGAGTGCAACCTCTGATTTCCGGTTGCCATGGCCTTCGTTACCCGGTATTTTAGCTTGTGTACTGTGCATTTTGTTGACAATGTGATGTTGTGCCCTACATGAGCGTAGTGAAGTTGATTTCTGCAGGTTGACCTCTGTGGACATGCAACGATAGCATCTGCACATTTGTTATTCTCATCTGGGATAGTGGAAGGAGATACTGCAATTTTTCATACAAGATCGGGTGTCTTGACAGCCCGTAAAGTTTCTGGTTATGTTGAGTACAAGGAAGATCCTGACGAAGAAAAAGAAGAAAAACCGGCTTCTGAGAGAAGAAAACCCTCTGACAAGGGTGTGGTCCAGCTGGATTTTCCCTTGGCACCGCCTATTGCCTGTGACGACGCTAGTCTTCTTTCGGAGGCTCTAGGTGGAGTCGAGGTCAAATGGGCGGGAATAAGCAGCTTAAATTATTACCTGGTATGACTTCTGCACTCGCTTGTATCTCGTTTGGTGCCGAATCCTGCCCTTCATTATTGTCCTAAGTCTCAACCTTTGTTTTTTTCACTGCAACAGAAGTGACCAACCAACTTGTGTTTTTTCCCCCTGCAGGTGGAGGTGCAGAGTAGTGAGGATGTGGAGAACATTAACCCCAAATTTGAAATTATGTTAGACCTACCTGGTCTAGGTGTAATTGTCACCGCCCCTGGAGCTGCAGGTAGCGAGTATGACTTCATATCGCGCTTCTTCGGCCCTAATGTGGGAGTCAAAGAGGTACTACTTCTCTGTGTGTTTGGTTGTCATACTGCCGATATTTTAATTGTTATACCGAAGTTGGCGAGCGCATGAAACTGCATGTTCAACAGTCCACGGATCAGGAGTTTCAGCAATGTAAGCTAATACAAAAATAGGTTCTCCTAGCGGTGGATCTCATGGTAACAGTATGCAATGTCATTTCTCAAAATTGACAATAGTTGAATTGTGTCCGTCAGGATCCAGCTACCGGAAGTGCCCATTGCACGTTGGGCCCATACTGGGCATCTAAATTGGGCAAAACTGAGTTGAATGCTTATCAAGTGAGTCCTTTCCCTTTATGCGATACTTTGTTTGGTGATTCTGAAGCAAACGGCACCAAAGCCCTTTAAGATTCTGTGTACGTGGATTCATGCGTGGCCCGGCACGAGAGTTATCTGTTTCTGTTTTTTAAGGAGATTCGCATATTGGAAAGTAGTGCTTGAGGGACAGTTGGTAAACTTAACCAACAAGTCTGGCTTCAATAAATAACTGTGTTCCTTGATTTGAGGGCATAGCTACACTGTTTATTTGTTCAACGTAACACCAGAATAGTGTATCATAGAGCAAATGAATGATAATTTTTTTTTGTTAAATTCAGTGTTCCTTGGAACAACCATCTAGAAGTTTCTCATGAATGGATAATCTAAGGGAGAGGCACCCAATGGCGCACCTGTACCCAATGCCGTCCGTTTCTACAGCACACAATCATTTCAGGCTATAAATGTAGGTAGGCAGTACATGGCTTATTTCTTTTGACCTAAAACAATAAGCAGTCTACAATCCCGCTACATTTCTGTTCTAGAATGAATGACTGACTTAGAAATGGACGGCATTGGGTGCAGGTGCGCCATTGGGTGCCTCTGCCGTAAGTCATGGTGTTCCTAGTTTTTCGGAGTTCTACAAAATAGTGTAGCATGCAGTACGTACTAAAAATTGTTTATTTTTGTGCAAGATTTGTGGGTAAGTGACATGTGTTTGACAATTTCCTTGAGCAGGCATCACAACGGGGAGGCAAGTTTCTTGTTCGTGTTGATGAGGAGGCAGGGCGCTGCTACTTACAGGGTGGTGCTATTTTAGTCATGGCTGGAGTAGCTGGGATACGTTGACAGACTTCCGACACTGTCTCTGAAAGCTTTGGAGTATTCTCTACGTGTGAACTTTGGAGTATAACAATCTTTAATAAAATTTTGATATTTGTAACTCAATTAGTCTTTTGATATTTTGATATTTTGATATTTGTAACCCACTCGATCTCGACTCTGTTAAATTTGAAAGTGAGTGCCAGACAGAATGTGGAAATGCTAGTATGATGGTAAAAACTGTAGAGTACACCAGGGGCGATAGAATGAGCTTTCTGTTCTCCAACGAGACCTGGTTCTCAAATGACACGGCTCCAACAGTCTTGGCAATTTGTCCAATAGCCTTCTCAAGTCTCTCGAAGGTTATATCTATTCCATAGAATTCGACATAGCCTTACAATTGTACATGAACCGTTTTCAAAATCTCAAATCGTCTTGAGAATTTCGTCACCAAAGAAGCACAAGTAGAAGATCTACAAAAGGTAGCATAGAATTCGACATTGCCTTACAATTGTACATGAACCGTTTTCAAAATCTCAAATCGTCTTGAGAATTCTGTCACCAAAGAAGCACAAGTAGAAGGCCTACAAAAGGGAGCAAGGACGACGGCGATTGCGCACTCAGCAACATCCCGCCGTTCTGCACATCCCAGCAGCACAAACACCATGGCACCAATGAGCACTCACATCCATGCAAAACGGTCAGTACTTTCATGAAATCCACATCGCATGAAACAATGAGTCTTTCGCTGGCTACTACTTCAACACAAGATTGCAACATGAGATTGCAGTTCACAGTTCGCTGTGATCTGGATTCAGCATTGCATTTGATACATGTAACCGGTGCGTGACACACTGAATCACAACCTGTTGAGGTAGTGATATGAGCCCACCTTAAGCCCGAGCATACCACATGCAAACACTGAATCTAGACTAGCAACTAATTGAAAATAGCAGCAAACATGAGAAAGTGCAAATTGGGTTGCATTCATTGAGTACAAAACAAATGAGGGTGTGCCTCCAGCGCTCCTAAGAAAGAGGAAATGTCCATGTTGAGGCACCTGGGTTAGAACTCTGGGTTATTTGCTAAGTAAAGAGTTTGAATGCTTTTTGAATCGATTCCTTAAATTCTACTCTCTACTTGCAGTTCATTCTTCATGATCTTAGCTGGTGATTTAGTTACCATTTATTTAGCATATGAAGTTCCAAGTTGATGTTTGCTTTCATGTGATTGCAGCATCAAAAAGAGACTCTGAATTCCATACCTGTGAAGGAGAAACGGGAGCTGTTGTTGGTTCACCGCCTGGCGCATTAGGAAGAGCAGAACTGGGAGGACTCGAAACGGGTGACGAAGGAGGTGGTGCGGGAACTTCAGGACTCGGAGATGGAGAGATGGACTGTGCAGGAACGGGGCTGATTGTGGGCTCTGAAGGAACTGGTGCAGGGGAGTGCGAAGGAACTGGCGCCGGAGCTGCAGAAGCAGGAGCGAGAACAGGAGCCAGAACAGGAACAGGGGAGTGCAATGGACCTGAAACGGGCGTTGAAGAAGAAGACGGTGCGAGAATGGGAGGTTTTGTTGGAGGCAAGGAATGCAAGGGAGTAGGAGCACGAGCAGGGGCAATCCAGGGTGCAGGACTACTTACTGGGGGTGGAGGGGACAAAGGCGACGGCGATGCGGCAGGGGGAATAGGGTTTGGCTTCGGAGCTGGCGATGCAACAGGGGGAATAGGATTTGGCTTCGGAGCTGGCGATGCAACAGGGGGAACAGGATTTGGGTTTGAAGCTGGCGATGCAACAGGGGGAATGGGATTTGGCTGCGGAGCTGGTGCTGATGCAGGGGGATTAGGGTTTGGCGTTGGAGGCAGAGAGGGAGCGGAGGTTGGTGTTGTTGCAAGTTTCGATACGACTACAGAGAGCTTCTGGTTGTAGTCGCAGTGCGTTCCCACACCTTCGGCTCCTTTGTCGCAGGAGAAGTAGTATTCTCCTGCTTGCGTTGCTTTCCACTGCATTGGAAGTATCAGGCCCACTTTATGTTAAGGTCCAAATGTTGGTTCCCAAATCAACAGACAGGAATGTGCAGATCAACAAAATTGAGTGCAAGGACATTGTTTAACACTGTCTCGTTAAACCATGACCCAAAATTGGAACCCAATCAATTAAGTGCTTTTCGGTAATCCCACACTGGACGCTGTATAGATGGCATTTTCTTTTTCGCCTTGCAAAATCCTAATTAAATTCGTTACCTGTACCTTCAGTTTCGTAACATTGGCCTTCCTCAAGACCCTGGTAGGTAGGAGCCTCAAATTATAAAGCAGGGAAAGTTTCAGTATGGGAGGTGTCAAAGAGCTCACTCTTGTTTTTTCTCTGTGAGGACGTCAGGCTCATGAGTTTTTTGGAATCAAGGTACGTCAGATGATTCAATTTTGGAGAGTTCCATATGCCATAGTACCTGCCTTACAACATTATGGTCCAATGCACTGGGTCCAGGTGTTTGCTTGCTGATCTCTCTTTGCTTAAGGTTATGGGGATGACTACTTCAATAGATTCTGTCTCTGACCATATACTGTAGGGAGCCTTATGACTGGCGTAAGAATAATGTTCCGCTTACTACGTTACTGTTTTGCTGTGTGTACCATATCGTGTAACTCCCCTCCAGACTTGCATTAAGTGGTACAGGATATATGCACTAAAATATGCGGCATTGGGACTCTAAACTCGTGCACAGTTGTGCACAGAAAAATGAAGAACTTCCTAATTCCGAATGCATTTTCGCCGAGCGAAAGCAAGACTTACACTGTAGAAACCGGAGCCTCCCTCATCGAGAAGCGAAGCCCCGGAGAAATCACACCTTTGGTAAGCATCTCGCGACTGCATCAACCAAACATTATGCTCTCCCGCTGCGAATTTGAAAACTGCACACAAAACCAGCACCAAAAACGATGACATGAGCTGGTACGTAGAAATAGAAAGTCTCCAAACTTCAAGAGCAAATCAAAGGCTATTCTGCAGCTACGCAAAGTCACTAACAAACCCAAGCTGTCGCCAATGTAGAACTTCTGCGACGAAGCCCAGGCTCCGTAATTGGGAGAAGTGGCTGGATTGGACTCGAAGCTCGTCCACCCTGCCGTCCCTCCCACGTCCACGGACTTGGCTTGGCTCCACTGCACAAGCATCGCCACCACAACAGCTGCAACAATGTTGCAGTATCTCGCAGCAGCTCCATAGATCGGTAACATCTGCCATAGCCCAACACTCCATCGACTTCAGAATATGAGTACAATGGGTCGTGTTCTAGTCGTTTCGTGATTACTCGGGTTGCAAGAAAAAAGTGGGTCAGGAACACAAACCATGGAGTAGTGATGGAAATCAGTTGATGATCATAGGCTGGCTAGTCTTCCAGGAGTTGGTGTGACTTCAGCTCAAAACTAGCTGCAATAATTCAAGTAACCAAAACTATGCGTGCTCACTCACGGAAGAAGTTGTGCTTGTGATTGAAGAGGGTCACTTGAGCTCTGGAAGATGAACAGCGTCGGGATGAGCTTGGAAGCTGAGTTCTGAAAGGCTTGATACTTAGCCTCTTTCAGTCCTGCTAATGTGTCAGTGTCGCTGCCGTGACTGGAGAACGGTCGCTGTAAGAGATGCTTACGCTGGTACTTCCCACAAACCACACATTTGGGGTGATGTATTGCTCTACTCCTGCAACATCAGTACATGTACAGTATGACGATCGTTTTCAGCTACAGGAAGACGACGGATCACTTGGAATTTTTTTGTACAACTCAAACCCATTATCGTGACACTCTAAAAATGACATTCTAGACTATCCTCATGTGAAAATGTACACTCAAAAGCTCTTTGATGTGACCTTGAAATTGACATTGTAGAGCATCCTACACACTTGCCAGTTGCCACTACTGTAGCTCTAGTATCATTGACAGTAGTAATTACGCTCGTTACGCATTTAAGGAATGCTATAGTGGAAAATTGAGAACTCCAGGTGATAAGGCTTGCGTGTAAGTTACATGGCCTGGCTAAATGATTTATTGCGCACGAGCCAGAGTACATTCACCAATGTTGATAGGAGCCGCTTCACTCTGCCCGAGGGGGATTGCGACGTATGGACATTGCTTGATGAAACTGATTACCTCCTAAATGCTACGATGGGCGACAAAGCTGCACCGCTATTACAGTCAGGGGCTCAGGGCTAACTTAATTACAAAGCTGCAGCATCAAGAAATGCTGTGACAGCAAAGTTCTAAGGAATTTGTCGACAGGTTTGCAGCAGAAGGGTCGAGGCTCAGTCAGTATAAGTGCAGCACTCATCCGTCCCGGGATATTCCTCACAAACTCCTCAAGAGGATCACTCTTGGTCTGCTTCTTCTGCGCTTTCGCGGCCTCCACTTCGTTCCACACCGTGCTGCAATCCTCTGAATGCGAGTCGCCGGCGCAAATCTCCTGCGCATCTTCGATCTTCTCCGTCACCTTGTCGTCCGCGTCGATGGCCAGACCTGATGAGCCTCCTTCGCTGGGAGAGGCTGTGCACACCATTCTCCTCGCTGGTAACGTCGTTCTCGTGGCAAATTGGGAGCGACTGGAGGTCGAGATTGGGGCGAGCTGTGCACTTGTTGCAGCCATGATGAGCATGGTGGCAGCTATAGTTGTCAAAGCTTGTGAAATTGGGCTGCAAAGTCGGGAGACTGATTTGAGAAACACCTTGAAATTTCGGCGCTGATGGGTTGCGTGAGTGTGGTGCTGTTGCGCCGGCTCCGATGGATAAGACGGGGCATATCTTAAATCTGCGTGCAAATAATTGGGTTTCGACTGCCTCTGCCATACGTTGTATCGCCGTGGTGTTCGAGAGCAGTATTTAACAGATTTAGATACTTTTGCCGTGCAAATGAGATATTTTCCTCGGTCTTATTATTGGCACTCACGGGATCCGAGTTTTCAAATTAGCAATACTTTGATGCATTCCATTTGTCACGGAACGTTGGACAAATTTCAATTCCATGCACCCTGAGCCATGTAGCCGTAGTTCAGAACACCGACCGGTACCTGGGGACAATTTCTGCAATTTCTGCATTTAAAAGTATTGTGGAAGAGAATGCTGTACCCTACTTCTGTCCAGAAATTAGGAGAATTTGTATGCAAATTCTCAAAGACAGGGCAAATGTGGCAGAAGAGTAAGCAGTTCCAGAGTGTCGCTGTGGAGGTTACCAAGATGAGTGAAGCAGCAGCATAAAGACCGAAACACACAACGAAGAGGGGCATGCATGGATAATTGCTGCAACTGGCCGTTATTTAGTGAGTTTCACGCATCTGGTCAGAATGCCTGCTTCTCTCCTGGCCTCATTGAAGTTTTGTGAACCAGTCGCCCACCCTCACCAAGAGTGCTGATGAGCAGTGTGAACCAAAGGCTTAGAGAAATCAACTTGAAGAGCTTGTGATAAGAGTCCTGATTTTAGTTAGACTCATAAAAAGGCCATGTTCAATTACTGATTCAAGAAACCCATCTTGCCAAAGCAGGGTTTGTAATCAAGAATGAAAGAGAAAAATGGATCATCCGCTTCGCCGCATGAGGAGACGGCATTCGCTAGAGCTCAGGTAACCTATTGAAGACAGCTTAATAATCCAATAATGCTAAACTGAAACTGAAAGATCATTGGCATCCCACAATCCATCAATCAATAGCAACGTAATTACAAATCTATTCTTCACCTTGCACTAAATCACATCAACCAAAATGTCAAGGTTGAATGTACCTCGCTTACGGATCTTGACCGTGATCAGAGGTTGATCAATTTCGACAAGAAATTTATGATGAGAAATCACAAAATTCTGTACATGCAAGTGGTGATTTCTACCACGCAGCAAAATAATTTACTCCTGCAGCGATTGGTTTCCTGCACCTGATAACCACTCAAAAATCCGTAGTCGGTTTAGAACCCCAGACTTGCTTCCGTTGCGGCAATAAATCCCGCATGAAGCTCTCCACCGTCATCTCCCCACACAGCCCCTCCACGGCCGGTAACACACTCTTCTGGCGCGCCCGGAGGAAAAACGGCATGCTGAAGCGTGGCTTGGTCGGGGTGCGCTCATCCACGAAATGGAGAGGAGCCAGAAGCGCGCCCTTCGTCAGCTGCGCCATCGTCTCCCCAACAAACACGAAGACGAAATTCTTCTCCACATCGCTGCCATCCACGCAAGTGGAGCTCGGCTGCATCTCCAAGTTCACCCACCGACTTGCATTCGAATGCTGAAGAACAGTCAACCCCGGCAAATTCGAATGCGGACTCACAGTTAACAATCCCATGTCAGAGTGCACACTCGTGGCTGCTCCTAGAAACCCCGGTGACTCCTCTTTCTTCGCTTCCATCTCCCGAAGGTATTGATAAACCCTAAAGACATTAGTCCCAATGAACTGGTAGGGCGGCGCCGACGAGCAGTGATTGAAAGCATCGACAGATGGACATGGCGCATCGAGAAGAGAAGAGAAGCACTCTGGTGAAAGATGTGTTTGCGGAGTGAGATCCGGATGACACAGAAGCTTGAACAACTGGTAAGCAATCCCCTGCAACGCAAGGTACGCCTCCGTCAATTCGGTGTCGAAAACCGGAACCTCCTTACCCGTATCCGTCATGCGCGCCCTCGTGGTCCTCAGCTGGAGGAACTGGCGAGCGCTTCCTTTCGCATGGCTGTACCCCACGAATTTATGCTGATTAAACCCTAAAAAGTTGCGCTGCTTCACAACCTCGGGGAAGGCGCAGTAGCGGTGGAGGGACGTGGTCGCGGCTTGGAAGATGGAGGGAAGGGGAGACGTCGGGGGCAGATGCAAGCGAACGTAACCGTAATTCTTTAGAGTTTCGAAGAGGCGACTCGCCAACACGAGGGAGGAGGGGGAAGAGTAAAACTCCGACCCTAGTTGTTCAATTTCGGCCCATTCCACTGTCGCGTCAGCTTGCGCCTGCGCGTCCGGAGCGCAGCCCCAGTTGTTGATGGCGAAGTCCTTGACGAGGGCGATGACGAGAGGGTAAGGAGTTTCAGGCTTGTTGGAGTGCAGGTAGGGTAACATAAAGAAGGGCATCAAGGGTCCCGTGACGGTGATGAGCACGCCGGTCACGACGTACGTGGATTCTTCGAGCTCGAGCGCGGAGAGCAGAAAGGAATTGAGCTCGTCCAAGGTCTTGCTCTTGGTGACGACAGTGGAAACCGTTCTGTTTTTGTACACGAAGCTCAGTTCCTTCGATGATGAATCGTGGCTGCATACTAACGAGGATCTCTGGACGCCGTTTTTCTTCTTCTCGAGGGCGGGATCGTGCCCGCGGGAGAGGCAGGCTCCCATGGCCGAGTTAAATTAAGAGCACAATCACGCAACTATCATCGAAACAGAGTAAATCCAACACACTAGGGATCCGCGCACGGATGCAACCACCAACTAAGCGGACAATCGCTGAATGCTTCGCCACAGGTTGGGATCCACACACAGGGCTTCCAGATAACCTAAATTCTACCCACTCTCCCCAAATCACTCAATTCTCAACAGGAACAATGGTACCCACCCCACCCACCCGCAAAAAACAATAAACGCTTCCCGACACGGTCTTCTTGTAGGAAAGCTTGACGCAACGGTGATCCCACAGACTTAGGGTTCAACCTTACCGATTCTCACCACCACAACAAGAGAGAAGAACTGAATCGTGGAACTCGCGTAGCTTCAGATTCTGAAACTTATGCTTGAAATGCACTCACCAACAATCCAAACTATAGCTCGAGACGAAATCACGAAGCGTGCAGGCGAGCTCCAAATCGATTCTCAATTGACCCCGGAATCTCCACCCTGTAATGAGAAAGTTCATCCAATTCCGAAGCCAGCTGCCGACCTCGACAATTGCAACGCGTCGTGAAAGAAAAATTCGGAGAAATTCTTGGGTTTGAGTGAGTGGCATCTTGTTGAGTGTCGATGAATCACCATCGCCATCGCCACCGCGGATGCGAGGAAGCATCTCTTGCAAACTTTCCACACGGCAGGCTGTCGCAGTTTGGGTTGCGCTGGCTCTCCGCAACTTCGAGGGCGGCGTTCAGAGTGAGGGTTGTCCAGTTATCAGGCACGGAGGCATACTTCAAGAAGTCTAGCAATGTGATTGGTCAAAAGTTGGAGAGTTGTCCTTGAGGATTTTTCACCTTTTTCTTAACCCATTAAGAACCGTTGACCACTTTTTGGTCAAAATTGGCACTTTTTCATTTGTGAAAAGAATTTTAGAATGAATTTGGATACGAACAAAAGAAGATGAGTGAGAGAAATTAGGAACTGAATGCATTGGGATAAGGATCACAACAATTTGGACTAACATGCAATTCAAAGGGTTGAACAAACTAATGGAGTATGAGCCAAAAATACAAAAATCTTCTAGCACAAGAACCTTCAATAGCCACAAAATTTATGGTAGAGACCCAAGCATTCATGCCAATTCCACTAGTATGGTAAGATCTCTTAAAATGCATTATGGCTTGATCATTTTTTTCTATATTTAATCTAAATTTAGAAAATGTCTTACACACCTCTAAAATCAAGCACGGTAGTTAATGAATTAACAAATATTTGACTTTTGATAGCTAGTGACATGCACACTTGTATGACTTTGTCTTGTAAGAAATGTTATCGATTTGAATATTTTATTCATCTAATCACCCAATTTGATGTACATTTGCATGTTGTTGATTCATTTAATTTTTTTTAAAAGACATTCTTTAGGAGGGATGGAAAAATATCCAAACTATATCTAAGAAGGAAAAAACAAATAAAACATATCGTACATAGTAACCATGCTTTCAAATTTCAAAGTTTTAAATTTTTTCAAAGCTCGATCTCTTTGTACATTCTTTGCTTTTGACTTCACTAAGCCAACAATCTAATATCATTCATTGATGGTTTCACTTAAATTTGGAGACTCATGTTTGTTATAAATTTGTGCCATGATGCCCATTCAATCATTCAATCCTTCCAACATCATAGGAAAAAACAAGAATTCAACAAATGAACATAAGCAAATTACTTTTTTTTAAATTGCAAAAATCTTATTAGATACTTCCTTCATATCCTTGAGATACCAATAAAGGAGACATATGTATTAGGGGAATGAAGCACCTTGGAAGTAATTGAAGTACATTTGTATATTGTCCTTATTCAAGCTATATATTATATATCTCAATTTTATAATTTATATTGAATAAAAGATTAAAAGATCCAAATTGTTGATATTAGGCAAGGCAAAGTTTAGACTAAAATGTCACATTGAAGGGAAATTTTTTGGATTGAACTTCATGAAGAAGAATAAGGAAGTCTTTCAAGTTAAAGGTAAAGGTAATAGGTTTAAGAACTACTTACGCCCTTAAATGACCCACCTCCTTAAATGTACACAATTTGTACATGGTTTTTTTTCATAGCCTTTAGTAATGTACAAATAGTATACATTTTAGGAAGTGGGCAGCTTAAGAGTTTCAACTTCAAAATCTTATAATTAATTCTACAAAACTCCAAAAAATATAAAACAACTTGGATTAGATGTCAATTTTACTTGTCTTTTAAGGAAATTTTACTGAAAAATACTTCAAGATGTTTTACCTCCCTAAAATTTAGTTCTAGCCCTCAGATGGTCCATTATGAACTTGTTATCCTTAAGAGCATGAAGGTTCTACCACCAAGGTAGTTATATATTATCCAAAAAGTGTGATAGGGGCATTGTTTGTCTCTTTAGGTTTACTATTCATTGTACTAATTTTTATCTTCTACATTGCTTGAAGATTATATACTATCAACTTACAAAATGCTTAGAAATAAAGATTGCTTAAGAAATACTTCCTCTATCCCACTAAAAGCTTCCTCATTAAGCTAACTTACAATCTTTGCAGGAAAAATTTCGGAAGCTTTAAGTGGGAGTGACTGAGGGAGTAACTTGCAAGTATGGCAAGGACATGTTTCTTCCATCACCACTTTAAGCAATTATTCGTGGTGCAACTAGAATGCTCAGATTCTCCATGTTGCCATCACAATCGACAAATCTCCCCCAATCAAACAGGGGTAGTAGATACCCTTGTCAATGGACTTCACTTTGATGACGAGCCTGGATACGCATTTTGCGTCTTCAAATTGTGAATACCTCCCCAGGAAACAAACACCAATCTTCCATCTCCACAAAAAACCACTTTCGACAACAACAAAAATGTAGATTTTGCAATCTAGTAAACCTTAATCGAAGACCAGGCAACAACGTGGTATCTAAACCACTTTGCTCCATTTCAAATCCGACACCCGCACCCAGAGCAAGTAATTTGAGACTCTTGTAACAATAACTTGCCTGAGTTAACCTCATCACACCTCTGATAAATATCAGACCTTGCAGTACCCTATGGTTTGCTCCTTTGAAATTGCGAACAGCTGATTACATCAATTGGAACACGAATGAACAAAAATAGTAGCTCGTGGGGCCGAGCTTCCAAAGTGGTAAGGTTCATACTTTCCTCGCAGACAGTGTCTAGACACCGTTCCAACGGAGGCAGAATGTGACAGAAGAAATGAATTTGAAATGCAATTGACCGTTCAGTACATGCTCTCGCAAATTCAAGTCAACATTTCACAAATGAGACACAAGCAAAAACAACTGCGAGACGCGGGATCACTTCCAGTAAAATGGTCAATGCAAACTCGCGATTCCAATAAGATGATTGAAAAGAATCTGAATAATAGTACATAACGTTGGCAAAGCCTGTCGTGAACTCTCGGAGCTGCAATTGCAGCAAATACTCTACAGATGGGGAAGCTCCTTCTCCCCATCACACTCACTGAGTAGGATGTCAGTTGTTCATCTCCTACGAATGAACTCCGGAGCAAACCCACAATCCTATCTTCATAGAACTTGACGATAACCAGAAGAAAGAAACTCAACAAATACCAAAAAGAAAAAACAACCTTGTCCGCTATAAGAATGTTCTGCCCGGTGACATTGGTTGCGAATCTCTCGTCGCCAGAAGTCCCCGACGCCCCATTACCGCAGAAGAAGCGACCTCCAAGAGCCTTCGTCGGTGATGATTCGGATCCTCCGACGTTGCGATGAGCTCGCTGACGAACGTGAGCGAAATGCTCAACAGCGTGTCCACATGCCGAGCCTGTGCTCCCGTGATTCGATCGCTCCCACGAAACGGACCAACATCGTCAATGCCGTCTTGGCATGTGTCCTGCTCCGTCATGGCCGCGCTCAGCGCCACTTGGATGTCGGCGGCTGAATCGCCCGGGTTGTGCACGTCCATGTCGGCGAGCGTGTACATGGATTCATTCACCAATGCGAGCGCCTCGGAGAACACGTCAATGCATTGCTCCAGAGCCACGTTCTCGTAGTTGGCATCCTTCAGGCTCACGGCCATGGTGTAGGATTCGTTCAACGCCTGCTCGGCTGCTTGCATGGTCATGATGGTCCATTGCTGGAAGTCCACTTTGGGGGAATTCGGGTTGCTCGCGAACAAGCTGAGGCAGACGGCAGGATCTCTGGTACAAGAAAACAAATAACACCACAAACAGTAAGTATCCCTCATAGAGACACCATCCAAGATGCAACTAACGAAAACGACTTGCATTATCAATCTCAGCTATGAGTTAATCACGCGTCGATCTAAATTTTTTGCCCATACCCTTAATTCGACAGCAGGATCAGGGAAAGTGTCGCTTTCAGGATGAGTTACGTGAACGTGAACGGAAATTTCCACGGCAAGATGCGGAACCTAAAACTCATCATAAAACAAGACCCTGAGAGGCAACCCTAAAAAATGCAACCGAGAGTCACTCTTCCCCGCAAGCTCCGTCGTGTGCATTGTGAACACGAATCGATCTGTTTAAGAAATCTGAGATTTTGTAGCATTGAATGACTTGGGAATGAATTTACATGGTCTTGTTGCATATGGCGTCGTAGCGAATTAGATGATAAGCCCCCGAGGACGGCCACGGCGAAGGCGACGGCGCGAGCGCTGCCAGTGGTGAAGCTGATTGAGTTGGCGGGGCTGATTGAGGCGGCGGTAGAGGGGAAGATGGTTTCGGAGGAGACGACACAGGCTCCGAGATTCCAACAGGAGGGGCCGGCGGGGCACTCGCGACGAGAGCTCCAGGAGTATAAGCAACTTCAGGGCTTGGAGCTGGCGCCAAGTTCCGCTGCGGGCCGTTCCGCGTTTGAGAGCTGTTGGTCTCACCGCCGGACTCGTTGCCCTTCGTCTTCACGACAGAGACGCTAACGATGGTAGCTACCGCAACAAGCGCAATACACACGCTAGCGACGTAGCACCGCGACCGGTTCTTGGGTTTCCTGGATCCCATCGGCACGTCAAACTCCGACATCCGCATGGAGGTTTCTAAGCTGGCGTACTGCGTGGACGGGTTCAGCAGTCCGGCCTCGCGCGAATCGTCCAGTCTCATCATCTTGACACAATTTCCCAAACCAAATCGCCTTCAAAATCCAACACGCAAAACAGAGAGCTTGATTCCTCACGTCGACTTCCACACCATAGCCTCTGAAATCGTTAGCAAATTTTGAATCTAGTGTAGACCCAGTGCTAATCAGTGCGTTCTCGTGCAATGTGAACGAGAAGGCACTTCTCCCAATTTCTCCCAATTGCCTCGATCTAAATCACCTGGCCAATACGGATCGCACGAGAGGTCAAGTGGCAACGGAACTTTCGACGGAATGCAAGACGCGAAACAAGCGCAGCGAGAAATCCGTGCGCAACCGACGTAACGAAGACGACGAATGGATCGAAACAGGAGTGTAGCAGGGATTGATCGCAAGAAGTGGATTCAAAGCTGAAAGGGTGGGCAACGAAGGTGCGACGGAGGGAGGGGGAGCGGCCTCCCCGCGCAATGAGTGACCCGAAGAACCGCAACTGACAAAGGTGGGGATCCAGCTCACCGGGGGGGGGGGCACTTCAGCAGGTGAATAATTCGTTACTGTACTGGATCGAACGGGCTGGGGCGGTCGCCGGGTGGTCGGGGACTGGCCATCCCTTCCCGTAGACGGTTCAAGCTTTCAAAGAGAGGGGAGCCGGGATTTCATTGACAAACTAAGGTAGAACCACCTATTCCCGATCAAGGACCCATATCCAACCTATAGGATGTAGCTATTTCCAACCAAGGCTAAAAGAGATTTACAATCAAAGCTAGGAATGTACTTTTCGCCTATTTTCAAGGTTGGGACTAATAAGGTCATGACACATGTCCCAAAGTGTCATAAAGTGTGCGGAAAGTACCAATTGGGAAAGAAGTCTTGGCTATGATCCAAATTAGAAGACTCTAAACATTGGCTATGGGTTCAAAGCACTTTTGGGCTTCTAAAAATCATAGTAATTTTAGTTTGGGGAATAAAATTATGAAAAATTTGCAATCTCAATCTATCTTATCTTACTACATGAGAAAAATTTGTACAGCCTTATATTCCTCATGATCTGGTCCAAAACTGCTTAAGTGATCGGGTATAGGTGGTTCTACCTTATAAGCTTAACCCCTAAGCGTCAAGGCTCATCTTTAGAATTGACAGTTTTGAAAATATCATCTTAAAGTACTATTTGGAAGAATATTTTGGAATTGAGATGTGAATATAAGTTGTTGGGTTTGAGTATTAAATTTTACTCATATGGTTAGATTCACCATTGCTATTACGAATATTTTCTATAAGTTGTGAAAGGAAAAATTCTAAATTCCTTCTAAATTTGATTACAAGCTTTGTGGCATTTGGACCTATTGTGTGAAAATTATGGAATTTTTTAATTAAAAATTAAATTAAATTATCTTTTACTTTGGAAAAAATATATCTTTCACATAAATCTCTCTATTTTTACCAAGAATGTAACCTCTTACACTATAGTATGAAAGCTATTGAATTTCAAAGTTTGAATGAATTAAAAATTGAAAAAAAATTGTATTTTGGTTGTAGCAACAAAAGGCAGTTGAAGCAATAGTCATGATATAAATAAAGGTCCTTCCTAATTGAAGATATATAGTATTGGTGTCACTTATATCAATACTAGTAATTAGAAGTGGACCCAATATGACCATGCCAATAATTTACACCTATCTAAAGAAAAATATTCATTTGCTTATTCACCCATCGATACCTTTACATTAGGTTGTTTTGTTTGTTGCATGACATCTTTGGAATTATGTGTCATGAATTTGCATTTATGGTACATTTGAAAAGCCCTTGGTGAAGAGGGATGCATAGACTTGGTTTTATGGTGTTCGAACCTACATACTTTTATTTTCACTTAAAGAGATAATAAGGAGGGCTTAGCCATTACTTTTGACATCATGATGGTTGTAGCAATGGCACATGGTATACTTTAAATGATAACTCTTAAAAAAATTGGTTACCCTAAGATCTTTGGAACGATGTATTACTTCATTATGATCTTGGTATAAGATAACTACACCTAAAATCATACATGTAAAAATATCAACATAGTTCCAATAATTATATTTGAAATTTTTTCTAGGGTCATGTTGGTAGTCAAAAGGAGATTCTAGATTTTTAGAACACTTTCTTAAAGTCTTAGAGTCTCAGCCATGTCACATTTTTGCCACTGTGCAGTTCCCTCTTTTTCTACAATCTAGGAACTCATAGTCTTGTTTTGGCTTCAATCTCCCCTACTGCAAAATGGCATTTACAAATTTGTAGTGATAGAAATTTCAATGATGCCAACTTTGAAAGCTTCTTGAGAGCCAAAAAATTGTTTTTTTACCATGAATTTTTTCTTACAAAATCATCTCTAAGTTAATAATATGTGTACCAAATTTTAAGGCCAAAATATTTACACCAAAAAGGGCATTCAAAATCTATCAACATGTATAGCTGTGAAAAAATTTCACTACTTTCAACTTTGACACCCTTCTGAGGATTGAATTTCTTTTTTGCCATGAAATTTTTGGCATGAAATAACCTCTATCTTTGTAATAAGGTAGATGTACCTATAAACAATGAAATAAGCACATCTAGACATGATTTTGGATAGTGCAATGCAAGACAAATATTTTTAGAGGTGCATTGACAAAAATAATGGAGATTGCAAAAAATTTGGTTATTTTATTTTTTATATTGAAATTACTATGAATTTTGAAAGGTAAAAGTTGGGCTTGACCGATGACCAACATCTAAAGTCATCAAATTCCAATCATTCAAGAAGTATTTTCCCACTAATTACTTCCTACTTTTGTACTCATTTATGTGTCATAAATTTATTGGTCCAAACCTTGAAAAAATACAAAGATACACATTCCAAGGAAAAAACAGAAATCCATTCCAATCTTGTTTGGAATAGGGTATCCTATTTATTGTTGGTAGGGCATGTGTTAGTAATGGGTACATCTACCTTATGTGTGAAAAATTTCAAAGTCAAAAGATTAATACAAAAAAAGATTTTTTTTGTGAAATCATTTTTAAGTTAATAACATGTATTTCAAATTTCAAGTTCATAAAACTTATTCCAAAAAAGATATTCAAAATCTCCCGATATATGTAGCTTTAAGAAAAAATTTACTGTTGCCAATTTAAACACCTTCCCAAGGGCTGAAAAATTGTCTAATTACCATGGAATTTTTCTCATAAGATCACCTCTATGTTGATAATGTGTTTGCTAAACTTCAAATTCACAAGACTTATCCAAAAAAAATTCAAAATCTTAGAACATGTGTAATTGTGAAGATGACTTTTTACATCCATGTCAAACTTTGACCCACAAAATGACACTATACCAAGGGCTCGAAAACTCATCCTCACAACTACACATATTGGGAGATTTTGAATATCTTTTTTTGGATAAGTCTTGTGAACTTGAAATTTAGAATACATGTTATCAGTATAGAAATGATTTCACCAAAAAAATTTGTGGTAAGAAACCAATTTTTTAGCCCTTGGGACGGTGTCAAAGTTGGCAATTGTGAATTTTTTTTCAAAACTACCCATGTTGATAGATTTCAATCCTTAGGAGGGTGTCAAGTTAAAAGTAGTGAAATTTTTCTCACAACTATATATGTTGATAGATTTTGAATAACCTTTTTTGTGTAAATCTCTTGGCCTTGAAATTTGGCACACATGTGATTAATTTAGAGATGATCTTGTAAGTAAAATTACATAATAAAAAACCAATTTTTCAGTCCATAGCACTAAAAAAATTTTCACTGCAAATTCAAAAACGCCGTTTCAATTGGTACCGCATTGTACATAGGAATTTGCCAAATTTCCAACGGCGCACTGGATGAATGAAGAAAATGGATGATTCTATCCAGATTCCAAATCACTGAACGAAAACGTGCTGACTGCTGACTTCATTGAAGAACCTGACAGAGCCGGTCTTCTCCTTACAAGTTACCGAACTTCATTTAGTGAGTTATTCTCTGGCTGAGTCGGCGGGTCACGGGAAGTCTTGGGATCTGAGATCAACCTCACAGGATCTCATCTTGAGACATCGATGGTGTCCCATCGCAATCTCGCTTGAGTGTCCCTCCAACAATGCCGTGCTTCGTCCCCCTTCCTCCTGCATTCATCCAGAGATGAACGAACTCACTCATCATTGTTGCTTTTCACTAGGAGTAGTTTCGACAGAGACGATTCTGGCGTTCACAGCATGAAGCCTCTTGCCTTGAGTTGAAGTGCAGCAGTGGTCTGTGAAATTCGCGGAGATCTTTGCATTGCCGGTGCAGCATCTTGTTCTCTACGGTGAGTGTTGTGATCGATTGCGGGAGCACAAATGTCTGTTTGTGCAGTGGACTTGAGATCGCGCTTTCGAGGTGGTATGAACGTCTCCGTATCATTTTTCATTTGGAAATACTTTTCTGATGGATCGTGAAATGAAGCACCTAGTTTCAGTCGAGAAATTAGTAGAAGCGCTTGAGTTTGGGGCACATGTTTGTGTGCACCTTGTTGCAATTCGAAATGAATTGAGAATTGGATGATCTGGTTTCTTGAAACTCTAGCTAAGAGCTGCTGCACTTCACTCTTTTAGCGAGATTCAATTTTGCTTGAACACAGCTGGAGATTTGGGATTGTGCCAGAATTGTACTGTTTCATGTTAGACGTTCTCGTGTATTGTGCATGATAGATTTAGGCTTGTTGTGCTAGATAAGACCATTGGAATTCAAAACGTTATGCTTGGTTAAGATTGCGATGCTTAGTTCATGGCTCTAGTAACAGAAGGAATCATTAATCAGATTTTGAGTTTTGGTTTGTTGCCATTAATACGACTTGAGAACTGGATTTTCTAGTTTGTAGAATATCCCTGAGACCTGCTTCATCTGTGCCTTACAGAAGTTGGAGGTTCCAATTCTTCCTAGTTGGATTGTGCAAGTGATGTGCTAATTTCAAATTATTCGTTCACGCGGTTTGTTTTCTACGTGATATTGTAGGCATGCTGTGCCAGGTATTATTATGCGTGGTTCACGTGCTTTGTTCACGGAAGAACGTGACAGCCATGGCGCATAACAGGGCTTCCTGTGCAGGCGGGCTCCAGGTCGTGCTTTGAAGGAGGTATGGATCTTTGAAATCACTCTTGATTTGGAAATGCTCTCTTGATGAAATGACATGAAGCACCGACAGAGTAAACATGAAGCACATACAGAACAAATCCTTCTTCCTTGCTCGAGTTTAGGGACACATTTGAGTATACCATGTTGAAATTTTGAGAGCTGGAATTCTGGTTCTCAGAATTCTAAGTCCTACTGTATCTTAGTTTCTTTGGATGAGAATTGTGCTTTACAACAGCTGATCTTCTCCTTGGATGATTTATGCAAGAGGTGCTATTTTCGTTCTAGTTCCTTAGATTGGCGTTCTTGCTATACCCGCTTCAGTTTTCCCACGTTTTTTTAAATAAGGGGATATTCATTACAATAGGGGTAGTCACACCTGCTTCGGCAGGCAGATTTAGCAGAAGAAGGGAGAGGAAAAAAGAGCCAATCGAATGTTGTTCTGGGTGAAGGTGTGATGCCCTGTTTTGGTACGTTGACAAGGGAGATTCAAAAGCTGCAGAATTGATTTACCTACACACGACGGAGTCAATCAGAGAGGACCTAAAAGGCACGTTGTGTGAAGTTCATGTCAGCACAAGAGAGGTGAAACTGCAAAGCACCACGAGGTGAAACCAAGGAGCGGCATGTAACAAAAAATAGCCCATGAAAGCCTCCACATCCCCAAAATCCACCTCCAAAGGAGAATAAGCGATGTTGTGAAGGCTTCACAGGAGATTCAAAAGCTACATTCAAGAACATACGGTAAGCCAATAAGTCTTCAACATGTCCTAGTTCTTTAGATTTTGGGTAGTGAGGAAAGGTGTGACTACCCTTGATGATAGTTCTATATTCCATATGATTTTAGCCATTCAATTTGGCAAGTCTTGATAGAGATGTTCTTTGTAAACATTAATATATAACAATCCTCTAGGAGTCTAGAATGTGTTAAAATTCTTCTATAAAATATATGAGATTTTAATAGTCATATAGGAAATAAATATGATGGTTCGTTGGTAGTGTATTTTGACATGGGAAAAATTTCCATCACCTTTTATTCCACATGTGCTACAAATGAGCTTGTTTGATCAGTTATTGGTGCTTCTCCCTTATTTCATTACAAGTTGCAAGGAAACGGAAAATTTTGGAAGACCTACTAAGACACATAGTGCCTACAATAGAAATCTTTGAAAATTCATAAGTGATTCAATAAAGCTTTAAAAAAAATGAAATCACTTGTATCAAATGTTGCACCTATTTCTCTCTGGTCTAAATAATGAACTAAAAATTTTCTTGTCCATGTAAAGTCCATAAAATGGTAGACTACCCCTTAAATAATTTCTCTTATAGCAAACTATTTTAAAAAAGTTTGAAGGAGTCACATTTGGTACATGACTATAGATCTTCACCTTGGTTTCTTAGTTAGACTTATAATCCTCTCATCTTAAGATAACTTTGTGCTTTCATTGGCAGTTGAAGATTATAGTTTTATTCCTCCATTTTCACATTGCACCATTACATTGTTTTCTACATATTGATAAAAACAATCTCCATTTTTCTATGTGATTATTTGCAATTTACTCATCTTCCTTCACTTATACAAATATGCAATGGATCACAACCCTATAGGGATTAAGGAGTTGCTTGAATCCAATTTCAATGAAAGGTGGTTTATGTTTGTCCTTATGATATTTTTTGAGTTCCCACAAAAGAAACTATGGTGATTCCATAGATCACCATGTTAGTAGTGTTTTGGGGCAACTTTTGTTCCTTTCTCTTTATCTAAATCTAAGCCATAAAAATGATCATTTTTTACCAATTAGTGAAATAATGCTTATCAACGAAGTCCAACTTCTACTCAAATTTGAAAATTTGAAAATTTCCTAAAATACAATATTTTATTGCAATTTGAACTTGGTACTTTGGATTGTGATTGATGATTTTCTAATTTTAGGTTGATGTAGTAAATTGATTTGGACAATATTGTTCAAAAATATAATATAAACCTACAAAGAAACTTCTATATTTCATGAAGCATATTATATTCAATTTGAATTTTTCCACTTTTAGTATGAAATTCACAATATTTCCAATTTTCACAAAAATATTTAGAAGTTTTATGAGTTATAAGGTAGACAAGCCTATTACCATGCAAACTAGCAAATCTCAATATTTTAGGGGCAAATCTATAGGGGCACATATTATTTCAAAGGTGTGTGCTTGCTTCATGAATCAAATCCAAGTAGAGTGATAATTTCCAATTAATATTGTAATTCTTGTTAATTTTTGAAGATGTCTACCTTGAAATTACAAAATCATTCATAGAATAAAGTTGTGAATATCTTACAAACAACCCATAACCATTCTCCTATGTATTTAATGGTATTCAAATGTTGACCACTAAAAGATTAACATGTTTAGTTACCTCTTGTTGGCATCAATGCAATGATTTTGTCAAAAAATGAATGAATTTGGATGATTTTTTGAATAGAATTGGGGTCAAAAACAAGATGATGGAATTAGGTAGCAAATGGAAACTCTACAAGAGACCTTTGTAAACATTTGAGAAAAATATTGTTCACACATAGTTCCACATGGGAGTACACAAAGAGGAGTTTGAAGTTCCAAATGTAGTCAATGGTCATAAACCCATCTTTAGGAAGATAACTTTGGACTAGCTAGTTGGTCACTATAGAAATCATTCTTTTTGAAAACATATTAACCATTTGTTGAAAAAAACACCAAGACCATATATAGGAGGTCAAACTATTGTGCAAGACCTTCCCTTCATACACAAAATTCCAAGAACTAAGTTTGGTGGTTTTGTCTTACATAGAAGGATTCCCTATCATCCATCACACACTTTTAGGCTACTCAATCATTACAACATTAAAGATTGATGTATTTTATGTATACATATTTTTATACAAGTTACAACATTATAAGATTCTAAAACCATCAAGAACCTGATCCTATCTCATATACTGATTCCAAATACTAATTTGTCCATAAACTTGGCTGAACTCTTTAGCAAGTGGTGAATGGATGAACCTTGCTAAATCTCTATAGCGACATGTCGAATGGGGTTGTCTACCATCCCCACAATGGCAGTCTACAACCTCTAACTTTGAAATCTGCATAAAGTCTTCAGATAAGAATTAAAATTATTTTCCAAGTCTCTTAAACTTACCAGGAACTATCACAACCATATCCACATAATAAAATCACGTAGTCATGAAGATGAAGCCACATGCTGGGAAAAAACAACTAGAGAATCACAATTCAGAGTAGCATGAATGAAAATAATCCCTTCAAAAAATTATATTACATGCGCATCTCAAGCGCGTGTTTTCGAGGAAAATATCCCCAGGGAAGGGAAATACTCCTGATTGTAATGTATCCTACCTACTTCCTTGACCCAAGTTACAAGCAAGACCTATGACAAGTGCAAGAGATGCCACACCCTCAACTTTGGGCGATACTGACACTCATTATTGTACTAAGACAAGAAATGCAAACATGGAATGCAAAGTCTATGGTTCAAATAGCTCCCATCCTTCATAAACTGTGCGTCCAGATTTACCTCTTATGATATTCAAAGTGCTTTTGCAAGCAGCATACACATTGAAGAAGGAGGTGAGAGCGAACAGGTCAAGCATTGTCAACTCTTCTGATGCTGGCTCACCGACAATCTCACCTTGTCTGCCAGACCTGCTCAAAGCTCCTGTTCATCATACAACAAAAACTTACCAATTCAGCTCACACTGGATTTAAACAAGCATGACGGCCGAATACAATATAAGAACCACTTCAGACCTAAATGTCTAAACCTCGCACTAAATTGCAAGAAACCTTAAAACATATTCAGGGCCAGTTTACATTTTTCCAGACAAGCTGAGGCCAAGACAAGACAGCAAGGTATAATAGATAGATCTAATTAGGCTAAGTGGTTTTGTGTAATAAGACCATTTGGTAAGCTTATGGTATTTGAAGCACTACACAACATGGTCAAGCGAACAAAACCACCCACAAAAAGTAATAGCATTTAAGCATCCATGTCATTACATTATCAATGCCAATATTCTTTCCCCATGGCCGTCTGAATAAAATTTAATGCCCTTAAGAACCACTTTCGACCAACAGCATTGCTCGATGACCTAATATATGGTTGAAATGTCTTGTCCTCAATGCTTGTCTGCACAAATGTAAACCAACGCACAAATCCATGATTTCCCAGATAAACCCCTGAGACATACCAGGTATCAGTTGCGTACAGATCAACTTGTCGTCCACCAATCCTGCATCTATGAACTTCATTACACCTTTCACTCTCACTTTCCCTGTGTAGCCGTATGGGAGATGGCCACCGAGGATCACAGCGTCTAAAGGATCACCTGCACAAACAGGAATCTGATCTCAGAGAACAGAGTCTCAAAACTCAAATACATACCTTGCTTGATTGATGATATTACAACTCCTCTTCCACTAAAACAACATCGACATTCAGATGAGACCATAAAGCTATCCTTAAAAACTCATAAAAAGTAGAGGTGAATCCAATAAATAGGTGTTGGCAAGCCCTGGGGTGTGGGGGTGTGTGGGGTGGAGTTGATCACAAACTTGAAATAGTGCTTGGATTTAAGAATAGCTTTCGGTTCGCAAAACATCTGAACGAGGAACAACAAGGCTTGACGCGGAATTACCATCAGGGGCAGGGATGGAAGGTACAGAGCCATAGTTGAATGGAGAAGGCATCGGTCCCACATAATCGACGGCACCGTCTGGCAGACGCTTCACAAAACTACCTTTCGGCACTTCCACCACAATGTCCACGAATCCTGGAACCTTATCCCTCTGCTGTAATCAAAACCCTTCAACCATGTTTCTGCCATCTCTGAATTCTTGAGACTAAGTTAACCACACCAGAAAACTAACACTTCAAGCTTGGAGCATAGTTAATATTACTACAATGATCAGATTTATACACACTCTAGTCAGCAAATGAACAAGAAATCCAACATACCACACAATGCATGATTTGAATACTTTGAACCCCATCAAATTTTCTTGCAAGATGACCTAAAACCAACACGAGTTCCGAAACTGATCGGACACAAAGTCTCTAAATCAATGTCTCCTCACTGCGCAAGATTTTGAGGTGTCACATTTAGGTACGAGTGACAATTAGGAACCCCGACCTTAGTTCCTAATCACTACAAATTAGGAACAGCCCAAATGTAAAAACATTATACTATTAAAACCCCTACCAACAATCTCGACCACCACTAGCAATCCAGTTAACATGCCAGTGTTTTCTCTTCTAGTTATTCCAGCACAACACATAATGCAACCACATAAAAATAAAAAGTTTTCTTGAAAGATGAGCTAAAATCAACACGAGTTCTGATATTGTAGCGATTCACAGTCTCAAAATCAAAATCTCCTCATTGTGCAAGATTTTGAGGCGTCACATTTAGGTAGGAATGACACTTAGATACCTCTACCTTAGTTCGTTACTACAAATTAGGAGTACTCCAAATGTGCAAACATTATCCTAAATAAATCCTCACGAAGAATCTCGACTACCATCTGCATACCATTTAACATAACACAGTTTCTGCTATTTTCAAAGAAGGAGGTGTCGCATGCTTCGTAAGTAGATTATGCTCAATTTCGAAGCAAGTAAAAGAAACACAGATCCACGATAGCACCGAACATAAACCTCTCAAAATCCTGTGCAATTCGTCCTGAGACGCGACCGAATTTCTTGCAAGAACACAATGGCTGTCCAAAAATCCTTGAGCAATGTAAAACCCTGGAGGAATATCGACAAGCGAGGAATGAATACAGCGAATCACCTGAATACGAGAGACCCGGACGGACGGAGTGCGCACGCAAGCGAGCGTGACGGCGGCTCCGCCACCCCACATCGCCATAGCTCGATCCATCACCCTCACCGAAAACTCCCACGTTAGGAATTATGCTTGCGGAATCATTATTTCTTGCCCAACCTCCGCTACGAAATTCCTCGAAATTTCATGGGAGAAGTGAATCCTGTGTTACGCTCGACCCACAAGTGCGCCGACGTTGCTGCGGGGAAACCGGAGGAGGTGAGAGATGGAGCGAGGTGTGAGAGACGGAGAAATGACGGCCCGTTATGTTGAATACGGTAATGTTGACGAACCCGTTAAGTACTGTGCCGTGTCAGGTTGTGCCGTTGACGGGAGTCCCGGATACCGGGTGTGGAGGTTTTTATACCGGGCCACGGGAAGTTGGTGAACATGAGGGCCTGTGAATCACCGGTGGGATGGGGACTCCCAAAAAATTCGATTCAAAGTCCACCGTTGATCAGTGGGGCTTCAGTTTATCAACCCCACACGGAAGGTGGTCCTAAAAAGTTGGTGGTTGTGATAAAAGCCATGACATTCACTTGCAATAAGGTAGGTACACCCAAAAGCGCCACTTATTCATACTGAGCCTAGTTCTTGCTATTACTTAGTTCAAATTTTTATGTAGTCTTGTTGGCAAGTGAAAGCATGTTCCAACGCACTAAAGAACGCAGGATTTGGATACCGTATGCAAAAGTTATTAACAGTCAAAGTCTGCTTCTGAAAGCACCATCTACAATCTGTGAACATGACTGATTTTGGAAATGTATGTACATTGTAGATGGCGCTTTTAGGAACAAGGCGCTTTTGGGTGTACCTACCTTAGTGGGAGTCATAGTTGAATTCCCACCCAAAACTTCTTATCAACAAACTTGGTGAAATTTCAATTTGTGAAGCCAATAAGTGAACACACTACAAAGCTTAACAAGCTTATTGAAGAATTGTTTAGCAACCGAGAAGATGATTACAGTTTCGGTAAATACATTGAAGAATCTCTAGTATACAAACTTTTATTCCTAATGAAAAATTTGTTACCACATCTTTGTTTGTTACAATGAAGTGAGAAAATAGATTGTTGTCATTAAAAATAGTAGTAGTAGTTGGAATTTGATTTATTAGAAACTCTCTCATTCTATATAGGGGAGGGGGGCATTCTTAAAACACTACATTTTCTTTGACCCAACAAGGATTCTTAAATGCGTAATAAATGGCTTTCAAAGACAATGTGAAAACAAAGACTAATGAAATCTCATAAGTTTTAGCTAACTACTTTAATGACATCTTTCTACAACTAATCACTTGGTATTTTGAAGATTATATTGTAGATGATGAAATAATGCTTTTGGATGATGTTTCTTCATAATAAGTTCTCATTCATTTGAAGTAGTTCAACCTTCAACCTTCTAGACAAATTATTTTTAATGGCCAATTTGATGAAGTAGAAGTAATATATTTATACAAAGGTAAGGGAGAAACACCCATTTCTATCCCTGTACTTATTCCAAGTCCCTAGAGTGTCACTAAATCTGTCCATGAGCGTCCATTAAAGTGTCTGACAAGTGTTTAACTCTAATTTGCTGACGCAGTTTCAAGACACATGTATAATTTTCATTCACTGACAACTGATTTCAGCAAAGTTCAGTTTAGGGTACACCTATAGGACGGTTCCAGTGGTCTAGGGAGCCAACTCTTTGAAAATTTGTAGAAATTACATACTGATTCCGAAAATTTTAAATTTTTTTTAATATTATAGAAAAATATCAGCTTTAGAAAAAGATGCCTCCAACCATGCTGAATTCCTTATTCGGACGGTTTTGGGTGTTTCCACTGTATAAGTGAAAAGTTGAAACAATTTTTTAGGAGATTGAATAGTTAAGTGCTCAAATTGATTCAGTTCCGACCAGAAAACTTTGACGGTCAAAATGACACCTTTCTTCCCTTTCTGTCTACAAAAAGACACCTCAACAACCATTTCCCATGTTGTCTAAAAGTTTGAAATCTACAGTATTTGCTTAATTTTTGTCAATCTTAAACATTGTTGCATCTTCAAATAAACTCAATAATTTCATATAATACAAAAATGAACAAAAATTGCAAACAGCAAGCATTGGTTTTGCCTGAAAATTCCGTGCTTTTCAACCGCTGGACCAAGGTACAAGGTTTCTACAAATCACCGTGTCCTCCAGGTCTTTTCCCCTCTACTGCACACTTACATGGGGAAATAAATTGGTTGCAATCCTCTCCTTAAAAATAAGGCAATTAACCAAGACAATTACTCAGATCCAGAGCAATAAATGAATCGCTTTAGTAGAGCTCAGCCCCTGCGTAAGGAATGGACGCACTATGGCGTAAGCAGAAAAGATCAATGCGATCCCAAGCCTCCTCCAGAATTGGGACAGGAGTGGCGAACACAATCCTCAACCAGTTGGGGATACCAAAAGCAGAACCTGCATGCAGCGATCAAATGTATGAGCATTGATAACTTTAATACATAGAAATCTTAAACACCAGAAGTGGACCCTTAAACGTCTTTTGAGATTGAAATGAATCATTTAGAAAGCTTCAAGTAGCAAACAATGCCAAATTCAAGGAAGGAAGCATGCTCTACATTTTGAAATACGTTTTGCAAGTTACTATAAGCTTCCAAAGAGGATTTTCTACTAAAATTCAAGCATAGAGGGTAACATAAAAAGAACCCAAAAGTTTATGTCAAGATGAGAAAATAAAGTTGAGAAAATTCTCCAAAATAAGAAGTCGTGTTCACCTGGTAGGACAACAACACACTCTTCCTCCACCAGCAAAGCAGCGAACTCCACATCGCTTTTTATGTCCGCAAATGCGTCGGGGTTAATTCTCACCTACATGAATATAAACAATTGATAGGGTACGTTATCGGTATTACTCCATCAATTATAATATTTTCTTCAGCCACTGACTCTAAAATGAATCTAGAGGACACACACTGATGACACGAGAAAATGCGAAGTCGATAAATACTGCTTAGTTCGGGATAAATTATCCAACGCTTCTTACCATAATGTACATAGCTCCCTGTGGCTTTGTAGGACAATGAAGACCAGTGATTCGTTGCACTCGTTCATAACACAACTCAGCTCCTGATTTCAATGATTTCATCGTTTCTTCAAAGAAGCTTGAAGGCGTGTTCAACAGCATCCCAGGCACCGCAGCCTGCAGTTGAAGTTCAAGCAACATTGCAAACTAAGTTCAACATCCGTTCAGAGCCACGGCACAAAATTTTCCTAAATCCTCAGCACAGTCAAGCACAGATTGTCAAGGTCTGGAAATTGAATAATTATCTACAATACGTCTCATAAAGATTAATACATGCTCGTCAAACACTTCACCTGTGAAAGTGTCGAAGTTCCAATAGTCATCTGCATGAGTTTCGTGAGGGCCTCGACTACCTGGAAGCACCAAGCCAGTAAAAGAATCAGTGGTCTCAAAATAGCAAGTCACTACGCGCTCCAGTCTATTAGTGCATGATACACTATTTTATAAGTTTGATTTTAATTCAAACACCACACAATAGTGCGCTTGATTATTTTAGAGTGCCTATTCACTCGAAAGGTGCTTGATGGTGGTCTCAAGGTGCATAGTCAAAATAAAAGATCTCGTTTACTCTATTGTATGCTGCTGCTGTTGCTGTGTAACACGTTATTTCTAATAAACAAAGATGAAAGGCTTGCATAACTTACTTTCCCTCTGGAAAGAATTCCTTTCCGGTCAGCAACGATAATCCAACCGAGACGCCAACCAGGAGCAAGCCATCTCTTCGAAATGCCTCCAACTGTCAACACAGGCACCTTCAGAGAGAAAGCTGCCATTGGGGTGAACTCTGCAGGGTCAAACACCATATCTGCGTATATCTCATCAGATATTATCGGCACCCTCAATTTCTCAGCAACGTTTGCGATCTAGGACAACAAAAAACAAACAAAGAGTTATAAGTCGTGATTCCTCACTTTTTCTCCCGTTCCAAACTATAAGGCGTCCAAAAACTACCAATTACGACGACGAGCGGTTAATGCTTTAAAAATCAGAGTGATACAGGTCTCACAAAACACCTTAATCAAGTGTTGTTTTTTGTATACAGACCCACATGGATTGCTCGGATTGCAAACAATCCATGCGACTGTGTTGCCATCTGCAAGAGACGAGATTTGGTCCAAGTCCACTTCCCAATCCCGCTCAGGAAGTAGGTCGTAAAACCGGCAAGCAACACCGTAATACTTGCAAAACGTTTCGTAAATAGGAAATCCAGGCCTAGGAATGAGTATGTTGGTGCCTGGAGTGGCCAAAGCAGCTATACACAGTTGGATAGCTTGGGAGCATCCCACTGTAATGAAGACATCATCTGCGGTAAGTTTCAAGGGCAGCGATGACGAATGGTAGTCAGCAACAGCCCTGAAATCAAACCACCACAAAAAGCCTTGTAAACATTTATTGGAGTTGGATCGACGGGGACGATGCCTTGCGTTCACAAAAGCTACATATATGTATGTATAGTATATCTAAGGAAGTTCAAGTAGGTTGCTACAAGAACGAAGTCTCTCTTACACAGCTGTTTGATTTCTAAAACAATATAATTTCTACATTAAAAAGAAACTTCTAATGTGCACACACTGGCACCTAGCAAAGACGGAACGAAAGGGGGAAAAGCTATTACTTTCGGCATTCGTGAGATCCGGCCGAGTGCGTGTAACCATTGCACGCATAACTCTTGGTAACAGCAACCATGGCTTCCACAGCAACCTCTGGAACTTTCAAGTGGCCAAAAGCAGTTGGGTCTCCTTGTGCCAAAGATATTTTCTCCTTTTTCTTTGAAGAGACGACGCACAGGGACTCCACGAGCTCACGAATTGGATTCGTACTCCCGGTGGCAGCAGGACACGCTCGAATGTTCCACTCTGCATCCAACACTGCCTCCTACACACCACAGCAAATTTCACGATTCACATTCAATAATATACATCCACAATAAGTTCCCTGCAAGTCAACCATGAGTCCTTGGAAACCCGGAACATCACTATCAGGGACTAGGTAACGCAAAAGGAGAGCATCCTTATGAGAAATAACATGCCGAGCAGGAGTAGCAAGGGATGTTGTTGCCGCATCCAAGGCCCAGCTGCCAAGAAGGTTATGTCTGGTTCTGTAACCGCTTATCTAATTGTTAGAGCCCCTTCAATCAAATGACTAAAAAGAGAACACAAGAGTATGAATTAATGGAATAGAAAAAGAGAAGTAGAGCATGTTATGCGCTATAAAACCAGTCGAGATGCAGAGCGGTGAGCCAGTTATTGTACATAACCAGTGCGAAATCGTATAAAGCAGGGATCTGACGGCTCTAAGGCATGAGGTTGACAGCAAAAGGACATACCTCTGAATGCATGTATGCATATCTAATGACGATCAGTGCTGCTAATGACAGAAAAGAGGTATGAGATAAAACCATGCTCTACATATCCAATGCTTGGTTATTACGTAAATAGTTGGTCTCCGTTCGCAAAAATCTCCAGATACACAGACAGACAGATAGACAGAGATGGAAAAAACAAAAGGAAACCTCTGACAAAGTATTGTGGTGCTGAAGTTCTCCATTGGCGACTTGAAGCTCGGGAAGCTCCACCGTCACGCCATTGCTCCCCTTTCCATTCTCACAATGCAACACTTCCTTTTCTTGATTTGTCTTCTGCGAGACGAAGGTTACCATACTCACGGACCAGACAGGTCTCTCGCTCCGCACGAAAATCCTCACCTGCGATTCACTGAACCCAAACGAAACAATAAGAATTGCAACCTTTCCGAAAAAGCAAATCACTCCCAAGCTCGAAAATTTCCAAACCCACGATCTCAAACCAGCAAACACACCTGTCTCTCTAAAATTCTAAATTCTAAACCAAGATGTCACCCGAAACTCAAAAGCAATGACGCGCACCAAGCCAGCACTCACGCGACGGAGCTGACAGAGCCAAGTGGACTTATGTGGGACTAGAAAGTAAACGCCTCGCAGATTGAATCACAAACCAAACTGTGGCAGGGCACACCATTCATACTCTGACACTCTCGCAAACGGACAGAAGTCACAGAACAAGGCTAGGACCTCGAAATGGGACAAAACCCCGGAATGTCGCAAAACCCAGGAAAGTGCTGGAGTTTCGATTTCGAACAGCAGCAAGTAAGTTACCTCTCAAAAGAACACACAAAAGAATTTCACATGCTGCAGTAATTTCGGATACTTGTACCTAATGTTTTTGGATTGCAATTGCTGCCTCGAATTGAAATTGTGAAGCTCCGAGAATTCGAATTTTCGGGAGGCGTGAGACGGTAGCGGAAATACAATCTGGGTTTCGATTTGGGCGAGGACTGGAACTTAAAGGCAATCCATAGCCTCGTGGCTTGGCAAGAGTGTGTGTCATGTGGCCGTCGCAGCAGCGTTCAACCTGAGGAGTTGAATCGTAGATTTCGGGAAATCTACGAGGTTCTGGATTATGGGATTTTACTGGGGAAATCTCAGAATGTATATATCTCCTTGATTCTGACGAGATGCTTTATAAAGCACTCCTCCAGCCATTATAAAGCACTCCTACATTATAAAGCACTCCTACAGAGGGGTAGAAAATGGTGCGTGGCATGTCTAAAATGTATCCAGTTATGGACTGTGGGCCCAATTTGAATGAAAGTGAGTTCTTCTAGCACCTTTGCAAAGTCACTGAAATTGTAGTTTCGTTTCATTTTGTGAACAAGTTATGGTGATAATTGAAAAACATTATAAAAAATAAATTTTTGACACATGTTTTTTTATTAGAAGCACATGTGTATCTAATGTTAGTAGTCCTTCTTTTCAAACCACATACAAAGTGATTCATTTTTGCTTGTGTGCCAAACTTTATGAGCTCTTCCAGAAAGTTTTATTGGCAATGCTTTCATGCATTCTAGGATGTCCTTCATTTCCTCACTGCCACTAGGGTCTTCATTATAACTTCTACATATGAACAATAATAAATACCTACTATGTTCTTCCTTCAAAAATTTGTAATTAATGTTTTCTAGCTCAAAAAATTCTCATAGAAGTTGCAAATGTTGCGTCACTGATTTGTCTTTGCATTTCAATTTTGAAAATATTCATCCAATGCCTTCATTTCTTCACAAAGGTCTTCTTCTTATATGGTCATTTTCTAGACCTCCTACCATAAGTTAAGGCCCAATGCCCTAAATGCAAAGGAATTTTAGTAAGGTAGGTGTACCCATTCCCAACCAAGGACCCATACCCAAGTACCCAACGTGTAGAATGCAGCTACTTTCAACCAAGGCTAGAACATATTTCCAACCAAAGCTTGGAATGTGTTTTTCCTTCATTTTATAGTTGGGCCCAATAAGATTATGACACATATTCTAAAGTAGTGAGTAAGAAAGGAGGAAGTAGTACTTAAAAAAAACAAGTGTCTACAATGACTGCAAAATGATTGTTTCTATAGTCATTGTGGATAAGAAATGACTTCTACAATCATTGTCGGCAAGACATTTATACCCTTGTTTTTTTAGTGTTGTGAATGGGAAAGTACTTAGTCTATGATTGGAATTGGAAGTCTAGACATTGACTTCTAGTTCCAACAATTTTTTTGCTTCCAAAAATCATAGTAATTTTAATTTTGGGAATTTGCAATCCCCATCATATTTTCTATATTCCTACTAAGCAAAAATTTCACTTGCCTCATATTGATCATGATCACCTTCAAAATTGCTTAAGTGATCGACTATAGGTACTTCTACATTATTAAGCTAAGTCCTAGGGCCTTCTGGGATTTAATCCATAAATATCTAGAATCTTCTCTAGAATTGATGATTTGGAAAAAAATCATCAAAAATTACTATTTTGAAGAATATTTTGGATTTGAAATACAAAAAGAAATTGTAGAATTTGTGTATTAAATTCGGTCCATATGGTTAGATTCACCAATGCTATCAACAATATTTTCTATAAATTTTGGAATGGAATTTTCATAATTCCTTCAAAATTCAATTGTGAGCAAAATATTTCTATTTTTTGAGTAAAATATAACGGAATAGATTTGAAATGAGATTTTCCTGATGTGGCAATTTTTTGAAATTTTTGTATTCATTAAATCTATGACCTCTTTTTTGCAAATCCAATTTTGAACTAGAGTGAATGCAATTTTGTCTTGGTCAACCACTTCACATACTTCTACACATTAGAAGGGATTTAAGGGCAATGGAAGACCGCAAGTTTTTTTGAGTTCCCGAACTATGGAAACATGCCACATTAGTAGTTTGATGTCGTTGAAACACTACTATGCCCAAAAAATATTTAGTTTTTAAATTAATTTTTTGGAATTTTTTTTCAAGGGAATTTGTTTTAGGTTTTTTAACACTTTTTAGAAATTTTAGAAATTTTTTTTGAAAATTTGAGAATTTGAAAAATTCAACCAATAGGGCTAGTTTGCAGTTTCTAACAACATAAAAAATGGGTAGGAGAACACCCTTGAAATGAGCTTTTCTTGTAGTCAAATCCCTTCTAAAGTTTATAACATTATAAAAGTACATATTATAGTAATACCAAATTCAATCATTAAATTCGACAACATTGACTTCATGAAGTATTTCCACAAATTAGGATGACTTTTATTTAAATAGTAATGAAGATGAAAAGTAATTTTTACATTTTTACATTGTTCAGAAATTGGATGTTGGAGTGCTTCATGGTTACATGCATTATTTTTTTTCAAGTGTTGTAAGTCTAATTGTCGCTAAGCTATAGAAATTTCAACCTTACTATCCTATCCTTTGAAAAGATGTAACCCACCCTAGTTTGCATTTGCCCCCCCCCCTCTCCCCTTCTCCCCCTCTCTTCCTCTCCAAAAATTTATAGGCCATTGATAGCTTAAAAAAAATGGTGACCTTCGAAATCACCATCGATTTCTCAAAAAATCACAAGTCGTTGATCTTATGAGATTTAATCTCATCCATCTAAATATGGATACAAATATTGAATACATATATAGTATTGAAATATTATATATATATATATATATATATATATATACATGTATAGTATTGAATATGTATACAATATTGAATATGTATATAGTCCTAAATATATATACAATAATGAATATACATGTATAGTATTGAATATGTATACAATATTGAATATGTATGTAGTCCTAAATATATATACAATAATGAATACAAATACTAAATAAGGATACTAGTAAAATCCTATATGGATTGTCAATCACATTGGCTTTTGAGAATTACAAGAAGTGGAGGGTGCAAATTTTAAATTTTAAAATTTTGTTTGTTTGTTTGGGAAGGAAGTTGAGCAACGACGCTAGTTTGTGAGCCTAAAAGCATGAGCTTGTGAGCTGTAAGTGTAGGTTTTGGGAGCCCAAAGAATTAACCAAAAAAAAGTGTGAATTTTTTAAGCCAAGAGAAAAAAGAAGTGAAGTCATTTTTTAAAAATCTATTTATAGTAAAATTTCAGCTTTATGACCGTGGACCTATGACCGTGGAAATGTGGTTAATGAATTTTAAATTTTCAAACCCTACTATCTCTAAAGGGCCTCTCAATACCTTCAAAGAAAAATTTGAATTTTTTAATTTTTTTTTGAGGTTCAAAATCCAGAATCCAACAAGGGGTTTTCTAGGGTGATGGTCGTGGAAAAAAAAATCTTTTTTTCTTTTTTCTTTTTTTTTCTGACTTTTTTCACCCTGAAATTGATCTCTCGGTACCGAGAGAAGGTTTTCGAGGGTGAAAAGTCACAAAAATAATGAACTAGGAAGATAGTCCAAAAAAGAATATTTGAAAAAAAATGAAAAAAAAAGTTTTGAGAGCTCCAAAGCCCTCTACCTCCAAACCCCTTTCAATATCAAGACGGATTTTGGAAGGTGATGGAGTTGTAAAAAAAATTTGAAAAATAAAAAAAGGACTAAAAAAAATATAAAAAAACTAAAAATTTGAAAAATTTGAAAGTCACAAATTTCAAATCCCATGAGGGGGATACTAGATATAAAAATTCAAAATTCTTAAAGCACGGTAATAGGTCCATGCCCTAAAAATCACTAAAAATTTCATCAAAAATTCTAGGCTCACAAGCTCACAGGCTCATAGGCTCACACTCGCAGGCTCACAAAATAGCATCCCCGGTTGTCTAAACATCTTCATAAAAAACAACCTTACAAAGCTCATTTTTTAATGCATTTTTTTTTAAATTTCAAAAAAATTGTTAGACAAGGTTAAGTTTTCTTACTAGAAGCATCTCACCATTGGAATTACTAGAATTCAATTCCATCTTACAAATATGAATGGTTTAGTTTTTTCTTAAATCTTTAACTTGCTTCTCTTAAATTTTTTTAATGAGTGAAAAATAGTGCATTTTTGGAGAATTCTTTTTCTAGATTTTCAATTCAATTCTTCAATATAAAAAAATTATAAAATCAAAATTATTAGTGTAAGAATTTTAAGTCACAAAGATTTTAAGCCCAAAAATCTAGTCAAGAAAGGTGTCAAAAAAATTGTTTTCTTTACTTCACATGCAAATATCTTGCAATCTATATGGGCCAAATTTTTTAATTTCTTCCATACAATCTTCTACGAGTATAGTGCAAGATTCTCTAATTAATTATGCTTGAAAATCCAAGTTTTTAATTTTCTTATCTTTATAATGTATATATGGAAATTTTGAGTGAATTTCGATGAAAAGCAAGTGTTCAGACTTTAGGAATACCTCTTATGTGGAGTTGGAGGTTGGTGAAGTCCATCAAGCAGTGAGGGAGGGGGAATTCAAAGCATAAGAGGATTTTTAGCTACTCTAGAAGACCGTGAGTTCTCAGGCCATGGGAACTCTCTGAACGCTGCCACTGAGGCGATCTGATGTGGCCAAGAGACTGCCACATCAGATAATCATTTTTAATTAATATTTTAATTTTTTTTTGAAAAAAAATTATTTTTTTATTATTTTTTAAAAATTTTATTAATATTTTAATATAAAAATTTTATTTTTTTATTTTTTTATTTTTTATTTATTTTTTAATTATTATTTTATCTGACGCGTTCGCAGACAGGGGAACAGGGCTGAAACGGTCTCCTGAAGCCCTGAAAAATCCTCTTATGATTGGGCTTCCATTTCACAATTGATTGGTGTGCTTTACTAGCCCCAAACTCCACATAGAAGCAGTCATGGAAGTTGCCCCTTCCTTGACAGTTGACATGCAAAATCTTTATAACATTGTTAACCAATGCTAAAAGAGTAATTTTTGTTCCTGTGGAATGAGGTAGCCCCTCAACATTGAAATTTTTGTTCTTGTGGAATGAGGTAGCCCCTCAACATTGAAATTTTTGTTCCTGTGGAATGAGGTAGCCCCTCAACATTGAAATTTTTGTTCCTGTGGAATGAGGTAGCCCCTCAACATTGAAATTTTCCAAAATAATGTTGAATTAAATATATGTGTTAGAAGCTTAACTACTTAAACTCTCCAAGCATTGTACCCACATAAGAGGATTTTTCAGGGCTTCAGGAGACCGTTTCAGCCCTGTTCCCCTGTCTGCGAACGCGTCAGATAAAAAAATAATTTTAAAATTTTAAAATTTTAAAAAAAAGTTTTATATTAAAATATTATTAAAAAAATAAAAATAAATAAAAAAATAATTTTTTTTTCAAAAAATAATATTAAAATATTAATTAAATATGATTATCTGATGTGGCAGCCTCTTGGCCACATCAGATCGTCTCAGTGGCAGCGTTCAAAGAGTTCCCATGGCCTGATAACTCACGGTCTTCCAGAGTAGCTAAAAATCCTCTTATGCTTTATACAAATCCAATCCACAAACACCACCTCACCAAAACATTCCAACTAGCTAGCCAACAATTCAATTCATATCATAACTTAATGCATTCCATGAAATTTAGAATCGCATTATACGTCCACTACAAGGGAAAGAACCAAGCTAGTGAACCCAACGACAATTTGTGGTGTTTGAATGACTAGAAAGTGATTTGGAGAGAAAAACTAAAAGTATTTTTTTCATCTATTTTTTGCTTATTGACCTTTCATGGAAGGTTATGAAGAGTACCTAATTGAGTTTGTAGTCTTGTTAGTATTTGTCTTCACATCAATGACAAGTAAGTAACAAAAATGGATGGCAAAATTTGCTATTTTAGTGTATTTTTCTTCTTGCTCTAAATCTCCAATTTTTCCTTGAAAATGACATTTTTTGAGTTTGATCCCACTAACAAAATGAAGGTCATCAACTCTAGCTCCACTCCAATTGGAATTTTGGAAGAATTTGTAATATTGAATATTTTATTGTAGTTTGAACTTTGGTTGTATTTTCAATGTCCATTGTATTCTATTTATAGAGAGACACGCCGGAAATTGAATTTACACCATAATGTTTGTGAGTGTAATTTTAATATACACACATGGTGAAATTTTCATATTTTTTGAAATAATTTTCTATTTGATGTGATTTTTCTTCATTTTTCTTCAAAAATTCACATAAGAAACATTTTTCCTCAAAAAAATCTAATTTTCTTAAGTACAAAAGATATGTAATTTCATCTTTGAAAAATAAAAATAAAAATTTCCATACATATTTAGTTTGAAAAAGGAATTAAACTGAGTAATGGTCAATGAGGCTTGAAACTAGTAGTTATAGGTCCATCATTTAAAGGTTAACAATGTTATCTATACCTTAACCCCTAAACCCCCAAATAGCGTTTTCACCAAAAAAATGCTCCAAAACTGCCATTTCTAATACAAGAGCATAGTTTTAAAAAAGAAAACATTTTTGACTCATGTAACCGTAGGATCTTGTAGTAAGGTGGTTTGTAAACATGTGGAAAAAATTTCAGAAATTTCCACCATGTAAATTGCAAGATATAAGCATTTGAATTGACAAAAACTGTTTTTTTATCCCTGCGAAAATTTGAGCAGCTGCACTTCACAAGGTCACATTTGTGTGAAAAAAATTCAAAATGGTGGTTACTCTTTGAATTCATACTTCAATTCAAGTTGGCTACATTCTCAAAAATTTCAAACCATTTGGAATTGTACAACATATAGGAAAAAATAAGTAAGTAGAAAGAAGTAAAAAATGAACCAAAATAGTAAATTGTGAACATTTTATTCATGGAATTGAAAATTTTCAATCCCAACGGTTAAAATGTTGTAATAAACAATCTACACCTTTTATTTATATTTTTTTCCAAAAATATGAAAAATTGAATTGAATGAAGAATTTCAAACTTTTTTTGTATAGTAGAGATTCTGTAATTGGTCGCAAACTACCCCAAACTCAAAATCTTCATAACTTTTGACTCATTGATTGGAATGGATTGATTCAAAGCTTCCCATGTCTGTATAAACCTAAAGAACCAATTTGAAAATTCACTTTTCAAAAAAAAGTTTTTTTAGCTGCCCAGGCTGCCCGCCGAGCAAATAAAGTGACATATCATGCTATAACTTTTTATCCACAAAGTCAAAAGTTATGAAAATTGTTGGGCCTTAAAGCTACTCCTTGGACACACATTGTATCAAAATTTCAAAGAAAAAAATAAAAACGCCATCCGTAGTGAGCTGCCCAAAAAAATTATAATCTCAAAAAACGTTGTTCAAGGGTTTAGGGGTTAAGACAAGTAGTTTGTTTTGTTTTGTCACATTGAGATCTTTTGGACTCTGTGTATGATAGTTGTGTGCTTGGTACCATTGGAAAGTTCTCGGTTAGGAGGGGTGCATGGGCTTGGTTTTGTGACATTTTGACCTACAATGTGAAAGTTATGGATTTTTGAGTATTTTGGGTTCTAAAAACTTAGAAAAATTACTTCTATTTTTACTTTGATTGCAATCTTGGTACCATGAAAAAGCCCTCAACAAAGAAGGGTGCATGGACTTTATGTCGTGGCATTCCGGCTTAGGATGAGAAAGTTATTGAATTTCAAAGTTTTTACATGCCAATTCAAAAATTAGATTTGACTGTGACAATGGCACATGGCACACTAGTGTTTGTATAGGAGAGGGTTCTAAAATTGCCTAGGCTTTTGCAACTGTCCAGTAGGAGGCTATGAAATTAAACTTAATTGTGTGTTAATGAACTTCCAATTACATTGGAGCATGATAAGAGTTTGTTTTTTCCTTCTTCAATGGATGGTTTTAGAGCTACAGTGGCTTCTTTCTTTAACTAAGCGAATAAAATAAGACTTGGTTGTTGAACTCCCTTCTTACAAATGTTACAAAATCTGAAAATAATGATTAAGAAACCATTCACTTCAACTTTAAGAAGGAACACATTTAGAAACCACCTCAATTACTTTTTACATGTTGCAATGCTAGTTCTTCAACAAAGCCAGATTTATTTCCAAATTGTACATATAAGACTTTCCAAGGCCTCCTAATCACAAATAGGGCCCTATGCTTGATTGTATTTGAAAATTCAAAACTAATTTAGTAATGCTTCAAGAAATATGAAACAACTTGTGTTAGATTCCTAAAATATTTTTCTTTGACTAAAAAATAAATTCAAAATATTTGCATCAAAAGAAATACATGAAAAAGGGATATCAGCTCTTAAATGAGCGGTTTTTGAGCCTCCTCCCTTAATGAACGCTCCCATGAGTGTCAGTGAGATCTCAAGGATTCAGCGGTTAAGGGAGAAACACCCATTTCCGTCCCTGTACCTATTCCAGGTCCATAGAGTGTCACTAAATATGTCCATAAGCGTTCATTAAAGTGTGTGACAAATGTTTAACTCTAATTTGCTGATGCAGTTGTAAGACACATGTATAATTTTCATTCACTGACAACTGATTTCAGCAGAGTTCAGTTTAGGGTATACCTATAGGACGGTTCCAGTGGTCTAGGGAGCCAACTCTTTGAAAATTTGTAGAAATTACATACCGATTCCGAAAATTTTAATTTTCTTTTTGAATATTCATTATTTTCTCTCGCTAATACTACAAAAATATCAGTTTTAGAAGAAGATGCCTCCAACCATGCTGAATTCCTTATTTGGACGGTTTTGGGTGTTTCCACTGTACATGCAGAAGTTTCCCAAGCCCATGTAAGATCATTTTTTTCATTTTTTTCATTTTTCATTTTATGTTTTTTACTGATGAAACGGACCAAGTAAAATAATGTCAGTGTTATAATCCATGGGTATCTACAGTAGCTGACGTGGAAGTCGCTGGAGCTGAGGTGGAGCAACCACTGCCACATCATCTGGGAGTCGAGTTGCTCGATGGGAACTGAAAACCAGCTCAGCTCCATGCCATAGCTGAGTGAGCCAGTGAGTGAGTAACGTTTGTCAGCAAGATAAATGCTCCAATTGTCCGGTCCTAGAGTAGGTGGAGTCTTCCTAGGCCACTAGGGCTCAAGGAATTAGAATCATAATTGGCAAGTGACATTTCTACACTCACGACAGTTTCAATTATATGTTAGTCTTATCTATACCTACAAATGTTTGGAATGGCTAAGGTTGTATATCCAATAAAGGTATTTTTTGGCCTAATATCACTTGCAAGAAGAAGTGGAAAAGTGGTAGTTCCTCCAAATGATTGTAAGAGAAAGAAATGCATGATTGGAAATAGTGTAGTCAAATGAATAAATGGTTTGGATAGCCCTCATGTGGTAGTAGTACTTGTTGTAGTTGTAGTAGTTGTTGTCGTTGTTGTCTTAGTGGTAGTAGTAGTAGTGGTAGTAGTAGTTGTAGTAGTTGTAGTAGTAGTTGTACAAGGCATATTAGTCGTACTAGTCGTAGTAGTTATAGTAGTTGTATTAGTCATACTGGTCGTAGTAGTCATAGTAGTCGTAGTAGTTGTAGTAGTTGTACTAGTCATAGTAGTGGAAGTAAGCCAGAGGTACCTATAATGGATAACTTAAGCATTTTGCTCTTAGGATTTTGGAAATTTATAATGAAATTGAGCTCAATATGTGCAAATATAAGGATTAAGAAGTATACAAAACAAATAATTTTTTTCCTCATGAATGGATATTTTATTCAATATAAATGTAAATTTTTCATTTAAATTTTATAGACTCACCTAATATGGTTAGCTTTGGTACTTCTCTCTAAATAAGGAAGGAAGAGATGAGTGGAAGAGAAGGTACAAACAGAAAACCTTTTTTAGTGAATAGTGCATCCAAATCTTGTTCACAGTAGATCAACTTATAATTAAAGCCATGATCATGGGGTTGTGTATAATAGGTACCTCTACCTTGGTTGATTGAGTTGTTGGAGTAGTTGAAGTAATTTACATAAGTAAACTATCTAAAAATGACAAACATACACCACTCCCAAGAGGTGGATGCTTTTGGTGACTACTATGCCTCAACTTCAAAAATTTATAACTAATTCCACAAAGCTCTAAGAAGTATGAAACCACATGGGTTCAATGCCAATTCCATTTATCTTTCAAATTTTTTTGATGAAAAACATTTCAAGAAGTCCAACCTCCCCAAATTGAATTGAATGAGCCTTTTATGGACCTCCTACCTCATATCAATTCATCAGAGTTGCTCACAACACAACAATGGCCTGCAACAAGTTTGTTAGTTAGTCTTTGAGATCTGAGGGTCGTCGTCTTCACTCAACACAAGAGCCAAAATTGCTCCACATGAGTAGCAGCCAGGGCTTTTTTTTGGCTTTCTGGCACCAGTTTGCACCAGAAAAAATAATCTGGCTAAAAAACACCTCAAAAAATGCTGGAAAATTTGGATGAAATTGCCAAATAACTTTGAAATAGAGAAAAATAATAGATGAATTCCCCTAATTTTGGATGAAAACCATACTATACATTCAAAAAATGAATGAATGTTGCAATTTGGAGCATCCCTATAACATTTTATGTTGATACTGTGGCTATTTTCCAAAAATGAAAAAAAAAAGCCTTGGTAGTAGCATTTCTTGTATTGTACACAATTTCACGTGATGCTATTCCCTTAGGATTTGGGCCCTCCACAAGTCCACATCCATACCGGTATGCTCTTTCTTGACAATATAGGAGAGGGTTCTAAAACCAAGCAGGCCTTTGCAACCATCCAGTAGGGGCTCTGAAATGGACATGTGAATTTTGGAAAAATGAACTCTAGATTACAATGGAGCTTGATGAGATTTGTTTTTCCTTCTTCAATGGATGGTTTAAGAACCACGCTTGTTCATTCCTAACTAAGTGGCTAGGTGTTGAATAATTTAATTCAAAATTAGAATTTGTTGTTCAACTATCTTCTTACAAATATTGAAAAATCTGAAATAATGATTAAATCAATCATTCATTTCAGATTTCGGAAGGGACACTTTTAGAAACCATTTCAATTACTTTACACATGTAGCAATGCTAGTTTTTGAACAAGCCCTGATTTTTTTTTCAAAATATGCATGGATGGGTTTCCAAGGGCCTATGATCACAAATAGGGACCTACACCAAATGGTGTTTTAAAATTCATAACTAATTCAGTAATGCTTCAAAAAATATGAAACGACTTGTGTTAGATTCCTCATCTATTTGTCTTTGACCAAAAAATAAACTATAAATATTTTCATTTCAAGAGATATATGAAAAAGGCGGACCAGCCTGTAGATGAGCGGTTTCTGAGCCTCCTCCCTTAATAAGTGACAGTGAAGTTGAATAAGGTAGAGCACCCCATTCCACTTTAAATTTTCATTCCAGCCATCTATAAAAAGTCTTATTCTAAGTTGTTTGCATTGGAACATGGAAAATGTAAATGAAGGAAAAAACTACTTGTTTAGGGAGCTAAGTGATGTAAACTTAATTACTATGTATTTTGGGTGGATAGTAACTAAGGCAATAACGGCCTCTTTTGAGCTCATTGTCATTGTCATTGTGACAAACTATGTCACAATGAGCTCAAAAATTATAAAAATTTAATTATTTTGCCTTCATCCCTTCTCTTGTTTAAATATTAAAATTTTGAAACTTTTGAAACCCTCCTCCCCTCCCAATTTTATTTAAATATTAAAAAAATTTAACTTCTGAGACCCCCCTCCCCCAACCCCATCTTATAATTCTCACAGGGTGGGTTTGGATGCAATGGATATGGGATAAATGGTATAATAACCATATATTGTATCCATATTTAATATCAATGTTCGTATTTGTATCAATATCTAGTATGGATATATGTATTTAGTACTAATATTAGTATTGGTATTTGGTATCCGTATCCGTATATGTATCCAAAGGCTATTGATTTTTCTTGGAAGAGGGTGGGATTTTTTAAAATTCAAATCCAACAGCTATTGATTTTATCTAATGAGGGAGGGGGTCAGGAAAATTAATCCAATAGGCTGTGTTGCCTCTTTTTATTACATTGTTGTTACATTGTGAGACACATGTATCTATCAAAAAGATAAACTATTTTCTTAAGAAAAATAATAAATTCTTCCCCCCAACCTACCCACCCACTTGGGTTTGAAAAAAATGATTAATTAAAATTAATTCTCTCCCCTCCCCCCTACTTGTAATTGTGAAAACATAGTTAACTTGACAATCTATATGAGACAATTCAAAATCCTATATCCCATATCCCATATCCACCCCTATATCCATATTTGTACATATACTCATTATTCAATATCCATGCTCATATATTGTATTCATATAATATCCATATCAATATTCAAAATTCGAATTTGGGCGGCTGAGATTTTTATCTCACAAAGATCAATGGCTTATGATTTTTTGAAAAATGAACAACATTTTAAAGGGGAAGCATTTTTAAGAAATCAATGGCTTGTGAATTTTGAGATGGGGGGGGGGACTAACGGCAAACAAGGAGGTGGTGCCATCTTTTTAGTAGATTATATGAAATGAGGATAATATGTGTCTCAGATGTGCATGATCTATGCCTTAATTGCTACAAGAAATGGGGGTATAAACGACTTGTCCATAATGACTGCATTGACAACAATGACTCCAAAACAATCATTTTGTAGTCATTTTGCAGTCATTGTTGTTTGTACAGTCATTGTGGACAAGTCATTTATACCCCCCATTTCTTATAGTGAATTTCACATTGTCATCAATTTACTCTAAGTTGGCCTCAAATCAATGCAAATCAATTCATTTTAGCAATAGGAGTATGCAATTGGTATTGAATTTATCCTAGATTGGATAGGCATGTGTTAAGTTGGTCACGAGTTGATAAAAGCTCCACAATAGCTATTTTTTTTACTCTAATTGGCATATCTGCATGCTTATATAGAAAGGCCAAGGCAAGATCCTTCAATAGATTTCTTAAAAATTAGATGAAGTCCAAATTTTTTCTTTGATCGTAACATTACTTCTTATAACTCGTCTACCATTGAAATTTATTCCCGCATCTCCAAATAATAGTATTATATTGCACTAGTCATTTTGCTTCTAATGGAGTAGTTTACTTTAATTTGAATGAAATATATAAGTACAATTCAAAGATTGATGAGTGGGCATTAGATTGAACAATTGATTCCTAGGTTGGTGCTATAATTTAAGATTAAACCAAATGAATGAAGGCTAAATAGACAATTGTACATAGTTAGTAGTAACAATGAGTATCTTATATTACAACACTCCTTTAGTTTACTACTAGACTACCCCTTCTAAAATCTAAAGAAGAAGGATGTTATGGCCAATTTCAACTTTGCCACAAAGAAACAATGTTGATGTAATGAGAGTATTCCTATAGGATTTCGATGGTGTATATTTGGAGTACAACAATCATTTGATAGTGAGCTTACTTAGGTTTTCTACAATAAATTATAGAATAAACTAGTACATGTATATAATTAGAAATTTTAGTCTTGGTACTTCGTTGTTTGTTCTTCTCTTGTATTGATTCTTTGACTAGGTTCTTGAGTTCACATTCTTTTTATTGCTATCATTGCTAGGTAATAGGACAATTCAAAGTATTTCTTATTATTATATAGAAAAGAATCCAGGATGATAGCTTCATAGTTCTTTAAAGCCTACTTTCATGCTAATGTCAAAGAGTACAAATGAGTTGTTGATGTTCTAGAATAGCCTTGCAATGTGATGAAAAGAGGCAATACAACCTGTTTTCAATTTTCCTATCCCGTCCAAAAATTAGGAGCCGTTGGATTTGATATTTAAAAAATCCCACCTCCCTTTAAGAAAAATCAACAGCCATCATATACATATATTGAATACAAATATGGATACTGGATATGGATATTGGACACGGATATTGAGTACAATTGTATGAATATGGATACTAAAATCAAATATGGATACAAATACTAAAAATAAATACAAATATGGTAATGCAATTACCAATGCCATTCTCTTATTCCATATTGATTGTATGGAGATCCACCCTCTCAAAATTATAAGAGGGTATAGGGGTGAGGATGACTCAAACTTAATAAAATTTAAAAATTTTAATTTTCATATTTAAGTCAAATTGGGGGGGGGGGATAATAATTAAATTTTTAAATTAAATTTTTTTTTGAGCTCGTTGTGATAGTTTGTCACAATGAAAATGACACAATGACAATGAGCTCAAAAGAGGCAATAACTACTTCAGATTCTATTGATGAATCAAATGTAATTCTTCAAATAATTATTTTCCTAAACTAATAAATTAGTGGAATGTTCAATAGGATCGGATTAAAGAAAAATCTAAGAGCACTAGATTTTTTTAATAAAGAGACTAGTTAGTGCTATACACTACCAAGAGAGAGGAGTAAATTTGAAGTGCAAATTTATTTGGATACTATTATGAGAGAGGGAATCTACAAAAGTAGAAGTTTAGCACATATCACTTGTTTATTAAGTGATACTAGTTTCAAAGTTAATTGTTTGGTTAGGAAATTAATCAACTTACTAAATAGAAGTATGTATATAGTTAATATTGATTTCTCTTGAATATTGTAATTTGATCCCTTCTTTAATAAAGTGGCACTAGAATTTTGTATGTTTTTTTATAAGCGTGGAAGATTGGATTGAATGCAATTTTAATACAATTGAGACTCATTGTTACTAACAAAAGGTGTAGGATTTGAATTGATGATTTGATATTCTATAAGTAGATTTAAAAAATATACTATATATATACATCTTTTTATGCTATAGCTAACGTTCTATCACATAAAAATGAGGGTTTTTGCAACTACAAAAAACAATTTTTTTCTATTTCCATCAGACATTTGTAACTCATGACAATCTAAAATTCATAGTTGCAATGGAAAAGTTGCAAAGGTGTGCAAGGATGTTTCTCCTCTAGTAGCCTAGTTGAAACTTCATCAAAGAACTCTTCTTATATATTTGTTTATGTAGAATTCACTAATGTGTAATTTGTTGGTGACTTGTTTGCAATTAAAATATGAATTGTTTGTGACTCATTTGTGACTTCATTGCAATTCATATGTGCCTTTATTATGACTTTTTGATACTCATTTGCAACTTGTCTATGAATTGTAGATTTATAGATTTTGAAGTTCTGATCTCAATGATTTGTAGGATTCCAAATTCCAAGTTTATGAAACTTTACAACTTTATAAGATTTAAAGTTTTTTGGATTTAAATATTTTCAAAAATCTATAGATTGTAAAAACCTACAAATAGTAGAAATCTACACACTATAGAAATCTACAAAATGTAAAAATCTTACAATCCCATTCACAAAATTAATTATGTAAGAGCAAAACAACTTACGAGCCTTATATGTTCAAATTAATGGTACTTTTGACTATTGATATAGGACATTTAATATAAGATAATTGGAAAACAACTAGAAATTCACTAGGAAATGATTATCATCACTTTACAATTTTAGTCATTTCCAAGTTGTTTTTGGTGACTTCAAATTAATACAATAGATTCCACAAAGTATAGAATTGTTTACCTTGACAATTGTAATGAATATTGGATAAAGAATAGCTCACATTTATTCCAAATTTGAACTCTTTTACAACTCTTACAATCCTACACTTCATTCTACAATTGCTTTGTGATTGTTCTATGATTGCTTTGCAACTAAAATAATGTATTAATGATACAAAACAATGACAAAAAAATAATTAAACAAGATTTGGTACTAATGGAGAGGGCTATTGCTGTAAAACAATTGTATAGGATATTTAGTTGTACCTTAGTTGGTTGCAATAGTTACATTTTTCTACTAGTGTATATTTTGCTTTTGCAAGTGATAGGGATACTATTGATTGAAGTTAATCTATGATTATTTGAATTCATGTATTGAACCTACTAATAATTAACCTATGAGTTTACAAGTGTCTATTCTAATTTGATTAAGTAGAATGACTATAATATTTTGTTTCTATGAGAAGAGAAATCACTACAAGAAAAAAGGTGTTTTAAGAATAATCCAAGTAGTAGTCTTATAAATAATGTTCTAGAAGGGTTATTTTTTAATAAAATTTTGTTGAAAATACATGTATTTCTACTAAAATATTACTAAAACACTCCTTTCAAGTCAATCATTATTTATTTGACTATACTACTAGGACTATACCCCTTTCTCTCATAGTTAATGCACTTGAAATTAGAAGGGCTTTTTCATATAGTGGAGAATTTATTTGATCACTTGCATTTAAGATTCCTTTGGATATATTACCTATAAATTTTCTAAAAGTTGCTTATGGCATGACATATGTCTACTTTTGTATAAGTAATGTTAATCAAATTGTTTACCAAAGATCTATAAATTTGTAGATTTATTGTATATGTTGAAGGTGTACTACATGTTTTTCCAATTGATTGCTAGTGTCTACACAAAAAGGGAAGCTCTTGGAGTTTGTAATTCCAAATTTGTCTTATAAATAATTGATATGGGCTTGTTGATGAATCCACATTCTCAAGTTATGGTATTAAAATATTGTTTGGCTTTTCCAAAAAAATCATTTTGAACTCTTCAACCATGGCTATTAGTAATCAAAAGACCATGCCCATCAACATAGAGGAATGTAATTGTATAGTTTGACATTTTGTCTATAAAGAAGCATTGTTTTCAATCTAATTTGCCTCTTGTAAGACCTTGATCTATTAGCTATTTGTCTATTATTTTGAATCACACTTTGAAGTCTTGTTTGAGTCCATATAGAGCTTTGTTTAATTTTACCACTTTATTTGGATTTTTGTAACTTTCAAATTCCTCTTAAATTACTATCTATACAACTTTTGTTGCTAATCCATTTTAAAAAATTGTAATAACATCTATATACTTTAATTTCCTATTTAATTTGTTAGGCAAGCAATGCTAGAATTGTCACTCTAATGCAAGACCAACTCATTGTATAATTAAAAAAATCAATGAAATAAATCCCTTCTACTTATTGGGAATGCCCAAGAAACTAGCTTTTTAAAGTTGTATTTGTATATATATCATTGACTAGTCACAAGGTGTATAGTTGAGAATTAAGCTATTACAAACACATGCTTAGTAATCTCCTACCATCCTTTTTTTGTGTAGAGTCCTTTCATTTTTGAAAGATTAGATGTAATAGTTGGTGGTCCCTCCTAGCTTATTACTCTATCCTACCTAAGCATTAGACAATTTTTATACCATATCACATTTTGGTCTATCTTTGCAATGCTACAAGAATTGTGCTCTATTGTAGCAATAAAAAACTAACTACTCTTGTATCATTTAGGAGCAAAGCTACTATACACTAATTTACAATCATCTCTCTCTCTCTTTAGCTATCCAAGGAGCATTACATGCTCTAATGGCATGTCACTACTAGAAAAAGGGGTGTATTAAGTATAGTCCTTGTAGTATAGTGCAATAAGTAATGATCTAAAGGGAATGTTTTTAGTAAAATTTTATTAGAAATACATGTATTTTCAATTTTTAAAAACTAAAAACACCTCTTTTAGCACATAACTTATAAGACAATTCTATGAGGGCTATACTTAAAACATCCCTTTTTCTTGTAGCATGTTGACAATAATAACAAACAATAAAGTACATTGAATATGAACCAACTACATTCAAGATAATTAGAATGATCTCATATAGGGCTATAAGTACAATTCTAGGATTGATGAGTTTGCATTAGATTGAATATTATTAACTTCCTAGATGAGTGCCAAAACATAATGCTAAACCAAATGAATGAAAATTAGATAAACAATTGTACATTTGTAGATATATAATCAATAGCAATAAAAAAAAATGTCTTATATTACAAAATTCTCTTGATGCCTTTGTATACTTAGCTTATGGTTTCAAAATTGAAGAACAAGAAAAAAAAACAATTATTTTTGGATTGATTGAAAATATTCTATTAATATAGTGACTTCATAATCTATTTAGATATTGCTTGTTTGGTTGCATGTGATCATGGAGGTAGTTTTGTTCTAAGCAAAATCACAATGTACCAAAATTTTCAAAGAATTGCAATCTATACAATCTTTTCTTGAAATACCTAATAAAAAGTTAAACTCATAATTAACAAATATGCAAATTTATATATTGTAAGGGATGGGCCAAGGGAAGGGCTTATTATATAAGGTTGGCACATGCCTACTAAGTATTCCACACTTTTCTCTCTCTTAGAAGTAAGGTAGAAAACTATGAAGCAATAAACATTTCACTAAACATTTAAAAAAAATATTATTTTTGATAAAAGAACCTTTTAATCAATGTTCTTTTCAAAAGATTTTTGTTACTATAATATGACAAGTAAAATTTGGTGCAAACAAGCCTACTTCCTTTGCTCCTTCGCTTAGATTTGGGGTGTTAGCTTTTGCTTGCCTCACTTGCTTTTTCATATCTTATCCAACCCTCGGGCTTGGCTACTTTGTACTCTCATTCCTCCTAAAAATAGATATTTTACTACACATATTTTTCTTAGTGATATTTGCTTCCTATATCATTCTAGTTCATACCTACCAAATTTCAAAGGTAGGGGAGAAATTCAACACACTACTTGAGTGAATTACACACCTTGACAACAAAAATTTGGACAACATAACTTTTGATTCAAGCTCCCAATTGAAAAAATAATAATTCCCAATGAAGCAATAAAACAATATATGTTTACACCTTGTGTCAAAATTTCAAAAAGATCCATTCAATATTGACTTCATAGTAACCTACATGAATTTTCAAATGGTCAGTCAACAACCTCTTGGTCTTTTAAGGTAGGTACACCTAAAAGAGCCACTTATTCAAACTGAGCCTAGTTCCTACTATTAATTAGTTCAAATTTTTATGTAGTCTTGTTGGCAAGTGAAAGCATGTTCCAAAGCACCAAAGAACACAAGATTTGGATACCATATGCAAAAGTTATTAACAGTCAAAGTCTGTTTCTGAAAGCGCCATCTACAGTCTGTGAACATGACTGATTTCGGAAATGTATGTGCAATGTAGATGGCGCTTTTAGGAACAGGGCGGCAGGGCGCTTTTGTGTGTACCTACCTTACGGGTTAAAAACTCCATGTTTGTTGAGGTATATCCAGTCATTTTAGAAATAAGTGAAGGCACAGTAAACATTCCAATAAGAAAATCTCTGTAAGTTCGTTCTGCCAAATATCAATCGAAGCTTTCCACCTTAAAAAATTATCAGATTACTCCTGATAAAGTGCACAACTTCCCTTCAGCGAATCATACTACCGGAAAAGCTTTGTCCGGAATCAGTCAGCTATATCTGGTTCGACACAGTCCTGGAAACGTGTCATGTGAGAGAAGAGGGGAAAGTCCTGCCACATTCGGCACTGCCTTTCCTGAAGAAAAATGCCCAGCTCATAAACTATCTAACTCCTAAAACAGGAATTAGAAATTGTTGGAGATCTGTAGCCGAGTTCATACGACTTCTGGCGTGGAGATGTACCGTCATTCTTCTGCTAATCTTTAAACATACCTTCAGCAAAGCCAAAAATATTTCCCACAAGGTGGCCTTCTCATGCTAACTTGCGAAAGACCTTGGGAGCAGCCTGTACAGAGCCCAAGATGCCAATGCCAGAGAACTCAGCACAATTGTTATAGAATTGTCAAAATCAAAGTACCCCAAATCATCACTTTACCAAACCTCTACATCCTCTACAGGTGCAGAGCCTCATATGAAGATCTCGGTTCTCAAGAAAATTTCAAAAGAATTAAGCTGTAAATATGACCAGCGTCTTCAGTGCACTTCTAGGACGATTGAGTTATCCTGAAGTTCAACCTATTTCAGATTCATGATTGAACCACAAACAAAGGCTAGCCAAAAGTAGTTTACGATATTATTCATTAGATTCACCCATACATTATCATTAAAACAAGGTCAGCACATCCGGGTTTGAGGATGACTCTACTATTAACATAATATTAGAAGAAATTGCATGGTCACTTGGCCCTGTTTTCATTACAGCACAATTCCTAAAGAACTCCGGTTTTGCAAGATGACAAATGCAGTACAAAACAAAACATACCTCGCTGGCAAAGACTCCGGATATTAACCAGCGCATGACATTTTAACACACGGATTGGTCATCAACTGTACTTAGGAACTGAATGGAACGCAGAGGCCAAATTCTCTTCGAATGCATGTGAAAACTACTTGTGTAATTCACTGTTCTGTTAAAGCATTATAAATACATGAGTAAATGGGTATTGCTGAAAGACTTACACACTGATCAATGCAGCCCCAATAATCAAAGTATTGGCCAGTACAATGTTTTTGTCCTTGCTCATCACTCTCAATACGCTTCACACAAGCCTGCAAATCAGCATGTTTATAAGTAGAACAGCTCACCAAACGTTCTCAAGAAATAATGGCTACTCTCCTTGATATTTCCTAAAACACTTCTCTTGTGTTTCTCCTTCTCTGACACGGAGAGACCATTCCATCGCCAACTACACGTCTGCATCGAGAGAATTTCATGTGCTGCCAGCATGACACGGGCTTAACCATGTCCTTTGAAGGTCGAGGATACAAAAACCATTAAAACTGATTCCATCTCCTATACTGACCCTATTACCAGCATTACCTTATCTATTCCAACACTAGTTTGGACTTCAATTCGCAAGTTGCGTGTAAGCATGTCATGGCTAAATGTCTACAACCACTGATTTTTGAATGGAAATGGGATTGTCTACTGCCCCTTCATCCTCCCACTTTGAATGATGGCACAAGTAATCATCAAACACAGTGATAAATATTTGATCTCAACAGAGTTTGACTGTTGTGATCTCTCCAGTGATCTCTATACTGATCTCCCAATGCAAGCACACTCCTACATATTGGTGAAAATGCTTAAAGGGGCTTAAATCTGGACGCACGGACGCATGGACGCAAATCCCTCTTCCTCACCTCATACGAAATTAGTTGCTTCACACATCTTGGCTTGCATGAGTCCTCAATCTCCCCCTTCGGATCCACAGCCTCGACCTCCTCGATTTCCTCCTCAACTGAAGTATCTTCCTCCCGTTCCCGAGCCCTAATATAAAGATCTCACGATCAGATACGAAACCCCGTGGTAACAGAACAATGCAACCTACGGAGAGAAGCAAAGAACCTTCAACGCCTCTGCTCAAGGAAGTAATCCAAATAGGTGCCCCGCGCAACAACAGAACCCCAATTGTGAACTCTAACCCTAAACACAACAACCTCCAAACTCAAACACAAGTACTGTCCCAAAACCTCAAAGAGCATCACAAAACTTGAGCAAATAGCACACGGAAAAGAGAACGAGAATCGGTGAAAAGGAATTGCAATTGAGCTCACATAATGGCGATCGTCCTCGCAGTCGCAAAAATTGGAAGAAAACGTAAATGTCTGCAAGAACTGAAGCTCACAATGGACAATGAAGGTGATCAAAGGAAGGCATCTGAAACAGAAAGTATCTACCGCTGTCGTACATTTCAAGCGGGCTTCAATGTTTAGCAGCCCGCTGCCCGGTTCTCTTGTTTGAGAAGTAGGATTTTCTACAAATTTGCCCCCCGCTGCCTTCCTCAGAACCCAAAAACTTCAGAACCCCCTTTAGCCAAATTTTGCGAACTCATAAACTCAACTTTTGTTCTTGATTCTGACATTCACTCTTTTGATCTAGTCTGAACAATTGCAGGATTGAATGCAGTGGTTTTCTGATTCTCTTTGGCATTTGCGGCACAAATTTATGGAGTCGTCTGTCTAGGACTTGGAGTTTTTTTGCTTCGAGTTAGGGGTCGGTCTGATACGAGGCAGTCCCTACTTCCTGCACCCACATGATCTAAAACGTTGGGATTGACAACTTATTCCTGCTCTTGCATTTCTGCGAGGATTGATAGGGTAGGAGGCTCTAAAAGCGACACTTTAAGGGCTGATCGCAGTTTTCATGAGGCAATGGTGATGGAAAGTATTTTCAGTAATTTTTCTGACATAGAAAAATAGTAGCAGAATCCAACGGAAGTGGTTTCACATTTTTCGGAGTAGTTATGAATTACTTATGAATTTTTAAAGATACCAGGCGTAGGCACCTATTTGTGATCCTAGGGTTCCCTTGAAGTGTGCACAGTAAAATTGGAAAAAGACATAACATGGCCTGACAAGCACCAGCCCGGCATGCAAGAAGGGCTTGAATACTTTCAAAAATAAGTCCTTGGATGCAACAAAAATGGACCTTTGCTTTTCTTTATTTTTTACTGCTGAAATGGATTTTTCTGGAGTAAAATCTAGTTTTTTTAAAGTTAAATTTTTATGTGACCACTGATTATAAAACCGTTCTATTATGACCTTTATTGCATCTGCCAATGCTCTTTGAATAAACCTTTTTTGGATGGATTATGGTCCCAACATTATAAGGTGTCTATTTCTCTTTTGAGCTGTATCCATTTATGGTGCGCTTAATGTCTGTTTTTGATCAATTCATAGGGGCTGTTTGAAAAGGCTGGTCGCTTTTAGAGCCTCCTACCATAGCTGTTGAACGCTAATAGTCGGAGCAGCAGAGGACTACAATAGTTGTTTTTTTGAGATAATTTCCTGCTACAATTTTCAGTATACACTCTGATGGCAGATTTTAACAACTTTTCTATGCTTCCGGATGATGCACCCATGGGTGGGTCTGGCCAGAGCATACGGACAAAACTACCCGGTCCTCCTCACTTAGGCGGCCCAGCTTCGCACATCCACTGGGTTTTTTTCCGGTGATTTGGCGCAAAATTGTACCAATTTTTTGGCTTGGCACTGTAGAAAATAAATAGTAAAATTTTGGATGAAATTGCCAATAAACTTCAATTTTTTTTTAAATAGATAAAATCACCAAATAATGGATGAAAAGAGAATGATAGATATGTATTGTATCCTAATATGATATTTTCTATACAATATATGGATGAATGTCAAGATTTGGAGCTCCACAATAAAATGAAGTATTGTCATTGTGGCACTGCAAAAAAAATGAAAAAAAACACTAGCAATGTCAAAGCAGCGGAAAACTACTTTAAATGGCCAACACACAGGAGGAAAATTATAATTTTCCAATCAAAATTGTAATTTCTGTAGATTTTTGAATGGCATAGTCTTGAAGTTACAAAAAATGTCTATAGATTAGAGTCATGAACACCCTATTTGTAACCCACAACCACCTTTTAATGTATTTGTTAGCACCTATAGTAAGTATTCACCAATCGTGTATTGAAATGTTACCTTTCATGACATTAGTAGATTGGTTTTGTCATAGTTTTGAACAGATTTGGTTGATTTTGATCATTTTCTTTTCTTGACAGATTTGAATAGTAAGGTAAACTAATCTAATTTTGTCTACAACCTAATTTGATTTACAACACAATTCTATCCCCTTACATTTGGTCCCAATTCCATCTGCTCAAACATCCAAATCTATCTAAAAACATCAACCAAGTCTATTCAAAATTGTAACAAAATTAGTGCATTGTCATTAACAATAATGTGTCAATACATGATTGGTGAATATTTAGGTGCTAATAGAAAGAGAAGCTTTAGAAATGATATTTTCTATGCAAAAATTTATATACTACTTACTAGGATATAAATTTATCTTTCATGTAGATCATGATGCCTTGAAATACATGATAAACAAACCCCAATTAAGTGGTCGAATAGCTAGATGGATATTATTACTTCAAGAATTCAATTTTACAATCCAAATTAGACCAAGAAAGAGTCATGCAAATGTTGCCCACCTTTCTCGTATAAGCTCGGGTAGTCACTTCCCGCATTTTAAAAACTACGTGCAGCATAATATAGCATGGATTTTATTGTTTCAAGGTAAAATTTATAAAGGATTTACAAATAAAGTAGGGGATTTTCAAAGTCAAAGATGCATTATAAGTAAAATAGGTAGCTAAAAAATCTCAAGTATTAAGAGTTTTTATATATAATTTAAGGACTAGAGATTAGGATCTTGAAAATTGTATTTAGTAGGGTTAATTTTATTTAGAGTTGGTTGTACAAAGTAGTTAGATTATAAAGGTGTTACACGATGTTTGCATAGCTAGTTGTTGTGTTGTATTGAATAACAAACCTTAGATGGATGAAAATAGGGGTGATAGAGATGTAGTTGAAGTTGTGTGGATGGACTTTGAGCTTCAAGCTAGGGTTACATGAACTTTCCATTGCGATCTGTGTCTCACTTTTCAAAGCATTACAATTTCTATAAACCATGATTCTATTGTTTTCCTTTCATGCATTGTCAAATTATGTTTTTCATACATTGTAGAAGTTCTTGTACATTCAATTTTTGGATTTTTGTGTATTCCAAGTGGTAAAATTGTCATACTAGTTCACTTGACTAAATTCTATATACAAAAAGGGTGTGACAACGGAAAACAATATTGAGCAAAGTAAACATCTCAACTTTTTATGCAAATTTCCTTTATCTTCTCTCTAATCTTCTTGCTTTTAACTTTTTCTTCAATTCACTTTTTCTCCTTATAAAAAAAATACCTTACAAAAAAATACTCACCTACGTAATATAAGTAAGTATAGGGTTCCATAATATAGGACATTTTTACAAATTATGTAATTATAGGGGTTTATTTATTTGAGCCTTTGAGGTAAATAGCCCCTCCAAAAATACTCCCTTGCCGCACGGGGGGGTATGGAACATACAAAGAGTGATCCACCCGAGCGTATAAGTCCTAAATTAGGAAATGAGACCTTGGATGATAACTTTCCAAATGCAAATTTATTTGATGTTGGCATAATTTCACTTGAATATACAGATTTTATATACTATTTATCAATAGGACAATTTCCTTTTGAGTATACAAACAAACAAAAGAAAAAATTGATGTATAAAGCAAGTCTATATATCCTAATTGAGAAAGTTTTATATAAAAAGGAAAATGATGGACTCTTAAGAATATGTATTAATTCAAGTGAAGCATTGAAGGATGCCATAGTGATATTTGTGAAGGTCACTTTGTTAGACTAGTACTGATTGTTCAAAAAGCCTTGCAGTCTAAATCTTGGTGGCATGCTATGTTTATTGATGCTTTGTCATTTGCAAAGAAGTCTTGTTGAAGGTTAAGCTACAAGTACACGGATCTAAATTGACTTGCCATTTTCTGGAAAACTATCATTTGATGTTTAAGAATGAGGAAATCAAATTGCCAATTCCATCTTGGAGGGCCCTTGAGTGGCATTAGAAGGGATTTGAGGCCTCCAAAGGGCCATTTTGGGGCTATTTCCCGATAATATTCTCGTAACTGCTAGCCGTTGTCAGACCAACATTTATCCAAAATTAAAAAAAATTGGGGTCTTGGAATATGAAAAAAAGCCCAATTTTATTTATTTATTTCAAAAAAAAAAAATTTAATGACGTGGCATCTTCTCGACCTTGTAAGATTCCTGTTCACGCAGCAAAAACTACGTTCCCGCAGTCCGGGAACCCGTAGTCATCCAGTGGCCTCAAAAATCCCCTAATATTGGTTGAAGATTACAGAATGAGCATGAGAGAAGATCAACCTTATGATCAAGTTTATTCTCTCATTTTTGAGGCCAAGCAAGACAAAAAACCGGTGGTAGTTCAAACAAAGAGCCACTTTTGCCCATGTGCTAAAAGACATAAATAAAGACCTATGGCTTTAATTGACTTGGTTGAGTATAATTGGCTAATCATTGAGGGGTGATTTGTCAATCTTGAGGCTTGTACAAAGGCTTACCAATCCTTTCATGAAATGAATATATCCCACATAGATCCAATTTGTTTTAGGATTATTGTATTTTGTAAGTTTTCGGTTGATGTGTGAAGATGGTACAAGTTACACATCAATATCAATCGATTTGACTATAATCATCCCAAATTTCACTTAATATCAAAGATACCAAACTTTGTGATGGCATAGAGTGATGGAAGTAATGGCAATCAGACACTTCTAGGTAGGAGCACATTTGTGCTGGGCAATTGAGTTTCTATATAGTCGGTATGTGGCATGGATTTACTAGTATCAATCGTAGCATGACAACAATGTAGCGATCTACTAAAGAATGATGATGTAAAGAAATTTGTGAACAAGTTTCTCAAGCAACACCAAAAGCAAAAGGATTAATACCAAAATAAAAGATTTAAATGTCATTGATGGGGGCGTCAATGGAATAGGTAGGGGTTATGTGAGCATTCAAAAATTTTGAATTTTGATAAATTGACTTATACAGTGTAAAAAGGAGTTAATTGATAAGTTGAATCCTCATTATAGTTATATAGGCTAATTAATTTATTGAAAGGATTCAAAACATCACAATTAATAAGATATGAAAAGGAATAATTCACCTTGATACCGATTGAGATCAAATTGTTGTCTTATTGCGGAAGATATAGCTAAGAAAATTTTTCAGTTTTCTCTCTTGCTTACTCAGTTAATTTCTTGTTGTCAAGTTGTCTCTAGTTTGTTTTCATGATATTGTGAATTTCTTTCAATATAAAATATAATATTGTCTTTCATTAGTTTGATGTGCATCTTATTCTTTGCATGAATTATTTTGAATCCAAGGATTGGATTAAGTACTTTTATGTGGAATTATTTATGGAGGTAGTTTATCTATGGAATTTGGTGTCTGTTTTTGCAAGTTGTATCAAATGCCAGAAAAATCTATTGTTTCTAAATTGGATTTGAAGTTATCAACCACTTAGAAAATTTAATTGGTGCGATTTATGAGTTGAGATTAATTTTTTATTTAATGTATTGGGTGATTGTATGCACATGTTCAAAAGCATTCGATGAAATTTGAGGGCATTGGAAGATTGTGGGTTCCCGGATTGCGGGAACGCAGTTTTTATCGTGGAAACTAGAATCCTACATAGTCACATCCCTGCCACGTAATTAAATTTTTTTTAATTAAATTTTTTTTTTCATATTTCAAGACACCCCCCCAATTTTTTTTTGGATTAATGTCAGCTTGACAACAACTAATGATATTGGGAGCCATTTCCGGAATAGACCCGAAATGACCCTATAATGCCTTCAAATTTCATCTAATGTTGATAGATCACATCATTTTGGCAGGATCTTTTGATATTGTGGTTAGTTTGTAATTGTAAACAATGTGTGAATTCTAGGTTGTTAATGTGAGACTAAAACATTGATGTTTGGATGTTAGCAATTTGTTTGTGAGTTACTCTTTTGATGTGAGGGCTATGGAAGTTTGATTATCTTGACAATGGAATATGAGGTTACATTGAGGGTTGGCTCATAGGAAGAACTACAACTATATTTCGAAATTGACAAGAGAAGCCGCCAAAGAAAAACAATTGTATATTAGAAAGGTGCAAGCCTAAGCAATGACTATTATTCCAAAATTCCTAAGGAATTTGCATTACACCTCATTTCCTGTATTAACTAGGGACAAATTGCTTTAGGACTTAGACATATTTGTCAATCATTATAATAACTAGTGATTAGGCTACTTAATTAGTAAGTGAGACAAATTGCAAAATATAAAATATAACTAGTAATTAAGGAATTGTGCAAAATTATTATTTATATATGCTAATGATATCTATCTATGCATTATTTAGGTCAAATAGTGCATGTACGAGACAAATTGCCAATTAAACTTGACAAATTGCCAATTAAACTTGACAAATTGCCAATATATCCCCTAGAATACTAGATAGGATTGGGATGTCATTCATCCATCAATAGCATTATGGAATGGATTGATAAATTTGGAAATACCTAGTATGTTGTTACATAAACTAAGCATTGTCCTTTTAACAAGAAGCTAAAAATCATTCTTTTCTACAAAACATGTAACTTTAGGTACAAAAGCGTTAGATAAAATTGATCTTTTCCTATTTAAGTCCTCCCTATATTTGGTGGCTCTAGGTTTTTGAGAGAAAATAAAATCTAAATTATAGGTACCTACATATGTATATATTTTTTTGAATGTTCAAATTTTCAAACTAATTCACTATGATTTTCAAAAAGAATATTTTGTTTCTAAAATATTCAATTAGAATGATAGATCAAGATACTTAAATCAATTGAAGAATCAATTCTCACCCTATTCATTGCTAATATTGGTGTGTATTCTGACGATAGTTGTTGCAAAGTATATAACAAGCAACTTAGAACGAGAGTGGAGTTCAAAGACAAGCGACATTACAAATATGAAATACTCTATACATGAGAGGTAAGAAGGGAAGTAAATACATAAATCATTAATCTTATTGGACTAGAAAGAAAAAAAACCAACACCATTATAAAAACCTGCAATTCAGCAAAAGAAGTAAATAATGATTGTATTTCCTCTATATATTTGAGTTATTTGTAAAATACCCTAAACCGGGGTTTAAACCCATGAGTTTTGTGAAAGCGGTTGAGTTAAAAAAGTCAAAATAAAAGTGAGTATGAAACTTATTTTTCCATCAAAATGGTGCCTCAAAAAGTTTGGCCCCCACTTTTGAAGTCATGTGACATAAGTTTCTTGCAAAAAAGTTTGACGCTTCAACTATAGTTGCCTTCACAACTTCAAAAAAAGTCATGCCCAAAGTGGGAGGGACTTTACAAATAACTCAATTTATTAGAAAAAACTTCAATTTTCTTGCAACTTCTACTTCTATGCTTTTAATTTATGTGCTTTTGCTTCTTCTTAGCTTTTAATGACACCTTGCCTAATAAAACCTATAGTTGCCTTCTAAACAAAATATCTACAATCTAGCCATATCTCAATTCTTATATCTCACTTACAAATAGGAATATAACATTGAAGTAGTAAATAGCTAAAATGAAAAATAAGAAAGCTTGAGCCGCATATAAAATTGCCAGATTTGTGACCTACAAAATACATGAGGGACTCCCTAAAGTTCTTCCATGGTAGTATGGTTATACTTCAAACCTCAACACTACAATTCCTTTTTGTACAACTTATAATTGTGCTTGCTTTGGCTAAGTAGCTTGAATAAAAAATGCACCCCCTACTCTTGGAAAGAATAAGCGACATTAACTCCTCAACTCCCACCTAGACTTGTCAAAGTAAACACCCTACTTCCAACACATTGTAATGACTATTTCTTAGCTTTTGGAGGCAATACTATTGATTAGTATCAATAATGAGAACGGACAATGGTAATAGAGCACTGAATGCTAGCATTAATCATAATAAAGTAGGCAATAATCTTGAATAATCAACAGGTTGCTAACACCAAAACCTAATCCCAATGACAATATGGTGATGCAAGGATGATGGGATGGGTGCCATTCTAGTACTACTACATGGCCTCCTAGTACTATAACAAAAAGTGGTAAAAAAAATAAAATTGAGTGCGGTTCTTTTTGCCATGTTTTTGTGCATGTGGGCGTAGTGGATTTCCACGTTTTTTTGCAATTTTCCACTGCAATTTTTGGAATTTGGGGGCGTGTAATATACCGTTGGAAAGGTCCTTAAAATACTTTTCCAATGGTATATTACACGCCCCAAAATTCCAAAAATTATAGTGGGAAATTGCAAAAACCGTAGAAATCCACTACGCACGCATGCACAAAAACGTGGCAAAAAGAACCGCACTCAATTTTGAGTGCGGTTTTTTTTACCACTTTTTGTTATAGTGTAGCATTCATATGACAACATGTTTGCTTTTTTCACCCCCTTTTTCTTATTGTCAATTTGACAAATAGATTAAGCTAATCTAAAATTGGGCTTAGAGCCCCCCCTAAAAGCCCTACAATATACATAAAACTTTCAACTATCTTTAAATTAGATTCAATATGGACCAAACTAATATTTTGTCATCTATGTTTTAGGTGATTGCAAGAAACACTTAAAGCCTTTTGTCACACCCTAGTTTTTGATTTTTTTTAGCCATAATTTTTGTGTTTTAGCTCCAAATGACTCAAAATTATAGGAAAGCTACTCATAGCTATCCTACTTGATTTAGGGGGGTTTAGCACCATTTATCTCCTAAAAACAAAATTTGACCTAAAATTTGGAGAGGATGGTCTCTTAATAGACTTATAGCTACTGTCCAGAGTAATTCTATAAATACCTATTTTTATGTATTGTAGAAGTCTACAAAGAGAGCTTCATTCTACATTTTTTTCCAAAGCTATAAAACATTATTTTGGTGAGTTTTTTGGTCAAGTCTCATCACCAAAAAGTTTTTTCAGGTGTTATATTTTTATATACTTTTTTCTACAAATAAAAATGTCACAAGTTGTATTGTCTTCACCGAAATTCTATGAGAATTCTAAACGCAATAAATAGTACAAGTGTTTGATTGGAAAAGGTCTACTAATCTTTCTTGTATCTATCCTATTTTATAAGATGTTTCTAAAGGGATGGAAACACTTATCATAGAGGCTATACCAAATAAACTTCAAGTCGTGTCCCTAGTATTAAATGCAAAGCTAAAACTTGAAAGATGTAATATTAGCATTTGTATTCTTAAGCCACAAACTTGTGTGCATATCAAATAGTTAGAAAGAAAGTTCCAACAACTATTTGAAATGTAAAAATTAAGATAAATCAACCTATCAACATCAATCATTCAATTCTAATATCTATTAGACCTTCCTATTTGTACAACAAATATCATCCATTTCTATAAATTATATATTTTTTTTTCTTTGGATAAACAATTGGATACTAATGATATTATGTTCATATCTATTTGTAGATGGTAATAGGCTTATAAAGATGTGCTTCATTAAATGTTTGTTTAGGTGAGCTTAATTGTGTAAAAATGCTTGTTAGAACAACTGGCCACCTCAAATAATAAATGGGGAGCTTTTAGAATGTTAAACTCGTGCTTTCGAAACCTTCATCGAACAAGATTGGGGGTGGGGCACTAATCTTAAAGCTTTTTAAGATGGTTTTTATCCCACCTATTGATAGTTCTATATAATTGTGCAACAAACATGTTTGAGAATTTAATATTAGTTTGAATTTTTATCGGATTAATATGATTCCATTTGTATTAGAGTCCACACAACTAATTCTTTCTTTGAAAAATAAAGGCAAAACACCCATTCCCGCACCTATTTCTTGCAATGGACTGTAGATTCACATAAATGCGTCAATAGACTTCCCTTAATGTGTTCGCCACATGTATGTATGTAGTTAGTTGACACAACTGAAGGACACATAGGAAAATTTGGTGGCTGAGTGCTGATTTTCGCAGGGTTCAGTTTTAGGGGCACCTACAGGACGGTTCCACCAGTCTAGGGAGCCAACACTTTGAAAATTTGTAAAAATTACATACTGTATCCAAAAAATCTATTTTTTTTTAATATTCATGATTTTCACTTGGTAATACTAGGAAAATATCATCTTTAGAAAACATTGCCTCCAATTATGTTGAATTCCTTATTTGGACGGTTTTGGGTGTTTCCACTGTACAGCAACAATAAGTGCATTGCACAAGTTGTTAACCCCTAAGCGCCGCCGGCGCCAATTTTTGGCGTTCGGCAGGCTTCACAGGGGCCCAAAGAGGACATGAACAGTAGTTTTTTTCCTTCATTTTATTTTAGTGACCTTTCATGTTGAGTTGTAAAGAGTCTCCAATTGAGTTTTTAGTCTAACTAATGTTTGTTTTTATGTAGTTGAGAAGTAATTAGAGAAAACGGATGACAAAATTTGCCATTTTAGTGTATTTTGAGAAATTGACAAAATCTGAAATTTCTCCTTGAAAATGACATTTTCTGAGTTAGAGCCCAACTAATGAAATGAAGGTCCTCTCCTCCAGTTTCTACTCCAATTGAAATTTTGTAAAAATTTGTAAAAATGATTATTTTATTGCAGTTTGCACTTTGGCTATATTTTTAATGTCCATTACTTTCTAATTATAGATGTACACGGGTAAATTAGTTTACACCATGATGATTTTCACTGTAATGTTCGCACATGGTGAAATTTTCAGATTTTTTGAGGTTATTTTCTATTTGATATGATTTTTCCTTCATTTTTCCTTCATAAATTTTCAGAAAATACAATTTTCCTCAAAAAAATCTGAAATTCCTGTGAAGTACAGAGGACATGCAGTTTCATCTCTGAAAAATAAAAATAAAAATTTTCATATGCATCTGATTACAAAATGGCAACAAACTGAGTGGCAGAGAGTGCGGCCTGAAACCAGTGGTCATAGGCCCGGCGTTTCAGGGTTAACCCTTAAACGTCGGGCGGGTCACCGTGGGGAAATGCGGGCTGCCAACAGTACGACTTCAATGCAGACCGGAATAGACTTCACTGTTTCAGCGCTGGCTACAGTGCCAGACCTCGGGTAGTCCGGCCACCAAAAAGATTGTGAACAGTGCGGTTGGTGTCGTCGTCGCCTTCGAATTAGCTTCTCACACGTTTCGGTAAACAGGAACAGGAACTCCCTCATCTGTGGAATTCATGGAATCACGGCCAACTAGAGTTGCGGTTTAATCTGTCACCTTGTGTATCGGGCAGTTCCCTTTCCTGCAAAAGTGAACAGTGCATGTGCCCGCTACAGCGTTCCGTGAAGCTGAGCACACAATAAAAAATTCACAGCTTACAGCTGCAAAAGTGAACAGTGCATGCTGCCCTCCAAAAAATTGGAAGGGGGCAGCATGTGACCTAACACCGTGTATGACAATTTCACAATAATCTTCTCACATTTTAGTGTGCTTATAAATATTAATGCATTGTGTGAGGCAATGTTGTGCCTTCTGTATAGCTGAAGAAGTTCACGCTCACTTTTCCAAAAAAAACAGATGAAAAACGACCTTCATACGCTCAGGAATCCACTGGTTTGTCATTCATCGGACTCAAAACGTCCGCATCGACGTTTAAGGGTTAAACATAATAAATTAAAGAAGGGGAGCAACCCAAAAATGAGGGACGCAGCAGATCAAAATGATTTTGGATTGAGTTCAAAATGCAGGACTCACAGACCCTAAACCCTCAATTCATCGTCTTGGATGATATTCGTGGATGAGATTCAGTCCTCCTACCTCGACGATGCTGCTCGTCTCCCCCACCCTGCACCTGGAAGCTGGAGACTTCGTGTTTGTTTGGTGAAGTGCGGCTTCTGTTGTTTCTGTGATTGTGTGCTCACTTAGAAGATCTTTCATACTCCGGGATTTTGTCCATCAGTTCCTGAATTTCACAAGGCGCAATGTCGCAGATTAGAATTCAGTCCAGTGATTAGGGCTTCTCTATTTTGAGGACCGTTGCGAATTTTGCACTCTACAGTGACTGCGCAAAGCATGGTGTAGGTGCAGATGGCTAGTAGTGGTAGTACCATTCGAAGTCGCGCTTCAGATTTCCAGATATTAGGGATACCCTAGTAGTGAATCTTGCTCCAATTTCTCGCTCCAATGTCGATCGATTAAGCTGCCTGCTACTTTCTTGATTAGACGGCTGCCAATTTGAAGCGATGGGTGGGGTTGTGTCATCCGAATCGGAGAGCAGATATGTCGATGAGCTTCACCAAGAGCCCGAGGCTGCCCCTTGTCACCCCTCTTCTTCCCCTCTCTCGCCTCAGCTGTCTCTCACGCGCGGCACTTAAAATTCTCTGGTTTGTTCCTTTGCCTTTGAGATTCGGTTCTGGAAAATATTCGGGTTACGTTAGCTGAAAGTATGGATATGTAATGAAGGACTTCAGATATTTTTGTAGGGTTTAGGGTGACGTTTGAGGATATAGTAGATTGGGTCTAAATAGGGTATTTGCTTTGTGCAGTGCGAGTGTCGTTAGGGTTTTCATTTACAGAGTGAGGGTTTCGAAGTTTCACAGAGTTACATGGTTTTCTTCTCTGCTTACGGTACTTCTATTTCTTCATTGATCCTATTTCCAATGGTCGTGAAGTTTTTGAGTATTCGGTGTTTAGTTTGAAATCGGGTTTGGGAGGAGAGTAAGAGTTTTGAGCATGGAGTTCAAGTTTGGGGTTTGTAGGCTCGTGATAGGGATATGTTAATTTTGGGGTTTTCTTTTGTTGAAAGTTTGGATGTGCAATCAATTAATTATCTCAGATTTTTGAAGGGTTTGTTGTGGTGTTTGAGGATGTAGTCATGAAGGGTAATTATTGTTTATGCAGGGTTTTTTTATCGCAGTTTTAGGGTTTTCAACAAGGTTTTGAAGTTTTATGTGTTTTAGTTTCTGATTTGCTTTTCTGAGTACGCTCCATTGAATTTATCATTACAAGTCGCGAAATCCGTTCCAAAGTATTACTCAGTTTTATGGGGTGGGCTGTTGGAATCGGTTGTCGATGAAGAGGTCTGTGTACAGAATTTTGAAATCTCATGTTAGGATTCCAGGTATAGGTTTTGATTTTTCTTTTTTCTTTTCTACGGTTGCATCCTATCATTCAACTCTTGTGATTTGGTCATTCCCTTTTACTAGAAGTTTTTTGGAGAGCTTTGATTGGGATTTGCAGGTCCTGATATTTGTTTCTATCACTCTGTTCTGAAAATTAGGGTTTTCAGTTGCATGAAATTAGGGTTTTCAGTTCTTCGACTTGTGCACGAGGTTGGCTCACTTGTACTTAACGGTTGAATTACATTTCTCAGGATTTAGACTGTAGCTGAGGGTGTCGGAAGTGCGCACCTAAGGACCGTGACTCTTTCTCGTGAGTCGAAGAATGGCGGTAGCGGTGCCTGGGCAGCTGAACTTAGACGAGACTCCGACTTGGGGGTCCCGGAGCGTTGACGTCTATGAGAAGATTGAGCAGATTGGAGAGGGGACTTATGGGCAAGTTTACATGGCACGGGAGATAGCAACAGGCGAAGTTGTGGCCCTGAAGAAAGTTCGCATGGACAATGAAAAAGAAGGGGTATGTTGGAGTTTATTCACGTAGGCTGTGCAAGGAGCAAGTTCAGAGTGTATTCTAGATTCCTTTGCTCTTGAGATATTGAACTTTTTTATTTGCTTGAGAGACCCTAGCATTCAGTGGCTCTGATCAAGGGCTGGAAGGATTGCTTACGGAGTTATTTTTGTGTTCAAACGCAGTTTCCCATTACAGCTATTCGTGAGATCAAGATTCTGAAGAAGTTGCAGCATGCCAACGTCATCAAGTTGAAGGAAATTGTAACCTCCAAAGGTACAGCCTTGAAATCATCTTTTGTCTGGATATAGATGTTGATAGTAATCATCCTCTATACTGAGTGCATCGTATTGATTACCTGCTTTGCACGTGAACGATGTATTATAACCCATTACAGTGATTTCGTTTTGTGAGGTTATTTCCGGTGAGTTCAGCTTATGAAATGTGCTCTTCCTGAAGAAATTGTTTTCAATGTGAACAGGACCCGAAAAAGAGGACAACATTAAGCCCGGTGATGCGAATAAGTTCAAAGGTTCGATTTACATGGTGTTCGAGTATATGGACCATGATTTGACAGGCCTTTCGGACCGACCTGGCATGCGCTTCTCTATTGCTCAAATCAAGGTATTGGTGTCAATTCGAAAAGTGTGAATAGAAATTTAAATCTTGGCATTTGCTTTATTCTTCGTCCTTCACATTTTTGTACTACTCAACTCTAACGCGGTTCCTCTGTAATGCAGTGTTACATGAAGCAACTTCTCACGGGCCTACATTACTGCCATGTTAATCAAGTCCTGCACAGGGATATAAAGGGTATGGTTCCATTTCGGTTTGCCTTTCCATTTGAACCAGTGCTCAGCTTATTTGGAGTGATCTGTTCATATTAAATGACTACTGGCTGGAATCAACTACTGTAACCTGAGACCTGAGAAACTTCTTGGGTGACTTGTTCAGGTTCAAATCTTCTTATCGACAACAATGGCATTTTGAAGCTTGCCGATTTCGGACTTGCGAGGTCTTTCTCCAACGACCAAAATGGTCAACCACTGACGAATCGGGTGATCACTCTTTGGTACAGGTAGGGCTTTGGTGTCCTATTCCTGCAAGTGATGTTGTGAATCACCCCAGGTTATGGATATCTTGAGTGCAGAGATTTTGTTTCTTGACGGAGCATAGCAATGGTTGCTCTTACCACGTGCAGTGGACTGCTACTAGTAAGTCACTTGACTTTCTAGTACTTCTACCCGTTTCAGGCCCCCCGAGCTGTTGATGGGCTCCACAAAGTACACTCCAGCCGTGGACATGTGGTCAGTGGGATGCATTTTTGCTGAGCTTCTTAACGGAAAGCCCATCCTTCCCGGAAGGAACGAGGTGTGGATAAGGAGCCTTCTCGTTGTTTTGCTTCAATTACGCAGAACTTCGATATGCCTAATTGGATCCATGTTATAATTTGGACCTACGGGTTACTACAACTTGAAATATCGGGGCTTTATATTATCATCTTTGAATACTATATTATGGTAAACGTGCTTAGTAGGGATCACACTCAGTAAGAATTGGTAAGGTAATTTTGTTGTGCTATATGGATTGGCAGCATTTAATTGTTCGTCTGACTAGATCTTAATTCCCCCAGTTAAGTGATGCTTTAGTTGGCCATATAACGTGAGCTGTATAACGTATAACGCTCTTCTTTTTCTGTATTTGTGAGACTTTATCAATTTATCTACAAGTTATGCTTGATTAGTATTGGTAGAAGCCCGTTGTGATGACCTCCTTCCAGGAGACTCATCCTTTCATCTGCTTATTTGTTTCATCGTGCGGATAATAGACTGAAATTCGTTTCTCCAGTTTTTTGGATGCTTCTTGATTATTAGGCTTGGTTTCTTCTCTGTGTTTTTCCTGCAGAGTGAGCAATTTCACAAGATCTGTGAACTATGCGGATCTCCGGATGAGACCAATTGGCCGCGAGTGAGTCAGTTGCCTTACTACAATCAATTCAAGCCTGAGAGGCCAGTGAAGCGTCGTGTGAAGGATGTGTTCAAACAGTGAGTACCGCTTCCGCCCTCCCTTCACTGCACTGACTTGTAGAAACTACATCCTTTAACAGCAGCGAAATTTCCTTTTTCTGAACTTAGTATATTCTTGGTCGCTTTGTCATGTGAAGTCGGTCTGTTTTGTGGAATAGCTCTGGCCTTCTGCTGACCTTTTTCTTCATCTGCGATACAGTTTTGATCGACATGCCCTTGACCTCCTAGAGCGCATGTTGACACTGGATCCTGAACATGTACGTATAATCATGTGACTCGACTTGAGACACTTTTGATACTTGCGTCATATCGGCTATCATATTGCAATCATCCTTTGTGTTGACAATTTTTATTTTGCATTCTGTCCTCGTAAAGGCCATCTTGAACTGATTTGAGCCGTCATGAGGGTCCCAATGCACATTCAAGTTATTATGAGGATCACTTGTTGTGACTCTTGGCTTTGTTTGTTCTTGTGAGCTCACGTTTGATTTGGCTCGTGACTTTGATTGTGCAGCGGATTTCTGCTAAAGATGCATTGGATGCCGAGTATTTCTGGACTGAACCTATGCCGTGTCAACCAAGCAGGTGAGTGTAATTATAGGTACTTGCATGTATGATGATTTTGTGTTGTCATATAAACTAGGTGTCGGCAGATCTGTTTTGCTACGAGCTATGCCAGAAAGTCTCTCCAATGAAAAGGTTTTAGTAGTCAAGTTTGGTCGTATTTGGAAGTTTGTAATGCAATGTTTAGCACTAATGGAGTTAAATGGAGTTAATTGTAGTCAGCATTGCCAAGTCGGACTGGGCTACCTGGATCTCTTGATTGATATTTGTTTCGGCCAGCATGCGTCATTTTGCTAACACCTAATTCTGACATCGGGTTTCTCGATGGTTAATGTCTGATTTGATTTTTGAACTTTCTGGATGTTATGTTTATTGATTGAACCATTCTTTATGATCATAGTTTGCCGAAGTACGAAGCTTCTCACGAGTATCAAACCAAGAAGAAAAGGCAGCAACAGCGGCAACAACAAGAGGAGCAGGCAAAACGCATGAAGGTCATCCATCACCCAGCTCCTCACACACGCTTGCCTCCGATTCAGCAACAACCTCTGCGACCTGGTCCTCATCAGCCTGGTCACAACTTGGGGCCTCCATTGCATGCAAATGGCCTGTCCAATCAGCAACATAATAACTACAATAACAGGTATTGCATCCTGATCATCAAAACTTTTGACTTCCATCCAATTCTTCTTGAGTTGAAGGAACGCAAGTCTAAATAGACCTCTCGCTCATCCTGTCTTCTAATAAGCTCGAGCCTTCAGCCTGGATCTCTACTATCTCGATTCTGACCAATTGTTTATCTGACCACAGGGGTCAAGGAGGTAACCATCAAGGCCGAGCTCCTGGAGGGGGACGGCCCCCTCATGGAGGGCCAAGTCAAAATGGCGGGTACGGAGGGCCTAATCGTGGTGTACCAGGTGGAGCCTATGGAGGGCCTGCGCAGCAGCAGGGTGCATACACAGCTCCCAACATGGGGCATCAAGGTGGGAGGGGTGGTGCCTATGGGGGCCCTGCTGGAGGGGCGTACCCTGCTGGTCCTTATGGTGGTGGGAGAGGTCCTCCAGTTGGTGGTCGTGGTCAGCAATTTGGGTAAGTTCGTCTCGAAAGGTCCCTGTATTATATTCACACAGTTACGAACGATAAATGAATGTTAATCTAATTGGATATCAGACGAATACTAAAATATTTTAAAATTTATGTCAGGATAATGCTGATCTATTGATAACTATGTTGATATCTATATTAATACCAAAGTAGAATCAAGTTACTGTTAGTGACACTAACATTAGCTTCAACATTAGTTCCACATGAGGATTGTGAATATAATGCATGTTAATTTACCTGTAGAACTTCAACATTCTAGGGGATGAGGGTCTTTTGGTCTTTTGTGATTCTCTGTCGGTGTACATGAAGTTCCTGTGGTTCATGACTGGAATATATTTATACTTGTGCTTTGCTGATGTATTTATCTGTGGGGTCTTGAACAGTGGCATGGCTGGTGTACCTCCGCCTCCTGCTTATGGTGCTCAGCATTACATGCAGCAGGTAATTCTTTCAAGCACTCTGAATGTGGATGTTGCATTGGCAAGCTGCTGATGGGAGTTACTTTTAGTGAATTCCTTAAAGTCTTGCGGATTATCGTAGATAGTTTTCGCTGTTGGGAAAGCTGACCGGTCTGGGGCCAGTTGTCAACTCATCATTATTCTCATCTCTTTGTTTTCGATTGCAGACAACAGCACAGTATGTAGATATTGATGGAGCTTATGCACGAGCATCGCACTCTGGCTTTCAGCCTCCATCTCCGCCACATCGACCAGACTATCGGCAGCAACAGCGTTAGTTTTTGCGTTGCATTTTAGAGTGTACTCATCTTTGCATAACATTCTATACCAGTGAAGCACCCAAGAAGGGTCCTGGCACTGCCAAGCACTGTTGAAGCACCAAGAGTGTTGGCTCGAAGGAAGAATCATCCTTGCTTTTCATAGCACGGTACTGTAAGGGTAGTCACGGCTCTTCCTCCGGGACGAACTTCGCCACCGTTTTTCGTCGTGGCAGCTTAGGGTTGTCTCTTGTGAGACGGCATGCGACGGAATATTCTTCGATGGCAAAGACTTTGCCGTGTTGCTTATTCTATTCCGGAGGTGGATAAGCGGTGTGAAGAACCGTTATCGAGCGAAGTTGTTACCGGAAGTTGTTACCGGAAGCTGCCGATCGTGCCTTCGGAGTTGCCGATCTTGCACGATTCTACACACTGCACTCAAAAGTGGTGTCACAGCTCCTTCATTCATGCTAATCGACTCCTTATTGGACCCTGGTTTCCCTCATTCTTCTGTGAAATCTGGGTGCTCGAAGGAGCCGTGACTACCCCTACTGGCGCCACCTCATGCTTTTGAAGGCTCATTCTTCCGAGGCTGCTGGCTGGCAAAGAATGTTATGTGATATGTTCCCAGACAAGGTATTCCAGCTAGGAAGAAGAAAATGAAAAAAGAGACCTAAGAAACGTTTTGCAAAGGATTACGCTTTGTACAGTGACTCGCAGTTACGTAATGAGTAGGTGAGTTCGAGTTTAGTATTAGATGCACCGACGAATTGCAGTTACGTACTGCAGTCACCTCAATTATTGTTCTCTCCTTGTTGGGACCGCATTATTGATGAGTTTTGCCGCTTTGAGTGAAAGACTGCTGAACAATGTAACCTTACCTTCGTATGAATAAGCTTTGAAATTGTATTTCTTGAATTATTTCTATTTTTTTTAATATTAAAATATCATTTATATTTTTAAAACTTATTTTATATGAATTTATACACAAAGTGTTTTGCAATGACTTACTTCTAGTCCCCAAAACATGGCCCAACTTAATTGAACTACCCCAACACACTCTTTGTTCAGGGTGGGCGAAATTAATTTTCAAAGGATTTCTATGCCAAGATAGTCCTACAAGCTGAAACTGAATTTTGCAGAGGAATGTCAGCCTACTCTAGGTCTAGTGATAGAGTTTCAGAACACCACGAATGAAACCCTAACGAAATTATCGCCATCGCAATCTCAGAATTTGCAGCCGTTGGATTCGAGGATCCAACGGTACTCTTGTCGTCCCTCGGTTCCCCGAAACCTATATTTTCGCCCCCACAGCGCAGCGCAGGAGTATGGTGTCTCCTCCTTCCGCTGGATGCACTTGTCACCGTTCTTTATGTTGTTAGAGAATTTTTATGTTTTTTCAGATTGTCGATATCCTCGGAGATCGGTCGTGCTGTGATGATTATGCTTGTTTTTCTGACACCTCTTGTATGAGAGCATTCACAGTGCTCGTTGAACGGAGAAGCGTAGATTCTGAGCACTACTTACAGTAAGTTTAGGGGTAGTTTTAGGGTTTTCGTCTGGTGAAAACTTTGGCTTCTTCCACATATCTGCCCATGTTACTCAGTCGGACCAGATTGTTTGTTAATACTTCATCTAATTTGGTCTTCGGTTGTGGGTTACCTTCCAAGCGGAGTCTTATTTGCCCCTGTGCGATTCTTATCATGCTTCGTATAGTATACTCCACTTGGAATATGTATTCCAACTCACTCACCTGCACTGATTTCTGATGTAAGCGGGCCTTAGGATTTTGGAAACATTTCTCTGATGTTTTTAAGCCGATAGGCTTAAGGTTGTGTTGTGATGATTATATTGTTTTCCGACACCCCTTATATGAGGGCATTCACAGTGGCCGTAATGTAGAATCTAACTGTCTTCTTATCGTCCTTCGGCTCCTTGAAACCTATATTTATGCCTCGTAGCGCCCGTTCAGGTTAGTGTTTCGCCTTCCGCTGTCTGCATGAGTCGCCGTGCTCTGTTTGTTCGAGAATGTGTTTGGTTTTTCAGATTGCCGCTGTTCTAGGAGATCGGTTGTGCTATGATGATTATGCATGTTTTTCTGACACCTCTTGTATGAGAGCACTCACAGTGCTCGTTGAACGGAGATGCGTTGATTCTGAGCACTACTTAGCAGTTTGTTTTTAGGGATTGTCGTAGGGTTGTTGTCCGGTGAAAAGCTTTGGCTTGTTCCACGTATCTGTACATGTCGCTCAGTCTGACCAGATTGTTTTTTAAGTGTCTAGCTACTTGGTTTTCGTCTATGTCCTCTCCAACTGGAGGCATATTTGCCCCTGTGCGACTCTTTTCCTGCTTCGTATAGATTATGCGCTTGCAATAAACAATCCCACTCACTCACCTGTACTGATTTCTGATGAAAAGCGACCTTATGATTTTGGAAACAGTTTTCGGAGGTGTAAGGTTGTGTAATGTTTATGCTATTTTCTGATACACTCACAGTGCCCGATGCTCAGAGATGCGTTGATTCTGAGCACAACCCTGAAACCTAAACCGAATGTACTGTTTGCTTTGTGTAATGCACCCTAGAGAAAGCAGCAAATTTATTGTAAGTAACTTAAGGAAGGTTAAGTCTGCGCCGTAGCAGTGTTCTCTGTCGCGAACTAACTGTATACATTCGGATGCGTCTGAAGTCATTAAGTTCGCAAGTTTGTTTTAATGTCGTTTCTACATTTACACTTTCTTTTGGTTTGTATTCTTGAAAGTCCCAATTCAGTTGTGCAAGACAGGGCTGTCATGCTTAGTTTGGCCATGAAAATCAACCTTACGAGTCGAGAAGATGAAGCCAATGAACACTGTAATCTGGCCCTTGATCCGTACCAAATTGCAAATGCAAATAGATACCGAGTAACTAAGTTCTCTCAGATCTGAAATAGCGTTAAATTAATCCTTATGCAATTCTAAATCCACTCAAAACGATGCTTGACCTCACACTGTCGTTGCTAAAATTGGCAGAGCGGAGATCTAAACCCCGAAGTGACATTCAGTTTCCTTACGGATGTGAAAGCATCCCCTCCAGTCGTATGTAGCGATCTCTCCAACGGTATGGTAGGTGCACCATCTTCTACCCTTCTGTAGGAGCGCCTTATAATGGCTGGTTGGTTTTCGAACCTTGGCATTTTTCGAATGTATCTAGTTTTGGAATGTGGGCCCAATTTGAACAAAAAAAAGTCGTAGCAGCTCTGTGAAGTTGCTGAAACTGCAATTCAGTTCCATTTTGTGAACAAGTTATGGTGGTAATTGAAAGATATTGTAAAAAATAAATTTCTAATAGGTGTTTTGTGCTTAGAAGGACATTTGTATATAATGTCAAGACTCCTTTTCAGGCCACACAAAGCGATCCATTTTTGCTTGTGTGCCAAACTTTATGAGCACTTTTAGAAAGTTTTTTAGGCAATGCTTTCATGCATTCTAGGATGTTCTTTGTTTCATCACTGCCATTGGCATGTTCATTATAACTTCTACCTATGAACAATAATAGGTATCTATTGTGTTCTTCCTTCAAAAATTTGTAATTAATGTTTCTTGGCTCAAAAAATTCTCATGGAGGTTGCAAATGCTACATCATTGATTTGTCTTTGCATTTCAATTTCAAAAGTATTCATCCAGTGCCTTCATTTCTTCATAGAGGTCTTTTTCTTCTTACATGGTTGTTTTTTGGACCTCCTACCATACTTCATGTTTGGCATGCTTTTTTAGCAGTCAATAGTTCCACACCAACATCCTACCATGCTATGAAATTTGGTGTGAGTCACGCAAAATATACAATTAAATGCCAAAGGAGGGGCTTTGAGGAGGGCAATTGTATACTTGATGTTAAATGCTATCGTAGACAACGTAGACTATTTCCTCAATGAATGCTTACATAGAAGCAATGGAGGGTTGTAGAGCGCGTGTGAAGAAAGGAAAGAATAGTGAATAGGGTGTTTATAGAGTGACCCAATCAACCTTATTTCTCTTTAATATTTTGGTCATTTTCTTTAAGTTTGCAAAAGCATTTGATATAAAAATATTCAAATAGAATACAATTTACAATTTAAATACTAAGTTGAAGGCAATTTTTTTATACATTATCATACTTGGATGGAAAGTTTAGCATAAATTTATTATAAAAAAAGGGCTGAATTTTTTTGGCTAATTCTAGGACTATATAGCCAAATTTGCAAGTAAATGAAAATATAATGCACTGAAAATTCCTAAAAATTCAATTACAATCCATTGAGCTAAAGACAAATCTACAATTTGACCATCTACTATTAAAAGATTTTTTGATGGTGAATTGAAGGAATTACTTCATTAAAAATAAATAGTAGAAAAAACTTTTTTAAATGATTTTCATTGCATGTCATAAATCCTTAGAAGATATGGACAACTTTAAGATGAGAGATTGACTACTCACTGTTAAAAACATAGGAATTGTGGTAAAAGTAGAATTTTAGACCTCATTGTAATATAGTAGAATATGTATATTTACATATATATTTTTGAACTTTGAACTAAAAAAAGTTGATGAATCAACCTAAGTTTTATCTCTAAAAATTTGTTTAAGAATTTGAAACTCTAACTACAAGTTATCGGCAATTTTGAGAGAGGAGTTTGAAGGGACAATTTTTTGACATTTTCAAAGACACATTCTGATTTTTGTCCATAACTTTTAGTTGAAGTTTCAAAACCTCAAACAGATTTTTGGAGATAAAACTTAGCTTAATTCACCAACTTTTTTCAGTTCAAAAAAAAATAAAAAATTATTCTACTATGTTGAAATGAGGTCTGAAATTTTACTTTGAACACAATTCTTGCTTTTTATTAAACTATGAGTGGTTGAGCTTCTCCTAATACTACTTTATATATCCCACATAGATTGTTTTACATCCTACCACCCACTTATATGAATAGCTTGTCTTCTCCATCATATCCATTCCATAGTAGAGGTCTAACCATTGATGTGACACTATTGATGGACATTTATTCCTCTTAAAGTTTAAGTTAGATGTATCTTTGGGTTCCCTAATTAAGAACGGATAGGTGCATTTATAGGGCAATTAAAATCTACTTCTACGAAATAATGGATGGATGAAAAGTTGTTATTCTACTTTCCTAAATGATTCATTTCCAATACTCTTTGTTTTTCATTTAGTTATACAACCTAAAATGCTAAAATTGAATCAATAATTCAAGGATTTCATTTGGTTGATTTTTTAATAGCCGCCAATCTCCCCATACATTGGGAAAGAAATTTTGCAAGGTGGAGGAGAAGAATTTTTTATTTTTTTCATGTTTTGTAGGACCTAAAGCTAGGTACCAGATATGTGGGAGGCACCCTCTCATCATTGTACAAAGATAAAAACAGAGGTTTTATATTTCTCTAACTTGTTAATTTTAATACTTTTAATAACAACAATCTCAAATATTTTCAATAATACATTAAACTACTAAAAATTGTACAATCTATATTAGTTCAATGTTAGTCCATTAATTCTAAACTACAAGAATATGAACAATGGTCTCAATTAATTATTTCAAAGCACATCATACATATACTTCAAGGCCAATAAGGAGATGCTTTGGAACCAATTGTCTACAATGCACTCCTTCATCTCTTGAAGGCAAGAGACATACTTTAAAAAAAGGCTCAAAGCTTTTTTCCATGTATACCCTTCAAGGATTTGGGGATGCTTTGGAACCAATTGTTCAACAATGCACACATCCATATACTCTTGAAGGGAGTGAAATAATAAAAGACTTTAAATGTAAGAATACAGGATTAAATAAGATTTCATTCAAACATAAATTTAGATATTCTAAAAATATTGAAAAGTTCATGTCTATGCCATACACATTTATAATTTAAAAGATAAATTTTTTATTTTTAATACATTAGTAAGTGGTCCCAAAATTAGTTAAACAAAAGCAATACATTTCACTCTTTGTTGTGTTTTTTCTAAGTTATTGATAATGTAAAAGATAAAGCTTTTATTTATAATACATTAGTGATACATTAAAGTGGTCTCAAAATTAATTAAATTAAAGCAAGCTTACTTCACTCTTCATTGTGTTTTTCTTAAATGATTGATAATGTAAAACATTCAATTTTTATTTTTAATAACAAAAACTCAACTCTAAAATTTGTAGCTCCAATAACAAGCCACATAATCTTTGCCAACGTTCACAATGTCTCTCTTAAGGGACATTGTTCACAATTCAACAAAAAAGTTGACTTCACCATCCATCAAGTGAGGCTATAATAGGAACACTGGTGGTATTCCATGTGACATGGCTCCTTAGTGGTAGTAGAAAAAGTATTATCAATCCAATTTTAATGAATTGTTGTTGGGATTCAATATGTAGTTATGGCAATGCCACATCTAAAAGGACTCCATAACCCTTGCCAATTCTTGATACAATGATCATTTGGCATGCCACTGGTAGCGATGCTCTAAAGCCCCTCCTTTACTAAACAAAAGTATATATGACGTGATGAATGCTACAATTCGTGTTGTAACATGATGTTGGTGTGGACCCATTTTTTGCTAAATAAGCATGGCAAGTACTATTTGTTGTTGCCAAGACTTGTATAATGAACTGGTGGCAATGCTCTAAGAAAAACAAAACTCAGGCACACATGGCAAGCCAAAGTGTTTTTTTTTAAATTTGTTTGGACCTCTAAAATGACTTGGAGGTAGATGGAGCAACGGGGTCAATCCTCGTGGATCCACATTGGTTATGTCATGTATTTAGAGCATCCCTATGCCACACCCCCTATATAGGGGCGCCAAGTGCCATTTGGGGGGAATGTAGCGTGGAGTGTGAACTTGGCAAGGTCCTATATTGGTGAAGTGCTCCATGCATGAATTCCAATTGCACCCACCAAGCACATCCTCCAAGAATCTTTTCAATATATACTCAAGTGTCAAGCAAGGTAGATAGATGCAATAGGATTTGGGTTGTATGGGATAGGTAGGTCAAGCTACAAGATGAAGCTATGGCTACTTTGATTGGGACAACAAGGTTTTTCCAATATACACAATTTGCTAGTACCGTTCTTATTCTTTGGTGTAGCCGGGCAATTTTTTTGGCTTAGCGAGCCTAGCATGGGGTAATGCCACAGCCTTGACATGCCACAGTGAAGTGTTTGGGGCTTTTAGAGAGTAGGCATGGGGATGCTCTTATAGCCCATCATTCCCTGGCTGGCCTTAAAGTACACATGGCCTAAGCCAATTTCTATTCTAAGTATTATTCCAAATTTTCAGTTCCCCCCTTCAAGTTGTTTTATCCTCTAATAATAAACAATTGCATCCTAAGCTTCCAAGTAGGCTTGTTGTTCCTCAAAAGGAATCACAACCCCCAAAACAGCTTCCTTTTAAGTTAGTAAAAATAGTGACTTTCTCCTTTGGTCTTTCCTTAAAAGATCTTTGTTTATAGCCCGTTGCTCCCCACAGTGACCTACTTGTCATTTAGAGGTTAAGAGAATTTCTTTTCGCTCCATGGGGCCAAATTATACCAATTCAAAATAAATGTCTGTTTTTTGCCAAATAATAGTAATCTTTTTTTGCTAGAAATTTTCTAGCTTTCTTTAAAATATGGATGAAGTCTCCATACTTCGATGAAAAAGTATATGAATATGATGAAAAAGTGTTTTTAAGTCCAAAAAATAGATGAATGTAGAATCACCATATTTGAAGTGATCGCCATCATGGCAATTCTCAAAAAATTGAAAAAAAGGGCTGCTCTTAACATTCTTAAAATCTCTCGCATTCTTCTCAATCCCAGCGCCAGATCTCTCCAGATTTTGCTTGCCGAAACCGATTTCATTCCGAGAGGTCAGCACTCACTCGCATTGCAAATGGGATTCATGAAATGCCAGCTCTATTCCCAACTCACGCACATCTCATTTCTCGCAATGAAACCCACGATTTCAAGGACATCTAGCGCAATGCATCTGTTGTGAATGGGCGCAATTCCCGATGCAAACGAGTGCGGGGGAGGACCTTCTAGTCTAGTTTGATTCTTGTGAATGAGGGCGTCTGCAAGCTCTCGCAACTGATGCATTCTCAAGGGGAGAGGACCCTGGCCATGGGGACTCCCAAGAGGGACGGGCCGGATTGGGTCGTGCTGGCTGGTGGTGCCATTGTGATGGCGGTGGGAATTGTGATCGGGCGCAAACAGATTCAGTGCCAGGGGGAGCAGGGGAAGAGACGGGGAATTAGGAAGGGAGCATTTTCGCCTGTCAGTGGTATGGTTTTGAAAAAATTATTTTTTAGTTGCTGATTGAATGGCTCTTGCATCTAAATTCATTGCGTGCTACAGTATGGGATACGGTGTTGGCGATTAGTATTCAATTGAATGGTTTCTCCTCCAATGCTGTGGTTTTGGGTGTTTGTTGCAGATTCGAAATTTTCTTCCAGTGAAGGCCTGTCTAGTTCTTATGGCACAAGTTATGATTCCGAATCTCCTCGAATGAAGGAGCTATTCGACGACAATTTGTCACCTGGTACCTTGTTACTTGAATTGGATGTAGGGTTTAGGGTTTTTGTTCCTTCCTGTTTAATGCGAATGAGAACCAGGGTTTTCTTGTTAGATAGGATTAGCCTACTTCATGTTGTGTTAGTTCTGTGATATCTGATGTCTTATTAGATAGGCGAGGCGTCGAATTTGTGAGCGGACTATTGTCAAATACTTTGTATATATGAACTGTAAGAATCTGCATGTGCGGTGAACATACTAGTTGCAATATGGCCGAAGTTATGCTCACCTGTCCTACAGCATATAAATACAACCCAGTTGTATTGCGTTTGATGATACCCGTTTTCCAATGTCAGGGATTCAACTCCTTATTCCTTGTCATAATTTCCTTTCAGTGTTTAAGCATATTGTCTTTGCAACTGCGTGCAGGATTTGAAAGCTGTAATGCTTGAAGCTAGGATGTTAGGTGAAAAGGTGAAGCGCCTGCAACGTGAGAAGCAGCAAATGGAGTCCCAGGTTCAAACTTTCTCGCGAGAATGTGAATTGCTTTTCAGGAATGCTTCGGCATTGGAGGCTGAGAGGGTACAATTAAAGAGACTGCTTAATGAAAAGAGTCATTTACTGGAAGCTAAGGAAGCAGAGTGCACGAACCTCTCCACCGCTCTTGCGAACCTCCAGGACGATCTTGAGGTATGTCAGGTTGCTTGCTCTATCTTGATATGCTGTTGTCTGACTAAACAATCTTTGATGTTTGCAACCCGAGACTCCGCTTCCGCCTACTCACTTGAGAATCCTTTCAAGATACTGTTGCCAGTGCTCGTTTCCTCCTATTGATATTATCCTTTCCTTCCAACTCTTAGACCAGAGACAGTGACAGTGACTGGGCAAGAAGCAGCAAAGGCAGCGGGCTCTCAGACGCTCTCAGTGAAAACTCCAGGGGTGCCTGGAGTGATGGCTGCTACGAACCTATCAGCTGCAATACTCCTGATGACTATGACTCAACGCCTGCAAATATTGTAGACGGCGACAACCGCTGTGCTGGGTATGTAATTCTCCGTTCTAGCATGTCATATCATGATGATGTTTTGCTTCCAATTCTGGAAGAAGTGCTGTTTCTTGATGTATTTGGAGGGAACTTGGGCTGCACAAAGAGGACAAACGTTTGATCCTTGTTTTGTAGTTGGATGTTGTCAAATTTTTTGTAGAATAGCAGTCTCCAACTGAACAGGAATGAAGATATCTCTCCAATGAGATTGTGTGCGCCGAGTTTTAACCGTTTTTATTGCAAATTGATTTCAGCAATTTGATGCGATCATACAATACTCTATTCAGACACAGCCCTAGCCGATTAGACAGCGATGGCAGTGTCTCCAAACCAGGATCAAGGGTTACCGCTCATGGATGTGCAAGCAAGAGTACCCGCGATGGAAGCCCGAATTACGATGGAGCAGATTATGACAACGACGAAAGCGTGAGTCTGAGTTTAGTATGGTCCCTGCAGCAGGAAGTGCATCAGCTATCAGATGTACTTGCTAGCAGATCCAAAGCGGTGAGTTTGAGCTTCTTTCTCAATGCGCATATTTTTTTTATTTTTTTTGTAACCCAAACAACTTCCCTACCACCCTTGATGGAACAGGACATTAGAACGCTTCCTAATTTTTGTGTGGGGTTGTGTGAAATTTATGTTGGCTTACAGCGGTCTCTTGTCCTGAACCCGTATTTTCATTGCAGGTGTCACAGAGGAAGTTCGAGACTAGTCGAGTTTTGACAGAATTTCAGGTTAGTGATGCTTGTTTCTGGTATTTTCGAGATTTGAATTTAGAGAAACTAGACTTCTGTTATTCTTAACTTGAAACATTTTATGCCGTCAACACGTGTTGTTCTTATTAGTACTTTTACCGCTTGAAGTTCGTTTAGATTTTTTTTCCAGCTTGTGGACATTCGATGTGGCGTCTATGTTCCGGGTGCTTCTTGTGTACAGAGAAATCTTAAGACATCCTGAAGAAATGCAACATGTCTGGAATGTGCACAGGTAACTCAAACTACCTCACTGTGGCCCAGAGGAGAACGATTGGGGAAACCTTTCGCAGGTCCTCTCCTTTTCACCTGATGGCACTTCAGCAGAACGGGTTAGTATTTCGAAGTTTTTGAGTATGAGTATCGTGAGCTTAACATCATCTGTACCAAATCGTGCTGGGAGGATCTCTGACCATAGGAATTCCCGCCAATGATATCTCAGAAATATTTCTTTGTTGGTTTTCATTTTGACCGCACCTAATCTTGGGTTTTGAAACTTCTGCTATTATAACTCCACGCTGCCGATATCTCGACGATCGGCTTAGCGATTAGTAGAGTCGCATGCCATAAGCATTTGTACCCGTAAAGAAAGTGGAAAAATCTTCTCGTGGAACTCTTGCATTTCAAATTGAATTGGATAAGTAAGTGGTCAATCTTTGCAGGAAAATAGAATGAGCTTTGAACAAGTTGCAAAGACAATTAGTGTTAGCGAGCGATCTACGAACATGTTTTTCTACGTTGAACACCAAATTAGGCCAGCATCAATACTTTTAAGCTAAGATTACTAGTATAACTTCTAGTAGATAGCAATTATACTCATCCGTCATGCAAATAAGTGATAAAAACTATTTCGCATATTTTTAAGATTACCAAGTATAATTATGATGTGGTTTTCATGTGCACAGCTGCAAGAGCTGAGCCACAAACTTGAGAAAGTGGCGAAGAAACAGCAAATTGAGGATGAAATTGAGGCTCTGTGCACACATCAGGATCAAATCAGAGTACTGAAGTCTCGTCTGGCTAAGCTTACTGCAAAGTGCAATGCAGAGAATGTAAGACCGGATAAGCTGTTTCACGATCCGGTACATGGGGTGTCTGACATTTTGTTAGACCTTGCTGACAAACTCGATGCCCAGGTTTGTAGTGAATCTATCACTGATGATTTTACGCTCAATGCTTCAATCCGCTGTGCCCTCGTCAGATGATGGGACGCATTTTCAACTACTTACGACTAGGTTAAGCTAGTACCTTTTACTAAATGCTGTCGGTTCCCTCTTCCGCCTAATAGGAAGATCAAGTGCGACAAACGACCAAAGATATTCAGCAATTGGCCATGTCACTTCAGCTTTCGTCACCTTACGTTCCTCGTTCTAAGGTATACATTACGTGACTATTTTGGTGCTCTTCCTTATCGTACCAGCTTGTGCAGTTTGTCCAGGGCTTCCTGCAACTTATACCACCACCCCAGTTTGGTAAACGTGACAATCTATTGGGGTTTGTGAGTGCGGGGGAGGACCTTCTAGTCTAGTTTGATTCTTGTGAATGAGGGTCATCTCTGTCAGTCCTCGTTTGAATGTGTACATCCTACCACTTTTCTACACTGTAATGACATTCCTCTTTCGTGAATGACTACGTTCTGCGGATCCAAAAGATGACTTTTCTGGAGGTATAATCTCACGTCTCTGCCATAAATTATGCCCCAAAAACAACTTCCCGGGAAACAAAACATTGCTGCCCTTTGAGCGCGGAACCATGTCTTGCCACAGACTGTACACGAAGGCCAGTACTAGGGCTTGATTCCAAGTCACTGAGAAAAAATGTAACTACATGGAAGCTTGTAATAGGGGATTCATATCCATTTTCCGAAACTCTACAAGGGCTAGTCCTTTTGAGGAAAGAAGAATCCCGTTTAACCAGCAAATCGCACCCCTAATTGCACTCATATTACGTGCAGTATTAGAAGAATGATCAAAGTAGCGGCCAAGGCCACAGTACTCACCAGTGCAGCTATGGCACAAGCAGCCAGCCCAGGTCGCTCCCTGGGGTCGTTTTGACGCTGGGTCCAGAAGAAGCGAATAGTGCCGTAGTACCAGAGCAAAGGGAAGAAGAAGCCCACGAGAAAAGAGAACCAGCCAATGCCGCAACCACAGCAAGGAAGAGGTCGGTCGTAGATGCCCACGTACTGGTCGGAATCGGAACCCGGGCTGCCATATTCGTCCGAGTACAACAACGCCTCGTAAGGACCGCTCGAGCTCATCTGTTTCCCTTTCTCCATAGTGCTCAAAATCGAGGGGATTCAATCAAAAATCGTTGCATTACATGGGGTTCAAACCGGAAGCCGCATGTTCTCCTCTCCAGGTCCTCATCTCTACCATCCAAAACACAAGAATATGTCAATTTCGCGCTCAAAAGATTTGCGACAACGACAAAGGTGTCCTACACTGACGATCAGGGTAAGCCGACGACGAGTGGAGGGCAGAAGACTAGATCGGATATCCACCAAATGCACAAAACCCTTGGAATCTAACAAAGAGTTTCACTAACATCATATAGAAACGACATCAATCAAAAACCTCGGTCCCGCCGAAACAAACACACGGATTCTAGCTCACGTCCACATGATTCATCTTTGCGATCACCGACTACTGATCACCACTACTTCACAACCATCGCACTTCACTACGAAAAAAAACGTCCATTGTAACAAATCCCAGATGATCATTCTATCCATAACATGAACGATAACATTGCCTCGCCAAGAACCACGAAAAACCCCAACCATGAAACCTCAAACCTCAAATAGAAGCAAATCCAATTACATAATTGTGTCACAACAAAGGCAAAGTATCTTGCGCACTTAGAAACGCAAGACTCAACCGAATCCTCCCCCATTCCCACTCCTCGATTGCATCGATTCCGGCACCCTTCATCACGATCCTCTCATCCGCAATTCGCAATCAAAATCATCAAAATCCAAAATTTGCCCTAACGAACGAGAACCCACCAAAACCCAACTAACCTTATACACAAGTATCCAAAAGCAATGCAGGAATTGATGGGTCGCTTCCAATCATGCGAGGTACAGCATGATCTCCTGCGCCATGATCAATTGATCATCATTTTGACCTGCCAGAGCATACACGCAGTCAGCACTAGAGGGAGGCAATGCACGTGGGGAGGTTGGGGCGGTGAATTGCTTGCTTGCTTGCTTGCGGGATGACTGAAGCCGTCGTGCCAAAGAGGAAATCAGTCGGACATTATTTATTTTTATTATTGCGGACTTTTTCACTACGCAGATCGCGCCAAGCTCGCGAGAACGAGAACGAGAAGGGCGAAGGCAAGGGAGAACTTGGGTTGGGCTAGGGTTAGGGTTGTTGGAGCCAGTAGCGTGGCAGCGTGCGGTTGGTGGGGAGGTTGGGCATGCCAAATATCAGTCGCATCTATTGCAGAGATTTTGATTATTCCTTATTGCTGACGTGACAGTCAACTATAGGGTGAGAAAGCATATTTCTGCTACGGTAAGCACTAGGCAACTGGGGCCTACTATAAAATGTACCTACTTTTATATAGAGTACTACATAATGTATAATGTATTCCTTACAATGCCATGCACTATTATTACTCCGTCCTATTATGCATTGTTATTAGAACAATCCAACATATTTAATGAAAGAGGACCCACTTTCATAAAGGCTTCACATTGTATTATGGCTCCACTCTTTAGTCACAAGTTTTGCTCTTAAGTTCTTGTCATGGCACTCATGTTAGAATATCCCTCTATATTTTACCTCTTTCAATTTTAATTGATTCGTTTATAATTTGAATTAGGCTAAAGGTACGTTCTCACATGGTCTTATTGAAGACAAAAGATCGGTGGTATGTGGCAATCAAAATGTGTTTATTCAAACCTGCCACTATTGTTAGACCTCAAACCTACATGGATGCCCTAGTGGAACTTGGATAAACATGATGTTAGCTAAAAAGTACTTCTAAGATTTTTGTTAATTTCAGAAATGGCAAGAGGTTGTACTTAGTGTCTCAATCTAAAAGAAAAAATTTCAAGATATTTCCGCAAAGTAGTTACAATTCTTTATAATTGCATGTATCAAGAATCATTATGAAATACCATCGTCACGAATTTAGACAAATCTTCCGTATAGTCAACCAACTTTGCTTCACAAGACATGGGCACAACTCCTAGAGCATTGGAAGGAAGGAAGGCTCACTACAACTATAAATTTAGACTTTTGAATTGTTTATAAACGAGCATTGTGCAATCATCAACATTTCAAAAAGACTCTCAAGTATGATGTTCCCACTCATCTTTTTGACACTATACTTTAACTATTTTGTGGTATTAGTCTTTCATACTATTTGATGTCTTGCAAACATGCATTTCACAAGTCAATTCCACTAGTTAGAAATTTGTAATTTTTCTTTTTAATTTCATGGCATTCATCAATGATCTCCTTACAATGGACACCACATTGCTTTTCTTATGGATTGCAAATCTTACAACAATTGAAAATTGTTGTGGAATGAATCAATTGATGATACCTTCATGAACTTGGCCATATGCATGCTAATGAAATCAACAACACTGACCTCCAATTCTACATTTAAATTTCTTCATAGTTCATTGTAGAGTTGCACAAAGGCATCATCATGGAAAACCAACTATAAGCTCAAACCTACAACATCCCACTCCAATCTACTAGTTCAAACTAGTTCAAATTCATATATCCCACATGGATTGGGCCACTTCCCTCCACCCCATATGGATATAAAGAGTCTTGTCCCATTGCAAATTCAAATCTTGCTATCTACATTTAGAGTGGATTGAAGAAACTCATCCTACGTGGGTATTTGAAATTGGAACTAGTTAAAAAACTAATTCTAATTCATGAATTAGAAATACCCCCCTAAAAGACCAAACACTATTTTTTGGCAACATGGCAATTTTGGGCAGCTCACTACAGATGGAGTTTTGTTTTTCTTTGAAATTTTCACAAAACATGTGCTCAAGGAGTATCTTTAAGGCCCAATAGTTTTCCTAACTTTTGACTACATAGTCAAAATGTTATTGCATAATATGTAGTTTTCATTGGTCAGCAAGCAACCCAAAAATTTCTTAAAAAAACATTTTCTCAAGAAATAATAATTTGAAATTGGTTTTCTAGATTTACATGTATGTAAAAAGATTTGAATCATTCTATTTTGATTTATAAGGTGAAAGTTATGAGGAGATTTTGTTTGGGAGCAATTCTAGATTGGCATAACTACTCTAAAATAAACTTTGAAGTCCTTTACTTTACTCAATTTTAAATATTTTTGAAATAAAATAAAAACTTTGGATGTTGATTGTTTGTCAAAACATTACAACCATAGGGATTGGGATTTTTTGATTCCATAAATAAAATTTTGACAATTTAGTATTTTGAATCATTCTCTACTTCTTTCTACTTACTAATTTTTTCCTATATGTTGTGCGATTCCAAATGATGAAACTTGCCTTGAAGAATGAATCCAAAGAAGCACCACCATTTTGAACATTTCTTCATAGAAATGTGACCTTGTGAAGTGCATCTACCCAGATTTTTGCAAGGACAAAAAAAGGATTTTTGTCAATTCAAATGCTAATATCTTGTAATTTACACGGTGAAAATTTTTGAAATTTTTTCCGCATCTTTTCACACCAATGTACTAAAAGATCCTACGGTAACATGTGTTCAAATATGGATTTTTTTTAAAATTTAGTGCTTGTACCAGAAATGGCAGTTTTGGTGTGTTTTGGGTGAAGGCATAGTCTCTAACCTTTAGGGGTTAAGATATGAATTTCCATGTATAAAGTGGAGCTAACTACATCCTTGGGATGGAGGGAGGTGTCCCAAGCCGTGTAGAACAAATGAGAGTATAAATTTGAAGTAACTCCTTAAGTTCATACTCTCATTTGTCCTACATGGGTTGAGACACTTTCTCCCATCCTAAGAAAATATTGTCAACTTCACTATTCAATTGAAATTCAAACAAAGATAAACTTAATTTTACATCCTTGGGTTAGAGGGAGGTGTCCCAAGCCGTGTAGAGCAGATGAGAATATGAATTTGAAGTAACTCCTTAAGTTCATACTCTCATTTGTCCTACATTGGTTGAGACACTTTCTCCCATTCCAAGAAAATATTGTCAACTTCACTATTCACTTGAAATTCAAACAAAGATTAACTTAATTTTTCATCTTTCTTGGGACAAGAAAAGTCTCATTTTCTATAAATGAAATTCCTTATTGACATTTCATTTATAAAAAAAAAATTGAAATTGGATGGTGACAAGGAATCTATACCTTGATAGAGGGATCCAAAGTACAATCAACCCCCTTATTGGGCCACAACCAAAGCTCAACATTTTCTCATCTCCTCAAGAAATTTAACTGTGAGTAGGCATTTTTTGAGCCATGTTTTGTGTGTCGTGGGGTACCTGTTCCCATCTAGTCCAATTAACCCCTAAAGCCCTGAACAACGTTTTTTGAGATTATAAATTTTTTGGGCAGCTCACTACGGATGAAGTTTTTATTTTATTTTATTTGAAATTTTGATACAATGTGTGCCCGAGGAGTAGCTTTAAGGCCCGACAATTTTCATAACTTTTGACTTCACGGTTAAGAAGTTATGGTAGGATATGTTGTTTTCTTTACTCGGCAGGCAGCCCGGGCATATGAAAAAACTTCTTCAAATTTTTATTTTTTTTAAAAGTGAAATTTCAAATTGGTTCTTTAGGTTTATATAGACATGGGAAGATTTGAATCAATCCATTCCGATCAATGAGTCAAAAGTTATGAAGATTTTGAGTTTGGGGTAGTTTGCAGCTAGTTACAGAATCTCTACAGTACAAAAAAAGTTTGAAATTCTTCATTTAATTCAATTTTTCATATTTTTGGAAAAAAAATAAAAACAGAAGGTGTAGATTGTTTATTACAACATTTTAACCATTGGGATTGAAAATTTTCAATTCCATGAATAAAATGTTCACAATTTAGTATTTTGGGTCTTTTTTTACTTCTTTCTACTTACTTATTTTTTCCTATATGTTGTACAATTCCAAATGGTTTGAATTTTTTTGAGAATGTAGCCAACTTGCATTGAAGTATGAATTCAAAGAGTAACCACCATTTTGAATTTTGTTTCACACAAATGTGACCTTGTGAAGTGCAGTTGCCCGAATTTTCGCAGGGATAAAAAAACAATTTTTGTCAATTCAAATGCTTATATCTTGCAATCTACACAGTGGAAATTTCTGAAATTTTTTCCACATGTTTACAAAACACCTTACTACAAGATCCTACGGTTACATGAGTCAAAAATATGTTTTAAGAAAAAAATTGCACTTGTATTAGAAATGGCAGTTTTGGAGTATTTTTGGTGAAAACATAGTAAAAAACCTTTAGGGGTTAAAATCAAGTTTGTGCCTTTGGCTAGGGAACTGTGGGGATGCTCTTAGGTAGCATTAGGCCTAAGACTTATTGCATTAACCCTACATTTGTAGCCCGAGTGAACAAACCCCTTAGATGTCCCAAGGAAAAACGATGAAATTTTTAATTTTTTACTCATGATATAGTTTGCAAACCTAAATTTGTATTTACAATCATAGGTCCAAAATTTGGTTTGGGAGAATGATGTAAGAGGAAAAAAAGTTAGGCACACAAGAGGTTTTGTTTTGTTTTTATTATTTGCACCTCTGGAATGACTTGGGGGATGAGAAGGGCAGGGGGAACTGACCCCCTTGTTGCCCCAGTCAACAACAGGTTGACTAAATTGCCCCCTATTTTGTGCCCTATATTTCAGATTTTCACCACGCTTCCTTGCTAATTGAGGGCCTCTCATTCCATATATGAATTCAGAATTTGCAAAAAATAAAATTTGCAAAAAAATAAAAAATTCCAGGATTTGCCCCGGCGGGGCAATAAGGGGGTCAATTCACCCTGGCCGGAAGGGGTTTAATCCACCTGTACCCACACTATTTGTCATGCCATGTACTTACAGCCCATCATTCCCTGGCTGGCCTTGAGGTGCACATGGTCTTATCCAATTTCTATTCCAAGTATTTTTCCAAATTTTCAGTCCCCCCTTCAAGTTGTTTTATTCTCTAAAAATATACAATCTCATCCCAAGTAATTTGGGCTTGCTGTTCCTCCAAAGGAATCATAGCCCCCCGAATGGCCTCTTTTTAAGTTAGCAGATCACATGTTGGCAACTTCCCAGCAGTTGAAGGGGTATGCACCAATGTTGGACAGGTATTAACCCCTAAAGGACCAAGGCCTTTTTTCTGTCAAAAACCTCTCAAAACTGCCATTTCTGTTGCATTCATCCAAGAAAATAAAATATATATTTTTTAAAAATCTAACCATAGGATCTTGTACTTAACTTGATTGAGATCAAGTGATAAAAATTTCATGAAGTTTGACCGTACAGATTGGAAGATATGAGCATTCAAAGTTGGAAATACAAGTTTTTTTGAATTGTGGTTTGCAATTTCAGATGACTTTGACTGGAATTTGTATTAAAAAATTGCACTATAGACTTTGAATTTATAATTTTTTGTGTTAAGAAATTGAGTTGAGAGTCTAGGAAAAAAATTTCGCACAAAAAACACTTGATTTTCATTCTTTGAAAAATTGTTAAGTAGATGTAGGTCCAAGATTGAAAGAAAAACTAAATGGTTAATAACTCTAAGATGGGATTGAAATACAATAATCCCAATGGTAAGATTGTTCTAGAAAGTAAACATAACCTTGTTCAACAATTTCTTTTGAAAAATTGTGAAAATTGCATTAAAAAATGAATCCTATAAGTTATTTTTTCAAGAAATTGTTTAGATTGCTTGAAAAACAAGATTGTCCATAACTTTCTCATTATAAGTCCAAATAGAGTGAATCAAAGCTTCACATGTAGGCAAAAATATATTATTTTAGAATTTTTTTTTTAAATTTTTTTTAAACTTTTTGCAAAAAAAAAATTCTGCCCGCCGAATGAAAATTTGGGCTTTTTGTTGTATAACTTTTGCTCTCGGTCACCAATTGAAATAAAAATTACATTCCCATGAAGCTAATCAGTTTTCCTATCTTATGAGAAAGTTTCAAAAAGATTCATTAAAAATTGAGGTCTACAGAACCTGCCCGAACTCCAAATTGTCCCCCGAGGGGACAATGGTCCTTTAGGGGTTAAGGTAGACTAACCTATTACCACTGTGATTTGCAATCTGCCTATCCTTGGGCTAATTTCAAGAGGGATACATATTTTTAAGAGGTGTGCACATGTTTCATGAATCAAACCCAAGTGGAATTATAATTTGTAATTTCTATGAATTTTTGAAGTATGTAGCCCTCAATTACAAAAGTGTCCAAGACTAGGGTCATGAACATCCTAATAACAACCCATAACCACCTTCTTATGTCCCTATAAGCATCTAGGTGTTTACCAATCAGCTATTGCCATGTTATCCTAAATGACATAAATGCACTGATTTTGTCACATTTCTAGAGAAAATTGGCTCATTTCTAAACAAATTTGGATGGTGGCATGGGTAGAAATGGGGCCAAATATAGGGTGACGGAAATGGGATGCAGACGGAATTAGGCTAGTCTACCTTAGGTCACAGCACTTCCAAGGCTGGCACATTTTCCTCACAATGTCCACGTGTCTAGTTGTCACTGGTTGTACGACAACCAAATGAGGATTTCTTCAAGTAATCTGTCTTCTCATAAGCAAGTGAAGAAACAACACTGGTGATGGATTTCTTGAGGATTGTTTCATCCTCCACTCCTCTAGTGTCACCCTTCATGGATTTTATCTTTATTGTTGCTCATTGATGTTGGAGGCTCTAATGGTTGGTGAACTTCAGAGCGCTCATCATTCCTTGCAGTTTTATTGCAAGTAAGTTGATTCTTGGGTTTTCATTCTCCATTCTCGATGCACTCAAAAGGGGTGTCACACCACTTTTGAGGACAATGGCTTTCCATTAGCTCCTCACTTTTTCTCACCAACTTTTCATTCTTTGAGAAAATTTTCTTCTTAGAAGTGGTGTGACAACTCCTATTGACTGAGTGCAGTGAATGTATGTGAAATTAACATTTTAGAAACTATTGTTATAGTGTATTATTTGTAGAAGTTTGTATATCCAAATACTTCTCTAGCACTCCTAAGCACTTACATGGTGAAAAGGTTAACCCATAAATGTCAAGGCAAATGTTTGGCATTTGATTAATGACAAGGAGGTTTCCTATATAGGCTAGAAGTGCAACTATTAATACCTAAGTACTCCAATGTCCATTTTTAGGACAATGTACATATAGAATGTCATTTTTTTCCATCACAACTTGGATGAAAGTCATCCTAATTTTTAGGGATACTTTATGAAGTTGTTGTCCTATCCAAAGGTTGGATTTGTTGTACTAGAGTACATATTTTTCTGAAATTACAAATGTGGAAGTACATCAAGTGGTTGCCCAAGCCAAAATTGCATTGACTTTAGTTCAAACTTGGAATTGCAAAAATGAGGTTATAAAATCAAAGGATACAAAAATTCCAAAAAATCACCATGTGAAGAGAACCTCATTTCAAAACCATTTCAACAAAATTTACTCAAAAAATGAAAATACTTTGCTTCATTACATGAGATTTGAGGGCTCGAGAGGGCCGGTTTGGGTCAGTTCCTGAAACAACAACCAAAAGTTTAAAATAAATAAATAAAATAAAAAATTGGGAGGATCCTGAAATATGAATAAAAGTTTTTAAAATTTTTAAAAAAATCGATAATATGGCATGGTCTTGACTACGTCAGACTATGTAATTTCTAAATTCCCACGGCACTAAAACGTGTTCCTGCGGCAGTTTCAATGTTCCCACACATTGGGAACCCAGAGTCTTCTAGAAGATCAGAATCTCATCTAATGCTAATTGAATTTAGAAGGAGTTTTGAAATTTCTCTTCCAATATTCATAGAAAAATATAGGTGATAGCATTGGTGTATCAAATGATATGGATGGAATCTAGAATTCAAACCCTACAACTTTTGTTTGCATTCCAACACCAAAACATTCTTCCAAATAGTACTTTATGATGATTTTTTTTGAAGTTGTTGGTTTTGGAGATGAGTTTGGATGCTTAGGGATTAATCTCTAAAATGAGGGGTAAAAAGGAAAAATCTTCTACAATACATTGACTTCTAATGCGTGCTTTTTGATTTTTTTTTAATACCAATGATTCCAACAATATCAAAATGAATGATTTCAATATTCATCACACGTGTCCTAAAGGATTAAATGCTCTCATGATATTTTTAGAAGACAAACTTAGAATGAATGGAGATATTTCCATCAAATAATGTGTATGAGAGTGTCATTAATTGAATCGGAATATTGACCCTTCAAATGTATTTCTAAAAGCACCTACTTCTAGATGGTGCGTGTTGGATGTAGCTTTACTTGTTTATGGTGGGACCTTGTTGAAATCATTATCCCATTTTTATTTTTATAAGAGAGATTTGTAGAGTGGCTCTTTAAAAAATGACCTAGCCACTCAATAGTTAAGTGCCTTAGTAGTCTATGTTGATGCAAGATTGTGGATTGAAGAGAATTTCAGTGTCAAACTTGGTCCAACTACGGCAAGTTAGGCACAAAGTAGGTAGTACACAATAGACAATGGGTGTGAATGTCGCTAAAAAAGATAATGAAATCTAGTAAAGGAGAACAACAAATGAATGTAGACAATAAGCCTCCATAGTCTAGGGAGGGTGGTGGACTTTCATCAACAAAGAACTAAAGCCCCTCTATGGACCCTCAAAAATCCCTTTGATGCATATTTCTAACATTTCTAACGCATTTAGGTAATGAAGCTTTTACTTCTGATTTGTTTGTAATTAGAACTAAAATGACTATAATAAGAAGTGCATACAAAAGTATTTTGAATAGTAACAAGAAAATTCAAATTTATACATGAGACAACCACTTGAAGAGCAAGCTTAAAGTCAAAAATTGTACAGGCAAACCAACATAGCAAAATTTACCCAGTTGCTCTCCAAATACTATAGTCTACCATTGGCCAAATTTAGGGCCTATACAATTTACTATAAAAGTTATGATGGTACAGTGTCTGCTCAAAATTTCTATCCCAAATTTTCATAAGAGGTTTTTTTACCATGTTTGGAGATTGCGAGTTTTTGGACTGTGGGAACCCGTTGAAAATTGTCCTAGCAGTTGATCTGATGTGGCACAGAGACTGCCACATCAGATAATAATATTTTATTAAATTAAAAAAAATTATTAAATTTTATTTATTTGTTATTATTATAATATTTTTTAATTGCTGGTTCACAGAATAGGGAATGAGGCTCAAACAGTCTCTCAATACCCGAAAAACCCTCTTATGCAGGTAAAGGGTGATGGGTGACAATATGGTTTTATGCACAGAAACAAGATCAAGAGCAATAAAATAAGAAAAAGATGCTTTGTTTGTGCTTGTACAGACTTTTTTTTCTCTTGAAATTTTTTTTCTCCCCTGAAACAAATGAAAATTAAGGAGTGTACAAATTGGCTTTTAGGCTCCGCCTGCAAGCAAAGCAGTGTAAAAGTTATAAGGGAGAAACATCCATTTTCGTCCCTGTACCTATTCCTGGTCCCTAGAGTGTCACTAAAAGCATTCATTAAAGTGTCTGACAAATGTTTAACTCTAATTTGCTGACGCAGTTGTAAGACACATGTATAATTTTCATTCATTGACAACTGATTTTAGCAGAGTTCAGTTTAGGGTACACCTATAGGACGGTTCCAGTGGTCTAGGGAGCCAACTCTTTGAAAATTTGTAGAAATTACATATTGATTCCGATTTTTTTTTTGAATATTCATTATTTTCTCTCACTAATACTAGAAAATATCAGTTTTAGAAAAATATGCCTCCAACCATTCTGAATTCCTTATTTGGACGATTTTGGGTGTTTCCACTGTATTGGTAGTGTTTGCACGTATGTGTCCAGACTTTGGACTCCTGAAAGGACAGTTTTGGGTGTACGGGAATCTCCACACCTGCTGCAATGTGCAGTGTAAAATGATACCATCAAAGGTGGGCCCCGCAGGTTGGATTTACCCCAGGGAAAACGCTGAATATTTTTATTTTTATTTTTTTTACTTCAGAATTCAGATTCAGAATCAGAGACCCCAAATTAGCTGAGGTGACTGTGAACATACCAAAAAAACCCAACACAAATATAAACCCCAAACCGTTGTCAACCCCTAGTAAAATGAGATTTACCCCACTGGCCCACCTTCGATGGTATGATTCAACGTTCTGCTGCTGCAATTGATGGAGGCCTGGATGGTGAGTTTGAGGCATACAGAGGGATCCTTTTACTGTATACAGATTTATGGAAAATGGAGGGGTTGTTTGACATTTCACTGTTGATTTGGGTATGTGAGTATGTTCTGAATCTATTCTCATAAATTTTGAGGGATTTCACTGTCCTGATCTCAAGATCATAATAGTGAAAGGAACCCATCTCCCCAGCTTCGAAGACCATTTCTGATAGTTCAGGACACTTTTGGGAAAGATAGCATGTGCAGTGTTAAATCATACCATCAAAGGTGGGCCCCACAGACCGGATTTACGCCAAGGGAAAATGCTGAATTTTTTTATTTTTCGTATTTTTTATTTTTTTCAAATTCAGATTCAGAATCAGAGATCTCAAATTAGGGAAGGGGACACTAAACATATAAAAAAATAAAAAACCCAACACAAATATAAACCCCAAACCCTTGTCAACCCCTAGTAAATGAGATTTATCCCTCTAGGCCCACCTTCGATGGTATGATTTAATGTTCTGCAGATAGCACACCTTCTTGTGCATGTGAGAGCCTAAAAATTTGTGAGGTGCTCGTCCACGAGTATTGTAATGTCTGCAAAAAATTTCAGAATCTGTGGTAGATGCACCACTGCGTGATACACCTTGAAGTCCTTGACATATACACAGGAACAACGATTTTCGACCGGCTCGGGTCATCTGAGAGATAGGCACATGTAAGTGCCCTCAAAATCCCAATGGCATGACTTCATAGGCCACAGACATGAGAGGCCGGGCAATTGTGTTCCATGACATCAATCAGCATTGGCTACCTACAACGACTGAGGCTTCACGCACAAACAATATTGAACCCCGTCAAGAACACTGATCGACAAGACTGGGTGTCTCTCGTTGATATTTTATGGGTCACAGAAAATGTTGAATAACTAGAAGGAATCTGCATTTGCCTCAACAAAATTTACTTGATGTGTGTGTTGAGGCAAACACAAAAACTGCGTTGAAAAATGCAGAAAAATGCATTTTTTACATTTGCCTCAACAAACACATCAAGTAGATTTTGTTGAAGTAAACACAGATTTCTTCTAGTGAATGCTTACAAAATTTACAAATTACAACAACAATTGCTTATAGATGTGCAAGAAGATCCACAGTTCCTCATCATGCACCTACTATCATACAAGAAAGATCATCGTTAACAATCCATGACTGCAATGTGCAGCCACTAGCTATGCTGTGTGTACGGTGAGGGCTCTTCTGACATTGGATTCTCTGTTGAAGGCCCCAACGGCCAAACACCAGAGAGAGCCAATTGCCATGTCTAGAAATACGTTGGGCACCAAATATGGGCTCAAATTGCAATTTTAGTTTTGAAATTTGAAATTGCATTGAAGTCCTCTGGAAGAGGAGGGCATGCCTAACAAGTTTGCTTTACAAAAATTCCAAATTTGAGTCCATCCACAGCCGCAGCAACTGTGCTTGCAACTCCCTGCAGTGTTTTTTTCGCTGCTGGGGCATTGAGGGGTTATGGCTTGAAGGCTTACAACCCATTCCCAATCACTTAAGGTTCTGAATGAATTCAGCATATAGGAGAGGGCTCATAAACTGCTCAGGCTTTTGCACCATCCACTAGGAGGCTTTGAAATGGATAGTTGATTGTGAGAAAACGAATTGTTGATTACATTGAAGCATGCTAAGATTTGGTTTTTACTAATTGAATGGATAGTTTTAGAGTTCCAACAGGTTCATTCTTAACTATGTGGATAGGCGTCTAGTGATTATATTCAAAATAAGAATTGGTTGTTGAACCAACTTCTGTCAAGTGTTAAAAAATCTGAAGTAATGATTAATTGAAGCATTCATTTGAGTTTTAGAAAGGAACACATTTACAAACAAATTCTATTATTTTTTACATGTTGGAATCGGCTAGTTTTTGAGACCAAGCCAGATTTTTTTTCAAACTACGCATGTATGAATTTGCAAGGCCTATTGATCACAAATAGAGTCCTATGGTAGACTATGTTTGAAAATTCATAACTAATTCAATAATGCTTCAAAAAAATATGAAATGACTTATGTTAGATTCCTCATCTATTTCTCCTTGACTGAAAAATACGCTAAAAATAGTTCCATCTCAAAAAATACATGGAAAAGGCAGACTGGCTCTTAAATGAGTGGTTTATGAGCCTCTTATTTTAGTTCTTGGTTGAGTTTGGTGGGGAAGAAATTTTTCCTATACAACGAAATAGATTTAAGACAAATTTGAAATTTTTTAAATATTTTTTTGCCCCAAAACATAATTATTGTGAACTTTTTTTTTGTTAAATTTTTTTGAAATCTACTCTTGACATACAAGTATTTCTAATTTTAACCATAGGTTGGTTAGAAAATCTAGAGGAAATCAACAATTGGTAATGCATCAAAATGGGCTACAGTAGTTACTCTCACCTCCTATACTAAAAAATAGAACAATCTAGACTTTAGAAATGGAGGGTTGATTGAAAAATGGTTAGCTACTTTATCTCATATAAATTCAAGAAACCCAACAAGTTTAGTTATTTATCTATTTATTTATAATTAATGATTTTAGGTTGCCAATGTCTACAAAAATTGTTTCATCTGTTGATTAGGTACTCTAAAATTTGTGGAAATGCTTGATTCTAAAGGGATGTCATAGACATTATTTATCCAATGGATTATAGAGAATCCTTCTATGTAAGACAAAAAAACAATTCTTCATCCTTGAATTTTTTGGGGTAAAAGGGGAGGTCTTCTACTATAGTTTGACCTCCAATAAGTGATCTCTAGTTTTTTTAAGCAAATGATTCACACATGACCAAAAAAAGATGATTTCCATACTAACCAAGATGTCCTAGGATTAAAGGATTGGTTGTAGGTACTTCCTTTTTATACTTTTAGAACCATCCAACTTTGTGCTTTCCATCTTTATGGCACCAAATTTGTCCCATATATATTGAAATGATAATTGTACTCATAATATCGGAAAAACTTACCAAATTTAAATTTAATAGGCCTATCTTTGACTTGGTAAAATGTTATACTTTAACCCCTAAGCGTCTAGCCCATGTTCACTAAAATCCAACCCCTTTTATACTCATTCCAATTAAACTATCACATAAGAAAAGATTCACACTAATTGACCATACTGATGGTAGTAGAGATATGATGAAAGGTATATGGTAAGGGATGTGTCCTTTGACTATACCATTGAAAAGATTATACGAATTAAACAAGGCCATCTTTCAAAAGGCCATATTTGAGGATCTAGGGTGCTCAAAGTTAAGAATATTTGGTGGAGTTAGTCCCAAATTAACCCTTAGCTGGCTTGTGTTAAAAGAATACTCATCTTAACAAGAATTTGTAAAGGTCAGTTTTGCAAAAGTGTCCCAATAACGTGCTTAAACTTTGACTTAGAATAGTATGATTTCTTTTGAAATTTTACAATAAATGTAAAATAGATGACAAAAGAAATTTCCAAAATATTCATATCATATATCTAAAATGAATACTACCTTAATGAAATGTACTTTTCATCATTGATGATTGAATGCTTATGGCATAGGCACATTGTGTAAACATGCATCATACATGCCATTGGTGAAGGTAAGCAACTCTTTGAGTTGATATAATGTAGAGTGTTCAAAAAGCAATTGACTTTGTTCAAAAAGTGACCACTAATATAAAGGTACATTTTGCTTCTTCAATGTATCAATAGTGTATATTTTTTAAGGTGGTCGCTTTTTGGGACCTTTACATTCAAACTTTAATAATTTATAACTAATTCCACAAAGATCCAAAAAATATGAAACAACTTGGATTAGATGTCCATTTCTTCATTTCTTCCCAGGAAATGTTATTGAAAATTATTTCAAGTATAGGTTCTCTCAAATGCAATCATCTCCTAATTCCTCAAAGACCAAGGCTTTTTTTGTGTCAAAAATTTCTCAAAACTACCATTTACGTTGCATTCACCTAAGAAAACATATAAAAAAATTATTTTTTTAGGAATCTAATCATAGGATCTTGTATTAATCTTAACTAAGATCATGCGGTAAAAATTTCATGAAATTTGATTGTATAGATTCAAAGATATCATTGAGCATTATATGTTGAAAAAACAAGTTTTTTCGAATAGGGTTTTGCAATTTCAAATGACTTTGACCGCCATCTGTGGAAAAAATTTGCACTAAAAAATTTTAATTTATAATTTTTTGTACTATAGAATTGAGTTGAGAATCTAGGGAAAAATTTCACAAAAATAACACTTGATTGCCATTCTTTAAGAAATTGTTAAGTAGAAATAGGTTAAAGATTGAAAGAAAAACTAAATGGTCAACAGCTCTAAAATGGGATTGAAACACAATGATTCCAATGGTGAGATTGCTCTAGCTAGTAAATGTAACTTTGCCCAACAATTTTTTTTAATCAAAATTAAGAAAACTACATTCGGAAACAAATCCTATAAGTTATTTTTTCAAGAATATGTTTAGATTGCCCAAAAAACAAGATTGTCTATAATTTTTTCATTAATAGTCCAAATAGAATGAATCAAAACTTGACATGTAGATATAAATATATTATTTCTAAAAACAAAATTAATTTAATTTTGACTTTTTGCAAATTTTTTTTGTTGCTTGTTGAGTTCACTTTTGGGCTTTTGATGTATAACTTTTGCTCCCAAACATCAATTGAAATAAAAATTATATTTCCACAAAGCCAATAAATTTTTCTATCTTTTGAGAAAGTTTCTAAAAGCTTTGCCAAAAATTGAAGTTATAAAGACCTACCCAAAATCCATTTTGTCCCCCAAGAGAAAAAAGGTCTTTTAGGGCTTAAAAGATTATTGTAATAAGAAGAGACTACTTATTAAGCCAAGTATGGATCCTAACCTAGTGAGTTTATAAGCTTGCAAGCTACAATGAGAATGAAATTCATGCTATTAAGGTAGAACCACCTATAACCAATCATTTAAGGTATTCTAGACATGATTTGGTATAGTGCAAGGCAAAACAAATATTTTTAGGGGTGCAGGATCATTGCAAGAAACACTTCACGTTTCTGTCTCAAAAACGCAGTTTTTGGATGTAGGACTGGCAGTCCTGCGCGATCCTACCAGTACTGCGCGTCTACACTGCGCCTGTCAATGTCAGCCGTTAATTTCGGATGCCTGCAAATCTGGGCCGTCAATTTAGTACTACGTAGTACTATGCAATACTATAGAGTGCTACAAAGTACTACTCAAGCCACTGTGAGCAGAAAATAGCAAAAAAGGGATCTGTGGACCTTTTCATTTTTAGTAATTAAAAAAAAATTCAAAAAATTCTTTAAAAAAAATCCATTTTTCTAAACAAAATTGTGCTTACATTGCAACAAAAAATTCTTCTAGGAAATTTTTTCCTTCTTCATGGCCTTTGTGCAAAGGAAGGTCACTTTGACCCCTTGTGCACAATTGACACATTACTATTTTCATAAAAACTCATCGTCACCCCTTGTAATGTTAGTAGACCTCCAACTTGTCCAATTTGTGGCTTCAAATTTGGATTTTTGAGTAAAAAATAGGACTAAAAACCTCCAAAATGGCCAAGGTAGACACCCAATCGGGGCCAGTTTAAAAATAGTAAACTAATTTTAAAAATTCTGAAAAAATTACTCAATATCTAAAACTTTTTTGTGCACCTTCTATTCAAATTTCAAGCCAAACAAAGAAAAGATGAAAAAGTTATGAGCAAAAAAGTACCTGTTGGAGGTCAAGGGGACAAAAAAAAGGACAAGTGTTTCTTGCAATCACCCTGCAGTGATAGAAATGATGGGGATTGCAAAATTTTGGTAATTTTATTGGATGAATTGAAATTATTGTGAATTTTAAAATGCAATTGTGTATTAGACCCATTGCCAATCTGTGGACTCTTTTCATTCCAATCATGCAAAAAACTACTTTTTTACACTCTTTCCTATCATAAGAGTTTTTTTGGAGAAGATTGTGAGTTTTTAGACTGTAGGAACTTGTTGAAATCTACCACATGAGTGATCTAATGTGGCTAAGAGATTGCTACACCACATAATAATATTTAATTAATATTTAAATATATTTTTTCAAGAATTTTTTTTTAATATTCAATTTTTTTCTTAATTTTTCTTAAAAAAATTTGTTAATGATTTTTTAATTTGACCAACAATGACTAGTTCACAAATTCAAGAACAGGATTGAAACAGTCTCTTAGTACCCCCCAAAATCCCCTTATGTTTCTTGTAGACTACTTTCAGACATGTGTAATTAACTTTTAGTTTCAATTTTGAAAAAGAGAAAAAAAACATTCTAGCCTTGGTTGGAAATACATCCATCAACAAGTTGGTTATAGGGTGTCAATTACTTATAGGTGGTTCTACCTTATGTGCACATCTTTGTTTCAAAATAAAATAAAATAAATGTTTTGCACATCCATCACTTGGTTACCCTTTATGGATCTAAACTTGGTGAGTTTTGTTGTATTTTATTTTATTTTGCAATGAAATTCCATTTCATTTGTGAGAAAAACAAACAAAAAACAAACAAAACAACTAAACTAGTAAAAAACTAAGCTTGCGAGCTGCAATGAGGATGTAACTTAATACATCCATCACTTAGAGCATCTCCACAAAGCACAAGATATGGCACAAGCTGGATATTTGGTTAGACTCAACCAAATAAATTACCTCACAACACACACGGCAAAGCAAAATGAAAGGCTAGGCCTAGCCAAATTTGATGATGGCTTCCATAACATTATTAACTAACATTGGGAGGTTTCTTTTTGCTCTTTCGAAACACAGAGCCCGCCAACATTGCATCACATTGTAGCTCCCAAACCAAAGTGAGTATAGAGTTGGCACACAGGAGCTTGAATTCAAAACACTATTGAACCTAAGTACCAACCAATAGCATGTACATGACTAGCCAAAAATTTAACCTCGCTAGCCAATTGAACTATGCAAATTATAACTAAACTTCAACCTTGGAATCTTAGGAGGTATCATCTCTTTGCTAAGGGGATATTCTTAAACCCAGTTAACCCCTAAAGGATCAAAGTGCCTTTTTTTGGCAATATAGCAATTTTTGGCAGGTACGTGTGACTAGAGATTTCCATATTTTGAAATCAAAATTTAATAAAAGGTATGAATGAGGAGTATCTTTAAAGCCCATTAATTTTTGTGACTTTTGACTACATGGTTGAAAAGTTATTGCATAATACATTGTTTGTTTTTCAACTTGGGAAGTTCAGGCAAATCAGAAAAAATCATCTTTTTTGGAAACAAAAATTTGAAATTGATTTTGTAGATTTATATATACGTGGAAATTTTTGAATCATTCCATTTGGATTAATGAGTCAAAAGTTATGAAGAAATTTTAGTTTGTAGGTAGTTATGGATTCTCTACTCTAAAATAAACTTTGAAGTCCTTTATTTTACTCAATTTTAAATATTTATAAAATAAATTAAAAAATTGGGTGTAGATTGTTTATTATAGCATTTCAACCATTGGGATTGGCATTTTTCAATTCAATAAATAAATTGTTGACAATTTAGTATTTTGAATCATTCTCTACTTCTTTCTTCTTACTAGTTTTTTTGTACATGTTGTACAATTCCAAATGATTTGAAAATTTTCAAGGATGTAGCCAACTTGAATTGAAGAATGAATCCAAAGAGTAACAACCATTTCGGAAAAAATTCATACAAATGTAGCCTTCTAAATTGCAGCTTCCCGGATTTTTGCAATGGTAAAAAAAGGACTTTTGCGACTTCAAACACTAATATCTTGTAATCTACACTGTGAAACTTTTTGAAATTTTTCCTACATCTTTTTAAACTAGTGCACTAAAAGATCCTACGGTTACATTAGTCCAAAATTGTTTTTTTTTCTAGAATTTAGTAGTTGTCCTAGAAATGATAGTTTTCGAGCAGTTTTGGTAAAAACATAGTCAAAATCCTTTAGGATTTAACAACATTATCTAGCCAAATGGGGGGAATTTGGCTGAGTTTAGTGAATTTTTTTTGTATTTAATTCCTACTTTCGAGGCGCTTTAAAATTGAAAAATAATTTTTCTTGTCTGAATCCACAACATGGCACCTCGAAATGTGAAATGGTGTGTTCCCTGTGCTCGTTCGTAACATTGGGGTGGGGCAAATTTATTTGGCCAGGCCCGGACTTCCTCAATGGCTTGACAAGTGGTCCCTGCTAGTGCCTCTCTTTCGCGCAACCCATGGGGATGCTCTCACCTTTTCCCAAATCCTGTACCAATGCCAACTTTGCAGGCTTTAAATTTCTGAGTGAGATCAATCCCCAATTCCCCATGTTTGACCCAACATCAAAATCTGTGCAGATTGCATTGACAGGTTTGTTTTAAATTGTATCACAAAGTACAAGTTCATCTGAGTTAGAAGTTGGAACAGATTCCAATGCTTTACCTTACTGCGCTCACTGATGGGTTTGTTTTTTGACACAAATGAAGTGGGATTTCATTGACTGCATGATGGTGAAAAGCCATTGGGAGCCGTTTCAGGAATAAACCCCAAACATCCCTGTAATGCCCTCAGATTTCTTCTAATGCCATTCTGATCAGAATTTGAAGTCTGCCCTCATCCCGTAGTGAAATTTCAAATGGTGACATGAACTTTTATAGTCCCAGTTTTGAAAAGGAGAAAAAAAAAACATTCTTGCCTAGGTTGGAAATACATTAATCTACAGCTTGGCTACAGGGTGCTTGTTGGTTATGGGTGGTTCTACCTTCCAAATGAAACCAGATTTCATTATTTTCTTCTGCAATGAAATTCCATTTCATTTGTTAAAAACTAAAAACTAAAAACTAAAAATGAGATTTCATTGCATGTTGCAAAAGTTGGAAGCTTGTTTTCAGTGGAGATCTTCATAGTGAGTTATGTCACACCTGACATCTTTTTTGTGTTGCCAAGTTCTCAGAAGTAGAGATTGCACTGCTGCTGCAGCTAATTCAGCAGCTGACAAATCTCGTGGCATGTACAGTACAAGCTTCTGACTGTGGCCAAAATCCACTTCATTCGTTTCGTTTGTCTCAAAAGAATCCACCTCAATCATTCTTTATTTTTCTGCAATGGAATTCATTTCATTTGTTTAAAAAAACAAACCAGCTTCATTAATCTTGAAGCACTCCAATGTCCAAATGCATAATTTAGTAGAGACACTCATTACTAACACGCGCCCCATCAACAAAAAGAGGGTACCCTACTTCCAACCAAGATTAGATGGATTTCAGTTTCCTCTTTGAAATGTGTGTCCTTGTACTTTTTTAAAGTTTTGATCAACAAATTTATGACACATATATGAGCATGGAAGTAAGAAGTAATTACTGTAGTGGAAAAGTAGTTCTTGAATGATCAAAACTGGATCACTCTAAATTAGATGTGGGTCACGAGTCAAGCCCAATTTTTGCCTTTCAAAATTCACAGTAATTTCAATTCACGAGATAAAATTACCAATTCTTTTGCAATTCCCATTATTTCTATCAATGCACCTTTGAAAATATTTGCTTTACCTAGCACTATCCTAGATCATGTCCAAATGTGCTTATTTTATCAATTATAGATACCTTTGTCATATAGATTGAAAATTAGATTTCTTTCTTGTAATACCTTGGATGAAACTAGTTCTAATTTTTAGAGATACTTTATAAAGTTGTCCTTCCTAAATGTTGGATTCGGTAATACAAAAGCAGATATTTTTAAAATTACAAATGTGGAAGTATATCAAGTAGTTGACCAAACAAAAATTTCATTGGCTCTAGTTCAAATTTAGAATTGCAAAAATGAGGTCATAGAATCAAAGAACACAAAAATTTCCAAACAGCACCATGTCAAGAGAACCTCATTTCAAATCCATTCCAACAAAATTTACTCAAAAAGGGACAACATTTTGCTTGTAATTGAATTTGAAGGGAATTTTGAATTTTTTCTTTCAAAATTTATAAAAATTTATTAGTGATAGTGGTGGTAAATCTTACCGCACAGATAGAATCTAAACATCAGACTCTACAACTTTAATTTGCATCTCAATTTCAAAATATTCTTCCAAATAGTACTTTATGATGATTTTTCCAAAATCGTCAATTTTGGAGATGAGTTTAGAGGCTTCAAGGTTAACCCTTGAACGACGCTGTGGATGTTTGGTGTCCGTTGAATGACAAAGAATCTTTCCTTCCAAGACAAAAATGCAACTTTTCATCCTCGATATTGGGGTGGAAAGGGAAGATTTTCTATAGTACTTTGACTTCCAATGCATATATTTGGCTTTTTCAAAGTAGGTAATGTCACACGATATCAAAATGCATGGTTTCTGCGGCCACCAGTCCATCCCTCAAGGGTTAAAGAAAAAAACTAAAAAAACCCTGAAGTTATCATTTCATGTTTCTTTATTTTAAAAAATAATAATTATCATTTCATTCATTTGTATCCAAAAAACAAGGAGAGTTCCCAACAGTTAATCTGACACTTGTACATGTCGCAGTTCTGCTATTGTAAGAAAATCATCACTATCTTCGAACTTGAACACTTCTATTCTGTAAGTTATTGGATACCGGCATGCATGGAAGGTCTTTTAAACCTCAAACAATGGGCTCATTACCGTGGAAATTATCCTCTTGGTACAATTTGAATCATCTACATTTTAAATAATAAATAAAAAGAAGAAGCACTCATTGGACAGCAAGCTAGTGCAAGATTTCACATTTTTGGACAAAATTTCAAAGATGAACGCTTGCACTTCTATTTTAACTCCTAAAAGCCCAATGTACCCTCATGGGACAATTTGGAGTTTGGGCAAGTTCTGGTGACTTCAATTTTTAGTGAAATTTTTTGGAACTTTCTTGTAAGATAGGAAAACTGATTAGCTTTGTGGGAATATAATTTTTATTTCAATTGGTGCCCAAGAGCAAAAGTTATACCACAAAAAGCCCAAATTTTAACTCAGCGGGTATAAAAATAAATCAACAAAAACTTGAAATTAAACTTTTTAATTTTTTGATCTTATAGATTATTATTTTTTCTATGAGTTAAGCTTTGATTCATTGCATTTGGATTAGTTATGTGAAAGTTATGAACAATCTTGTTTTTCGGGTAGTTTGAGCAACTTCTTAAGAAAATAACATATAGGATTCATTTTTGAATGAAATTTTCATATTTTTTCAAAAAAAATTGCTTGACAAGGTAAAATTTTCTTTCTAGAACAATCTCACCATTAGGATTATTGTGTTTCAATTCCATCTTAAAGCTATTAACGATTTAATTTTTCTTTCAATCTTGGACCTACTTCTACTTAATAATTTTTTTCCTAAACTTTCAACTCAATTCTTAAGCACATAAAAAATTTTATTCAAAGTCTATAGTCCAAAAAAATTCAACAAATAGCAATCAAAGTCATCTGAAACTGTAGGACAGTGTTTAAAAAAAACTATATTTTCCAACTTTGAATACTCATATCTTCTAATCTATATGGTCAAACTTCATGAAATTTTTACCACATGATCTCAGACAAACAAAGTATAAGATCTTCTAGTTAGATTCTATAAGAACACTTTTTTTTGTTTTTTTGAATGAACACAACAAAAATGGCAGTTTTGAGTGGTTTTTGACACAAAAATGGCCTTGGGCCTTTAGGGGTTAAGTAAAAGGATTCTTTTGTCTTCCATTGATAACTTTTTAGCCTCTACATTTGTTAGGCAAAAAACTCTAACAATGCCAAAAATAAACAATTCAACGTAGATAGAGGCACCTTTTTCAAGAAAAAAACCATTTTTATGAATTTTTGTAAAGAAAACCAATTTTTAGATAAGACATATAATTTCTATGAATTTTTAAAAAAGAAGCTCCCTAGACCATGTAAACAATTACATAGCGTCTTGGTTATATAATCAAAATCTAAAGAATCAACAATCAACCAATTGCTGAATGAAGTAAGGGAACAATGTAAATTGATTACACTTTCAAAGACACTTTCAACAAGGAGTCTACTTGTTAAAAGTAAGGATGATTTTGGATATCTTCATTTTAGGCACAAAGTACATAACAGACAACACACAAAGTATGCATGCATCTCGATATGCATTCATTTAGCTATCTTTTCAAAAGGTTGTCTTGTGTATATGTACTTAGGAGGTGTAGGTAGGTAGATGTGTAAGGATTGTAATTGACCTTAGAATTCCAAGGCCTATTCAACATTCAATCAATAGAAGCAATTTTTGCAATGGGCCATCCACAACTACAATTGCATTACCCTTCTTTTCATAATGAACTTATTCATACACTTTGTTGTAGTCACTAAACTCTCTATATTCTTAAAATGTATCTAATATTCATTCCAAAATTAACATCCTAGAATTTTAGAATCAACAATTACTTCTTTGATAATCCTACTAATTTTAGATAATTTCCACTTATATTCTACTACTACAAAGTTTATAATACTAGTGGATAGTTAGTCAATGTATGAAATTTTCAATTAATGAAATTGAAGCTATGTATATATTATTATAAGCAATATATGAAATTCTCAATTAATAAAATTGAAGCTTAATAAGTCCTAGTTTTAATTTTTTTTTTGATATCTATGGATTTTATTTATTAGTATTAACTTAGATTATTTAAAAAATATGGATTAATTTGCATGCTTGCCAATAGTCTTATATATATATATATATGCAGATTGGACCTTTTTATCAAATACATATGGAATCCTACTACATAGTTGTACCTACTTGTTCTTCCCATTTTTTTAAATGGAATATTGATCAATGTTTTTTGAAGGAATGTTGACCTAGTATAGAAGGGCTCTTTTAACTTGAAAAGAACCCATGCATCTTGGAAAAGATGTTCTTCCTATGAGTGCATGGACAAGCTTTCCTAATTCTATCAAAGATTCTTCTTTATGTATTCTTAAATCTTCAACAATGCTTTTGAGATCCATATTATAGAATATATGATATACTACCCCTTCAAAAATAATAGCCCAAACCTCTACCCTCAAAATAAGATGGTTGGTGGTGTTACTTAAAATCATGTATTAAAAAGTCTAGTGGATACATAGTCTGCTGCAAATATGCAAATACATATAAATGGGTAGAAATATGATTTATAGATATGGATATAGAAATTAAAATATAGAAATTCATACACATATACTTACATATGTACCCTATATCTTTTGTTGCAACTGTGCACAAATATTAGTTTATATAGAAAAATTCTTAGAAAGTATAGCTTGATAAAAAAAAATTACTGGATGGTGTTTTTGAGCATATGGATTGATTGTGTGCTCCAAAATACTAGACACGTTTATATACACGTTGAATTGTACAATTTATACAATAATATCAAGAAAAAAATTGTACCTTGTTTTACTTGTAGAAAAAACGGTTTCTAGAATTAGAAAAATGACTTGTAAGAAGACTTATATGATGAATTTGATTGACGTAGGCAAGTCCATTTTTGGCTATTGCATAATTTTGTCATCATACTTTTTGGCCTAATTTTTTCCAAATAATTATTCAAATCCATTCATTTTTTGAAAAAATCACATGCCTAATAATGTCATCCTACTTTTGTCCCCAATATCATGCATCCAAAGAATTCTTCAAATTTGTTTGTTTCTTTAAAAAAATTACTATGGTGAATACTTGATTTAAAGAGAATAGTGTGGCAAACTACTTTACACTTGGAAAAAAGTAGAGACATAGGTTGAAATTTGAGATACACTAAATTTGGGGCCATTGACAACATTACATTTTGATGGATTATAGAAGGGTTGCATGTTGAAAATATTATCATTTACCTCTATAAGTTTTATAGTTAACACTTAAGTCCTATTAAATACGTAGGAGAATTGTTCTAGGTGGTTTATAAGATGTTTATGACTCTACTCTATGAAAGGTTTTGAAATTCCAAGGAAAAACTTTTTAGAATATGACAAAAATTTACAATTTTAATTGAAAAATTATAATCCCAGTTGGATTTGATTTGTGAAACATGTGGACACCTTTGCAAAATATGTGCCTCTCTTGGAGATGGTTCCAAAATATTTGGATTGCTAATTTGCATGGTATTAGGCTTGTCTTCTTTCTTCTTTCTAAAGGATTGGCTCTAAACTAGGATATTTTTTAGTTGATAAAATTAAAAGACTAAAAGCACCAAAAAATTATCTTTTGCACCAAGCCCATAGAAAAATTAGGAAGATTTTTTTCTTAAAAGCCAAATCTAAATCTTCGATTACCCTAGTAGCCACTACCTTGACCATAACTACTAGGATTTACCACCTTGTAATGACCTTTTTGGATGTTGATTCAATAACTTTACATTTGTAGTCATCTAAAATATACCAAAGTTGAAGACATAGGTACAAATTGTAGCCACATGTACAAGGATGCCTTTGTCCTATCACTAGATTCTGTCACATCTTTTGCAACTATAATGTTCTTGTTCTTGATTCTGCTTGGCTTTTCGTACCAATTGCAATCTTTGAGGTTGCATTTTTGTTGTAGAAACCATTTAAAACCTCATCCACATGAATTAGGAAGATATTAGACTTGGGAGCCCAAATACATGAATGAACTGTAGTTCATGTGCTTGAACTTATGAGTTATAGTTTTCATAATTAATGTGCATGTTGCCCTATTTTGCACTAGTCTAGGAACTGTAATTGGCAAAGATGTTTTTTGGGGTTTTGTTTTGAAGCCATACAACTTACACCAATTCCTAACTTGGAGCCAAATTTTGCACTACAAGTAAATTTGAATGTCACCTAACTTCAACCACTTACCTCTCACCTGTAGCCCAAATCAAGATTCTGCCTTAACTCCTAATGCCCAAGGCACCTAAAAGTGGTGTCGAAGAAACTTTGAAGTTAAATAAAACCTTACCAAATTTCTATTTTTAGTAGTTTATATTTTTGGAAGATTCTTTTTGAAGTCTAGTTTTAGCATCAATAATCCATTTTTGAAAATGAATGATTATAATTCTTCTATTCAAAATTTAGTGCAAGGGTACCCATTGCAATCTTGACATTCCGTAGTGGTAAGGACTCTTGGAAATGAGCCTCAAATACACTAAACCTTAGAGAAAAAATCACACTAAAAATTCATTTAAAAAAATTATAGAGTAGATTTTGAGAAGCCATAAATTGATTAGGGTTATGCTTGTTAGGACCTTCAACTTCATATTTTTTTGGTGACCGGCTTTATAGATTTGATATGCAAAAAGAGAGCTCAAAGATTTTCATAGTTTTTACACCCTCATGATCAAACATTATAATCTTTCAATCCATAAGTGATATTGTTGTGTTTTCTTTTCCTATGTCATCTCTAACATGTCTTTTTTGAATTTGTATGGTTACAATTCAAAAAAATTGATTCAACTTATCAAAATGTTGGATTTTTGTTCAATTGAGAGCAAATTCCAAGAAGCTCAAAACGGGCCTTGGGCATTTAGGGGCTAAAATTGAAAAAAAACCCACTGCTGCAAACAATGAAGCTTACAACCTAATGCAGTGGCTCTCTTACCCAGAAGTTATTTCTTATGCAGGTTGTTCGGAGAATGGGGACAATTTCAGAGCCCTTAACCCTACTTTACTGCTGCTTCCGCGCCCAACAAGAAATGCAGAAGGACAGCTTTCTGTGCTCTACCAGAGTGACATAAATTCCTGTCTCTTTACAACATTGCGTCCTACTGTACACAGATTCTCCGTAAGTTCTTATTAGTACTGACACTTACAGTGCAGCAAACTAACTTGTGGCTGATGAGAATGTACGATTCATTATCTTCAGAAGCATGCAGGTAAAAGAAGTGTGACAAGGATGAGAGCTAGCACGCCCAAAGTCCTTCAAACCCCAAACCAACTCATTTTGCTTTGAGAGAAAGAAACAAAACAAAACAACCAAAACCAATAAGAACAGCAGACTCAGGGAAAAAATACAATAATATTGTTGAGATACTAGGAAGAACCATGCAGCCAGTCATCTTTGACGGTGCATCCCATTTTATTGAGAGAGAAAAAACTGAAAAGATAATTTTTTCTGCGATATGGCCCTCCGATAAGAGGTCACCAGCTCATTACGATCTATACATGAAATTTGCATAGAGTAATCTAAACTAAGCCTAGGAACAGTAATCAGCAGACTAAAACTTAAGTCCTTCCAAACCAATTTCCAACAAGAGTGTCATCTACTAACTAAGACTCTTCGAGGTCCCCAGCCAGGCATGCTTTCCATGCCGCCAGTGACAGGGTAAAGGTTGCCGTGATATTTTCTTGTATGGTGTCAAGTATGTATCATCCCGTTGCAATCCAACTGCTGGTAGCCACCCATTCTCTACAAATCCTCTTTCCTATATACTCAACTCAATCCACAAAACCGCGGGGCTGCTCCAGCTAGGATCATCCAACGTACATCCTAGATTGCAAAAACTACAGAAAGGTTCGAAACCAGAATACCAAGGCTATTTTTTTTATCTCGTGTTTCTTCAAGTAAAAAGTCTATAATCTCCGGGTTCTGGGCTTCGGCACCCTGCAGGTTACTTACATACCGGCAGAGTTGCACGCGAGCTTCGGCTGCTCAAAACTCCATTGAGGTTTAAAAACAGAAAACCAAAGCGGTTGTTTTTTCTCATTTTCCTTCAAGCAAAAAGTCAAGAATCTCTAGTTTCTGGTCTTCGTCACACCCAGCAGGTTACTTACATAGTTGTCCGTGAGCCGCGTTTGCTCAACACTCCAGACGCTTTCATCTCTGCCATGAGGGCCACCTTCGTGTGCCTCAACTGCTCGCTGCACTGCTTGGCAGCAAGCATCGGCTTGTCCTCAAGCTGCCAGTGAAAACTGCGAGGCCGCTTGGGGGGCGACATGGGAGCGGTGTCGATCTCCCTGTCGGACGTGGAGAGCCACTTGGAACTCATGTAATCGAGCGTGCGCCACGGCGGTAGATGCATTTGGCTTTGTTTCAAAGAGACTTTAGCAGCCTCTGACATAAACTCCAGAATGTTTTTCAACTTGGAGGAAGATCCTACAAACACTGCAGGAAGAATCTTCAAAGCCGCTAAGTATTGTGGCGAGGGCCTGGCTATCTCAAACTGAGCCTGGAAATCCACGTCCACTATCAGACGCTCAGCCAGTTGATCAGCGTTGAAAACGACGTCGATGTACTCGTATTCACCTGCAGGAAACCAGAGAAACATAAGCAATCTGAATGTACCCTGAACTGTAATCCCAAAAGCCATGTTCCGAAATCCCAAAGTCCAAAAGCCTTGTTTTAGCAAACCCCGGCGCCACCAAATAACTAAGTGGCGTCACTAGAACTTCAGCTAAATCTCCATTACATCATCAACAAGTAAACACCCCCAGGAAACAAAAGCTGAAGTGCAATACTCATGGACGAGTGCTTGCAAAAGATAACAGTACTAATTAACTAGGAGAAACATCACAGTAGAGCTCTGTATCATACCACCATTCAGAAAGGCCCCACGTAACACGAGCGAAGTGGATTTCCTCTATTGAATTACACAAGCAAGAATGCCACATGTAACATCGAATTGCGGAAGAAAAGTACCTCCAGGAACGCGACCGGAGCTTAACCATTTGGACATACACACAGCAGCATCGTAGCCAGCAGCTTTGAGATGCTTGACCACAAACCGCTTTACACACACTCCTTTGCAATCCACGCCCTCCGGCTCACAACAAAGGAGGTTGGAATCATCCTTGATAGACAGCAAGCGCAGCTTCACTTCCGTCAACAATTCCCGTTCCACCCCGTTCAGCGTCGCAATACGCATCTGCAGAATCAGAACAATTGCTCTAAATCAAAACAAACTTCTTTCCTTCATCTGCCGGAACTCACAGAATCCAAAAACACAAATACTAAAACTTCGTGATCTCCGCCATTTCAAAGAGTTTGAAGTGGATCCCGCAAGGAATGTATTGGAGAGAGGGTGCAAGACAGAGAGAGAGAGAGGCGCTAACTACTGGGACATCACCACCACCGACCACCGGCTCACCTGCAACGTTTCGATGAGTTTCTTGCCAGGAGAAGGCGCCTCGGAATCTCCGCCTTCCATTAAATCCAGAGGATCATTCTCGATGAAATCCTGCACCATGGCTTGCAAGTCGTCACTCTCGTTACTCCCCCCGTAGCACACCGTCACAGCTGGCGCGGTGTTCATCATCCCGGCCTTCGTTGTCGTCGTCGTGCCGAGATAGTCCCGCCCCAGCCCCCACTTCGGCGGACGAGTTGTGATCACCCTGCGCGACGACATGACGGAATTCTCGCGGTCCCAAGAGTATTTCGGCACCACCGGAGGCGACGTTGTGTGCATGTCGGCATGGTAGATAGAGTTCGTATACGAACTGATGCCCGGTTGTCTTCGCAATCCCGGCATCGTGCTCAACGCCGGCGCAGGAAAACTCCCAATCAATCGCAAAGAAGGAACGAAAGAGTCGTCCTCCTCCGAGGTGAAAGCAACCTCGAAACGACAGTCTATGCTACGTCTCCAAATACGCCGAAGACAGAAAGGTGTAGTAGTTTCCGGTACTGGGATTACACGATGAACGGTTCATAACCACTGGGAAACTTAAAAAAGACAACATCGCCGAACGAAATGAACGCAAACGCAAAAAAATGGACTCAAAGGGGAGAAGAGGCCAAGCTCTAAGCGATACTCGCAAACGCTTTGATCGAATCACAGCACACACGAAATCAGTCTCATATTACTTGTTGTGCAATCACCACAAGAATCTCGTCTCCCCCCAACATCCAATCTCAAAACACACAGAAACCCCAATCGCACACAACCTAAATGAGATCCCAACACAAATTTTTGTAGCGGCTATGAATCTACCACAAACCTCTAGACCCAAAACTTTAGCCCCAGAATGACTCTACGAAGCGGTCCCTCTCTTGCGGCAGAAGGTTGTGGATCCCCGCCTGCAATTTGTAGATGTGGCGTCACGTCTGTCCCTCAACTCCAAAAGCTCAAGAGTCGAAGATGTGAGGAAGGAGTCACAACAGAGAGAGTGAGGGGGAGGGGATGCGAGGTTCTCCCTTTTTGTAGCCCAGGAAGCTTCAAAGGGAGAACTGTAGACGCAAGTAGATAAGCTCCTCGTATCGTAGCCCCATTTAGTATGCACGCGCCCCGGGTAACGGTCGCGGCCCCCCGCCGGGACCCGCCCCGGCAACTTGGGCCACTGTAGCAGTCCAGCGTGACGATGGAGCTCTTCCACTTCACCGTGCCCAAGTGGCTTTTGATGAAGCTTGGAAGGTGAATTGATCTCCGTAACGTACGCTTGGGAGTTCTCACTGAAGGATTTGTCGTGGATCCGTGAGCTTAGGGTTTGAGCTTAGGGTTTGCGACTTAGCGTCATGCGGAAGCTGCTAATGCTGCAGCCATGGAGCTTCAGTAGCACGGTCGTGAGGCTTTCTTGGCGTCGGAAGGAAGCTTGTCCTGTTTTGTATCAAGTGCACGTTCGGGGGTTCTTGCATTGGAGTGCGATTGTGGTAACCTTTCCTTTCTTGTCAATTTTCGGGAGATGACCTAAATCATGAGTTGTTGCGTGAGAGGAAGCCTGCATTCAATGGTGTCTCTTCTACATCACACCATCGCCTTCGTTACTCGATGTGCAAGCGTTGTCAATTCAGGAATTTTCAGGTTCAGTGGAGTTGTTGCGGTTTCTGAGAGTTTGATTTGTTTCAGGGAAGTGTAGGATCAGGGCATGGGCGTGGCGAGGATGTGCAAGAAATTCTGGACAGGTCGTGGTTGTTGCCGAGTGCAGCGACGAAGACGACGACGGTGTTTGAGACGGACGGTGTTTGGGGGACGGGTGAAGCGCAAGGCGGTGGTTGCTTTCATGTGATTCGGGATGATTTGCTGCATCCTGTTATGGGTGGTAACAAGCTGCGCAAATTGGATGCTCTGATTCCAATACTCCAATCTCAGGGCGTCACTGATGTTGTAAGCCTTCCAAGCAACGTGACATTGCTGTTTCTTCTACATTTTGAGTATGCATTTACGGAATGGGTTGCTGGTGGAACCCCAACCCTATTGTGTGAGGCTTCCAAAGAGTGCATCAGATGATCTCTCCTCTACATTGTGAGTATGCATCAGCGTAAGGGGTTGCAGGTGAAACCCTAAACCCTAATTGTGTGAGGTTTCCAAAGAGCACAACAGATGTTCTCTGTTCTTCTTGTGAGTATGCATTTGCGCAGTGGGTTGCAAGTGGAAACTCTAAACCCTACTTCTGTGAGACTTCTAAACAACACAACAGACGGTCTCCCTTGGACATTGTGAGTAGGCATTTGCGCAATGGGTTGCAGGTGGAAACTCTGAGCCCTATTTGTGTGATATTTTCAATCGGCACGGAAGACGCTCTGCTCTGTCTTCTTTATTGTGACTGAGCATTCTTGTTTTGTGGAGACTCTTAACCTTAATTGAAATGTGGTCTGCGTTCCTAGGTCACGTGTGGAGGCTGTCAAAGTGCACACACGGCTGCTGTAGGTGTGTTGTTCTCCGCATTGCTTTCACCATGTTTTTAGAGTTGATCTTTCAACCGAGCGCAAAGCTCATGTTGTAATGAGGGCAGTTGTGTGTGTGTGTGTGTGTGTGTGTGTGCGCTTGCAGCTGTTGCTTGTGCAGATGTTGGTATGAAGGCCCACTTGTTGCTGCGAGGGGAGAGGCCAGCTATCCCGACAGGGTATAACCTAGTTGCAGGGATGTATGGTTATGTTATGTACATTCCTAGGTCAGAATATTCGAACAGGCAGGCGATGCTTCACAAGTATGCAATGCAAGTCGCGGCTGGTGATCCTTCATGTGTCATCTCACTGCATAACCGATTGTCAACTGGCTGGGAAATTGATGGAAGTGAGGTTGAGAACGGAAGCAAAAAGAGGGTTGCCATTGTAAACGAGGGCGCCGGTGACTGCCACGCAATGCTAGGTCCGAAATTCAACCTCTTTATCCAAGATGCTCCCGTCCTCTGACTTTTATCTTTATTCTGACTCGCATCCTCTTACATCTTCAGTTCCACGACTTTGGAGAAAGAAGCCGTTCATATCAATCTACACTGTAGCTTCGTAATCGTACAGTAGCTCACTGATAAGTCACCTTGCTAATCTAGTCTTATCCTGTTTTTTATACGTTAATTTGCATGTCAAATGAACAGTAAGATGGGGTGCACTATTTAGAGTAACTTTAAGATTGTTGTGGCTCGAATTCACTGGGGGGAATAGAAAAGATACTGTGAGAAAGTTGGTTGTTCGTTTCTAGTTCTTTATTCGAGACAAATTTACTAATGCTTGCTGAAAGATGCGATAACTCGGAATGGTAGGATTGATCCGGCTGGTGGATTACTTATCGCAGTCCTCTAAATTTGGGAAGGGAGAGCGACTGCGGATCATTGTTGACTGTGGGACGGGGACCACAACCGTGGGTTTGGCTCTTGGAATTGCTCTTCACCGGTACGTGAGATTAGGGTTTGCTCTGAACTATCGCCACTACAGTAGTAGAGAATCCAACTTCTAGAGGAATCTAACATCGTGATAGAATTGACAGAGTTCAACGAGGGTAGGTTTTCTAGAGCACCTCCTGCGGGATTTCTACTGTGCAAGATTCCATTCAATCGTATGAAACTTATTGAATGTGGTGGTCACAAGCATTTTTCTTATGAGTTGTTCGCATGAATGATCGAAGCTTATCTTTTGTGCTTCCAGACTTCCTTGGCAAGTCATAGGAGTGATGCTTGCAGATACTCGGGAAGGGTATGCGAACCAGGCTGACAGGCTTCTTTCGGAGTTTCATCTAGAATATAATAGTTCCCGCACATGGGAGGTGGACTTCTGTGCTAAAGGCTCTGACCTTCCCATCCTTTGGCAAGAGAGATGCCAGCCTCGCAAGTAAGCGGGAATTTTTATTAATTAATTCTGTCTTTTACGTAAACTACTGTAGAAAGATTCGACGACCAATGGTCACCAACCATCATTTGTGCAAAGAATTCGTAGGATATTCATCGTATTTTATTAGGAGGTCCAGGAGTGCGAGCAAATCACGTCCAGTTAGCGTGGTTGAGCTGTGATTGCAGGTCTGTACCTTCCCATTGCTGACACTTGTTGTGGGACCACTCGTTCAACAAACTGACGGACTGTTTTTGTGGGTGTTGGAAGCTTAGGTTTGGTCGAATACTGCCGGGTGAAGTTGCAACTTGTCGACAAATTGCAAGAGAGACGGGCATTTTGCTGGATCCTATTTACACACTTGCAGGGTGGGACATGGCCAGCAAATTATGTCAGTGCAAAGATGATAACGATGGAGAAGTGGTTCTTCTGCATACAGGTGGGACGCTGGGATTATTTGGATTAGCACAGAGATATCCTCTTCAGTTTTGATCAAGGGTGAGACGCGAAGCTTTCGTAACATGCTAAAGTTGAAACTTTTGTCCCTAGATGATCTAAATACCAGAACAGCTTCTAGTGTTGATCCGGTGTACATCTCCCAGAATCAAATATGTACTGATTTTGCCAGATTTTGGAGTGTCGCAATTAGGTGTGGTTGCCGTAGTGGAAGAGCTCTTCACGGCTCTTGTCCTGTGGACCCCCATAATGGTTGGAGGGTGCTTTGATTGCGCTTTTGAGAGAAAGCCTTGACTGTTTTTGCTTTTGGTTCTCAGGACTGGGAAGGAATCATTTTGTATTTGTTTTTTTTCCCAGTACATCCTGTTCAATTGGACCTCCATGATTTCGATGCTCCTAGCACCTTATCCTGATTCTAGTTGGACGTGTTCTCCTCATGCATGGCTTCCTATGAATGTTTGTTGCGTGTTCTGCATTTGAGATGCTTCTAATAACTTACAACGACCCCGTTGCTTGTGTCCTTGTTACTACAGTACTGGCCATGCCTCTTGGGTGCCAATCTTTTTGGAAAGACGTGCTCCCTCGGCACAAGATTCACGGAGAGGAGAATACCCGTACATACGTATTAATCTTATACCCATCTTGCTCAGAAAATATGATGTATATTTATTTCCAGATTTTTTTTATTTTTTTATTTTTTGGAACAAATGAAGCGAATTCATTGCAATTATTTCCAGATTTTGAGAGCCTCTAGTTTGTTCTGATCTGTGCACTGGTGCCGTAGATTTGTTACACTTCCGAGTACAAAACTAATTTATTAGATTATCCTCTGTGATAAGAAGATTCACCTCAATAGGAGATCACCATCATTTCCTCTCTACTTGCGGTCAGGCCTCAACAGTATATACTTACAGTAGCAACAACCCTGTCAGGACTGTGACTGTATTGATGCAATATTCATTCATTTCTTGGGGTATGAATGTATGATGCGTTTTGCAATAACGTGCTGTTACAGTGTGTCAGAGAGAGAAGTCAAAAGAAATGTCAATAAAAGGCTACCTTATTGTGATTCCAAATTTTTGTAAGCCGGGTGTAACTTGGAAGCCCACCTTGAATATTTCAGCTGTTTTGGTAGATGAACCCATAACCCTGATCTCCTTGTTCAGCCCCTCAAGAAAACGTTGAAATTTTTTATTTTCCACGCATGATGAAATCTGCAAATTTTGAATCCATAATTGAATTGTGGCACTTGAAATTAGCTAGGAGAGGTATAGAAGGGAGACCAATCAAGCACAAAATTGGAGTGACTTGGAGGGGTTGAGTGAGGGGGCTAGTGAATCCAAACCCTAATTGCTTGAGTGACCATATTTGGTTGCTACAAGATTTTGGGCTTATTTTTGTGATGCTAGTTAAATTTCTTTGACCATTTAAAAAAAATTATTGGTAGTATTGAAGGATAATTTTGGACTATTTTATTTTTTAGTGAAAAGTCAAAATATTTGATTTTCGAGAGGTCCTCAAAGTTATATACATGTACCATTAGTGGAAAAGTAAAGCTTGCTAGTTTGGCTTGGTTTTGCTACTTTGAGCAAAGTTTGTCAATTTTACTTTATTTGAGATTTAAAAAATTGTATTTATCTATTTGTTTTGAAAATAGTTCCAATGGAAAGAATAAAGCGTTTTCATGATTTTCACTACCAAAGATCTAAACATGCAAATGTTAATTTAGAGTTATTTACAATTTCTAGTTATAAAAGAATTTCATATCAATAGTTGTAAGGTGGATTGTGTTATGAGCCTTTGATAGCTCTTCATTTGAACTTCAAAAATTCTCATAGTGCATTTTAGTATGTAAATGCAATTTTTAGTTGTTCAACACATCACCTGTAATCTCCCAAAACTTTCATATGCAAATTCCTCAAACATTGAAAGGAAGAACAACATACCCAAAATAGGATGCATACATTTCTCTTATTATAATCTCAAAATTTTCTATGCACTTTTGTACTCAAAATTGGTATGCACATCAGTAAATAATCTTTTTCAACATCTATATGCTTAGATTTTGAAAAAAAAACAATTTTCTTTATGAGAAATAACTGTAAGCCCATGCTAATTTATAATAGGAAAAACACACATTTGGAAAGGTTTAGAGGTCAAAGGACATTCTATGCTCTTGCTTGGCCAATCTTTGTTAGTTTTGTATATTAACCTCTAAAGGACCAATTGATTTTTCTTGGCAATATAGCAATTTGGTATAGCTCACAGCAAATGGAATCTTTTTCCTTGAATTTTTTTTATAGAATATATGTCTAAGGAGTAACTTTAAGGCCCAACAATTTTCATGACTTTTGACTATATGGTTAAGAAATCATCATACAATATGTAATTATCATTGCTTGGTGGGAAGTCTACATAGGTCAAAAAAATTCTTCAAAAATTACTTCTTCTTTTAAAATGAAATTGTTTTTTGAGGATATTATATAAGTGGAAAGCTTTGAATCATTCCATTTTGAATAATAAGATGCAAGTTATGATGAGTTTTAGTTCTAAGGCACTTATAGATTCTTTATTCTAAAACAAACTCTAAAGTCCTTAATTTAACTCAATTCTTTACAAAAAAAATTGAAAACAACTAAAATAATAGGATGTAGATTGTTTATTTTAACATTACAATCATTGGAACAATAGTGCTAGTATGTGAGTATGAAAATGTGAGCATGTAAGCCTTGAGTATATATATATATATATATATATATATATAAGTAGATATACTACCACTATAGAAGGTGTTTATAACATAAACCTCTATAATATAGGTATCTATAATATAAATACACTATAATCATAGAAGGTTTCTTTAATAAAGACTCTTAGATTATAGGTGTGTAGTCTTCTAGGCTTCTAGGTTTACATTTTTAGGCTAATATAATAGCAACCTTGTCATTGGAATTAACAAATTCTAAACAATTTAGTATTTTGAATCATTTTCTATCTTTTTTTCACTTACTATTTTTTTCCTAAATGTTGTACAATTCCAAATGCCATGAAAATTTTCAAACTTGTAGCCAATACCCCTTTAACTTTCATTTTTCATCAAAAGAAGTGCATATTTGATTATTGAGGGGTTTCAAAGGCATATATGTAAGTGGAGTGTAAAGCTTGCCAATTTTACTTCATTTTCCAACTTTATACAAAGCTTGGTAATTTTTCTTGATTTGAGATTTATGAAATTGTACTTATCCATTTGCTTTGAGAATGGTCCAATGAAAAGTTTAAAGTCTTTTAATCATTTTCACCATTGTAAATTTCAAAATGCAAGTATTGATTTGAAGCTATTTGCAATTTCTACTTCTAAAAACAATTTGCATTTCAATAATTAGAAGGTGGATTGTTTAATGAGTTTGTTATCTTTAATCCCCAAAAACTTTTGAATGCAAATTTCTAAAACATTGTAGACAATGATTGCACACTAAAAATAAAAAATGTACATTTTTCTTGGTAAAATCTCACAACTCCTACAAATTTTGCACTCTAAAATTAGTGTGGATACTAATAAACAAGCTCTATAAACCTCTATATGGTTAGATTTGGAAAAAAAAACAATTTGCTTCATTGGGGATAACTACAAGTCAATGTTCTTTTTTTATAATCAAAATATATTTGGAAAGGCCTTGGGCATTTAGGAGTAAGAATAAATTCAAATAAAACCCACCAACGTGGATATTTAGTGGGTTTTATTTGGATTCATTTTTTCATATAGGCAAGTGCATCTACTTGTATATTTTCAAGGCCAACAAAGAATTTTTGTCAATTCAAATGCTTGTATATTGCAACCAATGTGATGGAAAATCCTAAAAGAAATTCTACATCTTTTCAAAAAAGCACACTACAAGATCCTACAATAAAAAGCCTTTAGATGTTAAAATGCACTTTATTGATAATTTTATTTATATGTTCAAAATTTAGCTTCATTATTCATTATTAAAATCATTCAAATGAATTTAACTTAATTTTTAAAATCAATTTATTTTTAAGAATCATGGGAATTACAAAAATACATAATAAAATATGAATTTCTTGCAAAAATGGAGGTAATCTAAATTCTTATTACTCTAAGAGATTTTGCTTTGTCAAATGTCAACATTGTGAATATTTTTTTATAGGAGGCTATTTTCAACATACAAAATACGTTTGTTGTGGTTGTCGGGTCTTCCTTGATCAGTTGGGTACCAATCAAATGCAACATAGAATCTCCTATTCATACAATTCTAATTCATCTATCCGTTTGGATTACATATATCAAATACTGCAATAAGAAATATTAGGCAAATACATTCATCCATTTCATTTTGTAGAATTATGATGAGTCCACACACTAAACAATAATAGAAATGAAGGTTTAGACCACCAAATCTATAATGTCATGTCTTGATGCCAAATAAAGACATATATGAAGGCCAACCTAAGCCTTAATGGATTTTTGACAACATTATCTAAAATTGTATTATAACCTCTATTTCAATAGTGAATACAGCGCATCGATTTTGTGATAATATAATTTCCTTTCATCTCATGAGGTTGTAATTTCTTTTTAAACAATTAACTAAAGGTGAATCAACCTATGATAAGACAAATGGGAGTCAGTTTATTATAAGCAAAAGTATACTAAAGGTATACATTTTAGTTTAGAAATGTATGCTGCTAATTTTTTTAATTTGTAATATGTTGACTCCCATTTGGCATGTAATAGGTTGAGTTATGTGACAAGGAGTTGGAACATAGTTTTGTCTTTATGCCCTAATAACCAATCCTGGAGAACTCACTGAAACCTCCACTACAAGTATTTTTGTTGAGATCGTAGCCTTAACTTTTGTGTAATGTTTCCCTTGCAATGGAAATTGTCCATGTGTTTTAAAAAAATAAGCGTTTTTTTTTTTAATAGATGAAGAGCATTAGGAGAGGTTTGAAGGCGTTTGAAGATCATGAATTATTTCGAGTTCCCAAATTATGGGAATACATTACATCAACAATTTGATGTAGTCAAGAGACTGCCACATTAGAAAATAATAACTTTATAAGTATTTCATATGATTTTAAAATAATTTTTCAGATATTATTTTTTGAAATAAAGAAATTTAAAATTGATTTTAGGTTTCTTATCACTTTTTGAGAATTGTTTTTGAAATATTTGAATAATCAACTATTATAGGCTGATTTATTGTTTCATGGTAGTATAGGAAACATGCAAGGGAACAACCCTCAATTGGCCCTCTCTTGCCTTCAAATCTTCCCTAATGACAGAGATCATGCCAAAGGTATTTCCAAATTAATACAGTGCCCCTACTATAAATTAATCCTGAAATGTCATTGTAGTCACTAAGGGTACGTCCACACCGGATGTTAAGTTAGTAACTTAAAATATCATGGTGTTATTACAAGGGTCTGGTTTGACGCAGTGAGCCTTTTTTGGGTCAGGGCTAGGATACATGCAGAAATTGCTTTATTTTTACTTACATTGATTTTTTTCCAATCCTTGCACACCCTTTCCTGCAATGGCAACCAACAAGAATTCCCCAAAAGTGGTCAATCCATACATCTAAGCAACAAAGTAGAATGCAACCCAATGAAGTGGCTTTTGTGCCACATATTTCATTTCTTGATCCACTTTCTCATTTGAACTTCTTGGCCAATTTTGCAAAGAAGTAGTAGAGGAGAGAAGCTCTTTATACTAGAGGGATAGTGGTAGGTGAAACAAACCATGTGGGATATGTGAACTAGGACAAAGAAGAGATCCACCACTCATGGTTAAGTGAAAACGCAGGAATTGTAATCAAAGTCAAATTTTAGACCTCATTTAGACATCATACAATATTTTTTTTCAAAAAACTTCAAACTAAGAAAAGTTGGGGAATCAAGTGAACTTTTATTTCCAAAAATCTGTTTGAGATTTCAATACTCCATCTAAAAGTGATGGACAAATTTTAGAGAGGGGCTTTGAAAATGTCCAAAAAAATCTCCCTTCCACACACCCTCTAGAATTTTTTCCATAACTCTTACACGAGTCTCCAAAATCCCAAGCCAAAAGTTATGAAAATTGTTAGGCCTTAAAGCTACTCCTTGGAAACATGTTGTGTAAGAATTTCAATGAAAAAAAATAAAAACTCCATCTGTAGTGAGCTGCCCCAAATCGCTATGTTGCCAAAAAATGTAGTTTGGTCCTTTAGGGGTTAACTTGGTTCTCCAACTTCTTTTAGTTCAATTTTTTTACAAATGGAATCTCAAAGACAATTGATCAAAACATGGTATGGACAAGTAAGACACTTCATTTACTATAGAAATCTTTATCTTGCAAGTTATTTCTAGACCATTGGAATACCTTTACAAGGTGCATTCGATCAAGTCTCTTGGTCCCTTCTTACTAATTTGACAATAGCACAAGTCAAGCAAATGAAAAGGCTTGAGTACATTGTTGTAAGTGTTGTACAAATTTTGTGTGCAATTCATGTAGTCCGACCTTTTGGCTATCCAAGCCGTTATTTTGTTAGTAAATAGAATTTTTGAAAGGTTGTTTCAATATTGTATCAAGCATGGTTACACAAATATATTCTTTAACAATATTTCATAATTGTATTAATGATGCTTAAGTTTCTCTACTTAAAAAATGTCTCATTGTTGTTTCAATAATAGATGAATGCTCTCATCATTTATATTTTGTCTAATTGTTGTTTTAACAATGGCTAAATGTTGTGCTAATATGGATTGATTTCAATTCTAATGGTCTAACTACAATGCATTGAAACAATATACTTTATTTTAATATGTTTCAACCATTAGATAAACATCCCAAAATATTCCATGAGTGTTCCAGATAACAATAGAACAATTTTTAGTTGTTTTCACTACATTGAAAAAGTGCACTAATGGATTGCATCAAATGTTGAAACAACAATGAAACAAGGGGGGAGGAGACTTTGAGGTGTAACTATGAACAACTTAAAGACTATCAACTTAATAAAGATCTTGTAAAGACTATCAACTTAATATGTAGATCATAATTGGGTTCATTTGCTCAAGTAGAGTATTCTCTACTTCTAGGATTGTACCATTTTAAACACTTTTCAAAAAAAAAATTCACATTAAATGCAGCTACTAATGGTTAAGTGAAAACACAAGAATTATGTTCAAAGTTGAATTTTTAACTTCATTTGGGCATAATGTAATAGCTCCATTTGTAAAAAAAATTGAACGAAAAGAAATTAGAGAACTGAATTAATGTTTATCTCCCAAAATCCACTTGGGATTTTGGAACCTCATGTAAGAGTCATGGACAAAATTCTAGAGGGTGTGTAGAAGGGAGATTTTTTTAGACATTTTCAAAGCCCCTCTCTAAAAAATTTCCATAACTTTTAGATGGAGTATTGAAATCTTAAACAAATTTTTGGAAATAAAAGTTCACTTGATTCCCTAACTTTTCATAGTTTGAAGTTTTTTGAAAAATAATATTGTATTATGTCTAAATGAGGTCTGAAATTTGACTTTGATCACAATTCCTGCGTTTTCACTTGATGATGAGTGGTGGAGCTCTTCTTTGTCCTAATTCACATATCCCACATGGTTTGTTTCACCTACCACTATTCCACTAGTATAAAGAGCTTCTCTCCTCTCCTAGTTTTGCACAAGATTGGCCAAGAAGTTCAAATGAGAAAGTGGATCAAGAAATGAAATATATGGCACAAAAGCCACTTCATTGGATTGTATTCTAATTTGTTGCTTAGATGTATGGATTGACAACTTTTGGAGAATTATTGTTGGTTGACATTGCAGGTAATGGTGTGCAAAAATTGGGAAAAAAATCAATTTAAGACAAAATAAAGCAATTTCTGTCCAAATCCTAGCCCTACCCCCCAAAAGGCTCATGACATCAAACCAGACCCATATAATAACACCAAAATATTTAAGTTATTAACTTTACCCTCTAAATTCCCAAGCTTTTTCAAGTGTGTTTTGACTATAAAAAAAAGTGCATGAGCTTGTAGTCATTCCTAGTGAAGAAAATTGATTTTTTTCCAAAATCTAACTGCATAGATGCTTAAAGAGCTTGTTTATTAGTAAGTACACAAATTTTGAGTACAAAATTGTATAGGATTTATGAGATTATAACAAGTGAAGAGTACATTTTCTATATTTAGTATATTACCTTTTTCCACAATGTTTCTCAAATTTGCATATAAATTTTTTTGGGATTGGAGGTGACATAAACAACAACAAAGAGTGTTAGCACACTAAAATGCATTTCTAAAAAACTTAATTTCACATGAAAAGCTATTAAATTCATTACACAATCCACCTTGCAATTGTTGAAATGCAATTTCTTTTTATAAGTAGAAATTGAAAATAACTCCAAATCAATAGTTGTATGATTAAATTTTCAATGGTGAATATCATGAAAACACTTTTTTCTTTCCATTGGAACCATTCTCAAAGCAAATGGATATGTACAATTTTTTAGATCTCAAATGAAGTGAAATTGCATAAAGCTAGTAAAATTGGCAAGCTTTACACTTCACTTATGGTACATGTATGCCTTTAAAAAACTCTCAATAATTAAATATGTACTTTTTATAGTGAAAAATGAAAGTTTTCAATAGTTAACCCTTAAAATTGCCTGAATTTTTTTTTAAATGGTCAAAGAAATTTAACTGCCCATTCGAAAATGGGCCTGAAATTTCAGATCAACCACATATGGTCGATTGGGCAGTTACGGGTTAATAGCCGGTGTGGACGTACCCTAAGTGTTCCATGAATAATAGAAATTCTTGCACATAAGACAAAACTGCAATTATTCATCCTTGAAAATTTGTGCCAAAAGGGAGAGGTCATGAATAGTAATCTCCAATGAATAATTTTCAATTTTTTTGAAGTACATGACTTGCATGGTTTGATTTCCGCAGCGTCCAGTCGAGCCCGGCCTTACACGATTTATCTTAAGCTCGATAGGCACATCCCAAATCACTGACCCAGACAACGCATGCACTCACTCAGTAGCCGATAAGGCCAATTCATTAACTGTGCGTGAGTGGTGCAATTACCAATATGCCCTCCTGACACTCAAGCTCACATGCAAGAAGGGCGGTGTACGTCCACCCGTCCCGGACTCCCCGGCTCCCCGCTTTGGATGGACTCTTCAATGACCCCGCCTGAGAGTCCTCCATCCCGATCAAGAGACATGATTCGTATTGATCAATGTCCGGGCAGGCCCGTCCCCTCAATTCAATGGCCTCAGCCCTGGCTTGGCTGTCCGCCTCATCAAAGGGCCAATGGTCGTTTCGGTGAACCCACGAACGGCAAGACGTTAAATCGATCCCACGAAGCAGCTCCATCGGGGTAAATCTTATTTTACTAGGGGTTGAGAGAGGTTTGGGGTTTATGGTTTTGTTGGGTTTTTTGGTTGTGTTTATCCCTCCTTAAAACTAATTCGGGGTCTCTGATGTCAAATATGAACTCAGAATTTGAAAAAAATAATTTATGCAAAAAATAAAATATTTCAGCGTTTACCCCTGTGGACTTCGTGGGACCGATTTAACGTCACACCCACGAACGTGGGTTGCAGGTTCCGGAGACTTCCCAAAGCTGAGAATTAAGTTACCTCACTCAAGGGAAGAAAAAAGGTCTGATGAATCAATCCCCAAGCTTCCAGAGTTCCAGGCGCATTAGCTTACACGCAGCTTAACTTAATTCCGTAACCCGTACCTGTTTAGCTTCCATTAGCCCCTGACGGGATTTACTCGTCTCAGACGGACAATTCCTGGTCTCTGGAAAATCGCGGCAGAAAAAAGTCGTCATTTCTCATCTCTTGTGAGTTGGGACTCTTTAATTCTAAGGGAGGGAGTCTCGTTCTAATTTACACAGGACGTTAAATCCGTGCCATGAAGTGGGTCTGGCAGGGTAGAACTCATGTTACCTGGGGGTAAAAGTAAAAAAGATCCCTATTTATGTGCCGTGTTTTCTGGTATGTTCTAAGCCCCTCGTAGCGAATTTGGGTTGCTGATTGCAAATATGAATTCGGAATTTGCAAGAAATAAAATTGTGCAAAAAGTAAAAAAATTCAGTGTTTACCCCTGGGGTAAATCCAGGCTGCTGGTCTCACTTCGTGGGGCGGGTTTAATGTCCCACAGTCCTGCCTAATTTACTGGGAGCTTAATGGGAACCTGTTGACATGTTTGCCAGAAATAGACTGATCTGTACGAATAGTGAGCCAGCCGTGGGTGTTTTGTAAATTTTCCAATTATTTTTGTTTTTTCATTTATTTTGCGATTGAGCCAAATAGACGATAATTCCCATTGAAATAAGGACGCACACAGGACTCAGAATCAGAGGACAGTCAGACCCTGGTGAGCATTTGCTTGCATGGGAGATCTTTGGTGTCCCTTACAAAATGTATTTAACTTACAGTAATGTAACTGATTCCAACCTTTTAATTCAACTCAAAATAAGTGTGACTTGGGGGTCAGTTGAATAGATTAGTGTCCCTTGTGCTGATAGGACAAATCGTCAGTCTGCCTACTTCAATGAACTCTGGACAAAAGGGGAGCAACTCTTTTGATGGCGCTGGCTAGTATCTTAGTGACCCCAAAACTGGCCTTTTCAAAAAAAAAAATTTAATAATGTGGCACTCTCTCGACCACATAGGACTCCTGTTCACGCGATAGAAATTGCGTTCCCGCAGTCCAGGAACCTGCAGTCTTCCCATGGCCTCAAAAATCCCCTAATGTCTTTTGATGGCACTAACTAGTATCTTAGTGACCCCAAAACTAGCCTTTTTATGGACCCAGAAGTCTCTGAACATGAGAGGCATGGAGTTTGTCCAATCGTATGTAGACACCAGGTGATTGCATAACTTACTGGAGGCTCATCTGCAAGTGCTCTTAGCCCTTGAACGTTTTGTGCCTAATGAATGGCTAACTTAAGAATCTTTCCTTCTTGGACATAAGTGCAACTATTTATCTTTGATATTATTAGGAGTAGAAAAGGAAGATCTTCTAGAGTACTTTGATTTCCAATTAGTATATTTGGCTTATTCAAAGTAAGGGAGGAACACCCAATATTGAACCTATACCTTGCATTGGACCCTAGATTCATCCAAAACCATCCCTAAATTGCAATTATTGTGTTTGCCAAATGCTTGACTCTAATTCACTCATGCATATTAAGGACACATACCAAAATCTAATTGGCTCATTGCTAACTTTAGCAGTGTTTAGATTTGGGGGGCATCTACCGAACAATTTTAGTGGTCTAAGAAGCCAACACTTTGAAAAATCATAGAAATTACATGGGGCATCTAAATTTTATTTTTATTTTTAATATTCATGATTTTCGCTCGCTCCTATTAGAAAAATATTATTTTTACAAAAAATTGCCTCCAACTATACTGAATTCTTTATTTGGTTGATTGTGGATGTTTCTACTATAGATGATATCACACGGTATCAAAATGCATAATTTCCATAGCCATGAGTTAGCCCTTGATGGGTCAAAAATAGGGACAATAAAGTCTTGAAAATGATCTACATTAGACAAAACTTGATGAAAAAAAAACATAGCTAATTTTTTTAAATTTCTATTAAATCACTTGGATGCCAATTCCATTTTTTTTCTACAAAAATTGACTAAAAATTGTTTCTAAGAGTGTAACTTCCCTACAAATGCAATCAATTGCCTTAAAAGGTTGCTTTATCCTCTTTAGGATGTAGAAAGCATGTCTTGGCGTTGATTTCTAGTATTTCACATGTTTATATTGGTTCCATTATGTATTAGGCAAATCATGAAATTATAATCATCTTGGCAAAGTTGTAGAGAAAATTATGAGATTATGTAAAAAAATTAAAATAAATAAATGAAAAGATAGAAACTATGTCCAAATAAAGAATATGTTCTATGTATTCATAGTGAATGCAATTTTTTTTGTGTAGAAGGCTTTTTGTCACTCAACCACATTTTTCTTTGAAAATATGTGTACATCTTTGGCTTGTAGTAAGAGAGGTGAGAAAACTAACTCACCCTAGATGGTCCACAAAGTTGTAGATGGTTTAGAAAGAAGACTTGAATATAGCCTTTTTCTATAGAGTTAGCCATAATTTGCCTATGATTGGCTATATCTTAAAATTTTAGCTTTGAAAGTCCCCTTGACTTCAAATGTTACAAATTACAACATTGTAGGCAAGATCACAAACAAATATGCTATCACCTTTGAAATTGAAAACAACTTTGCTAATATTGACATTTTATTTTTCAAAGAGCTTGTATTGTCACTAATACTAGTAGGTGATCCTTTGATATTAATTATAGGTGCTCTACTTGAAATCAACTCTAAAATTCAAAAAAATCCAAATCAAATATGTTTCCTTGCAAAGTTTGATGGTTTATTTCAATATAAAAATGGTTTTTTTATGAGGCAATTAGAATTTGAAAAGGAAAAATTTTCATTGTCTATCTAGTCACATACTTGCTTTACTTCACATTCATAGTTCACCGAATTGAAATCCAATAAAACTTTGAGAAAGATGTTGTGAACTACCATATTAGTCACATTTTAGAAAATGGAAATAATACAACATGAGCGGGTGATGTTACAATTCCAAAAATATTAGTATTTTCAATTAATCCTCAACTATCAATTAGGATGTTTTCCATTAGATGGCGATAAAAACTTTGGATGTTTAGGGTGAAAATCTATAAAAATAAACTTAGGAGAAAACAAATGAAAAATCCTAAGAAAAAAAATAGGATTTCTATTTTGTAAATTGTCATGACTTTAAATGAGATTTGGTAAAGTGACCAAACTAGGCAAACTATAAAATGGTGATAAAATCAAAATCAAAATCAATCTAAGTAGGAAAAAAATGGAAACTTAATATGAAACCAAAAAATGAAAAAATGAAAAAAATAAAAAATAAAAAATACTACAGATAGGAATTGTATTTCTTGTAGAATTGTGTTTTTTTGTAGAATTTTCAACCTCATCTTGGTATAGTATAATAACTTTTGATGAAGAACTTTGAACCAAGAAAACTTGGGTAAATCAAGCTAAATTTCATGTTCAAAATTAGGTTGGAAGTTTTGCATTGAACACAATTTCCTTGAATCGGTTGTGCTTTGCATTTCTTTGAATTGAAGGATATTGCATATTGTTTTGACTAGAAATATAGGTACCCATTCCATTGAAAAAAAATTAGACTAAAACGTTAAATGTTCAACTCTTTTGTGAACTTGAAGTAATTTATGTCTTCTTTAAAGTTTTGCATACATTTACAATCCTTCAACCATTTAGTCTTTGATTGGGACAAATAGTTTTATTTACTTTGCAACATTTTTCTTTTGATTACTATAGACATGATATTTTCAAGTCTTTGAGACTATCATTGTTCTTGAATTTTCTAATTTAAAGTTCATATTCTTTAATTTGTGCAAATAGTAAGTGATTTTTTTGTATTGTAAAGGTATTTCATGTGTGAAGTGTTTACTAATAATCACAAGTTCTTACAACCTTTGTTTACATTTTGGAAACACTTGTTTCAAATTGGTATACTACAACAATTGCAAGAATTTTTTTGAAGATTTAGACATGTACATTTTAACATTTATGCATTACTAAAAATCATTAGATAATACTACATTTAGATATAGGTGGTACTAGTATAGAATTCGTATTTGGTTCATTTTAAGTAATTTGCATTATTATTTTTTAAACTATCATAACATTCAGTAGCCCATGGAAGGATTGCCTTCCCCTTGGTGAAGTCCCCGTCACCTAATTTTCATCTGACATTTCTTGGAGTTGCAACTTTAGTTACTGAATGGTGTGGAATATCATTAGTGCAAGATGAAATGGTGTGGAATATCCCACACCATTTCATCCATTGGGAGGTAGTGTGACAGTCTGCTACTAAATGTAATGATAATTGTTTGAGACTTTCAAAGTTTTATAGTAATATAGTTGTGACTAGCTGTTATAGTCATTTTATGGTGCATAGTGTCAAAACTATGCACTATGCTTGCAAATTTTTTTAGTTAAATTTTAAATTTAAATTTGAAGCCTCTTGGGTCCCTAGGCCCCCACCTCCTCTTATAATTATGGGAGGTGGAATTGCAAACAATCAATATAGGATAATTCCATACTACCATATTCGTATGTCATCGTTCGTGTGTCGTAGCAATACATATTATATATATATATATATATATATATATATATATATATATATGGTAGCATCATATCTATATCCGTATATGTATCTATATTTTTGTATGTACATCCGATGGTTGTTGATTTTTCTTGGAAGGAGGGGTGGATTTAAAAATAAAAAAATTGGACAGCTTTTGATTTTCCGCAAGGGGGAGGGGAGGCTAAGGAATTGAAACAAGTGATAGGCACTTTAGGGTGCATAGTAATATTCAACAATTTCTTTTAATAAATTGATAATTTAGAAGTTTATTTTAGAAGATGGTTTTAGAAAGATAATATGAATTTAAGAATCTTAATATTATATTTACTTATTTTTATTCAGAGAATATCCATACAAAATTTTAAGAAGAGGTAGACAATCCTATTTGCAAGATTATAGTGACTACGTAAAATTCAAAGTTGGGTCATTGCTATTATTTCATTCAAAAATATAAGGCATGGAATTGCAGCAAATAGTAAATTTTTCCAAATGGAAGTGAATCTTTTCACAAACAAATCAATTATACATTCTTTTGAAAAAAACACATAAGAAAAATACATGAGATTAGAAGAGACAAAGGATAAAGATATATAAACCTCTTTGCTTTCAAATTCTAGAAAATTTAGAAATAAAAATAAATAGTGAAGTAGTTTGAACTTTTAAATACCCCACAGTCATGTAAAATGAAAATGCATAATATTGAGAAGATTTCATCTCTTGTTTTTATGAAAATCTATGCATTAGATGATTTTTGAAGCCTATAGAAGACTATGGGTCTCTAGACTATGGGAACTTTAGGAATGTTGCAAGGAACTCTAAGAACTCTACCATGCAAGTAAGCTAACAAGGTTAAGATGTTGGTATGTCAGATAATATTAATTAATTAATTATTTTAAAATAATTTTTTGAATTAAAGAATAATAATTTTCAATTTTTTAATACATTATGAAAATTTTGGATTTTTTGTAAAAAAATTAAAAAAATTAGACTAGTAGAGGTTGGTTCACTATGCAAGGAATAGTTTTCGGAACAATCCCAAAACAATCTTCTAGAGGTCTCAAAAATCATCTAATGTTCTTTTATTAATTTTGTATAAGATAAGTTTTGGATTTTTCTGTTGGTAAATTTCCACCCTCATAGATTCTCAAGTTTAAAATAAATTAGCATCAACTTTCTCATGAAATTTTCAAAATTTTCATAGGCAAAGTACATTGTTGTGTGTGGGGTTATTGTAGTTGTTTGAGCCACATTTTGCTCGATGACTAGTACTTCTGGTTTAGCACTAGACTTGCTACAAATGCATCATACCAAGTGTTTGAGGTAGTTCAATGGCCAATTTGGTGTTGATTTTTCCTTCTCCAACTCGGTACAATATAGTCTTGGTATATAGAGCACCCCAAGGCCCATTCATAATCACTAATTTCTTGCTAGAACTTGTTTTCCTCAAAACCACTTTTGATTGTAGAATTGCGGAGTACACTTGGAAGCCATTGTCATGTAAAAATTCCACCTCAAAAAGACATGATTGAAGATTATTAAACAATGGTTGTACATTATTTCTTTCAAAATACTTTGAAATTTGCTCATGACTGTATGATGTTTCAGAACATCATAAAGGAATTAAGAGACCACCTTGATTAAGTTAACCAAGGAAGAATGCCATGGATGTTTAGTGTTTGATGAATAACAAGGCATTATCCTATGTAGGACACAAATGCAACTATTCATCCTTAGAATTAGAGGTGGAAGGAGATCTCTTACATTTCTTTAACTTCAAATGAATTGTTTTTTCTCTCTTTAATACTCCCTTTATTCCACTAAAAAGCTCCACATCAAGTAGAATCTTTGTTCCACTAAAAAACCCGTTTCTTGATTTTGACCATTTAGTAAGAGTTTTTTTTGTATTGAACGACCTTGTGGGGGCAAGCAAAACAATGTAGGAGCATACCTTTAGATTTGCAAATTTGGCCTTACCCATTTAAAGCTCATTGTATAAATTGCTCCTTCAAACACTAGTTTTGACAATGCATTTAGTGACCACTAAACCACTTCATTGCTATGAAAATTTGATTATAGAGTCAACTAGGTTTCTTCACTGTGAATATTTAGGTTAGGGAATATGTTTGTAGAATCCTAGTGTTGCCACCATCCTTTAAATAATTTAAAATGATAGAATCAACAACATTTACAAACTATGCTAAAAAATCATACTTTGTATATGGATTTTGGATGTCTAAATGATAGCATCTAAACTAAACATTTTGCATAAACCTAAGGGATGGATTTATTGATCTTGAATGCATGTATTGCTAGCACTATGACTAAAAATACAACTCAAAATACAGTGAATTTTTCAAGGGAAAGATTTTTGGAGGTTTTTAGTGGAACACAGGGAGTACCAATGATTCCCATCATGGTTTCAGAAACTGGATGATCTTCACAGGAACCCCACATCGTTCCAGGGTTAGGTTGGGGTGCATCTCTGGGACGTTCACTGTAAGGACTTCTTTGAAAATGGTATTTAAATACAAGGTTTCATTTAATTACAAGTTGTTTTTTCTTATCACAAGTTTCTAAAATTAAATCTCGGGCAAGTATACTGTTAAATATTCTCCCATATGTAGCAGCCCAAAAGATTCTGGGAGGCATGGGACCATGTCCCCATTACAAAATTATTCCATGCATGTTGGGGCCACTTGAAGTCCGCAGATCGAATATTGTTCCAAACCTAGTCTTGAGCATCTATAGCCTCTTGCCCCTCAGCTCATGCAAGCCCATGTGCCAAGAGTATCATGAACATGTTCAAGCCCATGTGCACAAGGTACCTAACGTACACCCAAAGCGTGCAAGGAAGTAAATAAATATTTGCATTAATTCGTATATTCATAGGGGACATTTGTCTTACTTGTGGATTCTATTTTCATTGCTAAGAAGGGAGAAAATATATTGTAGGGGTATCCAAAAGCAACCTTAGATTCTCATATTTAGATGGTTTACATTTTGAAGGTAAGAATCTTCACATAATGATTTTCAAGAATCGAAATCGAATTTAAAATCAAAATTATGTGAGAATCAAAATGGAATGGTATCAATATTAGAATTAGAATTGAAAATTAAGAGGGGGGGGTACTTTGATTGAAGGTACCAACTATGTCCTAATAGCATCCCCGTGCCATACACGCCAAAGAGGGGCATCAAAGTTGGGTTTGGAGTATTGTGTTGGTGAGCTTGGGCCCTGTGATCCTCACTTGCCCCATCCCCACATGCTGGAATCTTACTTGAACATGCCAAGACAAGAATCTATTAATTTAGCATGAGTATCCAAAAATGTTGTAATACTTTCTACTGAAGAATACCTCTCACAAATGGTTCTCAACTAGTAACCCACAAATCCAAGCCTTCAAATCCACCACATAGGAGCAGATTAAAAAATCCAAGAAAATATGGCCACAATTGGAAGTCAAACACAAAACGAGATTGCACTCCGTACCTCGAAGAGTGTGCTATAGCTCATAGTGAGCCCCTTGCAAGACTCACTATTTTCCAATGTGATCTTCAAATTATAAAGAGGCTAGTCACTTTTTTCTGTTTGGCGTGTCTAGCATGAGGCAATGCCACAAGCCACACACGCCACATTAACATTTTTGAGCCCCTTGGAGTGTTGGCATGGGGATACTCTAAGGCTTGCAATAGGTTGCACCATTGTGTACTTGTTCAATTCTTTGGAGAAGTACCTAATTTGATTAATAATTGCTCGATTGTATGAACGAGTTTGAGTTTTGTAAGTGACATTTTGAAGGAAGCCAAGAATATCTTGTTTATTTATTTTCTTATTTTCTTATCTTCTTTTTCCAATTACAGCTTTAATTTGAGACTTGAACAATACGAAGATTGAGAGACTGACTGTTACTAGATTGGCAGTTACTGCTACTTTTTGGTACATTGTGTGTGAACAATGTACCAAAAGGGGCAATAACTACCAATTCTAAAAAAATTTAAAATTTAAATTGGGTTTAGTACACTTGGCATGTTATTACAGGCCAAAGAATTTAAAATTTAAAAATTAAATTTTTTTGGGTGCACGATCATTGTACACCCAAAAAAAATTTAAATTTTTAAATTTTTAAATCTTCATTTCCCTCCCCCCCCCCCTCTCTCTTCTTGTAATTTTTTGAAACTAACTAATTAACAAACATTATGGGACAAGTAATCCTATATTTGTATTCATATCTGTATTTGTATCTGGACCATATCTGAACCATATCTATATAATCCGCATAATATATGTAGAGTATCCATATCCGTATTTGAACGGTTCAAATTAAATCTTACATATCAATGGCTTGGGAATTTATAAGAAATCAACGGTGATTACAAAGGTAAGCTTTTTAACTTTTTTTAACTTTTTTATCGATGACTTGTAAATTTTTTTGAGGAAAGGGGGGCTAATTAATTGACCTGGGTGGTACGCCACTTTTCATCACTTTTCATCACATTGTGTCATGTATTCCATGATGAGCATTGAATCCTTTCATTGATCTCCCTGGAGATATTGACACAAATTGCTCTGCCTGTGGTAATAGCTCCATTTGCTGTGATTCTGTGCACATGATTGACATGGAACATCCTCAAACTTTAGAAGCCAAAAGCTGAGGATTGTTTTGGTCCAAGAACACCAGATAATGCTGTTGGTACTGCCTGTACTGAAGGACTACTGATCATGGTAAAATCAAATTGTAAGACTTGAGGCCAGTTTACACAAAGGGTCAGAGCCAAGGCCCTCTTGAATGATCAAAGCAAGGACTGGACGGAGACGGACGGACGGACAGAGAGATAGGTGTGGTCCAAGTTGGATTTAGGTACACTTTGTCCAAGGCCCATTACATTTTTAATGAATGAGGAATATACTTGAAATTTTACATGGCCAAAGTAGATAATGTTTTGTCAGTTTTAAGAAGCTATTTTCTTGACCACTTCTTTGAGTAGTAGGCCTGGTAGATTTCTAAGAGACCATGGTGGGCTAGAACCTCAGCAAGACGTTAAATCGTGCCATCGAACCTGACGTGGCGCAGGTAAATCCAGCCCCCCGCAGGTAAAACAGGTTTTACTAGGGGTTGATGGGGGTTTGGGGGTTTATGTTTTGTTGGGTTTTTTGGTTGTGTCAAGGTCCTCCCTAGCTAATTTGGGGTCTCCGAATTCAAATATGAATTCAGAATTTGAAAAAAATAAAATTTGAAAAAAATAAAAAATTTCAGTATTTACCCTGGGGTAACTTCAGCTACGCCACGTTAGTTTCGATTACACAATTTAATGCGTTGCAGAACCTCACAACTGTAGATTTTGTTTATTTAATTCATCTTGTGGTTGACAATGTCAAATTTGATAATATGATGATAAGGGTTGGCTATAGTCTCTCTTGAATTTAAACCAAGACCATACACAATGCCCTTATTTTTTTTTCTTTCTACAAATGTTGCTTTGTATAGTTAATAATTTACACCTAATAAAGTGGTGTACCCTAGAATACTTGTAGTTCTTACTCTGAACCTGATGTAAACCGACCCTTACGTATTGCTTGATTTTGATTTTCTAATATATTCAAGTTGTACTACATACGCCAAAAAGAAATGTGACAAGTGATTAACCACTCTACAAATGCCAAAACTAGGGACCTCAACAATCCATGATTGTGCACTTTGAATCATGTATGGTTTTGGACTTGACTCCTTAGATATGAATATATATACTAAAATATGGCAAGCTATGCATCATTAGATTGATATTTTGACTATTATCATCTTTTTTTTGGATATCCTTTTCAACATCTAAAGCTTATCATGATCAAATTTGGCACCTCACACTACAAGAGAATGGGGTCTTTTAAGTAGTGTCCTAGACATCATGTCTTTTAAGTAATGTCTTTTAATGCGTCTTTTAAGTAAAATTTTACTAAAAAGATTGTCTTTTCAATAAAATTTTACTTAAAAGACGCATTAAAAGACATTACTTAAAAGACATGATGTCTAGGACACTACTTAAAAGACCCCATTCTCTTGTAGTGTCACAAATAGAATACATGATTAATTTGAAACTTTTCATAATTGTGACGAAGATCTAAATTTTGAGTGCCATCCTTTGTTAGATGTGACATAATATGAGAATGAACTTTTGTCAATATTATATCCTTTCAATTCATCAAATACATAGAAAACTCACCATGTTGATCCCAAATTTTGCCTTCCGTAACCTTTTTGAGTAAACGATTCTTGTATTATTGGCAACAGAAAATTTGGCTCTCAAATGTTAAATATTTACTACATGAATATTTTTGTCATCAAGCAAATAATTTTGATCATCAAGTGCCCTCGTTTCTAATGGGAAAGCTGAGACCAAGTCCTTTCGTATACCAAGTTCTCTATACGTGATCTCTTCCACTGGCATGTCTACTGCAAAATCAAGAGAATGCAATGAAATCCTGTCCAAGTATGTGCACAGCAAGCTCAAAACCTACGTCAGTAAGCTCCACTTCTTGACGGTACATTCAACAGCATTTTACAACTATAATCATGGTTCCTTAATATTTGGTTCTTCATCCAAAGGTGTCTCCACAGCTCCTTACCGATTCTTGAAGCTCTTAGTGACCCCAAAAGTAAGGTATCCTTTGACCATACAACATCCTCGGCCATATCAGATGACGGACACCATTGTTCAACATGCTATGAAAGCGAAAACTCTAGCCCATCTGATTCTTCAGACTACACCTCAAAGCTACACATGCATCAGATACTTCCGGGTGGACGAATAAAAGACTGAATTTGAGCTCACAAACTCTCTGCTATAGCAAGCATCCACATGAAAAATGAAGTCAACAACAAAAACATAGATCTAGATCGAACTTAATGAAACGGGACAAGAAAAGAAAAATATCAGATGATATCGGTGTCCAAGCCCCTCTGCAACCAATTAATAGATGCGAATGCAATTGTAAAATAGATGATCATTGGACTCCATCACCTACCTGCAACATCTTCCAAGAAAAATGAACCGAGTAGAGAACCTCGCAAGTCAAAATTCAAATGCGTCTTGTGAATCTAGCCAATGTACCTGTTGCAAATCTAGATCGATGAACAGTGCCCTCTTCAATGTCTCAACGAGGTTGGGTACAGCCGATTTGGAGTCATAATCTAGAGCATTCCTGCGGCCAAACCAAAGCTTTGATTGTTTTTGATTGCGCGAACACCACGACCGAGCATGATAAACGAGTAAGGTATCTGACAATTTATGCACATAACTGAAGCTCCTGGTCTAATAAGTTACCAGGAGGAAGCACAACAGATTTCAATGAACTCTAAACTACATCCCAAATCCCCAGCACTTCATTTCTGTTTGTTTGCCACGAGATTGAAGGCTTAAGTGATAATCTCCACTGCATTCTCCACATAAACTTCTTCGTTTCAATGAATTGAATTTCGTCCACAAAGAACGAACCAAAAGTCTCAATGCTCCTCCTATTGCTCAATAACAAGGGTTTGATCCAAGAGGTTGAAAGCACTACTCCGACAAAGTCATTCATCAAGATACGACAGGAGTTTACAACTTCAAATAGTAACGCTCCATGAATTGGATTTCAGCCAATTTGTTGGGGATTCGGAGAAGGGAGGAACACACACCGTAATTCTTGATGTATTAGGTTTCAGTGAACCCCATCACATCGCAAAGTGGAGGACTCTGAAGAGCCCTAAACCCTAATTCATTGCAATAATGGACTCGTCCTATTGATCACATTGCCACAAGAAGTTGGCATAGCTGGCCAGGATTTCCGTATTGTCGCAGGACGCATGCTCCAGCGCCTCTTGATATAACTCCTCCGCCTTGTTCACATCCCCCAGCGACTTCCATGAAAAAACGGCGAAGTCGGACAAATGCTGTGAATCGTAAGAAGCGTCTTGCGTTGCCAATTCGAAGTTCCTCGTAGTCGCCGCACTTTGGCTCAAAAAACTCAAACATCCAGACACTTGCTGTTCAATTTGCGATTCCAATTGTGGTTGAATTTTGATCTGCAACTCGGCGTGCGATGGAAAATCATCACTACAAAAATTGTTCACCGGACACGCCATGGTTAAAAACGATGACGACGTCGAAGCTCCTTCCTCGTACACGGGACGACACCCCTTCCCACAGCATTCCACTCGGCCAACATCCGCTTCCGCCTCGAACACGTTTGGCCAAGAATGCAGAGCCTCCTCCTCTCTCTCCAAAATTTCGTCGCGGCGAGAAATTGTCCATGTCGACGCAGCTCTACAACGCACTAAAATCGCATTTGCAAAACGCGAGACATCAAACATGCAGGGCACCTTCGTCTTCCAAAGCGGACTCCAAGAGCTGGTCGAAACCTCCCCATGATCCTGCTGCAATAGTAATGTCCCTGGTGCTAAGTCTCTCTCAACGCCACTCCCTGCTCCTCGCATTGTCCTTCCTGACGCCATCGCAGCCAACCTCCCCATTGCCATTGCAACTCACCGCCCTCGCAATCACAGCACCCAAACAATTACGAAATTGCAAACCAACAATTGCCACAAATTTCCAAATACACGTTGCCAGAAATTAAAAAACAGTTGGATCTCGCGGGAAGTTATTGGGACTTTGATTTTCGCGGTGATCCCATGCAAGGTCAGGTGGAGCAGTGGGTCACATGGGTGCCATGACCTTACTAGTGGATGGTCCGATCCGCGAGGAGTCAGCTAAGGAAAGAATGCGACGCCGAGGTCGATTCTGCATGGAAATTGACAATTGAAGGCTCGAAAGAAGCGCCGTGGAGTGAGGGATGCAATGCAGAAACGGAGTTCGGGATCCGATGCCAGAAAATCGACGGATCTGCCACAGCAAGAGGGATGGTAGGTCGGTGTGCGAATGGCAGGATGGTGATTCACGTGCTTGGGGTGTGCCGATTGGACCGTGTGGGGGGATGGATCCGAGTTGGCGGGTGCTGGATAAAAGGCATGTAACTTGGGCTGTTGGGCAAACTCCACCTAAAATAGACACCAATTACAAGTTTACAACTGAGCATATTTCTATTATTAGATATGTGTTATTTTTAATAAATCTTTTTGGCAATTGAAAATGCATGGTAGTACTATTTGCACATTGTATGAATAAATTATGAATTTCTAAAGTATTTGTTTCATGTGTATCAAACATTAATTTACAATAGGCCTTTGTAGATTTTTATGTTTGGGTTGTGTACATCTTGAATTATTAATATTTAGGAAAAAGTGATGTTTGGGGTCAAAATGTGGATGTGTTTGTTGATTACGGGTGCATGCAAGTTATATGGTAGAATGATCCACAATTGTTCATTTTAGATGATGTGCCTAGATAAAGTCTAAAAGTATATTTTATAAAATATTATAGTTTGTTTGTAAACAAATGAAAATCATGAATTTAAAAAATAAAAACATTCCTGAAGCACAAAAAAGACCCAATTGGTCATTATTTCTATTATTTTTCAAGCATATTGTCTTATATAAAGTTATATTAGTTATACTCACCATGATGGGAGGATAGATGGTGGTGGTGGACTTGGATACCTTTATCTAAGTATTCTTTGAATAGCCATTCTTTTTAGACTAAATTTTATCAAATTCAAAAAATATTTTGATAGTCACAAAACTATGAGAGTATAAGGTAAAAAGAATGAATTTTCCATTATTGTATAAAAGACTTTGAGGGAAAAAAAAGTTCTTTAAATGGATGCCAAAATTTTTTAGAGAAGTAATTTCTTCAAAAAAACAAACTTTTTCAATTGTGAAAAAATCACATTATCTAAAAATCCTATTATTAGTATCTATCAAACCTTATTTTTCAAAAAATAAAAGATTCTACAAATAGGTGTTGTCCCTATCTACACTTCTAGCATTTAGTCAAATTTTATTAGTGAGTTTTTTTATGCAATTATGAATTGTCAAATCTTTTATTAAAGCCACCAAATTAATGAGAAAATTATTTAAATTTTGATGAATTTGGTAGCTTCAACTAAGTATTGGATCATTGCTTTAGAAAATGAAATATCTATAAAATAGGATGTCTATATCATTTGGGCTAGCTTAAAAATTTACACCTTGTTAGACTATCTAATTGCAAATGTATCTATACTTTATTTTATCTAAGTTGGAACATTATGGAGTTGCCCTTATTGTTGCTATGAATATATGGATAAAATATATAGAGATTAGAGACTTAGGGGAAGAGCATTAACTTTGTGAGAATATCATTTTTATTTCATGTAGAGTCTAGGAGAAATAGTTATTCCTACCTTAGCAAATAATATTTGACTTTAGGTAGTGAATGGAAGCCTATAAAAACTTGAATTGAAAAATTCCTTGTTGAATACATTTATGTCTATATAGAAAACTTTAGTTCAATCCAAATGATGTGAAAGTTATAATAGAGTCTTATGTTTTAGGCAATCACCAAAACTTCATGAAAGAAGTTACCAATAGGATTTGATTTCTAAACCCAATTTAACAAATTTTTTTATACCGAAAATTGAATAAATTATAGATTCTTTGCTACAACAATCTTATTTTAAGATTGATACGTTTCAATTCCATTTAGGATTGATATGTTGCAATTCTATTTAGAATTATTATTAGTTTAATTTTCCTTCCATCTTTGCATACGATAGTGAAGTAGATTGCTCCTTGATCACTAATTCTTGACATTTGACACACATATATACTCTTTCTATATATATTTCAATTATTGTACAAGAATGCACTACTTTTGAATGAGGTAGTGTTGTAATTAGAACTCATGAACCTCCATGTATACACATGATTATATTTTTAGAAATATTTTTTTGACTTTGATGGCTTGAAAAGTAAGTTCTTATTGTAAGGCAGTTTAATTATTAAGGCAATGTAATTTCACTATTTTTTGTAATTTATTTAGGAATTTCTTAAGAATGAGAATTTAAGAAAAAAATTGAAATTTTTTACCTTGATCTTTGTGTCAATTCTCTACAACAAAAATTTAAATCTCAAAATCATAGTGCAAAAAAATCAAGGGGATTGAAAGTCTAAGAATATAGTATGGCAAAGTGCAAATTTTCTTTTTCTTTTTCTTTGAATACTTAGATATCTTACATTTTTCAACATAACATTTAGCATTAGAATTAAAGATTTTAAGTGATTTAAAAAAAATACAATCATAAACTTGTAGGGGATAACTAGCACTAGCAATTTTCATATGTATAAAAATGCAAAAATCTTAGGTATGAAGAAACTCTTCATTGTTTTTGATTGGAAAAATTATTTGAGTTAATGTTTTGAATTCTATTTTTTAATTATAAAATAGAATAATATAACTAATTGTCATAAGCTTAATATGGGATTGGAGAATTGACATAAAAGAATTTAGAATATTAAATTATACTAACAAAGGTGTTGCATTTTATATTATAGAAAAGCACGTGGATTTTTTTTGAATTCATTTCAAGATTCATTCTATTGCATAATCTTCTTAGGGATTTTTAATAAAAAATTTCAAGAATTATAGAAAATTCCTTGAATGAGTGAATTTCACATAATTCTTATAGATAGTTTTTCCTCATAATTCATGCAATTTATTTATTTTTTCAAAATTCTTACAAATGTTTTGTAACTTGTCTTTATTTTAGGTGAAAATTGACTTTTAGGGAGTTTTTTTATATCTTCCAAAATAAGTTCTTTGGATTTTGGAACAAGTTTATTTTGGCAAAATTTTTTAAATGGAAATGTTAATTATATAAACTAATTAATACACAAATAATCATTACAAATCCAAGAGCAGCACATTAATTAGGACTAAAAAGAAATACTAAAAAGAAATATTGATTATTAAAAATATATGTATACAATATAAATATAAAAGCCCACAAAAACCTAAGACTGATTTGGGTACATCTATAAAAAATACTTTGAAAATTCATAACTTATTCATATTACATTACAACAATGCATACTAAAGTCCATTAGAATCTTGTCCTAAGATCCAATTAAATAATTTGAGGTTAATAATACTCCGTATCAAATATGCTCAATTGCTAGAAGGGTGCCCGCTTTCCTCACCTTCAAGCCGAGATCAAAAAGGCTGAAAGAAGTGAGGATGACGTGCCACTGGGTTTGAATGAAGAAAGGCGGGCAACGGCACCCCGCCCTTCTCGCTCAAGCTTCAGATCACCCACCACGACTTCGTCTTCGATCGAGGTCGATTGACTCGATTCCTTTCCACGACCTAGAGTTCGACCGCACCATCGCCAGATCTACGCTCCGATCTTCAAATCTCGCATTCCATTGAATCACAGCACCAGATCTCTCCAGATTTTGCTTGCCGAAACCGATTTTTCTGCGATTCATTCCGAGAGGTCAGCACTCACTCGCATTGCAAATGGGATTCATGAATTGCCAGCTCTATTCCCAACTCACGCACATCTCAATTCTCGCAATGAAACCCACGATTTCAAGGACATCTAGTGCAATGCATCTGTTGTGAATGGGCGCAATTCCCGATACAAACGAGTGCGGGGGAGGACCTTCTAGTCTAGTTTGATTCTTGTGAATGAGGGCGTCTGCAAGCTCTCGCAACTGATGCATTCTCAAGGGGAGAGGACCCTGGCCATGGGGACTCCCAAGAGGGACGGGCCGAATTGGGTCGTGCTGGCTGGCGGTGCCATTGTGATGGCGGTGGGAATTGTGATCGGGCGCAAACAGATTCAGTGCCAGGGGGAGCAGGGGAAGAGACGGGGAATTAGGAAGGGAGCATTTTCGCCTGTCAGTGGTATGGTTTTGAAAAAATTATTTTTTAGTTGCTGATTGAATGGCTCTTGCATCTAAATTCATTGCGTGCTATAGTATGGGATACGGTGTTGGCGATTAGTATTCAATTGAATGGTTTCTCCTCCAATGCTGTGGTTTTGGGTGTTTGTTGCAGATTCGAAATTTTCTTCCAGTGAAGGCCTGTCTAGTTCTTATGGCACAGATTATGATTCCGAATCTCCTCGAATGAAGGAGCTATTCGACGACAATTTGTCACCTGGTACCTTGTTACTTGAATTGGATGTAGGGGTTAGGGTTTTTGTTCCTTCCTGTTTAATGTGAATGAGAACCAGGGTTTTCTTGTTAGATAGGATTAGCCTACTTCATGTTGTGTTAGTTCTGTGATATCTGATGTCTTATTAGATAGGCGAGGCGTCGAATTTGTGAGCGGACTATTGTCAAATGTTTTGTATATGTGAACTGTAAGAATCTGCATGTGCGGTGAACATACTAGACGTTCTGATCATAACAGGCTTCTGCTCTTACAGATGGCACTGGCTCACAGCTATCCTGGAAGGCCCCCCGAGCAACAACTTCTGGGGATGATACAGGGACTCTGGTTGCATTTCAACCTCAATTCAGACTTTACAGCTCCGAATGTAAGCGTCCTTCTCCAACGGAGCCTTCTCAGCCAGCATCCAAACTGTGTCGTCATCTGAAAGATGATACTGATGAGTATCAGGTGGAGGGCTCATACTCCTCCCCGGCCTTACGAGCTGGCCTCGCAGCTAGACATGCAATGGTGCAAAAATTGAGGAAACAACTCAGGAGCAGAGACGGCATGATTTTTAACTTGCAGGTGAATTCCTTACATTGGTATTCTTATTACTTTCTCTCTTCCTTTTTCTCTTGATCCCTATCATCACAGAAGACCCCAATTACATTGACGAACTCCTGAAGGTTACTTTAGTAGCTAGTAGATTCATGTAAGTTGAGTTGATGACAAGTTCCTGTTAGTGTAACGCAAATGATGTTGATTGAATGTTATTGCGATGAAATTGATATTGCATTGGGAACTATTAACCGCAAAAGCCGAACTCTTCTTGATTGAGAAGGTACCTACCTCTTCATGCAGCTATCGTTGCCTGGTTCCAGCTTATATGTTACAGAGTCGTCAGCGTGGACTGCGTGTGTCTAATAGTTCTTTCTGTTGCCAGGCTCAAGTTTCAGACCAAGACCAGGTAATAGCGATGCATCGTGTTCACACTGCTGACCTGCATGAGAGCCTAAAGACTGCCAATGTGAATTTGCTGGAATCCAATCATAAATTGCAGCGGTTGCGTGAAGAGATGATGATTCAAAGTGCGATTGACGATCGGAATGGACGTGATATTTTCGATGGAAGAGTAAAGTCTACGAGCCGGGTTAGTGCTGCGCAAAACGATTGACTGAATCTCATTGAATTTCTCCTATTTTCGTTTATTCATCTCTTTAACTTTGACTTTTTATTGGTGAAATTCCTGTCATACGGTCGAGAATGCGATGAACTGTCCTAGTTATACATTTTGGCCCATCCGTCCTAGCATCGCCTTACTCATTCGAGATGTGATATGGAGTGATTTTTTTGACTGAACACTCAGATTCAACTATGTCTGAGAATGTGGTCCTTCAGACGCTGTTAGTGGAGGCGATACTTGCCAATCCTGTTTGTCATCGATATGTCGTGGAGTCTCGGCACTACTATTCTGAGTATTGTTGCAATATGGTCGAAGTTATGCTCACCTGTCCTACAGCATATAAATACAACCCAGTTGTATTGCGTGTGGTCATACCCGTTTTCCAATGTCAGGGATTCAACTCAGTACTCCTTGTCATAATTTCCTTTCAGTGTTTAAGCATATTGTCTTTGCAACTGCGTGCAGGATTTGAAAGCTGTAATACTTGAAGCTAGAATGTTAGGTGAAAAGGTGAAGCGCCTGCAACGTGAGAAGCAGCAAATGGAGTCCCAGGTTCAAACTTTCTCGCGAGAATGTGAATTGCTTTTCAGGAAAGCTTCGGCATTGGAGGCTGAGAGGGTACAATTAAAGAGACTGCTTAATGAAAAGAGTCATTTGCTGGAAGCTAAGGAAGCAGAGTGCACGAACCTCTCTACCGCTCTTGCGAACCTCCAGGACGAACTTGAGGTATGTCAGGTTGCTTGCTCTATCTTGATATGCTGTTGTCTGACTAAACAATCTTTGATGTTTGCTCCTATCATCTGCAACCCGAGACTCCGCTTCCGCCCACTCACTTGAGAATCCTTTCAAGATACTGTTGCCAGTGCTCGTTTCCTTCTATTGATATTATCCTTTCCTTCCAACTCTTAGACCAGAGACAGTGACAGTGAATGGGCAAGAAGCAGCAAAGGCAGCGGGCTCTCAGACGCTCTCAGTGAAAACTCCAGGGGTGCCTGGAGTGATGGCTGCGACGAACCCATCAGCTGCAATACTCCTGATGACTATGACTCAACGCCTGCAAATATTGTAGACGGCGACAACCGCTGTGCTGGGTATGTAATTCTCCGTTCTAGCATGTCATATCATGATGGTGTTTTGCTTCCAATTCTGGAAGCAGTGCTGTTTCTTGATGTATTTGGAGGGAACTTGGGCTGCACAGAGAGGACAAACGTTTGATCCTTGTTTTGTAGTTGGATGTTGTCAATTTTTTTGTAGAATAGCAGTCTCCAATTGAACAGAAATGAAGATAACTCTCCCATGAGATTGTGTGCGGCGAGTTTTAACCGTTTTTATTGCAAATTGATTTCAGGAATTTGATGCGATCATACAATACTCTATTCAGACACAGCCCTAGCCGATTAGACAGCGATGGCAGTGTCTCCAAACCAGGATCAAGGGTTACCGCTCATGGATGTGCAAGTAAGAGTACCCGCGATGGAAGCCCGAATTACGATGGAGCAGATTATGACAACGACGAAAGCGTGAGTCTGAGTTTAGTATGGTCCCTGCAGCAGGAAGTGCATCAGCTATCAGATGTACTTGCTAGCAGATCCAAAGTGGTGAGTTTGAGCTTCTTTCTCAATGCATAGAGTTTTTTTCTTTTCTTTTGTTCCCAAAACAGCTTCCCTACCACCCTTGATGGAACAGGACATTAGAATGCTTCCTAATTTTTGTGTGGGGTTGTGTGGAATTTATGTTGGCTTACAGCGGTCTCTTGTCCTGAACCCGTATTTTCATTGCAGGTGTCACAGAGGAAGTTCGAGACTAGTCGAGTTTTGACGGAATTTCAGGTTAGTGATGCTTGTTTCTGGTATTTTCGAGATTTGAATTTAGAGAAACTAGACTTCTTTTATTCTTAACTTGAAACATTTCATGCCGTCAACACGTTTTGTTCTTGTTAGTACTTTTACCTCTTGAATTTCGTTTAGATTTTTTTCTTGCTTTGGAGCTTGTGGACACTCGTGATGTGGCGTCTATGTTCCGGGTGCTTCTTGTGTACAGAGAGATCTTAAGACTTCCTGAAGAAATGCAACATGTCTGGAATGTGCACAGGTAACTCAAACTACCTCACTGTGTGGCCCAGGGGAGAACGATTGGGAAACCCTTTCGCAGGTCCTCTCCTTTTCACCTGATGGCACTTCAGCAGAACGGGTTAGTATTTCGAAGCTTTTGAGTATGAGTATCGTGAGCTTAAGATCATCTGTACCAAATCGTGCTGGGAGGATCTCTGACCATAGGAATTCCCGCCAATGATATCTCAGAAATATTTCTTCGTTGGTTTTCATTTTTGACCGCACCTAATCTTGGGTTTTGAAACTTCTGCTATTATAATTCCATGCTGCCGATATCTGGACGATCGGCTTAGCGATTAGTAGAGTCGCATGCCATAAGCATTTGTCCCCGTAAAGAAAGTGGAAAAGTCTTCTCGTGGAACTCTTGCATTTCAAATTGAATTGGATAAGTAAGTGGTCAATCTTTGCAGGAAAATAGAATGAGCTTTGAACAAATTGCAAAGACAATTAGTGTTAGCGAGCGATCTACGAACATGTTTTCTACGTTAAACACCAAATTAGGCCAGCATCAATACTTTTAAGCTAAGATTACTAGTATAACTTCTAGTAGATAGCAATTATACTCATCCGTCATGCAAATAAGTGATAAAAAAGAGTCCGCATATTTTTGAGATTACCAAGTAAGTATAATTATGATGTGGTTTTCATGTGCACAGCTGCAAGAGCTGAGCCACAAACTTGAGAAAGTGGCGAAGAAACAGCAAATTGAGGATGAAATTGAAGCTCTGTGCACACATCAGGATCAAATCAGAGTACTGAAGTCTCGTCTGGCTAAGCTTACTGCAAAGTGCAATGCAGAGAATGTAAGACCGGATAAGCTGTTTCACGATCCGGTACATGGGGTGTCTGACATTTTGTTAGACCTTGCTGACAAACTCGATGCCCAGGTTTGTAGTGAATCTATCACTGATGATTTTACGCTGAATGCTTCAATCTGCTGTGCCCTCGTCAGATGATGGGACGCATTTTCAACTACTTACGACTAGGTTACGCTAGTACCTTTTACTAAATGCTGTCGGTTCCCTCTCCCGCCTAATAGGAAGATCAAGTGCGACAAATGACCAAAGATATTCAGCAATTGGCCATGTCACTTCAGCTTTCGTCACCTTACGTTCCTCGTTCTAAGGTATACATTACGTGACTATTTTGGTGCTCTTCCTTATCGTACCAGCTTGTTCAGTTTGTCCAGGGCTTCCTGCAACTTATACCACCACCCCAGTTTGGTTAACGTGACAATCTATTGGGGTTCTTATCAACTTATTCGCTCGTTACTATTCTAGAAGTGTCTTTTTACCATTCGTTGATAAGTGTGACTTGTCAATGCACTGGTGTGCAGAAGCAGGAGTTACAGAGGATGCTGCAGGATGGAAATAGGCAATCAGGTGGTTCAGTCTTTGAAAGGATGCATCCCAAAGACATTCCAATCTCTCCTGAACAGCTTCCTGCTGCCAATCTTAGGTGAGTCTGAAGTCGGAAATGCAGCAACTGAGAATTCAGGGTCCAGATTTACCTATCACCATCTCAATTTTTTTTTCTGTTTTCGCAATGAGACAAGCTTGCATTCGGCAATGTTGAAATATTATCGCATAATTGTTGGGCATGTGGGTTTGTTGTATTTAAAGAGTTCGTCTTGTGCAGTAATTTTATACAAGAACAGAAACTGGACAGGCGTTCTTCTCGGTCCCTTGATCGTCAGATTTCATTTTCATCCTTACCTAATAAGGCAGACGCTATTCTTACACCATCTTCTGAAGAGCCTCCGAATAAGCTGTACGAGTTCCAAGTAGGATCATTCGATCCCCATCCCAGTGCTAAAATTCGGAAGTTCAGTAATCATGGGTCGGGGAAAAGCTCGCTTCGAAAGCCGCAGTCTATTGGCGTTAGATTGAGATGCGATGCTGCCAGCATTGACAAGTCCAATGTTCAAGCAAGAACACGTAGAGTGTGTTTTAGCCCCGAGGAAGGGACGAGCGACTTTTCATTTGGTCCTGCACCCAAAAAAACTGCAGGCAATCCAGGTAAAATTTCATCATTTTAAATGTGTCTTGCCTTGTCCTAACCTTCCGAAATATTGTATGCCCCACCCGGTTTGAGCTTCGTTCTGGTAAACCAAGTCTTTTCTTCCGAATGAAATCCTCGTTCCTTTTTTAATCTGTTATCTGAGAACGTGTTGTGAACTCTAATTAAATTAGTTCTAGAGCACTTCGTTGATTTTAGACCACCTAGGGGCCGTCAATCCTTACTCAGTCTATTTAAAAAAAAATCAGAACCGTAAGTCATTTAAGTTTTCATTTTTGGAGTTAAGATTTTGTTTGATGGTTTGCTCTGAATGTTTTTAAGAAGGCTTAAGTGTTAATGAGTCATTCTCATGGCTTCCAACTATATTCTGTCTACAATTTAGGATGGAGTGGCTCTATTTACTATCTCTCATTCTTTGATCCTCATTTTATCTACATTGATTAAGTCTAGATATACTTAAAATTTGGGTTTTTGCAAAAACTCATTCGACATTTTTCAAGCAAAAACTGATGATTGCTTTTCTTGAGTCACCAAAGCGCCATTAGCACCAGATAACATGGCATTTATATTTCCGTCATGGTCTACTGATTTTGTATGTTACTTTGTCTTGCAGAAGTTAATGATGATGCGAGAGTTGCAGGGAATATCAACTCTGGAAGCGTCATGGGTTCAGATGATTTCCAGTGGGCACAGGAAGTTGAAGAAGGTCCTGATCAAGCAACAAGCAGTGGAGTTGGCACCCGTTATGCTGGTACTGACAACTATTCAAAAACGAATTATACCTCCTATTCGCAACCTGTTCCTGGTTCTGACGAGCTTTTTGGTCGAAGTTCTGGAATTTTTCAGACAACAGATGGCCAGTTTTCATCAGCAATCGGAAGTGGGATCGTTTCTGGATCATGCTCTGAAAGTAGGGACAGCCTGAGAAGATTTTTGTTCAAACCCGAAAGTGGAACATCACATGGCGGGAATCCACTATACGATGGAGACGACGGTCATGAAGATACAACAGTTGCTTTGGAAAAACTTTGCTTATCAACCCAAAGGAAGACTAATTTTGTGACTGATGATGGAGTGCAAGTCAAGGGGCTCGCCGAGGAGGATTCTCAACCGCATGGCTTGCTTAACAATGCAACGACGAAACAGGACATTCACTCAGGATTTGTGGGAGTGTCGCCGTTTGCAACAAGGATGGCTTGTTTGGACGTGAATAGGTCAACCTCTTTATTCACTTATGCACACGATAGCGAAGTTGGTAACCAAGGGGTCTCTTCACTGTCTGGGGCCGAAGAAAATATGGATTCCAAGGCAATTATTGGAAAAGAAAATGTGCGATCGAATGAACTCTTCTACTCAGAGAGCCAATCCTTATCTCTTCCGATTTCAAGCAAGAACACTTGGGAGAACGGTCGATCCATGGCGGCAACAGACATTTTTCGGTGTGACCGCACGCTATGGTCTTCTTTGCTGGATTCACAGCGATAACGGTACGACTGCCATGGTCTTAGGGGTAGGCCACCACGGAGGAGCAAACTCTCCTCCTTAATGGTTCATATTTACTTCATTCTTTCTGGGATTGATCATAACATTCTTGAGGAACTGCCTCAAAACCCTTGGAAATGAAATCCAGATTCATTTTGCGTACGTTCCTGTGCCCATCGCTGCTGGGAATGCTCTCTGCCTTGAATTTCAGACTTTTTTGGTCTGCTTTTTCGGTTGCATGTACTGTACAGTACAGTCAACAGAGTGTTCATGTTTCCAACCAAGCTCAGTCATATTGAGCCGATGTGCTCTTCGCTGTTATTTTGGTTTCAGGCTCTAGTTTCAACCGGTTAGCGGCTGAGCGCATGCACAGCTGGTTATTTTCATTGCAGCCGTCACTGCTGAGCCTATCCGACAGAGAGGACTCGTGATTTTTCAGTTTTCAGTTTTTTTTGTAGGGAGCCCGTTGGACCTCGTGAGTGAAAAGCTGAGTTTTTCCATTTACAGCATGAGTTCCGCAGAGGTGATGAGGGGGAGAAAGGGGAGTATGTTAGGTGGCGTGAAATTTGTATATATGTGGCCTATTATAGCCATTGGGTAATACTGAGGGCTCATTTTCTCATGAGCCCAGCATTTCCGTCTCGGCAAAAACAAATAAACATGATTTCTTATTTGCATGGATAATTGAATACATACTGCTCCCTTCCACTAAATTTGTTTTTTTTACTTTTATTATAATATTTAGAGCGGCTAGTGTTGGTCATTTAAGGCACGTAGGGGTGAAGAGCACATTAAAGTAAAACCAGAAAAATAATAAAAAGGACGGTTACTGAAATTAGTTCACAATCTACTATCTATCGAATTCATGAGACGTAGAGTTTGTGCAAGCTTGATAGCTACACCTGCAAGTGCATTCTTCTCAGCATCTACTATACCAAAAAGACAAGGCAAAGCATCCAATGATTCACATGGACTAAACTAGCCAAAAAAGCCTTGGAAAATTGGAATCTTACATCCGACTGTCCCAAGTCTGCTATCACTTAAAATTCCAAGCCCTAAACCTTGTTAGCGGTGGGTGCAAAATCAGCAATTTCGGGAGACTTCAAGTAAGCTTGTTCCAAGTTTATAAGCAATTAAAGAGTGACAAATGGCACATTGTTAACTGGAGCCAAAATTGTCATCAGCCTAGGAATGGACTAACTTAGGTAATGGCAAAGCAGGCCAGGTTCAGAGGAACAAGCACAAGCGGCTCGGGATACTTTCCTGTGCAAGCGGAACTAGAAGAACAAGCACAAGCACAGGAAAGTATCCGGAGCCGCATCGACGGCGAGGGAGGGAGGTTTTGACTCACTGGTACTTTGCTTTCATGGCCTGGCCTGCTTTGGCATCACCTGACGTACTAATCTTGATACAGGCGAACCTTATCGTGGACTCGGTTTGAATCCTCCACTGTACTTGCAAGAGGAGAGCGGCGACGATGCAGACGCCGCGGAAGTGGACGCGTGCGAGTACTTTCCAGACTGAGCAGGCTCGACATCCTCCAAGAATGGAGTCGCGCCTTCTTGCACAGGGACTCTCTCTTTCCTACTCTCATTGTTAGACGAGAGAGACGTACTAATATGGTCACCCGAAACAGATTTGGCACCCACCAGAAGCTCCAGCTGCTTCACCACCTCGTGCATGCCCGGACGCGGCGCGGATGTGTCTTCCACACAGTCCAGAGCCAGCCCTACGAAGGACTCCAGATCTTGGAGAGGGGTGTCGACAAGGACAGGGTCCAGCAACTCGTAGGTGCTGCCTGGCTTGGGCTGGTTCAATAATGTGTTCCTGACGCCTTTCACAAGGTTCCCGTCGCGGCTGACTGGGGGTCTTCCTGTTATGAGCTCCAGTAACACCACTCCGAAGCTGTAGACATCGCTCTTGGTGGACAGGACACTGGTGGAGTAGTACTCTGGGTCAAGGTAGCCCTGAGAATTAAGCAACCACATTTTGTGTCACGGTGGAGAAGTTATTTAGACAAAACATCTGAAATAGGAACTTTGGAGCACTTTGGAATTGAGCGAGATGCACTCATTTCAATTCTACCCATGTACCCGTTTTTACACCCCAGGCTAGATTCTTTGCTACTGTTTACTATTTCGATTTTGAAGATTGATTAGAATTTTGTATCCCATTTGTTGAAGGGAAAAAGTTAGGAAAGTAATAACCAACCATGAAAGTCTCAACTTGGAAGAGATTGACAAGAGATTGTACGTACCGCAGTGCCCTTGATGATTTGGTTGTGCTTCTCATTCTCGTTAGGAACCAAGACGGACATGCCGAAGTCAGCGACCTTGGCATTCATGCTCTCGTCTAGCAAGATGTTGCACGACTTCACATCTCGGTGGATGATTGGTGGATTTGCATTCTCATGCAAATACACTAAGCCTCGAGCCGCCCCCAACGCTATTTGGAGTCTTGTGTCCCAATCCAACACTTGGTTTGATCTCCCACCTGCAATTGCATTGCACACAAATCAAGAAGACCTATTTATACCGGTTCTAACAGGTCTGTTTGCACTCGGCATTAGCAAGGAACTTAGGAATGAATTTAGGTACATCTTTGGACTAGATTCACTCTGTTGCATCACTTCTAACTACTCGTGGGAACAACGATTGAGGAGTAGTTCAGCACAACTTGGAATTCAACTCTTTTATTCAACTTTGCGGTTCTCTCACTTGTTCTCTCAAATGTGGTTTCCACTAGTGAACATACCTTTCATATGAAACAGTATCCATGATTTCTTTACCATCATCATTAAAAGCAACACTGAGTGATTCATCTAAGATTTTACCGAACTTGCGAGGATCATTGAGAGGAGAAGAATAGCTCTAGTCCGGATACCAATATGAATGACGATTTTGCTGGAGTTAGCTCTACTAAAAATGTCACATGGACAAAGATAACAAGTGCTTCGCTTGGAGCCTGCATTTGGAAGTAGACTCTATGACTTGGACTCATCAAAGGTCATCGATTCAGAATTGATACATCCTGAAAAACTCGAGAACAGTAATAAGTTGGTTAAAATAACCCTTCTGCTAGTGTCATGCATACTTACCACGGAGCCAGTCTGTTAATGAGCCATTAGGCATGTACTCATAAACAAGGATCTGCTCAGCCTTTTCGTAGCAGAACCCCACAAGCCCCACCAAATGGTTGTGGTGAACTCTTGAAAGAAGCTCGATCTCATTTTTGAACTCGTGCGCGCCTTGTTTGGAACCTTCTTGGGCCCTTTTCACTGCAAGCATCGCCCCTGTCCCTGCTAGAACTCCCTTGTAAACCTGCTCAAGTAAACACCCATTGACCAGTAATTATGAAATGCTGCTTTCCAACAACTTAACAGAGTTTGTAGTAAAATAAGACTGTTTCAAACACTTTGACCAATTATTATGAGTGCTGTTTAAAAACACTTCACAGTTTGTAGTAAGTTTAGAACTGGAAAACTAATATCATGAAGAAAACGTTCCCCACAATTCCTTGAGATTCCTGTGCAAAATCACTATGACCGTAAAGAGACCTCCCCATGAACCATGAGGAAGATTCTAGCTTTTCACTTTGTTGTTTAATAGTTAATGAACCAATCTAATTTTACTGAAAACACTTATATAAACAAACATTGTAACAATATTCAGCAATATACTAAGGGTGTCATTAGAACCAAGGCAATAGTTTAGATAATTTAATCTAAAACGGACTTGATTTGATTATGATATGATTCGATTATCATTGTTCTTTTTGTGTGATGGCATGACCCAATTCTCTCTCAAGTCCGGCGCTCCGTCTTTTCTTTTATGTTTTCTTTGCTATGTCGACTTCTCAATGCCAATTTCTCCAACTGACTTGACTTTTTCATTGAATTTCAGAACCTGACGATGATTGAATAGTCTGCCTCTCAGTATTGACTACGGGAAACATCCAACACTGCTGCATAATGCTCTGATTTACAAAAGTATTTGTGATTGTAAATGGATGGATGGAAAAGAAGGCGCACCTTGCCATAACCACCAACGCCAAGCATATTGTCATCATCAAACTCATTTGTCATTCTTCTAATATCATCAAAAGTAAACCAACGGGCTCCTTTAAGACTGGGTGCTTCGCCAGCTCCAGCTCTCTGCCATGCAGCTGCATATCCAACAAACTCACCATTCAAATTCTTATTCCACTTCACCCCATGACCATCGCATCAAATGACATAACATTATTCAGTCAATACCAAGAGGAAGAATATTCTTTCATTATCAGATATTGAAAATTCAACCAATCAGTCTAATCTATTGGAGAAATCGCCATCAGGAAGTTGACATATCCAAGAAGACATAAAAGAAAGGATCGACACAGGCTTGAGAGAGTTGGGTCATGCACTTGCACATAAAGAGGACAATGATACGGTAGTCTAATTGTGGTCCACTTCAGATTAAATTCTCTTCAATTACATGAACACAAATGACACCTGAACTTCATGGCAGAATGAGAATTTGGAATATATTTTTATGATGCTTAGAAACAAGGGCAAATGCTTTACCGAAAGGATTTTTCTTCCGTTCTTCCTCAGCTCTGCGTTTCAGCCTTAAGGCAACCAAGGCAAGAAATACAGCAAGTGCCAACAAAGCTCCAGCTCCCGCAGTAATGCCTATGATCACCCTGTTGGAGAGTCCAGAGACTACGTACAGTACTTCTGCAACACTCCATGAGACCTTTTGTAAACATCTTATAATATTGTAATACAAGAGTGTCATCACATATAACTTGACATCAATATATCATGATCATATATTGGACTAATGCTCCATTAAATTGACATCAGTTAACGCTGTAAGGACGCTGTAAGGTCCGACGGAAGACTTCAAAGATTACTGCAGAAGCACACTCAAAAACTTAAGATTCAGTCAATTTTGGGGAGTAGCAACCATGGCGTACCTCGAGAAGATTGCACTCCCACAACCACCAGCGGCCGAAACGGACTCGCATACTTCACTTTCTGACTCGTGAAGCTCTCCGTGATAAAATCCTCAGTAACCCTATCCACCACATTCCCCTTCCCACTGAAAATATACAAGTTGGTCTGTGCTTTCAACTTATCAATCAGCGATTCATTAAAGTACGCATTATAAACCCATATTTGGTTCCTCTCCACTGGTATCGCTGGTGGCTTGGAAATATTTCTGAGGACGACGAAGGTTTGGTTTCTGAGAGACTCCCACAACGCATCATCGTCGATATTGCAGATGGTGAAAGCTCGAAACTCGAGGGTGACAATAAGAGGGATGGAGCAATGGCAAGTGTAAGGGTTTAAGGTGAGAGTGGGGTGGTTGCAGGGAGTTGGGCAGGCGGAGATGGTTGCCAGTGGGGAGGTCCATTTGGTGGGAGTTCGGGTTGGGGAAGATGGTTTGGGGTTGGGATCGGGGGAGCATAAGGTGGGGTTCACTTGGATTAGACCTCCGGGGGCGCCTGTGCAGAGGGGATTTCCTTGCAATCTGCACAAAAAGGAAGTCTTGTGAGCCCTAAACCCTAGGCACACAGATCTGGACAAACAATCGCAAACAATTGAAGTTGAAACGAAATTTTACATTTTCTTAGTTTTGTATGGCAAAATTATAACATTAGTGAGAAAGTCAGGGAGTTTCAGACCACAAGAAATGGCTAGAGGCAAAATAGTCATGTGAACCCTTAACCCTACATTCGAAACCAAACCTCACTGCAAACCAAGTTCAGGGTTTAGGGGTCAAATGAATTCATGTGAACCCTAAACCCTAGGCACACATGCAGAAAAGTAGGTGTATAGAACTGCAAACAATGATAGTTTAAGCGTAATTTTAGATTTTTCTTGGTTTTGAATAACAGGATTATAACGTAATCGAGCGAGTCAAGATGTTTGGGTCCACAAGAGATGGCTAGAGGCAAAATACTCATGTGAACCCTAAACGCTATTCACAGAAAGGGTTTTATACTTAGATCTGCAAAAAGTTGAAGTTCAAACGTGATTTTCGAGTATCTTAGTTTCGAATGACAAGATTACAGTATTGTTGAGCTAGTCAAGATGTTTAAGTCCACTTGAAATGGCTGGAGGCCAAATATTCAGGTGAACCCTAAACCCTATTACCCAAAGAGAAAAGGTGGTGCACAGTACTGCAAAAAGTAGGAGTTTAAACGTCTTTTGAGATTTCATTGATTTCAAATGACAAGATTTATAGCATTACTGAACAAAGAGGATGTGCGGATTCAATAGATTCAAAGTGACCTGTTGCATGCTGAACTCAAATAGAAACAAGATAAGCACCACAGTTTCCGCATGATAGCAAATCCTATGCAGGGACAGTTTGTGCTGATTCGTGCAGAATATTGACAAAGTCTGAGTTATACTATATAAAGAATTAAAGCAAGGATCATTGAGAGCATGTAACTCACTGAATTTGAGGTAAAACAGTGGTGTTGGGAGCAAGTTGGACAATGGAGGTGATTTTGTTGTGCTCCAGGGAGACATATCGAAAGCTCTTTCCAATGTCCTCTGTGATAGTCAAGGTCCCATTTAATTGATTCTTTTGGAGGTACCTGAAAAAGACAAAAGTAAATTAAGCCAAAGCCCATTTTAATTTTGAAGAGGACATACAGACCCTAAACCCTAAAAAGAAACCGTGCAAAACCCCTGGCAATAAAACTCGACAAAGCAAATTTTCATCAATTCCTTGCGGTGGTTCAGACACTCACAGGCCTTGAAGTGCAGGATAGTTCAAAATATCAACAGGGAGAGGCCCAACAAGGTCACCATTTTCGAACCTTCTGTAATCTCCAAAAACAACCCCAAAAGCAAAGTCAAAGCTTGATCAACCCTTAAGTTGAACATCATTTGAGAGTATGGAAATCTCAGGGACCTCAGAATCTTGAAAGAGGGTAGGAAGTTGTATCTATGAACTCAAATTTAAGGAATTCTAAGCGAGGATTCTCTGGGGTGATATAGTAACCCACAACCCACAAACCTAAAACCCTCCAATGTAAAGGAATATGTCTGGTTCTCCTGCAGACTGTATTGCCCTACAATAAAACCCTGTTCTAGACCAAAATCATTGTCTCCACAGACCAAACCCTAAACCCTCAATGTGGTCGAGTGCTTGGCAGCCAACTGGCTGTTAACAGAGCTTCTCAGCCCTGAATTGTTTATAGAAAAGTCTTTGAGAGCAACGAAAATGACTCATGATGGTGAATTTTTAGAAATCAACATTGTGATTTAGAAATCAACATTATTCACAGTTGATGTGATTTTGAAACTAAAATTAAAATTTGGAAAAGAATTTGTAAATACTGTAGAGATAATTCTATTCGAGTTTAATGTAGAGAGCAATAGGAGATCCAGAAAAATAAACTAGAGAGCATGCCAATCAAGGTGCTTGAAGTTCTTACATTGTCTGAAGAGTACTTGAAGAGGCATTTAACCATGCAGGAAAACGCTGTGGATCGAAAGAATTGTTGCTAAAATCACTGCCAGACAGCTTTGCAAATGTTCAGTCAACAAACGAAAAAAGGATGCCATTGAGACTGCACTTCGGAAAATATCACTTGTCTAGGTTTTTTTAGGGCTAGGGTTTAGGGGCTTAAGGTTTAGGATTTCTTACACATATTCAAGCTCGTCAAGGGCATCCAAATTCGGCAGAGTCCCAGTGAGCTGATTGTTGGATAGACGGCTGATCCCCAGAACAATGTGGATATAAGAACAAGGAAACAGAAGTTAATATCCAACAGTAGATGTTAGAGCTAGGGTTTAGGGGTTTAAGTTAATATCCAACAGTAGATATCGAAACTTAAAAAAACATGAAAAAACAGATGAAATACAATTTATATATCCTAAATATAACTTCTTCTGAGAACAAGGTAGGGTTTCTATACAACACTGAGGGAAATTCCCATGAACTCTAAAGAATGTGACCATCAAGCAGCACAAATACTCATTGAAGTAAATTTCGCCCACCGCAAATGAGATCAATTGGTATGGTTGAGTTACATACATTTGACGCAACCCAGCATAAGTACTGCCATTTCTGACGATTTTGTTTAGCGTTGGGGGAATCGGACCAGTCAGCTTATTGTAGTGAAGACTCCTGTTGCACAGAAAGAACCAGGTACACTCATTGGCGTAAGAGCAATCTTACAAATCACGTTCAAGTGGAGGACAAACTAAGCTTCGCCATTTGGAACTCTAATTAAGCACAGCACAAAGACTCCAGCAATTTCTATGAATAATGTAGCAGTATCAGCATTAGCCATTCTTCATTGGGCACTGATTTAGAATGAAAGTTCAAATATCATGAAAAGTATCCCCACATAAAAATGCCAGAAGATGTCTTAATTTTTACACAAGATGGAACAACCACTTACAGAATCTGAAGCTCAGAAAGATTTCCAAACGACTCAGGAATCGGTCCACTAAATGAATTGACCTCGAGCAGCCTGCACATGCAAAAGAAATTAAATGAATCTGACCATTCGGTGTCATGTATTTTGCCTGGAAACCGTGTAGAGATTTTTCTAGAAAATCTAGCGATGTTTAACCCTAGCATTTCTATAAATGTCATATAAGCGTGCTTCTAATTAAATTGAACTTGCAATTGGTTCTTAGTTGTTTGACCTAAAATACAGCAGAAATACAGTATCGGTTGTCAAGTTACTGTACGCAGAACATGAGAAAAATGAGCAACTCACATATGAATGCACTTGGCAGCATTCCCAAGTTCAGGTGGAATGGAGCCTGAAAAATTGTTGTCATTCAGATGGCTACAAATCAAACACAAACCTGAATCAGTAACTAAGATATTCAGTATACGCGCACCTACAAATTACAAGTGAGCATACATACTTTAATTAAACATGAAATTTTCTTCTTGGATCTTATTGGCAACTCAAAGAAATTTCCAGCACACTCTAACATGCATTATTTCCATTCTTTACACACCATTTGAATAAGCTCTGAATTTTCAAAGCACTGCCTGAGTGTCTCTAGGTGTACAAAAAACCCCAAACCCAAAAACTGTGCCAACTCCATTCAAATCTAATCAACTACATTTTGAACATTTTAACACTTTTCTTTGAGAAGGAAGTGTCTTACTAATGCTGTATATTTGGCCAGGTATCCAGACCCAGGTGATCAGGGCTAGTGGTCGAGATGGGTAACGGTCCTGATAAGCCATTATAAGCCACATCGAACCAGGACAGATTGACAAGCGCACCGAGAGCAGATGGAATCTCTCCCGTGAGTTTATTGCTATTCACGGCACTGCAGAAACACACACGCACGCACATTCAATCAAATCTTAATTAGTCTCCACAGGAAACAATATGTAATACTCTCTCTGAAGATATGGATTTCAATTCAAAGAGTGATCGAATCTTGTTTGTTCAGTAGTAGTTTCAGTATCACTTCAGAGGCAATGTAAATTAAAATTATCAATATCAAGTGAGAGAGAGAAAAGATATTCATGGGATCCGGAATGAACAAGCTCTAAATAAAAGTAGAGTGAGACGTCACAGTTTCGATTCTTGCCCCCAGGGAGATCAATTAAATCGGAACTTACAAAAATTTCAGCTTCACCAGCTGTCCAAGTGCGGGCGGAATCTTCCCTGAGAAACTACAATCCTGCAAACTCCTGAAAGCAAATCACAGTTTTGGAACAAAAATTAATGAGTATTCTCGGAACTTCTCTCCTTTTCTTTTCTTTTTCGTGCAATTGACAGGCAACCAAACTTGGTGATTTGTTAACATCGAAGTGTTCAAACTAAAGATAGTAAGATCAATTATTTAAAATCATATTAAATAACTGTAACTCCTCCAAAACATCTCTATTGATGATTCAAGGAGAGCATGCTTGCTCTTCTGTCCATTGATAAACTATATGTGTGTTTTTTTAAGCTTCGTCAAGGGGATGGCTGAGCAATTACGGAATAAGATAAAGCTCGATTAGCTCTGTTGTCAAAGTATTCCTGCTAATGTATGCATGCAATCCCTTGGAATGTAGAATCTACAAATAGTGTAGAACCGACAAACAGGTAGAACTTACAAGTAGAGTAGGTTGGTCAAAGAACCCAGTGCAGCAGGTAGCTCGCCTCCCAAATCACGGTTGAAGGAGAGATCCCTGCCATTTTGCACATTTTTGCAGAATTCCTTAAACCATAGTTCAAATGTATAATTAACTTCACCTTCACCTCAATGAAGGAAGGTTGCCTCCAAGAGATTCAAAACTTACTTTGGATACATTAGAAGTTATTTAGGTAAAAAATACTTGCCCCAAAGCACTTGTTTCATCATTCAAAATATGGACTTCAACGCACTTCGGGGATAATCAATGTACAAGTTAACGTTTGGGGCAAAGTATCCAAGAAACATGATTAAAAGCAGGATGAGCACTCACAGGTTTTGGAGAGCAGAAAGTAATGCAATGTCTGGTGGAATTTCTCCAGAAAGGTCTCTGCTTTCTAAGTGCCTGCACGCAAAGGAGGGCGTCTTTCAATATTGCAAGAACCCGGGTCTACCTCCAAAAGAAAACACCAAAATCACCGTCACTACCCATGCCTATGAAAAGCATGGCTAGTTGAACTACATTCAACAAACTCTTCATTCACAATGGTCTTTGAGTCAGCATTTATAATTTACGCTTCCTGTGTTTCTAAGTAATACTATTGTTTCCCTTTGTAAAACACAAAGGAAACACTAGTATTATTCAGAAACAGAGGAAATATTCATATGGAAGAACCAAGGAAACCGAATGTTGAAAATTGGATTATCAATGCACATAAAATTAATTGGTTCCTTCAAAACCTGCAGAGGAATTGTGAAGATGAGAGCGTACAAGGATGTCACCCTGGAGTTGTTTCCATCACATAAAACGCCCAGCCATCCTTCCGAGCAAGGATCTGAGCCTCGCCACAATGATGTGTCCCCTTTCCATGCCTGCTGCAATGCCTGCAAACCTCTTACTGCAAATTCACAAGAAAAAAAAAGAAGAGAAAAAATTAAACAAAGAGAAATGAGTGTCAATGTTCCTCTTTTCGTCAGACAATACGGCTTTCTTTTCTTTCACTCACTGCTTTAATTTTAGTTATGTCAACTTGCCGATGTCGGTTCCTCCAGTAGACAACTGGTCATCATTTTCTTAAATTTTCACAAACTGACAAAAGCATAATGGAGTTGACTAAGGGGAACATATATGCAACAATGATGAATATTCTTTATGTAATGTGCATATTGATTCCATTGGTTATTTCATACTAGGAAGACAATTAGACAGATTAGTTCTGAAGCAGGAACTTTCTTTAAATCACCAACTTATTTAGTTCTTCAAGTTGGAACACAAAATGTAAACCCCTGCGTTTCTGAAGTGCGTCACCAAAAGCATAATTCAAATCTACCAACCTTAAGAACAGCACGGACAAAAACTAAATGCCCAGCTTCAAAACTATTCGGATCCCTACTTTTTGGAAGAAACATAGAAAAATGGGATTCATTGCATTTCTTCCCGTTTCGACAGACAGTTCCCATGAAAGCTTGTTTACATAATGCGCTTGGGAGATTTCTTTGGATAAGTGTAAAGTTTCCTTAAGTTTCACCATACAGCGAGGGAGAGGCTCCATGCCCGTATACAGCTGAACTTTGAGCCTTTCCCTACAATAATCTAATAACTTTGCAGATATAACTAGTCTCTATGAAGCTAAAATCAATTTGCAAAAAACCCAATGCCCATAGAATGACTGTTTACTAACACAAATCAAACTTCTCCTGTATGATCAAAGGAGCAACTAATGTATACTGTATGGTTAATGGAGCCTCTCCTTAACCAAAGAAATGCAAACGAGAAACTCAAAGATTTCTGATATATGAAACGGTTAGATTTACCATCGCAAGGCTCAGTAACCGCCATAGCTGGAGTCCAAGCCGAGTACAACAAGCACACCACGGCAAGCGCCACACTAAACCAAGCTTTTGTTGCGCGCAGCTCTTCCATCGATCTCCACTTACTCGATCGATCACAACCTGTCAGTAATGAATTGAAAGGAAACGCGAGCTTGTCTGTCTGTCCACACAGCCAATGCAAGCTCTACATTGTCACCAAGCAAGCGCGCTCTACTCGCTCTGATCGAGATAATTAAGAATGGCAGGAATTAAACGCTCGCACAGGAAGCAGCTGTTTCCCCTAGTTAATGCTGGTTCACTGGAACCCTCCTTCAACAATTTGAGCCACGGTACTTGAAGCTGCGATCGAACCCTGAAGCGAAACTCGTCGATCGGTTGCGCGCAAGCTAAGTTGAAGATTTTTTATGAGTTCCAGCAACGGTGGACTGATAATGAGGTAACTTTCTTGAGGAGCTCTTGAGCGAGCAAGGAGCTGTCAGTGAGTGAGACCTGCCGCTTGAATGATCCAGTGAGGGGTACATGTGCAAGACAGGCCGCCTCGACAACGAGGCCCAAGTGAGACCCGCATTCAATGCAGCTCTGCACGATTGATGGAGGGGACGATGAAGATTGAAGACGGAGGGAGAGGCTCAGCGTTCCCAGAACAGCTTTCCTGACTTCGCAGGGGTGGCTATGGCCGTGACAAAGGTTCGCTATAACCGCGACTGGTATTTTTTTTTGTGGAAACAGGTAACTAAAATATGAGTTAAAAAGGGGCAATTGAACTCCCCATTTTTTTTTTATAGAAGGAAATTTGCGAACTTTGAAATAGTTTAGGGTTTAACATCTGGCTCTTGTTGAGCTTCTCAAGTGATTGAAAATGCGAACCAGACATTTTGGAATTGTCTTCCGGCTATATTTTTGATCTGGAAGTTTTATGTAATCAAACAGATGGATTTTGATTTTGATTTCGGTGTGGTTAACTGCTGCCACTGCTGCGACACCAACACTGAGAGAGAACTTATGCAAATGTAAAATGATTTGAATGTTAAAGTATTCCTTTGGAAAATTGTTTATTGTTTGGACCCTGGAATGATTTCACTGGCAAGGGAGTTGAACCCTTCTTGCACAAAGCAAGACTGCCCAATTGCAGTGCCAGTGTTCTGCACACAAGAAAACAAGCCACATTAGTAGGGTTAGTTTCAAAAAACCAGATCCTTCACAGCTACAGCTCCACGGTCGCCCACCGTCAGCTTCCACAAAAAACAACCTTCTTCACCGAACGTCCACTTGCGGCAGCTCCCAGCTTGCACCGAACGACCTCCCAGCTTGCAATCGATGGAGTGCAGGTGTTTTTGGAAGTTAAGGGATATAACAATACCCACAAAACGCCAGACCGCCACCCCAACACCGATGGATTGAACAGCAAAGCCAGCTCATCTCATGAAAACTAAGGAAACTCAAATCCAGGAACACTGAGAAAAGGATACTAAACCTTTGTCAACTATTCACAGATCTCCTTGCCTCCCAACCTTCACGGCACTTCTCCAGGAATTGATACATTCCTTGTAAGGAAAAGTCTCCAGAGAAAAGTATTTCTGCCCAAACATCCGCACAACCAACGGCAGGTGCTTCCCCAGCCTGTTTCTATGACATGATTTCAAAAACTTCAAAGTTGAGAAACATCTCTCATCCTCTACAGAACCCAGAACCATACAGCAGCCTATCTCAGCAAGTTTGAAATACTCTGAGATAAGTTTGCACAAATGACGTGATTGAGAGAGCCTGCGCCACAGTTTAATCACGGGATTAATATCCAAAGGCTGAGAACATGCGGCCTCACAGTTTGCCCGCATTGTAACCTTGAACAAACCTTGTTGCAAGTCCAAGTTAGAAGCAGACAGGATTTCAGAGGCTGTATGAGGATGGCCGCCTTCATACAAAGGCTGCCCTCCATTCACCAACCGAGCATGACAGTAAAAATCCTTGAGAACCGCCAAATGCTTGGGAAAGCTTGCCTCAGCCCCATCTTGCATCCAGTACTGGGGATAGATTATCCCAAACGCATCTAACAGCTCTTGCTGCGGAAATCTGCGTTCTAGCTCTGTGCACAAAGACTGAGCTATATCTGTGCCATCAAAAGGCAAACACACACGGAAATTCAGCAAGTGAGTTTCACATGGCCAGATCAGCTGCAAGCAACGATGCAAATTTCAAAGTCAGTTTCGATAGTCTGTACAAAGCCACGAGAGCAGGTCAATAACTCTTCAATTCAGTAGACATTCAAGGCTTGTGCGGACACTCAGGTGCAGCAACTGCAGAAAGCAAATCAACTCGACAAAAAAAATGGGGATCTTAAAGAATTGGCCTAAGTACCAAACAACCAGCCGGCTCACATTTCAAGCAACCAGCCCAGAGCCCCATCGACAAAAAAATGGGGATGTTAAAGAATTGGCCTAAGTATCAAACAAGCAACCGGCTCACGTTTCAAGCAACCAGCCCACAGCCCCATCGACAAAAAAAATGGGGATCTTAAAGAATTGGCCTAAGTACCAAACAAGCAACCGCCATTTCATTTAAAGCAACCAGCCCAGAGCCCCAGACATGTAAAGCAAATCTAAAGCCAACACAGAAATGAAACAAGAACCAGGCCATGTCAACATCTGAAAAAACTCAAAAGCCAGCATACAAATCAAAGCATAGGATCAAAACAAGAAATAAACCGAAGGAAAAAGAATTACCTCCGAACTGGCGCTGGATCGTGTCCTGGACACGATAGAAGTCCTGTTGGGTGACGAAAATCTTTTCACCCGTCTGCTTATCGAAGCAGCGTGCATAAACACCAGTGGAGCCCAGATTGAAGCACAAATGTGCTATGCCCGAATCGCCAGGACAAAACTTCCAGTGCATGGGTATCTCATTGCATTGCAATGAAATGAGTTCATTGTATGTCAAGAAGTCCTCTTTGCTGAAAGCGCTGGAGGGATCAATGAACAACCGAGCCAAATCACTTTGGCAAACTTTGATTGCCTGCATAAAATCGCAGATGAATATGTCTCTGCTCTGTGAGAGCTTCATGAGACAATGCACTGCATTGACCAGCGGCACAAAGCAGGTTAAGGACAGGAGCACTTCGATATCACACAACAGATCAAAGTTATCTCCAGCGGCATTGCAAGGTTTCACGCCAGGCCCTCCGGTCATGTCCAAGCCCATCTTCAAGAGAAGAGTGCGGTATTCAGAAACAATGCGTTGTGCTGGACTCCTCATGGATATCCAGCGTGTCTCAACGTTCCTCAACATTTTCAAACCCTTAGTTTCCATGAGATTCGCCAGCTTCTGCAGCTCAGTGTGTCGCTTATTGCTGCGACAGAAATAGGAATAGACCATCTGAAACAGTCCCTCTAAGCGAGAGACCATCGGATACTTCGAAAGTGTCTCAACGACCAAATTGAGTCTGTGACTCACACAACTGGCGCCCAAAGAGAATGGGGCCCATTTTGCTCGAATTTGAGCTGTGACACCCGTTTTAGGCCCTTGGAACGTACTTACCCCATCGGCCCCAAAGCATATCAGTTTTGAAGCGATCTGCTCATGGGAAAGACCTCCCTCATGTAACAAAGCACACATTATCACGTTAGTAAGCTGATCGGCAGTGCCACCTTCTGTGACACAGGACAAGTGCAACAAGTGAGGTTTTCGTTCCCAGTTTTCCATGGCATAAACATGGACACCAACCCAAGAAGTATTGTCAACAGCAGTAACTTCATCAGCACTTAGAGAAATATACTTTGCAGACTGCACAACATCTCTCAAAGCAGAAAGAATGGATTCATGGACATGTTCACTCATCTCCCAGCCAGTGCTCTCGGACCAGTGTTTTCTAGGCAAATTCTTAACCTTCAAATGCCGCAATAAGTGTTGCTCTCTCTCGTAGTCACACATCGGACGACCATGAGTTAGAATTTGGAAAAGGGCAGAAAATTGTACTCCCTTTCTTTTCAACTCACCCTCCAGCCCCGCAGCGAGCTGCTCAGCGACAGTGACGCTCTTCTTACCAGCCCAAAGTTTGGAGAGCTTACGGTGCTTGCAGTCCATCTTCACAAAAGTATCGCCTTTCTTCAAATGTGGCAACGGCACACCATCCTCCTGGCATGTACGCTTGCCCTCATGCTTCTCGAGATTGTCTAATTTCGGGACCATCACCTTTCTTCTTCCCGTCACTGAGGTGCAACTCTGGCAAACAACGCCGCACAAGTCGCCGTTCAAGTCGAATTGCCCGTCAGCCCATGGGAAGCGACATGCCCAGACTTCTTGCCATCTGCAAGTGATCGTGGCTGGCGCAGTCTTCCGCCTCTTGCGCAAATTTGCAGGCTGCCCTCCATTCTTCCTCTTCTCGGTTGCATCGCCATCGCCATCGCTAAGTGACGCAGGTGCCGGATCGGAACCTCCAGGAGAGAAAACGGTGTCTTCAGAGGGAGGATCGCGATCAACAGGTCGAGGAAGCGACTGGGACAGCCGAGTTTCCGAAATGTGGGTCACCTCGCGCCCAGACTCATCGATTGGCACATCATCGTACGAGTGGGGCTTGGGCGGTAAGTAAACTCCGACTCCATTGTTGTTGCGGCTTGATCCGAAGCAGCGCACCTTAAAGTTGTCTGGAAGCTTCAACCGTGGAGCCATCAGAAGATCGGGACCTGCACAGCACCAACAAGTACAAAACTCAAGACCAGAAGACTCCACTGATTCCAATGACCAAGAAACAAATTGCAATGACGAAAATGCCAATACATTGAAAGCACTAATGCACAAGAAGGATAGAAACAATAGCAAGACAAGGAAAACGGACAATTGAAATCGGAGGACGAAGGAGCGCGCAATGAATCACAAAATACGCTGGAAGCACACAAGCACAAAATACTCCCGAGGCACACAAGCACAAGTGCAAGACAAGAGTGAAGCAAATTGGAAACAGGTGGTTTGGGGAGGGCAGGAAGGACATCCTTATATCCCACGCCCGCTTGCAAAATCCTCCCGCCTCTCACTCCCTCCGCGGCTCCGCCAAGGCGCCAACGGCTCTCTCCAATTCGCCAGACACTCAGAGTCTCAGACAGCCCAGTAGCCCAGTCGCCCACCAATTCGAGATTGCAGTGAATGCAAGAAGGAGATGCACGCCTCCAAATCTCCAATTCTCCACAATTCACAACAACCGAGAACCAGTGCAATGGCGCCCTAGAATTCAAAACTCAAGCGCGGAATCAACAATTCAATGCGTGGAATGAATCCGAGAATCAGCATTCAAGACGGAGGCATCGGAGCTGCAGGAGTTAATGCGAAATTGACAGAAACTCAAGAGCAGGAGCAGCGAATGGCAGGAAGGAGAAGGAGAAGCCCTCCCAAAACCCTCGTGCGACTTGGACGGCTCTGATTGCGCCGCTCGCGTACAAGGCAACGGCGGAGATCGCGCCAATGCCACTGGCGAACCAGGAGGGAGCACGTGTCAGCTCCTGCGGCACCGAAGGCATACGAAGATTTGCGAATTCCCAGAGACATTCCTGTGCAATTCGACTCAAATCTTGTTTTTGAAACAAAAATTCACAATGTACATTTCGCGCACCAATTATTTTGGTAGATACGCAGCGCAAATTAGCCAGTTTTAATTTCGCTGGAGAGGCTGGCTGGCTCAGTGCACCACTGCAGCCGTGCTGCGGTGCAGCCGGGCCATTGGCCAACATACAGTGACTTAGCAGATCAGTTACCGCATCCCTACGTGAGTTTCAACAGCTGTTTGTTAAAATGGTTTGATTTTGGAATTCTGATTGTACGAAATGTCATCTTTCTAAATTTTTGAAAATTATTTGGAAAACTAGGACTTAATTTGTAGCATTTTAAGGTAGAACCACCCATAACTGATCATTGAAGATATTCTAGACATGATCTAGTGTAGTGCAAGGCAAAACAAATATTTTCATAGGCGCAAAGATAAAAATGATGGGGATTGTAAAAACTTTGGTAACTTTATCACGTGAATTGAAATTACTATGAATTTTGGAAGGTAAAAAGTGTGCTAGACCCAATGCCAATTTATAAAGCCTTCTAATTTCAATCACACAAAAAAACTACTTTTTTACTTACTCCTTCCTACTTTCTTGCACACTACTTGGGAACACATGCCATGAATTTTTAGTCCCAACTTTAAAAACAAGAAAAAAAACATTCTAGCCTTGGTTGGAAATACGTCCATCAACACGTTGGCTAGGGGGGGGCTGGTTGGTTATAGGTGGTTCTACTTTAGATGTAATTTCAAAACAAACTAAAAACCTTCCTATAAGATTTTTCTTAGTTTTTCAAATAAAGTGGGTACACCCAAAAAAGATAGAAATTGGTCCTATGCCTAATTACTATTGCCTAATTTGGATCCCATATGCAAAAGTTATTATGGGTCAAAGTTTGTTTCCAAAAGCACCATCTCTAGTCTGTGTACGTAACTAATTTTAGAAATGTACACAATTTGTAGATGACGCTTTAGGGTCAACTACATTTTTGGGTGTACCTACTATAGTTCTCTACAAGTTTGTAAAATTTTTAGACATGGCTTAAATTTTATTTAACCCTAAAAGTTCTTTCATACTTACAAGCTTAAAATTGCTTGAAAATACTAGTCTCCAAAGCAAGGCTAAAATTCTTCTCCCATATTGATTCATTAATAAATCCAAATATAGGATCCTTAAAGTGACTTGTTCGTGTACACCTTCCTAAAATTGTATAATAAGAAACATTATCAATTATAAGATCATGATGGTTGGATTTTGAAAAGAAGTATTTCTTAATTCTTTCCAAGTGGTTAGATTTCATCTTTCAAACTTTGTATCCAAAAATGTGTAACTCCTACAACTTGGAATTCTCTATAATATGTTGGAGAAATAAATTGGGAATAAATATAAACAATTCCAACAAACAAATATTTCATATTCATGCTCAAAAAAATAATTTGTAGAAAGAAGTAGAGAATGGTTTAAAAAGAACTAAATTGTTGAGAATTTAGTTATGAAATTGAAAAATTCCAATCCAATTGTTGTAATGTTGTAATAAATAATGTAAATCCTATGATTTTTTTTAAAATATTGAAAATAGAATTAAATAAAGAACTTCAAAGTTTATTTTAGAGTAGAGATTCCATAATTATTTGCACATTAGTCATAACTTTCATCATGTCAATCAAAATAGAATGATTCAAAGCTTCAAATATATATACAAATCTTGAAACCAATTTCAAATATTTATTTCTTGAAAAAGTGATTTTTTTAGCTATCTAGTTTTAGATGTAGGATATTGATGGATAGATACTATAAGTAATAGTAAATATGTCTAAGTGCATTGAAACAAGCAACTAATTACACCATGTTCTCTTTCACTAAACTACCTAATTTTTAGTTGAATCTTATTGGAAGTAAAAAAAAACAATATTATATTAGATTGTCTTTTTGTGCATTTTCTTAGACATCATATTTCTTAATGAAATATGTATTTTTAAAGTGTTGAATAAAGGTGTATCCACAAGTAACCATAGGTTTTCTTAAATAGAGACAATAAATCATAAGAGGATTTTCTGGGCCTCTGGAAGACTGTTTCGGGATTGTTCCCTGAAATTGTTCCCAGTGCTGCAGACCAGCCCCTGCTGGTCTGAAATTTTGAATTTCGAAAAAAAAAAATTAAAATTTTATTTTTTTCTAGAATTTCAGAATGTCTTAAAAAGCAAAAAACTGATTTAAAAAAATAATTTTTTTTCAGAAAAATATTTTTAAAATATTTAATAATTAACTAATTAAATTAATTAAATAACCTTATCTGACGTGGCAGTCGCTCGACCACATCAGCATGCTGATGTGGCAGCGTTCCCAGCGTTCCCACAGCGTTCCCAGCATTCGGGAACTCGCAGTCTTCTAAACGGCCAGAAATCCTCTTATGCTTAGCAAGAATTTTTAGTAGTCAATTTTAAAGGGGGGCACAATTAGATGTGATTACTTTAATGTGGAGATATAGCACCATTATCAAAAACATGAAGCTTTGTGAAGAAAGACTTTTATCCCTAGGATATTGAGTTGACCAAATCTTTTGGCAAGGATGTGATTGTTTTTGAGTGGAGAGTTAATCAATGTGCCAATGCCTCAACTAACCTCTAAAGCTTTTTGACTAAGTTTTCACCAAAAGAACTCTCAAACTACCATTTTAGTATAATTTTCAAGAAAAAAACATTTTTGAACAAATGTAACCACAAGATCTTGTATTAAGCTTGTTTGAGATCAAAAAATTAGGTAGTTGCACTTCACAAGGTTACATTTGTATGAAAAAACATCCGTATTGTTAATGCTTCTTTAGATTCATTCTTCAAGGCAGGTTGTCTATATGCTTGAAAATTTGTAAATCATTTGGAATTGTACAATAGGGTCATTGTAAGAAAGGACTACTATTTTTGTCTTGTTTTACTAAAGTGGTTTTGTTTTTCACTATAACTTTTGATTTATGAACCAAATGCCCAAAACAATTTTTTTTTCTAGAATGTTTAACTGTAATCATATTACTTATTTTTTAGAAATTCAAAAAAATCATTTTATATTTTAAAATAAATTTCTCTAATTTGTCACATTTTTTGGGGGGTCATTCTTAGATTTGAAGAGGACCCAAATTAAATACTCTATAATATAGAGCTCAAATTTTGGTGGTCTATTTTTCACACTATTTAATTATGTTTAATATGAAGGGCATTAAAAAATACATTATTTTATGTCTTCCGCATTTATGCAAGTAGGCCAAAACAGGGGCTACATGGCGCACACTTCTCTAGACATTGAAGAAGGTTTCAAGTTCATTATGTTGGTGAAATGTCATTATCATGAAGTCCTCAACAATTTTCATCTTTTATTTTTTTAAATTTCATTATTGTTGGTTTATAAAAAATGAAAATGTTGAAATATCCTTTTCTATTTAAAATTCTATATGTTTTAGAAAAGGGATATTTCACATATTTAGGAAACATTGATGGAGGTCCATGAGTTCCAACTACACCAATAACTAATTAAAAGGTAGTGCATTCTTATACAATAATAATAAATATTTATATAGATTTGAATGTTGAGAAATTAGTGAGGGGCAACCTAATTTCACTATTTAACTTAGTATAGGGAGCACACGGCCAATGGGTGCACGCATGTGGCTTGGTCAAGAAGACATTGGCCCTCTTCATTCAAATCAACTCATTTCCTACATTCCAGCGACAGTTTGGGAAGAAATTTTAGCTTAACCGGTTAAAATCCTACATTTTCTTGTACCAACCGGTTGCTTGGAGAATACTCTCAATTAGGCCTTAAGAAAATAAAGAATATATATATATATATATATATATGTTTTTTGTTTTGTTTTGTTTTTTGTTTTTTTATTTTTTCCTCTAAAATGATTGATTTTTTTCCTAAAATTTTGAACTTCATTTGGAAATTTTGGATTTCAACCCGCTAACTTGTAACTAAATGCCGGTACTCCCTGTTCATTGGTTCCAGCTCATTTTGTAGGTCTTTCAAATTTTTCCGGTTTCATAGAGTGAGAGCCGGTGACTATGGAGAGATTTTGTGCTGAGGTTGCAATTATACCACAATCACAGGGTTTGCAATGAAATTAAATGAGACCACAAAGCACCATCTTCTCCGTTTCTACATTCAACTCCTCCAAAGACAAGGGCAGGTGGATTCCCGAGTATATTGAGGTGCGTTTTTTGGATATTAATTGCTGCAACCAGGTAGACATGGCGGTCATGCTAAAGAGGCTTAAAAGTATGGTGGAAGCTCTTCATTTTGCAGCGATTTCAAGGTCAAAGTTGATTGAATTTCTGTAACGAGAACGATTCAAGCTAAGTTAGTGTGATTTTGGAAGTGTTACTTTTGCAGTGGCTGTTGTTGTTCTTGTGCAAGTGCTTTGAGGGAGCTCAAGTTAGGGTTTCGCAATTTTATTTGGAGCTGCATGAGAACAGAAGTAATTGAAGGTTGAAGTCAAATTTCCAGATTTGGGTAGCTTTTTCGAATTTGGAGAAGCTCAGCCTAAGAAGAAGATGTGAAAGCTTGATGAGGATGATCACTTACAAGGTCAAAGTTTGAATTTCTGTAACGAGAACGATTCAAGCTAAGTCAGTGTGATTTTGGAAGTGTTACTTTTGCAATGTCTGTTGTTGTTCTTGTGCAATTGCTTTGAGGGAGCTCAAGTTAGGGTTTCGCAAATTGGAGCTCCATGAGAACAGACGCAATTGAAGGTTGAAGTCAAATTTCTAGATTTGGGTAGCTTTTTGGAATTTGGAGAAGCTCAATCTAAGAAGAAGATGTGAAAGCTTGATTAGGATGATCACTTACAAGGTCAAAGTCGATTGAATTTCTGTAACAAGAACGATTCAAGCAAAGTTAGTGTGATTTTGGAAGTACTACTTTTGCAGTGGCTGTTGTTGTTCTTGTGCAACTGCTTTGAGGGAGCTCAAGTTACGGTTTCGCAATTTAATTTGGAGCTGCATGAGAACAGACGCAATTGAAGGTTGAAGTCAAATTTCCAGATTTGGGTAGCTTTTTGGAATTTGAAGAAGTTCAACCGAAGAAGAAGACTTGAAAGCTTGATGCGGATGATTACCAGCGACAAGCAACTTTGAAGAGGGGAACTTGTGAAGATGCTGAAATGGAAAGATATTGCCCAATTTAGCTCATTTTCTGCACTTGAAAACTCAGGACCTTCATCGTTGTGAAATCCATACAAGCGCAGCTGCAACATGAGTGCCTTTGCTTGCTCTCAGTGATCTAAGCTTAACCCTTGAACGTCACAGGGGATGTTTTTCAGACCTTTGATTCTGGGAGACTGGGTTCATCAAACCTTATAATGTTTGCATCCGTATGATGGATTTCCCTAAAAGAAATGAGTCTAGATTGATGAGGCTGTTGGCTATAGATCTGTATGGTGAAGAATGCAATAATCAATTCAAGTTCAAATTATGTTGCTTTTTTTAGAGTGGTCCCGTCTTCATAGTCATTTAGTTTGTGACGTTTAAGGGTTAAGCTTAGGTCTTGCTGGATGCATGAGCATGAAACAACTTGCAATTTTCAATAATTTTCTGTCTTTGAGATGGCCTAATTTTAGAGAAGTGTGAAAGATTGTTGAGATTGACAAGCATTGAGCCTTTCAGGTTTTGTATTCTCTTGAATGGTAATTAAGTTTGATTTTAAGAAATATGAACTAAATGAACTAACAAGAGTGCACTGGAGAATGGGTTAAACCCAAAATTCATACCTTAATCGACTAACCTCTAGAGGACCAAGGCACATGTTTGGCACAAATTGTGAAAACTACCACATGTGTGGGCAATGAGAAAAAAAAAATTCTTTTTTTAAAATAGAATTCAATCATACAAAATTGTGCTAGACTAGTATTGGAATGTGTAGAAAAAAATTCACAAACTTTGACTACACTGATTGAAAGATTATAGTGTTTGAAGTTAGAATTTTTTTTTCCAACCTTGCCTAATGTCATGCTATAAATGGCCACATTGTATACAAATATACATTTACATTGTTTTCAATAGATTTGAATATAGTAGTAGAAAAAGGAGGATGGCATTATTTGAGATAGCTTCACAATGACCTTTTTTCATTAGCAAGCACATTCTTACTATGTAGAGGGGGAATTTGTTATTGAACTTCATTCTTTTGATGTAATTTTGAAAGATTTTAGTCTTGCTAATGTTGCTTGAATAATTAGTATGTCACATTGGAGGATTTTTTTGAATTTTCAAGATGAAGAATAGCATTTGCAACTTGGATTTGAATTTTTATTGTCACAATTGTTGTATCAACCACTTCTACCACAAGGACTTGCACCATTGCATAAGTGTCCACAAAAATGAAGTTGGGCCTTTTTTTCACCGAAACAACCTCATGTAAAGCACCAATAGCACAACAACCTTTACCATGATACTTACAAGTTGGTGTTTTTGTTGCAAGATGAATGTGTCAATTCTTACACTCATCAAATGATTAAAGGATGCTTTGAAGGTTTACACAACTATTATTATTGTATTGTCAAGCCTATCAAGAAAAGTCGTGGCCACCAACAATATTATGGTTAAAAGGGCTAGTTAATCTTTTGGCTAAGGTGGATTGTACTAACTACATAGCCACTATTGTGAGGTACATCTTCAAATTTTTGCAAATGGAATGATCTTCATAAAATTCTATATTTTTGCCTCTAATAGACAATAATTAAGTTCACAGTCCTTTGTTTAGATATTTAGAAGTGTTTTTAAACTTGATTTTGATATGTAGGTTGTTATTAAGGAAAGTAATGAAGATAATTTTTCACATTTTCAAAGGATTTTTTTAGCTAAGATGAAGAAGTAGATAAGGATCTAGAAGGATCAAGGTATTTATTCAATCAAAATTCAAGTGTCCATGTTGCTTAGGCATGGGTTGATGTAGCCCTTAAATTAAATAAGGAGTGGAGGTCTTGGCTTTCCTTCTTGGGGGTGCTATTTTGTGAGCCTAAGAGCGTGAGCCTATGAGCTTCTAAATTTTGGTGAAATTTTTAGTGATTTTTAGGATGTGGACTTATTACCATGCTTTAGGAATTTAGGATTTTTATAGCTAGTAACCCCCTTATGGTATTTGAAATTTGTGACTTTCTTAACTCTTTTTTTCAAAAAAAAAAATCAATTTTTTCTCAATTATTTTTCAATCTTTTTTCTATTTTTTCATTTTTTCTTGCAACTCCATCACCCTCCAAAAACCCTCTTGATATGGAGAAGCCCCATGGAGGTAGAGGGGTTTGGAACTCTCAAAACTTTTATTTTCATTTTTTCAAATTTTTTTTCTTTTTTTGCAACTTTGTCACCCTTCACACCTTTCTCTCAATACCAAGAGATCAATTTTGGAGTCATGGAGTTGCAAAAAATAAATTATTTTATTTTATTTTTGGGTGACTCCATCACCCTAGAAAACCCCTTGTTGAATTTTGGATTTTGGACCTCAAAAAAAATTCTTAATTTCAAGTTTTTTTTGGAAGGAATTGAAAGGCCCATTGAAGATAATAGGGTTTGAAATTTTAGAATATGTTAATTACACTTCCACCGTCGTAGGTCCACAAACATAGGGCTGAAATTTTATTATAAATAGAATTTTTTTTAAATGACTTTGCTTTTTTCTCTTTTAGCCTAAAAATTCAAAGTTTTTCTTCTTAATGCTCTGGATTCACAAGACTTATGCTCACAGCTCTCAAGTTCATGCTTTTTGGCTTACAAACTAGCGTCATTGCTTTCCTCCTTCATAATCTTTTAAGTTTTGCCATATGTTTGGAAGAGAATAGCAACTTGTGTATATTTTGATTTACAATGATGAAAAATTGAAAGGTTATATAGCTTGTTTTTTTTAATTCTAAAAAGCCTTTATTTGTTCTATTTGGAACTTGAATGAAAAAGTTATGAGTGTTATAGTAAGAGAGGCTTTGATGTCAAATTGGATCAAGTGCCAAGACTTTGAGGGCTTGTAGAAGTTTGGTTAGTATATTTATGATTTTGAATTTTGAATATATTATGAGTGAATTTATTATCTTTCTATAGATGTATAGAAAACTAAATTTGAAGCATATATAAAAAAGTTATGAATGTGTGAATGAAAGAGTGAAAGGTTGGTAGTTATTGTGAACCTTTGACGATGACAAAACTTTGACAAAGTATTGAGAGTGGGATTTGTACCATTTAAAATTGATATTTTGAAAAAACATATCATAACCAAACCACCTTCATAATGAAAAATGGCACAAACAGTTTGAAGTTGTTTTGTAAACAAAGTGTTCTTTAGAGTGGATAACACTTTGTTGCCTTTGAATTTGAGCATGTGAACTTCATCAAGTTATAAGAATCAAATAATATTTTTCTTGGCTTTGAATTTTGGAAGTTTTATATTAGATTTTATTAGATTTAAAAAAAGCTAAAGCAAACTTGATTTGAAGTTATTGAGCAACTTTGGCGCTTATTCAAAGTTTAGTTATATTTTCAAGAAGATTTTCAAGGTTTCAAGGGTTTAGTATACATTTTCTACTATATTTCTATATAATATATACAACCATGGATACGTATATTTTATACATGTATTGATATATGGTATTTATATATGGTATATATATATATGTACAAATAAACTTATCCTATATATACCTTATACAAACAACATGTGACATTTATACACTTGATTTGAAATGGATTTTGTATTTGCATATGAAGTTTTATCTACTTCACATTCTATGAAGATTTGCATCAAAAGTGACATATTTGTTATCTTTTAAAGTTGAACACATTACTACTTGAATTTCTAAAGAGAGGGTTGAATATAAATGCAACCACAAACTTAGTGTTTTTTAAAGGTAAAGGCTCTCTCTAACTTATATAGTACCTATAGGGCCAAAAGACTTTAATTCTTCTTAAAGTGATATTTTTCAACTAAACAAAGTGTGTGTTTTTTGAAAATTTGTATTTTGAATCTTATAAATTACATACCTACCAAATTTCAAAATGATAGGAAGATTTTTGTAAATGCTCATTGTTGAATGAAGGTACCCAAGTTGCCTCCAAAAATTTAAAGCAACATAACTTTTGATCCTAGCATCCAATTTATATATATATATATATATATATATATATATATATATATATATATATATACATATATATTTATACATACAAGTTTACATTTTGCGTCAAAATTTGAAGAACATTCAGACATTATAAAATGACTTTATACACATTTAATCAAGATCACATGTGCACATTCAATGGTCATTTGGTCCTTTAAGAGTTAAAGCCCAATGTCTACACATTCCAAAAGCGGATGTACCTTGGTCAACTTTGAATGTAATTTTAAATATATCCATTATTGGTTAGCCTTTTAAACTATAAATTATTGCAATTGCAAGCTTCAAGTGTCAAAATCCACATTACACCATATTGTATTTTTTCACTTAATTTTTTTCATTTGAAGTGTTTTTTAATTTTAAATTATAAAATGTTTTTCCTTTTGAACTTTATTTATGGTAAAAATCCTAGATTATTTGAATACATACATATATACATACATATACATATACATATACATATACATATATATATATATATATATATATATATAAATTGATACAATTTTATTTTGACCTTTGATTTTAAAATTGTATTTGTTTTATTATTCCATTAAGATTTATGAAAAAATCAATGTCAATAGAAAATATCCAATTTCACACATAAAATCTATCAAGATTGTATACAAAATTTATATAATAGGATAAATTTAGCTTGATAGTAAAATTTGACTTGAAGGTTGTTGTGAGGGGTATTTAATCTAGAGTGTGAAAAACAAAACAATCAATTAAAAAATTTTCACACTAATCTCCATTACTACTAGTATTGCTTGAAATAGTTTCAAATTGATTAGTTTGTTTTTGCTATACTTACACTTTTATTTTCATGTTTAGACACAAAAATGACTTACAATTTTTAAGGTAATGAAAAATATAAGATTGACATTTGAACACAATTTAAAAGGAAAAATTTAGCTTAAACATGATCTTTGATTATTTTATAAAGGATTTATTCCTTCAAGGGTCAAGTGAGATTGTTTGATTTATTAGTTAGTTTGTTTAGTTAGTTTGTTTATATATTATAGTGAGATCTCCATAACCATGTAACCTTAATTGCACTCTTGGTTATATAAAAGAAATTCTTGGCAATGAGAGGTGCTTGTTTCATGGCATTTGGATCTATAATGTGAAAATTGTTGAATTTCATAGATTAAATTTAAAAAAATAAATTTGTCACTTTTATTTCGATTGTGGCAACAATGGAGGACATACTAGTTTTTATTGAAGGATTTATTGTACTATAAGTCAGTTCATCTATGAAAATTCATATCTTAAATTAGGCTATTTGTTTAGTTTTGTTTGTTTGTAACAATGACAATGAGATCTCCTAGAGTATGTATCCCTTAGTCATGTTTTTTATATTGTTGAAAAGCTTTTTATGAGAATTGATGCATGGGCTCTGTTTCATGGTGTTTGGACAATTGGACCTATGGTGTGAAAGTTATTGAATTTTTAATTTTTTATAAATTGGAAAATTATTTTTTCTTATGTTTTGGCTATGGCAATAATACATGGCACACTAGTCTTCTTGATGATCCAACATATGTATTGTCCTAGTGAGTATTTAGTTGTTTAGTGTGCATTAGGTTTGTTGTATTCAAATGTTTATAGAAACACCAATGTGCCCTCTATTGTTACCATGACCATTTGCATGTCAAAAGTAATGGAAAAGCCCTCATTGATCTCTTTAAACAAATTTTCATATTTTTCAATTCATATAGATTTTTCAATTAAATATGTTTCATACTATAGGTCCCAGTGAAACAAGGATTGTACACCCATCTTCAAATAGAGCTCTTTAATGGGACAAGGAATGCAACTGCAAGGGACATTGTCAAAGAGATTTCACTGTAATAAACAAAGAAAACAAACAACCTAATTTTAACATATGGATTTGCTCAATGAGGCTTGATTTTGCTTTATTTCTAGTCCCAAAACCAAACCATATATGGGGTTTTTTAGCAAGAGTTTACTAGGTCATTGAGAGACTTTTTTTTTCAAATTTAATTGTTCTTTGCAATGTTCTCGATTGATTTTGATAAAATAGGACGTGGCTCAATATGAAGTATTGATTTCTCATAGTATACAATCAATCAAATTGGTATTTTGAAAACCATTAATTTTAGATCATTGGGTTTGATTGGTTCATGGTCACGGGATCCTATTACATAGCTGTAGGTCTATAAACTATGGTGATAGGATACAAGTCTCCACAATGATACGGCAATCTTTGATATGGTCTTAGGATCATTACTTGAGTGTCATAGAAAACTAGACCAATGTCTTATATTTGATTTATGTATAGGTTAATCTTTTCTGATCATTAGTCTATTTGTAGCACTTTTAATGTACAAAGCCTAAAGATTTTGCATGTATGTTAATTATTCCCAATGTGCAAAAGTGTGGTTTGGATTTTATACAAATGTTCATATTTGTATTTCTTCTTAACTTTGGTTGTTAAGCTTTATATGTAAATGAAACTAAGAGAGAAAAAAAAAACAATCCAATATTTCAAAATATGTTTTATCCATCCAAACTATTGATATTTAAAATGGAATTCATTAAAAACTAGATTTGGAGAAAACATTTAAAGTGGCATCATCAAATTTATAATGGTTCAATTTTACACTCATCCATTGATCATTCATGATTTCTGAGAATCCAAAAATTTTAAAAATAATTTGTTTTGAATAGTATTAAAATATTACTCAACAATCCTTAACCCCTAAACCCCTAACAGCGTTTTCACCAAAAAAAACTGCTCCAAAACTGCCATTTCTAATACAAGAGCAATTTTTTTTTTAAAAACACATTTTTGACTCATGTAACCGTAGGATCTTGTAATAAGGTGGTTTGTAAACATGTGGAAAAAATTTCAGAAATTTCCACCATGTAGATTGCAAGATATAAGCATTTGAATTGACAAAAACTGTTTTTTTATCCCTGCGAAAATCCGGGCAGCTGCACTTCGCAAGGTCACATTTGTGTGAAAAAAATTCAAAATGGTGGTTACTCTTTGAATTCATACTTCAATGCAAGTTGGCTACATTCTCAAAAAATTTCAAACCATTTGGAATTGTACAACATATAGGAAAAAATAAGTAAGTAGAAAGAAGTAAAAATGAGCCAAAATACTAAATTGTGAACATTTTATTCATGGAATTGAAAATTTTCAATCCCAATGGTTAAAATGTTGTAATAAGCAATCTACACCTTTTGTTTTTAATTTTTTCCAAAAATATGAAAAATTGAATTAAATGAAGAATTTCAAACTTTTTTTGTGCTGTAGAGATTCTGTAACTGGCCGCAAACTACCCCAAACTCAAAATCTTCATAACTTTTGACTCATTGATCGGAATGGATTGATTTAAAGCTTCCCATGTCTGTATAAGCCTAAAGAATCAATTTGAAATTTCACTTTTCAAAAAAAAGTTTTTTTGAAAAAGTTTTTTCAGCTGCCCGGGCTGCCCGCCGAGCAAACAAAGTGACATATCATGCCATAACTTTTTATCCACAAAGTCAAAAGTTATGAAAATTGTTGGCCTTAAAGCTACTCCTTGGACACACATTGTATCAAAATTTCAAAGAAAAAAAATAAAAACTCCATCCATAGTGAGCTGCCCAAATAATCTATAATCTCAAAAAACGTTGTTTAGGGGTTTAGGGGTTAATAGGCTACACTAGTAATGATTACTTATTTTCATACATCATAATAGTTGATCGGTAAAAAAGATAAAATTTTGGTTAGATATAAATTTAAAAAAGTAGACTTTAGAAGGAAAAAAATGAAAATTACATTTTATTTTGTAAATATCAAAAATCAATTGAAAATCAAATATTAAATACAAATTTATAGAGAATTTTTTTTAACTAATAGGAAATTATCTCTTTTAAAATTTGAAAAATATACTTAAAATTATAAACATTTTTAAGCATGAAAATTTAGGCTTCAAATGAGTATTAATTTCACTACTATTTAAACTATCTAATTGCTTGTCAATAGATTTGTCAACATTTGTTAACTAACTTGATTCTATAGCAATTCACCCCTTTTTTAGCTCAAGGTATAAATTTATCTTTGGGTTATTACAATTTTAATGATCATTATTATGATGGAATTGCTTACAAAATGAAGGGATGGACATGCCGCTTAAGTCCTTCAATTCTTGAAGATATGGCTACAAAATAGTAGTCAAATATACTAATGATGAATTACTAGTTTTAATTATCATCCAAAATTTTAGGAATGGATCACATTAAATGAATAATTTAAGAGATTCTTTATGGGGCTATTATCAATTAGTATTGTGTTCAAATATGTTGCCTTACTTCCTAATTTGTCTTCCTTAAAGACACTATCTAAGATTTTGAAAATAATTTTCTTCTTAAAAATACCAAAATCTTTATAGTTTGACTCATTACATTCCTACCTACTAAACAACTTACAAGCACTTGGAATTGTAAGTTTGCATTCCTTCTTCAAAGAATCTAGTTCCTTAATGCAACTTTCATTTTTCCTACAACCAACATGTCGAGAATGCCACTTCAAATTATTTAAACAGAGTATGAAGAATTCTTTAAGCAAAGCCAATTTTCATGGTGTAATAGGCAGTGTGTATAGGTTCTGAGTACATTTTGACTATGGCATGCTGATCCACAATTACCAACAATTCCAACTTCATGTTCCGAAGTTGTAATGAACAATCCAAATTAAGGCTATCTTTTTGGATTCATTTTGCCTTCAAGCTTTGCTTCCTATTGTAATTGCCATCAAATAGTTATATGGAAAAAAAATCCAAAGGGATCTTGGAGTAGAAAATGTACATATATGGTGGTAGCTTAAATTGTTTACATACTAGACACAGAAGGCAAAGAATTTATCACACTAGAGGTGGTGGGTTCAAATCACTAGAAGAAAACGAGGTATTCTGCAACTAGGTGACTATGACTAGGTTTTATAATTGTATGAGACATTTGTATCTAGATGACAATTTGGAGTCTACAATTGTAGTAGAAAAATCACACTAGTTGCAAAGATTTTCAAGGTTGTTTCTCAAGCTATAGCCTACTTGAAAGTTTGTTGATGAACTCTTTTGACACGGTCATGGACATGGTTACTTATGTAAAAGTTATTTGCGTGCAATTTGTTTGCAACTCTTATACAACTCACTTGTGATTGATGTGCAACTTTTGCAACTAATGTATAACTAGTTTGCAATTTATTTATCATACGTCTATAACTCATAGATTTATAGATTCTGAAAAAAATTTAATCTCAAAAATTTATAAATTCAGAATTTGAGATCAATTTTCTTTTTTAGATTGCCAAATCCAGAAATTTCTTAAACTTCAAACATTTATAATTTTTTATAGATTGTAGAAACCTAAAAATGATAGAAATTTATAACCTGTAGAAATCTACAAAGTGTAAAAATCTACCAATTGTAGAAATACTAGAATTTTATTATTAAAATTCATTATATAAGAATGCTATAACTTCTAATTTTTATATGTCCAATTTAATGGTATTCTTCACTATTGGTAATAGAAGAAGAAACAATACTATTAGAAGATATAAACCAAAGTATGCAAGAAAAAAGTCCATATATTCAATAGAGGTATATCCCTATATACTATGGAGAAAGAATATAAATAGTTCTCTTCCTCTACTATTAGTTTAAGAGATTCTTATTTTGTCCCTAGATGTCTTTAGAACAACAATTAACTATACTAAACTATAGTGAGTTAGAGTGGAGAGCACATTAAAATAATTTATATATTGTTGAACACTTACAACAAATACGAGTGGAAATGTTGAGAGGGCTTTCTCAATCATTTCCTCTTTAGTTATCACTTGACCACACAACTTTAGTTGTGATATAATACAAAACAACTCATTATTAAAGGCAATGATTGTTAGAAAATTCAACACTTGTAGGTGGGTCCAATTATGTAGGGTTTTAGGGCAATTGCAAGAAACACTTGTCCTATTTTCTGTCACACCTAATGTGCTGATTTGTTTTTTGGCCATAACTTCTATGTTTTGGCTCCAAATGACTCAAGATTTATAATGAAGATACTCATAGGTAACATACACATTCTCTAATTTTTTCATAATTTTCAAAAAGATTTTGATTTCAAAATAGTACTAGTGATTGAATGTCACACTTAGCAGTTTAGGGGGTTTTAGTCACTAAGGAGTACCCTTTTTTAATGATTTTGAGATGAGATTTGGATGAGATGGTCTTCTAGTAGACTTATAGATCTCCACATGAGGGATTTTGAAAAAAGTTATTTTTATGTCGTGTGGAAGTCTACAAAGTGAGCTTCCTTTTGGTTGCATTTTTAAACAGATAAAGTATTATTTTAGTGATTTTTTTGATGAATGACCATCTCCATAGAGTTGTTGAAAATTGACACTTTTTATTTTATTTATTTATTTATTTATACTAATTTTCCCAAATTAAAACATGAAAGTATGTATTTTCTTGAGGTTTGGCGCTTTTTAATTTCTCCTACTTAGACAATTTTTCTATCAATTTCCTTCAATGAAAACCTTCATCTTAGAGGTGTATAAATTATTCATATTTCTAGAATATTTTTCAAATTAATTTTCTAATTTTAAAGTACTATAGAAAAAGTCATGAGTATTGTAGTAAAACGCAACAAATAGGATAAGTGTTTCTTGCAATCACCCTTTAGGTAAAAATATTGTTTTCTAATGGTCAAATCTAGACTTGAACTTGAGATTCTTCACACCCCTCAACTCACTTTAAAATTGACAAGCTTTTATCACTACAAGAAAAAGGGGTGCTTTAATTATAGTAGTCTTAGAGATAAGTTTTTAAGTAATGACCTTTTTAAGAGATTTTGAGTAAGAATATACTAGAAATACATGTCTCTTTAATAAAAACTTACTAGAAAGATACATATTACTAGTAAATTCTTATTCAAATTCTCCTAAAAAGGTCATTACTTAAAATCTTATCTCTAGGACTATACTTAAAACATCCCTTTTCCTTACAATGGATTTTTAGAGATGCATCGAAAGCCCTTCAATTTTAAAGTGAAATCAGGTGATTGCAAAAAACACTTGTCCTTTATTTTTGTCCTTTTGACCTTCAATAGGTAGTTTTTGGCTCATAACTTTTGCATCTTTTGTCTTATGGTCTTGAAATTTGGAATGAAGGTTCACACAAAAGTTTTAGATGCTCAATAATTTTTTTAATTTTTTAAAAATTATTTTATTATTTTTAAATTGTCCCCAATTGGGCGTCTTCTTTAGCCATTTTTGGGTGTTTTAGTCCTATTTTTGACCAAAAAATCCAAATTTGAAGCTACAACTTAGATAAATGGAAGGTTTACTAACATTATAAGGATTGGTGATGATTTTTTTTAATGAAAATAGCAACACGTTTGTTGTGCACAAGAAGTCAAAGTGACTTTCCTTTGCGCAAAGGCTATGAAGAGGGAAAAAAAATTTAGAGGAATTTTTTATTTCAATGTGAGTAGAATCATTAGAAGAAATTTGAGGGCATTAGGAGACTGCGGGTTCCCGGACTGCGGGAACGCAGTTTCTGCCCTGTGAACCTGAATCCTACGTGGTCGGGACACTGCCACGTAATATTTTTTTTTTTTTTCAAAATTTTTTTTGGACTTATTTTCATATTTCAGGACCCCCCCAATTATTTATTTATTTATTTATTCGATAAAAGTCGGCCTGACAGGGTTCTGCGGCATTGGGAGCTGTTTCGGGAACAGACCCGAAACGGTCCTGTAATGCCCTCAAATTTCATCTAATGCCTGTCTAGAAAAATCAATTTTTCTTAAATAATTTTTTGAATTTTTTTTGAATTACTAAAAATGAAAAGGTCCATAATCCTTTTTTCTGCTATCTTCTGCTATTAGTAGCTTCAATAGTACTTTGTAGCATTCTATAGGATTGCATAGTACTAATTGATGGTCCAGATTTGTAGGCACCCAAAATCAATAATTAAGATTTGCAAGCGTAGTGTTGATGCACTGTATTGCTAGTATTGCGCAATCTGCTAGTCTCATAGCCAAAAACTACGTTTTTGAGCCCAAAACATGAAGTACCTCTTCCAATCACCCAATCAAGGGGTGTGAAGAGGCCCTTAGCATCTTGAGAGAACTTGCCACCAATTGAGCCCCTAGTATAGGGATACATGATTGTCAGGTTCGTGAACCAAATGAAAATAGGGACCATCCAATCAGCCACAAGTGGGGAAGTGAAGAATCTATTGGAGAGGGGTGTGGTGAAGAGCATTAGGCCATTACGATCACCTTTAGAATTGCCTTTCTCTCAAGTGATTGTAGAATCCCCTTCCTGGTCTTTCATAGTGGAGATGAAGGCTTCTCAAAATGACCTTAGTGAACTTTGACAAATGATGGAGTCTCTTCAAAGACAAATGGAAAATATAAGAGCTTATCCTCTTTTCTCGCATGTTTGCCATTTGTCTTTGAAGAGACTCTACCATTTGCCAAAGCTCACTAAGGCTTCATCTCTACAATATAAGCATATAAGGGGAGAGGGTAAGCATGCAAGGGGAAATTGAAGCATTATGGCACCATGTTAAAATGCAACCATCTTTGAATATTGATGCTTTTGAGATCTCTTTGAGAGCCTTTGCAAACAAGTTGCTTGAGGCATTCTATATTGCTGGCGGACATTGTAGTGTTGATTCCTTTGGATGTGTTAAGTGGCTCCAATCCAAAGATGCAGTTGACTTTTGCAAGGAGTCAGGGACGAGAATGATGCAAATTTTGGCATGAAGCTCAAGCCAAGTCTTTCGACGTTGAAGATGATGAAAAAGTTGCAAGATGTCACTTCAACGATCAACAAAGGATGTGGGCATGCAACGATTCTTATTACTGTTGCATATGCCTTAGAGGGTGTGAGTGACTTGAAAGATGGTGGTGTGATTCATAAGCTCTTCAAAATGTGTTTCAAGATGGGATCAAAGGATATGATAAACCAAAATGTGAATGGGTAGTTGAATGCAGAGCACTATAGGAAATTCAAATTGGCCAAATAGTTTTGGTGTAGATTTAGGTTTAGGAATTTCTTCTTCTATTTCCAACATTATGGGACAATATATAAAAGATTTAATAGTTGTGACATTTTAGTTGTTTCCTAGTTTCATATAATTGGTTGTGTTCTAATTATAGTCTAGTTGTTTTTTAGTCAAATTATAATCAAATTGTAGTTGCAAAGTAGTTGCTTTCTAGTTATACTATAATTACATTGTAGTTGCACTCTAGTTGCTTTCTAGTTGAATTGCTATCGAATTTAGATTATATGTAGTTGTAGATAGACACATCGGAGTCTACAAAATGTAAAATTGTCCACATTGACAATAGCAATGAATATTGGATGTAAATTACCTCACATAAACTCTTCTATTAAATTCCTGTAATCATAAATTCATTTTGTAACCACTTTGCGACTATTTTGCAACTATAGTGCAATTATGTCAAAGTCGGTGAAAATATAGGAGATGTAGTTGTATTTTGGTTGGTTGTGGCGGACATGTTTTTTTTCTAGTGAATCTCATTTTTCAAGTATTTTTTTATTTTAAAATAAATTGTTATAAAATAAATTTATAAAGAAAGATATCTCTTTTTTGTGAACTAATAATTGAATCAATTAATTTTTTTTCTTATTGAAATACAATAAAAAAAAGTCGCATGTAATATTTGTTCTTCATCTTAGTATAGTACAAACATCTTCTTTGATGTGATTCAACAAGGTTTCATTGAAATCAAAGACAATGAAATATTACAAACATCTTCTTTGATGTGATTCAACAAGGTTCCATTCAAATCAAAGACAATGAAATATTAGTCTATCTTTTCTTTCTTTGATTGTTGTTTTTGCAACCTCTAAGTTTGTCACTGAAGACTTCAATTGTCAAGGAAAAATGTGTGTATTCACTTGCATGACTACTTGTGTACTTTTATATATTTTTTTATGATTATAAATTTCTTCAAGAAAAATCTAAAATATTTTGAAAATACACTAGATTGTCAATTTTTTCTTAGAATGATCTATTTTTATATCAACAAAATTCAAAGAATGAAGTAGGCAAATCCTACTATAGATATAAGTTGGAAATGTCATCTCGCTTAATTAAAGAGAAACGAGTGGATTATGCCTAACAAATGTGAAATTAATGCAAGCTTCTTTAAATGCAAACTTTACCAATTAGGCAAACTTGTAAATTGCTTTTAAAGACTTTGGATGGATCCAAGAGTTACAATGTTGGTCCTATGTTGTGTCTTGACATAATATTTTAATGTAATAATTTGGCTCAATTATTTCTATTGGACTTGATTCTATACTTGATTAATAATCACTTAATTCTAAAATTTATTGCATCAATCTCATAAACCAAATCAATGTATAAATCTAATGTAATAATCAATAGCAAAATATTGAAATTATTATTGCCTACTTGCCTCTTACTCTTTCATTAATGTAAAAATGCTTTAGCTTTTACTTCAATTTGTTTAGAAAAGAAACTCTAGCAATTTTAAGTTATTTTTAATGTTTTTTTTTGTCTTATTGTTTCTTGAACAAATATCACTATATACCATAGACTACACTTGTCTCCCTTTCACTAGAAGAAAAACTTGTCCACCATAATCAACTCAAATGCAATTATGTCTCCTATGCAACTACTGTGCAACTACAACCCTCTATATTTTCACTGAATTTGACATAATTGCTGTATAGTTGCAAAGTAGTCACAAAGTAGTCACAAAATGAACTTACGATTACAGGAATTTAATTGAAGAGTTAATGTGAGGTAATTTACAACTAATATTCATTGCAATTGTCAATGTGGACAACTTTACATTTTGTAGACTCCAATGTGTCTATATACAACTACATATATAATCTAAATTCAATAGCAATTCAACTAAAAAGTAACTGTAGTACAACTAAAAAGCAAGTATAGTGTAATTAGAAAGCAACTACTTTGCAACTACAATTTGACTAGAGTTTGACTAAAAAATGACGAGCATTAGATATTTTTTGGGGGATTAGAAGATTGTATCAAGCTCGTTTCCAATGGTGTGAAGAGTCAAAATAAAAAATAATGAAAAAATAAAAAATATTTTTTTCAAAAAAATTTAATTTTAAATTAATTTTAAATATTATTATCTAACGTGGCACTCTCTCAACCATGTCAGATTGCATATGTGGCAGTTCGTCAATTCCCCATAATGTTCCCACAGTTAGGAAATCACAATTTTCTAATGGATTGAAATAAAATCTAAAGTCTTTAACTAGAATACAACTAATATGCAACTGGGAAACAACTAAAATGCCACTACTATTAAGTCTTTTTATTAATTGTCCCGTATCAATTGTGAAGAATATCATTAGGTTGGATATATAAAAATTGGAAGTTATAGATTATTTATCTAATGAATTTTAGTAATAAGATTCTAATATTTCTACATTTGGTAGATTATTACACTTTGTAGATTTCTACAATTTATAGATATCTATAATTTGTAGGTTTCTACAATTTGTAGATTTCTACAATGTATAGATATCTATAATTTGTAGATTTCTACAATCTCTAAAAATTATAAGTATTTGAAATTTAAGAAATTTTTAGATTTGGCAATCTAAAAAAGAAGATAGATCTCAAATTTTGAATCTACAAATTTTTTAGATTAAAATTTCAAAATCTATAGATCTATGAGTTACATATACATTGTAAATAAGTTGCAAACCAATTATCCATCAATTGCAATAGTTGCACATTAGTCACAAGTGAGTTGTGTAAGAGTTGTAAACAAGTTGCATACAAATAACTTTCACATAAGCAACTATGTTAAAAGAGTTCATCAATGAACTTTCAAATAGGCTGTTGGATGAGAAACAACCTTGAAATTTTTTGCAACTAGTGCAACTTGTTTACTACAATTGTGGGCTCTAAATTGTCACCTAGTTACAAACATCTCATGCAATTATAAAATGAGTTGCAAATAGTAGTTGCAAACCCCTTTTTTTTCTAGTGTTTTATTCTTGACTTAGACTAATAGTTTACAAATGATTGTTTGATGTAAAGTATTTTGTATGGTTTATATAGTCAAATATATATTTTTTGATTGAATAAATTGTCATAACAAATGACAACTTTGGTTGACCTTTAAAGAAGAATGGAATTTTGAATTTTAGTTTCTTTTATTAGACAAATTTCTATAGGTGCAAATTTGGTTAGATTTCAATGAAATTTGGCATAGACAATGGTTGGATGTGATTATAACTGACAATGGTTTAGGGTCAAGGTTTGTAAAACCTACCTCAAACTTAGAATTACAAGAAGACATTAAATATATCAAATCATGTATAAAAATGGTGAAGAGCAAATTTGTGCATTTTATAATCTACAAAATCACCCTTTGTATGTATAAAATTCAATCAATACATGATAAATCTCCTATTCTTCATTATTTGTTCTATAATCTTATTTTTTTCATCAATTATCTATCATGACAGATTAATATTGGACAATGATTTTAGCCAGTAGATAATTGAATAATTTATTTTAATTCATGTATATTGATTTTAAGTACAAAAATTATTTTAATTCTTTAAAATCAATACTATTTTATAAATATCCTAGATCAAAGATATTCAAGTTCTAAAAGCATACAATGTATATAGTGTTTTTTATGGAGTGAAGTTGATATAGTATTATTCCAAATTAAAAGAGTAAATTTTTTTCCAAAAATAAAAAATGTAGGTTGACTTTGAATTCACTTGTATCTCTAATATTCAACTAGTGTTTGTCAAATGGCTACCTAGTGATTGCCTAATATTTTCGTCATTAGCTAGTGTTATAATAATGTTCTAAGATAATAAGTAGAGGTTTTTATTTCTAAGTGCATCTATTTGATTTATTTTTTTCAAAAACATTAATCCAATGTAGATAAACTACAATTTCTACTATATTTCACATATTATTCTTATCATTTGTAATTGCTTCTTTATACAATTGCATCATTCAATACATAAGCAATGGAAGAGAGTAGTTCATATCTAAAAATTAAAAATTAATTACAAAGACAACTTTTTGATTAAAGTTGGTGAACTATGCATCAATTGATACAAATAGGGCCCACATTTTTTTATACATAGAATAAGGTATTTGATTAAAAGAAAGCCATGTAATAGAATTCAAAATTCTAATGTTATTGGCACATTAATTGTGTATCCTTTGATCCATTATGAATTTTGGTTTGTGACCACAATTTTTTTAATACTCTTTAGGGTTTAAAATCTTAATGTTGCTTCAATATAGCATATTGTCACCATTCTCTTGTGGCAAAAAATCCACCAGTTTAAATCTATCCACAATTTTTGTCAAGCTATTGATCCGTTACGATTTTGGATTTTTTATCAACATGCACATGAGAATGCACACCTAAAAAACTTTGAGCCTTTCATAGGGTGAAATTTTTTTATGCTCTTGCACACTCTAAAAAGATGTAAAAAACTTATTCCCTATTCTTAGGATATTGTTAAATTTGTTTTTTGACTCAACCAATCTAATTAAGTCACGTGCTTGATTCAAAAAATATAGATTAAAATTTTTATAATTTTATGGTAAATAATTTGTTGCTGAATATTTCTCAAGGTAAAAATTGGGAGTGAAGTTTTAAATTTTGGCTCTCTTGAACAAGCTCATGTGCTCCATGCTAGTTTTTGACAAAGGAATTATATATATATATATATATATATATATGCATGTCAATTTGAAACTTGATTGTTTTGTATGAGGAAAAGAAGTGGCTTACTTAACTCCGAAAGGTTTTTGACTAAGTTTTCACCAAAAATACTCCAAAAGTGCAATTTCTAACACAAGTGTAAATTTTTTGAATTGTTTTTGACACATTTGATGATAGGATCTTGTAATAAGGTGGTTTGAAAATACATGGAAAATTCTTTAGAAATTTCTACCGTGCAGATTGCAAGATATGAACATTTGAATTGGCAAAAATCATTTTTTATCCTTTCAAAATTTTGGGTAGCTACACTTCATAAAGTCACATTTGTATGAAAAAATGTTCAAAATGGTGGTTACTCTTTGATTTCATTCTTCAATGCAAGTTGGCTATATGCTCAAAAAACTTCAAATCATTTGAAATTGTATAGCATATAGGAAAGGGTGATTGTAAGAAACACTTGTCTTATTTTATGTCACATGGTATGTACTGATTTTTCTTTTGGCCATAACTTTTGTGTTTTGGCTTCAAATGACTTCAAATTTATAGGCAAGGTATTCATGACAATCATATATGTTATTTAATTTTTTTTATAATTTTCAAAAATTATTGACTATCTTCAAATAGAGCCCGATTGAATGTCACACTTTCCAGCTTAGGGTTTTTTAGCACTAAGGAGTACCTTTTAAAATAATTTTGAGATGAAATTTGGATGAAATGGTCTTCTAATAGACTTCTAACTCTTCAGGGAAGTATTTTAAAAAATATTTAATTTTATGCAGTGTGGAAGTCTATAAAGTGAGCTTCTTTCTACTTATATTTTGAAATATAAAAAATATTATTTTTGTGGGTTTTTTGGTGAATGACCATCTCCATAGAGTTTTTGTAAATGAAAACTTTTTATTTTTGTTATTTACTTATTTTACTATTTTTCCCTAATTAAAACATGAAAGTATGTACTTGAGTATGTATTTTCTTAAGGTTTGGTACTTTTTATGTTTTCCTACTTAGAGAATTTCTTTTATGCAATTCCTTCGATGGGTACCTTTGTTTTAAAGGCATATACATAAGTCATATTTTTTAAATTAAAAAAAAAAAATTTCTTCAATTTTAAAGTACTCTAAAAAAATTCATGAGTATTGTTGGAAAATACAACAAATAGTACAGCTATTTCTTGCAATCACCTGGAAAAAAAAGTAAGTAGAAAGAAGTAAAAAATACTTGAAAATACTAAATTGTGAACAATTTATTTATAAAAATGAAAAATGCCAATTCCAATGGTTGAAATATTGTAATAAACAATCTTCACCCAATGTTTTACGTTTTTTCAAAAATATTACAAATTGAATTAAATAAAGAATTTCAAACTTTTTTGTAGAGTGGAGATTCTATAACTACACACAAACTATCTCAAACTAAAACTCCTTATAACTTTTGACTCATTGATCTAATTGGAATGATTCAAAGCTTTCCATATAGATATAAATTTAATAAATCAATTTCAAATTTTTATTTCTTGAAAAAGTAATTTTTTCAAGAAATTTTTATAGGTGCTTGGGCCTTAGGTTGCCCACCGAGTAAAAGAAAAAACATATCATGTCATAACTTTTTAACCATGTAATCAAATGTAATGAAAATTGTTGGACTTTAAAGCTACTTCTTGGGAAAATGTTTCATGAAAATTTCAAAAAAAATCAAAAAAACTTCCATTCATATTGGGGCAATTGTAAGAAACACTTGTCCTATTTTCTGTCACACATAGTGTGCTGATTTGTTTTTTGGCCATAACTTCAATCTATGTTTTGGCTCCAAATGACTCAAGATTTATAGAGAAGGTACTCATAACTATCATATACCTTCCCAAATTTTTTCATAATTTTCAAAAATAGTTTACTATCCAAAAATAGACCCCAATTGAATGTCACACTCCACAGTTTAGGGGTTTTGAGTCACTAAGGAGTACCTTTTTTTAATGATTTTGAGATGAAATTTGGATGAGATGGTTTTCTAGTAGACTTACAACTTTCTACATGAGGGATTTTGAAAAAAGTTATTTTTATGTCGAGTGGAAGTCCACAAAGTGAGCTTCTTTCAGCTTGCATTTTGAAACCTATAAAGTATTATTTTAGTGATTTTTTTGATGAATGACCATCTCTATAAAGTTGTTGCAAATGGCTAGTTTTGATTTTGTGAATTTACATAATTTTTCTATTTTTCCCTAATTAAAACATCAAGGTATGTATTTTCTTGGGACTTGGCACTTTTCTAGTTCTCCTACTTAAACAATTTTTCTATGCAATTCCTTCCATGGGTACCTTCATCTTAAAGGTGTATACATAAGTCATATTTTTTAAATTTATAAAAAATTAATTTTCTAATTTTAAAGTACTCTTGAAAAAATCAGCCAAACGCAACAAAATCTGCAGGTGTTCCTTGCAATCACCCATTTACCCTCCCGAAATTGCTATGTTAGTAAAACAAACGCAGCTTAGGGCTTTAAGAGATAAAGCCCACTTGCCTAAATAGATGCTATATTGTTATTAGAATCATTGAACTAAATTTTCAGTGGTTTGCAAAAAGACCGACTACCTTCTTTCTTTATCACTACTTCTGAAAGCAAATACCCATATGTAAATATGTAAATTGCAATTACCACTTTTGCTACACTTCCATTCAGGCAACACTTCCATTTGTAAGCCACACTTTAAAAGTCTATCAAAATACTTAAAATGAAACTATGAAATGAATGATGATGGCCCTACAAATTCACTCAGTGATCAAGGAATTGAAATTATAAAAAATTACTTGAAATGATATACGGCCTAGCTGGACGTACTCACATATGTACTGTCATACATCGAGCAAAACTATGAATTGTGATCTCTGCAAACAAACATGATCAAACATTGCACTGCACTAGCTCATATGGTAGTTTGCTTGAATTGCACTTGCTCATTTTGAGTCAGCCTTGTAGATGTTCCAATTGAAAATAGCACAAGCAGTATCTGAGATGGATCAAGAGTGTGCATGCTATAGAAATGGCTTTCCATGTGCACGATTTTGAGAGGTTCATGAAGTCAGGGAGGCTAATGTTATGGTTGCTTTTTGTTAAGACGCATGTCCTTAATCAATTAATAGTAAAATATTAGTATCCGGGTGATTGCAAGAAACACCTGTCCTATTTGTTGCGTTTGGCTGATTTTTTCGGGAGTACTTTAAAATTAAAAAATTAATTTGAAAAAAATTTGAAAAATATGAATAGTGTATATACCTCTAAGATGAAGGTTTTCACCAAAGGAAATGGATAGGAAAATTCTCTAAGTAGGAGAACTTGAAAAGTGCCAAACCTCCAAAAAATACATACCTTCATGTTTTAATTAGGGAAAATAGTAAAAATAGATATTTTCAAAAAATAAAAAGTGGCCATTTGCAACAACTTTATGGAGATGGTCATTCACAAAAAATCCCACCAAAATAATATGTTATATGGGTAGTTGCAAGAAAGGGTGAACGTTTTTGTAGCGTTTTGCAAAATTGGCTTTTGTCCAAGCTATAACTTTTGAGTTTTAAGCCCAACGCCAAAAGCAAAAAATATATTTCTAAATGTTTTGATTGAAATTGTATCACTTATTTTTCAGAAATTTTCAAAAATAATTTTATATTTAAAAGTCAATTTCTCTAATTTGTCACACTTTCAATGTTTTTTGTTTTTTGTACCAAAAAGTATCCAAATTTAATTATTTAGGAAAGAAATTTTGGTGGTCTATTCCTACACTAATTGGACATGTCCCATGGGAGGGGCATAAAAAAATACATTATTTTATGTCCTCCATGTTTGTCCAAATAGGCCAAAACAAAGGGTCCATTGCGCGCACACTTCTAAACATAGAAGATGGATTGAAGATCATTCTTTTGGTGAAATCTCATCACTATAATGTCCTTACAAATGGCCAGTTTTTAGATTTTTTTAGTTCACTATAAGTATTTAATTAAAAATACAAACGTTGAAATACTCCTTTTTAGAGTTGTAGGTAGAAAAGGAGTATTTCAACATTTGTATTTTTAATTAAATACTTATAGTGAACTAAAAAAATCTAAAAACTGGCCATTTGTAAGGACATTATAGTGATGAGATTTCACCAAAAGAATGATCTTCAATCCATCTTCTATGTTTAGAAGTGTGCGCGCAATGGACCCTTTGTTTTGGCCTATTTGGACAAACATGGAGGACATAAAATAATGTATTTTTTTATGCCCCTCCCATGGGACATGTCCAATTAGTGTAGGAATAGACCACCAAAATTTCTTTCCTAAATAATTAAATTTGGATACTTTTTGGTACAAAAAACAAAAAACATTGAAAGTATGACAAATTAGAGAAATTGACTTTTAAATATAAAATTATTTTTGAAAATTTCTGAAAAATAAGTGATACAATTTCAATCAAAACATTTAGAAATATATTTTTTGCTTTTGGCGTTGGGCTTAAAACTCAAAAGTTATAGCTTGGACAAAAGCCAATTTTGCAAAACGCTACAAAAACGTTCACGCTTTCTTGCAACTACCCATATGTTTCAAAATACAAGCAGAAGGAAGCTCACTTTGTAGACCTCCACACCTCACAAAATTAACTTTAAAAAAAAATCCTTCCCTGGAAAGCTATAAGTCTATTAGAAGACCATCTCATCCAAATTTCATGTTAAAATCATTAAAAAAAGGTATAGCTCAAGTATAGAAAACCCCTAAACTATCAAGTGTGACATTCAATTGGGGTCTATTTTTGGATAGTAAACTATTTTTGAAAATTATGAAAAAATTATGGAAGGTTTATGATAGTTATGATTACCTTCCCTACAAATCTTGAGTCAATCGGAGTTAAAACACAAAAGTTATGGCCAAAAAACAAATCAGAATGCATCGTGTGACACAAAATAGGACAGGTGTTTCTTGCAATCACCCATCCATGAGTATAAAGGTAGTATAATGATTTAGTATTGAGACTTATAGTGGGCAGGTTTGACATGGCAACAAGTCCATTTCCAATTTCAAGTGAATAAAAATTCACCACTTTCACAAACACTATTGAATTTTGTATTCATGATTTATTGGAGTCGCTCTCTCTCTATTCCAAGTCACTTAGACTAAATCCATCAATGCTCCAGTCTATGAACCATAATAGATACCTACACACTTGTGACTTTTAGAAATCATCCTTAATTCATTTTGGCTCTGAAAATTCTGTTTTTAATAGGCTCAAAACTGCTTTTCATTTCTCCTATCACCAAAAAAAAATATAGAAACCATGTTCCCATCCACTTATTTTTTCACAGACCGGTTCTTACCCATAGATGCTCACCTCGAGAGCAGACTACCATATACAGTATTCATCCAAACAAGGAGTCTGGACATTTCTTAATTGCTCAAGGCATATTGAAAACAACTGCCCTGTCACTCAATTTGAGGTAACTATACGGAGATAAACTCAATCCATGATCGAGATCCTCCATGTATGAGCAAAAATCTATCCTCCATTATTTTGTACAATATGACACTTATTAATGTATTATGACAAGGTACGTAGTCCAAACGTCCCGGACTCCTGTTCCAAACTGAGCTAAGTTCCGGCCTGATCTAAATTAACCCTGTCTAATTGAGATAAACTTGACAAACAATCGCTAGCTAGGTTGGATCGGAGCACCTAAACTGCTTGATTAATCATGATTTAATCAAGCGTTTTTGAATTCCACCTCGAGAAGCACTTGTCCATTATTGTTGGTCATGCTCCAAAGTAGATGGAAGCCGTTATTGCTGGTCGGCTTCATTTGTGTGGGTAGGGGAACCGGCCGGCTCCAATCCATTGTACAGGTGGTCATCGAATTCGCAGACCAAGGACTCGAGGAGCAAAGAAATAATTCATAGATCATATATAGATCGATATGGGCACACACATTAATTAATTACTAGGAACGATACTAGTTAGGGTCGTGGAATTTTCAGATATATTCAACTCCGGCCAGACGACTTCGATTCATTCATCGGTTCGGGAGATTGCAAATTGATTTGAGTTAAAACCTCGGACTGTACGTACAACTGTAATTCATAGCTAGAGCTTTCGATCGATCTGCAACTGTGGCAATTGATTCGATCACAGAATGCACACACATTCAACACTGCCGTGGCATGAGATCGAGGTGAATTATCATGAATCGTAAATTTGCGTCGGTATTTTTCACACACTGACCTGAATGAAGTAGGAGAACACACCAACAGCTAGACCCGCGAGCAGTACTTTCCGACTTGCGCTTAGTAAATAGTCGAGCCGATTGGCCTGGATCGGAAGCTGGTAGACCATGTTCTGATCGCTTGACCCAAGCTTTCAAGTGTATACTGGAAATTGAATTGAAGACCCAACCTTACTTAGTATACAGTATAAGCTCATAAAAAACTTCATACACATATGTGGCAGCACTTAATTAATGTTTATCAGTGCCAAGCTAGAATCTGTGAATCAAAGCATAGTATGTAAGAAACTCAACTAGGTACTACTTAGCGGTGTTGCTCCGGTGTGTGGCGCAGGTAATTAAGGAAACACTGCCTGATTCAATTCACACAAGTATTTCAAATTTAATTAACCATCTCAAAGTGTATACTTTCCAATAAGCGTTAGAAGAAGAGGGACTAAAGCTACTATATGTGCACGACATTGTGAGAGATTCCGTTTTGACCGGCCGGAGATCTATTTACATCAGTGTAGTTCTTGAATCCGAAACCTTGCGATCTTTCGATCGATCAACTCCGGCCGACTACCCCCTCCAAGATGCTTTTGAGTAAGATCAACGAAAACTCAGCAATTCGAATGCGAAGTTTCGCGGCCATCTTGCGATGTCCTGCGAACACCGCACCATCACTATTAACTAATTAATAATTACGATAGATTGTATTCGCTTAAGTGAAGACCAATTGCAATCAGCGGAACTATAATTGCTAGCTTCTATTCGGTCGATAGAGTTTATTTTACAGTGAGAAATTGATTGCTCAAGGTCTCACATGCCACCACTGGCAGGCAGCCCGCACAGAGACGACAATCTGACCGTAATCGCTACGATCTTCACTAAGAGAACCACTGCAACAAGCTAGGAAACATGAGGCTTAGAATGCGGAAACGAACTCGTACGACAGTGTCACGTGGGACTTGCAGGCGATCGATGAATTGCTCAGCAATGTGCGTAATGCGAGAGTGAGGAAGTGAGATCGATGGGTGGAGATAGCTGCTGAAGCCATGGTACTTATACTGATCCCATAATTACATGATTTTTGTGAGTGCTTCCAAGCCAGAAGTGCCTGCACGCGGCTCGAGTCCACGATGGAGGAGTGGACGACAGTGACAGGTTGCTGCATTCTGTAATATAATACGGAGTAAATCATAAAAATCACCAGATTGAATTAGCAACCGACTTCCTCTCCGGATGTTTGATGGGTCGCAAGCTAGGCTAAGAACGCGGCCACTTAAGCCTAGCTACACTTTCCGGTCGTTATCTTATAGTATTATATAAACTTAAAACTATCATTTTTAAAATTTTCAAATGCTACTTCATGTCTTTAGCCCAAGACTAGAAGGACGGGCTGGTAGCCGCGGCGCTAAGGCTTGCAAATACCCTATGGCCGTGTGATTACGTTCAAATGCCCAAAGCACGTGACTGAATTTGCATAGAATCCGCTGCTTGTTTTCAGGATATAACTCAAACTTTGTTTTAGCTCAATATCATATTTATGAACAATTTCTCTATGAATTGGTATTCTGGATTGTTCCTTTTGTCTCAAATCTAAAACTGAGACAGTTCCGGATTTTACAACAAAGGAATAAAAAGGAATATCAAATTTTCTTATTCAATAGTATTTTGGAAGGAATATTACAACTTTCACATGAATTTTCCATCAAATTCATGAAAATACAAAATGTGTAATTTCTAACAAACATTGAATGAGTAAAAAAAAATGACATTGTTCTAGTGAGACACTCCTCTTTGGAATCCATATCGTGCCATTGCCCCTGTTCGATTCTGATCTTCTCAAGCTAGTAATGGTTCACTGTAAATCACAAAGAGGAGATTTAGCATGTGGGAATGACAATTATTAGTCCCATGTGAGACATGTGACGTGATGATCGAGCTGCCAACTGACTCCGGGGAGAGACAGAATTAGATGAGGAGGAGAGAACATGGAAAACATGTCTGGAAAATGTAAAGCACAAGCTAGCACCGACGGCAGTAATCACATTGGGCCATCGAAGTTGGAAGACGAAGTTAAGTTTGGCAGAACTGGAATTTGCATTGACAGTAGAAACCCCAACGTGCATAATCTTTTTCCAAGCAATCATTCAATATATCACTGTTTGTACCAAAAACTCTGAAAAAAGCAGTTCAGTTCTGAACGGAAATGCAGCTCTGCCAAAGTACAGATGCGTTGCAGTCACGCCCAGTAATCCTAAATCGGCCGATCGTGGAGAGCCCTGGCAAGCTGGGAGTTCTTGGAGCAGAACGGGCAGGACCGCTGACTGAAGCCGCGGTACGGTTCATCGCGGGAGCACTGGCTGCCTTCTCCTGCAGCGGCCGGGCATTCGATCGGGCAGGGATGCCGATGCCGCACCTGCTTCAGCAGTATCTGCCCAGCTGCGGATCAATGCGGTGTTCCACAGCTCTTGAATCTGATCCACAGCTCCTGTTCCCATCTTCCCATGATAGTGGAAGGCTCCGGCCAACTACTACAACTGCTGTTGTGTTGCAACAGATCGAGTTTGCCCACAAGGAGTGCCCAAGCCTTCATGTCCTGACTCCTGAGAGCCACATCAGTAATCAGTTGCACTTGTCACTTATTCCAATTGTACTGAAGCTACTTTACGAACACTGCATCTCCATCCCGTCGTTTAAAACTTCAGGCTTTTAGACTATGCTTGATGATATAAACAACACCTATAGATCAAGTGCTGACATGGCGAATTTCATTAAAATGGTGAAATTCCATTACTTTGAATCTCTTACCGTACAGTCTGAAAAATCTAAATTGGTCATAGACTTTTGAGATTTATACCTATTTCAGATTTCTGAAATCTATACCGGTCCTAGATCTCAATTTTCAGTTCAGATTGCACGGTTTGAAAAATGGCATACGGAATACCGTCATTTTAATGAAATTCGCCATTGATAGTCTTGTGGAACTCACCCCAACGTTGTCCCTCACATGTCTATATTGATGCTGACTTTTAGATCGAACATGCAAAAAACAAAACACCCGGGAACCCCACTAGCAAGGTCACAAGATCGGAATAAACAGAACAGAAAGCAACTTACACAGTCTGACAGGTAGTCTAGCTACGCTCGTAAGTTCAATCTAAGAAATGCCTTCACCAAGCTCCAAAGAAATGAATGCGAGCTCAAGAATTGACTTTTCAGCACTAACTCTCCCAACAGATATTGGTGATATACTGCTTGCGAGATCCTTTTCTCCATTTAATTTCTTCAGAGGTGTAACCACGCACCCACACTTTCATTCCAATACCGTGAACTACAAAACCCTAGTACTTACCAAACCCGCAGTTCAGCCGCATTGCCAATTAATTCTGATGTGATTTCGTGCTAACTAGTTGATCCATGTTACAGATTACGAGAAAAGTTGAAAGGGATTCGAATGACAAGATTATAACATTATGGAGCAAGTCAGGACGTTCGGGTTCACAGTTATGGCTAGAGGCAAATCAGTCATGTGAACCCTAAACCCTACAATCTAAATCCGAAAGTGCAAACCAAAACTCACTGCAAACCAAATGTAGGGTTTAGGGGTCAAATGAGTTCATGTGAATCCTAAGCCCTAGACACACACAATATGGAGGTGCATAGAATCGCAAACAATGAAAGTTTAAACGCACTTTTAAATTTTCCCTGGTTTTGAATGACAAGCTAATAACATTGTTGAGCGAGTCAAGATGTTCGAGTTCACAAAAAATGGTTAGAGACAAAATATTCATGTGAACTCTAGACGCTACAGACAGAGAAGAGGTTATGCTTAGATCTGCAAAAAGTTGAGTTTTAGATGTGATTTTACAGTTTCTTGGTTTCGAATGACAAGATTACAATAATATTGAGCTCGAGTCAAGATTTTGACTCCACTTGAAATGGCTCGAGGCAAACTATTTTTGAACCCTAATCCCTAAAAGTTCCCACAGAGAAAAGGTGGTGCACGTACTGCAAAAAGCTGAAGTTTAAACTTATTTTAAGATTTCACTGAATGACAAGATTATAACATTACGCAGCAAAGAAGATCTGTGGTTTCACATAAATGGCTCTAGAGAGTCATTTGAAATATTCTGCAGTTGTCGGACTTGTTTTCTTAAGCACGTAGACACCAACAAACTACACGGGTCTGAGGAAAGACATCCTAATATCTGCTATGGTTAATAATGTTATGTGGATCTACAATCAGATTGTTTTCAAATAACGTGCAATTGACGCACTCAGAATGAAAACTCTCTGTGATTGAACAATCTCATGGATTCATGGACAGTCCGAATCTTGAAAGTCATATATTTTCAAATGTGCACATCTTACAAGATTCATTTCTTTTCGTGATGGAACTTCTCAATCTGCAGTGGCTGGATGTAACCAATCACAAGGAAACGATTCAATAGTTTCTAATTGACCTGTTGCATGCTAAACTCAAACATTAACAAGATAAGCACCAGAGTCTCCTCATGATAGCAAATCCTATGCAGGGACCATTTGTGCTGATTCTTGCAGACCATTGACAAGGTCTGAGGTTTATTATATATACAGAATTAAAGCAAGGACAGCTCCCAACCAGTTAATCGAGAGCATATAACTTACTGAATTTGAGGTAAAATTGTGGTGTTGGAAGCAAGTTGGACAATGTTGTGCTGGAGGGAGACATATCGAAAGCTCAAATTATCAGCAGAAAATTTGCATCAATTCCTTGCGGTGGTTCAGACACTCACAGGACTTGAAGTGCAGGATAGTTCAAAATATGAGCAGGGAGGGGCCCAACAAGCTAGGTCACCATTTTCGAACCTTCTGTAATCTCCAAAAACAACCCCAAAAGCAAAGTCAAAGCTTGATCAACCCTTAAGTTGAACATCATTTGAAAGTATGGAAATCTCAGGGACCTCAGAATCTTGAAAGAGGGTAGGAAGCCCGGTAGGAAGTTGTATCTATGAGCTCAAATTTAAGGAATTCTAAGCGAGGATTTTCTGCGATGATGTAGTAGCCCACAATTCACAAACCTAAAGGAATATGTCTGGTTCTCCTGTACACTGTATTGCCCTTCAATAAATAAAACCCTGTTCTAGACCAAATTATTATCTCTAGTTAATGTGGTCGAATGTTCGGCAGCCAACAGGTTGTTAATAGAGTTTCTCAACCCTAAATTGTTGATAGAGTAGTCCTTGAAAGCAACGAAAACGACTCATGATGGTGAAGATTTAGAAATCAACATTGTGACAAAAATATTGGCAGTTGAAGTGATTTTGGACTCTGAGAAATTGATAACTTTACTACTTCGTAATACTACTTGCGAAACAGGGGTAGATCATGACTGAGGACACAAATCTGGAGAAGCGCGTTGGAGTCTGTGATCGCGGCTTAATATTATTTGGGTTCTTCCATTCGCACCCTGGCGGATTTGCTTGACTTCCTCATTTCCTGATGCACAGGTGACGAGTCCATGACTGAGCCTAAATTGGAACTGAGAATTGCGAATACCGGCAAATTGAAGGTGAGTAATCTTGCACAGACTATACACTATACCACTCTCTGTCTTCGTTCTATTCCTGTGTAAGGATGACATAGTCTAATCATGAGGCTCGGCCTTGAGTACGTCGTTTCATTTTCCCGTCTGAAGGTGACCCTCGGTGATCCTCGGTGATCCCTCCTCACTGTGACGAAAAAAATGGAACAAACTGACGTACGTACTCAAGGCTGAGCTTTCATGCTTCGCACCCGTGGGTACAGTTTCCCACTTTCGGTATTAGTTTCCTTCCTTGTCGCAAATGCTCTAGACTCGTGGCATCCTTACACAGGAATGAAACGAAGACGAAATCATTTGAATCAAGAATTTAATCTAGGAGATTGCAGAGATCGATTGTTTCAATGATCAAGAGGACCATTCTCCAGTAATCAAATCTCCTCCGACCAGTACGTAATTTCCGTGACCTTCCACAATTAGTGCTATACATATATGGAGTCACATTCGCATTTCTAACTCTGTATGAATCTCTAGAGATTCATTCTGTTCTTGAAGAGATTTGATCTACAAGTATCCAAACTAGCTGCAGATTGTTATGAGAATTTTATAAGTCTATTTTACAATGAAATCGCCTGAGTGTGCTGCATTCATTTAAGATACTGACTGGGGCTATAAATATGTCGGCGAACCACCACAGGTTGTTCCTTTTTTGGACGTTTGCAAATGGGTTGCAGACCCCCAAGACGCCCTTGCGCCTGTTGAAATGGACGTTTCCCGGCAAGAGGAAGTGAGCTTCAAGATCATGGTTGCAGGAATGTCAGCTGCGCGGTCAATGTTCCATCCCCTTGTCTGTCTGTCTTGTCAATTTTAGGTAGGATGATAAAATTCGATCTACTATAGGAGCTCAATTCTGAAGATTTGTTGAAGATGAAGTGAAAGACCAAAGATTCGTGAATGTTTTTCAACAGACATTTCGTTAAAATGGCAGGACTCCGAAAGTGCCATTTGTCCATTCATTTTCTCAGACTGTTATAGATTTCAGACTTCAAGGTCTTGAAATCTTGGAGAGGTATACATTTTAAAGGTTCCACATGGTCTAAACTTGAAAATGTCAAGTTTGTGGCAAGCTACCATTTTAACAAAATATCTATTCTTTGCATGTTGCTGAATGAAGCACCAATTGAGAAAGGTTGGCGATGCTAGCCTTGATCAATTGTTACACTACTCTTGAAGCATTCTATGGAAGCAACTTTGATCATCTTACTTCTTATAAGTGAAGTTGTTGTTGGTTCTACATCATGTAAGTTAATTCAAATGATTCCACTTCCCTTAGCTACATTGTGGCTATCCTTGAAGTATTCACCGTATGGTAGAGATGAACTCAATCTCATTAGGGCTTATGGGTAGAGGAAATAAAGAGAATGTTCACTAACACTTATGCTACATAAGATAAATTAGCTTATCTTTGCTATGTGCCTCCTTTTGCCATCTAACTTTTGGTCTCATCTCCAACATAAAATTCATGCAAATACTTTTTAGTGACAATTTTAGAGGATTATTTTCAACTTGGGTAATGTGCCAATCCTTGATTGGTGGATATCTAAGTGTTGATAGGAATATGGAATGGCAGTTATAGGTTGTTTAAGGTAGACAAGCCTATTACTACCTTGAATTACAATCTAACTCTCTTTGGACCAACTCCAAGAGAAGTAAATATTTTTTAAGAAGTATGCAGTTGTTTCACAAGTCAAATCCAAGAAGAATTATAATTTTCTAATCAAATTGTAATTTTTGTGAGTTTTTAAAGTGGTTTGCTCTAAAATTATAAAATTAAACGTAAAGTGAAGGCATAACCATCCTACAAACAATCCATAACCATTGTCTTATGTATCTATTGGCAATCAAGTGACCAATGAGAGATTGAAACAATACTCTTTTTGGCATTTTATGCCCTAAAATTGTAAGAAAAATGAATAAATTTGTATAATGGGCTACATAAAATTGGCTTTAAGAATAGGGTGACAGAATTTTTTTTAAATGGTATTGGATTGGTCTACCTTATAGGATGTTTATGACTCTAATTATAAAAAACTTTATAATTTTGGCACAAATCACTTTAGAAATTCATTGAAATTAGAATTTTAATTGAAAAATTGTAATTCCACTTGGTTTGATTCAAGAAATAAGCCTTTACCTTTGTAGAATATGTGACCATCCTATTTTTGGCCCCAAGGTATTTTGATTGCAAATTAGGAAGGTATAGGCTGGTCTACTATACCTTCATTGAAGAGAGACTCTTTTCTAATGGCTTATTTAATACTATATTTAGGGCTAATGAGGTGAAGATGAAGCAAGTATATGTATTGGTGAGAGGGGTGAATGATTTTGGCAATGGAAAAGGACATTTTTAATTTGGATATACAACTTTAGGTGGTAATATTTGGTTGTTTTGAATTATACATTTGTTGAGGAAAATATATGTATTATATTTGATAACAATGTTGTTTAAATTAGATAGAATTTTAGATATGTATGATTAAGAGATGTTTAAGTCGTGATGTAGAGTGTGGGAGGAGAGTAAATGTATTGTACCTTTGGGGTCTAGCAATGCTAATATTGAAAGGTTTTGTATTCCATGTGGATTTGAAAAGCTTATGACCATTTAATTAGCTTCTAAATCCTTACATGCAGATGTTTTTAATACCACTATTAATGAAATTGTGTAAGCATTATTATTCAAAGATACAATTGCAAGCTTTCTATAAGTCTGAAAATCCTCAATTCTTCTTAATTTCTTCTACAAGGCCTACAAATTTATATTGGATTCTTTAGAAGAGGTTTAAATTCACCTTAAAGGTTTGAAAATAAGGTGAAAAAAATTTGTACCAAATATTGAATGTGTTTAAGAATCAAATCTTTTATTATGAGGGTAAATTGTAGTATAGAGAATAAGAATGTAAAACAAATTATTGTGCCATTCTAAATTTTAAAATGCAATCATATTAGACTATGATAAGATTGTCACTTCTTAAAAATTTTCACAAGGGGGGACACTCTCAATACATTTGGGGGACTGACATGCGGCGGAGGGGTATTTTTTGGGGGCCTATTTACCTCCTAGGCACCATTAAGAAGGCTCCTATCATTACCTAATGCGAAAAAATTTCCTATAAAATCATCTATATCATTACTTATAATATGTAGGTCAATGCAATTTTTTTAGCCTATATTTTTTGTTTTGTAAGTAAAATATATTAAAAAAAAACTAACTAATGAGAAAGTAAAAGTGACAAGGAAAAAGTTCATAGATAAAAAGATTCAATTTCTAAATACCAATTAGCATAAATGAATCAAACACAAAACAGTAGAATTGAAAGCCATATTATGAATTAGAAGCCATGTAAAGAATATGTTCAAAAACACAAAGCCAAAGTCAATGAAAGTACAAAATGAGAAAAGTATTGAAAATGTGCCTCAATGTCAAAATGTGGACAAAAACAAATGCATGAAAAAACTATAACATCAACACCTTGCTACATTTCTAATATACACTTGTGCATTTGAGAAAAAAAACATTCAATCTACCATTTGCCACGCAAAACTCTTACATTTAGAGTTCAAAAGCATGTAAGGAATTCAAAACCCTATCACAATCCAACCTTAAGTATGTAAGGAGTTCAGAGAAACACCAAACCTAAAGTTGTAGAATGGAAAGAACAAAGCACATATAAAGCTTACCAAAAACTAGAATGAAGCGACAAGCCTTCTTGATTTTGGCTTCACCCCTAAACCTCATAGAATTTACCCAAACACCTAGGAAAACTCATGCCAACCCGACCACCTCCAGGTCCACTAAACTTTGATCTAATCAAAACCCGCCGTGACATATTACATGCACTCACACTTCCGAAAATTCAAAACATACACCGGCTACTTTCAAAAACCCTAAGTATCTAAACCCTAGAATCACACCTTCATCTGTATTGAAATTGCACCTTCATCTGTTTACTGTATTGTAACTCAAATGTACAAGTACTATACTATTGGAACTCTGACATAGTACAAATTGACCCTATTATATAAAATTCTTTGGATTGAATTATCTTGCCCCTAAATTACATGTACCTAAAAATTAATGGACCACATTTTTTGGCTACCTGCATTACTTATAAAGAACTTGCCACTTTTCATGTCTCCTACTTTATATGTAATTTTTTAATAAATATTTATAAATATTATCCAAAATAAATTAAATCCACCCTATATTCCACCGCATGTAGGTTGCTAAAACGCTGGGAAGTATCCCCCCATGAAAATTTTCAATGTTTTTTTTAAACTTGAAGAGCTTATGTTAATTACTTATGTCCTTAAAGCAAGAAAAATCATTTAGAGGTAATGATAGATTCAAATTTTGAACCTTAAAGCCAAAAGAGTGACACTATACTACATATGTATTAAATTTTTTAGAAGATGTTTCAAGCATTGAATGGAAATTGTTCCGAGCATTTGCCGTAGTTGAGAGACTACTATCTCAGATATTATTATTTAATTTATAATTATAATAATTTAATAAATTTTTATAATTTTATTTTAGAATAATATTTTCATATATCAATTTTTTTTTAATTATTTAATATTGAAATAGAAATGGTTCTCCATAAGGGAAACAACCTTGAAACAAACTCACAAAACATGTAATGGATGTAGAAGGTGTTCAAAATGATAGCCTAATTCATTATATTTATAATAGAAATAATGATTGATTATAATGATATTATAACCAATAATAAGTTCCTAATTTGGGGACTCTTTTATATACAATGTTCTTAAAGGTTACATATGTGCTTCAAAAATTGCCACACCTTATATTTTTTGCAATTAGACAAGTTGTGGTGTAAAAAGAGCACTATGTATACATCCTAATATTAAACATCAATATTGAAAGGATTCACCTACTATTAATTTAATAAATATTTTAGATAAAGTCTATTATTAAAATTGGCAAGATCTACAAGATTTTATATCATAAAAGAGTAAGAATTTCAGAGGTTCAAATGTTAAAAATTTCATGACTTTCATAATATTCATAAATGAAGTATTTTTTATTGAATAAATGTAAATATATAAGTTCACTCTAAATTTATTTTAAATAATTACACATCTCCAGTAAGGTATGAAATTACTACCATGTAATTCAAAAAATAAAATTTTTTATTCTATTTTCAATTTCTTTCGTATAAATATTGTAGTTGTCAAAAAATTAATTTCAATCCAAGATTAAAGTGTAGTAAAATAAGGATTCAAAATCTTTTACTCCATAAGCCCCTATTTTTCAACATTATGTTAATGAATCTCTTTATATTTACTTTTCAAAGACTTAATCACGTGTATTTTATAATTCACAAACATTCTAAAATTTTTTTGCAAATTTTTTTGCAAATTACTGTAAATTCAAGAATATCTAGTGAGAAAAGTTCATAATGAATGGTTACAAAATATACTTTAAAAATCTATAATTTTCTCTGTATGCGCATATTATAGTGTCGAACCTCATTATGCAAATTAATTTACCATGCTATTCTAAAATGAGAAAATCAATCAAACTTTAAGAATAAATGCCTATCATTCAAATTGCAATCCATTTGTTGGGTTCAAATTCAAGAAACATCTTTTTTCAAGAAAAAAATCTAAATATTGAGAAAGAAACACCAATTGTTAAAATTCACTAAATGGCCAATGATCCTTGGATTTTTCATTTTCTTTTATAAGAAAGTCAAAATAAATTACAAAGAACAAAAATGAGTTCAAATAAAACCATTTTTTTGAAAATGACTTCAAACAACTCCTACAAAGAAATTGGATAAAAAACTTGTTTTTTTCCATCCTAGGAAAGGCTTCCTTAAAATCATCCAAGGATTTCATTTACTTTTCTATACCATAGGCTAGAGCCTAAGATCCTTCCTACTTCAAATATTTCCTAAAACTAAGAAAGCACAAGGACACAAAGGGTCTATTGTTCCTAATAAGAAATGTTGTTTTTCATGAATTTTCTAATATTTTTGAATTTAGTATTTTGGATATAAATGTAGCCCACACCTACATATATTAAATGCACTCTAGAGTTTCTTAAAAATATGAACCTTTCAAAAATTATACATAAGTTTATAATCATGGAATTCATAAATTAATTCTCATTCTACTTACAATTTTTTTATATAAAGAATAAAACTGTAGAAGTCAAAAATTGATTTTAACAAAGAAATTGGATTAGTTTTAAATTTTTTCTAAATTTAGTAATAAATCAATTAAATTTTAAATTTAGGATTTATTTCCACAACATTTTAAAAATTCATTCAAAACCTCTAATTCCTTTGTTATTCATAGGAATTTTTTGATGCATAAAGGTCATTGAGGTCATTCAAACTTTCAAAAATATATTGATGCATTGTAGTGTGCAACTTAGAGGAACAACTTAGCAATGACTTGCAACCAATTGAAAGCAGTAGAAAATGACTCATAGATCATATATACATAGAGTTGAATCTACAATTGGACCAATCCATATTATTGATTAAATACAAAATCAATATAAATAAATTTCTTTCAAAAAGTCATTACAAATTCAAAATAGCTATGAAGATTGGCTCTTAATAAATCTAAGAATGGATGTCAATTTTTTTTTAACTTACAAAAAATCTCAAAACTTTGGTAGGATGTTCTACAAACTAAATTTTCTTCTTGGTAAAGATTATAGATCTTCATAGCTATTTCCCTTGAAGAAATTAGGCCATGTCAAAAATTTATTAAATTTTTTTATTTAGGTGCAAGATAAACAAATGTTCAAATGGAGGCAATCATCACATTTGAAAACAACCTTTAATAACCACATCAAGCCTCTGTCATTGACCTATTCTAATGTAAATCAAGTATTTTGCTCTATTTTCTTTAGTTTGCAAACAAACTTGGCTCACAATAAAAAACAAACATTGGTCCTATATAATTTTGCAAAATTTGGATCTGTACTAAATTCAAGTGTATATGACATGCTCTAAGTTACTCTAGATTCAATTTAGATCTTAAGCACATACAGAAGAGCCTACTATTATTTAAAGCCAAGACTTCCTTCTAACTCTAAGGATTCAACAATTGATCCAACTTTTGTTATGTATTCTTCATTTGTCTTGTTGTTCAAGGTAGGCTAATACATGACAAACCTTTAATATTAATTTCTTACAATATCTACGTCCTTACACTGAGAGGATTTGCAACATTGTTAAAGCAAATGAAAATATTCCAAACTCTTTATAATGTCTTATTGAGGACCATGCCAAAAAAGGCTCACCAAATCTCACCTATCAATTGTATTGTACATTAAAAGTGTAACTAGTCAATTTGTAATTAGGTTTTTTAGATACATTCAATGTATAAAGGTAGAACAATAAAAAAAATTTATATGATTTTGTTGGTAGAGCAACAAGTATCTTCAATTGGAATGTGATTATTCTAGTAAATCATTTATTCCAACCATTCATTCATTAGTATATAGGTTCACTAATGTGATTATTGGAACTAACTTGATTTTTTCTACCACTATACTTAGTTGTTTGAATTAACATTTTCTACCAAATTTTTAGTTTTCTTTCAAATATCAAATTTGTTAAATTCTAATACTAGAGAATGTTAAGCAATTTTTTTCCATCATTATTTTTTGAATTTGATAATTCTATTTTTAGAAGCATTTTTTGTTGACCTTCACTATAGAATACATAGTTTCCTATTTGTTCTAGTATAAGGCTACCAATTCTATAACCAAGTTCTCTGCAAAATCTCATTTTCTTCTTAGTGAGTGTCTTTCGACTATTGAATGGTGAAAATATAAAGGTTCTTAAAGGGCTTTAAAACAACCAATTTATATGGCAAAATTTGGGCAAATTATCTTTCTAGTATATACTAGTTACTCTCTAAAACTAAGAAAAAGGGATGAAATGAAAATAGTCAAATCATCACATCTTTCTTAAAGAAGATTAGATTTGACATGTTAATATTTGCATGAATGCTAATAGATAAAATTTTGGATGAAAGTAAACATTTAAATGACTATATTTGTTTTTGAGTTTTCTTACCTCCATACATTCCACAATGTAAGTTGTTCTACCAACAATGAAAACAAACAAAATTAGTTGTTCTACAAATATGAATGTGAAATTGTTATAAACTAAAGCAAATTTCTTTACAATATAACGGGGCCAAAAAGGATTCATCAACCTATAAATTTTCATTGAAAAGATCTATAAATGTCTTTAAAATACAACAAGACTCAATTGATGAAAAGTTGGGTAATCAAAAAAATAGCAAACTCAAAAGTGTGATATAATTTGTATTTTATTTAGTAGATTAAAACAAATTTTGTTGCAATGCAATAGCCCATAAAAGATTTCATCAATCAACTAGTTTCTATTACAAAATTTTAGGGGTTTCATCAAAGTTTAGTAAGAATGAAATACTAAAAAAAATTTGAATGAAAATGTAAGAGACAAATTGTGACATTATTTACATTCAATATAATCTCCTTTATTAAGTACAAATGCAAAGTGTCATGTTTTGATCCACATTGTTTTTCATCCATTAGGACTTCCCATTGGTAACTTTGCAATTGGATTTGTTCTAATACAATAATAGATGTAGTGTGAGGGTCATGTTTAGCGTGCAACGGTGCAGATGCGCCAATGCCTGAGCTGGACCAACACCGCCAGCGCACTCTCTCCGCAAACCAAACCTCATGGGAGGGAAAAAGGCTCGTATCTCCGCGCTCCGCGCGCATCCAACGCTCCTGCCGCCTTGCCGCCCCCAACCAGATGCCAATTCAATTGTCCCATCAATTCCTCGCATTGCCGCCGTCGTCCTCACCTCGCGAGCTCACCAACGCTCTTTGTCTCGCCCGATTTGGTGCCTCACACGCCGAAAACACATTCAAAGTACTCTGAAACTAACTGACCTTCACTTGTCAGTTGTCGCAGCAATGAACTGAGTACGCACCGGTTTTGGAATCCAGTGTTGTGGAGATTGCCTGCATTGCATTTGACCAATTCATATGAGTACTGCGTGTTGATCCATGAGCTTCGGAATGCCGCATGCCGCCGATGCTCTGTTTTCGTAGCATCCGATTCGGAGAGGTTGAATGGTTGGATGACATCACGATGTAATCCCTCTTGGAAATGGATTGTGAGATCTTCTCACGAAAGTTGTGTGATTTCTGAGTGTGATTTCTGATGTTTCCTGGGGTACTATGGCGTTCGATATGTTACCTAAGTATTAGACCGAGGGCCGGCTATGAGGACGTTGTCTGCATTGCACGGCTCCTGCAGCGGTGATGACTTGGTCTGTCAAGGGCCCACTGACACTGGTCTCCAGAAGTTGGCTCATGACAAATTCCTGCAGTTCTGTTGAAATCCTCCAGGTCGCATCATAGCTTGTCAGAGCATCAATCCTCTCTCACCACGAACCTGTCGACCAAGGTGTGGTCCCCTGGCCTCTTACTTGGCTCTCCCTCAGATGCTGGAGACCTGGAGTGAGAGACGGAACTCTGATTTTGCAGGAGATTTTTTTTCCTTCCGTCGCGTCGTGGGAGGTCTCATCCTCCAGTCATCGGAAGCTCAACGCTCGTGTTGGACTTAGTTAAATCTTCCCGGTAGTCGTCTTCTAGTCTCCAGCGCTTTGAAGACTGCGAAGACATATGTTTTTCACTTCACTTCACACTCTCAGCAAGCTGAAGCAATCTCTGCCGATCAGTCTATAAAAGCACACATTTTAGGATTACAAATCCGATCGGTAGCAGTCGATTCCTGTTTCTTTTCCGATTGTGAGGGAGATCCTTCACGGGATTCATTATTCGTGACAGTTTTTCGTTTCCCGTTCCGAAGATTGGCTTGAAAACAAGAAACCTAGGACTAGGAAGATCTGTTGAGATTTAGGAAGGAGACGGTGTCGGAGAGAGAGTTGGCATGTTGCTGCTAAAGGAGTGAAGTGTTGACAAGCTTGCGGAGCTTGAGTGAGTTGCACCAATTCGTGGAGATGAAGGGCGTCACGGCGGACGTGAGCTACAATCAGAGCTTGCAGGAGAGCCATGAAGAAGGGTTGGCTACAGCAAGGGAGCTTCTAGGGAAAGAGTCGGCGGATTTGTGGGGAAGGGCGAAGCGGCTGTCAGTACGGGATTTGGCTAACAAGTTCGAGTCGGGGCAAGCCATGGCTAACGCCGCTGCTGCCATCCTGGCGCAAGAGGTAATTTTGAAACAGGTTCTTAGGAATCAGCTCTTCCTTAACTTCGAAAATATTTCAGCTGCAAAGCTATGTGCGCGTCGGAGCTATATGTGCATCAGAGCTATGTGTGCTTATTGCTCCACACTTTTAAAGGACTAGAGAAATTGAAAGGAGATCGGCATGTTTTTCTTACAACGAGGCTCTATTTTCATGTTGCTGGACTTAACCTTTTGAGTGGAACCTGTTCATTCTTGCTTCTGTAAGGGACCTAAAAGAAAGAACGTCAAGATGTTGAAAGAGGACAATATTATGAAATATCCAATGCTTGTTTACGTCCTATATAGAATTTTACTCTGAATGTGGTGGAATTGAGATTGTTATAATACTAGACTCGTCACCGTACTGTATCATATTGTCTGGTTATGGAAATGTTATGATTTGACTTGGTTCGTGTTTTTTTTATACCTAAATATTTCTGATTGTGTGAATCTCTTGTTTGTGTGCAGCGAAGGGCAAAAGAATTGGCTCAGCTGGACAAACCCGCGCTCATGAAAAAACTGCGTGGGTTGCTTGGTGACCTTTCAGGTCGCGTTGCGGGGCGGAACAAGGATGATGTCTCCGAGGCTCTCATCACAGTATGTTTTTTACTCTAGTTTGAATTCTCGTCTGAAAATTTTAAAATTGGGGACTTGGAAGTGAAAATTCTTCTAGTAAGCCCTTCTTTTGTAGCATATCATCTCATGCCTGGATATGCAGCATTTATTTCAATTACACATACGATAGCAATGCACTTCGTGTTGGATTTGACAACAATGCATTTTACTTTTGGCTACCGAGAGCAGGTTTCGCCCGCTTCCTTAAGAGATGGAACCTGCTTTTGGTAGTCAGAAGAAACCTGTAATACTTGGGCATCTTCACATTGCCCTTTTTTGGATTATTTCCTAGTAAATTGCCTCCCTGTCGAGTCATTTTGGATGCCCTTCTTTGTAATGATAGTTGTGAACGCATCTTTTAGCTCTGAAGAACTGTATGTGATCTGGTTTCAGTTGGAAGCAGTGGAAGCTCACTGGACACAACGGGAGATGGAGATGATTCAGGAAAGGGAAGAGTCAATGAAGCTGGCTGTTCTTTTCCAGAAGGTTGCGTTACTTCTCCAAATCTCTTGCTTTCTGCAATATTCTGTCCAATAGTTGCAAGCATCTGTGAGGATCAGAAATGGAATGATTATGGATATTAATCCTCACAAAGTTTATATAAATAAAGTGATTGGTTGATAGAAATGACACAACACGGTCTCCAAATAAAACCTATGGCCTGTTGTGAACCAATGATATGTCATTATCAATGATAACAATAGTATCACTTCAAACTCAATGAAATCTTGACCTCATCATGGCAGTGAGTATTTCGTGGGGATTCTGTTACAGAATGTTATGTGTGTGTGTTCGTGTTCGGGGGTTATTCATTCCACATCCCTGTCAACAGAAGGAAGATAATCTCCATGCTTTCGTTTACTAGCTCGTCAGTCTCTCAGCAGCCAGTTCTTCCTTAGCTCCTTGTAACGTCTCTGTGTTGGTCAGGCTTCGGAGGATGCAAAGATCATCATCGAGAAGGAACGGCAAGAGGCGCAGGCAGAGATCGAAGCTGCTCGGGTCACGGCGCTTCGTTGTCAACAAGCGTTGGAAGAGCAGGCTCACACTCTGAGTCAAGCCGAGCAAGAGGTAGGAACCCCCACGAGGTCGATCGCCACTCTGCTTTTATTATTCCTTCGATCCAATGACGGTGGACGATACCCTATCCATTGCTTTTGAGGATTTTAACCTCTCCATATGTAATGGATGATTTCTTTTGCAATCTTTCGAGTGAGGTTTTAGACTACTATTGATGGGACAGCAAACAACTTTATTTCTATCACTGGCCATAAATATTTAGCCAAGTCGTGCTTACACCACTGGCGACTTTTAATTGGAAATGTATTGGAGTATGCCGATTTCTTTCAGTGGTTCAGATAAGGTAGAAGATACTCAAACCAGGTGATGGTGTTTGTAGGAACTGATGGAGCTGAGGATTGAGGTTAAAGAAGCCCGCAGAATATCAATGCTGCACGCCCCCAGTAAGGTCATGGACATGGAATTCGAGATTTCAGGGCTACGGCAGCAGCTTACAGAGAAAACTCTGGAACTTCTTCTCCTCCGCAGAAAGGTAATGCCAAGAAATTATACCAGGCCTGGCTAAGGATGGCAATTCGTGATAAAGCTTTTAATCCCTAGAGCAATAAGGATTCATGGTTTGAAACCAACCAATCCAAGTGATCTTATATTGTGAAAATAATAGAACTCAGATGGGACCAAATTGCACATCACAGTAAACATTCAGCATACGTTGGTCACTAATTTGATATCATTTAACTTTGAATGTTGCTTGCGATCGATGATTTCCAATTTTTCTGTGCATAGTCCAGGTCCTGATGATGTTTGCTACTGGGTGATAGGTGGATGCTTTGATGTCGAACTCAGATGTTCCACCTTCATTTGAGCTTCAAGGCGAGGAGCGTCTGGGGTCTTCCTTGATTACCGTTCCAACTGAGGCACTCTCACCAGAGCTGGAGAACTGCAAACTCCAGTGGTTCCGTGTCCATGGAGCAAAGGCTGAAACCATCATAGGTAAACAGCTGGTGTTGATCTGGAATGAGAATGTCGTGAGAAAAAATTTCATGGTTATTTGACCCTTGAGACTCGTTACTTTTGCCAACTGTAATATTTTGCTGGGACAGACTCTAAAGCTTGATGAGTGACTTTTTCGTCAAATGGATGGTCAACAACTAGTGGAGACATGGTCTACGCATACCAGGGAAATGCATAAGCAGTTAGACCAATTGTTGGTTTTCTCGTGGCCATTTCCTTGGTATACGCAGACCATGTTTCCACGAGTAAACTTCTTCAGAATTGGATGATTTCAGCGACCATATTCCTCAAAGTTTATTCTTAATGCTTTTTGTGTACAGGTGCTACAAGGCCTCAATATGCACCTGAGCCCCTGGATGTTGGCAAAAAGCTCCAAGTTGACATCGCCCTTCCGGATGGTCGCCGAGAGTCTCTTGCAACATCGGGGCCTATAGATGGAGGTAAGTGGTTTCTTTTAGTTCAGTGGTGAAATCAATTCTTGAGTACAATCAACCCTCTCTATTGCATTGCCTTGGGGACAAACGTGGCCTCTAAATGCACTTTGACATGCATTCACAACGTTGCATGTGGAACTTTTCCAATCAGATGTGTACACAACATGGCTCATTCTCAGCATGTGCAATTACAGAGTATGCAATTACGGACACGTGAGTATAGGAGTGCTGCGTATTTGCCATTGAAACAGGTTCATATAGTATAAATAATGTGGAGCAAGCATATGTGCGATTTTGTGCCTCTGGTGATAATGATTTTTTGTGGATTGTGGCAGCTGCTGGACTAGGTCAGTACGTGGAAGCTCTGGTCCGAAAGGGAGGTGCTGAGTTCAATGTATGTCATATTTTCCAATTCCTAGTGTGTTGGGTATTCTTGTTGATGCGATGCTGTGCTTTTGCTACACTAGTTTAAACCATTGCTGGTATTATATCAAATGAATTGCCATGTATATTAAAGAGTCGATGACTGCCTTTAAATATACGTGGCAAGTCATACCTGAACTGGTTTCTCCAAAATCTGCTCTCTATGTTCATGAAGCTATTCGTTGGCATGTTCCTATGACTCGAATTTTGCTTGATACCAATCCAACTCTAGTTCAGACTTTAGCCCAGCGTTGTGTGGGTATTAAGGTATCAAGTTGTGTAGGAGTGTTAGGTATGAGGATGAGATTGTGTATCGAAACACAAGTGTCACATATTTCAATACTAGGATTGATATCCATTGTAATATTTTAGTATCACAGGCATCACCTACATTTTATTTTAATACCGTAATCCATCTTGTACTAAATTGTAATTTCTTTCGATATCCGTACATACCCTGGTATATGAAAGAAATGGCAAGTGCACAACACTGATGTAATGGTGGATATCTCTAACGCAATTTTTCATGTACTTGTGGGCTTCATATTCAGGTTAGAATCTTTCAAGAGAATGGTGAACATGTTGGCAAGTCCTCATTTCAAGTGTTGACTATTAATAAATTGCGTATGAAGCTTTCCAAAGGCCGTACGGTCCGAGCAAAAGAGGAGTACTCTTCACTCATGCAGGTGAGTTTGAGACATTGCCTTGAGATACCTCTCTTGCCGTTGACTTGGCTTGGTAGGTCCTTGCTTGCAACTATTCTTCCTGGCCTCTTTGCCATCACTTTATCTTTAATTAATTCGAAGCTGCTACTGAGATTGCAAGCAATACTGTACCGTAAGTGGGGTTGGCACTTCTCTTCCAGAATTTTTTTTTTAATAAGATTCTGTATGTAGCACAATACCTAATTTACAGATGTCCTTTCAAGATCTTCGTTGCACCTTCATTTGAAAACAAATTTCTAAAAATTTCAACATCTATTTTAGGAATTATTTTCTGCCTGTCCTGCACTGCGCGTACGGTACTGGGCTGGTTTGTTTACATCGACCAATTAATCTGATGATTCTGTGGCAACCAGTTGTGCGGTGCACGAGGTGGAGGGGATGCTGCTGGGCGGAGCATGTACTGGGTAGCACGCAAGAACCTCACCTTTATGCTGGTGTTGGACTCAGAGCGAGAGCGCAATGCAGCTATCATGTTGGCAAGAAGATTTGCGTTTGATGTTAATGTATGCTTGCAACCTTTCTCTTGCCCTTCATGTTGTTCACCTTCTCCATTGAGTTGTTTACCAAAATATCACTACACTTTTCCATCCAATTATTGTGCACTACACTACGATTTACATCATGTTTTACATCTTCATGCAACTATTTACTCGTATTTATTTTAACGTATCAAGCATGCATGGCTTTGTTTAAGATAAGGTAGAAACGATTCTTTAAATTCAGACCTATCGCTGAAAGTAGACGAACCTATGCTACAAGTGAGACTTATAAGAATTACTTTGACCCACAAGATATGCATGTATAAGTGTAGTGAAGATAATATCTTGTTCGTGGCTAGATATGACAACCTTGTTTGAAGTAGACTATAAGCTCGTGAAAATAAGGCCTGACCTAACATTATTAGCCTGGTTGAAGGTAGAATTTGTTACATCATGAGTGTCACGAAGACGCCCAGGATTCTTTTGTTTAATAATGTTTCAGACGTTGCTGAATACTTTCTTTTCTTCAGCTATTCTTACCACCATGTGATGTTCATATCGATTTTGGCAGGTGATACTTGGAGGGCCAGATATTTGATTCCTCCAAGCTACGATGTTTGAATGCGACAATGGATCTGTCCCAGGTTAATTGGGTTGGGTCTGGCGCTGGTGGTCTTATTCTCAAAGACTAGTATAGATGTGATGTTTACTAGCTTTTGCATACACACCAATTGAGTTTTAAGTTAGTATGCAAAAGCTAGTATGCACTTGTCAGCAGGTGCTTTTGTAGTACTGTGGTCCTTGTATAGGTAGAGACCCTTTCAGGTATATTTAACTTTGAGGCTCTGGTTTCTAGAGGTATAGTACTAAAGGTTGAGAAATGTTTACTGAGAGCGTCACAATTTGGCTCTATGACACACTTCCTGCTGTTGAGAGCATTGTATAACTTAGATCTGGCAATTCTTGTGGTGTGCTCTCACTGTGCAGCCTCATGCAGGTGGTGCCATCACTGTACTTGTATTGATTATCGTATGGGTGATTTTTGTTCATCCGATGCAAAAGATTGAAGCTGTCCTGCATGTCAATTGAGAGCATTGGGGCGACTGCACCCATTTCTGTTTACAGTATCAATTCTTTTATTTGAATTACACGGGTTGACACTCATTTTTCCTGTAGGTAGTTCCAGAATAGTTCTGATAGATTAGCAGGCTATCCTTTTTCAAAAGTAGTTCTAATAGTTCTAAGCTCAATTGGGTGATCCTTCATTTTATAATATTTCAAATGAGAGAGTATTGAAGACTAGTTGAGAGAAAAATTCATTACGAGAATAATTGTTGAAAATGATGATCCAATAGTATTCATTTCATGCAAGAACGTTTGCTAGTAAGGTATCTTCATCCTTTTGCAACACTAATTTAGTTGTTTACCGCTAGTTAGATTAGAACTCTTTAGAGCCTCTCATTGGCCTAAATATGATTTAGTGTTTGTTCAAATTCAACACTAGTTTTCAAAAGGAACCAATGGTAGTTGAAGCATCTTGTACACGAAGATATAGCAATAATTCAAACTACTATAGTATCATTAGAAAAAATTTGTAAAGTAAAATGAATTAGTCATCATTAGAAGAGATTTGGCTTCATAGAAGATTGTGACTTCTTGCTTAGTAGGAAACTTTTAGGAACTGTAGAATTATTGTAATTTGATGTAGACAAACGATGGCCATGTTAGATTTTTTAGACTTTCTTTCAATTTTAGAGACCAAATTTTTTATTTAAAAAATTATATATATATATATATATATATATTTATGACGGTTGACAATAGACAACCATATTATAGGAACAACAAGGAGAATTGGCTAGAAACAACCTTATATGGAGCCAAATCTCATTTAATGATTATATCCCATATAGTTAATATTCAATTCTAATGCAATTCCAATTAAACATACCAAATTCAAGCTAAAAAACTTTAAAAAAGAAATTAGTGATGAATTTTGAAAAAAAATTATTGTATAGATATGTAGGAGACATTTGTACATACATCTTTTATGTTAAAAATTATCCTACACAAATCTATACAAACTTACACAAACTCTAAAAATCCTCAAACCAATATCATTTACTTTTGCTATCATTTGCTAGCATTATGATATGATATTTTTCTAAATTGTATAATTTAGAATTTTTTGTAAAAAGGAATTCTATTTTAGGTGCAAAGATCTTACTATATACCAAATTAAATGACTTGCATATTAATTCCTAAAATTCCCAAGATCTTTTTGAATTTCTTAGAGTTTGTTCAAAACTAGGGAAAAGTGGTCTAATTTAACTTTTGTTAAGTTCCTTAAAATTGTAACTAAAAGATTATAATGATTGATCAAGAAGGTGTTAAAAATACAAAGTAATTTGAAGTTATTCAATTCACTTTTTGGTGTCAAATCAAGAATTGAGGTCTGAAAAATTATGAAATTAAAAGACTGAACATGTATAACTATAATCAATTTATAATTAACTTCCCACAATCTCTTCTATAATGTTTTTCAATGTAATCATTTGCCCCCAAGATCTATTGTATTTGAGGCTCATCTTCACAAGTTATAACACTAAAAAAGCATGATTTGCAATAGACACCTTTGTACTAGATATCCAACTAAAAATTCGCTTAAAAAAATTTCAAATTGTATATTTGATGCTTAAAAGATAATCTAAAGGATTTTCAACTACAAAAGTACAAATAATATTTTTTTTGTAAAATTATTTTTATTCAACTTCAGAGTTGAATCGATACCAAAATTTGATGCCTCGGACATTGAGGGTTGATCAACTGTGAAATTATTTTCATCTAAGGAAGAAGGCTCTTAAATGGAGCAGGTTCTAAAATGGTGCCCTATCTTAAATGTACAGTATTTGTACATGTTGCTTTTTCATAGCCTTCAGTAGTGTACTGACAATGTACATTTAAGCTAGGGCACCATTTTAGAGCCCTATGTCCTTTCAACTTCAAATTTTGATAACTAACTCAAAAAAGCTCAGAAAAATATGAAACGACTTGGGTAAGATGTCAATTCTACTTGTCTTTTAAGGAAAATTTATTGAAAAATATTTCTAGAAGTTTTACCTCCCTGAAATTCTGTTTCAGCCCTTAGATGGTGCATTATAGGACCTCTTACCTTAATTTTTGTACAAGATAAAATACATTTGCTCTGCAGGCGCTTTGACTTGAGAAAAGGAAGTGGCAAATGTTAAAAATCTATGTCACCTTCCTGCTATTCAGTTGTTGCAGACTTTTAGGAAGAAAATATTCTTCAATGTAATTTGTTAAGTTTTTCAAATTTTCTTACATGACAGTTCAATTACACACTAAGTTGCACTATTATATGAAGGCTAAACACTTCTTTAACTTTTAAATTTCATTTCTCCCAAATTTCAAATACTTTTAATAATTAACAAGGGGTAAAGAGAACAGTGGGATATAATATTAGAAAATGTCATGTGAAATCTGGCCAGAGCTTAATACAGATTTCGAAATTCAAACTTCATAAGGCACAGATTCCAAGGCCAGATTCCAATTTGCAGAAAGTAACCTGCCATTGTCATTGTCGTAGAAGAGAAATTTAATATAGCGACAGAAAAAGGAGCCCAACTGCTGACAGTGCTGAGACCTCACTCAGAAGATACAATTAAGTTATGGTATGGAAAATGAATATTATGGTACCAGGTACTCAAACTGGACTCTGTAGTACAGTTAAGCACTGCAGATCACAGTGCAGTGGCCAAGTGAGAAGAGCCACTGAAAATATTCCTTATACAGTGGAAACACCCAAAACCGTCCGAATAAGGAATTCAGCATGATTGGAGGCATATTTTTCTAAAACTGATATTTTTCTAGTATTAGCGAGAGAAAATAATGAATATTAAAAAAAAAATTAAAATTTTCGGAATCAGTATGTAATTTCTACAAATTTTCAAACAGTTGGCTCCTTAGACCACTGGAACCGTCCTATAGGTGTACCCTAAACTAAACTCTGCTGAAATCAGTTGTCAGTGAATGAAAATTATACATGTGTCTTACAACTGCGTCAGCAAATTAGAGTTAAACACTTGTCAGATACTTTAATGAACGCTTATGGACAGATTTAGTGACACTCTAGGGACCAGGAATAGGTACAGGGACGGAAATGGGTGTTTCTCCCTTACTTACATCAAATGTCATCATAGACAATGACGAAAAGAGGTCGTCACTGCGTCTTTGATTAATTTTCCTACCCCCCTCATGAGAAAAACCGACAACCGTTGGATTTGAATTTAAAAAGATCCCACCTCCTTCCAAGAAAAATCAACAACCATTAGATACCAATACAGATATTGGATATGGATACGGATATTGAATACGAATACAAAATACAAATATTCTATACAAATACTGAATATGGATATTGAATACGGATACAAATACTAATATCGATATTGAATATATATACCAATATCTAAACTTGATACGAATATGAATATTGATATTAAATACAACTACAATATACAGATTATCATGTCATTTATGGGTGAATGCAAGAAAGACTTGTACTATTTGGCGTCACACTTTGAGTAACAGAGTTGTCATGAGCTATAACTTTTGAAGCATTAACTCTTTGAACTTGAAATTTTTATTGAAGATGGCTAACTTGATAGTTATCAAAACCCTTATTTTTCAGAAATTTTCAAAAATCATTTTATATTTAAATTCTAATCTCTCTCTAATTTGTCACACTTTGCGGTTTAGGGGTTTTTAGTACTAGGGAGTACTTTAAATTAATAATTTAGAGCTGATATTTCTAGGGTCTATTCCTACACTAAGTAGGCATGTTTCCACTGAAGGAAATTTAAAAAATCATTATTCTCTTTCCTCTACATGTGTGCTAACAAGCCTCCCTTACGTGCACATTTTTGAACAATCAAGATAGTTTTCAGATCATTGGGTGAATGCAAGAAAGACCGGTACTATTTTGCGTCACACTTCAAGTGGAGAAGTTGTCATAGGACATAACTTTTGGAGGGTGAAGCCAATGTACTTGAAATTTTCATCGAAGATGACAAACCTTATATTAATTAGAAAATTTATTTTTCAGAATTTTAAAAAAAACATATTCTAATTAATTTTGAATTTAGCTAATTTGTCACACTTTGTAGTTTACATGTTTTTAGTACTGGGGAGCATCCAAATTTAATGATTTGGAGCTGAAATTTGTATGGGCTATTCCCACACTTGTGCCACATGTGCCTACCAAAGGAAATTAAGAAAATGTTAATTTTCCATGCTCCAATTGCGAGCGAATAGGGGTCCCTTGCGCGCATGAATTTGAACACTGACCATGCTTGAAATAAAATTTTGTTGTTGAATAGTGATGAATATAGAGTTGAGAGTATTTTCCAATTTTTATATATTTTTTTTGGTAATATGTATTTTTTAAAAATCAAAAAGCAGACACTGGTATTTTCTGCAGAAAACTGGGACATCGGATTGCAATAGTAGTGCAAGGTTACTCATATTACTGCATAGTACTCCCTCTGGTTCCCACCTGCGTCAAGGCTTGTCCACGTGTCTGTTAGAATTTGAATATGGACATTAGTAGCTGAACCAACATATTAATTCACTGACGTTTGTTAATTTACTGACGCTTCTCCATGCAATCAAAGAGGAACGACGGCGGATCACACAGTGCTGTAACTTCTTCCCCTCGAGCGGCTTAGGGCTACTCCTTCGTCACTTGCAATTTTGAGAGAAAATCTGCTTTGCGTCTACTTCTCCACACTTTGGGATTTTTCATGAAATCATCCTCTTACCTACTGCAGATTATGTATAGTGCTTTTAGTTTCACGCGAAGTAGTAGGTCATGGACGATGCAGTTTTGCACGAACGTCGTGGACGACGGAGAGAGGAAGTTCCACCCGGTCCACGAACCCGGGCCGCACAAATTCATACCGAATTGGAAGAGCAGCGTCGTAGAGTTCGTGAACGACAACAACGGAGTCGCGCTAGGCGGAATTCCTTGAGCTTCTCCAATGACGGCGTAGCTTCTGCTGATACCCAGTCTACCGAAGCTCGTTCTACAAGTCCTGAGCATGTTGTTCATCGGACCACGGTGAAGCGACATGCCGACCGCATTTCTAGAGGCTTAATAGAGCAGCTTCTGAGGTTAGACAACGTCGAACTCCGTGCTGTTGTCTTGTAGCGTGTTTTCAAAAATGTTCATGTCCGCCCTCTATTGCCTGATTACTATCCAAGTCTAGAAGATGCTAGAGCAGAGCGTCAAATTCTTATGAACATCCGCGCGGAATTACAAGAAATGAAAATCCCACACAGCTCAGGCAAATTGGCTAGAAAACATGCTATATTGGAAGCAGTAGTATCTGAAATTGATGCGGACTTCAGTAGATTCCACAGAGTTTTAGGAATGAAGAAAGTAAATGTTGATGGTACTGTAGAACGCTTGCGGGGCTCACCGAGCACTACAATTGAGAGATTTGTTGTACCTTGTCGAAGAAAACGAGAAGGAGGTCTTTCAGATGTTGTGAAGTCCTTGGTGATGACTTGGTGGACAGAGCAAACCAGGGTCAGCCCCAATCGAAAAGACATCCGCCGAAAGCGATTAGGTCATAATTTGTATGACACACATCCAGCTCATCTTCTCATGGAGACACAGGTATTGTCTTAGAACTCATTTTTCCAGGAATGTGTGTACTGCTGTGTTGTTTTTCTTACAAGTGGTAACTCATTCACAGAATGAGTGGTTTGTGGGGTCAATTTCCACATTCCCCTGCAATCGTTTAGGGATTACATTTTCCTTTGGGGGCCTTCCTGCGTAAGTTTCAGTCTTATGTATCATTGGGCAATGATTCACTTCCAAAGACGTCCAACCTTAGTAACATGATGTTGTATCTTTTGCATTCCAATCGTTTTTTGTACTTCTCAACACTGTTCACAATTGCATTTTTTTTTGAATTTCTTGCATACTTTTGACAAATAAAGGAATCTCCAGCTATACATGACGTACCCTTCAGGTCTCTATAGTTGACACTTCTATTTCCTTATAAAGTAGGACGCATTTGCATTGTACTATATGTCATATCCCATATTACTGTGAAAAATCGATTATAGTGGACTTCTCATTGATATGTACTATAGCTGAACCATATCGATGACCTGAGTGTCTGCTAGTACGTTTAGAACTGCTTAGAAATTCCAGTGTGTATACGATTCTACGTTGAAGTAAACATTCTTTAATGTGTAGGGAGTTCCAAACTACTGCTCTGTATTTTCTTGTTTAGTCCAGTATGAGCGGTAGTACATTGAAGGACTCCTCATATACGTCAGGTTGTTCTGAGAAAAAAAAATTACAGTCCATTACTATGTAATACTATTGAATTCTATAGATTCATACTCATCACCTGCTATGTAGTATTAACAACATCATGTTCCTATACTGCTGCTTTTTCTTGTAGTACTATAGAAGAAGAGAGTGCAGTACTATGCTGTACTATGCACAAATGCAAGCTCCTGCCCTTGTGGACGAGCTACATGACTTTATAGGAAGAAGTCCTTCGTGTCCCTCCCATGATGCTGAGAGTCCTACGCAGTACTAAAGCATATTACCTTCCAATACTAATTCAGTATTTGCAATGCTTCATAGCAGTGGGTTGCAGCACTACCCACTGCTATGACAGTGGTCAGTGCCCTTTGCAGTACTTGAGAGGACTACTTTGTAGTACAAAACTATGCGTATGTGCACTACATGAACCACTGCGGACTACTACTTTCATTACTGTCATGTACCATAGCTGTAGTCAATTACCGTTCACAGCTTTTCGCTTTCTATTATTGAACTTGCACTGACCAAAGTGCATGTTGTCATGCAGAAGCAACTTTTTGAGCGCTTTATAGCCGCTCATCCGGAGTGCCAGATTATGCACTGCTCTTTCGACAATTTGCGACCTTTTTTTGTTATAAAGTGTAAAGAATGTAATGTTTGTTGTCGTCGATATCATGTGGAGGTCCTCTTTTTGCTGGGGGCACTCAACACTTTCCGAGACCCACTGAAGGGCGCACACTTCATTCTACGTTGCAGTTGTGGTTGTGTTGTGTGTGGTTTCAACAACGATGGCCACTGCAAGGCTGGAGAACATTGCTTTGCTGGAGTCACAGCGCTGTGGGAGTCTCTACTATGCCCCAAACCTGAGGATGCTGAATTCCATAGGCCAGCGTGTCTGCTAGGAGAGTGCAGCCACTGCGGTGTTACATATTTTAAGGTGTGTCCCCTTGAGCGAGTTGACGTCCCAAAGATGACCATTAAGTGGAAGCAATTCCACTATGAGGTAGTTGGTACTGATGAGGAGGGGCGACCAAAGAAGCGCATTAAGGAGATCCACCGCATTACTTCATTTTCAGAGTTCCTTGACTTCTTCAAACCTACTTTGCAGCGTTTCATTCGTCACAATTTTGAGGCACGCTGGCAGACAAATCAAGCAAAACTACTTCGTCTTTGTTTGCAGCAAGGTACCATTCTTTCCCACATTGACTTTGCGGAGAACTACACTTTCCAAGTCCAAAATGAAATCCAGTCAATGTACTTCAATTCCACTCAGGTGACCATTTTGGTTCAAGTCACTTTCTATGCTACTACACCATCTGAAGACAGTGCAGACTTACCTGAATTTGTGAGGGAGACACATTACTACATCTCGGATGACAGGTCACACGACACTTTGTTCGTGCAACACTGCCTCATGTTACATTGGCGCTGGTTTACATCTAGTAAATTCACTCCGCTAACTCATTACGTCTTCAGCGATGGCTGTGCGGCTCAATTCAAAGGGTCACGGGCTTTGTATTTTGCAGCCAGGTATGATACTCCACCTCCATCACTCTTATCACATTCTTAGGAATAAATTATGAAATGATTGAGGAGCCCATTTTTTCTAATTCTTCATGCGCAGTCCTCTTCTATGATGTGTTTCCTACCACTACAGGAACTAAGCTCTTGAGCTTTACCACAATATTTTTTCTCTCTGCAGATATCCATCTCTTACAGGAGGGTGCAAAATGCATTGGAATTTCTATGGATCTGGACATGGAAAAGGCGAATGGGATGGTGCTGGTGCAGTTGTCAAAAGAGCATTACGTGCGGAGCAGCTGCTTCATCCACAAAGACATGTCCAAAATGCTCTAGACTGTGTTACCTTTCTTGATGCAACAATGGCAGGACAAGTACCACACACAAGAGACCGAATGAGGTGATGTGCCATTCTCTATGACCTCTATTTACTAGTGAATATCATTAAAGCATACCAAAGTCACAAGTGCCTGCAGTGGCACTTGCTTCCACCCATGCTTTCAAAAATGTTCCTACATTTCACTATGTGTGTAGCATTTTACTCACCCATTTTTTGAGACTAACATGGCCTTATTCTTATCTGTTCACTACCCCTTAGGTCCTACCGATACTTCCACCATATAGGAGTTGAAGAGGTTGACCGTACAAACCTCCATTCATGTGACAAACTTCCAAGCTCCTCCAAATTTCACTCTGTTTTTGCTCCTGATCAGCATGATCCAACAAAGCTTCTTGTCAGAGAACTGTCGTGCTTCTGCGGCCCATGCTTAGAAGAGAATTTTAGCAGCTGTGACAATAAGCTTTATGTCAAGAGTTGGACAGTCCGCAAGATTCAACCCCATGCTGCAGGCTTTGCTCTTCCCACAGTAGAACTTGAAGAAGGCGAAGATTCATGGGACTGGGAATACAGTGACAATGGCATGGCTGCTTTGGTTCAAGTAGGCGACAACTTCGCTGTTCCTGCTGCTCCTGACAATGCTGAAGATGTAACTTTCTATATTCTACAGTGCCAAGCTCCCAAGCAAGTTCTGAATGAAGATTTGCATTGCAGCTGGGGAGGCCAATTCAAAGCTGGGGACTCCGTCATTTGTGGAACTTACTACCAGAAGTGGGGGCGTTGTAACCTTCACAACTATATATACCTTGCAAATTCAGAGGTTGCATATATAGATGCCACCATTGTTCTGGCTTGCAAATTTCAAATGCAACCTAGACAACATCGTGTGAAAGGTGGCAACCGTGTATATACACTGCCCGATGAAACTGTTGATGTCATCAATAGTGCACTGGAGTCTTTGTGACAATGTGCCTCTACAGCTATATATAGTAGTCCTAGTTTCATTGTACAGTTAGTTTTGCTTTTCATTATAAACTGCTGTAGCTGAGTGCTTGTAGTACAGCTACTGTGACCACCTTTTTGTCAAAATACATTAAAGGGTGTCACCTAAGTGCTATTGAGTCCTCTTCCACAATACAATCACTACTTGAAAACTCCGCAGTCTTCTACCTTTGCAATTTTGAGCTTAAACCTTCATATTTTTTTTTTCAAAAACATTTGTACAATGTCTAACCTACAGTACCAATACATGTGCAATTTCCCATTCAATAAAGGGATCTTCCATTGCCTTTAAGATATGTGCATATGATAAACAATTTCCTCTACTCTCTATCTGAATCCAACAATGCACCATGTTCAAGTACTTTACTGAAAGTAATTGTAAGTATATATTTTGGAGTTGTGCTTTATAGTAAGCCATCTTGTAATCAATTTGTATTCAGCCCAATTTTTTACAGTTCCCTTCTGTACTGTGGGCACTAGTATAGTACTATTGTGAGCTGAAAAGCACTGCCAAGAGTACTATGTTGCATTAGGAAGTACTGTCCGCTGTACTGGTACTAAATATATACCACTGCCGACCACAACGCTCAGTACTAGTGTGTACTATTGTAGATTTTTTTATCATTTCCTATTCTATACAGAAATATAGGATTACATATAATCCTACAACAAATTACTTTCCTCTACAATGACTGCTGTCACAACAACATTGGAATGGAGAAGGAAGTTCTCCAAAGTCTATGCCGTAGTCCCAGGTTAGTTCCTCCCCTGCAAGCACGAGACGGTTGGTGAAGAAGGCCACCTGCAGAAATAAAAATAAACCTGCTTAATTAATGAATAGAAAACTATTTTTGCAAACAGCTAGTATGACCACCTTCATGCAAAACATCGACAGTTCCTACTAAGTGCTTCAAGAATACTTACATGATATAATGTGGGACTTCTGCTCTCCACCCACACTGGCATGTCCATAAAGTTAGCATCTGAACATCTGCATACACAAATCAAGGATACTGAGTATTGCCCTTTACTGAGTGCATTCTACAAACTAGAGAAACTGGACAAGAAGGCTACATCTCCATCTAGAATGGCATTCGTACCGATGATTCAACCATCTGGCAACATTGGTAATCTCCGTGGCATCTATGCACAACAGAGAGTTGTCATCCTTCTCTACCTCTGACTCCCAGTCTGCGTCAAGTGCAATAGAGTACTTCGATCGATCACCTCTTGTAAGTAATTCAGCATTTGTGACAACTTCTCCTGCGTATTCAAAAACAAAAGTCCCACGCCGTAGAGTCTGCATTGTGCGAATGCCCCATCCTTTATAATTGTTGACGTAGAAAACCTGTATGCATGCCGCATATGTCAAAACGTATATACAAAGTTTACCAGTGAAGAAAAAAATGGTGAAACACTGTAATTCTCTGACCTCCAACTTTGTTGTTACTCCTCTTTGAACAACCCTGTTAGGATAGTCCAATGCACAAGGACAATTCCTATTGCACTCTTTAATATATTGCAGTGGCACATGTCCATTGCAGTGCCCATCCTTCATGACTGTGCAGGTGGGCAGGGCTTTGCAATAGACAAGTCGTGGTGACCACCCGCTTCTTCGTTTATGGAACTGCAAATTTGCATACGTCTCACATGGTGAAAATCACATCGCTAGACTCACTTAAAAAAAATTCGAAACAATGAAACAATTCTAAGGATGGTATCTTCTGGAATTATTTACGGTCTTCTAGCATGTAGTGTCTATAATCCCACAAAAATAAAGTTCTTCAGTACTCTAATTCAAAGCAAAAGCAATACACCATTTTCAGTACATACGTGCACTATGTATCGCGGATGAAGTAGGCCACCACCAACATAATCCCTTTCTTCTATCTGCAGTCTATAAGGACAGTCATAGGGCACAGCATGGGCAGATTCATCATGTGCATTAGCATGTGAATCGCTTCCCGACCTCCGAGGAAGCAGTGCTCCCTCATTGACTGAGGCGTGGATTCCAAGGGAACGTACATATGTGTAGGACTTGTCGAGAGCAGGGCCAACATCTGTGGAATCACCCTCACACAAAAGAACAGGTATGCTTTCTATACCTCTAGAGATGTCAATTTCAATGCAATGTAGAAGTCCCTATTTAAGAGTTCCACATCATACAATAGGCCACAAAGAAGATACACTATAGTAATTTCATTACAAATAAAAAATGTTGGACTGCTATAGAAGCACACTAGCCGGTGCACCAAAAGAACAATCCAGCGAGTTGTACCAAACTTGCTTCAAGAAAGGCATACCATATGCAAAAAAATAATACAGCCTTCGGAGGTCATATTGTCCAGTTCCTAACCGGACCCCTCCCTGGCAATGCATATAAGTGCCGTATTTGTGGCCGTACTGAACTTTTTAGAGTCAACAATTGTGACTGTGTCCCACGAAGAGGCCGTGGGACATGAAGCACTGCCGAGGCCCACGGTCCGAGAGCCACGGTCATGTGGATAGCATCCACATACTTCTAGACTTAGACTACGACAACAATGGAGCCATGTTTTTTAACAAATCACATTCTCATGCGTGGGTCCACGGGACTCCCTTGGACCAAACTATAAGCAATACACCCCATTACACATAGTAATAGTGTTTTCTGATGTCATACCAAAGACCCACTCGGAAAGCAATGGAAGTTCAACTATAAGCTACAGAAAGCACCCACATTGCTTACACCATTGCAATGTGGACAACACTTACTTCTTTGAACCCACCTTACTTTTCTTTGGCCCTGAAATAAGACACTGGTTCGGTGGAGGACGTTCAGCTGGTGTCCTTACAGGTGGTGGTCGATGTCGCAGCACTCTCCCTCCAACATCAGGTGCAGAGACATTCTCCATGCCAACATTTTCTTCGGCACCTTCTCCTGCACCACAGTGAAGTCTTATGTAATGAACTCATTGGATTATATGTCGTTAGCATTGACACGGAACCAGCATTCTCTTGACAATAGTAAACAAATTCTTGTGTTGTAGTGAACAAGTTTGTCATTCAACTAAGAATTATAAACTACAGTGGTGCACTTATATCCAAATGAAATAAAGGAAACAAAAGAGGCAGATGTGAAGAGAGTCACTTGCACATTGTATTGTTGCACTAGCAAGGGTAGAGGGGAGCGCTGACGGCAAAGCCCCATCAGAGATGTGGCCGCTTGTATCGTCGTCATCAGGACGGGAAGGTAGAATTGGTGAGCTGTCCGAGGCCTTTTTTAAACGTTTAGATGACCTGGAGAACGCTAAACTATAAGGGTCGTCATCATTGTTGCCCACTTTCTGGGCCTCCGCAGCCGACTTCTGTTGTACAGAAACACTGCACGTCTCAGTGCTAATTTGGCGCTCCATAGGCTGCAAGCAAGAACGTCAAGAACAAAGGCAGAATAAGAAACTGACATTTAGTAATGACTAAACAATAGAGCAAAAGGGAGTAACATTTACAAGTCTTTTTTCCAAGCACGAACTTGGGAGACAAGTGTTTCGTTTGGGGCATACCTGAGGAGGCACTACGACTTCAGCATCATCTTCCACATTATTGGATGGAAGAATTTCTGGTGCTGCGCTTCCCTCTTGCAGAAGTGGGTCGTTCTTGTCTATGGCAAATAAGTCAGAGTCGTTTTTTGCGTAGCCTTCATCGCTTTTTAACAGTGCGTCAAATCCTTCAATATCTGGTGCGGACGAACGAGGCGTATTGCTATCCCGACAGACTTGAGGAACCCCTGCAGTCATTGAAATTTGAACTTGCAAAGGCGAAGTCTCCAACACAGATGTCACAGTGCAACTGTTTCTGAAATTGGTAGACGGAGTAGAATGCTGTGATCCAAATGGAGTGCTTGGGCCGTCCATGTCCATGAGTGCTGCTTTTTGACTGAAGTCAGAGCCATCAAAACCAAGCTTCAACACTCTAGGGATGAAATGTTGTCTCTGCTGCCCTAAACACTTGGAAATGTTGCTGTCGCATCCCGACAGGCTGGGAGCGCCTTCGCTTACAGTAGATGAACCTACACATAGACACAAATGAGTTTGAAAGTACTCTCTAGGCCGAGATGTGGAGGACGGACATAGAAATGTAATTTCCCTTCATTACAAAAGCACATTGCAAGAAAACCGTAAGCTATGAATGACAACAGCAGACAATGAAGACTACATATAGAAAGGAAGATATATAGCAAGAGGCACCAACGATAGCATCACAGAAGTATTGAAGGAGGTGCAACATTCAAGTGAAGCATAAACATGAAGAAGAAAATGGTACAACAAAAGGAAAGGACAAAAGCAGCTAATGCTGCAGTGGAAGGAAGCATTACCTAAAGTCATCTTTGACGTTGGCAATGGCAGCTCAGTTCCTGTATGCACTTCAGGGCTTGTCTTGTGGTCATCATGTGTGGATGCCGCTAGAAGTTGGTCGTATTCTCCAAATCCCCAACTACTATACCATAGTGCAGATACTGGCCCGCAAATTGGGTCGGCACAGTTGATGTGGTTTCTGAACCACTGTGCCGCACACCAAGGATGGTAGACATGTTGGCAGGGGCACAGAATGACATCGAAAAGAGGAAATCCATCTCCACAAATGGAACACAGTAGATGAGAGGGGAGAAGTGGCTTAGCATTGACGACGATGGAGTCTTCGTCATTGCTGCAGGATGGAAGTGGCCGCATGGTCACAGCATCTTTTCCCGCTCCTAGTTCATCCAAATATTCTTTTAGGGCAGTCAGGCGATTTGAATTTGCTGTCATGGCGCTTGATGCTAGGTGCAGCTCATATTCTAGCGTACATTTCCTTGCTGCAAATGCTGACAGCTTCTTAACATTGGAGTAGTACATTTTAAATATGGGCCCTATTCCAATTTGTTGTATTGCAGCTTCCATTTCTTCTTCCCCTGGTATTGTACTGCAATCCTGTCCAGCCTCAATTAAGGACGACTTGAACTGCTCCACCAATTGGGAACAAGCCTCCCACTGGACAGCGGCTTGGTTGGCCTGAGTCTTCTTCTCTTGAACTTGAAGGTCATTGCTCTGCAATAGGGCCTCAAACTTCTGTACAAGAACCCCAACCGCGGCTTTTCTGTGATGGAAAGACATACACATGTATCAACGCCTTCTGTAAAGCATGTGCAAAGAAAGAGAACGAGTCTTGAGGTAAGATGTAAGAGTACTAGAGGAATGACAATGACTGAAAAGCATAAAGGCAATGTTTACAACAAACTAAACAGAGGAGCCGATGTAGTACTTGACAGTCCTCAATAGTACTACGCAGTGCTTGTACTACTTCCTAGTACTGTGGGTTAGTACCAGACGGGACAAAGTCTTCTGTAAGACTATATTGATAGTACTACGTGTGTGACATAGTACAGAAACAAGTGCGTAGTACTGGAACTACACATGCAACGTTACCATGGTCCTTCATTATACAATTAGATACTAGAAACAGGACTATTTTGTACACTACAAGGAGAGAAGGAGTTCGCTAATAGTACTGTAAGTGACTGTAGACCACTAGAAGAAGGAGATAGTACATGAACTTTACTGAGGATGACCACATAGTGCAGCGGAGCATGACTTCTGTGCTATGATAACGTGCCATTGTTCAATTGTAGGTCTACCATAGTACTAGAGCAGAACTAACTGGAATGCATTTTGTTTCTCATATGGCAGAAGAAGATGTGCTAGTAGAGATTGATGTACTTTAGGGCATTCACAGTGCACAAAGTGCAAGTAAGTACTGTGTTAGCTACAGGAAAAAAGGAATGCAAGTATGCATGGTTACCTAGCCCGACGTCACATTACAACTGCGAGTACATGACAAGCACGCCCTGCACCATTGGATAAAACTTCTTTTCACTATAGTTCTGAAAAAGTACTTGGCAAATAGGAATGCAAGGTCAGCTATGCCATGTTTGTGGTCCTCAGTGCGGACAGGGGCGTCCTCCGTCGATCTGGCTTCATCAACAATGTGGCACTCCTCATTCTCTATGGACAACTTCTTCCTGGAATCGATGGCATACTCTTTAAAGCCCTCCGCCTCAAAGACATCATCGACTGGGACGTTTAGCACACCTGCAAGACGTTTAATGCATCCCCGCAGGCGCCGACTGTAGGATTTTCGCTGACCTTCATTGGTTTCGGCAGCAAACTCAGCCCAATTCACCTTCTGCCGCTTCACCTTGTCCAAGACAAATCCAATTGCAAACTCCTTAGCCACATGAGCGGGTGCAAAAGGCTTCTGATAGCATAGACAATACAACTTCTCGGCCTCTTTCCTCAGACTGGGCGTCAACTTCCCTCCCAAAGCAAAGCCATTCTTGGCTTTCTCTTCCCCGAAAACATCCTGCACTTCCTCCAAAGTTATGTCCCTGCCGATCTTTAGTTTGTGGCTGTTGATACCTTCACTTGGAAGACGAAACTTGGAGGCAAAACTTGCAGCAGTGATACTTGGAGGTGGGCGCTTGTCTTCAGTCCGCAAAGTCGCCAATTGCTTACGGCATTGTGCTTTAGTTATTTCGCTTTCCTCCACATCAGTTTGCATAGTTTCCCTCACAATGCCAGTGCTTGTGTCAACGTTGTCCTCACTATCAGCATGAAAGTCTGTCATGCCTTGAATATCTGTACGATTCTTGGCAGCACCAGAAGCCCCTGAAGCCAAGCTGCCGAAATTGCACGTCGTAGACCTTCTCTCGCGCACCATTGATTCTTTCCCCTTTCCAACTTTGGTAGGACTACGGAAGGCAGTTGAATTCTGTCTTACAATTCTATTCTTGGTCTTCTCTGTAGCCATCGATGATTTAGCTTGCACTTGCATGACGGACTCTAAGTTCACGGTGTTGGGGTTTGCTGCAGTTGCACTTGGATCTGCATGACTCTGAGTCTGCAAGTGGCCTCTTGTATCTTCTGATGGCTCTTTCCCGTTAGAAGTAGGTCGTGCCCGAGGAGCAGTTCTCTTCATTTTCCCCATTCAATACTTCGCACCGTTCTTGTTTTTTCTGTGAAAGAAGAGAACCACGGGAAAGGAAATTAATAATTGTAGTGTTGTAGCCCTTCAATAAGCACATTGAAAGGCACAGACTGTCCCGAAAGTGAAAGAAGTCCATGACTCCATGTAGAGGCATTTAAAGAAAATGCCTTTCCATAGTAAACCGTCTATTTTTTATATACAATACACAAGGAATAAGACATGGATGTGTCTAACACACAATGCAGAAAAGTAATTCATGTCAAACATAGTCCACAGTCGTGCATGCATTTGGCAAGTTCACTGTAAACCCTACATAAAAATGATATCTACTCTTATAATTCACGTAGTTCATAGAGCCATTTGCTGAAGATAGTCTACAAGGAGATGTAACATGAGAACACACTATATAAACTACCAAATACAACGACAGGGTTGTTTACAACCAAAAATTGAGGAAATATAAAAGGGAGAAGCAATGTATGCATATAAAAGATACAAAGGAGTGTATAAAGTCATCCACTTAGCCTAACAGCACTACACATGCAGGTCAAACTACCAAAACCGGAGCAGTAGAGAAGAATTATCAGTACTAACAATAGGCCCGGAACCCTAAATCATGCCAAGCATTCCTTCAGCAGTCCCAACGGAAAAAAGGAATCCATGACGTCACAAGAGCATACAGAGAAGAAGAGAATGGCATAGGAAGCATATACTTACAGAATTGAGTGAGATTGCTATAACGAGACAAAATACGAAACAAATCTCATAGTTCACACCGTCAGCTGCCGCCGAGACGCCTCCTAGAAGATGCCGAACTTCCAATTTCCTGCCATCCACGTCCCACTTGCTCTTCACAATCAAAATTGAACTAAAACCGCTACCTCTGAGAATTCACCAATTCCCTATGAATCATAATGTAGCGGCCAGTTATTTCGAAAGACCTTTTTTGCTTACCTGGAATTGCTACTCAACTTCCCTTCAGGTTCATAGGAAACTACATTGCAAGTAATCTTCGCATCACTCCTGCAAATCAAATTGGAAGAGTCGCACACTTCTCTTCAACGGAAAGAGAACCCCAAATGCTACCTCAGACCACCAGTGTAGACAGCACGAAGAAGTCGGGAGGGCGAAATTCAAATTACTGAACCCCATCTGAAAACCTAATCCCGTCGCCCTTCCATTCATATCTGGATGTATGAAAAGTGTCAGAAATCTGACAATGATTGGTCCGTCCCCAACGCATTAAAACCCTCAATCAGCAATCCACGTGTCAAAAGCAGGAAGCACTGTCAGAATTCAATGGGAATTCTGTGCCATGAGCATTCACTGCTTCGGCCAGTAGTTCACGACACGTATTTGAATTACAGGAAATCTGCAGTGTAATCAACGGCCCGCACTGCTTGCAATTTCTGGCTGCTAGTACTGCTAGTACTTGTAGTACTGGGCTCCAAAAAGGCAGTACTTGGCAAAACGCTACATAAATCGTTTGGTGTTTCTTGCATTCACCCCATTATTTTGGTGAAATACATTTACCATAAAGTCTTCCCAAATGGCCAATTTTTAGTTTTAAGAAAAATTACTTTCCCTATTTTTTACAAATTAAAATGTGAAACTATAGTGAAAGTTACAATTTTCACGAAATTCAGCACTTTTCTAGTTCTCCTACTTAGAGAATTTTTCTGTGCTTTTCCTTCCTAGGATATCTTTTTCTTAAAGGTATATACATCAAAAATATTTTTCACTTTTAAAAAAAATTGATTTACTATTTATATAGTACTCCCAAAGAAAAAAGTGAGTATTGTGCAAAACGCTACACTTTTTAGTAGGTCTTTCTTGCAATGACCCTTATCCTATATCCTTTGTCTCCAAGCCCACCCTCTAAGAATTATAAGAGGGGGTTGGGGGAAGGGGTTTTTACAAGTTAAGATATATTTAATATTTAATATTTATATCAGATTGGGACGGGAGGGAGGTTTCAAAAGTTAAAATTTTTTAATATTTAAATTTTAATATTTAAATCAGATTGGGAGGGGGGAAGTGCAAAAATTTTAAATTTTAAATTTTTTTATAGTTTTCGAGCTCATTGTAATACAGTTTGTCACAATGATAATGACAATGAGCTCAAAAGAGGCAGTCACTGTTGCACAATGCACTTAAAAAGAGTCTGTCACCTTATCGTTTGCATTATTTTTCCCCCCTCTATAGTCCGGAGAGTTTTGTAGGAAAATCGGACAATTTCCTAGCTTTTACAAGGTGGCTCGGATTTTTCAATTTTTACCCGGAAGTGAGCCTAAAGAATGCAAATTTTATCGGTTGACATCCCCCATTTTCTAATGTAGTTCGGCAATTAGCCAATTAGCCGACATTTTTTTAATCCATTTTTTGCTATCCTAAATTTCAAAAATGAAGCCAGTTTTGTGTTTTGGTGGTCAATTTTTATTCACTCACTATCTTTCTTCTTCCAAGTGTCTTTGGCATTCAGTCCTTATTTTTTTTCTTTAAGGTATTTATAGCAAGACTTGAACCTATCAAAGCCCCTACCATCTTAGGGCCAAGCATGTAGCCTTCCAAAAAGACAAGGATCCCAAAAGGGTCCAAGTATTTTCTGAAAGCTGGTTACAATGATTGGAATTGCAAGTCAAGAAATTCGTGTACCACTATTGTTAGTATCAAGCGCCTTGGATGAACAAAATGCATTATTCACACTAGGTCCATTTAGAGAATTCAAATAAGAAGAGGGGTTAGCAAACAAAATATGGTACTTGCTATCGTTCTTCCAAAGAGGGATAGCATCATAGATAATGTTTCATATGGGCCTTCTTGTGCAATTCTTATCATTGCCTCTAAATTCTTATTGCCCAACTTGTTTCTAACTTGTGTCTTAATCAAAACTATTTCTAATATCTACAATGAATAATAAGGTAATTAGATAACTTATAACAATGTCCTAGTGATTGTATAATCATCCCATCTAGATTCTTGCCTTCTATGTATAACTTCCATACATGAGAGCCTTTGGTGAATTATGTATACATCTATTTTTAGTAGTTTGAAAATTTATAGTCCATTAAAGCTTAGTGTAAAAATGTATTTTTAGACAATCTAGAATACCTTTTTAACTACTAATAAGATGATAAGATTCAATCAAATCTTTTAAAATTCAATAAGGGAACCATGTTCAAACCATTTAATTGGATGCCATCCTTGATGGTGTTCCCTTACAATATTGCTCCATTGCATTACATCACTTTTCCCATTTATGATTTTATGATTTTATTTGACCTATTTTTATCTTGTTTTAATGATGTTTAGTATGAAAGCATAATTTTTTTTTGCAATGGAATCCCGCTTCATTTGTGTTAAAAAATAATTTGAAAGCATAAATCATAATGCCATTGATATGATGAATTGATGATACTATCAAAATGCTAAAGCCTACGAATAGAAGTGTGGAACTAAGCTGATGATTTGCATTCTAAAAAATCCCAATTTCCATAACTTAGTCAGTATTACTCTTGTTCTATGATTTCAATTAAACCCAAGCATCCAACTTTATTTAGGTACCTGAGAGCCAATACCTTAATACATTTACGCATTCATAGCATAGAATTCAACAATTCCCAACTTCCCATAATTATCCCAGTTCCTACAATACTTCATTATTGGTTATTTGGTAATATAGTTTGGTGCAATATAATACTATACACATAGTATTCAAAAAAAATTCTAGAAAGTATGTGCCCAGTTGGTTGTTTGCCGGGAAAAGGCCTATAAATCGGTAATTTTCCTATATATTCCAAGGATGAATAGACTAATTGCTGAGAATTTTTTTTCCTACTCAGTCCATTTCTGAAAATCTCCTTTTTTAATTCGGAACCACTTCCTACACTTTTCTATTTCATTCGGAAATTATCAAAATCAACTGGCCAACTTGTAACTAAATGCTAGCACTTCTTGTGCATTGGCCCCTTCTCTCAAAAAAATCACAAGCTATTGATTTAAGAAGAAGAAAAAATGCCTCCCTTCCAAAATGCTGTCCATTTCTCAAAAAATCACAAGCCGTTGGTTTTTGTGAGATTTAATCTAAGCTGTCCAAATACGAGTTCAAAATACAATACCAAATACAAATATGGATACTTAAATATAGCATATGAATACTTGAATATAGCATACAGATATGACATATTGTATACAAGGTACAGATACAACATACAAATATGGATGGTATTCTCATTATCTCATATTCATTGTATGAAACCTCACCCTCTCAAAATTATAAGAGGGGTAGGAGTGTATATGTAAAATAAAATAAAATAAAATAAAATTTTAATATTAAAATTTTTACAATGGCATCCAATATTAAAATTTTAAAATTTTTGAACGCATTGTATGATAGTTTGTCACTATGTCAAAAGAGGCAGTTAGTCACTATGCTATATCACTCCGTTAGAGATGATCCCCAAGTTCATTGTGATGTTTGCAATTCTAGCTCATAAGATAAGACGATTTCAAGTAAAGTGTCCATTCACGAATCAGCGAAGGAGAGATTCCATTGACCATAAAGTTAAGCTTTGAGCCTTGGCCTACAACAATCTAGAAACTTGTTGTCATCTAAAATTTTGCTTATTTCCTTTATCGATCTAAAAAAAATCCATTGAAAACAACTCAATGTCAATAGATAAAGTGTTTGCAAACTCGACACAAATCAAAGTTCACCTGTATGGTGAATGGAGCAACTAATGTGTTGTATAGTTAATGGAGTCTTTCTCTACTTTTCATTACCTTTGATATAAGGGAGAAACACCCATTTCCGTCCCTGTACCTATTCCTGGACCCTAGAGTACCACTACATCTGTCCATAAGCATTCATTAAAGCGTCCAATAAATGTTTAATTCTAATTTCTTGACGCAGTTGTAAGACACTTGTATAGTTTTCATTCACTGACAGCTGACTTCAGCAGGTGTTCAGTTAAAGGTACACCTATAGGACGGTTCCAATGGTCTAGGGAGCCAACACTTTGGAAATTTATGGAAATTACATACTGATTCCGAAAATTTTAATTTTTTTTTTGAATATTCATGATTTTCACTCGCTAATACTAGAAAAGTATCATTTTCAGAAAAAGATGCCTCCAACTATGCTGAATTCCTTAAATGGACGGTTTTGGGTGTTTCCACTGTAATTCAGTAGAGGAAGGCTGGTCCCCGGGGCTTCGCCTTCAAGCACAACCGCTTCTCCTTGTACATAACGAAGGAAACCGCCTCCCGCATGTCCACCTTGCCAGCACTCTCGCCCCCTTTTTCTTCAGGCAGCGACCAGTCCAAGCAGTGCAGCAAACTGGCCACCATCAACGACACTAGAGACTGTGCAAGACGAGCCCCAGGACACATCCTTCGACCCACTCCAAACGGAATCAACTCAAACCAATCGTGACCTGACAAAGGATTCACCTCCGGATGCTTAATCAGAAACCGACTGGGTTGAAAGTCCTCCGGATTCTCGTACACAGCAGGGTCGCGCTGGATGGCGAAGATGTTGAGCAGGAGTTGCGTGTGGGCGGGGAACTTGTACCCGGCGACGACACAAGGCTCCTGGCACTCACGAGTGACGGACAATGGCACAGCAGGATGCAAACGAAAAGTCTCCTTGATGATGGCCTGCAGAAGCGGAAGGTGCGGGAGGTCGGATTCCTGGACTAGTCGGCTTGGGCCGATCACTGTTGTGAGCTCAGATTGCGCTTGCAGCATGATGTCGGGATGCGCCATGAGCTCCGCCATCACCCATTCTGCTGTGGTGGCGCTTGTGTCGGTTCCTGCGTTGAGAAAGCTCTGGGGATACAATCATAGACACAGATAGGCAACCCACGTGTCAAGCAGGAATCCCACCTAAATCCTGAACGCGAACTTTCAAACCCTAAACCAACAAGAAGTAGGGATTGGACTTGCACCTCTTCCGTTATAGCACTAAAGACAACTACTGTAGATTACTAACATAGTGTGACTTCATTCAAGACTGTCAAACTTTACAACCATGTCGCCGATTTGACAACCTCAGAGCTAGCCATGTGTCGTGTATTCCAAGATGGCAACATTAGAGCCACTATGACTCATGAGTCAAAAGGTTTGCTTTCATTTGCTGATCTTAACATACAAGTGGAAGTGCGTCAAAGAAGGTAAATGCCATGGGATCGATGAATTTGGAATATCCAGAATTGCAGACGGATCCAAATTGTGATTTCAAGAATGTTATGGGCGACGATGGAGTTGGAAAGATTACCAGGAGTAGAGACATGATCTCGCCATCGCTAAGTGGCTTTCCATCGTCATTCAGCGGCGCTTTCAACAACACATCTACAAAGTCCGGGACGAAATTCTCATCCTGCTCCCCTGCATTCCGTTGCCTGTGCTTGTCCACTTCGATGACTTTATGTGCTATTTCTCGTCCGCGTCTTTGAAGCTCCAGAAGGTATGACTCCCAGCCTTGCCATTTGGTGATGAAGGTCAAGGAGGGCACGTAGTCGCTGATGATCATGGCGCTGTTGGCATCAATGGAGCGACGCAACACATCATCGTAGCATTGTTTCTCTTCATTCTTATCACGAACATCAAAAAACCTTCACCAGGCCATCATATAGTCAGAGTCCTAACCCTAAACCTAAAAACCCCAACCCTGAAAACCTCAAAGCAGTAATGTCCAATGGTTCTGTACACTTTGAATGTCCACGCCAGACTGCCAAGTGCACATCCCCATTCAACATTGAAAATCTTACATTCCACAAAGTCTAAATGAAACCATATGATCTTGAAAACAAAAATGCAGCGCTTGGATTTTAGCCCTCCTCACCTGTTGTTGGTGAGCATCATGGTCATGTTGTTGGACGTCACCCCTGTGAGCCAGTTTTTGAGGTCGATGGGATTGCCATTCCTGGCTTCCCCCACAAGCAGCCGCATCATGTTGTGTACTTCCGCATTTCGGATCCGCGCGTGCGAAGCGTGAATGGCAGGCGAGAAGAGCTGCGTGTTGGCCAGCCTCCGAAGCTGGCGCCAGTAGTGTCCGTAAGGAGCCACAGCCAGGCTTCGGTAAGTTCCGCCTGTGAGCACGTCCAACACCAGTTTCCTGGGCCGGGATGAGAACGTTGCATCGTGAGTTCGGAACAAGTCTTTGGCCACCGCAGCCGTGGACACCACCAGACATGGCTTCTCTCCTGCAACGCATTACAGGTCATGACATCGTCACCTCTCCTCCAAGCAACCCTGAAATGCAATGCTTGCACCACCAAGGCGTCTTCAAGAAAATCACAACACTGAAACTACTGCAAACAACCCTAGAAAACAAGCAATCGGAAACTAGAATGCCAAACTCAGCAATCATTATGCCGAACTTCTGTTGAAACAATATTCAAATGCTGTTTTCGTGATATTTTTTTCATCAATCATGTTTCAATAAGGGGTTTAAAGCAAATGCTTGCTACTACTAAAGGGGTTTCAGATGGCACACTAACGGCAACAACACGACTCATTGATATTCGTTGTTGCAACAAATATTGACCACATTAGTGACCTAGCTACTTCTAAGATTCGAAGCTAGCAGTGACTTAACAATCGAAGAAATCACAAGCGCAGTGCGCCAGTGGTCATCCCAGAAGCTTGATTGCTAATTCAAATTAGAGCACTTTCACCAGAGTTCGGTAAATGTAGTTGTGGCACAGTAAGGTATGCGCACCGAGAATCGTACACTGAAATGAATACAGATTCAAAGAGACGATTCTGGCTGTACACACCTAACTCGTTGTGGCAACGAAATTCACAACTAGACTTCCAAGATTATGAGCTAGCAAACCATCAACAATGAAACAATGTTATTTCTTCTGGTTGCCAAAACAGGTGAAAGCAAGTGAAACAAGCATTTGAAGGAGAAGCACTGAATGAGAGCGATTTCAAACAGAAAAAAGAGTAGCATAGTAGTATCGATCACACGTACCCAGCTGGATGTACATGAGGCCGCCATACCGGGCAGCCAACTTCAGCAATTTCCGGTGCGCAAGCCCATGCAGAACAGAGAGGTTGCCGACAATCGGCCATGGCCAAGGACCAGGCGGCAAGTGCAGTCGCCTCTGATACACCACCATTAAATGGATCACCAAGAATGTAACGAAAAGAGTTGCGATCGTTTCTGTAAAGAATCGAGGGCCTTCTACAATCCGCTGGAGTGGCCACGCGGTGTCGACGACACCCATGTTGTGACGACTGAAATCCTAACCGCAAATGCGAATGTACTGAAAATCGCCACGCTAGTTTGAAGTTTGATGAACTCCTTCAAAATGGCAGGCACTAATTCTCACAAATATATATAGCAGTGAGATGACGGAGTTCAAAACGCAAGAGTCAGGCCAATAATCAAGATACTCAGTCTCTCATTCTCACAAATGTTAGTTCGGTGATGGAGTTCAAACGCACGAGTTCAAACGCACGAGTTATTGTCGGGTTCAAACGCACGAGTTATTCATCTGGAGCACGATGATCGAGTATGGGAGGGCTGAATGGGAAGCTGTCTGCAAGGACAGCAAGCGCTCCCCATCCACCCAACGTAAGCTGCTTGCCGCCTTCCTGGACAACGTACAGATGCAAATTTAACACCTTTGCCCGAATGGTCGACGGGCAACCCAACTGGAAGACGGCCGGCCCCTTCGAGGGCTTCCTCTTTCAACCACCTTGAGCGTTCTGGACACGCCCTCGAGCGTCATCGTACTCTGCGGCGGGGCCAAGCTGGGCAAAGGCCTCTCTTGCGCTGGGCCTGGGTTCGTTGTTTTCATGCTGTGGGTTGTGTCTTAGTGGGGTTGTGTCGGGTGTGCCGTGTGCTCCGCCAGGCCGCTTGCGGCTGGTGTGTCTGTTATTTCCCCCCTTGCAATGAAATTCCGTTTCATTTTTGCCAAAAAAAACCAAAAAAACGCACGAGTTATTATCGTTTGAACCCGATAATAACTCGGGCGGGCTGTCTCGGAGTCACCGCCCGGTCTCCAGAACCGGCCCAGCTCAGCCCACTCCTCTTCCCACTTTCGCCGTCCTATCCTTTTGGTTTGTGTTTTTTGTGGTAGCAAATCCCCACTAAAGAGGCGGGGATTCATGGACAGGGCCATGTTTTTTTGGCAATGAGAAGGGGATTGCCTGGATAAACTGACTGGAAAATGCAGAAACAAATGACGATTGAGCAAATGTTATACAGATCATCCGTTAAGGGAGGTGAGAAACCCATAATCTGTAGTTACAAAAGTTACAAAAGTTTAAAACTTTAGGCTGCCTTGGGCCGTGTTTTTGTTGCCTTGGGTTGTCATCATGGTAGCATTATGCTTTTTTGGGGGGTGGGGGCGCTTGTTTTGGTCGGTACTTCTGAAGTTCTGATTGTTGGTGAGTTTCATCAGTCCCGTTTTGGAATTACATCAGGTCATCAGTTTTGTTGATTGCCGGTTATCTGTACTCTCTTGCTGCTGGTCACGGTGCCCTCTTCCGTCCTCATCTCCTCTTCAAGAAAATTGAAACCTTCTTTCAGAGAAGCAAGTGCAATGCCTACTAATTTCACAAAACACTGAGTTCTCGCTGAAGGTGAAGACATTTTGAGGCTGTCTCAATGGCAACAGGCTGGGTTGAAGTTGCTAGTGTCAATATGAATACGTTCTCCTAAATCTTCCGAACCAAGGTTTCCATATCTGCAAGACAAGGATGGATCAAGCCCTTTGTAGATCTGTCCAATTGAAGCGTTTATGAATTTTTTGGTATCACATTATCATTCTAGATGGCTGGCATTAAGAAACAGGAGTGAAGTGTCTTCATGTTCACCTGGTTGCGGCTGGGTCTTCGTATTTTACCTCCCTGCAGTAATGGTTCTCCTTTGTTTGTGTGATGAATTTTTTTTTATAAAAAAGAGTGTCTTCACATTGAATTTTAGAAAAGGTGGAACGGGGTCATTGCAAGAAACACTGTCCATTTTCTGTAGCATTTTGGAAATGGACGCTTTTTTCTTTGGGAGTATTATTTAATTAGAAAATCAATTTTGAAAAAATATGAAAAATATGTCCAATGTATACACCTTAAAGAAAAAGGTACAATATGAAGTAAAAACTTAGGAAATTTTTTTAAGAAGGAGAACTAGAAAAGTGAAAAATCTCATGAAAATGGGCGTATTTACATTTTAATTTCCAGAAATGGGAAAAGTTATTTTTCTTGAATTTAAAAATTGGCCATTTGGAAAGAGTTGATGGTGATGACATTTCAAAAAAATAATAATCTCAGATCCATTATCAATGGTCAGAAATTGCATGCAATAGGAGTGCTGTTTGCACGCATGTGGAGGACATAAAATAATGTATTTTTAAATTCCCTTTGGTAGGAATATGCTTTCCTACTATGCAAATGCACCATGAAAATTTCAACTTTGGATCATTAAGTTTGGGTACTCCTAACGTAGTAAAAACCCCTAAACCTCAGTGGCTCAGTTTGTGACAAATTAACAAAAATTGATTTTAAATATAAAATGATTTTTTTTTTAATTCTGAAAGATAAGGGATGTAAAAACCATCAAGTTAGATAGGTCCAATAATTATTTCATATTCTTGAATATTTTAATTCAAAAGTTATAGCAAAAAAGAACAACGTCACTCCAATTGTGATGGGAAAGAGGACCGGTGTTTCTTGCAATCACCCAACATCCGTTGTCAGTAGTGTTCAGAATGAACGGCAATCATTCATTGGATCGTGTGAAATTTGTTATGTGGGGGTTGTTCGTTGTTTACCTTTCTTGTAGCGATCCGATTTGGGTTCTAGAATCAGATCGTTGTTGGCAAATTTTGGCAAAGCACCTTGATGATAGGTCTCCTGCTTTCAGGGTTGGGGAGAGTCCCAGGTTTGGGAGGGGGAGAGATGAGTGAATCCCAACTGTAGCTAACGTGCAGCTGGCTTTGCGTTCCAATCACTCCGGCCACTGACTCCCACGGCACTTTTCGTTTGGGGAGGACTGGAAATGGAAAAGGCCTGAATTGGGACGGACGTGGAAACGTGGTGGAATCAGATTTGCCTAAGTTGCAGGAAGGGAAGGTAGGGACGGACCATTTTAAAGAGGGAGGCGCTTGGAAGGCCCAGCCTTGCAGTTGTTTCTAAGAAAAAAGAATGAGTAAAGAAATTGTCACTTTCCAGGACTTCAGGACGGATGGGGCTTTTTCAGTGTTGTCAACCGTGGACGGTGCCTTGCCTCGGATGAGGGAGGCGTTCACACGGTGCACCTGGTCTTCCTTTTCGTGTAAGTTATGCTTTTCGTAACATTCTGGAATAGAAACAGAAGGTGGGTACACCCAAAAGTGCCACTTATTCATATTGTGCTTCGTTATTGTTATTAGGCTGTTCAAATTTGTATACAATTTTGTTGGTGAGTGAAAGCATGTTCCAACGCACCAAAGAACACAGTATTTGGATACCATATGCAAAAGTTATTAAGAGTCAAAGTTTGTTTCTGAAAGTACCATCTACAGTCTGTGTACATGATTGAATTTTGGAAATGTATGCGCATTGTAGATGGCGCTTTAAGGTCAGGTGCACTTTTAGGTGTACCTACCTTAAGTGAGTGGCAATGGCCTTACAGCAGCCCCACGGTTGCACTGTGAAACAATAGTGTAAACATTTTGCATCATTCATCTCCCTTGTCAAAGGAAGATCAGTGGTGCAAAACAGTTACAGTGGTGCTGCTTCACAGTGCAACCATGGCCATGCTCTTAAATCTTAAAGGACGGACTCTTGTAATCATTGATTTACCTTTCAGAGATGAAGTTACATGTCTTCTATACTTCATGCCAAAAAATGTAGATTTTTTGGAGGAAAATTGATTTTCTGAGAATTTTTGAAGAAAAAGTGATGAAAAATCACATTAAATAGAAAATTATCATTGAAAATGTGAAAATTTCACCATGTGTGTACATTACAGTGAAAACATCATCATGTAAACTCAATTTCCTTGTCACTCTATAATTTCAATGTAGAAGACATTGAAATACATCCCAAGTTCAAATCACAAAAAAATATTCAATATTACAAATTTTTTCAAAATTCAAATTGGAGTAGATGGCCTTCATTTTGTTAGTTGGACTCAAATTCAAAATATATTATTTTTGAGGAGAAATTTTAGATTTAGAGCAATGAGCAACAACTTCCCAAAATATAGTGAAATTATAGCATATTTTGTAATCTTTTTTTTTACAAACATCTCATTCATGTAAAGACAAACATTAGCAAGATTACAAACTCAATAAGGTACTCTTTCGTAACCCTCCATAAAAGGTCAACAAGCAAAATATGGATGAAAAACTGCTTTCAATCTCTCAATTGTTATCCAAACGCCACAAATTGGCGTTGCCAACATTATAAGGTTCAACCATTTTTCCCCCTCAAAGATTGGAATTCTTTCTCTCTTCCAATTCTTAGAAGTCAATTTAGTTTAGTCTATAAAGAGTCATTGGTTGCAAGGATGTTGCAACACTAGTGTCATTGATTGATTAGGAAGTCACAACCCTAGGGCTACAACTTTTGGGAGGACATAAGGCCCCTCCTCAACATTGGTTAGTAATGTCATGAAGATGGGGTTCTTCTACAATGTCATTGTAACAAGAATAATTCATGCTCACAATTCATGGGCAAGTTTGTATCCAAGATTTTTTATTGTGAATTAAAGGAGTTGTATTTCAATCAAAGCAAAGGGGCCTCTACCTTATAGTTCAAAAATATTATGTCATTTACCATTTTGGAAAATTATAGTGGTTGCATGGAGTTGTTCAGAGTAATGTTACAAGCAAGGTCATAAACCATCTATAGTGTTTAGAATAATTGAAGATAAATGTAAAAAACTACCCCTAGTTTAGATTGTTGTATCCTAAAATTCCACTATTGTTGTTAACACATGCCTTTTTTCATTCACCTTCAATTTTGAACTTCCATAACATTGTGCATCATTGCTTAATATCTCTCTCTCTCTAATAATAATAAATATTGGAATTCATAAACAAAATATAGAGGTTGATTGATGAGTTGTCACGGGTTCATCTTTTACTAATCAAGGAAATGCAGTTTATACCAAGATGAGAAGAAAATCTATCCAAATTCTTAAAGCCATGATTGAATGCTTCCCATATTTACAACTATTCACAAATTTTAAAATTTTAGTGCACTTTGTTATGGTCTATCTATATGTATATGTGTAGAGAGGGAGAGAGAGAGAGATACACACAGTCACACTCATAGTACCCTTCAGGTTGGAATGCCCATTTGGAATTATTTGTCATTTTTACTTATAATGGTCTTGTCTAATTTCTAATTAATTGTAGGTTCTTCTTCTTCCCTCCCAAGAATATTTTGGAATCACAATATGATTTTGTTCGGACAAAGAAAAGTGAACACAAGTTTAATAAATGTTGTAGAATTTATAGAATTATAAGTCAACTTAAGAAAATTTTGGCAATTTTTTATATACTTGTTGCACCCTTATGAAGGAAATAAGAATTTAAAACCAAAATTCTCATGAACTTTAACTCCTATAAATCTTTCATATTTAGAAGCCCTAAAAATGCTTCAATTCAAATGACTTCATCTATATTTAATTTTTAACAAATCCAATTCTAATATTATGTAGTTAATTTGTTCAAGTACCTTTTCTTCTAAATTTAGATTGAATATATTGACCCATTGCAATTTCATTGAACCTAAACTTCAAAATGTAGGCTTTTGTAGGACTTCCTTCCCACAATGGAAGTTTTTTCTTAAATTTTTTTACAAAAAAAACATGATTGTCGCTGGATGTCCTATAACTTGAATGTGTATTTCAATGATTATGTTTCAAAATGAATTTGAAAATACATATTTTAAAATTTAACCAAAAACACTTTCATTTTCGTCTTTAAAATAATTAAGAGAAGAAATGTGGTATGGAATTCATGAAAGAAAAAAGTGAATGCAAAATCTTGTACTGAACAATTGATATTGGTTGCTTTCGTTTTATGTGAAAAGTTTCAATTCAAGAAGAAAAGACAACTTTAAATGGGTTTTTTGCCTTCATGATTTACAACATAAAACTTTTGATAACTTTCATCTCATTATTTGGAATTGAATATTCCAAATATTTTTGATAGGTATTGATCTATAAAATTGAATAAAATTAGTTAAACTTTTGAGAGAATATTTTTATACATCCATTTTGACATTGATATTGAAAAATGCTTATAACTTTTGTACTCGCTTTTGCAATATTCAATTGAGGGGTCATTGCAAGAAACACCTGTTGATGTTGTTGCGTTTTGCAATAGTATTCATGACTTTTTTGGAATACTTTAAAATTAGAAAACTAATTCTTAATTTAAAAAAAATATGACCTATGTAAATATCTTAAAAATGAAGGTATCTATAAAAGGAAACGCATTGAAAATTCTCTAAATAGGAGAACTTGAAAAATATTAAATCTCAAAATAATAGGTATTTTGATGTTTAAATTAGTTAAAATAGTAAAAATAAGTTAATAAAAAAAATAAAAAAACAACCATTGATAATAACTCTATGAGATGGTCATGCACCAAAAAAACTACCAAAATCATATTTTATATGTTACAAGTTTCAAAATACAAGCAAAAAGAAAGCTCACTTTGTAGACTTCTATACTACATAAAATTAACTATTTTAAGAAATCCTTCCTTGGAAAAATAGAAGTCTACTAGAAGACCATCTCATCCAAATTTCATCTCAAAATCATTAACCCCTAAAGGACCAAGGCCTTTTCTCTATCAAAAACCTTTTAAAATTGCCATTTTTGTTGCATTCACCCAAGAAAACAATTTTTTTTTAAGAATCTAACCATAGGATCTTGTACTTAACTTGATTGAGATAATGTAGTAAAAATTTAATGAAGTTTGACTGCATAGATTGGAAGATATGAGCATTCAAAGTTGGAAATACAAATTTTTTCTGAATTGTGGTTTGCAATTTCAAATGACTTTGATTGGCATTTATAAAAAAAATTGCACTATAGACCTTGAATTTATAATTTTTTGTCTTAAAAAATTGAGTTGAGAGTCTAGGAAATAAATTTCACACAAAAAACTTCATTTTCATTCTTTAAAAAATTGTTAAGTAGATGTAGGTCTAAGAGTGAAAGAAAAACTAAATGGTTAATAACTCTAAGATGGGATTGAAATACAATAATCCCAATGGTGAGATTGTTCTAGCAAGTAAACATAACCTTGTTCAACAATTTCTTTTGAAAAATTGTGAAATTGCATAAAAAAATGAATCTTATGAGTTATATTTTCAAGAAATTGTTTAGATTGCCCGAAAAACAAGATTGTTCATAACTTTCTCATTATAAGTCCAAACAGAATGAATCAAAGCTTCACATGTAGATAAAAATATACCATTTTACGAAAATAAAAAATTTAATTAAATTTTGAATTTTTGCAAAAAGAAATTGTGCCTACCAAATGAAAATTTGGACTTTTAGTGGTATAACTTTTGCTCATGGTTACCAATTGAAATAAAAATTACATTCCCACAAAGCTAATCAACTTTTCTATCTTGTGAAAAAGTTTCAAAAGGTTTCACCAAAAATTAAAGTCATAGGAACTTGCCAAAAATCCATTTTGTCCCTTGAGGGTACAATGGTCCTTTAGGGGTTAAAATAAAGCACTCCATAGTACTAAAACCTCCTAAACTGTAAAGTGTGACATTCAATTGGGTCTATTTTTGGATAGTATAATGTTTTTGAAAATTATGAAAAAATTAAAGAAGGTGTATAATAGTTATGAGTATCTTTTTCCATAAATCTTGAGTCATTTGAAGCCAAAACACAAAAGCTATAGCCAAAAAATAGATTAGCATGCAACTTGTGACACAAAATTGTACAAGTGTTTCTTGCAATGTCTCTCAAGAGACATGAAACAAAGTTTATTACATAGAATAGCATAATTAGCATCCATTCTAAAATCTTCATGCAAAATTCCAAATTATGAAGTCATTAGAGACTATTTAATGGTTTTCAACAAATCCAAAGAGAATTCCTCAATCTTTCAAGGGTTAATGGATCCCCTTTCTTTTCCTATTTGATATTTTTTATAAGTACAAAGACATGAAAATTCTATTCATCATAGGGTGAAGTCTTAGTTGTATATAAATCTTATGCCATCTTCCAAAATGATGGATAAATAGCTTATTATTCTATATAATCATTCTTGAAAATCGATAGAAGAAATTTGAACCTTGTATAGGGTCATTTGATTGTATGAAATTGTGCAATTGTAGAATTTTCTTAAATTAATGAATTTTGTTTTGCCCAAGTGATCACCTAGTATGCCACATAGGATTGAAAATGATTTTTTTCATTTCTTTGATTAAAAAAATTAAATTAAAAATTCTTCTAAATTTGTACATCGGTTGAAAGTCAAACACTCAAACAACTCTCCATAAGGGCCAAACATTCTCTAATGATAGTTATCTTTCTAAAAAAATTTATAATGGACTTTTTTGGATTGGTTTTGATCCTATATTTCATACTACCATTCAGAATAATGATCTTAGAAATACCTTAATAAAACTAAACTTGAGGGGTTGTAGTATTATAGTTCTAAATTACAAGCCTAAAAAATCATGGATTCATGAAGATCAAGAATCAAAATAAAGATTGACATTCAAAATGTATCTTTATAGAGTAAAGTAGAGGTACCCATTCCCAACTAGGGACCCATATCCAACATGTAGAATGTAATAATATTTTAACCAAGGCTAGAACATATTTTCAACCAAAAGTTGGAATGTGTTTTTTCCTCCATTTCAAGGTTGGGCCCAATAAGACCATGACACATGTCCCAACGTAGTGAGTAAGAAAGTTACAAAAGGTAAGTGGGAAAGTACTTAGTCTATGATTGGAATTGGAAGAGTCTAGCCACATTGGCTATTAGTCTGGACAATTTTTTGGCTTCCAAAAATCTTAGTAATTTAAATTTTGGGGATAAAGTTCTGAAAATTTGAAGTCCCCATATTTCCTATGTTTCTACTTGGAAAAAATTTCATTTGCCACATCTTGCTTACAATTTGCTTGAAGATTGTTTAAGTGATTGACTATGGGTCCCTCTATCTTACATTACTCAGAAACAAGTAAACACGTATCATTCATTTCAAACCATTCAGTACTTCAGCCAAATGAGCAAACATCAATTTGATAGCACACTAGGATGGTTCTTTTTTGATTAATCCCTAAAGGACTAAAGTCCCCTCAATTGGGAGCAAGTTAAAACTAGTAAATTAATTTTAAAAAATATGAAAAAAATACGTGACATCTAAAACTTTTGTATATACCTTCATTCTAAATTTTAAGCTAAAAGACTAAAGATGCAAAAGTTATGAGTAAAAAACTTCCTAATGGAGGTCAAAGGATAAAAAAAAAAGATGAATATTTCTTGCAATCACTCTACATTATCATTACAAAGTTCAATATGTAATCACAATAAGAGTGAAGATCACTAATATAGTGTCCAAGAGCAACTCCTCATCTTTTCTTTTTAATTGTTGAATTATACAAAATTCTACAAACTAAACTCATGTAGTAAATAGCTTAAGTGTTTGATGTAGAAATTTTTTGAAGCTTGTCAAAAAAACACTCAAAGTGAGGTAGTAGACCTCATCTATGCCCATTCCAAAAATATGAACCCCAAAGTTTTACACAAAGCAATGCCCCAAGGTTCACTACATTGCAACACCTATATTGAAAAATCCATGCTTCTTCAATCTACAAGAATCTCCAATTGTTTGAAAATAAAACCAAAGCACTTCAAGGACGATGAAGCAAATCCTTAGTTGCGAAGGTCATTGCATTTTAATGATATTTCATAATATTGTTTATGAAATGAGGCATGCTCCTTTTGCATTCTTAAAAGGGACTCCACAATGAACAAAATTGTATTGTATTCCTCCTCGACCAATTCTATCCCTGAATTAAGAGTTTGTTTCTATCATTAGAAAAAATTTCAGCCCTGCAAAAGGCCGTTAACATTACATTTTCGGGAACCCCGCAGTGCAAATACAGAAAAATAAAAATAAAAATTTTATTATTAAAAAATATTAAAAAAAATAAAAATTAAAAAAAAATTTAATCTGATGTGGCGCTGACTTGGTACTAGTAGTGCCACGTCAGATTTGAATTTTTCAAAAATAAAAAATATTTTTTTAATTGGGATTTTTTCCCGAATTGCACTAGAGGGGTCCAAAACTCGCAGCCTTTCCAACGGCTGAAATTTCTGGTAATGTAAAATCCCATAGCCTTTAGAACTAGAGTGGATTTGGAATTGCAAGAACTTGACATTCTAAATAGATGTAAAATAGTGGATGGCCGAACCTATTTCCATAAGGCAAACTTTTGAATAGGATAATATCCTAGAAGTAGTTAGGATTCTATCTTGTTTTTGAATTCAATCCCCTCTAGCCATGCATTGAGGCCTTCTAACTCTTCATAGTAGAAATACAAGGATAAATAGGGTGGATGGAAGGTTGGAAGCTTGACTAAAGCTCTACTTCTTGCTCTACTTCCAATAGAAAGCAAATGGTGGGACCAATCCAAAAGCTTCAAATGCCCAATGGAAATGTGTTTAACTAATAAGTCTCTTTCTAATATCTAGCAAAGCATATTATCTTCTAGTCACAAGGAGGACCATTGCTTGATTATATAATGCACCAAGAAGATGCATGTCACCTTTTCATCTTGCAATTAGCCCCCTCCCACTTGTAATAAAAAACCCACAACCCTTGACCATTTTTCCTAAAAAAGTCTTTTCTTTCTTCCATTAAACAAATAGTTATTACCAAAAAAAGATAGTTGTTGAAGTCCAAATAGACAAATTTAGCTACCTAAATCATGTTATTGAATACAAATATGGGTATAGTTGCATATATTATAATACGGATAGGATATAGTTACAAAATTCAAATACAAGGTACGGTTACAAATATGGTCTTGGAATTTGAAATACATAATGTATATCAAATCCATATTTATTTACACAAATTCATACACGTACATGTATGTATGTGTGTATATATATATCCGATATCAATTGTAGTCTAAACAGATTCTATAGGAATACAAAGATCAAGTTGAAATGGATTTTTGGTAAGTTTATAGATTCATTTTGTAAGGGGATGTATTCAAACTTTTGGATGTAAAAAATTTATAACTAGTAGCTAAATTGCATATGTACCTCTTTTGGAATTTTCATAAAAGCCTGACAACCAATGGTTGAGTGAAACATAGATCCCACCCATATTTTTGTACTCTGTATTGTAGCTTTGGATGAAAGTAGAGGAAGCTTTACATTGGCAAAAATTTACATGATTGTGACAAAATTTGAATACTATTTATCTTGAACATAACATTCAATAGCAGCCTGTCACACTGCCTCCCAACGGATGAAATGGTGTAGAATATCCCACACCATTCCGTCCAGCACCAATGGTATTCCACGCCATTCAGTAACTAAAGTTGCAACTCCAAGAAATGTCAGATGAAATTAGGTGATGGGGACTTCACCAAGGGGAAGGCAGTACTTCCATGGGCTACTGAATGTTGTGAAAGCAAGCCATTGCTACAAGGACAGAGCCTCTCCAAAAATAGTTGCGTTGTTGTAGTGGTGAAGATTTTTTTATACATGATAAGAGTTCATTCTAGGAAACCCAAGCTGCTGCTTGTTGCTCTAAGGAACTAAGTTAAGTCTGGGTCTCTCGCAGGAACCATCGTAAACCTCTGCCGTGTATCGAATCTAGGAGTTAGGGTTCGTGCATCGGAGGAATTATGAAGCCGACGATGCACTGAAAGCCTCTCTGGGCGTGGCCACCAAGACCAGAGGCTCTTTCCTGCCCACGGCGAGGGAGAAGATTTCCTGCTCGTTGTCTTGCCGGATGCGCTCCAGGCTGGTGTCTTTCGGAGGAGCCCAGTGGTAGCTGAGGAGGAGGTTGCCCAGCATCAGGTGCACCATGGTGTTGGCCAACTGCGCGCCCGGGCACATGCGTCGACCCACGCTGAACGGGATCAGCTCGTAGGAGTCGAATCCCGACACCGCGTTCACTTCGGGGCGGTCCATGAATCTCTGCAGATCGACATGCCGAGTTAGCAATCACGCCCTAAAACCGTAAACCCTAAACAGTAATAAGCACAGACCTGGTTTGTTTGCACCTTATGAACGTGTTTTGGAGTCGTTTTCACTAATATGACAGCATTCAATATTACGATGTGGTTCTTATCATTCCAAGCGTTCTGCAATATTCACAGCTACTAACCCCAGTTTTCTATCTTTGAATCATTTTGAATTCTGAGAGAACTTTAAACAGCGATTTCATGGTCCCACGCTAGCTTGGTCAAGGACCATATGTCCACCACACATATTATGGACACAGAATTCACCGCTTGTTCACATTGAATGCCCATTTGAAAACCAAAACATCACTGGATTCATCCTTTCATCAACACTCAGACCAGCTCGATCTGACCCCTCTTCCACGACATTCTGGAGTATCCTGCACACTTGCCGCACTACCATCGCATGCAGCACACTAGCTTGTCTCATCACATTCACAGTATTCGACCAATCGACCTCTAATAAGCGGACTGTCTCTCAATCGCAAGAAGTTCCACTAAGAACACTTAGTTGCACAACATGTGCTTTGATTTGCAAAATCACAAACATTGAATGCGCTCATCAACATAAAAAATGAGATTGTGAATTGGTAGGATGGTACCCCGGGATCGAACGCGTCAGGATTGGTATACTGGTCCGGATCCCGATGGATGGCGTGCAAGTTCAGGAAGAGCCGGGAATGTGCGGGGATCTGGTAGCCCCAAGCTTCCACAGCCTGCGTGCATGCCCTCGGAGGCGACAGAGCAGCCGCAGGGTGCAACCGATAAGCCTCCTTCACGATGGCGCAAAGAAACGGAAGGTTGGGCACGTCGGATTCTTGCATAATGCTGCCATTGCCGTTGCGTCTCACCACGGCGTCGAGCTCGTGCTGCGCCTGCTTCATCAAGTCGGGATTTGCAACCAGCTCCGCCATTGCCCATTCGACTGTTGTGGAGGCCGTCTCAGTTCCGCCGACGAGCAATTCCTGCAACTCTCAGTGGCAAAATGTCTATAAAATGGTACTTGTGATACAATCTTACAAGGAGTGGAGCGACTGTGCAGCTTTGGGTCGCGAAAAGAAAAGTCTAGACGTCTAAAACTTGTCGTTTCAGTGTCTGGGACGTACCATTCTGATGGAGGCCTGATCAACTGATCAACTGAATCGGCGAGTTCAGCAAATATGAGATTTTGCGACAATGACCAATTTCGACCGGCTAATCGACTGTGGCCTACTACGAATCTCTGAGTATGCAAACGAACTCACTGATGATCAAAGGAAATCGCATATTTGTAAGGGAATTCCTATGAAATTGGAAATTTTCAGTTAAATGGCAAAGCTTAGTACGATCGTTCTAAACTTCAAACTATGCCTGCCCTGATTATCGGACGAAATCCCGCTTGGAAACCTTGAAATTGCAGTGAAATTGGATTAAGGTCTTACTACAAGCATCAGGGCCTGAATTCGGTCAGGCAACGGTTGAGTTCCATCGACCAGAGGGGCCGTGCAGATCATGTCCACGAAGTCGGGCACGTAGCTGTCATCGTGGCCCAGTCTCTCCTTGGCTCGTTCTCGGTGTTTCTCCAGATCCATCATCTTGCCAACAATTCTCACAGCGTCGTCAAAGAGACTCTCGAATAGTTTCTGTGTGCCTTGCAGTTTCGTCACGAAGTTCAAGCTGGGAATGAAGTCGCTGATCACGGGGGCTGTGCCTCCCCTCACGATCATCACAAACAACTGTTGCATCTCATCGCGTTCCTCCTGCGACGCACCTCCACTTCCAAAGTATCTGCAACATCAAATGAACTTCGTGGAGACCTTTCGTTGTAAACCTTGAAAGCTCAAACTCATCACAAATTCGTTATACCAAGCATGACAGAAGAACTTGATTGCGTCCTTGTGAGTTACTTCTACTCAGATTCATAACAGTGTTTGAAGTGTTTGAAGTGTTAGAAGTGGTTTTTTCACTTCTAGACCATCCCTCTTTCTAAACCTCACCTCCAGTCAGTCAGTCACCAGTACGGAAGGGTGAGATTGCAATAGTTTTTGCAACAGCTTAGGCACAGATGTGCACTGGTTTCGTGTTCAAGAGTACTTTTGCAACAAGTTCGCAGCATTTTTGGTTTGCAATAGACCACTAGAGAATTATTTGAGCTTGTTCAAGGCAAATTTACGGAACCATTACAAAACCATTCCAAAAAATTTGATGATGTGTTACAATCGCAACTTCCTGTTGTAGTGAGTGACCTTGCTCTGCGACCATGGATTGGTTCAAGGATCTTTCATGAATACCTCACTCCAGTTCAACCTTGAGTTCTAGTCAAATCTGGGTCCTTAGGCAATCTGAATAAGCAAATTTGTCTGAACTTTCAGGAAGGAAGTAAATGACAGTGCTGGTATTAATGTCATGTTCCGATGAACGAGTTCGTTAAGAATCAGAGGTCAGAGTTTACGAACCTTTTGCTGACTAGCGTCCGGGTCATGACGTTGGCGTTGAGTTCGAAAAGCCAGGACTTCAAATCGACGGCTTCTCCCTTGTCCGCCTGTTGATCCAGTACCGTCATCATGTTGCGGAGCTCCTGTTCGCGGGCATCTCGGTTGGAGGCATGACGCAGAGGCGAAAAGAGCTGGCTGCTGCAGAGCTGGCGCAGCTGCCGCCAGTAGGGACCGTGCGGGGCGTGCGAGAGTGTTCGGTAGTTCTCGGACATGGCTGCGAAAAACAGGCTTTTCGGGCGGTTGGCGAAGCTGGCGTCGGTGGACGGCCGGGTCATTTCCTTGACCGCTGCCGCGCTTGAAATCACCACGCAGGGACTGGATCCTGGCACTCGGGCAGAAACACAAAGTACATGACTCTCATGCCAGCTCCGCGGGATTGCAAATCCAGTATTTGCAATACTGAAAGATGCACTCCTAGCAATTCCTCCTCATATTATACAACCAGACGTGGAGACAAAACAAGACAACCTCACATATAGGTTTCCCTGTGTGGTTCCCTACGGTCGAGTCTCACAATTCCCTCCGTACCTCAAAGTTGAACACACAACGAGACAATTGACGGTCTTTCCTTTCTTAGGAGCGTGCTTTGCCAGGACGTAAGTGATTTGGAATACATTGAGCTTAATCGTGAGACTCTCTGAAGTTTGCGCATGTTCTCCCTAATACCAGGAAAGCTTGTAACACGAGATTTCGTGAATATTTGCGCAAAGCGAGTTGGAAATTTTACGGCGGTTTTCGTACTCTACACCAGGATTCGAAGGGTTCGGAATCGCACAGAGTTGAAATTCAAAAGAAACAAGCAGAGTTCCCTGACTGAATTCAATTCGTGAATACCTGTGGGTAATCACGCTAGCTTTTATACTTCAACCACAATGTCCAAAAGGGCGTCTAGTGTGGCTACCGACCTAACCGACGTACACAGAAAGTAATCGATCACAGAAGGTCCCGATTGTACACACCTAAGCGAAGGTACATGACGTCTCCGTACTGGTTCGAAAGCTCCTTCAGAACTCGATGAGGCAGACGGGATGCCAGCACGAAGAGGTTCCCCACGATCGGCCATGGTCGGGGTCCCGGGGGAAGACGACGGTGTTTTCGCTCCTGCGCTTGCGCAACGACATACAGCAGCGCCCACGAAGCGAGGAGCGCGAAAGCTACTGTTGCAAGCTCCAGACTTGTGAATCCCAAAGGGGGGAGAGTGGTTTTCCACACAGGAGAAGCTCCGGAGGTGCTGGGTGCCATTTCGATGGATCAGCACTCCTGCTGCTCCTGCTGCAATGACACTAGTATGTGAGCCTATGAGCCTTGAGTCTAAGTATAAGTAAGTATTCTACGCTCATTGAAGATGTTTATAAAATATACATCTATAATATAGGCGTATAGAATTTTAGGCTCATAGGCTCATATTTTCTATACTCACATTCTAGCAACTTTGACTCTTGGTATTCAATTTGGCAATCTTGTTCCAAAGTAGACATTATACATTAGAATTAATCCCTGAATGAAGGATCCATGACCACATTCAAATTTCAAGCCTCCGTCTGCACCCAACACTCAATTTGAAGTTTGTTGCCATTTTACAACTAGACTTGTATGAAAATTGTTGTGTTTATTTTTAGAGATGAAATCTACTTTACTTCACAAAAAATTTAGATATTTTCATGGAATATAGATTTTTTAAAGATTTTTTGAAGAATAAGCTATAAAAATTATACTAAATAGAAATCATTTTGAAAAAAAATGAAAATTTCACCATGATTATTAAATCACAATTTTAAATCACAATTCTTGTTGTGGAAACCTTATGGTGAATTATATATTGCAAGGAAGGGCTACATTTAAAAGGAATTCAAAATTGAAGAATCTTTTGAATATCATATTTGAAATATAAAAAATGAATTGTAAGGTAGTAAATAGGCTAGAAATCATGGTGTTATATATATATTTGTATTTTTTTACATGAAATTAGCTACTAAATCCTAATAAATATGAAAATTTTAAATTTTAAATTTTAAAAATTTTGATTCTTGAAAATAATTTGACTATGTATGTTGTAACAAGAACTAATGTTTTTAAAAAACTACTCTCATTTTATTTGTAAAATAAGCTAATTACAATTATTAGATTCTTGATTCCTTGGTTCCTAAGTGGGATACCTCAAGCATGCTTGTATCTACTAGTCTTACTTAAGCTTTCTTTGAATCCTTGTTGCAAATTAGAAGGACTTTCATACCTGACCCTAATTCTTTATTCTTCTTATTTTTCTCAAAGTAATAAACTATAGACAATTTGCAAGTTGTTTACCAATTGAGCACACTCAACCGATGATTCTTTTGGATTTCCACCAAGTACTAGCTCCTCTCCAATTTGTAAGTTTGTTCAATCAATTCAATAGAATGCACTTCTTCTAGAATTTTGAAAATAATAGCCCCTTGACAATTGGCCCTATTCACCGATTCTTGATCGATCCTTGTGATCTTGATTCTTTTCCAAAAATGAATCAAACAAAAATGAAAGAAGTCAAAAATATTCTCAATGAACCTTCAATCTTGTCGTCCATGGTGCCAATCGGCAGGAGTGTTGGAGCCGCCTCCAAAGGTGAAGGCGATTTGAGAATCGTGTTCCAAAACTTTTCGTCGGGTGCTACTGTACTTGGAGTCATGCTGACGTGGGCCCAATTGGGTTTCAAAGCTTTTCAACAGGTATGACAAAAATAGTGAAATCAGGTGGCCTGCTACTAGTTTCTCGACATTGACAATAATAAAATATTTAGTGTTATTGTACAAGGATGCACTACTTTTGAATTAGATATTGTTGTAATTGGAACTCGTGAACTGCATATGTAAAAATGTAAGCATCTGCAAAAGTATATATTGACTTTGATGGGTTGTGGACTAACTTCCTTCGGATAAGGCAACCTAATTGTTTAGGCAATCTAATTTCGCTATTTTGTGTATTGTATTTGTCCTATGAATGATAAGAAATCCATCATTCTATGTACTAGGACAGAAGTGTAACTATTCATAATAAGGGGAGGTCTTCTACGGTAGTTTCTCGGGTAGTTTGACTTTCAATGAGTGCTTTTGAATATTCTTAAACCAATGATTCATACAATACCAAAAGGAATGATTTGTATAGTCAATAACTTGTCCTTTAAGGATTAAGGGTTAGGGTGATTACTGCAAGTACTAATTTTTCACTACAATATTATTTGAATGTGTGACAAAAGTGGTACGATTAGTAGAAGTGTGGTAAATCAAGTGTACAAGGTATTTTAGAATGTTATTGTAGAAAGGTTGATGATAAAAAAGGTCTAAATGTATGTAATGTAAATTATTACAATTGTGAGACATATATTGCCTACACATATGAAGATGAAAAAGCAAGAAGATTTTTTTATTTCTTGAATTAAAGTAATTTGTAGAGCTTTCTATTGATAATTTGATATAATCTCATTGTAGGTTTTGTGCTAGTCAAATGGAATGGACACTTTCATCCCAATTCAATCATTTTTGTTCAAGGTTGTATTCATATGTACTTGAGTTCTATACATTTTCAAAGCTTAGAAAAATTTGTTTGCATGAATTGGTGTTTGGGTTTGACTTTAAAGGATGGGTGATTTTATATATATATAAACTTACTTGCTTAGGGAGATCACTCTTTGTAGCATAATTTCAAAAGACAATAGATAATAATTTGCAATTCAAATCTACTATTGGATTTTCTTAAAATTCTATGCCACAAATTTTAAACAACCTAGTATGGTATAAAGCACAAGTAAGCTCCTCATTTATTACTAGGAATTCAATTATGTCAATATTTACATTGTAATTGCAGCATCCTAATAAAGAAAATCAAAATTTAAACCCATAATTCTCCTAAACTTTAAGTCCTATAAATCTTTCATGTTTAGCTAGAAGCCCTAAAATAAGTACATCTTTCCCCAATTTTAGAGTGAATATATTCACTTATTGCAATTTTTATTGAACCTAAACCTCAAAATGTATGCTTTTGTAGTCCTTCCTAAAGTTGACGTTTTTTCTTAGAAAAATTTAGAAAAAATATGATTGTATGTCCTTCATGGCTTATAACATAAAACTTTTGATAACTAATCTCATTACTTAGAATTGAATATTTCAAATGTTTTTGATATGTATCTATCTATACAATTGAATAAAATTAGTTAAATTTTTAAAAGAATATTTTTATATGTTCATTGTGACATTTATATTGAAAAATGTTCATAACTTTTGCAATATTCAATTGAAAGACATGAAACAAAGTTTTTTTAAAATAGAATAGCATGATTAGCATCCAAACTGAAATATTCATGCAAATTTCCAAATTATGAAGTCAATAGAGCCTATCCAATGGTTCTCAACAAATCCAAAATAAATTCTTCATGCAACTACTAGAAAATTCAGTTTTTTTCTTGTTTCCATCATGTTGATTCAGTTACTTTTTGTTCATTTGGACAAAGTTCAACAAATTTCATTCAAAATCAACATAAAAGTGACCAAATCAACATAACCAAAAGAACAAAAAAAACTGAATTTTCTAATATATCAATCTATTTAGGATAAATGAATTTCCTCCTTTTCCTATTTGATGTTTTTTAAGACTACAAAGACATCAAAATTCTATTTATCGATAGGGTGAAGTCTTAGATGTACATAAATCTCATGCCATATTCTAAAATCATGATGAATCAAATGGCTCATGATTCTATACTTTCATTCTAGAAAATCATTAGAAATTTGAACCCTACATAAGGTTGTTCAATTGCGTGAAAATGTGAAACTATAGAATTTTTTTAAATTATTAATAATATTTTGGCCCAAGTAATCACCTAATGATTTAATGTACACCTAGGACTGGAGACAAATTTTTTTCATTTTTTTGATAAATAAAATTTTTAAATAAAAAATAAAATAAAATAAAAATATCCCTAGATTTGTACAATATGGTACCAATAAAAATGGCATTTTTGAATTTTGCAAAGAAAGGAATTTGAATGTTGCCAACTTTCACACCTTCTCAATGTCTGAAAAATTCAATTTTTAACAGAAATTTTTTTACAGGTCATATCTATATTAATAAAAAACATGCCATATTTCAAGACCAAAAAATTTACACAATAAAAGATATTCAAATCTATCAACATGTGTAGCTATGAGAAAATTTTTTACTACAACTAACTTTGCCACCCTTCCGAGGATTGAAATTTTTTTCTGTTCCTATGAAAAATTGGTTTTCAAAATTTTTTAACAAGATCATCTCTATCTTAATAACATATTTGCCAAATTTCAAGCTCAAGAAATTTTCCCCCTAAAAAATATTGGAAATCTACCATTTTCTATAGTTGTAAGAAATAATTTCACTATTGCCAATTTTTTTTATTTACCATGAAAGTACTTATTATGGATAACTTAAGCATTTCAATATATAAAATATGGAAAATTCATTGGGAAATTGAGCTCAATGTGTGTAAATATAAGAATGAGGAATATTGAAAATTAAACAAATTTATTCAATGTAAATGTAGACTTTTCATTAAGACTCATTCCTGTTTTATAAACTCACCTATTACAATTAGCTTTGACACTTCTCCCTAAGCAATAAAGAAAGAGAGATGATTGGACAAGATGGTATAAATAGAAAATATTTTTCAATAAATAATGCATCCAAGTGTTGTCCATAATAGGTCAACCTATGAAGCCATTAAAGGTGGTTATCCAAAATAGATACTTCTACCTACACATGTATCATTCATTTTAAATCATTCATTTCTTCAGCTAATATCAATTTGATAGGATACTAGATTATCTCTTTTCAAATTATATGCATTCATCTATCCATCAATTAATAAATCTAAATACCTTTTAGCCCTTCATCCCTAAGTGTCTAGACCCATCTCCACAATTGACAATTTTGAAAAAACCAATATAAAATAACAATTGGAAGAATATTTTGGAATTAAGATGCAAATAAAAGTTGTAGTTTTATCCATATAGTTAGATTCACCAATACTATCACCAATATTTTTCTATAAGTTTTAAAAGGAAAAATTCAAAATTCCTTCAAAATTCAATTACAAGCAAAATATTTTCATTTTTTGAATAAATTTTGTTTAAAGGGATTTGAAATGAGTTTCTCTTGATATGGTGAGTTTTTGGAATTTTTCTATTTTAGATTCTTTGACCTCATTTTTGCAATCCCACATTTGAACTAGAGTTGTTGTAATTTTGACTGAGTAAACCATTTGACATACTTCCACATTTGTAATTTTAGAAAAAATATGTAGTCTACTAAGATCAAATCCAACCTTTGGATAAGATAAAATCTTCATAAAGTATCTCTAAAAATTAAGATGACTTTCATCCAAGTTATAATGAAAAAGAAATTTGATTTTCAATCTAGTCTTCATTCAGAAAATGGATGTTGAAGCATTTCAAGGTTAAATATACATGTCAAAAATAAAAATAAAAACTTTAAAATTTTCCATAAATAAGCAAACTATAAGAAAGGATTGTTATTTAAAATTCATTTATTTTTTAGAATTCATAACCATTAGATCTTATCGATGACTAAAATTATAATTATAATTTTTTTAATTGGAATTTGAAGGCAATGTATGTGTAAAAACAAAACCTCCAAAGTTATACAAAATGTTTTTTTCAAGACAACGAAGAGCTTTTGACAACATGGTTTTCATCGACATTTGAATACCATAATATACATTTTCATTTCAAGGAAGATTTAAGGACTTCAAATTTGTATAGAACCTCCATTTATAAAGAAATATGCAAATTTTCAAAGCAAAAATGATATTGTACTCCCCTACTTTGATTTAAAGTTCTAAACAAAAAATTACCCATAACCTTATTTTATGTAGTTGGGTCTTCATGAAAATAGATTTTATAGTAATTCCATTGTTTTTCCAAACAAAAGAATGATGGATATAATAAATAGTTACTTCAATTTATTGCTAAAATTTCTCTAAATCCATTCTAACTTACAAAGATCTTTAGGGGCTAGTATGCCATTAGAAATGGCATTTACTAATGAGATTCAACATGCATAACCTTTTTGTAAAGGATGAAATTATTGGAAATTGAAGATAAACTTTAGTGTAATAGAGGTTTTGTAGCATCAAGTTATACTACTTAAGTTTGGTTCTATAAGCCCATATAGGCATCATTGTACACCTCACTAAGACTTTAGAATATACTTTGTAAAAAAGTTCAAGTGACTACTGTCAATGTTTATTGATTGGAATTCTATAATTGAAAATAATCAATAACAATATTTTGATTGTGAAAAAAAACTCCATCTCTAAATCATCTCCAATTTTGCATTTGATTGGTAATATTGACACAATTTATTATGAGGTTCTTAGTGGTTTGAACAAAACAATAGTCCATTCTACATCTGTATGTATTTTCAAAGTTGATCCCTACAATTCATCCAAAAACCACTTTCAAATCACAAATAGAAAGCATTCTTAACAATTTTAGATGTATACTTCGGATCTCATTTTCAATTTTTGTGATCAAATTTTTGATAATATATTCATTAGATGAAATTTGAGGGCATTAGGAGACTGCGGGAACATAGTTTTTGCCCTATGAACTTGAATCCTACGTGATCGCGAACCTGCTATGTAATTTTTTTTTTCAATTTTTTTTTAATAATTTGATTAAAGCCGGCCTGATAGTGGCCAATGGCATTGGGAGCCGTTTCGGGAACAGACCCGAAACGGCCCTGTAATGCCCTCAAATTTCTTCTAATGTTTTTGAAAAGTTGGCTCAAGGGATTGAAAGTTTATAGTATTTGAATTTTTCTTAAATGTTTTTCTTAGTATCTTTTTGAACTATATCATTTGACTTTGACATTCAATATAAATTAATGTAAGAAGATTGCAAATTGGAAACATGGATTAAAAAAGGATCTCAATGAGTTAGAATCAAAAGACAAAATGTTAAAAAGAATCTCAAAATGACAACATTTGAAAAAAATTTAGAAGTGACTTGAGGTATTTTAATCACCAACAATGAAAATCTAAATTTCAAATAACTTTGACATGGATTTGAAAAATGTCTGTTCCGATGATGAAATTTTTTAACACTTAGAAGACACCATAGCTATTTTTTGGGCCAATGAATGATTAGATTATCTTGTATAGGATAGACATAAGAGGTTTTCTTACCATGTTGGGAGACTGTGAATTCCCGGACTGTGGGAACTTGTTGAAAACTGTCCCAACAGCTAATCTGATGTGGCACAGAGATTGCCACATCAGATAATAATATTTTATTAAATAGATTGATAATTTTTTAAATAATTTTTTTTTTAAATTTAAATTTTTAATTCTAACCAACAATGGCTGGTTCACAGAATGGAAAACGAGGTTGAAACAATCTCTCAATACCCCAAAAAACACTCTTATGATTGCAACAATTTATCCTTTGAATTTTGTGTGAAAAGGGGAGGTATTGTATAGTAGTCTTATTTCCAATGAATGCTTTTGGATTTTCTTAAACGATGATTCAACATGTATGGTAGCAAAAAAGATGTTATCCATGGTCAAAATCCCTTCTTTAACCTCAAATGTTGAGGTGGACATTTTGTGTCCAATGGATGCTTTTTCTGTAAAACAAACTACACTAAATAGGGTATTTAGTGTTGGCAACACTATTTGCGAACCATGACACTAAATATCATTTACCCTACTAAAGTAAGTAACACTAAATGTAATTTCTAACACTAAAAGTACTCTATGGCAAATCTGAAATATGAAGAGGTTTACATTTAGTGTTAGAAGGTAAAAAGTGACATAAGAGGATTTTCAGCTGGTTTACAAGATTGCGAGTTTCCAAATGCTGGGAATGCATTGGGAACTCTGGGAATGCAGTGCTGATGTGGTAAAGCGACTGCCACGTCAGAAAATAATAATTAATTTAATTAATTAATATTTTAAAAATATTTTCTTGAAAAAAATATTTTTTTTAAATCATTTTTTTAATTTATTAAACATTTTGAAAAAAAAAATTTAATTTAATTTATTTTTTTCAAAATTCAAAAATCCAGACCAGCAGGGGGCTGGTCTGCAGCAATGGGACAGTTTCTGGGAACACCCCTGAAACAGTCTTCTTCAGGGCCAGAAATCCTCTTATGAGACAACACGAAGGCGGCGCATTGAAGTTTAGCACTACGCTAATCATCCTAAAATTGACATTTAGTGTAGGGTCAAGTAGGGTGGTAATTACACTAAATGTAATCCAACACTAAATACCCTATTTAGTGTAGTGCACTATCCATCCTTGGAATTTTAACATTTTGGATAGAAAGAAGAAATCTTCTACAATAGCTCAACTTCCAATGAGTGCTTTTAGATTTTTTTTGAAACCAATAATTCCCACAATATCAATATGGATGATTTCCATGGTCACGAGGCTGTCTTTTAAGGATTAAAAAAGTACCACATATCCCCACACATCTTGTGTAGTGTTTTATTCTCATAAGCTACCAAATAGTTAAAACTATTGAGTTCAAAATAAAATTTCTTACATTGCATATAGCAAGTAATAATACAAATGCTAGCAAACAAAGAAAATCTTCTTATCTTCCCTTTCATTGATGAGAATGGAATGAATTATTGGTTCATGTGTACTAGTGTGCCTTGTGCCATTGCTGTAACCAAAGCAAAAATAAAAGTAATTTTCTATTTTTAGAACCTATTTTTTTATAAAAATCTTTAGTTTTTACACCATAGGTCTAAACACCACAAAACCAAGCTTATACACCTCTCTTCATCAAGGACTTTCCAATAGTATTAAAAACACAACTTGGGGATATATAATCAAAGAGATCTCATTATAACAGACAAAACAAACAACCTACCTTAAGGTATAGATACATAAATGTAGTAAATGACCTTATAATTTGTGATTCACATCTTTGGTTCCATGAATCAAAGCAAAACAATGTGATTCAAGGAAGAACATTCTTCTTCCATGTATGTAGATTGGTCCTCCATAACATTCAATCTCACATTCAATAGCTTACTCGAGGGGGCTACCTTTTGTTGTATGCAACCTCCGTCCATATTATTAAAAGGGTGTGTAAGAAAAGGCAAGATGGGAGTTAGTACTTTCAATGAAACAATATTCTAACAAAGTTAGATCACTTAGTAGTAAGTAAATTATTAATCACAAAATCTGACCCACCAATGACAAAATCAATTACTTTATTGTATGTGGATCACTACTAACATATCCATTAAATGTTTTCATACTTTTTTTTAATGTACAGCTCCTTTACAATATGTTTTTTGACAAATTTTGACAAGTGTCCACTAAACTACTAATATGGTGCAGAATATTCCACACGATTTTATTGAAGGGAAGGCAATCAAGACTATTGCTACTGAATGTTATGTCCCTCACAAATGTTTGTAGATTTCTTAGCAAATTCCAATTTCTTTTGGTCTTTCTTGCACTATAATCCTAATCATGCCAATTCATACCAAAGTACTCTCAAAACTACTCAAAACCCCATCTATTATGAACAACTAAAGAATATTGAACTTTGGTTATACTTTATTAGAGAGAATGTAGTGGCATGGACTATCAAAACTCTATACATACAAACACATGATCAAGTTTCCAATATTCTAACCAAACCTAATAGTAAGCAACATTTTACTAAACTTAGGAATGAGATGGAGATTCAAGATCTTAATTGCCTACATAAATACTAAGTATCTTGTAGATACAACTCTACATCTCTTAGTACATGAAAACTTCTATGCTCAGTGCTACTAAAATCCTTGACCTATTTTTCACAATGTGTCTAGTTGTAGTAGAGCTTGAGATTGAAACCCTAGTTCATTTCACAATATAGAACTCACGCACTCCTACAACTTAAAGAGAAGCATAACCAACTACTTGACCTCTTGATGGTACCATCAATTGTAGCTAATCTTGACACTTGATTCTCCAAAAGACTCACAACAATACTCCCAAACATTGATCAAATACTTGTTGGAGCACTATAACAATGAAAGCCAAAAGTACTATCTTTGACTAGAACATTATTGTCTTATCAACAACATCTTTGAAAGCAATTCTACAGTAGAGCTATCTTCTTTGCAATTCCATGCTTCCATTTTTGCTTATCTTTTGTCGTAGATAGTTTCTCAACTTTAGAAGATATTTGTGTATTAGAGTAGAGGAGTGTTGTTGAGGAATGTTCATCCATCCACCTCACTCCTTCTCATTCATCCGTTTCTTAACTTCTTTATGTATATTTGTCTTGTTTAATCTCAATTATCTTTTGAGCACATTTTAGCTTCTATATATGAATATTTCTTCATTTTTCTTTTGGTATATTAGTTTCTCATCAAATAAGTATTTAGTTCAAAGTCATATAGCATTAATTTTTTGACAACCTTAGAAGAATCAATTCTTGTTCTATAACATCTAAAATGTCTCTTTAATACATTATACTACATTTTCAAGTCATTTTGCAAGTATTTGTTATGAATGTCTTCTACTTATAACATGATAAAACCAACTTTCACAATAAGAGTAAAGATCACCAATATAGTATCCAAGAGAAACTCCTCAACTTTTCTTTTTAACTGTAGAATTATACAAAACTTTGCAAACCACTAAACTCATCTAGCAAAAAGCTTAAGAGTTTGATGTAGAAATTTTTTGAAGCTTGTCAAAAAATACTCAAAGTGAGGTAGTAGACCTCACCTATGCCCATCCCCAAAATATGAACCCCAAAGTTTTACACAAAGTAATGCTCCAAGTCCACTACATCACAACATCTATATTAAAAAATTCATGCTTCCTCGATTAGCAAGAACCTCTAGTTGTTTGAAAATGAAACCAAGGCACTTCAAGGAGGGTGAAGCAAATCCTTAGTTGTGAAGGTCACTACATTTTAACAATATTTCATAATATTGTTTACAAAATGAAGCATATTCCTTTTGCATTCTTGAAAGGGACTCCACAATGTACAAAATTGTATTGTGTTGCTCCTCAACCAATTCTATCCCTAAATTAAGAGTTTGTTTCCATTGGAATTCCATAGCCTCTAGAACTAGAGGGGGTTTGGAATTGCAAGAGCTTGACATTCTAGGCAGACATGGATGGCCCAACCTATTTCCATTAGGCAAGCTTTTGAATAGGGTAATATCCTAGAAGCAATTAGGATTTTATCTTCTTTTTGAATTCAATCCCCTTTAGCCATGCATTAAGGTCCTCTAACTCTTTACAGTAGAAATATAAGGATACATACACTAGATGGAAGGTTGGAGACTTGGCTAAAGTCCTACTTCTCTCTCTACTTCCAATAGAAAGCAAAAGGTGGGGCCAATCCTAGAGCTCCAAATGCCCAATGAAAATGTGCTCTAACTAATAAGTCTCTCCCTAGTATCTAGAAAAGTATAATATTTTCCAATTATAGGGAGGACCATTGCTTGAATAAATAATACACCAAGAAGATGCATGTCACCTTTTCATCTTGCAATTAGCCCCTTCCCCTCTCTAATAAAAAAATCACAACCCTTGACCATTTCCCCCCCCAAAAGCCCCTTCTTTCTTCTATTGAATAAATAGTTATCACAAAAAAAAGATAGTTGTTGAAGTCCAAATAGATGATTTTAGCTACCTAAATAATGATATTGAATACAAATATGGGTACAATTACATGTATTATATTATAGATAGGGTATAGTTACAAAATTCAAATGCAAGGTACAATTATAAATATAGTAATGGAATTTGAAATACATTATCAATGTATACCAAATACGTATCTATTTAAACAAATTCATATGTATATATCCCATATCAATTGTAGTCCAAACGAATTCTATCGCATGTTCTATAGGAATACAAAGATTAAGTTGAAATGGATTTTAGGTACAATTGGTATAGATTCATTTTGCAAGGGGATGCATTCAAACTTTTGGATGTAAAAGTTTTACAACCAGTAGCTAAATTACATACGTACCTCTTTTAGAATTTTCATAAAAGGTTAACAACCAATGGTTGAGTGAAACAAGGATCCCATCCATATTTTCATATTTGATTTTCTTACAGAATACCAGTCTGTTCACTATGTTCTAAAAAGACGCAATTGTATCTTCTTGGTATATAACTTACTCTCCCACAAAATTTACAATGTAAGGTTGAAATACTCCAAAGAATGCAAATGTCACTTTTTGTCAACAATTCTCTCAAAACTAAGCTCAAGTAGCTTACTTTGTCATTTGAGGATTAAGAACTTGTTTACATTATAAAAGGTTCAAGATTGTTGATTAAGCTCATGTTTTGATCATTAATAAGGCAAACTCATCAACAATCAACACCAATTACCACATATGCACCTATAAATGTCAACAATTACAATTGAATATGCTTACTATTACTAAACACAAATTGGCATTTGGCTCTTGTTGACAACTCAAAGACAAATTCAACACACTTTTGTGTGCATTATTTGGATATTGTATGGGTAAGTAAGAATTTTCGAAGGAATATTTCAAGGTGTACCCTAAACCCACACTACTCAACCTTCATAGACTCTCAAGTCTTGATTGTGTACATCTTGTGTAATCAATATCTAGGTTAATATGTTGTTTTCTGGTGTAATCAAATGCAAGTCACATTTTGGACAGTGTTAATTATGGGCGGTGCATTCCTTCAAAGCACATGGGAGCCAAGGCAATCGCAACATGAGAGAGTTTCGCTTGTCATAAGAGAAGAGTGTTTCTGTAGAAACACGATTCGCAAGCTCGATTCGCAAGCTCGATTTGCAGATTGTTCTTGAGCACCTCAAACTTGCCAAATTGGAGGTTGAGAGTGGATGCCATGTGAAGAATAAACCAACTGCAGGGCATAACAGGGCATCTCAAGTATGATCTTCAAACATTTTCACGCTAGATACTGGCTAAACCGAAAAATAATCAAATGACTAAGTGTACATTACAGTGAAGTCATCACCACCTCGGAAGCTTTCCTGGATCTATACAAAGCTCGCACCTACCTATCACACAGCCAAATTGTGGTGGCATACGGAGTTTTGTTCAATCATTGAAATGAAAGACAAAACTCTTAAAAACGCAACACTACACCTCTAAGACGTGAGGCTAAAACCAAACGAATAGCGAGTGAAGCAAACGGACTACACTACGCGTCTGTCTATACAAGGACTAGCTAGTAAATTCTCTGCAAAACTCTGTTGGAGAATCACTACGGTAGAGTTTACAGAGTTTCGCAGAGTTTTGCAAAGGTGAGATGCACGATTTGTTGGATAGACAACCCTCCTGGCAAGCTAAGGCACTTCCTGACTATCTAATGTATATTTTGGCAAGCGAAGAATCTACATTGCACTTCGAAGAGGAAAACTGCAGGTATCAACCGTACCCACCCCATTCCACATTGTATAGATCCACCACGGATTTTCCTGCAATTGAAGTATTGCAGGCGAGGGAGGAATCACTGATCAGGCCCTCCAAGTATAACCTGCCAAAAACATCAACACCCACTTCAGACATAATTCAATTCAAACTGGTTGAGACTAAAAATTATGTGCCATATGACAAGTTCCCAATGGAGGATGGCGTTATTCTATCTTATTTGGAACCCTGAAACATTGAAAAAAAAGCCGCCTGGATGATCGTAACTGACTAAAACATATGCGGTAAACTATTGGCTTCCAAACGAAAGCCAGCATTGATGGCAACATTAGTGTAGACCAATACACGTAAGAAAGGCAACAAACAGGATATTTAGTAAGGTTAGAAACTTTCAAGGAACTATTGGATAGTGAATCTTCTCCAGGATTCATAAAGACCTCGGTCTCTCTATGGTCAAAGTGATAATACGAAGGCCTCTCAATGTATTATGGGGAGGTGCTTGTATGATCACTGTGACAGTTGGGAGTCGGAGACCTCCCGGAGACAAAGATTCTCTCGATCATACTGTCTAAAAGGTCTTTAATATAGATTATTTTTTTCTGAAAATCTCGTTGAGGGAAAGGGAGCCAGGAAAGAAAAGAAAGGGTGAGCTCATACATTGACATCAAAAGCAAATCTTCTGGCCAACATGATTGCAGCATTGCGCTCTCGCTCTGAGTCCAACACCAGCATGAAGGTGAGATTCTTGTGTGCCACCCAGTACATGCTTCGACCAGCTGCATCACCTCCGCCTCGAGCACCGCACAACTGGTTCACCCAGAAATCACACAAACCAATCAGCAATACATATATTGATGCCTATGACAGATGATAATTATCCTGAACCTCAAAACTATTGCAGACTCTTGTGATTGAACCAGCGAAAAAGGCTTGCCACACCTACTCACAACATAAATCATGAGGTTCTCCCATATATTTTCGCTAGAACAACGTCAGCATATCAAAACCCCTACTTTGAAGACTTTAAGTGAATTTTAAGAAACTATATTGTGACACAATTTTTAAAGATAAGCCCCCTCATGAAAATTTATATTTAAGACCCCTTTGCAATCGGTGGTGATGCAGAAGCGAACCAGGTTTAAGACTGCTGCTGCTGATATCTATGCCTGACAAGAACTTCTAGAATTTGTATTGGACTTGGACACAGTTTCCTCAGCATGCATAGTACTGACATCTAGCCAGTAAGATTTTTAGTAAATTCTGTTTGTTTAGGCGTGAACTAATAATATAAGTAACGAAACTCCATTAATGCGTCAATTGATGCTCCAGAAAAAAGTTTTAAAACAGCAATTAAACTTGCATTTTCTAGTGTCAACTACGAACTCCTAGCAAGGATTTTTAAGGAAAAGTCAAGGTCACAAGAATCTCGCCTTCAGTATAGGGGAAGGTCTACAAGAAATTTGAATTCTCTATAAAAAAAAAAAAGTACACATTCGGGAGGAAGCACACCTGCATAGACGAAGAATATTCTTCTTTAACTCGGGTCGTTCTGCCTTTATAAAGCTTCATAAGCGATTTGTCAATCGCAAGCACTTGAAATGTAGACTTCGCCACATGTTTACCATTCTCTTGGAAGATTCTGGCCTGGACATCCCATAAGTACAAGAGCAACTTGTTAGATATAAACTAGAGATCCAGTTGATAGCTGGGAGGCTTGACACAGGTTACATTCATTCATAACTGGTTGGAAAGAATGCAATTGTGCACACAAAGATCTCACTATTAAGTTGTTATTATCAGAGGGTCCACAAGAAATAGCTAGGTTGTGCAGTATAAGCCTCTGAGTGTGCGGAACGATCAGTTAAGTTTGCCGTAATCAGGGGCTAATCCATTTCAAATACAAGCCAACCGGTGAACAAGAGTACCGTATGAGCAGTCTAAGAGTTAGTAAGATATTCATACATTGAATTCGGCTCCTCCTTTCCGAACCAGTGCTTCCACGTACTGGCCAAGTCCAGCAGCTGCCACAACCCACGAAGCTGTCACCACTGGCCGCACCAATCTCATATTGCACATGAACAATGGATCCACGTCACAGGCAATTGTTGAAAAACATTTGAAACTCTACACTCTTATTACTCTTGACGAGAAATTGGGCAAAATCGTGGACAGAATCTTAAATTACTTAAAAAAAATCTTACCCCCATCTATAGGCCCCGTGGTTGCAACAGATTCTCGACTACCATCCGGAAGGACGATGTTAACTTGAAGCTTTTTGCCAACATCCAGGGGCTCAGGTGCATACTGAGGCCTCGTGGCACCTAAACGCACAAAGGAAGAAAACTTCAGTGAGACTAACAACCGATATTCAGAGAATGCAGCGATTTCTTACCAACAACCAAAGAAAAAGAAAAAGAAAATGTAGAACAGACTTCCGAAAGACTTCCTACAACTAAATCCTAAACAAAAACATTCAAGTTCCACGTCAGCTGCTTACCTATGATGGCTTCAGCCTTAACACCATGGACACGGTTCCACTGAAACTTGCATTTTCCAAACTCCACAGAAACTGACGGAGAAATAACGGTCGTCAGTAAAGACCCCAGTCGCTCCTCGCCTTGAAGCTCCAAGTCCGATGGAGATTCTGAGTTCGACGTCAACGAATCCACCTATCACCAGCACAACTCACCATTAGAGCGTGAAGCAAATTGGAAATAATCGATTGACAGTAATAGTCAACGTATAATTTCCTTTTAATTTTTGAAACAACACATCCTGCATGATTATTTTTCTGAGATGTAAATTCGGTCCCATTTCATTTCAATTGACACCTACATTTGGACCATAAAGCATTACAAAAACCTAGATATTGCTTATACATGGTGAATTTTGTTAAAATGGTAATAATCCTGTAGAATGGGGTAATTGCAAGAATCACTGTAGGGTGATTGCAAGAAACACTTGTATTATTTGTTGCATTTCATCACATTCTAGTTTAAAAAAAAATTTGCCATAACTTTTGTGTTTTATCTCCAAATGACTCAAGATTTGCAGGGAAGCTACTCATAGATATTTAAAAATAATAAATTGTTTCTGAGAAATTTCCAAAATTCATTATAGATACATAATAGCTACATAATACATATCATACATGATCGGTTGCTTTGGTTCGATCCAACCCACGAATCCTTGGCACACTAGAATTTAAAGTGATATTATGAGCACTATCCCTAACTGGGCATGGTATACATTGATAGCCATGGCATTACCTTCTTCCGAAGGAGAACAACCTCAAGAGCTTTCTCTGTAAGCTGCTGCCGTAGACCTGAAATCTCGTGTTCCATGTCCATGACCTTACTCGGCGCGTGCAGCATTGATATTCGGCGGGCTTCTTTGACCTCAATCCGCAGCTCCGTCAGCTCCTGCACACACCATCACCGGCTGTTAGTATCATCTATCTGAAATCCCCAGTTGACTTGGTTGGCATTCATTTACCAAGTGGTGTAAGCGTGACTTGGCTTAATATCTATGCCCAGAGACGTAAATAAGGTTGTCTAATGTCCCTTCAGTAAAGCTCTACAACCTCCCAGTGACTGAATAAGAAATCATTCAATACTTTGAGTGTGGAAACGATTTGATCTCGAAAGAACTTCGCACTTGTAGAACCCAAAGAATACCAAACTGATCTCCCAATGAAAGCACACTCCTACATGTTTGTTAACATGGTTCAAAGTGACATGAAGAGTATTCTCTACCGAAATTGGATCGAAGTAACAATAAAACCGGAGAGGCTATGCATCTCGTGGGGAGTTCTACCTCTTGCTCGGCTTGACTCAGAGCCTGCTCTTCCAACGCTTGTTGACAGCGAACCGCAGTGGCCCGGGCAGCTTCGATCTCTGCCTGCGCTTCTTGCCGTTCCTTCTCGATGATGATCTTTGCATCCTCCGAAGCCTGACCAACACAGAGGTGTTGCAAGGAGTTAAAAAGAAACTGACTTTTGAGAGACTGACGATTTAGTAAACGACAGTATGGAAATTGCCTTCTTTCTAATGACCAGGAAATAATATTTAGGCTGTGAAATGAATAACCCCCCAACACGAACACACACAAATAAAATTTTGTAGCAGAATCCCTACGATATACTCACTGCCATGAAGAGGTCCAACATTCGAGGTTTTCATTAAGTTTGAAGTGGTACTGATGTAATCACTGATAATGACATATCATTGGTTCACAACAGGCTATTTTGGTTATATTTGGAGACCGTGTTAAGTCGATTATATCAATCAATCACTTTATTCGTGTTAAATTTGTGAGGATTTGTATCCATTTTAATTCCATTTCTCATTCTCAAAGACACTTGCAACCATTGTACAGAATGTGACGAAGAGAATGTGAAATCCGGGGAAGTTTCGCAACCTTCTGGAAAAGAGCAGCCAGCTTCCTTGACTCTTCCCTTTCCTGGATCACCTCCGTCTCTCGTTGTGACCACTGAGCTTCCACTGCTTCCATCTGAAACCCGCTCACATACAGTTCGTCAGAACTTGGAATTTCCACGAATACAAACTTGACTTAACTAATGATGTTGATATCGATAAATGAGCTCAGAAGAAGCCTTTAAAATTGAAATGCAGCCTCCTCATCATGAAAGAATTAGAGGCCCATTTTGTACCAAAAGAAGAAACGTACAGTGATGCGTGCTTCAATGACATCATCCTTGTTCCGACCAGCAACACGGCCTGACAGGTCATCCAGTATGCCTCGTATCTTTCTTAAGAGCGCCGGTCTATCCAGGAGAGATACTTCTTTTGCCCTTCGCTGCACACAAACACAGCCAGACCATGATGCACACATGATAACGCACAGAGAAGCAATTCATAAAAAATTTAAAAAAAATCGTGACCTTAGAGACACTAGTCTCCCATATGCTTAAATATTCCTGTCAGAGAATAAGAGTTCGTTTCACATGAGCCGTTAACAATTCAGATCTAAGAACAAATGAAGCTGAACTCCCTAAATTCGAGTGGGACAAAATAAACTGCAAACAGGGTTCACAAAAATGCTATGCACTAAGCATACACAGAGAGCCTAAACCGAAATTACTTTGTAGAGATAAATGCTCTTACACGACTGCACATACAAGCTCTAATAGACAAACCTCCATCAAACCCTCACAAAACACATATTCAAAACCAAGCAACGGCACACTCATGAGCCAAGCAAAATGAAGCAATTCATAAAAAATGAACAAAACGAATTTCAGCTCCAGAAGCTGAACTTCTTGAGATTCGAGCCTCGAAATTGTTTTGGAGTTTTTCTTCTGGCTACCAACAGCAGGTGTCAGATACTTAGTGAGCAAGCGACACCTGCTTTTCATAGCCAGAAAAAAACCCTTGAATTGACAGAACAAAACCCCACAGGGATGAGTCTCGCCCATCAATATTACCTCTTGAGCCAGAATTGCAACAGCAGCGTTGGCTATGGCGTGCCCCGACTCGAACTTGCTGGCCAAATCCCGTACCGACACCCGCTTCACCCTCCCCCACAAGTCCGCCGATTCCTTCCCCATAAGCTCTCGTGCTGTTGCCAGCCCTTCCTGACTCGCCTGGCTCCGGCCATAGCTCACTTCCGCTGTAACGCCTTTCATCCTGCAAATTCCAAACGGTTCCAGTCGCTTCCGAAACACGCCAGTCACCCTAAATTGGTTCCTTTCAAAGCCTTCCCGTTGCCATTCTCAATTGAGACTGCCTTGCAATCTCTATTTTGCAATTCAGATTTTTCGTATTCATCTCGGAATTGGACTGTTCTGCACGAATCGCAAAAGTACGCAACCTCGGAAACTTCGAGGTCGCCAGGTTTGGACTGTAGCCTTGCTGGGGTCAGCCGGAGGGATAAGGTCCACGGAAAAACAATTACAGTATCAAGCGCCTACAGAAGCAGTGCCCGAATTCGCTCTCAACTGGAGAAGTTCGCATTCGTCATGAAAAGTTGATGCCCACAACTTGCTGTGACGTTTTGGTGATGGTCGTTGCGAGGCTAGGATGCTGCGCGGAAGTCCGCAAGCAAGGTATTCTCATTGGCCGCAGTCTCGGCACTGGTGGTGGCTGTGGGCCCTCATTGTGTTGCCATGCTGCGACGACTAAGTCCAAGGTCCTGTGCAAATCAGAACCACGACAGGGGTGTCCATTGGGACAGCAGACTAAAAAATTGACAAGCGCAAGGAGGTTGTCAACAGGGTCTCTGAGAGTTCTGGACAGCTTTTGTCATGCGCAATGTACAGTAAGCTAGCGACGTAAGCAATGAGCAATCGCTAAGAATAGAGGCGGCATTGGAGGAGTCGGTATTCCTCCGAAAGCTATGGAGGTACGCAATCGCGACACGAGCGAAGAAATTGTTTGCAATGCAAGCTCATCACGTCCTGGTTGGAGACTCATTCACCGGAGATGCACCAAGTTGCTGCGAGGAACACAAAAGTGCTGGAAGCGCAATTCAAATAGAGATGGACGAAGTCTACAAGGGCAAATTTGGGAAGCTCTACTGAGCTGGAGGGGACACCAAATCGGGCGAGAAGACGAGCGATGGGAAGCTGGCGAGGACAGCAGTGCGGAGGCAATGCGAGGAATCGACGGTGAGAAACGAATTTGTGCGCAAATCGGCTCGATTTGGGTCGGACAGAGAGTCGACATGGTTGAAAGGCGCTGAAAGGGCACCTTTCAACCAAGGTGGGCCAGGTGCGCGGCAATAGGTGGCTGGCGAATTTTGACGTTTTCCCTGGGAGCACGTGTGGGGGTGTCACTGGGTAGGAAGCCAGTCTTTATTTCTTTATTTTTCTTAAAATAATTGTTGGACAAATTTGAGATTTTGAGAACTGCAAAACATAGAAAATTTTATGACTAACTTAATTTAGCAGGTTTTGACCAATTTTGGAGGAGAGTTTGTCAAATGACGATGAGTCGGTGACAACTGACTACAGAAGAAGGGAGTTTCTTTCTATTTCCTTAATTCTCTTTATCTATTTGCAGTGGGTGGTGGGTCCCATTTCTGAAAATTTGTTGGCATTTATATGTGTGAAGGTATCTTCAATGAATCACTGCACACAGAGCAGTACAATACTACTACCCTTCATAATTGAAATAGATTTTTTATATTTTTTAAACAAATGAAAAGGGATTGAAATAGAATTTGAACTTCATAATTCACTTCATTGGCTTCATTTGGCTAGCACCCAAAACCGTCTGAATAAGGAATTCAGTATAGGTGGAGGCAGTTTTTTCTAAAAATGATATTTTTCGAGCATTAGCGAGTGAAAATTATGAATATTAAAAAAATATAGATTTTTTGGATGTCATATGTAATTTTTATAATTTTTTAAAGTGTTGGCTGCCTAGACCACTTAAACTATTCAATAGATGCCTCCAAATCTGAACGATGCTAAATTCAATATTGAGCTAGTCAAATTTTGGTATGTGTCCTTCAATCGCATTAGCGAATTACAAGCAAATGTTTGGTGAACACATTCAATACAATCTAGGGATGGGTATAGGATCCATTATAAGATACAGGTGTGGTATTGGGTGTTTTTCCCAGAAATGGAATCTTTGCATGGATTTCTGAAGATGGATGTTATTCATCATACTCTATCTGTTAAGCTTTGTTTTATTGTCATTGTCATTCCAATAAGTATTGCAAAAGTTAAAAAGATTAAAAGTTAAAAGGGTTAAAATGTTGAACCAAACAACAAAAAATATTCCAAAAAATTATTAATTATATTTTGGAGATTATATAGATTGATACCTACTCAAAACACTTGAACCATAGAATGAGGCAAAAGTTATGGAGACATTTATTTTGCAAGCAATGAAGGTAGGAAAAATACAAAAAGTTGTCTGTTCTCAAGTTTGAAATTTTCCTAATAAAAATGAAAATAAAGGATATCAGTTGTTTACTAAAATATTTTCACCATTAGGATTAATAATTCTCAAATTCTTCCAAAACGCCAAGTTACATTAATTACATGGGTTTATTCAGAATGTTCTCAAAGACAATACTTTACCTTGCGAAAGGGCTAGGAAAGCCTACATTTTGAAGTTTAAGCATGTTGAATTTGAAATTGTGGAGATGATTACACTAAACTTTTGGGAAAATGTATTTGAACAAGTTAACTTTAAAATACTTCACATAGATTTGTTAAGAAATAAATTTTTATATACACTTTGACCTTGCTTTAGGGACAAGTATTTTGAAATAATTTTGGGCCTCAAAAATTGAAAGAATTTTAGGGGTTAACTATATAATTTTACAATCTTCAAAAAAACAAAGTTTATAGGGTTCAATTCACTTACTAAAACAATCTCGTAGTTAGGATGAGTGTGTTTCAATTGTATCTTCAAGCTATTAACTATAACTTAGTTTTTACTTTTATCTCATACCAACTCAAATTAACAAGGTTTTAAAGAATGAAAATCAAATTTTTTTTCTTTTTGAATTTTTTCCCTTGGAATCCCAAGTAGTTTTTGATATGCTAGTTTCCAATCCTAGACATTTATATCATAAAGAAAGAAGAAAACTCAATTCAACATCCTATAATTCTCATTGAATTTTGAAGTTGAGATGATCCTCCAACATGCATTAGAGGAGATTTAAGGACTGCAGAAGACTACGAGTTTCTAAACTACAAGAATGCAAAAACAAGAATCTGATATGGTCAAGAGAGTGCCACATTATTGATTAAATTTTTTTGAAATGAATTTTTTTTCACATTTCATGACCCCCTCCAATTTTTATTTAAAAACATTTTTAAATTTTTAAATTTTTTAAATTTTAATTGTTGGTCTAACAACAGCTAGCAGTTTGGGAATAGTTTCAGGAACAAAGTCTGAAATGGACCTCTGGAGACCTCAAATCCCCCCTAATGCATAAAAAATGGGAGATTTGAAGGTACAAATAGAGAATCTTTTTCAATAAATAGTGCATTCAAGTGTTGTTTACAATAGGTCAACCTCTAAAGCCATTAAAGGAGTTCGTCTGGAATAAATACTTCTACCCTAGTATGGAATGTTGATTAATTAGTACATGTTCCCTTATTCCCTAAACGTTGATGGCGCCATAATTTTGTGGCTCTTGGATGAACAAAAGGTCACTTGGAGAGGGATTCAAAGCATTTTTTCATTCATTTTTTTCTTATTGACCTTTCTTGGAGGATTATGAAAGGTATGTAATTGAGTTTGTAGTCTTGCTAGTGTTTGTTTTGAGATGAATGAGAAGTTTGTAAAAAAACAAATCACAAAATAAGTGCCATTATAGTGTATTTTGGGAAGTTATACTTCTTCCTCTAAATTTGAAATTTCTCCACAAAAGTGATATTTTTTGAGTTTGAGTCCAATTAACAAATGAAGTTCATCTATTCTAGTTTCTGCTGGAAATTGAATTTTGAATTTTTTTCTAAAATTCAGTTTTTAATTTCCATTTAAATTTTGAATGTATTTTTGATGTCTATCAAATTCTAATTATAGAATGACATAGAGATTGAGTATATAGTATAATGTTGGTCAATGTCAAATACGCACATGGTGAAATTTTCAGATTTTGTGAAATAATTTTCCATTTGATGATTGATTTTTCTTCACTTGTTCTTCAAAAAATTTCAATGAAATAAATTCTCCATTAAAAAGTCTAACATTAGATGAAATTTGAGGGCATTACAAGGCCGTTCCGGGTTTGTTCCCAAAACAGCTCCTGATGTCACTAGCCGCCGACAAGCTAGCATTAATTAAAAAAAATTTAATTGGAGGCTCCCAAAATATGAAAAAAAATCCCTTATTTTTTTTTTAATAATTATGTGGCAGTGTCTTGACCATGTAGGATTCATGTTCCCACAATAGAAACTACATTCCTACAGTTCGGGAACCCACAATCTTCCAATGCCCTCAAAATTTCATCTAATGATTTTTTGTAAAGTACAAAAGACATGTAAGATAGAACCATTCATAACTGATCACTTAAGGTATTCTAGACATGATTTGGTATAGTACAAGGCAAAACAAATATTTTCAAAGGTGCAAAAATAAAAATGATGGATATTGCAAAAACTTTGGTAATTTTATCACATGAATTGAAATTACTATAAACTTTAGAAGGCAAAAAGTGTGCTAGACCCAATGCCAATCTGTGGAGTTTTTTTAATTTTGATCATACAAAAAACTACATTTTTTCTCACTCCTTTCTACTTTGGTATACACTACTTTGGGATATATGCCATGATTTTTTGTCCCAACTTCAAAAACCAAGAAAAAAACATTCTAGCCTTGGTTGGAAATACATCCATCAACGTGTTGGTTACAGGGTGCCAATTGGTTATAGGTGATTCTACCTTAACTTCATCTCTGAAAAATAAACATTAAAATTTTCATGCACAAAAATGGCATCAAATTGGGCGATGGGCAATGAGGCTTTGAATCAGTGGTTATAGGTTCGTCCTTTAAGAGTTAAACCCCTATTCTATTCAGTGTGTAAGACGTTTAAATCAATCCCACGAAGGTGCGACAAAGGAGTAGAACACGGCTCCAATAGGATAAAACTCATTTTATTAGGGGTTGATTGAGGTTTGGGGTTTATGTTTTTTTTGTTTTTTTTTGGTTATGTTTCGATCAGCCTCTATGAAGTCGGGGTCTCTGATGTCAAATATGAACTCATAATTTGAAGAAAAAAAAAATTGTGCAAAAAATATTAAATTTCAGCATTTACCCTGTGGTAAACTCAAAGACTTCGTAGAACTGATTTAACGTCACGCATACAGTGTAAGGGCAAAACACCCATTCCTGCACATGTTCCTTGCAGTGGAGCATAGATTCACCCAAATATGTCCCTAGAGTGTAGTTAATGTGTTTGCCACATGTGTGATTGTAATTTACCGACACAATTGAAGGACACATAGGAAGATCTGGTTGGCTCAGTGTTGATTTTCGCAGGGTTCAGTTTTGGGGGCACCTACAGGACGGTTCTGCAGGTCTAGGGAGCCAATACTTTGAAAATTTGTAGAAATTACATACTGTGTCCAAAAAATCTTTTTTTTTTAATATTCATGATTTTCACTCGCTAATACTACAAAAATATCATTATTAGAAAACTCTGCCTCCAACTATACTGAATTCCTTATTTGGACGGTTTTGGGTGTTTCCACTGTAGGCTGGATAGAAGTGATTCCTTCTGTGCAGCAATCAAGTTTGAAACCATACAAGCATAAAAGTTCCCATCCTTGAAGTGAGGACATTTTTGCGGCAACGGAACAATTGATGGCACTGGATGCACGGCACCGCAAGATGCCATGAGCCTAGGATACTGACAGAATATCCTGACACCTTCTGTAACTGAATCTGGCAGCACCCCAGGCAAACGGTGTTCAGGCATTTTGTTCACCAGCTATGATTTCCCAAACTGTTGGCTAGGACTTTTGGCTCCGGAGGGATGTTTCGGGATTATTCCTGATATTGCGGGCTGCTGTCAGGTCAATATTAACCAAAAAAGAAAAGAAAACAAAATTTGGCTTTTGAAATGTGAAAGAAAGCTCAATATATATTTTTTTACAAAAACAATAGTTTTAATGATGTGATAGTGTCTTGACCACATAGGATTCCTATTCCCACAGTAGTTTCTCTGTTCCCCCGGTCTGGAAACTCGTAGTATTCCATAGCCTTCAAATCTCTTCTAATGAAAGCAAGTTTGCTTGGAGTGATGAAACTATTTTTATACCACATTCAACATTGTTGGAACTTGCAAAGTAGGGTGAAAATTCATCTGTTCACCTATAAGCATGTACTTTTCTTTAACAAGAATAATAAGTTGGGAGAATAAACGAACAGAATAATGAATCAATTCTATGATGAGTCATCCTTGTAGAAAATGGGAAAATAAATTGTCAACTATTTCTTGTCCCGATTTTTTTGTTTAGCTCTTGAGCAAATCTTTGCTCCAGAAAGACCCAGCTCAAGCTTTATCCCATTGTAGTTATTGCAATACTAAGGGCAAAACGCCCATTCCCGCACCTATTCTTTACAATGGACAGTAGATTCACCTAAATGTATTAGTAGAGTTCCCTTTATGTATTCGCCACATGTGTGATTGTAATTTGTTGACACAGTTGAAGAACACATAGGAAAATCTGGTTCGCTGAGTACCAATTTTTGCAGGGTTCAGTTGGGGGGCACCTATAGGACGCTTTCACAAGTCTAGGGAGCCAACACTTTGAAAATTTGTAGAAATTACAAGCTGTATCCAAAAAATCTAATTTTTTTAGAATATTCATGATTTTCACTCACTAAATACTAGATAAATATCATTTTTACAAAACACTGCCTTCAACTATGCTGAATTCCTTATTTTGACGGTTTTGGGTGCTTCCACTGTAGTAGATACTCAAATATGAGATTATCATCCATCAAGAAACTGGGGGTCCATGGTGAAGTATTTCCTAGAAATTCTTTTTACCTTTTTTTCAAAATATTATTAATCCTAGTATAATAACTTCAAAATAGGCAGTGTGAGCTTGTTATTCTAGTCACTTGAATGGAGACCCATTGATAAGTCACATGAAGTACCTTAGGTTGAAATGCCTGTACCTGCTGAGAATTGTTTTATCCATCCCAGCAATTTGCACTGCCAAAAGGCAGACACAGGCATTGATATTGTACATTAAAATGAAGGTATATATACACATAATAATCCCAGACCCGTTGCAACAACCCACAAGTGAAAAGGGCATTATTGGAAGCTGTTACCAAACGGAAAGTGGAGAATCATCTAAGGTATGAGGTCCATAATGCGATCATCTAAGCGCTGAACCTGATTTTAGGGGAGGGAAAACATCTTGAAATATTTTTCAGTGAATTTTCTTCAAAAGACAAGAGGAAATGACATCTTACCCAAGTTGTTTCATATTTTTTTAGAGCTTTGTGGAATTCGTTATGAAATTTTGAAGTTGAAATGCCATGTGCATTAAAAGCAACCACCTCTTAGAATGTACACCGTTTGTACATATTGGTACATTGGAAAAAGCAAAATGTACCTCTCTGTCATGTTTGATTCAAAATGCCCTATTGAAGTTCAAACCTCCTATCTACCTATCATTGGAATGATCTAGAAATCCGAGTTTGGGGCATTTCCTACAATTACATCCTCTTCCCCTTCACTCATACAGACTTCGGAATCTGAATGCTGAGGCTTTCAGCACATACACGTGGTACAAAGAAGCACAACCCGCTCCAACAAGGGGTCCTACCCAAAATATCCACTGCACATCAGAAAAAACCCAACTGATCGTTTGAATACAAATTGCCAAAACCCGCCAATTTCAGAAAATCATACATTCGTTCATTAATTCATCAGTTAGTAAGTAGGGTTGATTGCAGAATTTTGAAAGAGGTTGATATAAGTTAAGTTACATGAAGCAAGCTTGCTCGCAGCGCAAGAATGACAATAGCTGATTGAGGCTGAAAAGAGGGAATCAGGTAACACAAGCCAGCATGATCTTGTTTGTGCCCCAATTAACCCATTAAAGACCAAGTCGATGACTAGTTGATGACTTTAGGTGAAAATGACAGGTTTTCATTAGTAGTTACTTCAACTGCTAATGAAAACATATCATTTTCAACTAGATATTCATTTACAATCATCGACTTGGTCCTTAATGGGTTAAGTGAAGTGGCCTACTTATTCTGCAATGCAACAACAATGCACATTTGAAATAATTTTATATTGAAATGTGCACTACTGATATGTAGTGGCACAATTAGGTCATTAGAACTGAATTATGGCACAAGAAAGGTGACTTGCTGAGCCCTTAACTTGAGCATTCGTAGTCAACCCTGTCAGTTCAGTGTATTTTCAAAAACAATTTCAGGGTTCCTCAGTAACTTAATTAAACAAATTGTGGAGCTTACATGTTGAGACCATTTGCCGTGGTGAGGGTTGGCAACTGCTGCACCCAAACTTCGAGCTGGGTTGATTGATGTTCCTGTTATGGGGATAGTTGCAAGGTGGATTACAAACACTGCAAAGCCTATTGGCAGTGGAGCCAGTACCTGCACAAATCAAACACGCCCAAATTGTTAAGGTGAGTGATTTTGGGAGCTATTCTACAAAGACCTTCAATTGGAATCTTGGTGAATGATGAATTTCAGTGTTAAAATGGTGATATTCTGCAAGAATGGTGCAACATTTCATTAATGGCATTCAATGTGTCAAAAATGGCACATGAATGCCGGCACCATTTTAATGAAATTCACCGTGTAAGCTTAGATAATTGTTGAGTTGCAACTTCCATACTTAGGAGTCAATTATGTTAAAAAGTTGTTAAAGACACATCATAGCACATTGATGTTCTTCTTGAACCTAAAGGAATTACAAAGATCATTCATGATATTTAAATACTCATTATACAATTTTCAATACACAATGACCTTGATAAAATGCAATGAAAATAAAACTAATGTCTTTTGGAAAAAATATATAAAAAGCAAAAATTATGACTCCTACCTTTTGTATATAATATTCAAACAATATTATTGACTCAAGTACTTCACCTCATCCTTCAGTAGTTGCAATTATTTTTTGTGACTTCAAACTCAAACCTCCTTGACAAATCATTTCAAGACTAAATTCATTCAATACTACATGATCCAACCTCACATGTTGTGAAAGCAAGGCGAGCAAGAGATGACATGATGGTTGAAACATGGTACGCACAAACTTGCAAAATCACCACAAAAGAAACCCACATTTGCCGGATCTTAATGCCTGTGAATTTTCTCGTGAGTCATCTCCCAAGTCCACACACCACAAGTGTCCATCATCAATTTCGTTGCACTTGTCACACTTCCAACGCCAAAGATTGTGACATGCATCTACACAAAGCTCTAGAAACTAGACTTACATTTCAAACCAAGCATTACGAAAAGCGCCAAAGCTGTGGAATACATATCGTCAACTTCAATCTTAATAAAGATCACACGCAAGCCCTTGAAGATCTCACCAAGCCTGTCGAACGGACAGATTTTCCCAGTAATTTTTGAAAACTTGTGTGTCCTTTTTTCAGGCTTTCGTTTGAATCATCCAGTGTCAGTTAGGCGGTGTTCGAAAACTGGACTACTGATTACGAGTCCTTGAATTGGTTGGAGAGAGAGAGTGTTTCAGTGGGCTTCCTCTTACCGGCACATGCGAGTCTCTGGCGCTTCGTGTGGGATCGGTTGCACAGAGCACGGTGTAGAGCAGCACGAACGTGCCCATGATCTCTGCGCCCAGCGCTTGCCCAGTGGTGTGGCCAGGCCTCACGAAGTTGACAGCGCCTTGGCCGAAGTTATGGAACTCGTCGCTGCCTTGCACTCCCCGCGCGATCAAGGCGCCGCACATGGCGCCCGCGCACTGCGCCACAATGTAGGCCAAGGTTCGCGTCAAAGTCACCTTCTTGGCAATGAAGAGGCCGAACGTCACCGCAGGGTTGATGTGGCCGCCTGCAAAGCGAGCAGTTTCAATAATGGCCACAAAATAAGAATTTGATCCTCGCAGCTAAATCGTTACATGGGCGGACTAATTGTGACGATTTAATCTGCACAAAAGGAGTGCTGACAAATGCTGTAAAAGTGAGACGGTACAGAGGTTTGCAAATCCTGACTGCGTGCATCCTGAAAAGTATGAAAAAGTCATGGAATTTTGAAAAAAACGGAACGCAATCGACAACGTTGCCAATCATTTTCACAAAGGAAATCCTTTTTTAGTAAAGAGAATTAACCCTTGAAACCCACATTCGGTCGGGCTTCATGATTTTTCAGTAATTTTGAAAAGTTTTATACGAATTTCTATTTATTCATTTTTTTAACCAACACATGCCATTGTTCATCACTCAATGATACAAGAAAAAATTCTCCATTTTGACTATATCTATCACAATATGATCAATCAGAGTGGTCAATTTAAATTTGAGTAACTTAGCACTTCCGCAGTTAATATATTTTCCATTATGTACAGTATCCAATCATCACCATGTTCAGTTGTTTTAGAAATTTTACGGTGTCGTAATAAATTCTTGATACAGCAGAATTGAACATGAATGATCCAATCATTGACTGTTACACAAGCTAACATGGAAACAGAGCCTTGTTATGGAAATAACACCAGTCACCATGTTATTCCTTAGCAAGGCTCTACTTTCACGTTACCTTGTGTCCCAAAGCCTGCTATTTCAAACCTTAGGTCAACCCCCAAAGTACATTTTTAACGTTCTTGATTGCTTCTGTAGAACTTCTTTAAATTACGCCTGATAGTGCTCTCAAGCCCGCGACACTTGAGCATAATCAGATACTTCGTGAATGTCAAATTCTGTAAACTCCTGACAAAATGACAGCCATCAATCTGGATGGATAATCAGAAAGGCAATTATATAAACATTCGTGACGTATTCATTTGGTAGTTCTAATCATTTTGGAGGGTTTAAGTGAAACACAGAGAGACTATTTCTGGTTCCCGGATTGCCATTCCCAGTAACAATGTTGCCAACGGGGAAAATCAGTGCCACTGATTACCCCAATTTAGTTTCTCACATCGCCAGATTCTCATCTTAGATCCCCTCTGGGGAATCTGTGTTTTTTCCCCCTGCAAATCTCACATTCTCCCACAAACGTCAACATTTGCCACCCCGTCAAAACTTTCCTCTCCAGCAGGTGATATCTATGAACACATGTGTTATATCGAAGATCGCGAGACTCACGAAGAGAATCATTCATGTGTATGCTTTCCCTGATCCTCCATTTCCAGTGCGAAATCATCAGGGAGTCGGCCTTAAATGTTAGTTCCGTCAAATAGGTAGAAATTCCAGATTCGTAAAATTGGTGAAATTCCATTACGTTAGCGCGGTTCAGGCTGCGCAGCCTAAACCCCAAATCTATACCAGTTTGTGGCCTGAAATTAGACATTCGTGAAGACATATGTCACCACTTTTGCTTGTGCGAAGATCTCCAATTTCGTAAAATTGACGTTCCTAGTAGTATTTAGATAAATGTCAATATGTTTTGGCCGACTAGAGTCGCGCCAATTGACGATTTTATGATATTCTCATGAGTACAATAAGGAGATTCTCCCTTTGATGTCATCCAAACAGCAACAAATGTAATCGAAGATTCCACATGTATCACCCATTTAGAAGGACGTACCAGAAACGCCCGCAATGCAGTAGACCAGAACGAAGATAATGCCTCCGAAGGCCCAGGCGGTTTCAATGAGTCCCACGCTGCCCGCGCCGGTGCGTGTGGTGCCCACGAGCGTGGTGAGACTGATGTACAGAAGGAGCAGCGTGGCCATAAACTCGGCGATGATGGCGCGGTAGAACGACCACTCCATGGCTTCCTTGGTGTCCACAAGAGGCGCTGGGGGAGGCTCTTGGACGCCTCCCCCGTTTCTCTCATTCTCCAGAGCCTTCTCGCTTCGCTCTTTGCTTAGTTGGTGAAGAGCTGGGCCTGGAGTAGTAGACATGATGGGCCCGAGCTTCAACTTTCGTATGAATTCTCACTATCTCAAGGCTTTCTCGAGATCTCTCTCCTGGAAGTTCTGCAACGTGCTCTGAAAGGGAGCTCAAGAGCAACTTGGTTAATTTACATGAGACACATGTAAGCAAACCGAAGGAACTGTGTCAGCTAGTACTGAAATTCTATCACGCTACTTAAGTGAGGACTATTGTGCTGTCTTGGGAGGCGCGCAGATTCAAATGCAGATTCTAGAGTCTATCTTAATTTCAAGTGCACAGAGGTTAGAAAACTAGGAGTTCCAAGGATAAACTGGACCAAAGATTGAGATGATTTGCGCTTGAACTTACGAAGGTAGTCTTTGTCGAAGCTTTCGATCTGTCTCCTGGACGCGCTTGCATGAACTTAAGTAGGTACAGACTGTACTTCGATTCAATGCTGTCGATCTTTCTCCTGCGAATTCTGCAAGTCTGAAAGTAAGCCCAGGTGCAACTTTGTTAATACGAGAAACAAGAAAACCAACGGGCGAATTAGTGTACTTCAGGAGAATTCTCCATGGTCCGCACTATTGTGCTGTCTCTGAAGATTGAAATGCAGATGATTTCTTGTCTGAAAGATCCTAATTAGTCAGTGCATTTGTTCCGATGCTGAAGGTTGAGACGTTCAAGTTCACAAAGATAATTTGAAAACTGGGAGTTGCAAGGGTTAGGAGGACCAGGAGTAGAGACATGATTAAAGCTTGAACTTACGTACTCTATCTCAATGCTTTCAATCTCCCTCCTGGAAATTCCTCAACCCTGCAAGTGAACCCAAGTACGACTTTGTTAAAAGGCATCCGAAAGGCAAGAACTGTCGAGCAAACAAGCGCAGTATACTAAAATTCTCATCTCGTACTCTTGGGCTGACTCTGGAGAATGATTCAAATACAGTTTCTGACAGATTCTAGTCAGCCAATGTATTAATCTCGATGCCGAAGATTATCACGTTTGATCAATGCAAAGTGCACGTACACAGTTCCACGTGCCCGGTGCTCTAAAAACTCGGACCGGAATAGATCTGAGGTTTCAGTTCGGCAACTACATCTGTGTCGGTTTCAGAAGACGTGAGGCTTGAACCGATTGTACTCTGGTTGCACCCAATTAACCAACATTTGAGGTTTGTAGGATTAGAATTCTCCTCACTAGATAGATAACGCGCTTCAATCTCTAAAACTCGAGAAGTCCTCTATGCATCGATACTTCAGCAAAAAACAAATAGAAAACCCAAAGCATTGATTTCACAGACGATTAGGCTAGTGAAACTCTTACCGAAACCGCTTCTTTGTACGGACGAAAGAGCGGCCGGCAAAAAATGACCTCACCGCTTCAATTCCAACCGACGAAGAAGACGTGCTGAGTCTGCGCCGGTCCTTACAGACATTGGAGCTTGAAAGGTCTTTATAAAATGAAGTGCCCACAGGTGTACCAATGCATGGATGCAAATCATGCTAGCCATGAACACAAAGTACTGTAGAGGTCGGATTTGCAAGTGAAATGATTCGTTCGCAAGTCGCAACTAGGTATACAGTAGTATACAGTACTGTAGTTTCCTTTAATTCAATCACATTCTCTGAATTTGTAGAATATCCTTTGACTTTCTCTGATTTGGAAAGTCAACAGGATTAGTTTGGGAGTATTATAAGGTGGTCATGCAGATCTAGTCAGTGAGTCACGGTCGGCCTGCAAGTGTCTGTTGCACCACCTTCCAGTTGGAGGTTGGATCCAGCCCCAGCCAACTTTGGTTTGGCAGTAGAAGGAGCTTGTGTTGGTCATTCATATGCACAGGTTTTCAGGAAAAAAAGTGGTTTTTAAAAGGACTGGGACTTTTTCTCCTCTGGTGATTGCCAGCAGTCCAGCGGCGTATGTACTGTACAGTGAGGTGGGTACCCCCCAAAATCGCCACTTTTTGCTACTGCATCTATTTACTATTATTAGACTGGTCAAATTTGTTGATGACACAAATGAAACGGAATTTCATTATGGCCAATTTCATTAAAATGGCGGTATTCCAAATGTCATTTATCAGACCACGTAGTTTGAACTGAAAATTGATATCTAAGATAGGTATAGATTTTCAGACATCTGTAACATATATAGATTTTCAAAATCTATGACTGATTTAGATTTCAGATCGTGCGGTCTGAAACATCTTGGACTGGTATGGATTTCAGAAATCCACAATGCATACAAATTTCGAAAATCTATGACATGTGTAGTTTTGAGACCGCGCGGTCTGAACTGTCAAAAGTGTCAAATTAATGGAATACCACCATTTCAATGAAATTTGCCATCATTGCAAAGAAGAAAAAAAGGCACCATCACAAGTGGCCTAGTGGGGAGACCAAGAGATGACCACAAGCAACCAACAAACATGGGTCAAATTTTCATATTTTCTTGTTGGCAAGTGAGAGCAGGTTCTAAGGTAGGAGGTTTATAAAGCGACAGTCTAAGCCCTGAAGCTGAATTTTGGGGAGGGAAGACATCTTGAAATATTTCTCAATAACTTTTCTATCAAAGACAAGAGGAAATGACATCCAACCCAAGTTGTTTCATATTTTTTGGAGCTTTGTGGAATTAGTTATGAAATTTTGAAGTTGAAATGCCTAGGGCTCTGAAAGCGACCACCTCCTAGAATGTACATGGCTAAGACATTTTGGAATATTATAGAAAGCAAAATGTACCACTAAGTCATGTTTGGTTCAAAATGTCATGTTGGAGTTCGAGCCTCCTACCTTAATGCATTAAGGAATGCAACATTCAAATACTATATGTGAAAATTATGAAGGATCAAGTGAGTTTTGGAGGAGATGTTCTAAAAATCTAAAATCCAATTCTTCCATAGATGCACAATCATATTGATTTGGAGATGTATACATAGTGATGATGACGATTTTAGGCAAGTGCAACTTTGCCAAGTATAGCCTTTTTAATTAGACTGAGTTCATCATAATTCTTCTAATGTTGAAATCCTTTTTTAAAAATCATGACCATTTTAATGTTGATTCTTAAAAAAAAATCATTTAACCGTTCTAATGTTGAAACTATTTAAAAAAAAATCATAACCCTTTTAACGTTGAAATCATTTTTTGAATTTTGTATAGTTTTTGGCTTGTATCATTGTACAAATATATTTGCTTCATTTTCATGAGGTTATTCCTGACTAAAAAAAAATTATTTCTTTTAACATTCAAAGATTGTTTTGGATGCATGAGAAGATATTTGGACATCACATTAGCCCCAAGTACTTATTCATCATTTGGAATATAGACTTTTTATTTATTTATTTATTTTTGACACAAATGAAAGGAATATAGACTTTAGAGCACATGTATATGATTAATAAGTTATGGTAAACACAATCATTTGTCCTATTGTAGTGTGACTCAATTTTACCATCAATCGAGTCATTCTATTTTAAATTAGTGTGTATGATGAAATCATTCCACAAATTTGCAATTGTACTCAAGCTAATCTTCATAGTAAAATGTATTGATAGAATCAATATTTTTGCACTCTAAACTATTTTTGAGCCCATTTTGATAATATTTTAAATATCTAAATAAGAATTAGAGTTTGAAACCAACTATTTAATTATCTATTTTTTATTGTAGTTTGTTGCAATTTACAAGACATAGAATTGAATTGTTCATTCAAAATCTAGTGACCTTATCTTAATCACAACCAAATAGAGATCTCAAATATTTCTCACAATTATGCAATAAACTTGGATATGAAATTAGACATTCAAACCTTTTCAAAGACACATTATACAATTTTATCTTGGATTTCTATCGAATATCCAAGTTAGAAAATGCAATCTATATATAATTTAGATTGTAGACTTATACATGTTTGTAGCACTAGCTTAATATATAGTTAACACAAGATTGAAAGACCAATTCAAATAGCCACTAAATAATAGTTTTATGACCTTTAAAAAAACATACATGGAAATTCAATTTGCATACATCATTATATGCAATAGTACATTATCATATATTATCACATATTGTAATATATTAGACTATTAATTAGTGTATTTTTATATACTAGTAGACACTATAGTATGTAGAGATCTTCCACAACTTCAAATGCATCAATGTTTGTAAGTATTGTACATACAATGTAATGTACCACAAGATTTCTAACATCCATCACCACAGTATGCACAAAGTTCTAGATTTAGATGAATTTCATATTCTTTAAAATTACATATTTGGAGTGACTATGACTTTTGACCCTTCTTGGATCTAAAGTGTTAGTTAACAAACCTTATTCAAAATTACATTATGTATACAACTCTTAGAATAATGAAAAAGCAATATGTACACTAATACATTCAAAGAGGTGGACACTTTAAGAGCCCAAGCACTTAATGAACTTGCTACCTTAGTAGGATACAAATCCCAAGGCCAACTTTGCACAAAGTTCAAGTAAGATTTAGATGAATTTCTTCTTATTCTAAATGACATGTTTGGAGTGACTATTTTTGACTCTTGGGGATCTAAAGCGGTAACAAACCTTATCCAAAATTACACTATATGTACAACACCTAGTACAATAAAAGAAGCAACATATAAGGTAGAAGGCTCTTAAATGGAGTAGGTTCTAAAATGGTGCCCTACTTTAAATATACAATATTTGTACATGTTGCTTTTTCATAGCCTTCAACAGTGTAGTAACAATGTACATTTTAGCTAGGGCACCATTTTAGAGCCCTATATCCTTTCAACTTCAAAATTTGATAACTAATTCCACAAAGCTCCAAAAAATATGAAACAACTTGGGTTCAATGTCAATTCTACTTGTCTTTCAAAGAAAATATACTGAGAAATATTTCGAGATGCTTCACCGCTCCAAAATTCAGTTTCAGCCCTTAGATGGGCGATTACTGAGCCTTCTACCTTAGACTAAAACATTTCGAGGAAGTAGACGCTTTTTGAGCCTCCTAGCTTAGCAGTAGGCACTGAATCCCAATCCAAACTACAGTGCCGGAAAGGCCCCAGTTTTAGCGGCACCGCTTCAACACTAAACGTATCCACGTTATCTGGGCCTGTCCCGGCCTTGCCACGGAGGGGTCCAAGTGTAACGGCATGGAGCGGGGAGCTTCTTCCCTGTCACGGCCTCCAGCTTTGGCTCCGAGAAGTTGGGACCTCCTCACAGTTGCTCAACTCCCCGGAAGCTCCACCAATAAGGTAGGGGGCTGTAAAAGCGACCCTTTAGCAGCTGATTTGTATTTCGGAGAAGCTAAACTCCTTAAAACAATTTTTAGTAAATTTTCGTGGTAAGAAAAATGGAATTGGCATCTAACCCAAGTTGTTTCATATTTTTTGGACCTTCATGGAATTAGTTATGAATTTTTGAAGTTGAAAATATGGTGGTTTCTAAAAGTGACCCCCTCCTGAAATGTACACTTCTGGTACATGTTAGAGGCAAAATTTACCAAATCGCTTTTAGAGACAGGGTTGCTTTTACAGCCCCTACCTTAAATGAAGACCTTCAGAGTGGACCTCTGGCTGGATCAGTGGTTTGTTTTTGTTTTTCATTTCTTACAAAGTGCCAAAAGTGGCAATATTAACCCCGAGGCACCAAAATTTGGTGATCGTAAAACTTTGAAGTTATATAAAACCTAACCAAGTTACTATTTTTAGTAGTTTATATTTTTGGAAAGTTCTATTTGAAGTCTAGTTTTAGTGCCAAAAATCTGATTTGGAAAATGAATGATAGTAATTTTTCTATTCAAGATTTTGTGCAAGGGTAGCCATTGCAATCTTGACTTTCCATAGTGTAGAGAGCTCCTGAAAATGAGCCTCAGATACACTTAATCTTGGAGAAAAAATCAGATTCAAAATTCATTTACAAAATTGTAGAGTAGATTTTGAGAAGCCATAAATTGATTGGAGTTATGCATGTTAGTGTTTTTGGTCACATTCAAAATTCATTTACAAAATTGTTGGGTAGATTTTGAGAAGCCATAAATTGATTGGAGTTTAACCTCATATTTTTTTGGTCACCAACTTTTCAAATTTGACTTGCAAAAAGAAGATAGAAAGGCTTCATCTCACTTTTGCAATTTTAATGCCCTCATGGTCAAACATTATAATTTTTTAATACATAAGTGATATTGTTGTGATTTCTTTTCTTATGGGATCTCTAGTTACATGTCTAGTTTGAATTTGTATGGTTACAATTGGAAAAAAATTGATACTACTCATCAAAATGTTGGCATTTTGTTTAATTTAGAGCAAATTCCAAGAAGCTCAAAACAAGCCTTGGGCATTCAAGGATTAAATGTTATAGTGGAGCTCCTAATTTCAACATTCATCCACATATTAGATAGAAAATAATAAATTAATACATATAACATATCCACAATTTTATTTTCATCCACAATTTGGCAATTTTATTTTAAGTTTTTTTAAAAATTTGAAGTATTTTGGTGATTTCATCAAAGATTTCACTATTTATGTTTCATGGGCTTGGTGCAAAGTTTCCATTATCATGGTGCAAAATGATGACAAATTGCCCCCTAAAAAAATACTGGGCTATACTCTATGGTTGTCACACATATTTTGGTCTTATTGTATTTAACCAATTCTTAGATTCTCAGATTTAGTGGGGATAGTCACACCTTCTTCACAACACAAAATTTCTTTGGAGAATGAGAGAAATGAAGGAATGAGAGAAATGAGGAGCCAATTAGGAGCCAAAAATCATAATGAAGGTGGAACACTCTATTTATGTTGCTCAAGAACAAGATTGGAAAATGCACAATAAGATCTTAGAGTGCAAAATACGCAACTGGTGAGGGAATTGGAAATATAGAAAGTGCAATCGGTGCAATATATTTTTTTTTGTGTGAAGGGTTTGCAACATCCATTATTCACCTTGGAAGGAGAATAATAGACATTGTGAACCCTTTGCACAAGAATAATATTCTACAAAATTATTCTTTTCTGAAGCCAATCTTGAACCTCTCCATTTGTCATGACCCTTATCATGACCCTTATCATGATTTTGGATTGATGAATGCATTGATGGATGATCATGAACTAATTCATGATGGGATGTGTATTAGTGTATAAGCAAAGATTGCCTAGAGATAGATATCTCCAAATGAAGAATTTATGTATTAACCAGTTAAATAACTCTAATTGGATGACAGGGGCATTGGAAGTCCTAGAAATAGATATTTGCAAATGATGGATTTATCACTTCAATGAGTAGTGCATTAGATGAACACAATTGTGTTAGAACTTGGAGTTAGATAACTCCAAGTAGAAGATGAAGATTTGGACAAGAGATGATTTGGATAAGAGACGATCTGGACAAAAGATGATTTGATAGAATATAATCGGAGGAGATAACTAGGACTTTTACTTTAGTGGATGGTTCTAAATTATAGAATCAAAGAGAGAAAGATAAAGATAGAAAGATAGTCCTAGTTTATTTTAAAGATTGATAGTCTTTATTGATTGTCTCCAATATAAGACAAAGCTCGGGGGTGAGGAGACTATTCTCTTTTGGAAATTGATCTCCCTCTATGGTCGGGTGGTTTGAGCTCTTGTGAAAAGATTTTGTTATTAAGTATATTTTGTGTTTGCATTCGGAGTTCATTGTGATTTGAAGTTATAAACTATAGGAAGTTTGTAACATCGTTATTTAGAGAAGTTTTGGGAGGTAAGGAAGGTATAGGGGTAGTAATACCTTCTTTGAGAAGCAAATTTTCTTGAAGGATGAGAAGTTGGTGAGAGAATAGAGGAGTCTATGAAGAGCCATTATTCATAAAGAAGATGTCACACTCCTCTTTGCTATTTGGAGTATGGAAAATGGAAACTAGAGAATGTGTTGCCTACAAGCTAGATGTAAGAAACAAGGCCTAATTAAAGAGATGAAGAAAATCTTATTGCTTACACATGCTTCAGTGCCTAAATGAGTGAAGGCAATATATTAGTGAAACTATTAAATACAAGATACCAAATTATTTGACAAATTTTATTTCAAGCCCATTTTTTTACCTTTAAAAGAAAAACAAAAAACATTAAGAATTCTTGAAGAATCAAAACTTTGTAAGCCTCAGACAATCAAACAAAAAAGCACCATGTTCACATTTTTTGAAAATTGAAATTGAGGTAAAGAAGGTGTGACTACCCCTAATACTTGGGAAGAATTGTTTGTTAGTTTATTGCTAGCCTAGTAGAATTGCAAAAAAAATGATTTCAATTTTGGAAATTTTAGAAAAAGTCTGGTGCAAAAATCTTTGAAATTCCTATTTTGAGTCAAAAATAGAGAAAAATAAGAATCTCAATATTTGTGAAAAAATAGTTCAATATGGAAATTGGAGGGAAAATGGTAGATAAAACTCAAAAAATGTCACAAATGTTGGCTAAATTTAAGAATTTTGGTATCCAAGATAATGGAATTGAGTAGAAGATTTGATTTCTTGTTTACATAAAAGAAAAAGGAAAAAGAAGAAGGCAAATTGGAAAGTGTTCTACTTGACTTGTATTTTGGTCAATTCATTTTTTAAAACAAGGACCAATTCATCGTGGCCATTAAAACAAAAACATATAGCTTTTCATTTTTGTTCATGTAGGATTGGTGTTGGCCATTTGGTATAATATTCTTGAGAAAGGAGGTTTAGGAGTCTTTTTATATGGTATTATAACAAGAATAATTTGAATTTTAGCTACCTACAATTCACAGACAACCTTGCATGCAAGATTTTTTGCAATGAAAGGAGCCTTAGTCCCTAAAGGACAATTGACTATTCATTGAACAAATGGGATTTCATGCATGAACCTATGGTCTCATTTTATGTCATGATTCTTTGAAATTTTTTTAGAAGATAGAAAATTGAATATCTTCATAAGAATAGTCTGTTTTTTTCCAAATAGGTGCTCAAGAACAAAAAGTTATGCCCAAATAAGCTCAAAATGAGGGAGACCCAATAACTAATGTTTTTTTAAACAATTTTTAATTAAAAGAATCCTCATATATAATACTTTTGCCTATATGGAAAACTTTGATTCATTTCATATGAAAAAGTTATGTGAAAGTTATGAACAATCTTATTTTGTAGGCAATCTAAGCATCTTTTTGAAAAAATGACTTGAAGGATGCATTTTTTAATGCAATTTTTACAATTCTTCAAAGAAAATATTTCTACATAATATATTTCATTTCATTTTAGTATAAGTATTTCAAATTTCTTATACTTTAAATTTATTTTAATGTCAAGCTGGAAAACAAAGTATATGTCAAGTATAATAATAATAAACAAGTCAGCCACGTGTAAAATATCAATTAAAATTACATCATATTTTTTTTGCTAGAACAATCTCAACATTGGGATTAGTGCATTTGAATTCCATCACATAAATATTAATAATTTAGATTTTTCTTCTATCTCATACCTACTTCTACTTAACAATGAAATTTTTTTAAGAATAAAAATTAAGCAATTTTGAATTCACTTTTTTCCCCAAGACTCTCAACCAGCCCTTTTTTTTTCTTTTTGAGAAAGTGCCAATATGGCGATCATTAAAAATTTGGTGAAGCATTGTATTTCTACATTCATCCAACTTTTGCACTAAAAAAATACTTTATAGTTATATTCATACACTTTATCATCTAAATTTGGCGATTTCATCCACAGTTTTCATAAAAATGGTAAATTTCTGGCGAAAAAAGGTTATTTTTTTCGATACTTTTCTGGTGAAAAAAAGATTTTTTTTTGAAATGGTGCTTTCTGGCACCATATTGCCCAAAAAAAAGGGCTGCTCTCAACTAAAACATTAGATGAAATTTGAGGGCATTAGGAGACTAAAGGTTCCCGAACTGTGGGAACGCAGTTTCTGCCCTATGAACTCGAATCCTACATGGTTGCGCCCCTGCCACATAATTTATTTTTATTTTTTTTCAAAAAAATTTTGAACTTATTTTCATATTTCAGGACCCAATTTTTTTTTTGGATTAAAGTTGACGTGACAGCGGACAACGGCATTGGGAGCCGTTTCAGACTCGAAACGGCCCTGTAATGCCCTTAGATTTCTTCTAATGATGCGAAGCTTTCTTGTGATCAATGTTCCCAAAACTAGCTAAATTTTGCTCGGTTTCTACCAAAAAAATCCTTGTGCTACTACTACATTGTAAGAAAAGGCCTTTAATGGAGCCATTCTAGTCAAAATTACAACAAACAATAAAATTTGATAGCCCAAATTGCAACTTTTTCTGTAGTAGAATTAGCATATATTTAGTTAGTTTTGTCTTACGGTAGTTCTAATAATCCTTCACAACTTGCAAAATCCTTTCTTTTCTATTTTATTTTGCTACTACTCACTCTCAAGATAGCCAAAGTTGATGCCTATTTATCTTAAAAGGTAGCATGTTGCACTAAATTTTAAAAATAGTTATGGAATCACCGCTTATGATGAAATAGAAAGATTTATTGATATAAAGATTAAAGATCAAAACCTTGTAGTCCAAAAAATTTAAGTTAAGAAGGTTCAAAGTCAAAAATATCTAGTCTTGCAATATACTATTAAACTTGTTTTTTTTACTTTAACCAACTTTTATAATTAATCCTAGTTTTAAAACCATTTCTATTGCAATGACTAGATATTACAGTGAAAAAAAGATATTACAGTGAAAAAAAGGTGTCTGACTAGATATTACTACCATTTCTATTGCAATGAATAAAAAAAAGGTGTAGACTAGATATTAAATGTATAAGGTGGAATCCCTTTGCTTCTGATGAATTAACTTCTAAAGAATCAAGGTCTTTTTTTTTCATCAAAAAATGTGCAAAACTACCATTTCTATTGCAATGAGTAAAAACAAATTGGAAATTGATATTTTTGTACATTTAATGATAGTATGTTACACTTAATTAGCACAAGAATGTATGGAATCAATTTCAAAAATTTGATATTATAGATTGAAAAACAACTTTTATAATTAATCCTAATTTTTAATTATATTTTTATAATCAATGCAAACATAAGTACAATTTTTACTACACTTGGTAAGAAAGCAAGATTGGGTACTTGATTTAGGGGATGTCTACAACCCTATCATTAATATTTGATTAGATATTTTGTTTTTTGACATGCCAAATTTTAGAGCATTAATTAAAATGTGCAAATTATGATGTTATGACATATTGTGACCACCTAATGATGGCCATAGAGAACTCATCTTCTTATTGCTCTTCTATATGTGGTCTTTCAAAGTCTTTTAGATTATCAAAATTGGGTAAATTTTTATAAATTTGAATATTTGGAATTGACTTGTCATTGTTGTAGAAAATTATGAAAACCAACATGTAACATTAAGTAATTAATTTTGGAAAACATAGAAATTTCAATTGAATATACAATATTTAAGTTTATAAGTAAATGTAAAGAAGACCTAGACAACATAATACAACACTGATTTATCTTTTAATGTATATAATACTAATTTGACACTATTTATTTGCATTCAATTGTATAATAAACCAATTTACTATTGGCTTCTTTTACAATTTTATCTTTTTTAAACTCCAAATGCCTACGACACTAAATATTGGTGTCAAAAAATCTTGAGGTATTAATATAAATACCATCGAATTATTGTTTTGTCATTTTAACTAGGAAATCATTGTTGAAGTCTATTTTATCATCAATTAATAAGATTGATAAAAATATTTATGTTTAGCTATCCTATTTCCATACAAGACAAGACTAACAAAAGTATCTATTGCAAGACTACATATTGTAAATAATGTCTTCTATTCTTGTATAATCTATGATATTCTAGTTCAAGATGTTAATAATTCTTTGTATCTCAATATTAAAAATTTGTGAAGAAGTGAAAAATATGTCAATTTAAGTAAAATGTGTTTGCAAAAATATAGAAGTCTAGCTTTGTGTCTACCAAGAATTTTAATGTTGAAAGAATGGGAAGTTTCCCTACAATAATTTCAATCAAATGGAACTTAGAGTAGTTTTGGTATTTTAGCATAGGTATACTTTTCCAAATGAGGAATTTGTTATAATAGATAAATATACTGATTTGGGGTATTATGAAGTAGTTCCAAATCTCACAAGGTACATCATAATCACTATAAAAACTTGTATTTTAGGTGACAAGTTTGAATTTTTATAGAAGGATTTTGTTAGACATCAAATGTAAAAACACATGTTTTTATGTCAACAAAAATTTTCAATAGAACATCAATGTTGACATAAAACCATGGGTTGTTACATTTAATGTTTAACAAAATCCATCAATAAAAATTCAAACTTGTAACCTAAAATGTGAGTTCCTTATAGTGAATAATGGACATTTAACTTCTGCTGTATATGTTTCGAAATAATGAATATAACAAATCCTAATAGAGAACAATCTACAAATATAAAAGTTTATTGAATGGACCCCTAAAATTGCATATAGCTCTATACAATCATTATAAACTTTGAATTGCAACAAATCCAAAATTTGGAGACTCATCATCAACATTTATTTACAAACAAAAGAATCATATGATAGAAATCATGAATCCCTAATATTTTTGAAACAAAAGATTTAAAGAATTTGAAGTGGACAATTTAAAAAATATATATTTCATTAAGAAAATATGACTTTCAGAAATGAAGTCCACACATTTGTTTTCAATTTATTTGTTTTCTATAAAAACATTTAAAGTTTCATGAATTAAAATTACAAAAACTTACTATTAATTCTAATCAAATTTATTCTAATACTATCAATACATAGGATGTAATTTAATCTTGAAAGAATCTTATATTACAAAATTCAATCATATTTTTTTAAAATATCAGTGACATAAAGTATTGTAAATTTAACCATTTCAAATGTAATCTATAACCTATAACTTCAGTTCATTAATGACACCAAAATTATTTTTCAAATTATTACTTCAATTTTTGTTTTCACCCATCTTTGGGCAAATTTTGCAAGAATTGGTGGTTGATTTTGGTGTCGCATGACGCACATAGCACAATGGACTTGTATTTTGCTATAACCTTAGAAGTATAAAGCCAATAAAATTGAAATTTTTATTGAAGATGGGTGTTTTGATAGTTATCAAATCTTGTATTTTCAAAACTTCAAAACTTTGTTTTATATTTAAAAGTCAAAATTTTTGATTTGTCACTTTTTGAGGTTTAGTTTTTTTCTAGTTTTGAATCTTTTTTTGGTCATTTGCTCAAAAAAACCCAAGAACAATGAGAGCACTCATTGGAGTTCACCCTAATGTATAAGGCCCTTCCTTTTCTACACAAAATTTCAAGGATGAACATTTGCACTTTTGTCTTACACAATAACAATGAAGTGAAGAGAGGCAAATATGATATTCGAAGTTGAATTTCCCCTTCCCGCATCTTAAGAAGATCAAGAGCTTGTGAGAATCTTTTGAATCATTTATTGAAGTCCTAAAGGACTATTGTCTCCTTTGGAGACTAAATGGATTTTGAAGAGGTTTCTATAACTTCAATTTGTAGTGAAACCTTATGAAACTTTCTCATCAGATAGAAAAACTAATTAGCTTTGTAGAGATATAATTTTTATTTCAATTGGTGCCTGGGAGCAAAAGCTATACTATAGAAAGCTAAAATTTTCATTCAACGGGCAACAATTTTTTTGCAAAAGTCAAAATTAAATTAAAATATTTTTTGAAATAATATAGTTTTGCCTACATGTGAAGCTTTGATTCATTCTATTTGGACTTATAATAATAAAATTATTGTCAATCTTGTTTTTTGGACAATCTAAACATTTTCTTGAAAAAATAACTCATAGGAATCATTTCTAAATGCAATTCTTACAATTTTTCAAAAAAAATTGTTGGACAAGGTTACATTTATTTGCTAGAACAATCTCAGAGTTGGGATTATTGTGTTTCAATTCCATCATAGAACCATCATCCATTTAAATAGCTTTTCTTTTAATCTTGGGCTTACTTCTACTAAACATGAGAGAAAAAATGAGGCCTCTAGAGGACCATTCCATAGCCTTGAAGAGGACTCTATAGTTTTCTTTTATTTTACTGAAGGAAATTTTTTTTCCCTATTCTTGTTACAATGTTAGATGCTCGGCGGCGGCCCAGAAGCCAAGTAGGAGTTAAATAATGATTGGTGAAGTACTATAGTGACCCTTAACCATGATAATTTGATGTTTTGTAGTCTGTCTATATTTTTTTCCCACAATTTGGTTAAAAAGATTCAAACAAGTTGTGGGAAAAAAAATAAAATGCCCCAAATTAGTCCAATGACCATCTCCCATCCATGCTTCTTTTTATTAGCTATGTGAAAGACTATGATCATTGACATTTGGTGATTGGAGAGGTATGAGCCATGAAGAGAAGGTCTTTATACAAGTAGGATAGTAGTAGGCTTTACAACGCATATGGGATTTGTGAATTGGAAGGAGAAGGAGCTCCACCACTCATAGTTATTGTGAAGAGAGACTAAAAATAGTATTAAAATTCGAATTTCATGCCTCATTTAGCCATAGTGTTTGAACTTTTTTGAAAAAAACTTACAACTAAGAAAAGTGAGGTAATGAAGCAAAGTTTCCAATCCAATTTTTTTTTTGAGATTTCAAATCTCTAAGAAAAAGTTATAAACAAAATTCAAACTGGATGTTTCAAACATTTCAAAGAAAATGTTACTTCAATCTCAAAAATTTCAAAGAAAATGTTCTTTCAAACATTCAGTTTGAATTTTGTTCATAAATTTTTTTTGAGATTTGAAATCTCAAATGGATTTTTGGATTGGAAACTTTGCTTCATTACGTCACTTTTCTTAGTTTCAAGTTTTTTCAAAAAAATTCAAATACTATGGCTAAATGAAGCATGAAATTTGGATTTTAATACTATTTCATAGTCTCTCTTCACTATAACTATGAGTGGTAGAGCTCCTTCTCCTTTCAATTCACAAATCCCATATGCATTGTAAAGCCTACCACTATCCTACTTGTATAAAGACCTTCTCCTCACACCTTCACACTTACCAAATAAAGTGACTTTTGATAAGAAGCTAATTGCCTTCAATCATAAGGATTTTTTTCTTTTTTTCTTTTAAATAAATTTAAAACAAAAAAACATTTAGTGACTCATCTAGCTTCAAGTCACATGAATTTATTAAAAACCAAAGCTTCTAAGCTTAATATCCAATTTAATCAGCTAAGACTCCATGCTCTTTAGTAAATTGTTTTTGGCAACGACCTATCATTTTTGACAAGTAGTTAAATCTGAGGTCAGATCATTTGACATCCTACATTGAACAATTCCTTTGAGCCAAAAGTGACGTGGATAATGCTAAGGATGTCACTCTGGAGCAGCCTTATAGAGGCCTCGTTTTATTCTCTCATGCAATTTTTTAAAGAATGAAACTCAAGTGTTTTTTTTGGGAATTTAATTCTAAACCTTGAACTCAATTCTTTAACACAAAAAAATTATAAATAAAATTCTACAATGCAATTTTTTTTTACAAATGGCCGTGAAAGTCATTTGAAATTCCACACCATAGTATAAAAAAAACTGTTTTTCCAACTTTTAATCCTCATATCTTCCAATCTATACAAGCAATCTTCCTTAAATTTTTAGCACATGATCTTAGTCAAATCAAGTACAGCATCTCATGGTTAGATTCTTTAAAAAAAATTAAAAAAAAAAAAAAAAATAGTTTTCTTGGATGAATGTATCGAAAATGGCAATTTGAGAAGTATTTGACAGAAAAATGGCCTTGGTCTCTTAAATAGGGGTATAAAAATCCAAGAACAATGATAGCACTCGTTGGAGGTCATACAACTATACAAGACCTCCCCTTCTCTACATAAAATTTCAAGGATGAACATTTGAGGTCATACAACTATACAAGACCTCCCCTTTTCTACACAAAATTTCAAAGATGAACATTTGCACTTCTGTCTTATACAATGACAATGACATTTAGGTGAAGAGAGGGAGACATGATGTTCCAAGTTGAATTTCTCCCTCCCACCTCTTGGAAAAATCAAGAACCATCGATTTGAATTGAGAAAAAATTCCCCACCTCTCCAAATGTCGTCAAGCATCTGAAAAATCAAAGCCGTTAAAGTCTGTTGAATAGATGATCTTGGCTTTCCAATTATGGGTACCAAATACAGGTACGGATACGGTTACTAAACATGGATATTGGACACGGTTACAATTACATATATTGAATTTGGAATATGAAATATGGGTACAGATACTAGATTTGAATTACAATTACAGACATGAGTGTATTGCATCAATAGCATTGCAACTACTTTTTGGAAAACACGAGTATGGGTGGTGGTGGGGAGGGGTTTTTAAAACTCATAATGTGGACAGAGGCTCAAAAAGCGAGCATCTAAGCACTGATGTGCCTTTTTCGTGTACCTCCTGATATGAAAATATTTTTAGTTTATTTTTCAGTCATAGAAAAATAGATGAGGAATCTAACATAAGTCATTTCGTATTTTTTGAAGCATTATTGAATTAGTTATGAATTTTCAAACACAGTCTGTTATAGGTCCCTATATGTGATCATAGGCCCTTGGAAACCCATCCATGCATAGTTTGAAAAGAAATCAGTCCTTGTTCCAAAACTGGCATTGCAACATGTATAAAGTAATTGAAATGGTTTCTAAAACTGTCCCTTTCAAAATCTGAAATGAATGCTTGATTTAATCATTATTTCAGATTTTTTAATACTTGTAAGAAGATAGTTGAACAACGGATTCTAATTTGAATTATATTAAAGGACACCTAGCCACTTAGTTAAGAATGAACCAATTGTGGTTCTTAAACCACTCATTGAAGAAGTTAAAACAAATCTCATCAAGCTCCATTGTAATCCAGATTAATTTAGGTTTAGTTTTCCCAAAGTTCACATGTCCATTTCAGAGCCCCTACTAGATGGTTGAAAATGCCCGCTCGGTTTTAGAGCCCTCTCCTATAATCAATTTAAATGAATACTTGTTTTGAGCTCATTGTCTTTGTGATCACAATGCCAATGAGCTCAAAGAGGCAGTAAGTTTTAAAAGCTTAACAGTGCCTTTTCCCAAAACTTTTACATGTCCAGAAGGATCCATCAGACACAGTGTTCAGCTGCCGCGTCATTTTAGGGTTAAAATTGTTCACGGCAAAAGTTTCTTTAGTGTTTGAAGCCAGTCCTTGGCTTGATGCATATTTAGACACGAAATTTTTGGATTAGTACAGTAGGTTTCTTACTAAACTCTGAGGTAGTCAAATTTCGGTTGAATGTACAGTACAAAAACAGTACAAAAACTTACTCTGAGATCGACCAACCTAGCGTTTCTATCTTCAGTTATGCAGTGTTTCAACTTGAGGCACATTTAGACAGATTTCGTACTAAATTTTTGTTCACTTCCTCATCGGGAAGCCACAAAGTTCACTTAATTTATATGCCTTTGCCCTCTTGAGGAGCTCATACACATAAACACATGCTAAGAAATACGGAGTACCGGTACTGGATTAGCAAGTGAAACATTCGGCAGTCCCCTTGCTCATGCATCGATCAAACATGTAGCTTCAGTCAGTTGATCCACACAAATGAAAATTCATCTGATGACAGACAGTATGAACATCGATGAAATCAGATTCAGTTAGAAAATTGAACTTTGTTCAAAATGGAGTAACCTTAGATACCCCCCGTGCTTTTTACAACTATTTTTCAAGCTTAATGCACAGCTTTTTACAATAAAAGGGACTGAGTGTCAAGTATTTGCAGCAACAACTCACATTCTCTATGCATAACAGTACACTTTTTCTGGACCGATTTCTTTCAAACAACTCTTACTTGTTCGAGCATCGATCCTCTCCAAGTTTTATTACTAAGCTCGGCATTCTATATTTTGTACCACATCCTTCAAAATTGTCATGTATGGAATGGAAGAAAAATATTCCACACATTAACTCAGTCCTAGAAAACCTAACATAGACAGTTTTAAACACACTGTTGATAATATTTTACATCCTCAAACTCAAAGTGATTTTGGTGGTTACGATCACCATCGATCAAAAGTCCGATCAAAAGGAGTTCAATAAACTTGGGAACCTCGCTCTCGATCGACCTTCAGTAGTATCCAGTCAAGTGCAGTGCAAAATCATCTGTCGCATAGGCTTGGCCGTAAGAAGATGCAAAATGGTCGTGATGGAGAGAGTCCGTGAATGAATTCGAAGCGGCGGTGGCATCATACATTTGCGCATGATCGTAGGATGTGTCGTAAGGGTTTTCAGAGCTCTTGAATTGGTACTCTGCTCCCCGGTGGTGATAGTAATACTCCCGATCATCATCATCGTATACTGGTGATCGTGGTGCCACAAATCTCGGATTCAAATGACGTCGTGGAGAAGTTAGACTGCCCGGGTGTGGAGGAGCAGATTCGATCTCTCGGTACGCAGGGATGTCGTCGATGTGTTGCGAAGACAGCTCCTGGCGGCTATGGTGGCCTGCGGAGGATTTCAAGGGACCGGGGAAGCTGGTGGCGAGATAATGGGCATCTTTGAAGTGCGTGCTGCCCCTCCAGAAGTGCGAGTTTTTCTTCATTCGCTTGATTCGCATGAGCAGCCAGTTGGGGTCTCGACTGCTGGAAACCGTCACTCGTTGGTTGTGAAGGTCACACACCACTTTGTAGACGCCTGCATTGTAACAACCAAGCATTCACTGGTCAGAAGGTTCCGTATGCGTAGTTCGAATCGAAGCCCACAACATTATTAAGCATAAAAAATCGGTTATTTAAGGAAGAATATGATAAAATCAATATGAAGACTCTTAAACGTGAGCAAAGCAGACCCAGTAAGCTACACTTTCCACAGAAGACACCCCATCTGCATGGGTTTGCACTAAACATAACGGGGCTTCGATTCACTCGATCATGCGTGAATCTAATAGCTCGTGAAATCTCATTATTCACCTACTTGGTTCCTAAACTGTGTAAGTTTTGTTGAACAACTGACCTTCATCATTCTCAAGTTCTTCTTTCACTTTCTCCTCGCATTTTCCACAGCACAGAGGCACCGAGAACTCAACAATCTGCAAAGAATCGGTGCGCGCTAAGTTGTTAGCACATGCCCGTCCCGGACTCATCGATCAACGAATGCATTTCGCAACTGATTCAATTCCAACTTAATTAGAATTATGGTAGCTAGCATAGTGACAAACGTGACAGAGAACATGTAAATTTTTGGGTGACTGTATCACAAAATCCAGCATTCTTTAGTTGAAGAGCTTACAGGAACGTTGAAGCGTGTGTTGGATGCAGCTCTGTGAGTGACTGAAGGAAGAGCGTTGTACACTGTAACGGCTCGACGATCTGCAGTGAGAGAAGGCAGCTGATCTGGAAAGTAGCTCCCGGCCCTGGATCTGCTTACAGGCAGCTCATTTTCAATGGGCCTGGTAGTCGTCCTGCGGTCGCTCACCGATTTGATTTGTCGAACACACCCACGTGGATCAAAATGTGATTGATGCTCTTTGGGCCTCTCTAGTAGCCATGGGGGCTCCACTCTACGTCCATAAAAAGTCTGCTCACAAACAGATCCACGTGCAATAAGAACATTAAACTACGTACTCAATCTCACGCCAAACAAAACAGTGATCGAGTCCACTTAAGTACGTAGTGCAAAGGTTAAAGGTAAGTACACACCCAATTTAAAGCAACAAACCAAGATCGACTACTGACACCATGTACATACCCATAATATATATGCAAAGTTTTTCAGCAATTATATTCCTAACCGTTATTCCGTCTGGACACATTTAGTACTGAGAAACGCTGGATCTCAACCATTGAATCACGTTGTAGCGTTGTCAGTAGGGTGCAAACGTTACTACAAAATGTTGCTGATTCTGGGGTGAAATCGACTAATCATTTATAACCCTGCACGTACTTAAGAACCTCAAAACAATGTACAACGACAGCAATTCAATCCTTCAAATATGTCTCGATTGTACCTCAGAGATGATCTTCGACGACATGGTTGCTAGCTGCCAATTAAGTGTTAACTCTTACTCCCTCTACTACTGTTGATAAGCTGCAAGTATGACACCGCTCCAGTTTCACTGTAAGTACGTACTAAATCATGGAACATGAATTTGAAGCTGAAATCGAAGCCTAACATGTGTTCCTTCAACATATGTTCCTTAGCTTCAACAGGACACTGAGGACAGGGTCTGACTGCAGTCGCTGCGCTAGCTAGCCAAGTATCGAGATGCAGTTCAAGCTGAAGAGCGAGGGATACGGGAGGACTGGGAGTGGATTATCGAAGTGGATGTGCGGAAAGATTTATAAGAGGAAGGGCTGCATGGGAAGACAGTGATCTAAGTTGGAGGGACCTCCGTTGTGGGGAATGTTGTTGGAGGGCGCACGTACTACGTCACTACGTGGCAGGAAGGGTATTAACGGGCCTGGAGTTGCTGGACCGACCAAGGCCGCCCCTGAGCTGTGAGTGGCTCGCGGTCTGAAATCTCCAGTGGGGTCTTTTCCCACCTGGAAAATCTGCTTGCTCGTGGAGGAAAGTACCAAGGTTCGGGGCCCGAGTTGGGGCCCTGGCTGGACTCCGCTCTGATCATGCTGAAGCTCGTCACGAGATCTTTTCCACCGAAAGGGTTGATTCTAACCTGGTCTTCGGTCCTTGTCGACCTCTTGGAACGGCAGTGCAAAACGGCCGGCTCAGCGATTTGGGAAAACGCTGAAGTTTTTTACTTTCCGCTCCTGATAAAATTTGCAAATTCTGATCATTTCATATTCTTATTTACCATCAGAGGCCCCAAATTAGCTCAGTAAATCAATCCAGCACAAAATAGTGGGCTTTTATTTTTACTTGCACCCGTAGATTGAATTGGTGTGGCCGAGCGAGGGGCAAGTTCGCCGCGACCGTGCAAAACCCACCTTCAGGAGAGCAAGAGACTCACGGAGTCACGGCGTCATGCATGATCGAGTGGGGAACAGTTGCCGTATCTGAGGAGGAAGCCTTGCCGGCCTTGGCAGCACAGGTGTCGGTCACAGACAGCCAAGATTTTAGGTTTCATTGGGCTTTGGGAATGTGCATGGGGTGTGTGTTTTTAGCACGGCTTTATTTGGTGGGTGGGAGGGGCGGCTTTCTAGTGCCAGGTTGCACCCCTAAAACAATAATTTGGCAAAAAAATCATGAAGTTTTTCAAAACAAACAAACTTTGAATTAACCCCTAAAGGTTTTTGACTATGTTTTCACCAAAAATTTTCCAAAACTATCATTTTTAGGATAACTATCAAATTTTAGAATTTTTTTTTTTTTGGGTAATGTAACCATAGGATCTTAGAGTACACTAGTTCGAGAGCATGTTCAAAAAATTTCAGAAAATTCCGCCATGTAGATTGTAAGATAATAGTGTTTGAAGTTACAAAAATTCCTTTTTTATCACCGCGAAAATCCGGGCAGCTGCACTTCAGAAGGCCACATTTGTATGAAAAAATATTCAAAATGGTTGTTATTCTTTGGATTCATTCTTCAATTCAAGTTGGCTACATGCTCAAAAAATTTCAAATCATTTCGAATTGTACAACATGTACAAAAAAAATAGTAAGTAGATAAAAGTAGAGAACGATTCAAAACACTAAATGTTTAACAATTTATTTATTGAATTGAAAAATGCCAATCTCAATGGTTGAAATGTTGTAATAAACATTCTACACCCAATGTTTTTTGTTTTTTTCAAAAATATTGGAAATTGAGTAAAATAAAGGACTTCAAAGTTTATTTTAGAGTAGAGAATCCATAACTACCCGCAAACTAAAATTCTTCATAACTTTTGACTCATTAATCCAAATGGAATGATTCAAAGATTTCCACATATATATAAATCTATAAAACCAATTTCAAATTTTGGTTTCCGAAAAAAGTGATTTTTTCTGATCTGCCCGAACTGCCCGAGTTGAGAAACAAACAACATATTATGCAATAACTTTTCAACCATGTAGTCAAAAGTCATGAAAATTGTTGGGCTTGAAAGATACTCCTCGTCCACACCTTCTATTAAATTTTGGTTCCAAACTATAGAAATCTCTAGTCACACGTACTTGCCCAAAATCGCTATGTTGCCAAAAAAGCACTTTGGTCCTTTAGGGGTTAAGAAACTTTCTTGGATGAAATTGCCAAATTGTGAATGAAAATAAAATTATGAGCATGTTATATGTGGTAATGTGATATTTTCTTTCAAATATGTGGATGAAAACAAAATTATGAGAATGTTATATGTAGTAATGTGATATTTTCTTTCCAATAAGTGGATGAAAACAAAATTATGAGCATGGTGTATGTGGTACTGTGATATTTTGTTTTAAATAAGTGGATGAATGTTGAAATTTAGAGCACCACTATAACATTTTATATCAACACTTTGGTATTTCATAAAAAATGGAAAAAAAATAGTCCTAGTGTGTAGAAAGACGGGGAGACAGAGATCTTCATTAGAATGATCGGGAATTGTTTACATGACTGTATTGATATAGGTTTGGGAAAAACATGTAAGCAAAATTATACTATTTGGTACTTTTGAAGGTTTAGGCACTATAAGAAACCCACATTTTAGATGACAAGCTCAAATTTTTTGAAAACGGATTTTTTGTAACATTCAGTGCAAAAACTCCATATTTTTATATCAACACTAATGTTACATTGGGTGTTTTTGTTCATATAAAAACACATAATTGTTGCATAGGTCGTCACCTAAAATCCATTTCAAAAAATTGGAGTAGCCACCTAAAATGTGGGTTTCTTATAGTAAGGCATTGCTAGTTTGACTTTCCTCAGAGGATTTCATTTACAAACACAAAGTTTATGGTTGAATGATATGATGTACCGCCATTTATTTAGCTATTGTGCACAATTATTTTTATTATAGCTGGTCATATATATAAAACTAATTTTGATATTGGTCATAGTATAAAAGAAATTAGAGAAGCATGTACCCTTCTAAGAGGCCGTTTGAATTGTAGATATGGCTTTATGATACCATTAACAATTCTCTTCATTTTCAACTAGGTTTAGCTTTAGCTTCTTCAAAAGTTATTGCTTCTTTAGTAGCTTAGTATATGTATTTTTTACCTACATATGAATTTATAGTACATGACTTCACAACTCAAGTTGCATCATATATAATTATATACATCATTAATATATTCTTGGATTTATTATGATAGGTGTTAATACTCATGTAGCTATTTTCTTTATGAGAGACTACTACTAATTTAAACAAAAGAACAATAATGTATTAATTAGAATGTTAGAACTTAAAGAAGCAATAATACTATCTTATTTTAAGTTTGACTAGTCTATTTTTAGGCTTTCATATTGTAGTAGTTTGGGGCTTTATATTTATGATGATGTTATGCTTGCATCTGGTACTCCAAATTAAAAAATAAAATTTTAATTGAACATCTATTTGACTCAATAGATAAAATTTCATTCATGGTGAAGCCGTTTATATAGTTTTGATGTACTTTTACCATTAATAGATAGTCCAACTTTCAATTTTGTCCACATTTTATGGCTAATGGGTTGGTTAGATAATGTTAATATTAATAGCAATTCATTATATTAACTATTGGTCTTAGAAATTCCTTAATTCATCATGCTATTACTTTAGATTTACACACAACTACATTAATCTTAATAGAAGGTACTTTGGATGTATGTGACTTTTGAAAATTGTCAATATATGTATATATTATTCTACACCATTGTATAATATACTAAAATATTTAGTTGCATTATAATTCTAGATTATTAATATAATATAGTATTGTATATTACAATAACATATTGTATCCTATAGAAAATAGTGTACAAAACAATGTATATTTCTTATATAGATGAAATATGTATTGTTGCGGTAGGTGAGAGAGACTTACATATAAGTCTCATTAAGGACAGTACTTATGTGGTAATGCCAAGGTCAAGAAAAAATCACATGGTAAAATTACTTTTTTTTAGCAAATGTGTCAATAGCATGTGAAAAGATCCAAGAATTTTCTTATTCATATGTTACTTAAGTATTTGTTGAATTCATACTTAACCTTAAAGTAAATTAAAACTCATATTACCAATTCACAAACAATATAATGTCAAAAATATAATACCTTTTGCCTTTTATTACATCGCTAGTAGAGTTTGCTACTTTACTTCTAATCAACTTATACCTTAAAATTGAAGATTAATTTGGTCATATTGAACAACAAGGGGGTCAAGGATGGTCATAAGACAAGAATGAAAAATAAGATCACATCCAAAAAACAGAGATGCTATGAATTAGACAACAAAGGGAGTTGCCAAGATTGAGGAACCTCTTGGTCTCGTATACTGAAGCAACTAAGACTTCTTCTTAGATTCAAATCCTATATATAGACTTATGCAATTGAGATGCTTGAGAAGTTTCCTTTAAAGTAAAAGCTTCTTGAGATCCTTCTATATCTATAAATGATTCAACAAAAATCACCACGAGATCAAAATAGGAACATCAGACTTACAAGTCTTAGCTCTTCATCTAGAGACAAACTATAGAATGGATTTTGCAATCTCTAGCCACGAACAAGAGATTGTTGTACAAAAGTTTAAAACTTAAAAGATTTAGGATTCTAAGATGGTTTTTTTAAGGATTTCTAGTAGGTTTGTACAATGTCTAATCTTAAGTATTAGTATTTTTGAATCTTTTATTGATTGTAAAGAGATATATTATTATTTTTTCGATTCACTAATTAATTTTTTCCTCTTCTAATAGGACAAACTAATGAAACTAGATCTCATGCTGGACATATTACATGTAGTAATCAAAAACATTTTTATTCATAAATAATAATAAATTAATAAATTAATAAATAATAATAATAAATTAAAATTTAAAAAACAAGTATATAGTGCACACAATAGATAGAAGACAAAATTGTTAGGAATGTATTATTCTAATATTAATATCCTTTATTGTAGTTCACTATAGCTGTAAAGGCAATTAGAGATAAGATTAGAATTCTTTGAATGAATGGTAGATGAGGAAAACTATTTGTATTTACTATCTTTGGTATATAGTTTCACACCTCAATTGAATTTATGAAATTTCTTCTTACATCTTTTGGTTTTGTATCTTATGATAATCTTTATTTGTCTTCTATTGTTTGTCCTCCAAGATTATATATGTAGTTGCAAAGTTAAGGAATATTGCATCATAAAGGTCACCACACTCCAAAAAAAATGGTGTTAAAATCAATTAAAACATGACAAGCTCTTATTAAATTTGATATTGTATCAACTATTTCTACAATTTTTTGGTGATTTGGCACAAGTAAACAAAATGTTCACAAATTTTTTGTTCATTCAAGTAGTGCAACATCCAAATCAACAAAAAATTCACATTATTTTGTTCATTTTGACTTATAAAAATTTCAAATAAGTTTCTTTTTATTAGGCAATCTTGAAAACACTACATTAGAATTTTTTTTGCAATCATACTACTAAAATCATAACTCCCTCTCTAATGTCACAAATACTACCATTAATACTAGGGGCTGGTGTTTGGTATGCTATGCATTCACTGTATCACATATTAATAAAAAAATTTATATATTTGAATAGAATGCATGATATTGATTTCAATAAGTCCTTAAAATAATTATTTGAATTATTTTATAAGAATGTTTTCAATGATAAATACATGAAAATCTTATTGTCACACAATGTGATATTACAGAAAAGGAGTAGCAATTTGCAATCACTTTTGTAATATCACTTTTTACAAAGAGTGATATTATAAAAATAATGTAGTTGTTGTAATGAAGGTGATATCAAAGAGGATCCACAAGAAGATATAATAGAGGTAGCAAATCCATTGGTTTTCTTGGCTTAACGCTTCTTTGCGCTTTTATGATTTAGTGCTTTTGTGAAATTTGAGCTTTCATGATATCAATTTTCTAAATTCTAATGATGATTGCATAGCATAGCAAGCACCAACTGCTAGTAAATCCAAAAAAATTAATCATTCACAATTCAATGTTTCATAATAAAATCAACTAACATTGGTAACCTTCTTAGCATAGTAAATTAACTTTTAATAAAATTCTTAAACTAAAAAAAGTTTTAAAATCAATAAACTTCCATATCCAAAAATCAATTTGCCATTTTGACTCTCAAATCAAAAGTTATGAACAAGATTAAGAGAAGGTGTTTGAAAATGTCAAAAAACAATTCCTTAGTATCCTTATGTGAATTTTGTCTATAACTTTTGATTGGAATTTTAAAATTATGAACAAATTTTTGAAGATTCAAGTTATTTTAATTTATCAACTTTGAATCTTAGTTCAAAGAGTTTGAAAAAAGTTGATTTACTATGCCTAAATGGCCTCTAAAGTCTACTAAGTTTAATTTGAGAATAGTTAAATTAAAATAAAATCTACATTGTATAATATCCTTAAGTAATGATATGGAATCTTATAGTACATGATAATTAATTGACAACATTGGTGATGAGTCTTTTTAATTCAAATATATAAATATATTGAAAGCTTCCATATGAATATCTTTCATATTAAAAAAACACTTCATTAAGCAATAGAAAAATGATCTATGAAGAGTTCAATGTCAGGTTTTCTATTAGTAAATTTTGAAAAATACGGTTTTTAAAATTTTTGGTGATTAAAAAAACAACTACCACTTTCATTGCATTTCAATTTTGAAATGCTATAACTTTTGAACTATAAACTAAATGCCAAAAGCAAAAAAATTTAATTCTAGATATCTTGATTGTAATTCTATCCTTTATTTTTTAGAAATTTTTGAAAATCATTTTGTTAGTTTGTCACGATTTGACATTTAGATTTTTTATACTATTGAGCAATTTAAATTAATGGTTTTGAGCTAGAATTTTTGTGGTATATTTTTCTAGTAGGCACATGTGATTCTAATAAAGGAAATCCAAAAATGTATTATTTTATATCCTTGACATTTGTGCAAATAGGCCTCTTTTGTCTGCACACTTCTAAACATTAGAGATGGTTTTGACCTCAATTATTTGGTCAAATCCCATCACGAAAAAGTCTTCCCAAATGGCCAATTTTTAGTTTTTTTGAAATTTTTTTTTTCTATTCTTTACAAACTAAAACATCAAAGTATGTATTTTCTTGGCCATACTCTTGGAGATAGAATTTTATCTCCAAGAGATGGTGTTGAAGGGATGCTATGAAAAAGCTTTATAACATAGTCTCAAAATACATTAAGAAATATAGAAGAAAAATAAATTATTCTATTCAGTTTTAGGATCTTTAATTTAAACTTAATTTAGAATTTAGGTTGCTTGTATATTTTAATTTTCTTCTTGTTTTCTTGTGAGCAAGTAATAGTCTCATTCACCTTTATGAAAAAGCATCTCTATTTTTTTCCATGTTTTCTATATTTATCAAATTTCCTAGCTAGCAAGAGATTGCATTCTCTTTTATGCTTTGTTATTCAAAACTTTCTACTCTAATGGTGTACCTTTTGTACAATAGATAAATAATTAAATGAACACAACAAACTTGAGCAATTATTTAGGTGTAGGCTCAATTAAGTTGGAAGTAAATAAAGAACATAATGACCCAAAAATCCAAAATTGACTAGAATTTTTTCATATTTGACCCAAAATTGAACTAGTGAGTAGGTTGAAGAGAGCTCCAACAAGCCTCGAAGGACCAATCCATATATGTGGCAAAATGATGGAATGACCTGTGGCTAGGGATGAAAGGTAGCTAATTATATTTAGAGGGAGTTGATTTTCCTCAAAATTTATTAAAGTGAAGCATCTCCAAGGGTTGCTATTACGTGAGCCTAGGAGTGTGAGCCTTTGAGTCTAGAAGACTATTCACCTATAGTATAAGTGTATTTATTAAGGAAATCTTCTATTATTATAGTATATTTATATTATAAGTGTTTTTATTATAAGTACCTTTAATTGTTATAGTATATATACTTATATACATAAGGCTCACATGCTCACATACTTGCACTATTGAAGCATCACCTCCAAAAACCACAAGCAAAAGAAAAAAGATTTTGTTGCAAGTTTTCTACATTAAGGTAGAACCACTTGTAACCAATCATTCAAGGTAATTGAGACATGATATAGTGTAGTATAAGGCAAAACAAACACTTTTAGAGGTGCAAAGATAAAAATGATAGGGATTGCAAAAAAATTGGTAATTTTATCATATGAACAGAAATTACTATGAATTTTGAAAGGCCAAAAGTGTTGTAAACCTATAGCCATTCAATGTAGAGACTCTTTCAATTACATCCATAGAAGAGCTCTATACATGTTTATTACTTCTTTCTTACCTGTTCACTAGCTTTGGGACATGTGTTATGAACTTATTAGTCTCAACCTTGATAAAGAAGAAAATACGCATTCCAAACTCTCATTGGAAATCTGTTCTAACTTTACTGGCACTAGTAGAAGCCCCTGATTCTTTGGACATTTGTAGAAAACAAGAATGTTTTTTAAAACATAAGCAAGAGGATGCTGTTGCAGCCATAGAAGACACAATTCAATTGGATGTTGTAGAAAACATGTGGATGTCATAGGCAAAACAACGTAATATTTTGTTTGATAGTGATGTTTTAAGAGACATAAATAAATATAATTACAATTTGTACAATGTCCAAGAAAACATGGAACTGATACATTTGCAAAGGGGGTTGATTTAACTCCAACTAAGTTTACAAAAGTTATTGTGGGCTTAGGTAAAACCCTAACCAAATGTGAAGATATAGAAGAAAGGAAGCCTTGTGGCTTGCTTTTAAAAAAAAAGAAATCAATGGATGTATACTGTGAATGAAAAGATCAAGTCTATATACTAGTGGATGGTAGGAAGTATAGTGGGGTCCCAATCAAAATGGTGTTTGGAATCCGCAGTAAAAACAATTTCAGCTCTGTAAACTTTGAGAACCTCCTAAGACCTCAAAAATTGATATTTTCCCATGAATTTTTCTTACAACATCATTTATAAGTGAATAACATGCATGCCAAATTTCAATGCCAAAAGATTTACACAAAAAAAACATATTTAAAATCTACCAACATGTGTAGCAGTGAAAAACATTTCACTACTTTCAACTTTGACACCCTCCCAAGGATTGAGTTTTTTTCTTGCCATGAAATTTTTGGCATGAAATGAATTTTATGTTTTTAATATGTATAAAAAATTTCAAGGTCAAAAGATTAATTTTAAAAATTATATTTGAAATCTCCCAACATATGTAGTTTTGAAAAAAAATTCATGATTGCCAACTTTGACACCCTCCCAAGGGGTGAACAATTGGTTTCTTACAATGAATTTTTTTGTGAAGTCACCTCTATGTTGATAATATGTATTCTAAATTTCAAGTTCAAAAGACTTACCCACTGAAAAAGATATCTAAAATCTCCTCAATATATGTAGTTGTGAGGGTGAATTTATCAACATAAATTTTTTTATTCAGTATTTGATTTCAATTTGAAGAATAAAAATAAAAATAAATAAAATTCCTAGCCTTTGAATACAATTCTTCAAGACAAATTTTTTTAAGATTAAAGTGTGAAGTGCAAGAATTCTCCACAAATGGCAATCAAAGTCATCTAAAATTACATAACAATGTTAAAAAATAATTCTTTTTTTAAACTTTGAATGCTAATACATCTTCCAATTTGTATGGCCAAACTTCATGAATTTTTTTACCACATGATCTTAGAATAAGAAAATACAAGATCCTACAAGTAGATTTTAAAATAAGTATTTTTTTGGTTCTTTTGGATGAATGTAACAAATTGGCAATTTTGAGTGGTTTTGTACATGAATTAGGCCTTATGCCTTTGGGATAACCCCAAAATGCCCAAGCCTTTCTAAGTGTGTTTTGACTATGAAAAAAGAACATTGATTCATAGTTATCTCCAATGAAGCAAATTGTGTTTTTTTCCAAATTTAATCGTATAGATGTTTATAGAGCTTGTTTATCAATATGTATACAAATTTTGAGTGCAAATTTTCATAGGAGTTGTAAGATTATACCAAGAGAATTGTGCATTTTTTTATTTTGGTATGATATCTTTGCCCACAATGTTTCAAAAATCTGCATTTAAAAGTTATTTGGGATTGGGGATAACATGAACAACTACAAAGTGTATTAGCACACTAAAATGCACTTCCTAAAAACTTATTGATTTCATGTGAAAAAACATCAAACTCATCACACAATCCACCTTGCAATTGTTGAAATGCAATTTTTTTTATTAGTAGAAATTGCAAATAGCTTCAAATCAACACTTTCATGTTGAAATTTTCAATGGTAAAATTCTTGAAAAGACTTTAAACTTTTCATTGGGACCTTTCTCAAAAGAAAATGGATAAGTACAATTCTTAGATCTCAAATCAAGTGAAATTGCCAAGCTTTGCATAAAGCCGAGAAATGAAGTAAAATTGGCAAGCTTTACACTCCACCTATAGTATATATATGCCTTTGATGACCTTTCAATAATCAAATATGTACTTTTTTTTGTGAAAAATGAAAGTTTTCAATAATTGACCCTCAAAACTACCCAATTTTTTTTTAAACAATAAAAGTAATTTAACTACCTGTATAGAAATGGGCCTCAAATTTGAGATTGACCATATATGTTCGACTCAATAGTTAGGGGTTAAGGAAGACATATTTGCTAAACTTGATAAATAGAAAAAAAAATTTATGATGTCTCTTTGAAAAACAATATATCTAAATATCTTAAAGAAACAATTTAGATTATATGTTTATATTTTTTCTTGATTTTTGACAAGTGAAAAGAAGTTCCAAAGTATTAAAAAATATGATATTTTCATATTTTAAGCAAAAGTTATGAAGGGTCAAATTGCTTGATAAAGGTTTAAGAATTATTTCTTCCATGATTTTGGTACATATTAATTTTGGAGATGTAGCTAAAATGATGATGTTAATTTTGGGTCAATGGTGCATTTCTTTATATGACCTTAGTTTTTTGGTTGTTTCAAGTAGAACATAGTTTAATACACCATGTTTTAAAGCGATGCTAAATTTTTTATTGTGAATATTCTTTTGCAAAGGTAAGTACACATAGCATTAAATCTTATAGCATCTTATTCCATTTATTATTATTAAACATCTTTTATTTATTTAATCTTATTGAGAAGTAGAAAAGGATTCCAGTACACTTTACCTTACATTATTTGAATCTAACCCTTCATTGCCTAAGGAGACCTAACCCTTCATTACCCTCCAATTCAAAGTGTTGTAACTTTTGCATCCAATGTCCAAATTCAATAAAAAGTTGTTTGAAAAGTTGTACATACTAGTCTAGTTTGTGTAGTAAAATTTTCAGATTAACCTAGATGTAATGATTTTATGGGAGCCAATCAAAGTTCATAGGATCAATTTGAGTTCACCAAATTGTAATAGATGACTACAACTTTGGGGGCTTGCATCTCTTGCATCTAATATTTGTTTTCAATCAAATTTATTGGATTATATTTTTCTAAAAGTCTAATTATTGCACTCAAATTTTCATAGCAACCCAAGGTATTTTGAATGTTTGGAAGCAATTCAAATTTAAAAAACAAGGCATTTTTGGATTACAATGAACTTTAGCATCTTGTTTCTTCTTTAATGAGTGTCCACTTATTATTTTTTTTGTGAAGAGTTGTGCATACTAGTCTAGTTTGTATGGGTGAAATTTCATACCAATCAAAAAAAGTTATGAGAGGTTGAAAAGCATTTTAGTAGAAGGAGGTGCAATTATAGTTGTATTTTTTGCACCCTTTTTTTGCTAGTTTTCCATGACATTTCAAAGTCATTTTGCAAACAATTCAAAGCATTTGAATGACATTCTTTTTCAACAATGCATTTGTATGTTGGTTTTGAAGCACTTTACAGTTTAAAGTTTTTTCATTTGAGTAGGTTTGGAAATCAAATTTCACCTCTAAATGTGTTCTTACAAAAATTTCAGCATCCTTTTTCAATACTAAAACATTATGATCTTGCAATTTATGTAACCAAATGATTCAAAATTTGATCCATGTCATCTACAATATGCTCATTAGGAGATTGTATGGTTGAATTTTTATAGCTTTGTGACATTTAGAATTATAAGGCTTAAAGAACAAGGATGCTTGAGACACATTTGGACCTTAGGCAATGAAGAGTTAATGCATATGAATGTTATGAAGATTCAAAATATTATTTTTAGGTGCACAAAAATTGGTGTTTAACTAATTTAGGCTTTTATGTCTTAATTGTGCATGTCTTATATTATTTAAGGTAGAACCACCTATATCCACCCATTTAAGGTATTTTAGACATGATTCATTGTAGTACAAGGCAAAGAAAATATTTTCAGAGGTGTAGTAATAGAAATGATGGGGATTGCAAAAAAATTGGTAATTTTATGGCAAAAATTGAAATTTCTATGAATTTTCAAAGGCAAAAAGTACATTGGACCCACAACCAATCTATAAACTCTTCTAATTTTGATCATGAAGAAAAGTACCTTTTTAATCACTCCTTTCTATGTTCTTGTACACTACTTTGGAACATGTGCCATGAACTTTGAGTCCCAATTTTAAAAATGAAAGAAAATTTTAGCCCTAATTAAAAATATGTCCATCTTCAAGTTGGCTATGGGGTGTTAGTTGGTTATAGGAAATTATGCCTTACATTTAGGTTTTAGTGTCATTAGATGTTTCTTCAGGGTTCTAGGAGACTATTTTGGGGTTGTTTCCAGGGCTTTTTTTTCTGGCGAAATTTCGCCAGATTGTCAGAATTCTGACCACTACTGGTTAGTCCCTCCAAAATCTGGCCACTGCGGTGAGGCCAGCAGGGGGGACACTGGTCCAAAAAAAAAGCCCTGGTTGTTTCCTAAAATTGTTCCTCGTATAGTCAAGCAACCACAACTAGTTTGATTTCCTAAATTTCCCCCCAAAAAATAAAAAATATTTTTTTCAAAAATTTCAGAAAGTATAAAAGAATTGAAAACACGTTTTTAAAAAAATTAATTAATTAAATAATTAATTATATTTGACTAAGCAATCTTGTGGCCATGTCAAATTGACTATGTGGTAGAGTTCTTGGCATTTCTAATACATTCCTGTAATCCGGGAATTCATAGCCTTCTAAATGCTCTATAAAACATCTAATGTATTTTGGGTCGAAATGAAAGTCATAAGCAATTTCCCTTGCAACAACTCAAGAAGTTATCTATGGCATTGTGTGCCTTCTCAATCTTGTATAGACTACCTATGCCTCTCATTATTACACAACTCCATAGCATCAATGAACCTCCACTATATTTCACTATTTTTTAACAACTTGGGTTGAAAGTTTTTTCTTGATACTATTCTAACACCAACTTGCCATTAGAGTTGAAACAATTGACCTTTATTTCATACTAGAAAACACCTTTTTGCAATCATTCACTATCTAATCTTGATGTAATTGACTAAGTAGTAACCATACTTTCACATTTTTGTATAAGAAAGCCAACTTAAAAACCTTTGTATATGACTCTAAACCTTCTCTAAATCTTTTTTTATTGCATTTTTTATTATTTCAACAAAAAAATCAACTCCTAATATATTTTTCAATTCTTTTGTTGCCTCTACTACACCATCAATTCTACCTACAATAATCAATTGTATTGTATAGATGCCTTGTTATTGGAATGCCAATGTTTTTACAATATTTCTTTTGAATCCCATTTACAATAGATTGTGACAAACAAAAAGCTTAAGCCACTTCTTTACCTCTAATGAGGTCTTATAATTAAAAAAAACTAAATTCAACTCTTTTTTAAACAAAATTTTCTCTCTCTATATACATGCCAAACAACCTCTCTATATACACTAAGAAGCTTCTACATCCTCAACTAAATACCACCTACCAAAAAATATTGATTCAAAAATGGTCACAAAAATTCAAAAATTGATGATTTTCTCTCCTTTAGTTTTGGTACAAGTGCTCGAGTAGTTGAATCAATGAAGTAGCTAGATTTCTTTTGTTTCTTTTCAAACTTTAGAAAGTTGCTAGAATTGATATGATTTTATACTTTCACCTTACGACTTCTTTACTAAAAAGTTGCTTAAAAGATAGACATTTTGAATTCCTGAAATTCATAGACATGAATATAGACTCAATACATAGTTTGAGTTAGTGCATATTCAATTGCTATAAAGGTAAAACATCTATCAAAAAAAGTTTGACCTAAACCACAAAATCTTTGACATGAAGGGTTCAAAGGGTTTAACCCCTAAGCGCCGGCGACGCCATTCTATGGCGTTCGCCGGACTTTGGAGGGGGGAAACAATAGGTGAATAGTAGTTTTTTCAACCACCTCTTTTCTAATGACCTTTCATATTGAGTTACAAAGAGTTTTCAATTACGTTTCTAATATAACTAATGTTTGTTTTCATGTAATTGAGAAATAATTATGGAAAACGGATGGCAAAATTTGCCACTTTAGTGTATTTTGAGAAATTGAGTAAATCTGAAATTTCTCCTTAAAAATGACATTTTTTGAGTTTGAGCCCAACTAACAAAATGAAGCCGTTCCTCTACTCTAGTTCATACTCTAATTGGAATTTTTGAAAAATTTGTAAAATTGAATATTTTATTACAATTTAAAGTTTGGCTTCATTTTTAATGTCCACTGCAGCCTAGAAATAGGTGTACACGGAAGTAAAGTTTATACCATGATGTTTGACATTGTAATGTACACACATGATGAAAATTTCAGATTTTTTGAGAGAATTTTCAATTTGATATGATTTTTTCTTCACTTTCCATTCAAAAATTCTGTGAAAAATCAATTTTCCTCAAAAAAATCTGAAATTTTTGTGAAGTATAGAAGACATGTACTTTCATCTCTGAAAAATAAAAGTAAATTTGTTTACTTGAATCTGGGTCCAAAATGGTAAGAAACTGAGTGACGGGTTAGAAGGCATCAAAGCAATGGTCATAGGTCCGTCATTTAGGGGTTAATCGAATCCGACCTCATTCATTCACCAATTTTGGCTTGGACGGAGGAGTCGTGAAGCTTGGAAACTTTTATCACCGATGGGAAGCTCGCATTGTATTGATCTGTTGCTTTCAGTTTAGGGTTGCAAATTTCTTACCAAATTGAACTTGGACGGAGGAATCTAGAAGCTTCGCATTGGCGGCATTGCATCGCTCTGTTAGTTGGTACAACATTGATACCAAAATTTACACCAATTTTGGTAAGAATCAAGTGCGCAATTCTCGATTACTGACGATGGCAACTTTGCTGCTGCGTCCCGTGCGATCGTTGTTTTCTCGCAAAACCATTCCCGCGGCCTTTCGACGTCCGTCCGCCATTGCAGCTGCTGTAACATCCTCGTCGCATCGCGTGAACCAGTGGCTCCACACTTCCTCAGTGGCGTGTCCGCCGGCCACGGCTGCTGTGTATGAAACCCTAGGCGCTCCCGATCAGGTCCTCAGGTCGGTACTCTGTTCCTATTTCCGTTTCCTCTTCATTCCTGTAGTTTTGTTAACATTTTCGAAGCTGTATGTTTTTTTTCTTTCGAGTCTTCTAATGTTTCTTGGCAATGTGGATAATTCATATGGTGTTTTTGAGTATTCACTCTGCGATCAATGAATTACTCCTTTTTAGAGAATCTTGTCGAGCAGCTTCTGAATTGGCATGAAATGGAATCTTCGACATCTTAGTTTGCAAAGTTAAGCTCAATCTGAACAATTGTTGAGAGCTTAACCAGTGTTCCATTGTCTTCGCATTCGAGAGTATGTCAGAGTGCTACTTCTGTTGGATTCGTCTCTAAATAATAAAAGTTTTGATGCCATTTCTACCGTGTGTCTAGTTTTGCTGAATCTGGTGTTGTTGAAATTAGACTCCTAGCATATGTATGCTGTTATAATGAAGGCTACAGTCATTCGCCCTCGAGGCTCTTAGTTTCCTTTTGGGGATGTGCACCTGAATGCGTCCAATTTAGTGTGGTTCTTGTTATTTGACTGCCTTAATTTTTGTTGGATTGCTGTTGATTGAAAAATGATTCTTAGCTTTTATTTTTTGGATGTTGTTTGAGTACCCTAAGAATGTCCAAAGTGCTAATTATGTGTACTCAAAATCAAGAATTGATGGGTTTTGTTTCGGGGTAAGGGTTGCAATTACGTGTACTGACCTTGTCCACTTTTGCACAGCCCTCGGAGAACTTTGGTTTTGCACTCCTTGATTATTGTCTCCTGAATGATTTTCAAAGGGATTTGAGGAAATATGATCGTTCGTTGAACGACCTCATCACAGAGCGTGACTGGGAAGGATGGGACTGATGCGAGTATATGCTTGGATGCGTGTAGATTGGTGCAAATGGATGGTCGGGATTTGAAAGATGGAGAAGTGTGTGTCAAGATGTTGGCTGCCCCTATCAATCCATCCGACATCAACCGGATCGAAGGTACACCGATTATTCGTTTTATTGTCATTAATGATTTAATGTAACACAAAAATGACGTGTTACATTCCTTTTCTAAATTTACCTTGGAATCACTATCAGGAAGCTTCTTAATTAAATAGTCAATGAATAAGTGCCAAACATGAGATTCATGGCTGAGGAAATGATTTTCATCAATAGTTACGCTAATGTATGTTGTTCATAGTTTATCATTGGTCTTTGAATTGCTATTTTGTTCACTAAATAGAATAAATGGTAAACGGTGTAGTATATCAGGGCGTACTTCCTCTCTCAAAATAAATCCGTGGTACTCCCGCAGTTTCCCTCTAGAGACCACGGATTTATTTTGAGACAGAGGGAGTATCTGAGATCTTGGCACTGCCATGGTGGAACTTTGAACTATCAAAATTACTTGGGAATTCTTGTGCCTCCTTTTTTCCGCCATTGCAGAGTTTCACAAAGTAGTTTTCCCCTCAGCTTCTTCTTCTTAGTTAGCAATTTGAAGTTTTAGAGTATTTCCACCATAACCTTCCCCATTAGATTCACAAAGTTAATTGACATTTTTTTCATATACTCCTCACGTTGATGTTAATGTCATGGTATGGATGTCACAATGAAAGCCAGTGTGATGTTATTGTCATTGTCATTAGTTGATCTAACAATTGGCATCTATTAATTTGACATTAAGTTTCCATTAACATCTATCGTGGGATCTTTTAAGATGGTATGCTTCTAAGTCCAAACTAGTGATCGTCTTCAATTTGAATGTTTCCTGAGTTCAGTTTGCTAGGATACTCGTTGGTTTTTCCCAGTTTGCTATACTGCTTAGTTTGAATGATCGCAGGGACTTATCCGATGCGACCATCAATTCCAGCAGTGGGAGGCACTGAGGGCGTTGGAATTGTCGTAGCTGTAACGCCAGGAGTGCGGAACTTGAAGGTTGACGATTGGGTTATTCCCTCTCATCCTCACTTGGGTTAGTCTCCTTTTCAATAGTACAGTCATGGATTCTCATATTAGGAGTAAGCTGGAAGACTCTAATCATAGTCTAATTTGTAGAATTGAAGGACCGAAGGAGGACAGCTAATTCATATTGTTAAGAGTCTTTAAATTCATATTCTCCTCATTGTAAGTTATTGTTTTTGTAACACAAATGGCGTTAACATATGCTAAGATGATGTTATTATTACATAGCCTTAACCTGAATATTCTTCCTCCAGGCCTAGTGTTTTGAATGCCCCTAATACCTCGAATCCTGACTTCGATTTGCACTTAAGAGACACTCGTAAATCACAAACCCTACAGAGTGGAGCGACCGTTTTTTTTATAAGTCTAGAACAGCCATAGGTGGTCTAGATCCTCCTGCTTAGGATTTAATCAGTAATTTACAAAAGGGGGTCTCCTAGACGTTGATCTCGTTGACCTTTGGCCTTCTTAAAATACAGTAGTGCCTCCATATTTCGAATAGGAGTTCGTTGGCTTTGTTCCTTTATAGAACGTCGGTTTGGGCTCTCTGTACTACTCCTGTACCAATTTTTATCTCACCGTAATAATTGATGCTTACAGGCACTTGGAGGACCCACGTAGCAGAGGAGGAGGGTGCTTGGTGCAAAGTGGGTCAGGATGTACCTATTGAGTATGCTGCGACCGTCTCTGTCAATCCTTGCACGGCGTTGCGCATGCTTGACGACTTCGTAGACCTAAAAGCTGGTCAGCGCCAAAAATCAAATGCTTCAGATCTTTTGGCAGATGTAGGAATTGCAAGACAGGAGGATGATTTCTTGAAGGAATAATAAGTCAAATAATACTCTGAAGGTACTACCACCTAATTATTCGGTAACATCAAATTTGTTGTCCTCCTTTTGTGTTTGAATGTAATTTATGCTCTCTCAGAAGCGTACTAATTAAGTTGTTATTATTCCGTATAATGATTTGACTTGAGTGAATTGGATGATGTTGATCGTCTGATGGGTGGACCGTCGTTGCCAGGGGATGTTGTTGTCCAGAATGGGGCAACTAGTATGGTGGGCCAATGTGTTATTCAACTAGCGCAACTTTGTAATGTACAGACTGTAAATCTTGTTCGAGATAGGTATGTTTAACACAATGAAGGGTACGGTAATGTGCTCTGTGAGTCTTGCTGATGTCCTAATGTGCATGGTTTCTTACGTTTGCACTCTACTTCATTAAACCTCTTGTAAGGTTTGAGAGGGTCACTATTTCCTTGGATTGTTCTTTCTCGTCGGTTTTTCTTCATAATAATTGCTATCTGGAGCTAGACACACTTACGTCTCGTTGATGTCATGCTCATTATAATCAGACCGGGAGTGGGTGAAGTGAAAGAAAGACTGCTGAGCCTTGGTGCCGAGCACGTGCTTACTGAGGAAGAGTTGGGCAAGCTGGACAAGAAAACGTTCTTGGTATTCTTTTGTTCTCTACTATGTGCTCGCAATTTAGCACGTTTCATCGGAGGTTAGGTTAAATTTTGAGTTTGGAAATTCTATATCTTCCTGGTATAATGAGGATTTTATGTACATAGTTTAATCACCCAATAGAGATCATGGCTTTATGGTTGTCACCTGCTTCCTGTTTGTCGATGAGCGCGGCAGCGATTATATTTCATACTTTGTAAACTCCATTCAATCTGTGTTTGGACATTGTACAGAAGGAGCTTGGAGCGGAAGCAAACCTGGGTCTCAATTGTGTAGGCGGTTCTGCTGCAACTGCTGTTTTGAAGCTATTGGGGTAAGTTCACTAGTCTAGGAGTCACGAGTTCATATCGTTTTCATGTTCTTGCCAATCAGTGGAATCTTTAGGATATTTAGGAGATTGCTATTAGATGGGCGATAGTGACTCACTGATGTTTCTAAGCTTCCGAAGTCTCTAGCAAATGGATGGTCGTCTGTTTCAACCGTATTGCAGCTTTGGAACACATATCACATTAACTCCACTTGATGTTCTACTTTCTTTTTTTAACTTAAAATAACCAAAATTAACACTTATTAATTTATTGACTTCCGAGACTTTAATTTTCAACCTCAAGTGATGTCACAAAACTCTGAATTCAGTTGAACCAGATTTTTACTCGACTATGGAGGTGTTCATTTCTCTGTTTGCTCTGAATCTCAGGGATGGGGGTACTTTGGTAACGTACGGTGGAATGTCTAAGAAGCCCGTCACCGTTGCTACTGGCCCTTTAATTTTCAAGGTGAGCTCATTCACAGTATTGAGTTGAAATAGTTTAGATAAGCCTCATTTGTTTCCGATTTGATGACCAAATGAATATCTATATATGTGCAAATTCGACTTGGTTAATCCTGTGACATTCTTTGAAAGCTTGACCAATGATACTAGTGCTCTCCTTCTAGCCTGAAACCCTGTGCCTTCCGTGCTCACACTCTAGCCTACATTTCATCAGGTGCAATAGTGGACATTTACAAATGTAGGTGTAAGTAAGAGGCTCCTACTTTGTCCAAACGGTGACAAGTTTTACAGTGCTAGTTGAAAGTAGTCTTGATTTGAGGTTGATTCTCAGGATATTCGGCTACGTGGGTTCTGGCTTGGGAAGTGGAAATCAAAACATTCTAATGAAGACTTCACGGTAATGATCAACAAGCTTCTTGGACTGGTTCGGGATGGCAAGTTACAATATGCGTAAGTCACCACTTCTCCCATTCTCAAAGTCTGATATTCAAGTTTCTGGAGATCAGGTCTCCCACAAGGAACTGTAGACCCGTAGAATGTGTGAGATATGCTCACAAGTCCTAGAATTTTGCAATCCGGCAATCTGAGATTTTAAGAAATGACTTAACTAGTATTAACCCTATACTATACAGCAAATATTTACTAAACATCAAATCAGCATTGACGTACCATGATCTCAATATTGATTTAGTGTTCTATTGTACTAACATTACTTCATCACTAAAAGCATCGTGAACCAAATAGGGTGTCCTTTGAGTAAATATATATGCGTGAGGGCAGTTGGTGACGTGGGAGGGTGTGGTGTCTCAGAATTGAGAAGGTTCCATTCGGAGATTTTAATAGTGCACTCAGTAAAGCAATGGGCAAACACGGGAGCACATCCAAACAGGTTCTTGTCTTCTGATGGCATACTAGCAACATGTTTAGGCTCCCTTTAAGATGAAAGTTGCAAAACCAATGCTTATTAGTACTGATAGTGGAAACTTGGTAGACGATCATGGAATACAAATTAATGCAGCAGAAATAGTCTTTGGTTCTACTGTCTCTGAATGCTGTTGACATGAACTCACTTGTGCCCTTACAATATGGTAGGCTGAAAATCAGTAGCCTGTGGAGAGATCGAAATTGCAAGCATGCTGAATGAGGACACGTTGTGCTTTTATGTAACCATGATGTGTTGGTGATCTGATATCATTGCATTGTGTAAATTGTCTGTATCAAACTGACTGAACTTTTCGAGAGTACAAACAGTGTGTGTTCAACACTTGCAAACTTCATCTTGTTACTGGTCATTAACTAGTGTTTATATATATACGTGTGTGTGTGTATGTATGTATGGAATGAGGTAAATAACCCATTTTTGTAACCCAATTGAGAGACGTACTCATTGATGCAACGATGTTTGTTTGCTTCCTAATGTTGTCAAAAGTTTGAAGTGATGCAAATACATACAGTATGGTGGCAGATTGGAAGTGAATGGGTTGATTTCAGGGTTGGAAATTGCGGTTTTATGGTTGCCCACATAAATTTATGAAGTCAGCTTTGAAAACATGAAAATCTTGTATCACACTTAATAATTGTAAATATAGAAAGGAAAAAAAATCATGCATTACTCTTAATAGTTGTGTTTATTGAAACATTTCTTTCCAATCATAGTCATAGTCATCTCAAATTGAGCTTATCATAGGGTGTTATTGTAATGATCAATATTTACTGTGGTAAAAATGAACTATCATTTTAAATATTAGTTTCTGCAGTAAAATTGTATTCCCGTAGTGAAAGTGATATTTTAGCGATATAAGTATTTACAGTGATCTGCAAAGGGATTGATCAACCATTTTGGATTGATATAATTAACTTCTGCGATTTCAGCAGTAGAAGCATAAGAGGTTCTTTGTGGTGATATTCTAATGACCATATCACATTATCTAGATTGAGACATGTGGGATTTAATGCCACCTTCTCGTCCATGGAATGCTAGGTTGGTCACCATGGAAATCATCTTTTTTGGTTCAATGTGATTCATTTGCTTGAAAAATTCAAGAGTTTGGTTCATTGAATGTCAAACTCCTATGCAAGACTTCCCCTTTTTATACAAAATTTTAAGAATGAATGTTTGTACTTTTATCTTATATAGAAGGATTCTTTGTCATCCATTGGACAATTTTAAATTGTTATCAATTGCAATATTACAAGGTTGAACTTTGGTTAAAATAACCAATCAAAATCAATTGGTCAAAAGTTATAAATCCCACTAATATATCTCTTTGAATCCCAATTGTCTATTTTGGAGGGCATTAATCTATCCATTCATTATAAAATATGTCTTTTTAATATAGTCAAAAAATATTTTTAATGTGACATTCTAAACAACTCACTAAATGTAATACTATCTTTTGTCTAGTACGTAGTATAAAATTAGATCTTATGAATGCTATCTTTGGAAGGACATCTAATTTTTTTTTAGAAAGACCCTATAAAATTTGGATTTAAAAATTGGAGTACCAAAATAGAGCCCATTGAAATCAAACTAGAGGAAATAATCAACAAGCATTAAGAGTTAAAGTGTGATTTGCCGTGACACATTATTTTTTTTGCCTTTTAGTCTACTAAAAGCTTTCCAAATTATTCCTGCAAAGATAGTAAATTAGTGTAGTTAAGAAGTTTTTATTGGAATAAAGGGAGTGTTTTTTAAGAAAAGTGTTCAATATTGTTACTTTTAGTGCATTGAAAATAACTATAATACATTTTTTGAACTTTAAAATTGTACAAATTTGTACTAGACTTTTGAAGGAATTCATTAGAATTTGTCTTAGACCATTTGATTGAATAGAGTGTAAGATTATAACATTTGAAGTTAGAAGAAAATAAATTTTAGACTTTGCACAATAGGCTCAACATAGTTTGATTCAACTTTGGAAAAAAGAGACTCCATTCAATTTTGAAAACTTAGACTATAGAATAGGTAGTAACGATTCTTATGTGCAAATTAGTTTTCAATGATAAATAGAGGTGTAAACATCTTGCACTCAAAAGATGCCCCTCAAAATGTACATCAAAAAAGTTGGAATAGATTGATTTGGTGCCGTTTTGAAACCAAAGATCACATTCTTGGCAATATTAATAGGCCATTTTAGTATCATTTTAATCATATTAGGTTGGTATGGACAAGGATACTAAAATTGGCACCAAATTAACTTAATTGCATTTCAATGCACCATCATGGCAGCCACCATATTCACATGCCTCGAAGTTCTTGATGCAACTACATAGACAAGATTTCAATTCTTTTTGGAGAATTTACTTTTGGAAAGAATCAAAATCCCATTAGTTGTTGCAAAATTTTCTTTGAGATCTCTTAATAAAATGCAAAAATAAATGAAAAATTAAAAGATCTCATTAATTTATACCAAAATTTGTACTAATGTTTGTAAAATTGTGCAAAAACTACCATGTTAAGAACATAAAGTGAAAATTGAAAAAAGAAAAATTAAGAAACAATTTTCAATCACACATTTATTTATTTTTCTACACTACTGGGAGAATGCAAACTTGGCAAGTCATCCTAAATTTTTATAAAATATTTAAAAGAGGCTCAATAAAATTCTACAACTATATGTGTGTGGCAAAATCTTGTGGGGATCTATAGAGAACAATGTTTTTAATATTAATGAATGTTGTGTCTATATACATAAATTTTATCATCAAACTAAAATAGAATAAAGCACAAACTACACATTTAATGCATTGCTTTATAATGCAATACAAGATTCAAGTCAATCTTTTTTGTATACTAGTAGTTGAAGTTTTGATGTTTGTGATCAAGTTGACCCATTTCTATAAAAACTATTTATATTGCTAATAGTTTGGTGAAGAACAAAAAATTTGTAGTAAGAACTATTTCATTTCAATAAATGTTATATCAATAAAATTTAAAAAGCTTATTTGTTTGTAGATTTTCAATTTTTATTTTTTTTTCAATTTTTAGTTTTCAAATTGTTTGCAATTATAATCCATGGTTAAATAAACTAGCCTATGAGAGGCAAACCATCTACAATAGACATCTACAAAATGACCCATTAGAGTCTTGCATCAACCTTTAATAGATTTTTTTTCTTGATAAATGAGATAGGGCTACATAAGGTTGATTTAGTGACCACAATCAAAGTCTTTGATGATGGTGATCAATGATGCTAGTGTGTGAGCATGAACATGTGAGCATGTGAGCTTCTAATATGTATATAAGTATATATACTACCATCTTTGAAGGTGTTCATAGTAAAAATACCTATAATATAGGTACCTATAGTATAAATATACTCTTATCATAGAAGGTTTTCATAGTATAAGCACCTATACTATAGGTGCATCATTTTTGAGGCTCATAAGCTCACACTTCTATGCTCACATACTAGCAACCGTGCTTTAATCAGGCCTTCATATTGTGACAATGTTGGAAAATATTGTGACTACTTTAGGTGAGTAAATTGACCATTACAAATACATTTCCAAATAATGCCTTTGGGGTAGTCAAGAGACTCTTTTGGGCCACTCGGACAGGACACTTTGAAAATTCATAATAAACTCATACTTTGTCAAGAAAATAAAATTTTAGTTGCTCTCCCAATCTCTCACATTTGTTTTCATGTGAAATTTCAACAACGCCAGTAGGCAAACCAGACCTTCTGCTTTTCACAGGCTAGTTTAAGTCACCTTATTAGCTGCAGAGGCCATTCAGCCCTAATTTTCAACTGCAGCTTGAAGGCTTGTGAGAGTTGGTCGCTCCCGGCTAGCTCGCTCCAGCCTTTAAGCTGCAGTTGTTCTGCAGTAGTGATCCGACTACGAGAGCCATTTCGAAGCTGTACGTGTATTGGAGGGGTGGGCTGTGAGCCGTATGATGCCGAGGCTGCAGAAGTGGCACGCTTCGAACGATCTATCAAGGTTAGTTTATCTCGATCAGTGGCGGCACTTCGATGATGTACCAGAGCTCACTAGCTACAGTAGTGTGCTTAATCTGAGATGCCATCTGGTTGCACGCACCACTGCTTTAATTTGACCGGGTATTCGTGTGCTTGTCCTAGTGACGGTTGCCTCGCGGGCATGCCGACCGAGCCCTTGTGATCGGGTCCTTCTTAATTCAGCTTGTTGCGTGTTTAGAGCCATTTTAGTTGGGGTGGAAGTTGGGTCGTTACTGTTGCAAATGTGCGTGAGCAGGCATTCGGATCGAAGGGCTTAAGTAAATTTGGAACAACGCGATGCCATTTTGAGAAATTTCCGCAATCCCAATATCCAACTTCACTGGAATACTGGACGACCTTCCTTGGAAGGAAAGGACGGGTCAAAGGGGCAACTGGTTTCTTTCCTGCCCTGTCCGACTTTCCTTGCACGGTCTCTCTCTTATGCGTTCACTAGGGTTTGCTTCTCCAACCTACCGGCTAAAGCTGTGGTTTCAGTCCGCTAGATAGCGTTGCAGTCTTGAGAACAATTTGAGCAGAGTTGAAGTTTTTTAAAGGCGGGCTGTGAGCCGCGTGATGGCGAGGTTTCAAAGTCTGTACCTCTGTCCCGGCGTTTTCTGAGATCATTAGAGCCTGCTTTGTAGTGAGACTACGTTGATTGTAATCTGGTTGCACCACCATCTGGAATTCCCGTCGTCTTCTCGCAGGCTAGGACAGTTACCCTCGTGCGCATGTGGATGATCCCTCCGTTGTACGTCAGCCCTTCTTCAGCCTTTGTAATCGCCACCCGGGAGTTTCGAGCCACTTGAATTGGGTTGGAGTGCAGGCGTTTATGTTGCATATTCGAGGAGTAGGCGCTGTTTTTTCCTTGGTGTGAAAGTACACGTAGAGGCGACTGTAAGAGGTCGTTCGAACTGGGGAGTGATGGCAGAAGTGCAACCAAGCACGAGTCGCGGTGAGGACGCAGTTGCGATTCTGAGAGAAACCTTGAGCAGTGGAGCAAATGGGTTCACTTGCCCCGAGCCCGTTTCTCCAACAATTGCTGCAGAGCCTCCTTCGTTTCTCACGTGGATTTGGATTCAAATCTTGACAGCATGCTCGAGAGGGGGGTTGTCGGGGCCCAGAATGTTGGGACTTGCATCTGGAGCCCAGCAGGCGCAGGAGGACAGCGAGGTGGAGGTTTTGAGTAGAATTGTGGCATCCAAGTCGACGTGGAGTGAAATTCCTGGTCGCGACATCCACCGCTCCGTTTCAGTTCCATGCCCCAGTGAACTCTTTGTTTGGGAGGAGCTGAAAGCAAGTGTACCCCATTTCTTTACGGATGATTGGGCTGGATACTTGGAGCTGGGGCGATTGATTGGAGAGGGAGGTCAAGCTCAGATCTTCGAAGCCAAGGTGGAGGGAATTATACATGATTTGGTCTTGAAGGTATTCAAATTGGAAGCGGGATTTTCGTTGGCAGATTTGAAACGCCACTGGCCCCGCACTATGAAGAAGGGTGGAGAGGATTACAGTGAATCTACGTCAACACAAGAGAGGAGCTGTGGGTTTGTTTTTGATTACCGTGAGGCAATCATGATTGGATTTCGATGTTTCATTCTGGGTGCGACATTGCTAAAGGATGGGAGGTTTGCATTCTTGATGTGGAGGTATTGGGGAGATTTGCGCACACTCATTGATCTCAAATTGGAAGAAAACACTCATCCTTGGGAGTTTGACTTGTTGTCCAAAAACCAATCACCCTTCTCATTTGGTGATTCCATTCAAATTATGTTACAAATTGCTTTTGGGATGCTAGGGTTGCATGCAGAAGGTGTGTTGCATAGAGACTTGAAGGCTGCCAATGTCCTCATCAAAGCTCCAACGGGTGATCCTTTGTTTTGTGATGTAGCAGATTATGAGTGTGCAATGTTTGTTCAAGGAACAGGATTTTGGAGGGCTCCTGAAGTTTTGCAAGAGCTTCTAAAGAATGAAGAAGATCGAAATGGTGAAATATGGACTGAGAAGGTGGATGTCTACAGTTTTGGAATGACATGTTATGAAATACTAACAGGTCAAATACCATTTGATGAATACACCAAGAGCAAGTGGGGTGATGTGATCAAAGGTGAAAGACCTTCTTTGCCTAACCACGTGATTCCTCCATTACGGAAGCTAGTGGAGGCATGTTGGCGTGTTCAACCTTCTGAGAGACCTTCTTTTGACGTTATACTTGAAGAGCTAGATCGCCTCAAGAGGGGCATAGAACTTGAAATTCGATAATTTTAACTTCTGATGATTTAGATAATCGTGGGTATCCTTGTGCTTACTTATCTATTGAAACCATTGAGATATTTTGCAAATTCAACAAGAATTCCGAAAATGGAATGACTCTTTGTCTGCGACAGTTATGAAGGAACTGCTATCAAGTAGACTTCGGGGAATTCCCTGAACCAACAACTGGGCAACTGGATCCAAAATGTTCGAGAACAAAAGTGGAGTCACGTCGTCAGCATTTAAATAATGTTGGATTGGAAGTAATTGATCGACTTGAACATAGATTGGACTCCATCGTTGGGAAATCTTTTCACTCAGTAGAACAGCTCGGCTAACGCAAACCCAACTTTTCTTGTTGAATGAGTTTGTATGTATGTGACAGATATGAACTCATTTGTAGTCATCAGCACAAATGTCAAACATTGTTCCCAGTCGCAACCTTGAACTTAGTTGCGACCGTGAGGACCTGCACTGAAAATTCTCCCATAATCTCAGCTGGAGCGACTGTCTTCTGCAAAGTTTCGAGACTGCTCCGAATGTACCAGTTTCACTTCTAACAATCTTCGGAATATCAGTAGCTCGTTTGAAAAGCAACAGACTAAAAAGTACTGAGCTGCACTGGTAAACTGCACAGAATGCAACAGAATGGAAGGCTTGCAATTTGAAAAACAAGACTTTGAAGTCTCCACAGGTAACCTTCAACAAACATACTGATAGTATTCTTTCGAGAGAGCGAGACTTTCAATGGCATATATTGTATATCTCAAAAGGAAACACGTCAATAATTAGCATCAGATATATTGAACTGCACAATTAGGAGTCCTGGCTCGGGGAAAGCCACATTCGGAAAGGCTCTCAGTTGGGATAGCCCCAGATTGTAAGCAACAAAGTGAAGCGCAGTTGTTGTAATTGAAAGCTCGTTTAGCAGCACATTAATTGATCTTATTGGTTTGCGGTTGCAGTGTTGTTCTAGCAAGGGACTAAGGTAGGAACACCCATAACCATCAAAATAAGCAATTCAGTAGAGTTGGAGGTATCTTTTTCTAGAAAAAATATTTTTACAGTATTAGCAACTGAAAATCATGAATTTTCAAAAAAAAAAATAGAATTTTTGGACAAGTCATCTAATTTCTGTGAATTTTCAAAGTGGAACTCACTAGGGCACTCTATACCGCACTCTAGTAAATCTATCTTGATTCTCACAACAAAATCTAAAAGATTCAGAGTTTACCAATCAAAATTAAGAGTGAGTGACAATTAGGAGGTAATCTTGAAGATGATTTAAAGGCACTCTACTTGTCAGTTATGGGTGCAGTAACAGTTATGGATGCTGCTACCTTAATATGAAGGAATCTTGAAACAAAGAGACGTGTTACAATTCAGATCAGATTAGACTTGACCACAGCTTAGCTTAACCCTTGAAGGACATTCGAGGTCGAGGGAGGGCTCCCAAACTTGGATTTTAGAATCTTTCTTCAATTGGCATCATGAATGATATTTAATCACTAATGAGCTTCAACCCTCTTGGGCAACCTCAAGGCATTGTTCAAAATTTTTATCAAACTTTGCAATGTAAAAAATACAAGTTCAATTTTGATTCAAAATCCAAGACTTAGATTGATAAATGTATCTTAATTGTAAAGACAATAAGAATAATACCAATTAAGTCCACATTATGTATTTGAATAGTGCAAGAGCTTTCCTATAGATTCTTTGAATATTCAACCCTTTGGACTAGGTATGTCCCTCAAAGGTTAATTCCACTTGCAAAGATTGAATTATTACACAAATGCATTAAGCACCTTACTCAAATCCATCTTTATTGATCTCATATATAATAATGAAGTAAATTCAACTGCTACTTAAAGCATGCCCCTAAGAGAATGGTTGCAGTTATAGGATTGAATGGTTTTATTTTGGTCATCTAAAGTCCAATTTTAATTTTTTTGCTTATATGTTCAAAGTACTTTTGGATGCACTTCCAATTATGTAAATTTCAAGTTCTAATGGGTGAATGCAAGAAAGACTTGTACTATTTGGCGTCACACTTTGAGTAACAGAGTTGTCATGTGCTATAACTTTTGAAGCATTAACTCTTTGAACTTCAAATTTTTGTTGGAGATGGATAACTTCATGGTAATCAAAACCATTATTTTTCAAAAAAATTCAAAAATTATTTTATATTTAAATTTAAATTTAGCTAATTTGTCACACTTTGTAGTTTAGGGGTTTTTAGTACTAGGGAGTACTTAAAATTAATGATTTAGATCTCATATTTCTAAGGTCTGTTCCTACACTAGTTAGGCATATTTCTACCGAAGGAAATTTAAAAAATCATTATTCTCTTTCCTCTACATGTGTGCTAATAGGCCTCCCTTGCCCGCGCATTTTTGAACAATCAAGATGGTTTTCAGATCATTATTTTGATGAAATGTCTTTACCATAAAGCCTTCCCAAATAGACAATTTTTAGTTTTAATAAAAATTACTTTCCCTATTTTTTACAAATTAAAATGTGAAACTATAGTGAAAGTTACAATTTTCATGAAATTTTGTACTTTTCTAGTTCTCCTACTTAGAGAATTTTTCTATGCTTTTTCTTCCTAGGGTACCTTCTTCTTAAAGGTATATACATCAAACATATTTTTTTCTTTTAAAAAAAATTGATTTACTAATTATACAGTACCCCCAAAGAAAAAAATGAATATTGTATAAAACGCTACACTTTTTGGCAAGTCTTTCTTGCAGTGAACCGAATTTAAAAACCTATGAAAAGATAGGTGTAGAGATAGAAAATATCAATATCAGTGGATGCTTTATCAATATACAAATCCATTTCAACTTAAAGAAATAATAAGGATATAATTAGATCTTTAATCAAGATACACTTATACTACTAAATTAATTGACTTTCATTAACATTAGAGTAATCTACATGTAAATGATCATAGGATCAATTAATCAACCATCCTTACAAGAATGATGCAAATGAGACATCCATCATAATTAATAGTTCTAGGTCTTATAGCAATGGGCAAGCAAATATTTTATTCTCATTGAGACATGTATCAAACACATCTTTCCAAAATCACACTCAATAAATACATCTTGATTTTGATATTGTAAATCCTAAAGTCACCTCAACATTCAAATTTGTGTTATTTTAACTTAATTACTAATAAAGCAATGTACCCCTATAACTAAGGCATCTATATCTAATTGTGAATTGTTCAAAGACTAATCCTAAGAAATTATTAATTGAAAGGTATTAGTAATAAAACCTCTATTTGTAGGAGTTATATATGTTGATTTTGGATTCAATTTGAAGACATTGAAATTCTATAGTTTACAATGTCTAAAATAAGCATTCTAAGAGAATTTGGAATCCCCTTTTGAGTATATAAAAAAATCCAATGAAAATTGTTGTAGTGCAACATTAATTAATCCTTAAACGACACTGGAGCTGCTTTATGGTCGATGAATAAGAGAGCCTTTTGCAATACATGACAAAATTGCAAGCATTTATCTTCGGAATTAGGGATAGAAAAGGAAGATCTTCTATAGTTCTTTAACTTCAAACACGTTCTTTTGGATTTTTTTAATACCAATGATTCCCATGGTTTTAGAAAAGATGGTTTCTTGGGTGCCCCATTGTGTTTTTTAAAGGTTAACCATGCTTAAAAACTTATAGAGTATATTAAAAAAAAATTCTCTTTGATATAGAAAATGACAATTTTAAATCATTTTTAAGTTTTGTTTTTTAGTGCTTGGATGAAAAAAGAATGATCATCCACATTCTAGTTGTTTCATCCATGTTTATGGATGTAAAAATACTTGTGACTCCAAACCATTCTTTGCACTACCACAAGAAATTAAGGGAAAACCCCCAATACTGCACATATACCTTGCAGTGGATCCTAGATTCATCCAAAACTGTCCCTAGACTACAATGAATGTACTCGCCAAATATTTGACTATAATTTGCTTATGCAATTAAAGGACATATACCAAAATCTAATTGGCTCACTATTGATTATAGTAGTGTTCAAATTTTGGGGCATCTATTGAACAATTTCAATGGTATAGGGAGCCAACACTTTGAAAAATTATAGAAATTACATATTACATTTGAAAAATCTTTAAAAAAAAATTATTCATGATTTTCACTCGCTAATACTAGAAAAATATTATTTTTAGAAAAAAATGCCTCCAACTATGCTGAATTCCTTATTTGGACGGTTTTGGGTGCTATGAAAATCCGTGCTGATTTGAGGAGTTTGAACTGTGAACCCTGGAAACCCTAAACCCTCCTCCAGTCAATTGATTAGGGTTGAGCTCTTGTGCTTCACTCGAGTTTCGAGGAGCTTCATTTGATCGGGACCATTCGTTCTGGTTGTTGTTATTCAACCCGAAAATACTGCTGTAAGATCTGTATCATTGACATCAATGTTGGAATTCTATTTGAAGTTCCCCATCTCCTTACTGTTTCTGTTTCGAGTTTCTGTTTTATTGTGTGTTTCATAATTAATCTGTGAATTCTTGTTTTGGGAGTTAGGATTCTCAGTGCGCAGCCTTAGACTCGACAAACTGATGGAATTATTTTGTATTGTGTCAATTCATAATCAGATTTTGTTCACTGATCTTCTCTGTACTGTGAATTGTGTAGAAGCAATTAATCAAACGAAATCAAACTGTACGTGTGACGGCAATATTAATCTTCTCCAGTTCGTAAGTTTCTTTTTTTATCAAGCTTCTTGCATCTAGTCGTTTTTGTTGACTTGATCGCTCAACTTGTGAATCGTGTGTTAATGGTGACAACATGGAATACTCTGTAGTGAGCTCATCAACATTTAATCTCTCGCTTACAGTAGCCCTCCTGTGAGGTTTCTCTGGAAATAAGGATATGTCTGGTTTCAGGTGCGGGATAAGGCGGATATTCTTGTAACTAGACCGAGGGAGCTTGTATCGAGGTTTTTAGTTCATGCATGACTATGGCCAACCAGCAGCTGGATGTTCAAGTTGGCGTTCCTGTTCGCCGATTGCGAGGTCACACGGACTCCGTATTGTGCTGTGTTTCGTCTCCTTCTTCTCCTAATATTGTTGCTTCTTCGAGCGAGGTAACTGCATTCGCCACATTCCTTTGATTTGGCATTTTGTTGAGCCTTGTGTCACAGTTAGTACCCAAATATTTTGTCATTCCGCGATGAATTTAGAATTTGGGATTTGACGGACTGATGATCATGAATTTTAGGGTTTAGGATTCAATAGTCCAATGCTCGATGGATTCTCGAGCCCCAGTGCACTCTGAATTTTAAAACCCTAATATTTATGAAGAACCCGACAATTGAACTTCATCGTTCCTTTATGAATTTTAGGGTTTAGGATTTAATTGTCTGATACTTGAGGAATTCTCAAATCCTGAAATTCATCTAGCATCAGGCCGATGAAGAAAAATCATTGAGAATGATGAAATGTTGGGGGATTAGCATTGACTCTATTTATTTTGAATAAATCAGTCTGCACTACGATTTCAATTGAAGTTTTACGTGAGTCAGCGTACGACGGGCTATCAGTTTTGCACCGATCTTGTGACTGACTTCTATAGGTTGCTGATGGATCGGGCAAACTTTGATCTGTCTTTTCCTCAGGATGGGAGTGTGTGCGTATTTGACATTCGAACCGCCATGTGCTGCCACAGGCTTCAATACTTCGGTGGTCAGGCAGTGGTTTCCGTTTTACCAACTCCTGGTCTATCTCTTTCCCTTCTTCAATTTAGTCTCTCGTCTCCTGTTCTACATTTCATGACCAAAAGATGACCGTTTTGTTCTGCTTAGGTTGTTTACACAATTTGGTATTTGACCGTGAGTGTGTTTTCCAATTCTTGGTTTTGTTAGAGTGATCCGTAATTCATTCCAAGTGGGGGTACTGACCAATTTATCTTGAAACTTGGACCGAATTTAATGAATAATGTTGTTAACAGGTATCGGTATTCCTTTTTTTGGTGGCTCAATCACAAATCTGAAATAGTGTTGAATTTAAGTTAAATCTATTGTAATTGAATTGCTAATGTTTTTGTCTTGGTTTAGGAAATGAGCACTTGTTATATGCTGCATCCGGTCCCACAGTCTACTGCCTGGACGTGCGTCAGGTATGTTTGGGAGTTCCGTACTCGTATGCGCTGTTTTTACGTGACGTTGTTGGAAAGGGCTCTTACTGAACCACATGTGCACCATTTTCTTGTGATGGGAGCTGGCGTTAGCAAATATTGGATATTTTCAACAAGAAGCTGTTGATGACTAACGGATCGGTGTGCTTGTCTTGGATGGAGGGGCCTACAGGGAGCCCTTTACAAGCGTATTCATTCAACACTGAGGAGATTAACCAGGTGCAAACCTGAGCACTCTATTACGTTCAGCAGTGATCGACACCATCTTATCCTTGTGTGGTTCTTAGTGATTCTTGTTTGTGTAACTTATTTGCAGATTGCCCTGATCTTTCCAATGTTCTCTTCTCCTGAAGACTACAAGTTATCACTGTATTGTCTCAAGATTTAGAGTGTCTTAGAGATCTACCTATAGACTGTTGAGAGAGTAAATGGTCAGCCATGAAAATTTATGCATCGCTCTGTCAACTTTGTGATTGCTGAAGGTGTCGTTGAATTTTAAAGGCACGTACCTCGCTGCGGCAGACGACTCTGGAGCAGTCAAGGTACTCCAACTTTTGCTGTCATGGCATAATTCTGAATATGTGACACGATGTGAATATCAAACACCGATCGAATTATCTGTGTTCACCATTTGTCGTAGCGTGATTGTGAGGGGATTTTCACTTATATCTACCATGTAGTATGCAAGATCACCCTGGGACATACCCTCTCTAGCTCCGAATGTAACTTTAGATATGAAATTGGTCAACTATATGTTTTCCAACTGTTTTCTAATCAGTCTTTGGGAGAACTCCTTATAGTTTGTACTCTGATGGTCTTCGAAAGAAGAAATAATAAAATAGTACTCCGGGAGTATGTATTCTCACAGTTTCGAAAGTAATCTTGACACAGGGCAAGATTTCGTGAGGATTTGCGAATTAACACTGCAAAGTAGTTCTGGGATAGTTCTGAATAGTCCGTTCATGATAACTCACTTATGATGCTAATTCAATGAATTGTCTATGGGTCAACAGGTCGTAGACATCCGAACACATAAGCTTTTCAAAACTTTACAAGGAGCCCACTCAAATGTCAGACTCAAATACCTCTGCTCCTTGCCATTCTTTCCTACTTTTCTACCTTGTTCATCTTTATTCTTTGGAATATTTGGGTTACTTTCTAGTTTGTTTACAATGATGGGTGTACGATGACGATGCTTATGTCTACTTAATACTTCATCTCCAGAATTGGCTCGAGAGTAATCGTTTTGTTCAGTAAAAACAGGCTAGTATTGCTGATGGTCATCTCTGTTTTATGACAGATCTGCAGCTCTGTACTGTTTAATACTCGTAGACCATGGGAAGGTGAGAGTAATTGTGTTCGTGACAGGTTGAGTGTCCTGTTTGGTTTTTTTATTTGCTCTATATTTTAGATAGTCTCATCGGCTGCAAGAGAGCCCCATCATGGTCACAGCCTCAGTCGTCGTCACTTCTATTTGTTGGAGAACGTGATCATATTTTTCCTTTCCGCTCACAGTTGTAACTGGAGGCTTGGACTCAAAGATAGTGAAGTGGGACTTCAATCGTGGAAGGCCATTGAACGTCGTTGACCTTGGTAAGCGCATACTATGTCGGGTGAAATGTTCTGCGCTGTTTCGTCTTCACCTGTCTTGCTGTCATTTCCTTGTAAAGAATGTTAGATTAAGGCCGAGGTATGTGCGATTTTGGGATTAATCTTTTCTAAATGTTCTTTAAAAGAACCTGAACTCAAAATTACTGAATGAATTTTTTTTAGAAAAGATTATCCTTCTCTATTATTTTAACCTCTCTGCACAACTTGTTCAGCTGCAACAGCAGTGACCAGCAGTGAAGGAGTAGGGGGCTTTTGCAACCCTCCCTTCGTACATGCGTTGGCGTCAGTTGAGGGCGATGTCCCAGGTGAAGCTGGAAGACTTCTGGCAGCAGCTCGAGGGGATGGAGCTATTGACGTATTTGACTTTGGTTTAGAGAACGGTAATTCAAAGAAGTCCTCCTACCTTGCTTCGTCGAAGAGAAGGGCATCGATCTCAAGTGCAACAAGCATTGATGTGAAAAAGATCGACGACGCAGAGAGTCCATCTGACGTGGATTCTGCAGTACCTGGAAGAAAGCGACATTTGCATTCAGGCATCGGTGGTCACGCTAGCAGTGTAAATCATGTGTATGTTACAATCCATCCTCTGAATGATAAGAAATATTTGACTTGTTGGGAGGTTCACGAGCCTCAAAGAACTCTAAATTATGAAAGGCTAACTTAATGAGTTCTGGATCTTGCGCAGAACGTTTGCAAGATTTGGGCAGCGAGGCCAATTTGTAGTTTCCGGTGGAAATGACACTTTTATTAAAGTTTGGGACTGGTCTCTTGAGGATATTCCACCTTCGGATATTGCTGCCACAAGCAGTCAAGGTCCTTTGGTGCTAAACTTGAAGCATAGACGAAAGGTAAAAAAACCTACTCAAATCTCATCATCTTGTTTATGAATTTATTGATCCATTTTCAAAGATGATGAACCCATAAGATAAGCTAAGATATGTTCTAATTCTTCAAGCAAGATGCTCTGTTCTCATCTTTTCACTGCAGTCCTCAAAGGATGTGTCAACTGTCTAGGCGGTGATATGCTTACTACCTCGTAAACTGTATTTTTGCCACTGTTTGACTGACTTGAAGTACCTCCTGTATTACGTAGGTCAATTGGCTGAGCACTACCTCATCGGAAACGGAGAATTTGGTTGTGGCTGATACTTCCAAAGTCCTGAGTATCTATTCTGTGTTGTAGCGTTCTTAAAGGTCTGTGTGTCAACCTATGACTGCCGTAGTGATGTTGGTGTGTGCTTTCACGAACTTTTTCAGTGCAACGGTACATCCTTGATAATCTCCCACATTCCTCTATCGTGGATTTTGGTTTTGGTTGCACAATTTGAGTGGAAGATAGATCGACGGTCTCTTAACAGAAGCAATTGAATGCTCACAGCATGAATAGAACAGTACCACATTACCGAAGATGAAGACGACCTTATGCCCGCGTAGTTTTGTTGTCTGAATATTTCTACCACTCTTCACAATTGCAACTTCTGGATAGTCTAGTCGTCTAATCCGTGTTGAAAGCTGAAATAGCATTCAGAATTGTAAAAACGTGTTATATTTAAGAACAGCAATATGCTATTCAGTCTCAGTCTATTGGTGGTTGATTCAACAGTGAGTGGCTTATCTCTGCAGGACTCATCCAAATACCAATCATTTCACTCAAGTTCTGTTAGTGATTTTATTTGTATAGGAATTTAAACTCTGGATTGTGTACTGAATAACTCAACTCTGGACCTTGGTTGTGGAAGTTGGACATGCTTGTGCAGCGCAGTACGTACTATTTTCCACAATCAGGCTCCCGCTTTGAGTTATCTAGAATAATCTCAACGAGGATGATCCAATTTGGAGGATCGTGGGTGATCCAATGGTGCGCAAGGTTTTTGCTTGGGAAACTAAGCATCGGAATTGAATCCAAAAAGAATTCGAGGCAGGGAGAGTTGATGCCCTCATTCTTTTTCATCCTCAGGGAAATTGTGGAAACTTATTAATATTTACCACTAATGATAATTAGGAAATGTTTGATTTCGTATTTGGAATTAGAGACATTCGAATTAGCTAACAAAGGACAAGAAATACAACCACAAAACAAGTGGCAAATTTTTATTCGTATATTTGGAGAATTGGAGTTAATGGTTTTGCCTTAAGTTTTTCGCAACCAAGTTGGTTGGGGTGCAAATTTGAAATGACACCAATTGTGTTTATGTGGCTTATGTGTGGGAAGTGCTCTTTTTTAATAGCATCTTCAATATTTAACTATAGTGTAACTTTTTTATATCGTTTTCTTTGTCTCTAAGTTATAGTTATAGTTATATATAAAGCTAAGTTTTGTATTTTGAATTATAAATTGAATGTGTGGTATCTACATTAAAAAGTTTGTTGAAACTTTTGAACAATATCTATAAGTTTTTGTATTGCCTTGTTGGAGTTGGAAGCTCAATGTCAATTGGTCATTTATACAGACTTCATGATGTCCATCCAAGAAAGATCTTCAAATTCAAATTTGGATGTTTTATAATTCCTAAGATTTTGTTTTTCAACATTAGTAGACCTTTTCAAATATATATTCTAAATTCAATGTCTTAGAGTAGAACATTTTGGAGAGTATTATCTAGATGTATTAGGACATATTCAATTTTGGGTTTACTTTCAAATCTACCTGAGGTATAGACACCTTAAAGTGCCAAGTGCCTAAGAGCGTCACTCAAACATACTTTCCCATCATGTACATCTTCTACATCAATATGCACCTATTGTTGAAGAAATAATGTTGGAGCATCTAGCAAAAAAATTTCAATCTTCATATACAATATCCATATAATAGATTCTTTTGTGCATCAAAATCTCCTTGCATTTGCAAATCAAAATATTTAAAAAATTAGTTAAATTAATCATAGAAACTATATGTAAAAGAAAAAGTGACGCTTTTAGGTGTCCCTATTTAGGTGCCTTGCTATATAAGCCAGGTGGGCAAAAAATGCACTAGAAGACAAGAAATAAACACAAATTGTCTTACAAGCCTCTTCAATAGAGAAGGAGGATTTAAATGTTCACCAATATTTATAAAGAAGTCCATTGGTGGAGATTGCTTAGCTTGAAAGGAATCTCTACAAGTAAAATTTTTATTCCACCTCTCTCCACCTACTAGGCCTACATATCACTACAATTTCTCACTTCACATTGTAACTTCCCTTAGGAACTTTATCCACTTGGCTCCCATAGCAAGAGGCCCTTTAACCTTGTAATATTATTGTAGACACTAAGTGTCTAGTGGATGTCACAAAATTCTTGCTTGTAAGACAAAAATGAAATATTCATCCTTAAATTTTGTGTAAAAAGTAGAGGTTGTGCACAATAAGGTAACCTAGCCTATAATAGGCCAAATGCTTGCCAACCCATCACAAGCATAAATATTCTAGTGAATCACATTTTAGATTTGGATAAGTACACTATTAGTACAATTTTGCCTCTAATGGGCTGGATGGCGTTTGATTTGCTATAGGCTAACTTACCTTAGTTTGGCCTCCAATGCATACTTTTGATTTTTTTTAAAAGATGATTTGCAAAAAAGATGATTTCCTTGAGGCCTTTTAGGGTTAAGGTAGCCAACTCATTTCTGATCCCCCCTCCCCCCCCCCCCTATTTCCAATCTATAGGCTGCTGCCTTTCCATGAAGTTGTGGTACAACTATTGGAGTAATTGTGGTACATTAGGATTGATCATAAGGCTCTCATAAATACAATCAGCCCTTGGTTGATTTTGCAGAAATAGTGAAGTCTATATTACCATTATAGGTCAAGAAGAATCTTCTATTGAAAAATTCATAATAATTACACTTTATGTAATAAAATTCTAGGAAAATATGCTATCCTTCCAAACTCTATTTCTGTACACAAGAAAAATTTTACAATAAAAAAAACTGCACTCTAACTATGCGTAATTGCTTAAGTGATTGGAAATAGGTCGGCTACCTTAATCCTTCCTTATCCTGCCTTGCTGCTGCTTGGAGAATCAACCGATGTTCCATCCATGTCACGAACGAATGAACAACATAGTTCATCACATTAGATACTCCGTTCATTCGACTCTGCCTACCCCGCTCTGCCCAGAGCGGTTTCCTTTGAAATGCCAAGTGTATCCTGTGTGCCGCCATTTTGCTCTTGCTCTGCTTTCTGAAAAACCATGGACCACGCCAGCGTAGACCTGAAACACTCGTAATGCCAATATACTAGATTCCGGTACTGTTGCTTCAAATTTCAGAAGGTTATGCGCTTTTTCTAAGTTTTGAGTGGAAGTGACCGATCGAGCGACATCATGTGTGGGAGGGCGCGGTGCACGGTGAGAGTGGATGCCGTCGGAGCGGCTTGCGGATTTCGAGCTCCACTGCGTTCCGTGAATGCTGGAAGGTAAGAATCTACACCTCTGTTAGTTTTAATGTGTTCTTTGAAAATTACGAAGTTTCAGTAATCTTGTTTCATGAATTTGTTTCTGCGTCTGCAATCTCAGGTCCTGTTTTGTACGTACAAGTGTTAAAAGCTTAGAGTGCATTCCGATAGGTTTTAAGGAAGTATTAGTTTAGTCATGGCTTGGAAATGGTGGTGTATTACACTAAAATGAACGGTGTAGAGGAAGGCATTGTAACTCGGGACAATTGTTGCGAACTTACTTCTGTAGTACTCTCAGTGTGAAAGTTAGCTTGAATCATACGTTTCTTCCAGTCCTTCGCTTTGAAATTCGCCGCACATTATGGGAGTCTCACCGTCAACCCTAAACCCTGGCGTATGCGTTGACAATCTGCAGGTGAACTCTTGTTGGTTCAATGAGGATTTTGGAACTCATATTCTTACGACTTCTTAAAGAATACATTTTCAGTCTAAAAAAATTTGTTTGTTCCTCCTAGATTTCTGATTTTAAATTCTATTGAAGGAAAATAACATTCCCAGCATTCTTCCCTGCATGTGTGCTGAAATGCTCAAAGTGATGGAATGGCTGTTCCTACCCTCTGGTTTACAATGAGAGTTTTCTGACATCAGGGAGATCGATATTTCAGATTTCCTTCTACATTACATCCTGGAAGTGTAGGTTGTTCTCACATACGGGTAGATGAGGAGGATGTTGTATGCACATGCCCTTAAAGCGTGGCTGTGTCTGAGTGCTTGCAGCTATCAACCCTCTTTCAATGTGGCGCCAGGTGCACATATGCCTGTTGTTCGACAAGATGGAGCGGGCGACACCAGGGAGCCTGTTGTGCATTGTATGCGATGGGGTCTTATTCCCAGTTTTACCAAGAAGTCTGAGAAACTTGATTTTTTCCGAATGGTGAGCATGTTCCGTGTGACTGAAGTAGAAGTGCACGTGTTTTTTTGTTGATCAAAGGCGTAATTGGTGCTACTAAAATGAATTTGATGATTATCTCAAGAAGACTCTGGAGTAACTCTAACCTGTGGTGTTTGGGATCCAGTTTAACGCCCGATCAGAATCTGTCCACCAGAAAGCCTCATTTCGGCGACTTTTATCAAAGAATCGGTGCCTTGCCACCGTTGAAGGGTGAGGGCACTCCATTTCATCGCCTCATGTCAAATTCGTCTGGTGCTGACAAGCTGTGTGTCGTCAAGAAACTTGGTATAGGAAGAATCGCTTAGTATGCTTACTGAGTTCTTTAATTTTATTTCTGCATAATGCTACGTGCTGTTCTTAAGGTACTTTACGGTTGAGGACACTATGAATCTTTCATGTTATTTCAAAGTTGGAGGTTGTAGACCACTTAAAGCTACAGTGGACAACCCTATTTCCATTCAATGATCATGGGTGTAGACATTCAACCAAGTGTAGACGTTCATGCTTACAATGTTTTCTATTAAGTCCAACCAAGTGTATGCAGAGGTGAGTTGCTGTCGGCACCAGGGTTTAGTATATGAGACGATGTCAGTTCCCTTGCAGTTTAATACCCTCTACCTTGAGTACTGCAGTAGTTTTTCTGTTGTCTTATTCTATTTTCTTAAGTCCAGGTTTTACGAATGGAAGAAGGATGGCAAGAAGAAGCAGCCGTATTATGTCCATATGGAAGATTGTCAGCCTCTTGTGTTTGCGGCTCTATATGATACCTGGGAATCCTCTGAAGGTGAGCCACTGCTGAAGAAGCAACCTGAAGTGCCAATTTGAGTACCACTTTATATTCGAACATGCACGAGTTTCTTGACGTGTGTAGGAAGTCAGCTAATCAACTCCGTGTGTGAATTCGGGCAGGGGAGATATTGTACACGTTCACTATCTTAACGACTCGCGTCTCAAAGCGATTGGATTGGTTACATGGTGCGAATTTCACATATATTGTGCTTCTGATTATTTTGTTTGAGACGTTTCTCCACTTGAAATTATTTATTCCAAAAGTATTGATTTGGCACCCTGTTGGAGCACCATATGCTATTTTTTGACAAACAATCGTGAATGAACTCGAAGAAACAATGCAGAGATTTGATACGATGCATTTTGTGCTATCCCCTTCTTAATAAATCATACCAATGACCAGGAGGTCTGAGAGTTGTCTGATATTCTGCAGACAGGATGCCCGTTATTTTGAAAAGCCAGGATGCTATCTATTCATGGTTAAATGATGATTTATCAGAAGATGCAATATTCAAACTTACACAACCCTATGAATCTCCTGACCTTGTAAGTATGCGATCATCTAGGCCAACTTCAGGTGGTGGCTGGGAGAGAGTGGACCTCAGTCTGCACACTTATGTGTCTATGTGCTTCTTTTCTATCATCCGCTGCTTTTCTATACTTTCATTTGATCTGTCAATGTCATTGACCCAACTTATAAGTACCTGGTCTTTCAGATCTGGTATCCTGTCACTCCAGCCATGGGAAGACCAGCCTTTAATGGACCTGAGTGCATTGAGGAGGTACCTAACGTCTTTGTTTTTGGCTTGCTGTCAAAGGATCAGTCGTCTTTTATTAGTAGATGCGCTTCAAGTATAAGTACAGAGACTAGAACATCACGTCCTCACTGATCTCAGAATGCGAGGAGGATGCAGACAAGCAATTGAGGCCACCAATTCGAGATCTGTTGTTCTGTAATCTTGCTATCCGTGGCTTGGGCTGTCGATATTTCCCTTACATGATTTCTTACTTTGGGTGCATTGAAAACAGATCAAGCCAAAGGTGGCAAGCGAGAGTAAAATAGCGCAGATGTTTGGAAAACAACTTGCGCATGAGAAGGTTCCTGACAATAAAGGAATGTCCCCTGACACCGACAAAGGAATGTCCCCTGACACCGACAAAGGAATGTCCCCGGATTTCAAGGATGAAGATTATCTCCATGAAGAGGATTTCAAAGCTTTGCTCGCAGGCATGGAGCCTGACCAGGATGTCAGTGCAGCGTTGGACCACTCTGAAGGAGCTATCGATAGAAATAACAGTGGAAATGTCATACCCAACGGTAGCTCGCCCCTGAAGGAACAGCTTCGTGAGGGCTCTAGGCCTTACCAGGATAAGGACTCACAACAACTTGGCTTGTCCCCTCCTTTTGTCAAAGCAGAAAGCAAAGAAGATCTTCCCAAGGAAGAATTATCTGCCGCTTCGGGCGAAGATTATGGAATGAGGGATGACTATCGTACTGCCCCAACCAATTTGAAGAGTAGCCCTGTCTCCACTCCCATTAAACCGCAGCAAGCCAGGAAAGCATCCACAATTTCCAATGACCACGACCTTAAACGCCAACGGACCAGTAATGCTTCAAAAGACAGTCCGAAAAAAACTTTGGATGTGGTCGCTAAGCAAAAGCAAAGTAATCTTCTTGGCTTCTTCACGAAACAGTAGAGCAGCCCGATGCAGTTATCTCTATATGTGTGTCAATTGAAGATCAGCCTCTTCCATCAATCAAATTTTGTATAACAGGTACAAAATTTCTGAACCAGTGAATTTGTTGAGATTCGTATGGATACGTGAGTTCCATTGGAAGGACCTATTACCGGCATGGCTAGAATGGCAGTACACTAGAAGCAGATATTTCAGACGCAGATATTGTTGCAGATTCAATGTAGTTCACTCTCTGAGGAGGAGTATGAGCTGCAATGTAAATAGGGTGCCATTCACTTTTGTCTAGATGTTGTGAGCAGTTGGTTATCTACCCATCCACAGTTACATGTTTGTTTGGAGACCGTGTAGACAGTACATATAGTCGATTTGGCCCAGTGTCATCCTTTTTTGAAGCAGTATATTGAGTGCATCATGGTTTCAAATATTCTTGCATTGAAAATTTTGACAATTATGTTTGAGTTGTGGGGTTCACTCTGGCTGCTCGAATGTGTATGTATTTCTGTCTTGGTGTAGTGGCAAGGCCAGGTTCGAATGGAAGCTCATCTGGTCATGAGGGACGTTTGATATTTTAAAGAAGTCTAGGATTGTTGTCTCTGATTGTATTGCTGGAGCGTTTATCATCATGTACAAATCATGGAAGAACGGACATGAATTGTCCCGTACGGTCTCTCAAGGCGTTCAAAAAGTTTAGCTATAAAAAGAGCTGACTGATGTTGCTGTATACCTTTCGCGGTCTTTTAGTCTTAGATCAAGTTTGGTAACTTTTCTTATTAGTTTGAACACGAGGCTCATCGAGCCTCATGATATTAATCTAATTTGTTTCGGGTGCGGGCCTGTGGGTCAGCTTGCTGCCTGGACCTGCTTGCGTCGCCTAGGTTAGAGCCTATTTCAGAAGTGGGAACTCGGGTGCAAGTATCTTAGAGAAGTATGAGTACAGGTATTTGCAGTGTGTTTTAGCTTGTCCTGTTGCAGCCTCAGAGAACCTCTCAGCATGTTGCTTTCAATTGTACCTGGGGCGTCTTTGAAGTTCGTTCATTTTGTTCAAAACAAGTAGAGTTTTTGGCAAGTTCAAGGTATTCTTCATCAAATTCTAGAGTACATGGCTTGCACCCTTTGATTAGCTTGCTAGATTTGCCAAGTGCGTGAGATTTGTCTGACAAACATTTCTTTGAGAATGAGCTTCAAATATCTTTTCATAAATGTAAATTTCAACCAACAGGGTATTCGTAACTCTATTTGTAACTCCACATCTTGTCATCAGTGTTGCGTTGCAGAACTAGTTCTTGCTGAACCATACTGAAAAGACAGGACGATCAAATCCTAGCTGCAAGCAAACCAATTCTACAAAGAGACTAGAGTGTGCATCCTAATTTTTTATTAAAAGAATATTTCTTGCCCTACTGACAAGAATGAACAATTTGTTGGGAATAGTTCTGCAAGCCAAATCTGTAATGAAGTCAGAGTACCGTAACTGGTGACCCCTTCAATTGTTTTGGAAGGTGGACGTATCTAAAATCATCCCCCTCTCCATTAGTCACTCAAGCCTCACTTAAAGTGTTCCCAACATGACCTGAAATAATCACTACAAAATGTCTCCAACTTTACACATGGCACATGGTTGTAAAGCAAGAAACCCTCTAAGAAATGGTTTCAATCTCTATAAACACTAACTCAAAGACCCAACTATATCCCTCTAAACTTTAAAGTTTCCTCAACTCCAGACTCTATAAAATCACTGAAGTTCAGAAACTCTCTAGGGCAATCATTTTTTATTTTATTTTCAAATTTTCTTTTTGGGTACCGAACCAGGGTCCACATAGTGCACAGTGGAGGGCACGGTAGTGGTAGTATGGAAATGCACCCCATGGTACTCATACCCCGGCGGTGCTGGATGAGCAAAAGGGTGCACTGAGCAGGTGCACATTCCCCGGGACTTATAGCTAGCCTCATACCGGTAGTCCCGTGGGAGGCCAGAGTTGATGAAGGGGTCCGAACCCGGGACGGAACCCGGGACGGAACCAGGGACGGAACCGGGGGCCAAGGCATGGTCCGAGCCTTTGGGCTTCTTCTCTTTCTTCTTCCCAGAAGCAGGCTCGAGAATGATGTACTGGAAAGCCTCGATGAACGCTTTCGGATCGTTCTTCTTCAAGGCCTTGAAATCCTCCCTGTCGACGAATCCCGTGGGATTGCTCTGGATCTGCTTCACTGCCGCCGCTAGGATGGCCGTGGAATGGCATTGCTCGGCCACTTTCAAGTAGTCGACGGCCCTCTCGGCTGTCATGTGGTTCACGATGTAGTCCTCGCACTTGCGCTTCAGCATCTCGATTTGGTACGTCTTTCCTGCCGCCATCAACTCCGGGGCGTGTTTCTTGAGAACCTCCGGCTCCAGCTCGGCTGTGTACAGGAACTGGATGAAGGCGCGGAAACTGGCCGGGTGCGTGGGCAGGTCGAGCCTGATCATGGCGGATTCGTTGCGCTTGTGCGCTTGTCTCTTGAATTCCTCGGATGTGAGGACCGTCTTGAATACGGTCGATCTTGAGATCTGCACAGGAGCAAGTCGTGATTCAGTAATCAAAAGAATTCATAGGAATTGGCCTGCAGGCAATATCAGAGTGTCGCGCTCCGAAACACTAGGGTTTAATGTTTTTGTGAACAAGAAGAATTGTTTTGTGGGTAAGTTGGTAACAAGTCTGCAAATCAAAACGCAGGAATCACGAGGTTTGAAACCCGACTACTGTGGATTTTAATGTATCTTAATTCTAACTTTAATGCCTTGTTGGAGCTCTTAGAAAACTTCAGAAAGAGTAGTTTGCGTACCAGAATGCTGCGATGCGCCTTGATTGTCTCATCCCCTTTTGTGGAAACGGTCACCAACTCATTCTGAGGGTCGGTAGTCCTGAGTTGGTCACAAATTGGATCCTCATGTCTCAGGAATTGCAGCTCAGACTTGAGCAACTCCCTTTCTTTCTTGAGAGAGGCGACTTCTTGCTCCATTGCTGCCCACCCTGTCCATGATTTCTGGCTCTTGGCCTTCTCCTGCATCACCTTGAAGTGCTTGAAGCAGTCGGGACACATGGAGCAGACCAGGTCCCACAGGCCATGGTGTCGTTCTGTGTGCACCAGTGTGACGTTCTTGTCCAAGGTTGCCGTGCAGTAATCACACTTCGATTCGGTGGCCATACTGAAGTCCAGTGCGGCTAGACTAGGAATCGACCTGGTCAATCAAAACCAATGCGAAGTGCTCAGAAAACTAGGGTCATGCGGTCGAATAAACTCTCAAGGCATCGACGCAGTTTTAAGTAAATCTGACATCAGGAACAACTAGGAAGATAGCATCCTAAACTAGAACCTCGCAACACCATCGCGGGTGTCGAAGTTGTGCATCAAGAATGCAGGCGACTTGGGCTAAGTAGTTTGAGATCTCTACAAAGGGTTAGTACTTTTAGAAGGGATTCTCGGGCTTAGAATGAAACAAGGCCAGATTTTGAACAACCCACAGAAAAGGAAATCCTTACAACCACTAATCCGGTCTTACCTCAAATTCAACAACTCTTCACGACGGCTACTCAAGAACAGTCCTCTCTAACAAAATCACAAGCTTACAGTGAAATTCTTCCCAGCTCTCCCAGACACCAAAACTTCGAACTGCAACTCCCTGACAATACACATCCGCCACAACCATCAAATTGGTTAAAACTCTGACAAATCTCAAGAGCTCGGCACTATCCGTACTAGAGAACGCGCCAAGCGGGCTCACGGGCGAGCCCTGGCCCCCGAGCAGGGCAAAACGCGCCCTGGGGCGCGTTCCCTGGCGTTAAGAGCAGGTTCGCATGCATAATCGGTAGTGTTCCCATCGGAATCGGCTCCTTCGCCAGACTTTGTCCGACCCTACCGATTGTGCAAACTAAGCAAGCTTTGAAATTGCCTGAAACGTTCAGACCTGCTCTTAACGATCCATCAAGGACCTCAGGTCTACAGTATACCAGTCCTAGTTTTGGAGCTCTGAGCCTGAGCCTGCTTGCTCGATGAATGTCTTGCACCAACTTAACGAATCAAAGACATCACATTGTTCAAACGAATCTAGTAATGAAGAACTGAGAATTTTGCACAGTAGTACTCACCTGCAAACCAAAGCTAACTTCGTCTCCAACACCAAACCAATTTCTCCAAAGCCACTTGTTGCTCATGCATTGAATGCTTTGGGCTCAGTAAGTTAAGCTATTCTTATTGTGCCTGAGAATTGGAGTGTGGCGCAAGTGAGAGGCCGTGGCGGCCACCGACTCTTCGGTGTGCCTCCAGGTAAGTTATGCATTTTGGGATTCTGTGAAACCAATTCTCTAGATCGTTCTAGCGGCTTCTTGCGGAAAGGTAATTTGCCTTGAAATCAGAGCATGAGAGCCTACAGTAGGGTCGCTGTGGGCTACGTCCTCACTGCGTCGGCTAAGTAGCTTTGAAATGGTCCAAGTCAGAATAGTTTTGGTGGTAAGCTTTAGTAACGGAGACTGCTGAGTTGTGAGGGTGAATAGTTTGTTGACATGTGTTGCAGGATAGAGCATTAATTAAAAAGTCGACTAGTCTACTACCACCAGATTTGCAGTCTGGGCATCTTGCGCAATGTGCTTGTACCTTAGCTGCCGGTATTTTTAACCCTTAAAGGACGGGCCTATGACCACTGGTTGGAAGCCCCCTCGCTGGTCACTCAATTTGATACCGTTTACGAACCAATCAAGTATGAAATTTTTATTTTTTATTTTTCAGGGATGGAAGTACATGTCTTCTCCACTTCACAGAAATTTCAGATCTTTTTTTTGAGGAAAATTGATTTTTATGAGATTTTTTGAAGAAAAAATGAAGAAGAAATCATAGAAAATAGAAAATTATCTCAAAAAATCTGAGAATTTCACGATGTGTATAAATTGTTGTGACAAACAGCATGGTGTAAACTCAACTTCTGTATACACCTATTTATAGGTTGAAGTGGACATTAAAAATGCAGCCAAAATTCAAATTGCAATAAAAGATTCAATTTTACAAATTTTACAAAATTCCAATTGGAGTAGAAACTAGAAGAAAAGACCTTCATTTCATTAGTTGCGCTCAAATTCAAAAAATGTCATTTTCAAGGAAAAATTTCAGATTCAGTCAATTTCTCAAAATACACTAAAATGGCAAATTCTGCCATCCGTTTTCTCTAATTACTTCTCAACTACATGAAAACAAATAGTAGTTAGACTAAAAACTCAATTGAAGACTCTTTACAACTAAACATGAAAGGTCATTATAAAAGAAGTGGATGAAAAAACTATTGTTCCGGTCTTCTGCTGTCCCTGCAAAGTCATCCAAATGCAAAAAAATGGCGCCAGCGTCGCTTAGGGGTTAAAGAGAAAGAATTAGTTGAGTGGGCTCAAATTGAGTTAACTTAAATATTAATATTTTTTCACATAACAATTATTTTCCTGGGTGAATGCAAGAAACACTTGTACTATTTGTTGTGTTTCGTCACACCCTAGTTTCTTAATTTTCTTTTAGCCATAACTTTTGTGTTTTAGCTCCAAATGACTCAAAATTTATATGAAAGTTACTCATAGATATTATATATCTATAAAGAATTTTGGAGATTTTTCAAAAATAATTTATTATTTTTAAATAGCCCCGAAAATTTCTCACAGTACTCAATTTAGGGGTTTTTAGCACCCTGTATCTCCAAAAAAAAATTTGACCTAAAATTTGGAGAGCATGGTCTCTTTGTAGACTTATACCTACTGTCCAAAGGAAGTATAAAAATATTGATTTTTAAGTGTTGTAGAAGTTCACAAAAGAGAGCTTCATTCTGCATTTTTTTCCAAAGGTATAAAACATTATTTTGGTGAGTTTTTTGGTCAAATCTCATCACCAAAAAGTTTTTTCAAGTTTTGTATTTTTATGTATATTTTAAAAAAATAATCCTATTTTTGACAAATTAAAATGTCACAAGTTGTATTTTCTTCACCGGAACTTTGGACATAGAATTCTCATAGAATTCCATGGAAGAAAATACAACTTGTGACATTTTAATTTGTCAAAAATATAATTATTTTTTTGAAAAATGCATAAAAATACAAAACTTGAAAAAACTTTTTGGTGATGAGATTTGACCAAAAAACTCACCAAAATAATGTTTTATACCTTTGGAAAAAAATGTAGAATGAAGCTCTCTTTGTAGACTTCTACAACACTTAAAAATAAATATTTGTAAAATTCTTTTGGACAGTAGATATAAGTCTACTAAGAGACCATGATCTCCAAATTTTAGATCAAAATTCGTTTTTCTGGAGACAAATGGTGCTAAAAACCCCTAAATTGAGTACTATGAGAAATTTTTGGGGCTATTTAAAAATAATAAATTAATTTTGAAAGATCTCCAAAATTCATTGTAGATACATAATATCTATGAGTAGCTTTCCTATAAATTTTGAGTCATTTGGAGCTAAAACACAAAAGTTATGGCTAAAAGAAAAATAAAAAACTAGGGTGTGACAACAACGACGCTAGCATGCGAGCTTGGAGCGGTGAGCTTGTGAGCTGTGAGTGTGAAGTTTGTGAGCCTAGAGTTTAAAAAACATTTTTTTTCTTAATTATTTCTAAAAAAGGAATGTTTCCAAAATTTTGCCTAAAAATGGAAAAAATCTTATTATTTATAGTAAGTTTTGGGACCTATGACCGCTACCCCTATGACCGTGGATTTTATTTATTTTTGATATGTGCTTTGTCAATTCTCATTTTCAATTAGAGAAGAACTTCAAACTTTAGTGCATTGTTTGAGCACTTAGTTTATTGACTTCAATTCCCATCCCTATAGAATTACAAATTTCTTATAACACATACTATAAAAGTGGATATAATCTAGCCTCTAATACAACTACTTTAAACTTACTCTTATCATTAAGTTCAAAATTAAGAAAATGACTAGTAACATAATTAAAGGCTTTCTAAGATTCAAATCCAAGTCATTACATAATAGTTTCATGGACGTCTTGCAAATATATTCCAACCTTATTAAGTGAAGGAATAATCACTCCTACAAAAACCAAAAATAAAAAATAAAGAAGACATTGTCAAAAAATGGGAATAAAAAATAATAAATAAAAAATAGGAACAAAATGACAAAAAATTAAGAAAAAAAAATGGCAAAAAATTTATTTATTTTTATATATGAGTTGATGATTTTGGAATCACAATTGTAGTTTATAGAAATTTATACCTTTTTAGTTCAAAGATTTGACTAATGATATGTATCCCTACATTTCATGAATGCTTGAACATTTTTCATTCTATATGCTTAAAATCATTTCACTCTTTGTAAATGTAAATTTATACAATACTAATGATGTACATGGAAGAATGTGGCAATTCCCATTCTAAAACACTAATGATTTTTATGCAAATAAGCAGAATCTTTGACTTGTTGAAACAATAACTTGGTGCATAAATGAATTTATCCTCAAAAATATCCATTTTTGCAAAAGTACATATTCAAGTAATGCAAGTGCTTGCAATTTAGGTGTTGTTGATAAACTTTAATAATAGAAACAACTATATTCAAAAAGTCTAAGTATATGCATGTGGAAAATATATCCACTGTAATTTGATACTCATTTCTTTTATAGTCTTCCATGATCTTCTGCAACACTTTTGCACCTAAACTCTGCAATAGAAGCAAAGTCACTCCTATTTTATAACTTCTAACATTGACGACGCTATTCTACTTGTTCAATTGCTATATTGGTAGTGCATTTGAAAATTGGTGTGTGGTTTGGTTGTTTCTAACTATTGGATATCCATCTGAATTCAGTGGCAGAAAATAGTCACATATAATGCTCTTGAATATGTAAGACATGTTGAAGTGGCAATGTGGCAAGAATAATGACACTCTTGAAGATGGAAGCTAGCATACTTCACCAATGAGGTCTTGTCCCAATTTGATTTGGTCCTTATCAAAACAAGTCATATCTCTAGCATCTTGAATCAATATATGACTAATTTGTTGTTTGTTCTTTTCAAACTTCATTCTATGTCATCTCAAGAAAACCAAAAGTTCACCACCACCTCTTTATGATTTCCACAATTTTTCTATCTTGATCCCTTGACAAGTTGGATTTAAGGATCCTTACTATCCATTAGTTTGTAATTTTATAGTACACTTGATGTTTGCCCTCCATTGTTGAGCTTGACATTCTGCATTTGATTTGTAGTTGATCCTTGCAATATTGCATTTTCATTTGTTGCAATTGCTTTGATATGTAATTACAACATGTTGGAATGTATTTGCCTCATGTGATTTTTCTATACCCTTGAAGACTCAACAAAAGTTGCAGTGAATAGCATTCAAACATGACGTTGAGAAAAGTTGACTTTGACCAATCTATATGACTCTCTTGAATTTCCAATGGACACACCTCATTCCTTTTTGTGCTTCCAAAGGGTTTTTTTCCTTCTAAATGTAGTGTTCATTATTCAAGAGTTCTAATACCTTCAACTCCAAACAATGTATTCAAGAACTTCTTCTATTTGGGGAATCTTCACTTCATCTTGCAAAACCTCAACTTCAACTCCCTTTTTGATGAACCAAATTCAAATGACTTTTTGAGTACTCATGGTATTTTTTTCATTTGCATTCATGCATAGATTTTATTATTGCAGTACTGTAAAACAAATTGTTCTTTTGGTTTTCAAACAATTGAAGCCACTTGTTATGATTTGTTTCTTACAAATTGCACAAAGGCATGTCTGTCATCTCCTCCAAACTTAAATCCTAAAAATCAATCTTGAAGAACACTTCAATTTGCATTTAATTTCACACATCAAAGACAAAAGGATTTATAAACTGCAATAACTCAGACTACTTGTAATCTACAAAAGATGATGGTCATTCAAAGACAATTAAATGAAAAAATATACTCATCTACAAAAAGTAGGTCAATAATTATCCTCTTTATTGCTAATTGCTTCCAACCACTTTTTGGTACTATTTCCCCAAAAATTTTGAAAAACATTTTACCAAAAAAAATGGTACCTCAAGGCACTCTAAAATAATTAGTCAAGTCTTTCTAATGTCTTTGTAGCATCTCAAGATACCCTTGTTTTTTGTACCTAGAAGGTTGCTTTATAATTTTTTTTAAAACCAAATCATAAAAGGATTTTTAGCTAGTTTAGAAGATTGTGAGTTCCCTGACTGTGGGAACTCACTGAAATTTGCCACACAAACGATCTGATGTGGCCAAGAGACTGCCACATCAAATAATAATATTTAATTAATATTTTAATATATTTTAATATTTGTTTATTTATTTAATATTTATTTAAATTAATTTTTTTAATCTGACTAGTAGTGACTAGTTCACAAATTGGGAAACGGGACTGAAATAGCCTCTTAGCACCTTGAAAAATCCTCTTATGAAAATCATTGGAATACATTAGATGAAATCTGAGGGCATTAGGAGACCGTTTCGGGTCTGTTCCCGAAACGGCTCCCAATGCCGCAGATCCTCGTCATGCCGACTTTTATGGAAAAAAAAAAAAAAAAAAAAAAAAAAAAAAAAAAAATTTGGGTCCTGAAATATGAAAATAAGTTCAAAAAAAAATTTTGAAAAAAAAAAAATATATATTACGTGGCAGTGTCCCGACCACGTAGGATTCGGGTTCACAGGGCAGAAACTGCATTCCCGCAGTCCGGGAACTCGCAGTCTCCTAATGCCCTCAAATTTCTTCTAATGTAGAAATGCTTAGTCAAAACTAACATACCACCAACCAATTCTCATATTTTACGTGATAGGCTTTGTAATTTGTAAATACTATTTTTTCAACACATAAATATCTTCAAGCTCTCTATACCACACCCTCTTTGATGCATTCTTCATGAAATAACATGTGTAATTGACAATAACAAACTTCATGTAGCCTTCTAATGCCTCATGTTTATAGAATATTATCTAAGTACTTGAATTATTATTTCCAAACAAAGAAACAAAAAAAGAGCCCTTATCTTATTTTGACTCTTCTTCTACCTTAAAAAAAAGACCTAAAATGAGCATAAAGAAATCACTATTAGAGACAAATTGTACAACATCAAGCAATCAATGCAAAATTTGTTTTAGCTTTAATTTTTTTTAATTTCAAGGTTTCTTATTTTTATCTTTGGAAGGAGGTATCCAATATTCACATTTCTTTTGAGAAATCTATAAAGGTAAAAAAATGTAGGGATAATCCATTTTTGTAACCTTCATGAATGCATTCACTTTTCTTCCTTTTGCCAAGATTATAAAAAACTTTGAAGGCATGTTGCTTGTGACCTTTCAACTTCAATACTTCTCATGCAAGAAGAAATTGAAGCCCTATTTTTATCCTCACAACAATCTTCAACTATGGATACAGGAAAAATTGTACAAGGAACAAATTTTTACATTACATTTTTTAATTACAATGTTTGGTTGGAAGTAATGAAAGCTTTTTGGAAAAACCATATATGTACGAGAAGGAGGGGAAGCTTGAACTAGTTCCAAGATCCTAATCCAATTTGACTAAGGTCTTATGAGTAGATCAAGATATCTCCAACTTTAAGTGCCTTCATAAATGAATAAATGAGTTAAAATTTCATTCTTATTACCAAAAATATAGAAGATTTTAAGGGATAGTCATTTAAAGTGACTCTATTTCAAATGTTTTTTATGTCACATTAAGTTGTGGCCTTATATTTCCCCTTCATACCAATGTTCAATTCCAAATTATTTGTTGAATGGATTGTGAAATGTTTCTATTTTGACTTCTTATTGGGGGTGTAAATTTTCCCTTCCAATGTATCCAAAAAATAGAAAGTACTAAGAACCTTTAGAAGTTCAATTTGATCCAATTCAACTTCTAAGAGTCCTTGGTGTTACCTTATATTTAGGTACCCTGCACTCACCTACAGTGTATAAGAAGTCTAGAATGTGTTTTTTGGTCATTGTTTCAATTTTTCAAAAAAATTGCTTTCAACTTGTCAAGGGTACCTAAAATAGGGGTAGTTCCAAGTACCTTTTGAGGCTCAGTTGGATACAAAGGACCTTCAGGTGTTCCTTGGTATTACTCCCCATTTAGGTACCCTATAGTATACCAAAATGTGTTTTTTGGTCATGGTTTCAAATTTCTTGGACAAATTTCTTTCAACTTTTCAAGGGTACCTAAATTAGGGGTAGCTCTAAGTATCTTTTGAGGCTCAGTCGGATCCGAATGACCTTGGGGTGTTCCTTGGTGATACTCCCCATTTAGGTACCCTGTAGTGTACCAGAACATGTTTTTTGGTCATGGTTTCAAATTTCTTGGACAAATTTCTTTCAACTTGTCAAGGGTACCTAAAGTAGGGGTATCTCCAAGTATCTTTTGAGGCCTAGTCGGATCCGAATGACCTTGGGGTGTTCCTTGATGTTACTCCTCATTTAGATACCATGTAGTGTACTAGAACATGTTTTGTGGTCATGGTTTCAAATTTTTTGAACAAATTGCCTTCAACTTGTCAAGAGTACTTGTATATACCCCTATTTTAGATACTCTTGAAAAGTTGAAATAAATTTGTCCAAGAAATTTGAAACCATGACCAAAAAACACATTCTAGTACACTACAGGGTACCTAAATGGGAAGTAACATCAAGGAACACCCCAAGGTCATTCGGATCCGACTAGGCCTCAAAAGGTACTTGGAGATACCCCTACTTTAGGTACCCTTGACAAGTTGAAAGAAATTTGTCCAAGAAATTTGAAACCATGACCAAAAAACACATTCTGGTACACTACATGGTACCTAAATGGGGGGTAACATCAAGGAACACCCCAAGGTCATTTGGATCCGACTAGGCCTCAAAAGGTACTTGGAAATATCCCTATTTTAGGTACCCTTGACAAGTTGAAAGAAATTTGTCCAAGAAATTTGAAACCATGACCACAAAACACATTTTGGTACACTACAAGGTACCTAAATGGAGGGTAACATCAAGGAACACCCGAAGGTCATTTGGATCCGACTAAGCCTCAAAAGGTACTTGGAGCTACCCCTACTTTAGGTACCCTTGACAAGTTGAAAGAAATTTGTTCAAGAAATTTGAAACCATGACCACAAAACATGTTCTGATACACTACAGGGTACCTAAATGGGGGAATAACACCAAGGAACACCCCAAGGTCATTCCTATCCAATTGAGCCTCAAAAGGTACTTGGAACTACCCCTACTTTAGGTACCCTTGACAAGTTGAAAGAAATTTGTCCAAGAAATTTGAAACCATGACCAAAAAACACGTTCTAATACACTACATGGTACCTAAATGGGAGTAATACCAAGGAACACCCCAAGGTCCTTCAGATCCAACTGAGCCTCAAAAAGTACTTATTGCTACTTTTATTTTATGTACGTTTGAAGATTAAATATACACCTTTGATTATAAGTCAATTGAAAATAATTCACAACTTGCACAATAAATAATTTGAAACTGAACATTGGTATGAAGAGAAAATATAGGACGACAACTTTATGTGGCATGAGTAGCATTTGAAGTTGACCCAACTAAAATGACTATCTCTCAATATCTTCTTTATATTTGATAAAAGGAATAAAATTCTACTCATTCATAAAGGTGATTAAAGTGGGGTAGCTTGAACTACCTGCAAGATCTTAGTTGGATCAAAATAGGGTCTTGAAGCTAGTTTAATCTACCTTTCCCTTGGGTGCGTGCATGGTTTTTGCAAAAAGATTTTGTTACCTCCAACCAAACATTGAAATTAATTTTTTTTTTCAATTTGCTTCATTATGCATGTATAGTTGAAGGTTGTTGTGAGGAGAAAAAAGAAGGTTTTAAATCCTTCTTACATGAGATGATGAGAAGCATTTGAAGATGGTTGAAAAGATGCAAAACCACCCCTAAATTCCTCCATTTGTGGTACCTAATTGTTGTTCTATTTTTTAATTTATTTTTCAATAAATTATTACCACATAGACCACAAAATTTTTGATATAGTACTGTAGAATTTGTTTTTTTTTCAATGTCAAGTTTTGTAAAAAGAAGAGGACTAGTTTTTGAATTTTTTTTTTTTTTTTTTAATAATTTCTTATAGTTATCTAAGGAAGTATAAATTTGGTTTGATGAATTGGGATCTTCATGGCATTGGTTTTTTGAAGGTACCAAATTTCAAGGTACTAAAATGAAGTACACTTGGAAGGCCAAATGGATCCAGTTAGCTCTCTAAGAGTAGATTATGCTAGTATTCCAATTTTGGTCTTTTTTATAGAATATTTAAAGTTTTTTAGCCACTTTGGCATCACAATTATGCACAGAAGGTGAATGAGACATCCATCCACATCCCTTTTTTCCTAATGTAAGGTGTGTACATCCAGAATTACTACAAATTGGTATTGTACCTAGTTACTATTATTAGACTATTTAAGTTTTCACATAGTCTAGCTTGTTGGTAAATAAAAGCACATTCCAATGTATTAAGAAACGGAGCATGTGGATACAATTTGTAAAAGTTATTAAGGGTCAAAGTTTGTTTTGACAACACCATCTATAGTCTTTGTAGTATATATATAACTTTGGAAATGTTCACACTCTCTAGATGGCAATTTAAGGTCAATTGTGCTTTTAAGTGTACCTACTATAATAGATTAATTACTTTGTGTTCATGAAAGCAAGTCTTTTGGTAATTGCACACATATGTAAAATGTATTTAAAGTTGGAACCATTGATATTGAATTTGATGCCTTGAACGTAACATGACATCATTCTTTGTCAAATATATCTTTTGTAACAATATTTTGAACAATTTATAGATGCCAATGAAGGAAGGATAATTAGATTTGATGTCTTCATTAGTGGAATCACCTTTGGTTGAGAAAATTGAAGATATTAGAAGACCTTTTAAACTTTGACTCTTGCAACTCAAAAAGTTGGATTGTCAAGTAATATTATAGCATCAAAAGCTTAAGATGTTGACTTGGTAAGCCTAAGTGACATACTAGAGTAATTGAACTCACACGATTGTACTTGTGATCAAGTTGAACAATCACATCTAAGTAGTGCTTAGTGCCTAGTGCCTAGAAAAACTGTACATGTAAGCAATTTGTATTTTCATTGAGAATTTCAACACTAAGTATAGTTTTTTGAATTATTCTTGAATCTATATTTTTGGCATTTGGTTTGAGGAATATTGTGGTTGTTTTTGTAGTGATACTTTAGGCAGGCACAAGGTGATTTTCATTCACCTCAATTTTCACTAAAATTGTTTGTTTGATATAAATTGATTGAAGTTTAGAGTTTCTATCTTCTTTCACCTATTAGATTCATATATCTATAATATAGCCATAGTAAGCTTGGTGTTGATTTTATATACATTTCAATCCTTGCATCATTATAGCTTTGCATTAGATTCTTCAACTTCTATTCAATGTTCTATTTTTAATTTATTAATTTAGCTCATTTAGAGTATATGGTGTATTGAAATTGCATTTTCAGATCAATATATTGTGCTTGATTCATACATTGGAAGATTAAATTGTATAGACTAAAGTAGCTAATGACACAATTAGGCTCAAGATGAAACATCATGAATTGAAGGAAAAGAGTTTAAGGGCATTGATGTTCAAGTGGATATCAATTCTAGTGTTTTTACAAATTGAAGATGTAGCTATTGAGTACTTCAAAGGGGTGGTTAGGTAAGACAACATCATGATCAACTACAAAATCTCATGATAGTTGAAGTACATAGAAAACTATGTACAGGGATGGAGGAGAAAGATTTAGAATCAAGGGTTTGGATCTTATTTCATAAGAGTAAATTACTTCAAGAAAGGGGCCTTCTTTATGATTTACAAGAGATCAAATTTGGTAGTTTAAAAAGTATTTTTTTGATATGTTTATATGTCTTGGCATCAGTGAGTTTCTATGTGTACATATATGTCTTATAAGTGTGAATTATACTTTGTAATTAGATTTATCAATGCACTCACAACATTTTATGAAATGAATTGTTAGACCTAAAGGGTGGATACATTGAGGTACCATTAGAAACCCAACTAAATCCAGCTAAGGTTCTAAAGGTACCTCAATTTACCTTTACTTTTGGTTTTCATCGTCTTCCTATTTTGGGGGGTTTCAAAGATGTTATGGTTTTTAGAGACTATTATCATGGTATTTTAATATGTAGTAATTTCCATTGTTGTTTGATTTATATATGTTTTTTAACATATATTATAATATAGATGCTCATCAAAGGCACAACCAATGAAGGTAATCTAGTTTTCAACTATACTACATCTACATATCAATAGTCAATTTTAAATTATTATATATTTAAATTCTAATTTGCAAAATGCGTCATTGAATTAATATATTTGATTTTGTTGATTTCAAGTGCATTGATTTTCAATTAATTGCTTGTTGTGGCACAAGTTGTTACATTGTGATTTTATAGGTAGATAAAGACATCTTCAACACTCTCCTCAAACCCATGAAGAGGGCTACTCTAAGTATGGTGACAATACAACTAAATGAACCAATGTTGGCAATTTTTGCATCACAAAATCTAGATGTTCTTGTGGTGACAAAGAAGTTTTCTACGAAGTCAAAAATTAGTAAGTAAATTTGCCTAAATTTTATTTGTTTGCATGATGTTTTTTATACTTCAAAAATATAACATTGTATCATATCCTCTTGTAGTCATAGAAGATTGATGTCACCAAGTACAATGATGAAAAAACAAAATTTTCTCTTCAGTCTAGAGAAGTCTTTTTATCTTCTAGTATATGCCAAATGAATGGCATTGATGTTTGCAAAATTTAATTTCTCTAAACCAAAATACTAAAAAGGTATATATGTTTTCAATATTGTAGGTTTTGTATTCAATGGATCAACATCTGAGCATGCAGAGACCTCAAAATTAGATATGATTGAAGATTTCACAATGGAGTCTATAACAACTTTAATTCAATGAGATTGACAAACAATCCAAATAAACTTTTATGTGTGGATTTTGATTATTATCAAATTTGTGTGTCTTATAGCTACATCTTAGGCAAAGTTTCTTTCCATTACATTTTTGCATCATGTAATTTCTATCCAAATCAACTACATTTGGTTGGTATCAAAATTATTTTCAAGAAACACTTGCAAATGCCTCAAAATTTCCAAAAATAAATCCAAATATATGGAACTTCACAATGTCCTAAACCCACGGTCATAGGTCCTTCATTCATTTTTTCTTCAAAAAGATTTTCCCGCTCACAAGCTCATAGGCTCACAAGCTCGTGCTCACAAGCTCGCCAAATAGCAACCCTGGGTGTGACAAAAGGCTTTAAGTGTTTCTTGCATTCACCCTTCTTTCAAATTTCCATAGTAATGTATTACATGTCGTGTACTACAACTTCTATACATCAACTTTTGGACTTTGCATATTGATGTAGTATGTGAGAGTAGAAAGCCATTGTCTAAGAATTGAAATTGATATGAATTTTCAAACATGTTTGGTGCAATAATATAAAAATTCCAACAAGTGGGAGGTGTGACCATCTTGGAAATGTTCAAGATCAACAACCTACTACCTTGGCTAGTTCCATATCATGAGTATTTTCATTACAAGGATTTCTATGTCCTATTTGATACTAAATTGACAGAAATCTGTTAATTGCTTTGTCAGTGGGAACCTGTTGATGGGTGATTGCAAGAAATACTTATACTATTTGTTGCATTTTTTATTTTCAACATTTTTGTACTTTTTGTACTATAAGTCATCTTCAATACTAATTGAAGTATAGAAAATGACATCTAAATAGTCGATTGAATTTCAAATCTACTATTTAACCCCTAAAGCCCTAAACTACATTTTTTGGCAACATAGCGATTTTGGGTAGCTTATTATGAATGGAGTTTGTTTGTTTTTTCTTTAAAATTTTCACACATCATGTATCCAAAGAGTAGCTTTAAAGCCCAACAATTTTTATAACTTTTGACTACACAGTTAAAAATTTATGGCATGATATGTTATTTCCTTCGATTGGCGAGCAATCTGGGTAGCAGAAAAAACTTCTTTAAAATTTATTTATTTTTTAAATAAAAATTTGAAATTTTTTTATTAGATTTATATCTATGTGAAAAGCTTTGAATCATTCCATTTTGATTGATGAGTCAAAAGTTATGAGAAGTTTTAGTTTCGGGTATTTTGCGAGTAGTTATAGAATCTCTACTCTACAAAAAGAAGTTTGAAATTCTTTATTCAATTCAATTTTTAATATTTTTGAAAAAAAATTAAAAAATTGGGTGAAGATTGTTTATTAAAATATTACAACCATTGGGATTGGCATTTTTCATTTTCATAAATAAATTGTTTACCATTTAGTATTTTGGCTCATTTTTTACTTCTTTCTACTTACTATTTTCTTCCTATATGTTGTATAACTCCAAATGATTTGAAATTTTTTGAACATGTAGCCAACTTACATTGAAAGATTAATTCAAAGAGTGACCATCACTTTGAACATTTTTTCATACAAATGTGACCTTATGAAGTGTAGCTACCTAAATTTCTATAGGGATAGTCAATTTCGTTAAAATGGCGGTATTCCGAGTGCCATTTTGACATATTCCATGTGCCACTTTGACAAATTTCAAGTGTCATTTTGACATATTCTGTGTACCATTTTGACATAGAGGCTTAGTGGTAGAGGAAGAAAATGTGCCATTTTAAAGGAATGTTGTGCCATTTTAATGGAATGTCATGCCATTTTATTGGAGTATCGCCATTTTAACAAAATTGACCATAGGGATAAAAAAAAAGATTGTTGTCAATTCAAATATTAATATCTTGCAATCTCTATGGTGGAAATTTCTAAAAATTTTGCCACACATTTTCAAACCACCTTACTACAAGATCCTATAGTTAAATCTTTCAAAAAAAATTCTAAAATTTTGCACTTGTATTAGAAATCATAGTTTTAGAGGGGTTTTGGTAAAAACATAGTCAAAAACCTTTAGGGGCTAAACAATTTGTAATGTTCATTAGTGAATGGCAAGGATGAATGGAAAAACTTAATTTTGCAATAAAAAAAAGTTTTCATGAACAATAAGTTTTCATGAGTCTTTTTGTGCACCCTAAAATACTATTTTGAGCTACATGCTACAATTTACACTAGAAAATGAGACTTTCACATTTCTATTTTTTTAAATTTGAAAATTCATTTGAAAATTCATTTGAAAAATTAATCTTAAAACGGCCATTGTTGCCAACTAAGGATAAAGATAGAATATCAAAGCTGAATATTTTAAAACTTTTTTAATTCAACATAAATTCAACTTGAACAATGCACACTTTAGGCCAACATAAAACACACTTGGAGCATGATTTTGGAAATCCCTCTTGAAAAAGTATATTTTTATCAAAAGACCTAGCCTACCAAAATTTCACAATTTTATTCTTCAAAAAAGGTACTAAAAACCATCAAAAATGCATGATTGTATGACATATGTTCAAAATTCAATTCCCCCTACTTTATCATTTTGAAAATTTTAAGAAATTCAAGTAAAATCTTTCATGCTTGAAGATGCTTCAATCCAAATTTTACATTCATTTGATCATTTTTGCAATATTTATGGCATAAAACAACTTTTGCATCCAACGTGTAATACAAAATAGGACAAACTGTGTTTTTTGCAATCACCTTGATTCAGCCAATTATTTGACAAAATTTTGTCAACTATTTTGTCACTTTGATAGAATTTTTATTATCTTCTATTCACTTACAACCTTCTTTGTTGGTAGGCCCATTGCCATCTTGGCATGATTCCTAATTAGTAATAACTAGTGTCTTCCTTTCATGTGAAAGTCAAAATATCAAAATTGACTTTGATTTAAATCTTAACTTTCAAATATTGAACAAAAAAAGATAAAGAGAATATAGAATTCATCTACTATTTTTTTTTGCTCCATGAACCATTTATTTTAAAAAACTTTCTGTGTATAGATGGGGTGGTAGAAGGTAGAACAACCCATGTATAATACATAATTTAGAAGTTGTAGGAGCTCAACCCCACATATAGTTAAGTTTGAAATATGAATTGTGTTCAAACTTAAATTTTAGACCTCATTTAGGTAGAGTAGAATAAACTTTTGTAAGAAACCTTGAGCTAAGATTAGTTGGAAAATCAAATTAAGTTTCATATTCAAAAATTTGTTTGATGTTTTGAACATCTACTCAAAAGTTATGGACAAATTTGAAAGAGGTGTTGGAAGGGAAATTTGTTTACCTTTTCAAATATCCTCTTTCAAATTTGTCCATAACTTTTGAGTGGATGCTTAAAATCTCAAATGAATTTTTGGATATGAAACTTAGTTTGATTTTTCAACTAATCTTAGATCAAATTTTTTTGCAAATAGTTATTCTACTCTACCTAAATGAGGTCTAAAATTTAAGTTTTAACACAAATCATATTTCAAACTTAACTATGTGTGGGGTTGAGCTCTTACAACTTCTAAATTGTATATCCCACATGGGATGTTCTACCTCTTACCACCCCATCTACACATAGAAAGTTTTTCTTCTCTATAAACAACTCAAGTTAAGATTTTGATGGCAAGTGGTTAAAAATTATATTGATTAAATATTCAATGGATTCTTTGTATTTTTGGCAAAGGAACCAATTATCTTTACAATCATTTGTTTCTCTTTATGTCATCCATAAACAACTATTGTTTTTAAAATGCAGGGATCAAGTATCAATTAAGAATCTGACAACAAGATGACAAAAAATTGACAAGTTCTCACAAATTGACAAGATAAAGATGCAAAAACATTGTTGTTATCATTTTGGACAACTCTATGTCATAAACTTGTCATTCTAGACTACATTTCCTCTTCGTGATTTGATTGTGCTCATTGTATTTCATAATGACATTGGCATGTCTATTTTGTATATGAACTTAGTCTGTAACAAAGAATGACAAATTTATGTCACCAGATAGGAAGCTATGGATCATCTAAAACATGATGATTGTAATTGTACCTATTTTGTATAAGAAGTAAGGCACCTATAGCTAAAAACTTGAAGTGAGTTGGAATGATGTGGTCCCTATTGATTACATGTTAGAAAGGAATTAGAAGTATTTTAGAGATCCAAAGTTCATTTTATGATGTGGATTGTTAGTACTAACAAATCAACAAGAATTAATTTAGAAACGAATTGAAAAAAAAGCTTGTTGCAAACTTATTGCCACTTAGAAAAACTTGCATTATAGGGAGGGCATGACTAAAAATTTGTAGAATTGTGCACCTTACCTCAATTTTGATCTTTTCTGTTGATATTGTTTGGTTCTTCAAATTCAATGTTGACATTGCTTATATTTGGTTCTCCAATTTCAATGGGAATCCACTTACTACTATTTGTCAACACATAGAATGCAACAAAGCTTCTTGCCTCCTAGCTATCACTTGTTTATCTTTTAGAGACCTAAATTTAGGTCATAGAATCATTATAACTTTATTGCATAATTTGTAGGCAATAATTTGGTACCAATCTTAGAAGTTTTGGATCAAGGTGTTTTTTCATCCTACCTCCTAAATGTTGTGTATAAAGTTGATATGTTGTTTTAGCAATGTGGTATTGTGGTGATTGTTTCCCATTTCTAAACAACTCTAAATTGCTAAGGAACCATATTTCTCCACAAAGAGTGAACAATGTTGCTTCAAAAGATGTTGCACAAAGCAATGTATCATTGTAATTGAATCTTGAAAAAATTTAAATAAGTTTGGATTTGCATTTGAAATTTGGGTATGACACCATGCATTTGATCTAAAAGAATAAAATCAATGGATTGTTGTTTAGGCATGTTGGAATTAAATGATTTTAGGTCTTTGTGGTCAGTTTTGGAATTTCTAATTGTATTTCATGCTTGTAAATCTTAGTAGGATGCATTCATGAAAATTTTCTATTATTCATTCACTCATTCATTCATGTTGTTGATTTATTAAGTAATCTTACAATCTCACTTGTAGACTATACAATTCAATGTAGATGATAGGACATAGAATCCCCTTGCCATTAGGTTTCCATATATTATTTCAATCATGAAATATTCAACATAGAACTAACCTATTTGTAATGCTTTTATAGCAAAAAAAATTGTTTTTCAAAAATAGATTCTCAAAATCCAAATTAGCTAAGGCATTCCAACATTTATACTTGCTAAACACTCTATAGGTTAGAGAACTTGCAATATGTTTAACGATCTTAGAATTGAAGTTACATGTACCATAGATATAATATGTGACATGATGCTTTCCTAAGTATTTGACAAATAATTGACCCCATGCTTTGATCTTTACTTCAAAGTCTTGAGTAGATTGTCCTTCCTTCAAGTTAAGGTCTTGCAAATAAGATTGTAATTTGTCTAGCTACTTCTTTAGCTCAATCTTGTCTCTTATATCTTGGCCCTAGTTTGCAAAGTTTTGCTTGGCATTAACCACACCCATGTATAGCTTTCAATGTATTGTAGATCCTATAATCATCTTTAGATTAAGCTTGAATGATTTCATAGCATTTGAGCTACTAAACAAAGGCTTGTTGGGGACACTTTTGGACTTCTTTGATAAGTCTTGGTCTTTGAAAATAATTACATTCATCTATGGACTTTCATGAAGCACATAGCTTTCTACATTTTGTCACTAACTACTTTGTGAAGTGTATCATCTTGGATCACTCAAACTTGCATTAAGTACAAATAATTTTTCATTAGGAGGGATTTGAGGGCTCCAAAGGGCCGTTTTGGGACTATTCCCGAAACTGGTCTAGGAAACGGTTGGCCATTGTCAGGCCAGCATTTCTCAAAAAAAAAATAGGGGGGTCTTGAAATATGAAAAAAAGTCCAATTTTTTTTTTCAAAAAAACAACTTAACAACGTGGTAGTCGCTCGACCACGTAGGATTCCTGCAGAACTGTATTCCCGTGGCAGATTATGCGATTTCAAGTTGTGGGAACTCACGGGCTCCTAGAGCCCTCAAATCTCTCCTAATGAGTAGTTTGATTCAAGCAATGTAGTGTAAAAATGTATGCATGGTCTAGAAGGACCAAAAAAATCTATCCTACCCTAGAATTGGTTGTACCTTTGTAGAGCTTGGAAGTAAATCATAGGTCTATTTTTTCCTTTATAATGACCTCAATTTGGCCACTTAAACCAATCATAAACTTTATTTGATGTTGATTGTAATAATTGCAATTGAATGAATAATTTGTTCAAATTGAAAGGCCATACATGCATTTCATTGTTTTCATAATTATCAAGAAGCTATGTGCCATTCAACTTTTAATTACCCCAATCTTGGTACTTCAAGCATCTATATAATCTCTTGAACATTGATGAATGATGGAAGCTTTGTCTAGGAGAGCACCTTAGGATTTCATTTGACTATTTAGAATCTAGACTCTAGTAGTAGGTCAAATCTCACATTCACTTAATGAAAGTCACATAGAAAAAAATTTCACTATGTTGATCTATCTTGTTGTCAAGTGCTCAATTTGTCAATGTTAGAGACACTCTTTTAAATTTTTGAGCATGCTCGATCTTTGCTTTCACATCTAACTTAATGCAAAACATTAGATGAGACATTGGAGGCTAACCATTAAATTTTTCATGAATAAAAAATGCATATTACAAAATCAATCATAAATTTGTAATTATGATGAAACTCATATGATTTAAATCTAACAACTACTTGCAAATTTAACTATCAATTTAGTCAAATTAGAAATATATCTTCATCAGTGATTCTATACAATTCAACCATTATATTGTATGTTGGTTTTGCTCTATTTTTGCAAGCATTATTGTATTGATCCACATAAACTTTTATAGGTTCTTCATCCTCTAACCTTGCCTTCAACTTAGAATGAAGTAAGTAGAAACATCTTTGATTTTATCAACAGTAGTAATCTCGAATATACTTAGACAACTTGAGATTGAGCAATTGCTTTGTTTTCAATACTTCAAATGGTTTTGGAAGGCACCCAACTCTTAGACCATTATTTTCCACTTTTGAAGAATTTTGAAAATATTTCTAGACATTAGCATATCCAATTTGCTTCATGTTGTTGTAGTCCATTGTTTTTTTATAATTTCTAACAAATTTACACACTCTCTAATCTTATCTATATATTGATTAACAATTTCAAAATTCCTACTATATTCAAATTTGTTGTTGTACAAATTGTTGACACTTTTTTTACTAACAATATACTTGCAAGCACATTCTTTCTCTGTATCTCTGATTTAATACTATTACTTGCAAAGTTGTTGCAAACATTCAATTTTAATATGATTTTGATTTTGTATTCAACCTAAAGTAGTCAGTGCTATAGAGTAACCTTGCTAGTCACTGCACAGAGCAAATTCAAATCCTTTCTATATCTCATTAGGCACTTGTAAGCTCTTAAATTTGGCATGATTGTTCAATGCCATGCTAAGCTCGACTCCACAAAAAAATTTACAAGAAAAGGCTTTTTCTTGCAAATTTTGTTGCAATTTGAAAGCAACATGAATGAAATCTTCTAGAAAAAATAACGCAACCCTTCACCGCACAGTGTGTAGTGACTATGCAGTAGTCTAATTTCTTGTTCCATTTGCTTCTGGTGATGTACAGTGGTTGTGCGGTAATTAGCAATATTAGGTGTCCGATTTTTGGATGTGTCTAGTTAAAGGCTGATTTACCCTAATGGCTCTAACTAGCTTCATTGTTCTTTAAACACTCCCGCTACTTAGGACAAAGACACAAAGATCTTTGTATGGTTTGACTAAACTAAAATATCCAAAAGGAGTTTTGACCATTTTTTGTAGCTCAACCTCTTCACTTTTCAAGTTTTTTTTAGTTATATTCAATTGTAATTGAATTCATTTTTTTATTTTCCTTACTTATCTCCCTATCACATTCAAGTTCTATTTATAGATTCAATTTGATCTAAAATCTTTCTTTTGCACTTTGTGTTTTATCAACAAATAAGGTATTGATACATTGTTCATGACCAATGTATATGGTGTAATATTCTTCATCTAACTTTAGCAATTTTTTTTCAAGGATTCACTCACTAAAGGTGATTGTCAACTCTAGTAGACTATAGCTAGTCTCTCATGCTTAAACCTTGATAGCAACAAATTCAAGCAACTTATCCTATTCTTGAATGCCATTTCATCCATTTCAAAATATGCTCACAAAGTGCTTGAATCTCTCTCAAGATCTCTTTCCTTCTTCAATCCTAAACTAAGTTGTTTTCTCTCACACATACAAACTTTCTATACATCCTAAAAGATTATTTTTCTTTGTCAAAACTACAAATTCTTGCAAATTGCTCACATTTTGAAATATAAGACACTCATCGAAGACCAAATGATGTGGATACAATGACTTGTCAGACTAAAGGTATTATTGATGGACAAGTGTAGCTCTCATCCCTTATAAGGGAGGAGGCTCAAAAACCACTCAAGCTCCAAAACCACTCATGTTCTCAAATGTATATTTATGGTACATGATGCTTTTTTATCTTTACAGTAATGTACAAACAATGAACATTTGAGGGGGTGGGCGGTTTTGGAGCCCTATGCCATATTGACTTCAGAAATTCATAACTAATTCTACAGAGCTCCAAAAAATATGAAACGACTTGGGTTAGATGCGTATTCAAGCTGTCTTTCAGGAAAAATTCACTGGAAAATACTTCAAGATGTTTGACCTGCCCCAAATTCTGTTCCAGCCCTTAGATGGTCGGTTTATGGACCTCCTCCATTAACACTATAAATTGTGATTTATGAATTTCGCCAGCAAAACCATGTCAAAAACGAGTAAAGCTAATCATCCGTTTATGCATGCGCCCGAATAAATAGGCTGACTGCTGAGCCTATTCTGGCTCAGTCGCACTTTCTCGAACAAGGCAAACCTGAGTGCGAGCTACCCAAAAAAGCTATCATAGCAATTTCATGGCTAGAGCAGTAAGGAAAACGGTGAAGACCACAACTACAATTGATCAATGATGCTCATTTTAACCCTTGAAGGACGGGCCTATGACCACTGGTTGGAAGCCCCCTTGCTGGTCACTCAATTTGATACCGTTTACGAACCAATCAAGTATGAAATTTTTATTTTTTATTTTTCAGGGATGGAAGTACATGTCTTCTGCACTTCGCAGAAATTTCAGATTTTTTTGAGGAAAATTGATTTTTATGAGATTTTTGGAAGAAAAAATGAAGAAAAAATCATAGAAAATAGAAAATTATCTCAAAAAATCTGAAATTTTCACGATGTGTGTAAATTGTAGTGACAAACATCATGGTGTAAACTCAACTTCCGTGTACACCTATTTATAGGTTGCAGTGGACATTAAAAATGCATCCAAAATTCAAATTGCAATAAAATATTCAATTTTATAAATTTTTCCCAAATTCCAATTGGAGTAGAAACTAGAAGAAAAGACCTTAATTTCATTAGTTGAGCTCAAACTCAAAAAATGTCATTTTCAAGGAGAAATTTCAGATGCAGTCAATTTCTCAAAATACACTAAAATGGCAAATTTTGCCATCCATTTTCTCTAACTACTTCTCAACTACATGAAAACAAATAGTAGTTAGACTAAAAACTCAATTGGAGACTCTTTACAACTGAACATGAAAGGTCATTAAAAAAATAGTGGATGAAAAAACTACAATTCAGGTTCTCTACTGCCCCTGCGAAGTCATCCGAACGCAAAAAATGGCATTGGCGTTGCTTATGGGTTAAAGCTAGAATAGAATAAATTTATAAAGGTAGAAAAATCAACAACAGAGTGGGTGATTGCATGAAACACTCATATTATTTTGTATCACACAATGCATGCTAATTAGTTTTTTGGCCATAACTTTTGTGTTTTGGCTCTAATTTTTCAAGATTTATAGAAAAGGTACTCATGACTATTATTCACCTTATCTAAAATTTTTAAAATTTTCAAAAATATTTAACTATCCAAAAATAGACCCCTAATTTAATGTCACACTTGCCAATTTGGAGATTTTTAGTACTATTTAGCACCCCAAAAAATGAATTTTGAGCTGAAATTCAGAGGAGATGATCTTCTAGTAGATTTGTAGCTAATGGCCAAAGGAGTTTTTAAAATAATTGTTTTTATGTGGTTTAGAAGTCTACAAAGTGAGCCTTTTTCTACGTGCATTTTGAAACATGTAAAAAATGATTTTGGTGAGGTTTTTGGTGAATGGCCATCTCCATAAAGTTGTTGCAAATGTAAATTTTTTATTAAAAGAAATTATTAAAAAATTATATTTTTTCCTAATTAAAACATTAAAGTACGTATTTTCTTGAGATTTAGCACTTTTCTAATTCTCCTACTTAGAGAATTTTTCTATACATTTTTTTTGTTGGTTACCTTTGTTTTAAAGGTATATACATTAGTCATATTTTTTTTTAATTTTAAATTATTCCCAAAAAAATCATGAAAACACAACAAAATCAACAAGTGTTTCTTGCAATCACCGAGTACGTTTGACAAAAGTGCAACTACAACAAGAGCTATAACTATAGTAGAAGCTAAAGATCATGAAAAGATGACAAAGGTCATTGAAAAAGAAAAGGATGACACAAATCACATACAAGCAAGAAGAGGTGGAAGAGAAGGCCAATATGTCACTTAGTTCATAAAATTTTGCCAAAGAAATTAAGAGATCCCTTTTGCATCCTTAAAAAGAAGACTTTCTATAATTAAACAAAAACTATAATGTACATTAGTTCTATAGGAAGTTAAGTAGTAGGGATTCTTTTTGCATCCTTGAAAGGAAAACTTTTACACTTAAAAAAAATTATTATTATTATATATATATAGGTTTTACAAGAAGTTACAAATAGGGGTTGTTGTATTTCTTCATAAATACAACTAAACTTCAAAGAAATTAAATATATATATACTATTGTAGACAACTAGTAGGTTCAATAAAAAAATAATTTGAAAAAAGAAATTTAATTTTTTTGGAAATTAATGACTCTTGGAGCCAAAATCAAGGAAAATTAAAGTCAAATAATGTTGAAAATTTAATATATATTTGAATCAAATATCAATCTATCATTTCACCATCTATGATCACATGGATTTATAATGGCAAAACAGTAGAGGTGCTTCAGTGACATTAAATAAGAATTAATTGTGGAGAAGTCTCTCTTATAGTCAAATCCATTGTCATTCATCAAGTCTAAGAAGGATATAAAATAATTTGAAGATGAGATCTTGACCACTTATAATAGAAATGTAGTAATTGTATTCAAAATAAAACATCACACTTCATTTAATCCTTAAAGGATGGACTAGTGATCAAGGAAATCAACCCTTTTACTATAGTATAAATCATCTAAAAAAATCCAAAAGTACACATTCAAAGTCAATCAACTATAGAAGGCCACACCTTTTCATACAAATATCCAAGGATGAATAGTCATAGTTTTGTCCTATGTAGAAGGAATTCTCTTGTCATCCATTGGACAAAGAACATCCACAACATTGTTTATGAATTAATCATAATAAATCATTTTCTTCGAAAACTTCAAATATTCAACAAACATTCTCTCACATTTTTAAGCCTCTTCTCTAGACATTGTATACAACTTTTGGTTGGAGGCACAAAATCACAAAAAAAAATGTTTGAATTCAAAAGCACCCTTACTTTTTACATTTATTTAGTTTGAAGTTCATTGAAAAGGGTCATTTTACTATCCCCAAATGAGATCTAAAATATTGCTTGGAATCCTTGCTTTTAATTTCATTATGGACAATTAAGATTTACAAAATCCAAATTTACCTATCCTTCACATGGATATTGTTCTTCTTACTACCCCATATACATAAAGAACTTGCCTTTTCACCCCACTAAGAACATTAGGTGACTTGTAAAGCTATTTGAGACACATACACAAGGTCAAAAGCTGAATTAATGTAAGCTAATTTTTTAATAACCAAAATCATTATAAATTTGAAAATGGATGTCAAATTGCATTCTTCCACTATTAACCCCTAGGCATCCAAACACATCTCAAAAATTGAAGATTTTGGAAAAATCATCTAAGTAGTATTTGGAAAAATATTTTAAAACTGAAATGCAAATGAAAGTTGTAGAGTACCAATATTTTTCTATAAGTTCTGGAAGGGAAAATTAAAAATTCCTTCTAAATTCAATTACAAGTAAAATATTGTCATTTTTTTAGTAGATTTTGCTGGAATGGATTTGAAATGAGGTTCTTTTGACATAGTGATTTTGAGAATTTTTTGTATTCTTTGATTCTAAGACTTCATTTTTGCAACACCAAGTCCAACCCTTGGACAAGACAACTTCATAATGTATTTGTAAGAACTAGGATGATTTTCATCTAAGTTGTAATGAGAAAGAAATCTAATTTTCAATCTAAAGTAGCAACATCTATAACCATCAATTTAAAGATTTTGAACATGATTTCTATCTATAGACATCCAACAAATTACTAGACCCTATTAGCTAGAGAAAAATAATCTCAACGCACTTTCAAATCTGTTATTTGGACACTGTGAGTGTTGTGAATTTTTAAAGATTTGACTATGATTGCACTTAATACCAACACCAAGGTCTGATATTCAAATGTAGTACATTCTTGTAATCACATCTATTCACTTCCTAAGATTTTTCAAAATATTAGATCAGATGGTTATGGGTACAATGAAGGTTATAGGTGTTGCTACCTTATACACCATTAGAACACTTCAAGGTTAAATATTTGCTTACAATTCTTTCTTTTAAGAAGTCAATTAAGGGAAGAGGCTCAAAGATTGCTTAGGCTTGAAAACCACCACTTTCTCAAATGTACATTTTTTGTACATGCTGCTTTTTCATCTTTACAGGAATGTACAAATAATATATATTTGAGAGGGTCAGCGATCATAGAGCCCTATGCCACGGCTTGGGTTAGATGCCAATTCCTCTTGTCTTTCAAGGAAAATTTACTGAAAAATAGTTCAAGAAGTTTCACCTCCCCAAAATTCAATTCCAGCCCTTAGTTGGGCACTTTATGGACCCTCCCTTGGTAGTGATACTCTGTTATATTAAACGTCTCCTTCAAAATCAAAACCATTCTCCGTGTATGATGGGTCAACTCAATGTCCATAACACTACTAACATACGCCTCCCAAGTTCCGACTCAGAGTCTATCCTACTCAGGACAGGATCGACAAAGAATACACACAGCCTCACGATATGCAACAAAATGATCGCTGCAAGGAGTTTGAGAGTATTGACGGAGGAATGTGGTGTGTGAATTATTACCCTTGATTTTCGGTATTGACCTAAGCTTACATGTAGTGGAAACGTGTGGCTGGAGTATTGAAGTACCAATCCGCCGAACTCCTGAAACATTTTGTGAAAAACTCAGCCAAAACCATCAGAATGTCCAAATTCGGAGAAAAATCCTTGCAAAGCAGAAGGGGATGGAAACATCATCAGGAATGGAAGGATAGCAGACGTTATTCAAATGATTGAATTTGTATTTCAGGGTGAATGATTGAGGCTTATTACCCGTGGTATCGACAACATTATCCCATGACTGGTGGGAGTACCTCAGGACTGTCCAGACTGTATAACTAAATATGGCACAAGTTAGGATTAGAAAAAAGGGACTTCTAAGCGTTCCTAGAAACCTGTCAAATGGTGCTACCTACAAATAGAGCAGCTGTAGGATTAACCTAGCCTGACGATTATAAAGTAATAGCTGTACACGTACATTTCGTCGGAATAATGTTCACATGAATCGTGTAGGTACAAAGTATGATGAACCAAGACCAACGAAAGGTGAGGATAAGATCAATGTGGGTTATCTATCAGACCGCGATCGCTTTGATGGAGACCATGATCTGGGAATAGTGGAATCTGCTTTCGGCCTTATTGAGTGCGAGTTCCCATTCCCATTGAGAACGCTCAAGGTGTTGGCAACCAATGAATCACTCACCACGGCTGCCGCTCCAAAATCTAACCTCCCCAACCGCCTAATTAACCATAAACCATGTAAGTAAAATTCAAGTAACTGAAAACCATGCAGTACCACGGCAACCATGGTACTGCATTCGAAGAAACATTCGACATATAATTGCCACACACAGAACTGTGAAATTAAACACACCTGTTGTTCAACCGATTATTAATATCTGTCAGATCTTTCGACGGGCTTTGGTAAGCTTGGGTACTTTCTCCAACACATGCATAAAGACTCCGAGTGTGTGGAGACATGATTGAATCGACCTGCGAGATGAATCAGAAACGAGTTACAATCCCGCACCAACCCATCACTTAAGAAACAACTACCAGGAATTTCAAGGACTCTGTTCTTCACTCACGTTTTATCAATTGGAATGGAATACAGGTAAGTACCTTATTCGACAGAAGTGGAGAAACATAAACATTATGTTTTGCAGACACCTTCTTCGGAGACATATCAGGAAGAGAAGGGAAGGTAGACGGACTAGGTGAAGCAGGCGCCTGTGCTGCACACCACAAAATTTCCAAATGACACATCCTTAGACAATAAGGTTCTGGCCGCATGACTTGAGAGAGACTTGCCAAATTGAGAGTCACATATTTGTAACTGAATTACACACTAACGAGCCAGGCTGCAATACAGACGAAGTTATGCTTCGTCAAATCTGCCACACCTACCTTGACTACTGCAGACTGGGCTTGTTGCAGTTGGTTTAATGGGATAAAGGATCACTCAACAGGCTTCAGACCAGGTCTTCCAGGTAAAATTCAGGTCTCAAGAGAGCCCTGCACTTAAAACCCTAGAATGTCAGATAAGGTTCTTGTGATGAGGATATTAACATCACTAGAGGGTATTCACTTCGCAAGAAGCAGAGGAATGGTTTGAGAGACTGGTCGTACTCATGCATTAGGCCACGGAAAAAGTCGAAAAAGGACTACCGCATTGCCTCTAAGGTGGCAAAACACTAGGTGCCTCTATGAACTTGAAATCTCACCTTGCAATCCGCGAGGGAGGGAAGAAATTGTAATACAAGACGAGGAAAACACAATATAGGGGACATTTGCAGTTTCTTCGATTGGAGACATGATAACCAATTTGGAAAGCAGAAAATTAACAAACTATTCACAATTTGCAAACGAATTGTGAAAGTGAAACAATTAACAGAGATTAGCATCATACCTTCAAGCAGGTTTCTCTCTTCTGGAACAGCAATATTTTTTGAAACCGAAGGGCCAGCGTTTGAACCCAAGTGCAGCAAGAAGGACTTCGTTGAAGGAACAAAGACTTCATTATAAAACTTGATAATATCCCCTGTCCTTGCTTGTCCTACTTTCTGCGGAATATTGCTATGTACAATCAGCATGACAGTAGCATAATTGGTAGCTCGTGACCTCCACATACACAAGCAACCCTGTACAGCCAAAGTAGCAGAATATCCATTATGTTTGTGTCATACGGATGTCAAATGCTTACCCCAACATTTTTGTTAACGGCTGCATCCATGAGGACGTTGCGGAACACATAAGGCTTGCACTGCGGTTGTTTCCTGTAATGGTAAATAATATCTCGGAAAGCAACATTAGCTTTGCTGACCTGGAAGCTCAACAATACAATAATTTTAATTAGTGCCAATACATACTAGATTCTCATGATATAAAGGCAAGCAGTTAGTTGGTCTCTAAATAGATACGACAGAAAAAAAATTACAAGCATCCAGCGAGCGGATCTCGCTAAGGAAAAAAAACCACTGGCAACAAATTGACGTACCTTGCAGATGCCGTAGAGACAGCAGAGAATGACTTGGTCGATATGCCGGTTGAAAAAAAGACTTGTTTCATGGTTAAGAGCATGATTCAAGGCGTGGAGCACATGATCAGCAACCTGTTGAGACTGTTGTAGGCGGCCACACAAGAACTGTATCCGAACAGCAGCCAGCTTCGACACCTGGTCACACAATACAAGAATACAATGAGGGACTCGTCCTAGTTCACAGAATATCACTCGTTCAATAATTGTTAGGTCAGCATTCTATCAATTGACGCCATTCCAAGAAATCACTGTGAGCTCAACGGTCCTTTCAGGAACGGTATAAATCCTAACCACGATGCTAACACGGATCACCAATACTAGGAGGAACAAAGACGATCTTAGGGCAAGGACAAAAATAAGTGAGTCTGACCCAACATGCTCATCACCACTAAACGTCATCGACAGACTAGTTCTCAGACGGTGATTTCTTTCCTGTACACCAGGTTGCAGTTACCACCGTGTCCTTTGTTCCACTGCATAACTTCCCAAAAATCTACAACACATCTAGAGTTGTATCACAATGCGTTTCACGCATGCTCACTGGTGGTGAGAACAAAAGCTGTCCTAACCTGAGCATGGCTTCCAACAGTTGAACTGAAACGATATCAACTAGAAGTAGTGACAGGACATAGCAGGAATAACACCCGGATTGACATGAATACCTTCTGAAAAAAAACCTTGATGGAAGTATCTGCGTTAGTTTCGCCTCCAGCGTGAGGGTTTGGCCTTTGTGGACTGCAGAGAAAAGAGGCATCCTAAGTGATAGATTGAACCACAAAAAGGCGTAGACCTCATTTAAAAGCTAATCAGGAAATTAAATAGTGAAAATGATGTTAAAACCCAAAAACTTCACCCCTTGGTGCCTGAACTAAAAATGAAACGCTTCCTTAGAACCTTGATATCTAATAATAGAAACTTTCGAAGGACATCTAAAACATCCAGTAATGTAGAGCAAACTTTCCTCTTTCCATCGTAATACTTAATTTCCCCATCCTACAGTCTCCAAATAATTCATTGGAAATCTTAAAGATATGCAAAACGTCGTTTTGGTCCAAATATGCACTTAGCGGTAAAATGTTGAATACAAATGCCAAATGAAGACTCATCAAAATGAAATAAAATTGCAGAGAGAGAAATGAAATGAAAGGAAATTACAGACTGAAGTTGATCCAGACGAACACACATACCTTGCAAAGGCAGATAACAGTGGTGGCATCAGACGACTCTTCTGAGGAGAACTAAATGCAGAAAATGCGGAAGGGCCTCTCACTGGTGACATGAAACTAGTATTCCCAGCTTGCTCCACACTAGCAGCTGTTGCACTTCCATTGGTTGTCACAGGTATGATTGATCCATGCTGAGGTGGTGAGAGTGCAGCCCCTCCCACTTCACCTGATAGCCAGAGATGTGAAGGGGATCAGAACGAGAAGACTATCAAAGATTTACAAAAGGTGATGAAAGAGAACAATGCGCCCCAGAAAATAAAGGCCCTCACCGGCTGGGTCATCATCCGCTTTGGGACCTCCAACAGGAACATCCACTGAAGCTGGTGGAGGATGATACTGTAACTTAAGGGTATCTAGAGATGGCATGGGATCTGCCATCATGTTCAACCTATTAATTTCCGACGCAAGATTCGGTTTCGCAATTATTAGAGAGTCGTACATAGACGAACCCTTTTCCCAGGACATACTTTCCAAAAGTCTTTCTTCTATGGAATTTAAATGCCGTTTCAGCTCACGCGGAAGAGTCTCCTCATGACGAACAAAGCTTTCAATAACTTTACTTAAATCAAAAGCAGTTATCCCTGTTGGCTCCAACACCGCGGGAAAGGTCATGGTCACAGTTTTGTGAGTAGCAAGAACTAACTCCGCTGAGCATGCAAGCATGCAGCGATGGAACCGCTCGTTAGGGAGAAAAACAAGGTGGTTGGTGCGTAATCGATGAGATTCAGCCTTACAAATGGCCCCAAGGACTTTATAATACAGCTTCAAGGATTCTAATCTGCGCTGATCAGCCCACAATTTGTCCATAGTCCCTGTCTCCCTAGCTCCTCGCCAATTCCTGGCCTGAAAAATAGCCCCGAGTATTACATCCGCCCTATTCTTCACATCGGATGCAACGTTACGATCACAGGATTGGAAGTACCGCAGCAATCCAGGTGAAGGTTCTGTTGACAGAGGTGCTATGACTGTGCGGAGCCATTTAGCAGTCGTCATTGTGATGCTAATAGGCGTAGGAGGGGGTTTACAGCTGTTAGCAGCAGGCTGACTGCTAGGTTGACTGTCCATATTCGCAGGTGGTGAGCAGGGTGAGTTGCATGGTGACGAAGGGGATGCACCTGAGGATACTGCAGGGCCCTGTCCTGGCGAAGTTATGGAATCGTGCTTTCTCTGCCAAAAATATACGATCGTGAATCTTTTTACCAAAAGCAACATCGTACCTAAAGTAACATACTGAGACAGTAATGTAAATAGTAACAAAATTTTTACCCGAATAGAATACAACAGATCAATCAGAGACTGAGTAACAAATCAAAATTTGACAATTTCATCTCCTAGCTTGCAATTAGGTCACTCAATCCACAATACTTCTAACTATAAGACAAAGGTCACACAGACTTTCAGTACATAGAAATAAAATAATGAGAAAATTGCACAAGAATGAACCTATATGAACCTTGTGTCATTGACTTGGGATAGAGAAAATACCTTCACTCCAGAAACACTTGCCACACTACCACTCGAGACAGCTCCTATTAAACTATCTTCACCATTAATGAACATTCGCTCGTCCAATTCTCCTCGAGTACAGTACCATTCGTCATAGTCTTTCTCCAAAATGAGAAGATTTGAAGATATTTGCTCATCCTTCATTAAACCCTCAAAATACGCTATGCCATCTGCAAATGTCTGAATAGTCATAAATTTGCAGAACCCTGGCATGTATGTGCTCCACGTTGGCACGTCCAACGGGCACTGGAAAGAAGTACAAAGAAATATTGCAGATCGAAGCATAGGTATAAAAGAGAGAATCATACGCACCTACAATGATCCCGGAAATTTGAGGGAAGTTACCAGAGCTGATATCAGACGGGGGAGTTTTCATGAGATCCTCGATCATTTTATTGAGTTTCAGAACCATGCCAGAAACATCGTCCTCTGAGGCATTGTACATGTAGCAGAGTGATCCAACCAAATTCACCCCTTCCGGACTCCTTTTGGCTGTTTCATGGACACATATGAGTCGTCATACTGAAGTGACCTGAACCAATAAACTGTGTACATCCTTACAAACCAGGAAAAAATCACTTTCACAACTAGTAGAAAAGTTAGGTACCATACCAAACTTCGATTTATCGTCGAAAGAAAACCTTCTCCAGGTGAGTGGTGTGTGTATGATCAAGACTATCTGCAACGGCGAAGGGTGAATAAAGATCGATCATCAAATAGGAAAGGCAAATGGTTACAGAATCGAAGAAAAGGTCAACAAGTAGACCTGCAACTTTGCATGAGGACTATGCGGGAGAAATAGCAAATATTTGGTTGAAAATTGAAGCAATTGTTAGCAGATACGTGATGATTGGCATTAATATATTAAATAGTGAATGATAAGTATGGTGAGGAAGGTGAGATATGTGATGGTGAGAATGGTAAATATGGTGAGTATGGATAGTAAGTAGTAAATATTCATGTTTTAGTTTTGCAACGTATCAAAGGTTCGAAGGTTCCGTACAATAACAGCCAAGAGCCCGTTGGTGCAAGTGACGAGGTCAGTGAAGTGGCTGAGCACGTGCATCCGCAAAGCTAGAAACAACATCCAGCCAAAACGCATGTGGACCGGAGGGGGAGCATCCCCATTGCCTCCTAAACCGGATCCATTCGCACTTCCAGTCTGGGACTCAGGAAAAATGAAAAGATGTTGGTATATCCTTCTGTAATAACTGCACGCATAATAAAAGTGTTACATAGCATCAGATTGGATGAATGAAACAATAGTTGGGTGGGAAAAAAAAAAATTCTTAGGCATACCCAAAAAACACATCCTGCTGAATCAACAATTATCAACTCTCAAATATTCCTCAATTATTGTAAGATCAGTTAGAATGGTCAAATTCAATAAGGACCGTAGATTCCAGGCGCCCATCTGGAACAACAGATCTCGACCAATCCTAGCTATTAGAGCTCTATGCACTTGAATGTCACAATATTGGCACACTGAAACACGCCAACTTACTTGTAGAGGACCATCAGGTGGACAAAATTGGCTTGAACTTCTTTCACCTGTACGCACGACCAAAACGAGATAACGTGAACAATGTGACAACGTGAATTTGCACCAGCGCAACCTCCATTGCCCTACTGAAGCTACACGAGAAAAAGTAGATAAAATTCTGATCGACTTGTTACCTGAAGTCGCCTCTCCCAGTCTTCTCCATACAGAGAATTCAGCGTGGAGCCAGCCTTTGCAAGAAACTGAGGAAGTTCCTTGAAAAATTCAACCACACTGCAACCACCACCACATAGCCCTTGTAATGAATTTTCTAGGGCAATTATTTGATAGCTTTCAAGATGAGTTCAAGAAAAAACCCAAAAGATGCACCTGACAGTTAAGTGAACGATCATGGAATTCAGAAAGATTAGAGTTCATAAACATACATGGTAAAATCAAATATCAATACTGGATACAAGTCTGACTAATCATAGCAAGGAAAATTATTCTTACCTCAGCTTTGTCTCGCGCAAAAGTTGAGAAAAAGTAAAGCCGGCTACTCCGTTTTCATGTCTATCCCCTCCTACGGACGCTCCAGCACTCAATCTCCTCACAACATAAAGAACACAAGCACTCCATAGACGCTCTGTCTCCTCCGGCTAGAAATGCACATAGAAGATCTCCAGCGTCAAACTCAACAATCCATCTCAAATTAAAAAATGCGGGTTCGGCGTAGTCGACCAATAATAATAATTAATTAATTAATAATAACCGCCGCTGAGGCCAAGCAATGTATCATAACGATTTGAGGATCCCAAAACCATTAGATACGAAGTTGGAACCAAGGTCAATGAGTCAAAAACTTACTGTTCCTGTCCCAATAGTGCCAATATTAGCCTTCAAAAGGCTTTTGCTTGCTCTGAACAAACGTAGTGACTGTTGTGTTGTTTCATCGTCCAACTTCAGACCATCCTGCAAGTAGCCACCCCACACATATTAATGAACACGATAGTTAATAAACAAAACCATCTATCAAACCATTTATCAAACAACTTCTGAACATTCCTTGGGTGACGCGAGGTGAATTCCTTCAGAAACTTCCTCTAGTTCTCGTAGTCCCTATTTGAGACCTCTACGAATATGGATCACAGACGCAACCACAATCTAACAGCCTTTTCGAATAATGTCAGTAGAACTCATAATACACACATCAAAGGCTATTGCGAGGCTGCGCATGCACGTGATAATCTGGTCGCATAGATCATATAGATAGAAAAGACGTCAGCTTCGTTATCAAAAAGGATCGTACCTCACAACGGCTTCTGAAACGGGATTCCGAAGCCTCCAAGAATTTTTCTGAGTTGCTTTTCGTCTTTGATTTGGTATCAGAACCATTTGTGCTCGGCCCTCCTGTCATCCCCTGTCGAGGTTGACTACTTGTATCAATTCCGTCGTCTACATTCTCCAGTTTGCATGGCTGTAAAGGAGACCTTCTCTTGGGTTGCGAGTTTTCAGATTTGAGAGGAGACTGCGCCTCTTTAACATCTGTACTCAAGGTGTCACCATTCAAATCAATGCCCCGTCCTTCTGGCATTGTGATCAACACATAAATTATTGACTTTGTCCACCCTCGACAGATCAATCGATCGCTGCTCTACTCATATTGGATGACGTGCGCATATTGTCATTTCCGACCTCGAGCAGAAAAAGAGGTCTCATGTACAAGTGCCCCACAGGATTAAATATGAGCTAGAAACTATAAAGTCTCGAACATCATCGAAGGGCTTAACCTGTAAAAGAACAGAGAACATGAGCGACAGGAAAATTAGATGTCGCCAAAGTACGACTATCAAACTCTCCGTTAAAAGATACCATATCAAACAGGGAACCATATTGGCAGAGTGAACCGTGCACACAACCGAAACCAATTGCCCTTCCTCCACTCGTGAAATTAGCATTGTCATTGCAGAAGCCCTTCCGAAGAAATGGCAGAAGCGAACAAAATGAAGCTTAAATCTCACATTGACCAAATATATTATATGCCGGAGAGCATACAGAAGTAGCACAGGCAGTGTCAAATCAGCATATTCGACAAACAAAGACAAAGACCGTTCGATAGTAACCTCATTTCAAGGTCGGCGAGACATAATTAGAGCACGTTCACAAATCAACGACATTTCATCCTCTTGAAGCAATCCTCTTTAAATCTATCAACATAATCATTGCAGACACCCGTCTACGCAATAGAGGAATTCAAGAATGCCTATGTAACATTCGGAATAGGAACGTACTGGTTACAATCGCTAAGCAGAATTCCTATCTTTCAGAGTCTAAGTTAAGTGAGACAGACAAACTAATTGCCAATTACTACTATACTCTTGACTTGCAGGCATGTGCTGCTGGCAAGAAATCATGATTTATTATGTAGGTCCAGGAGGAAGCGGCAGCACTGCGCATTGGTCTTATAAATAGTGAGCGCAAGCCAGTGAAAGAATTTCACCCTGTCAACCCTTAGAAATACATTGAGGTGGAAATGAAACTGTAAGATTTGAATTACAGAAAAGGGAAAAATGGATTCGAATGAATCGGTAAACGAAAACAACGAATTTCAATGGACGTAACTGAGCACGGCTAAGAAGAAGAGTAACCACGGACACGCATCCAAAAGGCAAGAATTGCCCCAATCGGATCCAGGAACTAAACACTATTCGCTATGTCCACTAGCGGACGTGTAATTTGCCGAAAGAAGCAAGCTCTGGTCAAGGATACCACCTTTGGTCGTATCCCAAATGGACATGATAGCTCATACAGCAAGAGCACCCTCGAATCAATTTTCGAAAGCACGCAAGGCCATCAAGACAGGAACTCGATGGCTATGAGGACACCATACAACCCGTTCAACCCAGCAGTCGCATCCAATACTCCTTCGAATATGAATACGGACTAAGGAACCTCGCCTCTGGTAAGTAAGAAGTTTCAATGCCTCGCAGACGCTTAACAGAATAGGACTCTTGCACCCGATGTGCAATACATAAACCAACTGATCTCACGACATCCTTGAGAGACCATTCCTGAAAGAAAATTATATAATAGAGAGTCGAAACAACAAAAGCAACACTCACATACTCCACAGGCTCTATTCGTGCTCCCTGTGCAATGTTCAAAAAACAAAAAAATAAGACCGAAATTCAATGACACAAGCCCGAGTTCAACTACAGCGGCTATTTCAAAGAAGAGCAATTTTTATTCCTTTCCACCTATCCGCCACTACAAGAAGCGAATCACAAAGACAGAAGAAATTTACCGCAGTTTCGCGCACACTATTCGCGACACACAGTTCCGGAGCTTCTCATCAAAAAAATTCCCTCAGTGCTCAAAAGCTAGAGAGAGACTTAAACTATTTTATCCCGAAGTCTGCCACAACCATTAATACAATAGAAAGACAAAACGACAGGAAGCAATAATCAGAGACACTAACAAAATCAGCGCCGATGAGGCAGCAGCGCATTGACGAACGAACACTTCTCCCACACTCCTACGCTAACTCCCTCCCCAACAGGAATCTGAACAAAATACGAAGAATGAAAAGAAAAATCGTGCAAAAGAAGGCGAGCAAACAGCCAGGAAACAGAGGAGGCGAAGGAGGACGGAAGGCACCTCCGGAACGAAACGGACATGCCGGTGACGGGGGTGCAGGGGTGTGCCCGACGGATTGCAAAAGCTGAGAAACGGCGATATTTGGCAGAGATGCGGAGAAGCTCTCCTCAGCAGCAGAGAGAGACGAAGGGCCGGACGAGCCAGCGAGGGAGCGAGAGCGGCCCCTGCCCTGGCCTGTCCAGCGCGGGAAAGGCCCGGCGTCAGTTGACGCCCGGGAGCTCATACCCTGATATCCCCTTACCATGTACCCGGAAATAGAAATTTAGAATATGACTGTTCAGCTCGTTACGTCAGCTAGTGAGTTCGATATTGGTTCTCACGACGTTCGGTACCGAACCTACTCAGAACTATTTTCGTTTGGGGCCGAACCTACCCAGGACTATTTTCGTTTGGGACCGAACCTACTCAGGACTATTTTGGTTTGGGACTAAACCCTTGGAGTTGCACTTTATATTTTCATTCAGCAACAAACTTGCATCAAATTTATAAGAGTAGAATGAATCTGGATCTGGTTGCTAATTGCTATGCAACAACACATAAAAGGTTTATCAAAACAAGGTTTCATTGAGAAGGTGTACGAATGTCATTTAAGATTAGTAAAGACCAACAATTGAAAAGTCTGACCAATGAAAATATATCGCAATTTGCATTTAGTATTATTGATTGCATGTAGTCTAAGCTAAAAAAATTATTGGCATTGGAAGGGAAGGAAGCCTTGTGTTCATAGAAAGTACAATGTGAAGAAGTTTCATAAAAAAAAACTTTACAAGAAAAAAGAAATTTGATGACAAGTTTACTCGGAAAAAATGAATGAGTGTTGCACAAACAAAAACTTTCATAGTGTAGATACTTGTTTTATTTCTTGTTGGTTGCACCCTAGAATGCTTGCATGTAAGGGGAGGATGGTTAGAATCATTCATAAGTGCATGTTTATCTATTACTTGAGTCATCTAATGATAGTAACTTTCATCCAAATATTGATGAATTCAATATTTTTTTAAGAGGAGTTTGGCAATTCCATCTTATTTTTTCAGTGTAAAGGTAGCCACAAACAAATTGAGGTAAGATTCCAACTAAAATTTGCCATTCAATTCTTAATGGAAGTCACATAGCTATTTTCTTTGTTTTATATAGTATAAAATTTCAAAAAAATTAAAGGTATGCTATTGACTATAAATTTGAATGATGATTTAGTCATAACAATTGAATTAAGTTCTAAGCAATGACTTATAGAACATATCTATATTAAAAAAAATCAAGTTCTTTCTAAATTGAGAAAAGGTATCAACAATTTTCACAATGATTATTTACAACAAACTTGAAAAAGCTAATTATCCAAAACAAATATTTTAAATTCAAAGGAAAGCCCAAATTTTTATCTATGGAGTCCAAAATATACAAATGTGTTAAAGAATATAATTTTGTAGGCACATTAGCAAGCAAATTAGTAATGGTTTTCAAAAATATAAGTTGGCAATTATAATCCAAAGATGATGCTTATATGTCTAAATCTATTATTGCATTAACTAACATCTATGTATAAATTTAGAAGCAACAAATTAAATTCCTTCTTGAACTTGAAAGAACCAAACATTAACAATTTTTTAAAGATTTATGGTTGCAATATGGAAATTCAAAAGCTCTAATTATATTCATATTTGCTACTCCTCACTTCAATTCACAGTTTCACACTAATTGCACTAGAAATGTTTACTTAAATTATTGACCCTAATTGCTTAAATGGTTTAACCCCTCATTGATTGGGCATTCAAATTTTAAACAATGGATATGGGCAAATATATCTCAAACACATTATAATAAATCCAAATATATAATCATGGTCTATGGATCACGTTTGATAAATTTTGCTCAAAAGTTGTCATTAAATTATTCTTGTAAATTGTATTTAAGATATATATTTTGCAATTTGAAATTATATAGTTATTCTTCAAAAAAACTAAAGTAATTGATATCATTTTTATAAAATTGAGGTTAATTATCAAATAAACCAACAATGCTAGTATCTAAGCATGAAAATGAGAGCATGTGAGCCTTGAGCATATATATAAATAGAATTATTACAACCATTGAAGGTCCTTATAACATAAACACCTATAATATAGGTATCTATAATATAAATACATTATAATCATAGAAGGGTTTTTTTAATTAAGGTACTTATACTATATGTATATAGTTTTCTAAACCCATGGGCTTACAATCCTAGGCTCACATAATAACAACCTTCTCAAGCAAACTTCAACAAATGAAACAAAATAGAAAAATGAAATTGCACCAAATATTCTTAATTTTTAAAATTTTATTTTAAAAAGTGCATATGTAATAAGCAACTACTATTTTTTAATTTTGTCTTTCTATTTTGGAATTAGACACTCCAAATTTAAGTGATCTCATAATTTTGTAATTTTGCAAAAGTTGTTTATATTTTTTATGACAATCTTGTAACCTCCAATTTTTATTTTTGGATTTTTGTATATATTGTTGTACAAATACATTGAAAAACTTCTTTTGATTAATATCATTCTAAAGTTCTATATTCATCTTCTATAATATAATATAGAGTCTAGAGCAACAACGTGAACAACAAGGATTCATTCCAAAGGTTCTACAAAGTCATGATGCTTGTATCTACTCTTTAAAGGATGCCAAGTTATTACATAGGTTTGTCGTATCAATTTATTAATATTTTTTAATTAATAGATAATGCAACATCGAAACAAAAAGATCTATAGGCTCAAAAGTATATGGTACAATGTAGTAGAATAGTTTTTTAAAAATTTAATATTGTTTAATTTCTAAAGGTCTAAGACCATTTTTCTATCAAAAAACACTCAAAACTACCATTTTTAGTTGAATTCATTCAAGAAAACAAAATACATTTTTTTAACTCTTGTATTTTGTTTTTTTTAAATCACATGGTAAAAATCTCATGAAGTTTGACTATACAAATTGTAAGATATTAACATTTAAAGTTGGAAAAAAAAGAACTATTACTTGTTTTGAACACTAGCTTGCAATTTCAAAAGACCTTGACCACCATTTGTAGAAATCTTTGCACTATGAGATTTAAATTTAAATTACCATTTTTGAAGAATTGAGCTGAGAATCTAGGGAAAAAAAAATTTAACGCTGCTTAACTTTCATTCTTTAAAACATCATTAAGTAGAAATAGATTCAAGATTGAAAAAAAAAACTATTTTTTTCACAGCTCCAAGATGGAATTGAAATGTATTAATTCCAAGAGTGAGATTTTTTTAGCAAGCAAACCTAAATTTTTTAATCATTTCTTTTTGAAAATTTGTGAAAATTGTATTTTAAAATGAATACTATAAGTTACATTTTCAAGAACTGAAGTTGCTTAATTAGAAGTTGCTCATATTGCTTGATAAACAAAATTATTTATAATTTTCACATCACTAATTTAAATAGAATGAATCAAAGCCTCATATACAGACAATAATATTATCTATAAGCGCAAAAAATTAAGAATTTAATTTCAAATTTTTGTGGATTTGTTTTCTTGCCTACAATGTTGAAATTTGAACTTTTTGTAATACAACTTTTGCCCCAAGCTATGATGGAAATAAAAGTTATATTCCCTCAAAGCTCGTGATTTTTTCTATCTTATTAGAAAGTTTCAAAAAAATTCACTAAAAATCAAGGTCATAAGAACTTGCCTAAAATCCATATTGTCCCCCAAGGAGATAATGGGCTTTTAGGGATTAATCCCTAAAGGACAACTAAGCCCACAAATAGCTTCTACAATAAGATTTGCATAAAATTTGAAATTTCAACCTCATTAATAGTCTATAAACAAGAAAAGACCCTAGATTAGTTTTTTCCATTGAATTTGTTGCAATCTAATTAAGAAATGATGGACTATGCAATTTTTGGTGAATTTGTAGAGATTGGAGAAGTCAATTTAGGCCATCACTCTTGTATCTTTATATCTCACCTCAAATTAATCTCAAGATTAGACATCAAAATCATGATGATATGTATACATGGGAAAAAATAAGAGTTTTTAGAAGACTTTTGATTATAACATTCTGGTTTTAGCATATATACAAAGTACCACCAACCCAAACATTTTTCATTGATCTTGTCAATCATTGCATTTTTTTCAAAAATTGTAAAATTTTATTGATTTTTTTTCATACAAAAGCTACATAGGTCTTCTTTCATTTCAATAGTAGCAAACTACGTACATAATTATTCTATATAATTGAGGAACTACACTTATCACAAGAACTAGTCAATAAAACAAGAGCTATATCCCCCCTCCCCTCCTCTAGAAACAAAGGTATTACAATCTACTATATTTCTAAAGAAAACAAGGTCCTAGGGATTGTCTTCAATATGAACATTGTACACAAATGCACTAGGGTCTAAAACAGTTGTAATTGGCTTTAGAAATTAGAAGGCTTGCACAAGCCCAATGTATGGAATACTATATCCTCTACATGCCAACAACTCCAAACCAAGACCTTCTAAGATTTGACTTCTAAAAAGCTAAGATATCTACTTATGTTCACTAACATATATACTATAGTAGTGTGAAACTATAAAAAATTTACTAAAATAATATAATTTAGCCTTCAAAGAGGTTGCCTTGAATCATCCTCACAAAATTCATACAACATTGTTGATTGCTTTTGAATGCTATTCTTTTTACTAACTACTTTTGATTATTCAATTTTTTTGTAATTCTTTTGGATTATTGCTTAGATTGTTGCTTATGATTCTTGATTGTTTTGGATTAGTGCTTTGGTTTTTGCTTTTGATTATTGATTGTTTTGGATTAGTATTTTGATTAGTACTTTTCATCATTGTTTTTTTATTGACTGCCTTTCACTATTTTCTTAATTATTAGATTGACATAGGTTTGGATTTTGGACTTGGCCATAGGAGGCTTCACATTAGGGCTTTTTTTTGGGCTTTCTAGTGCTAGATTGCACCACAAAAAATAATTTGGTTGAAAAAACACTACAAAAAATGCCAAAAAACTTAGATGAAATCACTGTACAACCTTGAAATTAAAAAATATATTAGATGAAATTGCCTAATTGTGGATGAAAACCTTACTATACATCCAATAAGTGGATGAATGTTGCAATTTGGAACACTACTTTAACATTTTATATCGCCACGATGGCACTTATTCAAATATGAAAAAAAACCTTGCTTCATACTATAGCCACTCTAATCAAGAGGTTGTGGAAGTTCATTTAGACCTTCTAGACTTTGCCTTTAGAGACTTCACATGATAGCCATTCACACTGCGGCCATCCAAGTTGAGAGGTACAATAGTGGAAATTCATTGTCATTGTCAAGGGCTTTAGATTTTGGGCTTTGAGGTTGGCCAACCACAAGCTTTAAATCCTATTTTTTTTATTGTCATTTAACCCTTAAATGCAACCGAAGAGGTTCTGTGTCCTTTGAATGACAAAGAATCTTTCCCTACAGGACAATCTAAGTGCAATTTTTCATCCTTGGTATTAGGAATGGAAAGGAAAGATCTTCAATAGTTCTTTGACTTCCAATGAATATATCAGGCTTTTTCAAAGTAGATGATGTCACACGGAATTAAAATATAGGATTTCCACGGCTACCAATCCGTCCTTCAAGGGTTAATAGCCCGTTTCTTTGAAATCTCAACAAAGTTTGAATCATTCACTCCTAAAGCCTCTTGACTTGAATGACCATAGTGTGAAGTGACCCTTAGAGAGGTCAAAGCTTCATTGCATGGGAACTGGCAAAATAAATAAATTAGTGTGGATCATTCATAGTCTGAGGGTAAGTTAGCGTCACTGTGAAGACACTGGCAGGGGTGTCCAGCTGGGTCTAACCAACAAAACAAATAACATGTCACATCGTTCTGCGATGGCATAGCTTACACGCAATTCTTGCTTTCCACAACGGAAGGTACTTCCTTTACCAGCCTTCCATTGATGGACAGATGGACAGATGGACCCAAGTGAAGAAAATCACATAACGAAGTTTCAAAAGCTACCCTGTTACCATAACTCAAGGGTGAAGAAATCTTTTGGTAGTAAGTTACCCACTATGAAGTTGTCAACTACATCACATGTTGATGTGAGTGTATTGTATTGAATACAGTAATTATTCATGTGATTCATAAACACACCCGTAGAAAAATACACGGGCGCCATTAATTTTGATGAAAATTCTGAATGCGAGAAAATTCGGGAGCGTCAATGTAGTGGCAGGACATTAAATCTTATGGAGTAACTTACCATCTAAGGTGGGACCAGCAGGGTAGATTTTGGGTTCTCCAAGATGAAAGTGGAAAAAAAAACACTATTCTATGCTCTCTTTAGGGTATGTTCTAAACCTCTTCTACCTAATTTGGGGTCTTTGATTGCAAATATGAATTCAAAATTTGCAAAAAATAAAAAATTCTTGTATTTTCCCCGAGATAAATCCAGCTTGTTAAGCCTTTTTTGATGGTAGGATTTAACCCCTTCCAATTTAGTAGGTGTCAGGTCATGGAGGACCACACTATGTTTCATGGTAAGGTAGGAGGTCCATAAAGCACCTACTTAAGAGATGGAATTGAATTTGGGGGAGGTGAAACTTTTTGAATTATTTCTCTATAAATTTCCCTTGAAAGACAAGTAGAATTGGCATCTAATCCAAGTTGTTTCATTTTTTTCAGAGCTTTGTGGAATTAGTTATGAGTTTTTGGAGTTGAAAAAGTAAGGGCTCTGAAAAAGTGCCCACCCCTTCAAATGTATATTGTTAGTACATTCTTGTAAAGATGGAAAAGCAACATGTGTAAATAGTGTACATTTCAGAAGGTGGTCGATTTTTGAGCCTAAGAAATTTTTTAGCCTCCTACCCCAAAAATTGTTAAAAAATTATTTTTATCGAAGGCATTGGTTAAAAAAATTTAATCAAAACTCAACCATTCAAACTTATATGGAGTACTAAACTACACTTGAATGGAAGGGGTGGGATTTTGTTTTAAAAACTTTGACTTGGTAGATTGCAAGATTTGAATGTTTAAAAAAAGAAGGCTTTAGGGTCCCATTTGACAATAAGTAGGATCTATAAACATTGATTTAGGGTTTAGGGTGGTTTTTATGCAATACATAGTAACACAATTTCTATTAACCTTGAAGCGCACTAATATCCAATATCTAGACAATGAACAAATTGAAAATCACTCTTTATTTTAATTACTACTTTGATGAAAGTCATTCTAATTTTTAGAGATACATCATCAAGTTGCTATTCTATCCAAGGGTTGGATTTGGTGTTAGTAGAGTACATATTTTTCTAAAATTACAAATGTGGAAGTATATCAAGTGGTTGACTACACTCAAATTGCATTGACTCTTGATCAAAATCAAATTTGCAAAACTAAGGTCATAGAATAAAAAGTTTCAAAAACTTCAAAAAATCAAGATAACAAGGGAAGTTCATTTCAAACCTACTCCAACAAATTTTACTCAAAAATAGCAATATTTTTCTTGTAATTGAATTTTGAAGGAATTTTGAATTATTTCTTCAAAATATATAGAAAAATATTGGTGAAAGCATTGGTGAGTCTAATCATAGAGATGAAATCTAAAATTTAGAGTCTACAACTTTGTTTTGTATCTCGATTCCAAATATTTTTTCAAATAGTACTTTAAGATTATTTTTTCCAAATAGCCAATTTTACAAAATACTTTGGATGCTTAGGGGTTCAACCTCTCAAGGACCAAACTATGTTTTTTGGCAAGATAGAAATTTTGGGCAAATTCTTGTGACTAAAGATATTATTGTTCTTTAAATTTTGATTCAATGTTCACACAAAAGTACCTTCAGTGCCCAAAAAATTTCATAACTTTTGACTACATGGTAAAAAAATTATTGTATGATATGTAATTTTTAGTATTCAGTGGAAAACCTAGACTACCCCAAAAAAATTCTAAGAAAATCACTTCTTTCATAAATAAAATTTTGAACTTGATTCTCTAGATTTATATATACATAGAAAGTTTTGAATTGTTCCATTTTGATTAATTAAACAAAGATTATAAGGAATTTTACTTTGGAGGCAATAATGGATTCACTACTCTGAAATAAATTTTGAAGTCATTTGCTTTACTCTATTTTAATATTTTTTAAAATAAATAAAAACATTGAGTGTAGATTGATTATAACAATGTACCAAGCATTGGGATTGACATTATTCAATTCTATAAATAAATTATTATCAATTTAGTATTTTGAATCATTCTTTACTTGTTTGTACTTATTATTTTTTTCCTATATGTTGTGCAATTCCAAATGGTTTGAAATTTTTTAGTATGCAGCCAACTTGCTTTGAATAATGAATTCAAAGAGTAATTACTATTTTGTACATTTTTTTCTACAATTGTGAGGTTTTGAAGTGCAATTTCCTCCTTTTTATAGGGTCATAAAAAAGAATTTTGTCAATTCAAATGCTTATATTTTGCAATATATAAGGTGGAAAATTTTGAAAATGTTCCCATATCTTTTTAAACCAAAATACTATAAGATTCTACAATTACATGTGTCAAAAAAATGTATTTTTCCTAAAATTCTATACATGTAAGAGAAATGACAATTTTAAAGTATTTTTTTCTTGAAAACATAGTCAAAAAACTTTAGAGATTAAAGTACATAGACAATAAGAAATCAATTTACAAGTACTAAAACTTACAAGCATATTGATGGCAATATGTTGATGCCTACAAGATTTTGGCTCCTACCATTCCTTGCAAGTCTTCAAAACTTTGGAAGGAGGATAATTGTCAACTTTTGCATGATTGACCCTCTAAAATAAAATAAATAAAAAATAAAAAATAGAAATGGGTTTTAGTTTTGGAACTCACCCTTATTGTGAATAGTGAATAATTATGTTTTATGGATTGAACCATGTGCAAGGACATAAAATCTACTTGTTTATAAAATGAACACAATTTGACTATAATCTTAAGGAAAAGTTGGCAATGGCCAACCCCTAGTATAAGATTTTTGTACCATTGATATTTTCAATTAGACAAATCACATATAATTTTGATGAAAGTGATTTTGCATAATATATTCAAGCTACATCAATCTTTTTAGCACAAAAAAACATAGGTTGTCATTCTCTTGGGCAGCAAACTCCATCATCAAAGTCTAGAACCATATTGCATTACCAATATATTAAATGGTATATTTTCAAGGTTAAATAAAAAGATCACTTTTTCTTTAATCTAATCATAAGCAATGCACATTCATAGAGCAAATTCTTCATGGATATAGAAATAATGATTATATGAAGATTATTGCAAAAGAATACAATCTCTCATTTTACCATGAAAGTTGTAGTGTCAAAATCCATGATTGCAATATACTTTAGATCATCTGGCTTTGTCCATTCAAAATCACAATTTCAAAAACTTGTTTTGGGAAATTTGAATTTGATGTTGTCAATTTTCTTTTCATAGAGCATACTTACATCAATTCAAAGGTAATTTAATAATACAAATGTTGTAAAAATATTTTGTAAAATTATAATATTAAATTTTTTATAATGAAGTTTCATAAACTTTTGTAGAATATTCTTTAAATATTAGTGGGGAAATATTAGAAACATTATTCTTTGTAAGTGGTCCATTATTTAAATATCTTGAAATTAACAAATCCATGTCTTATCATTCGCATGGTTTTTTTAATTTTCATATAATGTCCTTCCTAAGATTTTTTTTCAAAAATCTATTTTCTAAACTACACTATGAAATGAGAGTTATTGTGGGCATCCCAACCATAAAGAAGTCATTTTCTACTATCCAAATCTTTGTCTCTCTCTCTCTAGAAGAGATACAATATTTTACAATTTAAAGCTTTTGTAACCTTCAATGTATTTATAATCCAACAATTTCAAATTATTATACCCTACTACAAGGTTGGTGAAAAATAATTCTAAGAAAATGCCAAAATTTTAGTAAATTTTTTTTCAACTCTAATTAAATATTACACATGAAATGCCAATTACAATAGCCAATTACAAAAATAATAATTATTGGATGTTTTTTAGGGCCTGTGAAAGATTAGAATTTCTTGAACTTGTGGAAACGCTATAGGAATTACGGGAATGGTGCCACATCAGGAATCCAAAGTAGCCAAGAAATTGTCACGTTAGATAATATTAATTCATTATTTTAAATTATCATTATTAAATATTTAAAAATATTTTTTGAAAAAAAATCAAATGAATTTTCAGTTTTCATATACTTTTAAGAAAAATTTAATTTGAAAATTTAAACTAGTAGTGGCTTGCTCACTATGTAGGAATTAATTTTGGAAAACAACTCCAAACCAGACTTCTAAAAAAACATCTTATGTTTACAAATTTTCATATAATTCATTTCTTACATGCCTACAAGAAACTTTGTATAATCATTCCAAATATGTCTATTGCCTATATTATATAAAAATACTATATACTACTTTTCTCGATCCTTATGTGTATAAATGTAAATAGCTAAGGGGGTAGCTTTGGGTTCTATAACAATTCAACTCATTAGATATTTATATTGTATTAGGATATTTTATTTCTTAAAATTGCATATATCTTTAGATTGAATATCAAAAATCAAATTGCCAAATCATTATGATAGATTTACAACATATGTTTTGCTACTCTCTACAATACAATTGATGAATGGATGAAGGTTTTACACTTTGGAGGCTATAGACATAGAAAGTTCTAATTTTTCAAAAATTGTCTTGAATTTAATAGTTTAATAGATAAATTGATGCATCAGTAATTTCTTCAACTCTCATAGGTTGCTTTTGAAAACCGTTGTGGTAGTCCTTGGTTGTGTACAAGACTATTTCAAGATCCAAATGTAAATGAAAGGATAGACAAAAATGACTTCAAAATAGTACTTCAATTATAAAGCTTTCATTGCACTACCTAAAAATTATGACACTTAGTAGCGGTGCCCCATTTAGAATTTACATTTGCCATTACATTAGCTTAAATAATAACAATATCAATAGTCAGCATGACTGAAGTGATATAATGAAAGTAAAGACTACTTCATAATCATTTTTATTTATCCTTTCAATTTCAAATAGGTAGTTACTAATATTTTTATTTTGTAATAACGATACATTTAGACTATTAACTAAATTATTTTGCTATGCTCAATATTTGAAGTTTTATTTGATGTTCAAGTTGCACACTACTATGAACATGCACATATCATAAAAGAAAGGAATTAATTAGGTTACAAAACCTTTCATTTTTTTGGTCATTATATCTATTTGTCCTGTTTTTTTACAATGTAAATGATTTTTGAACATAGTCTTTGATATAATTCTCCTAGACACAATGAACTTGAACTATTATCATTATAAACCAAATTCAAAATTTTCAAAAAGATAAAGTTTCATTTTTTCAATGGTAATTATGTTAAAATCATTCTGGGGGGCAAAAAATTGTTCAATCATAATTTCATATTATATTATGACTCAATACATCATAATTTCTCAACCAATATTGTATTTTGATTGGCATTAATTATGTCAATGTATATCTTAATCAATTAATTTAAATAATTTTTATAATTGAACATTATTTCTATTTTTAGATGGATTCCAATGGACTAAATTTTTTTTTATTGAATTCTATTTAATAAAAAATTTGATTGTTGAAAATTGAAATAGTAAAGTTTCTATCATCAACATAATGTTGTAAAGATGGAGCCTACAATTGCAAAGTTCAAAATCCTTTAAATTTACATGCTTTGTTTTTCCACTATATGAGAAGGAAAATTTGACATCCCATTTTTGCTACCTAGAGATCGAGACTAGACGGAATGTACAATAAGATCTATGAACACAAAACACGCAACTGGTGAAGAACTAAGAAATATTGAATGAGCATCCAGAGCAAAATATTCTTCTTTTTGGAAGTGTTTTTAGCATCTATTGTTCACCTTTGAATGAAAATAATAGTCATTGAGAATCCTTCACAAAAAAAGAATATTTCTTAGAGGAAGGCCTTTTTAGAAGCCAATCCTAAGCCACAACTCCCTCATTTTTCAAATAAGTTTTGGGAAGAGAATAAGGTGTGACTACCCTTGATGCCTTCAAGCAAAATAGAAACTATACAAAATAGTGAAATTAAATTGCTTTCACAATTAGGTTGCCTCATCCCTCAAAAGTGAGTCTACAAATCGTGAAAGTCAACAAATATTTGTACAAATACTTTCATTTTGTACACATGGAGGTTTATGAGTTCTAACTACACTAATAACTAAATCAAAACTAGGGCATTCTTCTACAATAACATTAGCTCATTATGCTAGTTTTTATCAAAAGCAATCAAATTTTGGAATGTCAAAATGAAGTATTCAGATTTCTTTTAGGGCAAAAGTATTAAAATATGGTACATGAATAAATCGTAGTTTTTCCATACAATATTTTGTACAAATTTTTTAAATAATTTCTAAAATTCCTTCAAATATAAAGATTTATCAAAATATAATCAAATTTCTTTTCTATATATAATGTAAAGATTTCATTAATTTTGATTTTTTTAAGTAAGATTGTAATGCTTAATATGTGACAAAGAAACTTTTGATAGGCCTATCCAAATGTGTAAGTTTATTTATTTATTTTTCCATGAAAAAATGTCTTTATTCTACTACTTGAGCAAATTTACAATATATTGGAGAATTGAATGGAGAACCTATGGAGGGAAATCTTACCGCTCAAAAATGATTTTCATTCCTCACAAAATATTAGATAGATACAAGTGCTAGATTTCTAAGAAAATAATTGCATTTAGCATAAAATTGAATTATGTTAAATTTGATTACTGAGTTTTTCTTAATGAGATGTATGAACCTTGTAAAAAAAAGTTATCTAGAAAAATAGAGAAAATAAAGTTAATAACAAACTTCAAACTTGTATTTTTTCTCATGATTGACTTTAAGAATAAAATCTTTTATGTTTGTCTTCTTTCATTCATATCTACTGACCTTTCCTATATAAGATTTTGATTAGGAATTAAGATTCACTTTGTTAAAACCACTTCTAATATCAAATGTGAACAAATTTATTGAAAACAATTCATTTATAAGAAAATATGCTACATCAAATTCTTAAAAGAGAATTGTGAGCTTAATTAGGATTGACCTTGTTAAAATTGTTTTCAGGTGTGTTAGTGGACATTTGTTATAGTCATAGGTGAATGTAAACTATAGAAGGGCCTTTCTTTATGGAAAGGCAAAGGCCCTTCTCAGAATTTATATTTTGTTTTGTGGAATGATTCAAGTGCAAGAGGAAAGAAGGTGTGTGTGTGTGTGTTAGTTAAAAACAAGGATAGAACCTAGGTTTAATGCTCACAAATGTCATAATATGTAATGTAAGAATCATTCCCATATTTTTCACCGTCCAATACAATTCTATACAAATAGATGGTATCAAAATCTCTATGAAGTTTGTTTTGTAGGCACACTACTAGAAAATGAATGTTTTATGACTACAAATATGATTGCACTAAGTCATAAAATCTCAAAATATGACTCATGCCAAGATCACTATAGATGATTCAAAATATAACTAGGTGCACTCATTACCAACAAGTCGCATTGGACATGAGTCATATTAGCAATCATATATGTTTTGGGGCAATTGGTACTTCCATTATTTTGAAAAATTCAAAAGATTCATTGTCTTTTCTAAATAGATGACATTTCATTATGAAGTAGATTATGCTATATCCAAGTGGAGAAATGAAATCTTGTACTACATTTTTCTCTAGTAGCACTATAACAAAATATGGTCTGAAAAAACCATAGTCACAATCGACTACGGGTTTTTTTGCCATGGTTTTGTACATGCGTGTGTAGTAGATAGTCACGGGTTTTTGCAATTTCCTACTACAATTTTTGGAATTTTGGAGCGTGTAATATACCATGGGAAAGATATTTAAAAGACCTTTCCAATAGTATATTACACGCCCCAAAATTCCAAAAATTGCAGTGAAAAATTGCAAAAAACCATGAATATCAACTACCCGTGCATGCACAAAACCATGGCAAAAAAACCCGTAGTCAATTTTGACTACGGTTTTTTCAAACCATGTTTTGTTATAGTCTAGTTTCAATGTTGAGGTATAATAACCTTATTCATTTCAAACATATTGTGCTATTAGGAAAGATTTGGGCCTTTAGAAGACTACAAATTCTCTAACGTTGGAAACATTGTTGAAATGCTAGGAAGATTGCCACATCAACAATTTGATGTGGTCAGGCTACAACCACAACAAATGATATTAGTTTATTGTTTTAACTAATTATTAATATTTTTAAAGACTAAAATATTTTAATCATTTTTTTCTATTTAATACATTATCAAATTTTTGATAATTTAAAATAATAATAATAATAATTCAACCTAGCAAAAATTGCTTTACAGCATTGGACACAGGTTTAGGAAACAACCCTGAAATAGTTTGTTGGAGGCTAAAAACTCCTCTAATGTTTGTGTAATACCCATAAAATGTCTCTATTACACTTTCAAAGTCTCACATTTGCCTAGTTGCAATAATATATAAGAATAATTTCAACTATCCCATGCAATGAATTTTTTTCCATTATTTTTAGGCACCATACAAAGCAATAAATTGCCCCATCTCCCCCCTCCCCCAAAAAAACATTGATCCCATGGGATGAAGGTAACAAATGGATTTGGAATGGCCACTAATTTGTCTTACTAAGGTGGCCCCCCAAATGCACTATTGATCCTAAATTGCCATTTGCACTTTGAATACATTTGCAAAATCAATTTTGCGTGTATAGTACTTGATTTTAGGTGCGCAAGTGGAAAAAAAAAGTCCTCTATTTTATCCTTGAGTAATTTACCTTGCACACCTCACCTATCTTCTCCGGGGGCCCTGATTGCAAAGTAGGATGTTAAATCCTACCATCAAAAGGGGGCCCAACAGGATAATTTAGGGTTTTTCACTTTCCAAGGAAGTGAAAGAAAAGCCCCCTACTTTGTGCCATGTCTAAGGTATGTTGTAGACCTTCCTTGGGGTTTCTAATAGCAAATATGAATTCAGAATTTGCAAAAAAATAAAAAATTCCTGATTTTTCACCTGAGGTAAATCCACCGTGAATTCCAAATTGATGTCCTCCGATAGCAAATATGAATTCAAAATTTGCAAATTCCATCATGTGTCGGTGGAATATAAAAGAATTCCAGCATTTTCCCAAGTAACTTATCCAAGCGAGGGTCAGTTCACCCCGGCCCAAAAGACCACCCTGGTCTGCTGAATGTCTGCAGAGCTGCTGAATTCTGTTTCCAGTTCAGCTTTACTTACCCCCACTCAGATGGCCGTGCGCTGTGCTCTAATGTTGATCTCCATTATTTACACAATATGGATTGTCAGAGGCCGGCTCAGAGCCGAGCGGATCTTCCAAGGCCCTGATATCTAGCATCCTTACTTAACTTACCGAAGACCTGTGGTTGTGAAATTGGCTCAGTTGCTTCATATCAATCAGACCAAGGAAACTCTGCAACTGAAACTGTCAAAAATGAACTGATGGGTGAAGTACTTACTGTATACCAGCCTTTTTCTTTTCTTTTTTACTTTTTGAGAAAGTGCCAAGCAGTGATTCCAAAACTGGCTAAATTTTGCTCATTTTCTACTTTTTTTTTCATGCCCTTTGAATAAATTTTCAAAAATCTTCCCAAAATGAACATTTGGCTAAAAACCTTGAATCTATTATGAGATCACTGGTGCCAAGATGGCGATCCCTTCAAATTTGGTGAAGCATTGTATGTCTCCATCCATCCATCTTTTGGACTTAAAAACACCTTTTCATCATATTCATACATTTTTTCATCCAAATTTGGAGAACTAGAATTTCTAGCGAAAAAAGATTACTTTTATCTCGTGAAAAAGAAGACATTTATTTTGAAATGGTGCAATTTTGGCCCCTTGGTGCTGGAAAAAAAGGGTTGCTATACACCATTTGCTCATTTCCAAGGATTTTGAAAATAAAATATAAAAACAAAAAACACATGAGTGACTTATGTTCAATGAAATTGACATTCATGAAATTGTATGCAATCGGAACACTTAACCCCTAGAGTGGGAGCTCTGAAAACCATCAATATAAGCAATTCAACATAGTTGGAGGCACCTTTTTTTTAAAATAGTGTTTTTGAAGTGTTAGCAAGTGAAAATCATGAGTGTGTAAAAAAGAAATTTAGATTTTTCAAATGTTGTATGTAATTTTTATGATTTTTCATAGTGTTGTCTGCCTAGACCATTGAAATTGTCACATAAGTGCACCCAAATTTGAGTTTTGTAAAAATCAACAATCAACAAATCAAAGTTAAATATACATCCTTCAAATGCATCGAAAAATCAAAGTTTAACATTTGAAGGGCACATTAAGCAAAGTCTAGGGACACTATTAGGTATAGACTATGGTATAGGAATGGAAATACGTGCACTAGAGTGGTGGGTGTTTCTACCTTAAAAGCCCATTGTCCCCTTGAAGGACAATATGGATTCTGAGTAAGTTTCAATGACCTCAATCTTTAGTGAAACTCTTTGAAACTTTTTCATAAGATAGGGAAGCAGTAAGCTCATTAGCTCTGTGAGTATATAGTTTTTATTTCAATTTGTGCCCGGGAGCAAAAGTTGTACCACAGAAAGTCCAAATTTTAACTCGGTGGGCCAAGAAATAATTCTACAAAAAATTGAAATTAAAATTATTATTATTTTCTTATGAAATATATTTTTGTCTATATATGAAGCTTGGATTCATCCATTTGGATATTAAGTATTGTGAAATTTATGAACACTCTTAGTTTTGGACAATTTGAGCATCTTCTAGGAAAAGTAACTTATAGGATTCATTCTTGAATGCAATTTTTACAATTTAAAAAAAATAAAAATTTGACAAGGTTAAGTTTGCCTGCTAGAACAATCTTGATAATTGTGTTTCAATCTCATCTTAAAATTATACACAATTTAGTTTTTTCTTTTACATTCTTGGACCTACTTCTATTTAACATTTTTTTAAAGGATAAAATCAAGCATTTTAATTTTTAATTTTTTCTTAGGCTCTAACTCAATTCTTCAACACAAGGTTTTAAAACAATTCAAACTTCATAGCAAAAATTTCCCACAAACAGTGGTCAAAATCATTTGAAATTGTAGGCTAATATTTAAATAAAATTCTTTTTCAACTTTAAATGCTAATATCTTCCAATTTGTACACTCAAAATTCATGAAATCTTTATCACATGATCTCAAACAAGTAAAGTATAATGATCCTATAGTTAGTTCAAAAGAATTATTGCAACAAAATTGAAAAATGTGAGTGTTTTTTGACAAAGAAATGGCTTTGGTTGTAGGGGTTAATGAACTCACCCCTTTCTCCACAGTAGAGTATAGTAGTTTCAGTAGGGGAAGGTGCAACAAAACTGCTAAATGAAAAGGTTTGGCAAAATAAGGCAAATGATGATATTCCACTGAAATCATCCTCATCTAGTAACAATGGAGCAATGAAACAAACTGTGCCCTAAATGGAATTCAAATGAGATGTAATTACCATTGTTCAATGGAAACACATTTACGTTTCATTTGCGAAAAAGAAGAAAAAGAAAAAGAAGTCAAAAGAAGACAATCCTTTTAAGGAAGTTTAAGCTAAATCACTCAGTGTTAAAACATGTAGTATACAGTGGAAACACCCAAAACCGTCTAAATAAGGAATTTAGCATAGTTGGAGGCAACGTTTTCTAAAAATGATATTTTTCTAGTATTAGCAAGTGAAAATCATGGATATTAAAAAAAATTAGATTTTTTGGATATAGCATGTAATTTCTACAAATTTTCAAAGTGTTGGCTCCCTAAACCTGTGGAACCGTCCTATAGGTGCCCCCAAAATTGAACCTTGCGAAAATCAACACTGAGCCAACCAGGTTTTCCTATGTGTCCTTCAATTGTATTAGCAAATTACAATCACACATGTGGCGAACACATTAAGGGAAATCTACTAACGCATTTGGGTGAATCTATAGTCCACTGCAAGGAACAGGTGCGGGAATGGGTGTTTTGCCCTTAGTACTCAAAATTTTGGTTGACACTGATTTCAATCCTTAATATGCGTAATAAAAAAAATTATCCCCAAATTCTTGACATACACTCAAAGGGTGAAGCCAAATGATCATGATGGTAAGTAAGTCAAGTTAAGGTAAAATAATCAGTCATCCAATTCCAACATAAATTAGACCCTTCATTTGCATTAGTCACCCATTCATTACCACAATCTTATTATTAGCAACCCTTTAGCATCATAAGAATGCACTTGTAGAAGAGGGCTCCCCTAAAAAGATGTCTTCCTTCCACCAACACCTCTTCCCCTCTTTTAAAAATTAAGAGTTGTTGATTACTATTAAAAAAATCCAACCCCCCTTCTAATGTCATTGATCTTAAAAAATAACTTGGAATATGTACATACATATAAAATATTGTATAATATAGATATGGATACGATACTCATACAAATATGGACTTTGACATATATCCCATATCAAATGCCAAACCCCAATCTACTTGAAAACTATAAAAAGGATGGGATGGGTGTGTGTGATTTTAGATTAATTTTAATTTTAATTATTTTTTAAGCTCACCAAGGGAGTCATGGGGTAGGGGTGGAATTAATCAAATAAATAATTTTTTTTTTAAATTCTTCAAAATGAGTCTTCTTAGTGACTATCCACTTAGAAAACATGTAAGAAGAGGGGACACATTCATATGTGGTTTAAAAGGACTACATCTAAAAGTGTATGAATAAGCTCTATGGCCAATCCGATGTGATGTAGAAAATGAACAATAATTTTGCACATTGGTGAAGGACTATGAATCAAAATACAAGCAATTCCACAATTTTTGGATGCATTGTAAGTTAGTTACACATTAGATGAAATCTGAGGGCATTACAGGGCCGTTTTGGGTCTATTCCCGAAATGGCTCCCAATGCCGCTGGCTGTTGTTAGGCCGATTTTTATAAATAAAAAATTATAAAAAATTATAAAAAATAAAATTGGGGGTCCTGAAATATGAAAATAAGTCCAAAAAAAATTTGAATTTTTTTAATTACGTGGCAAGGTCGCAACCACGTAGGATTTGAATTCACAAGGCAGAAACTGCGTTCTCGCAGTCCGAGAACCTGCAGTCTCCTAATGCCCTCAAACTTCATCTAATGCAAGGTGGAGGGTGCCAAAAATGTCATGTAGGTGATGCCAAAATGCATTTTGATGGGCATGAAGAAATGACACTATAATTGTAGTATCAAAATAGGTCAAAGAAAAGAAGTTAAAACAACATGGAATGTACCCAAAATCGACCACTTGTAAGGTTGCCACCTCCACATTACTATAAATGAATCTATACACTACTCAAAATGGCCACCAATTCCACCTTGCACTTAACCTTGTCATTAGGTCAAAAATAGGGCCTCAAAGAGGCTTCTTCTTTTGCATTAGCAACTTAAATTTTTAAATTGCAAAATAGTGAGAAAAAATGAAAATTTTATTTTTTCTTAATTTTTTTTTTGCAATCCAACGTAGTTGACGTTTTGGCATGTAGGATTGCAATCTTTTTAATTCAAAAGATTTTAATCAAATTTTAATGTCTTTAAAATATTTCTTAATTCAAGCTCGCATTATTCATTGTTGAATTCAATTTTCCATTACAAAATTCAATTTCTCAAAGGAAAGAAGCCTTCCAAAGGCTCCATTTTTTGCTTAATGAATGTGCACAATTTTAGATATCATCACCATTCAATTTTCCTTCCAAAATAGGGGGCAATTTCGAAGAAAAGGTTCATTTTAGGTGCACTTATTGTAGCATTACATGACCAGATCTATAACCTCACTTCACCAATATAGCCCCCACAAACTTTAGAAAACCAAAGAAGATTCATTTCTTATCCAAATGTCTTGATTCTAATTGCAAATGGCTTCTCTTAAACTTTTCTATCTTTAGAAAAGTTGGAGTTGACCAATAGCTTCTACAAGGTTGTAACTTACCTACACAAATATCAAAATCACTGCCCAACACTAATTTCATGACATTTGACACTATAGAAATATTTGTAGTTATTGTACGAGAATGGCACTACTTTTGAATTAAGTCTTAACCCCTAAAGGACCAAGAGTCCCCTCGGGGGACTTTGGGATTTCGGGCAGGTACTTGTGACTTCAATTTTTAATGAATTTTCTTGAAATTTTTACATAAGATAGAAAAATTGATTAGCTCCGTGGAAATATAATTTTTTTTTCAATTGGTGACCGAGAGCAAAAGTTATGCCATTTTAAGCATAATTTTCATGTAGCCGGGCAGAAAAAAAAATCTACAAAAACTTCAAAATTAAAAAAATAATTTTTTTTCCTTATAGATCTTATTTTTATCTACGGGTGAAGCTTTGATTCATTCCATTTGGATTAGTGATGTGGAAGTTATGAACAATCTTATTTTTCAGGCAATCTAAGCATCTTCTTGAAAAAATAACTTATAGGATTCATTTGTGAATGCAATTTTCACAATTTTTCCAAAATTTTTTTTGGACAAGGTTGGTTTTGTTTGCTTAAACAATCTCACCATTGGGATTATTGTGTTTCAATCCCATCTATAAGATATTTGCAATTTAAATTTTCTTTCAATTTTGGACCTTCATCTATTTAACAATTTTTTGAAGAATGAAAAAAAGGTCTTCTTTTTTTGGATTTTTTTTCCTAAGGTCTCAGCTCAATCCTTCAATAGAAAAAAAATTTAAATTCAAGGTCTGTAGTGCAAAATACTTCCACAAATGGAGGACAAAGTCATATGAAGTTGCATATCAAAGTTTAAAAAAACCTTGTTTTCCAACTTTGAATACTCATATCTTCTAATCTATGCAGTCAAACTTCATGAAATTTTCACCACATGATCTTAGATAAGTAAAGTACAAGATCCTACGGTTAGATTCTAAAATTTTACTTTTTTTTGTTTTCATGGATGAATGGAGCAAAAATGGCAGTTTTGAGTGGTTTTTGGCTAAAAAATGGCCATGGTCCTTTAGGGGTTAATGTGATTGGGACTCATGAACCTCCATGTACGCAAATGGAAATAGTTGTAGAAATATTTGTTGACTTTGGTGGCTTATAAAGTAACTTTCTTAATGTAAATGTAAAGCAACCTCCTTTCACACAAATTTCACTATTTTTTGTAGATAACAAAATCTGTGTAGTAAATTAATAGGCATCATGTTTACCCTTAAAGGTACTGGTGTATCAGTACTGCAATGAACAGAGTGCCAATCAATTGTGGTACATGAGCAGGTTGTCATTCTTGATTTTTATAATTTTTTTTTTTAATTTCAAAATTTCAAAATTTTAAAACCAGAGTTTATCTCATTCTTGATCTTGGATTCTTGGCCCTGCCTCCACAAAGAAACTTGGCTAATGTACTCAGTTTGTCATTGTACCACAGTAGTTTGTTTTTTTGTTTTTTTGACAAATGGGGAGACCCCAGTGCATTAAAAAGAACCACGATACAAAACCGGCCAAGCCAAGCAGGCGGACAGAGAACCAAGAATCAGAAAAAAGAGAAACAAAAGAGGACACTAACTAAATAAATAAAGACTAGGCCCTTTGCTACTCCAATAAATTTGGTCACCATGTCTAATGGCCAACACTGGGACTGAAGCCAGCATTTATCAAAATTCTCCCAGAGAGAAGGAGCTTGATGAGGCCGAAGTTTAGCTGCTTTGCGGATCTTCATCAAAGTAGCACAGCCTGCATCTAGAAGTGTTCCCCAAAGAGCTTGGTGGATAAAATCTAGAGGCCATTGGATGTGACTAAAAACCTTAGTGTTTTTAGCAATCCAGATTAGCCATAATGTCTGATTGGATGCATAGTCTATTGTTTCTTGAAACATAATTTCAAAAAATTATTTTTTATTTTTTATTTCCTAAATGCCTCAATTCTTTTTTGAATTTTTGCACATTTTTGCTTGTAGCTTTGTACAAATATATCATTTACCAGATTTTAATGAATTTGGTCATTAAAGAAGGTTGTCTTTTCTAGATTCAAGTATTACATTTGATAAATGAGAAGTTAGTTGGATGAAACAATGCCTTGAAGCCCTTTGTTCATTGTCCAGAATATGGACGTCAAAGCGCTTCAAAGTTAATTTCAATCTCTCATACATTGGTGAAATTCATTATTCATGATAGGTTTATGAATATACCATGGTTTGGTCCTAATTTTTTTTTGAGTAAAATCTTGAAAAGGTTTAGATTGCGCATTGTCAATTTGTAATTAATCATAGGCTCGGTGGTTCCATAAGAGTTTTTATATTGATTGCTCTAATATGTGCAATGTTTTCTTAAGCACCAATTATTCTTTCTTTGCTCCATTTTATTAGAAAATATGTGAAGACATTAGAGGGGAGTTGAGGCTTGCAAAGGACCGTTTTAGGGTTGTTCCCCGAAATTGTTCCCGTAACTGTTGGTCGCTATTAGGCCAGCATTTCCCAAAAATAAAAAAATAAAAAAATTGGGGAGGTCCTGAAATATGAAAAAAAGTCCAAAAATAATAAAATAAAATTCAAAAAAATAAAATTTAATGATGTGGCACCCTCTCAACCATGTAGGATTCATGTTTACGTGGCCAAAACTGCGTTCCCATAGTCCGGGAACCCGCAATCTTCCAGTGGCCTCAAAAATCCCCTAATGAATAAGTTGCTATTGTCCAAAATCTATCAAAGGGTGACATATTAACTTAATATTGTCACTCCATCCCTCTTTTGCTTATGTGATCCTTTGGATAGGATATATATGGTTGTTATATCTTTTTATGATATATTTATTTAGAAAAATATTGCTTTCAACTTGATTTTAATCATTCTCCATATATTCTTTTGCTTAGGATTCAATTTCTACTATTTTACAATTGGGGATTGCTACATCATCGTAGTTTGCTAGGCAAGCGATAAACTACAATTGGGGTGAAAAAATTTGGTAGGCTTAATTACTTGAATGAGTTTGTAAATTGTATGGTAAAAACTTGCATAGTAAACTATATTAGATGCCGAAAAAACTATAATTTCAATGTTAAATTTATTTATGTAGTGCAAATTACAATGATATAATTTATTGTTGAAATACACATCTACAACTCATATTACCAGTCTTTATATCAATCATATATGTCATTTTAGAAAGCTCATTGTTGAAATATACCAAATACCAAGTTCAATAGTTTTAGGGGATCTTCTTAGATATTTGCAAGTTTATTTGTAATTTACCAAGATGGGTTGAACCAAAATTGTTCTCTAGTCTCTACAATTGTCTTAGACTATTGACTTTCAAAAGGTTTTGTGAAATAAGACTATGAAATAATCCTTGAAAACTATTTTAAAAGTGTGTTGCTAATGTAACTCTCCAAAAAAGAATTAAACTTCTTCCAATGAAAATTCTTATAATTTTTGCATACTTCACTACTTGCAAATAATTCTACTTCAACCATTGTCCTATAATTTGGATATTCTTTCACCAACTTCTAGGTTTAATACTTAAACAACATTTCCAACTCAAGAGATTGGATTTTCATAGAATCTTTAAGGAAACTCTTATTACATTCATCTACATGTAAACTTCTTTAGTATCATTTCCTTTAATTTTACAAGATGCATCTATTAATCTAAGTCTTAGGTTTTAAATGATAATTTGAATTTATAGTTTTTGCATGGGAAAGTTAGATAAAAAAATTTGAATAGTAGTTAAGAGGTTGCTTTCAACCTTGAAGAGGCTCAAATTCATCATTGATTGGTCATTAAATGCCCTTTGACGATTAATATCAATACTTAGTATAACCTTCTTATGTAGCACCTTACTATATTCTACAAGTAAGTTAGACTTAAATATAATGATTTAAAAAGATGATAGAAGAATCCATAAATTTTTTGATGCTAAACTTAGTTGTATCAGAGAAATAACTCTTCAAGGTAGCAAAACTACCATTACATTAGAAGGGATTTAAAGGCAAGGGTAGGCCATTTGAGGATTGTTTCCTTACCTTTTCCACATGTTTAAAATATGAGAAATAGTCTGTAATGGTTGAATATTTTTGAATATTTTTTAAATTTGAAAAATTGTTGAAATTTTTTAATTTATTTTTAAAAATTCCATTTAAAAACTAATAATTAAAAAATTTTAAATTAATTAATTTTTTGACATGGTAGTCTCTCTTGACTTTGTTAGATTGCTCACTTTTGGCACATTCCCACAGTCTAAGAATTCAAGATAACTCATAGTCTCCCATTGCCCTCAAATCCCTTCTAATATAACAAAAATTTCAACAACCCTTTTTCTTAAAACATAACCTTGTAACACTTTCTACTAGACTTTACCACTTCAAGTTCCTATAATTTTTCATTTACAATCCTATGATCAAGATGCACTTGGTCTGGAACTTGTACAACTTCCAGACCAAAAAAATTCAAGGAAGAAACTTACCTTACATGTAGGTTTTTTTAATTTATATAAATGCCAAAAGGTACCAAAAATAATTGGAGAGCATTGATCCTACAGAAAAAATTTGAAAAAAAATTGGATGGGAACACCAACTTGTTCTAAATTTTGAAAATAGTTTGCTTGAAATTTCCAATTATAAATAGAATTCATCCACATGTAAAGATGAAAAGCTAGTTACATCCAAAGTATAAATGGATATTCATAATATTTGGGTGCATCATTTTCTTATATATTGCCACTTCAGCAATCCCGTTGTTCCTCCTTTGGCTTCTCCTTGAAACCAATGCCGAATTAAAAGCTCAAATGTCAAAACACGCTGAGTGTGTGAACGAAGATTCCGACAGAGAACCCCCAACCATTCATTTCCTGCCAGCTCACCTCAAACAACGAACCGGAAACCACGCAGAAAACCACGCAAGAAACCACGCAGGGAACCACGGAGGGTACGGCAGTTCGCTCCCCAAGGGAAGGGAACGGCGTTCACATGTCCCCTTCGGAAGCGTATGCAGGCCGGCAGCGTACGTACTACGTCGCGTCCCCGTGAATACAGGCGCACGTTTCCCGCAGGAGATGAGGACTGACGGAGTCAGACTTGTCAGGGCCTTCCTGAACAAGCTACGGTAACTTCGCTCACTTGATACCCGCGTCCAGCTCGTGGGATGTTGCTGGCTGATATCCGATCGTTCCTAGGGTTCTGTGGCTAGTGTTGTAGCGTGACTAGAGAAAATGGTAAGTTACTTCTGTTTGAAGCCACCGGGCGCGGGACGGCTGGGCATTGGGCCACGCTGGCAAATTGTCCTACGTGGCGGAGAATTCTGGGGAATGCGGTGCTTTCAGTGAAAGCTCGGTGCCGCCGGCAGTTTCCAAGACAATGCGTGTGGTGTGGTGTGGGTTTTGAAAGAGGCGGTAAACTAAATTATTGCGGCCTGAGCTGAAAGTGGCAACCATTGTCTGGGCGGGGAGAGAAAAAGTTTGAGCCAACATTAAGGTGGAGGCACCAGTACCGATCATTTATGCAATTATGGAGCAGATCAGTTTGTTTGTTTTTCATTTCTTGTGAAGTGTCAAAGTGGTGATACTTCATTTTATTGTGGTGCTCCAAATTTCAACATTCATCTATATATTAAGGTAGGTACATCCAAAATGGCATCTGACCTTAAAGCGCCCTGTACAATGTGCATACATTTTCAAAATCAGTCATGTACCCAGACTGTAGATGGCGTTTTTCAGAAACAGAATTTGACTGTTAATAACTTTTGCATACGATATCCAAATCCATTGTTCTTTGGTGCGTTGGAACATGCTTTCACTCACCAATAAGATTGTAAAAAATCTGAACAACATAATAACAGGAACTAGGCACGGTATGAAAAACCGGTGCTTTTGGGTGTACCAACTGTAGATAGAAAATATCATATTAGTACCGAATACATATATATCATCCTATTTTCATCCATTATTTGGCAATTTCATCCAATAATTTTAAGAAATTTGAAATTTATTTTCATCCAAAATTTTATTGTTTATTTTCTATAGGTGTGGTGTTAGGTAAAAAAATTTGGTGTAATTTTGCTCCAAATCGTTGGAAAAACAACAACACTAGAGTAGATGGTGCACAATATGAGGTGGTGGACATTTTTCCATGTAGGGTGATAAAAAATACTCTAAGTATGGGAATAGCAAAGTTTCAAAATTTCATTCCCAAAATTGTATTTACAATGAGTTATGGAAAGCAAAAAGTCATTTCACCGGTAGCCAATATCTAGAGTCTTCCAATTTTGGTGATACTATAATTGCTTTCTGCTCACTTCTTCTGATCACTAATTTGGAACATGTGTCATCACGTTAATAGTTGTAGCCTTGAAAAAGACTAAAAATACGCAATTCAAGCTTTGTTTTGGCCTTGATTGGGAATATTGTACCCATGTAGGTTGCAAATTGGGCGCGGCTAGTAATTGGTGCCTCCACCTCAATCCCTCATTTGCTTGTAAGAGTGAAAGTGTCCTCACATAGTTTGGTAGTCCAACTCAAAGTGTTGTAATTTTTGCATCTAATGTCCAAATCTAATAAAACTTATTAGAAAATTTGTGCATACTAGTCTAATTTGTGTGCTAAATTTTCACATCAATTCAAAATGTACAAATTTTTTGAAAGCCATTTGAAGTTCATAGGTTCAGTTTGAGTTCACCAAAGTGCATTCATAAGAGGATTTTCAACTGCTATACAAGACTGCGAGTTCCCAAACGCTAGGAACGCATTCGGAACGCTGGGAACACAGTGCTGATGTGGTCAAGCGACTGCCACGTCAGAAAATACTAATTAATTAATTATTTTAATTAATTTTTTAATTTAATTTTTTAAATTCTTGAAATTGTTTTTGAATCATTTTCTTTCTTCTTAAAACATTCTGAATTTTTTTTTTTAAATTTAAAATTTTTTTAAAAAAAAATTCAAAAATTCAGACGAGTAGGGGGCTAGACTGCAGCAGTGGGAACAATTTCTGGGAACACCCCTGAAACAGTCTTGTTGGGGGCCAGAAATCCTCTTATGTTGTTGGCTCCAACTTTGGGGGCTTGTATCTTTTATATGCAATGTAAGTTTTCAATAAAATTTGTTGGATTATGTTCTTCTAGAGGTCTAGTTATTGTGGTGAAATTTTCATGTCAATCCAAGTTGTTTTAAATGTTTGGGAGCAATTTAAAATTCAAAATCAAGACATTTTTGGATTAATATAGTGAATTTTGTTGACTTGTTTCTTCTTCATACAATGTTTGCTTCCAATAAAATTTATTGGAAAATTGGTGCATACTAGTCTTATTTATGTGATTAGATTTTCATATCAATACAAGAATTTATATATTATTGAGAAGCATTTTAGTAGAAGGAGTTTAAGTCTTAGATGTGTTTCTTGCAACCTTTTTTGCTATTTAAAAAAATATAATTTGCAAAGTCATTTTACAAACACAATGAGTCAACTGAATGACACTTTTTCACCAATATATTTATATGTTGGTTTTGAAGCACTTTACGGTTTAAAGTTTTTTCATTTGAGTAGGTTTAGAAACAAATTTGATGTCCAAATGTGTTTTTAGGAAACTTCAACATCTTTTTTCAACACTAAAACATTATAATCTTGGAATCCATATGACCATATGACTCCAAATTTGATCCATATCATCTACAACATGCACACTACAAGATTGTATGTTTGAGATTTAAATACCTTTGTCACATTTAGACTTGTAAGGCTTGAAAAGCAAGGATGCTTTTAGATACATTTAGGCTATAGGTGAAAGAGGATTAACTAAAGGTAGAAACACTTGAAAACTCAATACAAGCAATTCTACATAGTTGGAGGCATATTTTACTAAAAATAATATTTTTGTAGCATTAGTGAATGGAAATCATGAATATTGAGAGAAAAAAGTTTTTTTTGGATGTTGCATGTAATTTCTATGATTTTTCAAAGTTCTAACTCTCAATACTACTTAAATATTTGTCACAAAGGTGAATCCAAATTTGAAATCTATAAAGAAATAGTAGTCAACAAATCAAAGTTAAGTATATTAAGTCTTTGAAATATATGAGCAAATTAGAATTAATAAGCACTAAGGAGACACATTAACCAAAGTTGAGGGACACAATTAGGTGTAGTCTAAAGTACAAGAATGGGAATAGGCGTGCTAATGGATTTCTACGTTACAAGAAAAGAGGGCCCTAATCAACTTAAGATGTAATTTGTGTTGATTGTGGAAAAAATGAAATTTTGTGTATTAATCTAACAATCCATCAAACATAGTAAAATAATTTATTTCAAAAAACTTTGAGCTTAAAAAAGGTGGGAAATCAAACCAAGTTTCATCTTCAAAAATTCATTCAACATTTTAAGTCTTCAATTAAAATTTGTCAACAAATCTCAAAGAAGGGTTGGAAGGGCCATTTTTTTTGGCAATTTAAAACTTCTTTTCTAAGACTTATTCATAATTTTTGATTGGAGACTTAAAATGTTAAAATGATTTTAGAAGATGAAACTTGGTTTGATTTTTCACCTTTTTTTTACTTCACAGTTTAAAAAAAATAGTTATTCTACTATGACTGAATGACGTCTAAAATTTTACTTAAAGATTTTTGAATGGATTGTTGGATTAACACAAAAATTTTATTTTCTTTAGAATCATTACAGATCAATTCATCTTGTGTTAATTAAAGCCCACTTTTCTTGTAGTGTACATTCATTGATTCATAAAATTACACTCATTTGTTGGAGGTCAAAGGAAATACAGAACGTGAATATTTGAGATAGACTTATTTAAACAAAAATCTCTATTATATTGGAAGAACTCATCAACTCCAGTGATAGAGTGATTTGGAAATTTATCAAAGGTTATGCTATAAATATGGATACATAAGAGCATTGAATTATTAATATTGTTCAAAGCATTGTTATTATAAGATATATTTTATTTTTATTGGTTTTTATTGACCATTGGAAAAAAATTCAAACATATCTAAAATACGGAGTTCAATGTTCGGAGAGAACTACAAATTAGGTCATTGTTAATTAATGAGTGGAATTGGAAGAAAATTCAATTGCGATTTAAAAACATTGACAAAAAAGTAGTGAGAAAAATCTATAAAATTTCTATTTCAAGGAAAAAATATGAGAGATGTCTTTTCAAGCTTCTAGAAGACTATTTTGGAGTTGTTTCTTGAAACGATTCTCTATAATATAGCGAACCAACCACTTTTGGTCTAAAACTTTGGATTTTTGAATTCAAAATAAAATAATTTTTTTCTTCAAAAATTTCAAAAAGTACTAAAAAATTGAAATATGATTTAAAAAAATAAAAAAGATAACATTTAATTATTATTATCTAATGTGGTAGTCTCTTGACGACATCAGATTGCTTATGCGACACCGTTTCTACAATTTGGGAACTCACAATGTTTTGAATGTTCCCAAAGACATCTAATGGAGAAGAAATTGCATCTGGTATGTGAAAAACATGTTCAATATAGGAATAGAATGAAGAGAGTTGATAAACCTAAAAAAATACCTTGAATGCTCTATAGAATTCACGTGTTTTGAACAATAGAGTTAATCATAAAGTTAATTTTGAGTTTCTAAATGGGTGTTAAAAGAAGGTTTGCATAAAAATAGTAGAAAGGAAACATGACCCCAAACTCCGTCAGACCTCACTTTTGATGCTCCAAGGAGTTTCATCTTACAGTGTTTTTCCCAAACTCCAGCTCCTGGTCTTGCATTGCCCACCCTTTACAATCAACTCCACTACGAATAACTATGAAGCTCAAAGTCAGTGTGGATTGTGAGTAAGCTTATATTCAAAGGGCGTCTTAATTTGTTTTTGGAAGTGCTGATAATTCTACGGTATCATACTGGGAATATCCGCAACTATGTGCAGTTCAGTTCAGTACCTCAGAATGGCCATTAAGTCGTTCCTTGAATTGAAAGAATACTCGAGGAACCTGCTCCAGAGAGCAGTCATAAGTACGTAGAAAGCTGGGAGACCAGGAGAAAAGAAAGCTGTAGAGCTTGCCTTCACTGGTGAAATCCTTCAGAGAGAAAGCAGTCAGAAAAAGAACTCCAATAAGTTGCTTCCGAAGGCAGTTGCTAGGGACCTCTGTCGAAGTTCTGTCGAAGTTCTGCTCACATCTGTGATTCTGTGTCAGATCGAGGGAGGAAGATAATGAAGTCGGTGGGGAAGCCACGAGCTCAAGTTCTGGAGCAATTTCCGCAACTGTGAGTTTTGGCTGAGAAAATGCATAGTCTCCTAAAAAAAATTGTTAGACTCTTTAAGTCTAATCTACGCAAGATCCACATTGCCAGAGTTGTCATAAAATGCAACCAGTGGAAATTGGAGGTTCAATTGTTTCCTTGCATGCACGAGGATCGAGATCGAAGAGTTGGGGATCGAAGTGAAGGAGTGAATGACACCCTAGCTAAGAATGACACTCACTGCGCGCGGACCTGACTGTTGGACAGAATTCAAGTGCATATTTAAGTGCATATCGATCATTTCAAGTCTGGGTTTGCGAAACACTCGAACACTCGATGTCTTTGAACGTACACTTGAAGTGCCCATCTCTTTGTTCAATTCCAGAGCCAATCTCTAATGTCTAGACTAAATTAAAACTCTACGTTCTATGGAAGTCCGATCGTAGTTCTAGAGAGCCTCGGATAATTTGAATGTCACCATTTTTCTGAATCGAAGCACGCCACTTTTCGTTGGAGAAATGAGCGACATTGGATGTGAATCTGATACCAAATTTCATTCCAATAAATAAACACTCTCAGTATGTTATTTCTGATCGATAGACATATTGTACGTATATTTCTAGCTTTATATAAATGTACATATGTATATGAAACTGTAACTGGGCTAAAGGTTCTGATATAATTTCCGTCCCTGTGATTTTCTGAATGATCGAATCTCTTGGAAATATACTTTCTGTGTGAATTCATGAGTGCAAAATTATTCAGAGATCCTGCAGTTATCCCGGTTGAGTAGTTCTTGTCTTAATCTAGGCTCTACAGTATCTTGCACGTCATACCCTCGGGGTGAATTTCGTATAATTGACGATATTCCACAAGTGTGAGATATACATCTCCGCAAAGGTGTAATTTCATGCCACAAACTAGGACTGGTATAGATTTTGGGTTCAGGCTGCACATCTTGAAACTTGCTTAAATAATGGACTATCAACAATATATATAGATCGACTTTCTTGAGAGAGTGTTGATAGTCTCAAGTAGCAAAATTTGCTTTCGGCTGAATCCGAATATGTTGGTTTCATGCATGTCCAATAATTAATTCCTTTGAACACTTTGAGTATACTTGTTGCAATGAAAACATGTTTTTCTACGATTCGTATTTCCACGTTTAGAAACTTTCATTTCACATCTCTCTCGATAACGTAACAGAATAGGGACAAGCTCATATACAATCAATTACCAAATCAGATTTCTGTGAACGTGCGTACAGTTTCAGTCACAAAGTTAAAATCTCAAATCTATATCAGTTTAGTCTAGTTTCAGATCGAGCCCTGAGCCCTCGCACTCAAATGAAACACGTCATTTTTCAAAAAATAATTTGATCATGATTAATGTAGGTTTTCATTGCTTTACATAAATTTTGTAAAATTATATAGCGGTGTAGCCTACCCTTCATTTTTACAACATTTCTAGGTATGGACACATTTGGAATCCTTTTACAGTTTGGAATTCTTTTGCAGTTGAGTGTCACCGAAGATTTTGGAACACTGAATTGCTCCAACAGAAAGAAATTATAACGATTACTGGTCAGAGTATTTGAAACGTCAAATTTTGTCAAATTGCCAGTCTGTGGTATTCCATGCGTCATTTTGACAGTTCCTTTAGGTAGCTAATTTCGCAGAAAGATATGCAAAATTGTACTTCATCCGCAACATCGTGCAGCCATGCCACTTGCTAACTTGGTAAGTTAGAATTTTCAACCCATTCTCCCTCCCGGCTCTCTAGCTGAACCGTCTCAATAGAGAATGTGCCAGCGCTCCATTTCAATTCACGAAATTGACGTTTTAATCTTTCGTTCAAACACATCGGACATGACGATGGATTCGCAATCTGTTTATTGCAAGATCTACTCGGATCGTTTGGGCCGCCCTTATGGAGCTGCAGCAAGGACGCCCGTTTAGAATTGGATTAACACTGTCGATTTCATTGAGTTGGCGATCTCACAGAAGCCAAAAAAATGTGACATTTACCTTCACAATGGTGTAATTTCAGGCCACAAACCAGGACAAGTACAGATTTCGGTTTCAGTCGGCGTGGCCTGAACCGCTCCAAAGTAATGGAATATCGCTAATTTAACGAAATCGAAGTTGATTCCGCATATCTTGGATTTCGATCTGAGCTTCAGATTAGTTTTCAGAATCCAGATGATTGAGGCAACCCGTCTCGGTCAGCATTGCAAGTCCAATATTCTCATCACTTGACCGTCATATAGTCAAGCATGTCCACGTACCAACTGCTGTCTGACGTCGAAGTATATAATGTACGTTGGTGAGCTGTTTCACTCGTGAAGTGCGAGTCTGATACAGAAAACGTCACAGCAAGTCCATCACTTGAAAATCGACTGAGATGACTTCCTGAAGGCGAGGACAAATTAAAACTTGAGTCTGTTGGGGAACTCATGACTTCAGGAGGCTTCTCAAATTAATCAAGCTGCGTTTTCCAGTCCCAGGTGTGCCTGATGCACCCCTCCCATCATTTAGGTTTTATCACTTCTGATAGATCGGTGGAATCTCCTGATTTTAATTGGGACTCTTCTGGGTGCATGCATGCATGCTATGAAACGTGAATCTAGATCTATTCCAAATTTTCCTACTGTACCTAATTCTTAAGTTTAATCGAGTGTATAGATGAATGGCACAGTTGGCTCCCACAATCGAGCCAATGAACTTGACATGGCGTTTCTACTTCTGGCACTTCGGAAGGCCCATGCAGGCACGCACTCGCTTGCTGTCCGTGTGGCGTACGTCTTGCCATTCAAAAGTTTTAGGGCAGATGAAGTCGATCTAGCTCTGGGCGGGCGCTTGGTTTTCGTCCTTCCTAATCTGCAACTCGTTGTGGAGTACACGTGATTTCAAATTTAATTTGCTTGTAAATGAGTCAGATCTCCAGCGCAAGCTTGAATCGTGAATGCTCAATTTCAGAGAGATAGTTAGGGTGAAATTAGAGCGCCCAAGCTGTGAGATTCTACGCTCTGAGAACTAGGATCGGCAGCGATTGCAGTTCAGCATGCCCACCTTGAAAATGTGTCAGAGCGGCAGAGCCTCGTGCCAAATTCCTGAATTTCCTCCAATTTAACGAGTATGTGAGCTAGTATATTAAACGTCTATTTCGTTAACTTGGGCAATATTCCACTACTTCAAGCTGCGCAGCCTGAAACCAAAATTTACACCCACCCTTGTTGGCAGTGGCCTGAAATTAGACCTTTGTGAAGTTAAGTGTCACAATCTTTGGCTTGCGGAATTTCTCCAATATAATGAAATTATCATTACTAGTTTGGAGAGCCGGCTTCCGGCAGCTAGATATTAGCAAAACAATATATGGATGCATGCAGAAGCCCGGACCTTGGTTTTTTGTTTATTAGCACGGACGATAGCACAAGAAGTGCATTTAACTTGGTAAGAATCTCACATGGTCAATTTCGTTAAATTGGCGATATTCCATGTGCCATTTGTTTGTATCCCATGTGCCACTTTGCGGTATTCCATAATTATGGCACTTCTTAATGGAGGCTTAGAGGCCGAGGAGGAGGATGTTGCATGTTGCATGCCTTAGCTTTATCTCCTTGATTTCTTTGAAGTGGCGAGCATTTTACAACTTGGTCGTCTCCAGAAGTGGAGCCCGTCTACTTAGGCAGGCAATGACAATTTGTAGATACTCTTGAATGTGGTCCATCGAATTCTTAGAAGATCTACAAGTGGAGGGGGTGCCTTGTCGACTAGCCCCCTCCCTCCAATCAATGGCAGAGGGTGTAGTTGACGGAGAGATCGTCACGGATGGAAATGCGGGCGTTTTCGACTCGGGTTGTTGGTGAGGGTGCGGTCAAGGAGTACCGGATCCAAGAGACTAAGGTTCTATTGAACAGACAGAACTTGAATAGTTGAAAACACCTGCGAAGCAACTAAATCTCAACTTCATCAAGCTGCTTCTCTCTAGAAGAATTTTCTCAAATGTTGGCTTCAGTCCCCGGTGTTGGCCATTAGATTGACATGGTGACCAAGTTTATTGGAGTAGCTAAGGCCCTAGTCTTTGTTTATTTAGTTTGTTTTCTTTTATAGTTTATTTTTTTTTCTGTTTGTTGATTTTCTATGCAACTGTTTGGCTTGGCTGGTTTTGTGTCTTGGTTCTTTTTAATAAAGTGGGGTTTTCCATTCGCTCAAAAAAATTGAAAAACATGAAATAGTTGAAAACATATTATTCTTTTCCACATGAAGGTCAGGAGTTTGTACAAAATGAGTTGAGCAACTCGGTTGTCCATATTTGCAAGACTACATCTAGAAAAGTTTTCACAAAATAGAATATACTATTGACGGGCTACACATTTAAACGAACAATGATTGTGTGCTTTGCTACGCAACGTTGAGGGGACCCCCTTTCCCAAAATAAAGCCCACTTGCATTCCATCCATTGTCAATGGTATTAGAAGAAAAGCCTTTCTAGGGAGACTCGTGGTAATGGGGCTTGTTGTTCAATCATCCTCTGCAATTCGGCATAAATTATCACAACGAATTTAATTTGTTGTCAAGGAGCAATAAAGGTGGATCCTTCGTTTTTATGTGGTTTCCATGATACCATGATGCTATCCGTTGAAACGTAGTCATCCTAAGAGGCGTATTTGTCGACCTTCAATCTGAAATTGGGCTTTGTATCCCACCCTTTGTACAATCGTTGCATGTCCTTTGATATTCCGCAAGGTAGGTGCCATTGCAGCAGGACCTCTCGAAAGTGGCTTGCTCCAAGATCAAACTCCGAATTTTCCACCACTTTACCAGCTCTTCACAACCGTGTACTGGTCTCACAACAACGTAAAAGCCTGCGCGAAGATTGGTGACCACATTGTACGTCCGTGGTGGCCTCCCTTCGAGAGTACCGATGTAGAGGTCTTCTTTCTCGAGTTCTTCATGCATCCGCCCGTCTTGCATGAAGTCCGTCATGAAATCCCCTGGTTGCCTTGTTTGAGGCCAGAATCCCTCTTTCAATTCATCGGAGTGGGGGGATCTAGTTTGCCTCTGTCACGCAAGGCATTTCTCATGGCGGTCTAATACATGACCAAGTATGACATGTGTGCTTTATATTCCGCCGTCCCATCTTCTTTTGCTATGTCTGTCCAATGTTGGATGTATCCGTCTAGCTTGTCAGCTTCCTTTGTCATTTTCGAGGGTTTCAGGTTGAGCGGATCACTGGGAGGAAGGATGGGCTTGTACTCAACATCTTCTTTCCATAGCTTGAGTCCTTCTTTGGGCAACCATGGAATGTCCGTACATGCCAATTTGTATTGCATGATGGGCCACCCATTGTCGTCTATGAAGAATTTGTATTGCCTTCCATGAGAGTGGCCCACCAATTGCTTCTTCTTCATCCCGATGAAAGGTCTGATGTACGCACTATAAGAAAACAACGAAATTATCGGACGTAAAAAAAAACGCGATTTGGTGTCAAACACGATGTCACCTAAAATCCATCAAAAGGGACAAGCAAAAAACATGGTGGAAAAAATGGAAAACACGTTCTTTTTTTTTGGACATCCTTAAAGACAGGTTAATTCGAGGGCCCCAAATAGTGCCATTTGGCAGTGCAGGAAGGTCCACATCAACAACTTTTTGGTGGGCAGTGCCACCTATGATTTTTTTTCATCCATTGCCTCATCCATGTTTTTTATAACATGGACCCCTGAATTATGTTGACATTGGCTTCTAAATTATGTTGACATGGACCCCAAATTATGCTAATGTAGCATGCTTTGTCAGCACACTTTTAGGTCACTTGAAAATTTCAATGATGTTTTTTAAGATGTCAAATTAAACATCAGTTAGTACATACTGTATCTACAATTCCAAGTCAAAAAATAAATAATATTAAAATAAAAAATAAAACAAAACAAAACAATAAAATTATAAAATTAAAAAAATTAAAAAACTTACCACTTACCTTTTTGAGAATTTTTGATGGTGAAATGAAAAGATTACTTCATTTAAAGTTAATGAAAATGAAGGAGGGAAAGACTATACTTATATCCTTTCTACACATGTTGGGAGATTTTGTATATCTTTTTTTTGGTAATTCATTTGAACTTGAAATTTTGAGCACATATTATCAACATATATATGACTTCACAAAAAATAATTCATGGTAAGAAACCAATTTTTCAGCCCTTGGGAGGGTGTCAAAGTTGGCAATTGTGAAAATTTTCTCAAAACTACACCTATTGGGAGATTTCAAATATCTTCTTAAAAAACATTTTTTTATCTTGATATTTTTTATACATATTAAAAACATAGAGTTTATTTCATGACCAAAATTTCATGGCAAAAGAAAAAAAACTCAATCCTTAGGAAGGTGTCAAAGTTGAAAGTAGTGAAATGTTTCTCACCACTACCCATGTTGGTAGATTTTGAATAACTTTTTTTTGGCCTTGAAATTTGGCATACTTGGCATAATTAACTTACATATAATGCTGTTGTAAAAATTTCGTAGTAAAATACAAATTTTTGAGCTCTCGAGAGGCTTTCAAAGTTGGTAGTATTGAAATTTTTCTCACTGCGAATTCAAAAACGACATTTTGATCGGTACCCCACTATACAATTCTTCAATGAGGTCGTTCTTGCAAGTGGTAGTTCAGATGACAATGAAATTGGTTATGGAATTCAAAAATTAGGTGCATTGCACATACTTTGTGTGACGTGTTGTAAACATAATCACGTGCTTAGCGTGAATGAGTACTATATAAAGTGTTCACATCACTTTCGTGATGTGAACATCCTCGTCATCAAATATGATGATCATCATAGCCATAAGTGATACAATTGTTGTGTTTTATTTTCCTTTAGTCACCTCAGGGGTCAAGGTGAATAGGCCCCCTAGCTTGGCCACTCCTACTAAATTCAGAGGGGGGAGAAGAAACATAGAAGAAACCTAAATATTTGTATTGATGTAATTCACCTTGATCCTTGTCCTTGCTATTCTGGGGCCTTTAATTGCGAAAATGAAATCAGAATTTGAAGGAGAAATTATTTGCAAATAATAAAAAATTATATTTCCACCAGTCGGTGAGTGAGGGAATTAGTTCACCCCAGCCATTTTAGTATGCTTATTTTGAACTTGAATGAATTCATTTCTAGAAGAATTGACATGAAGGTGCCTAAACGATCTCTTCCAAGGCAATTCCTACGAGCTCAAAGGATTTGTGCAAGTAGGGTAAATATGTGGCCACTGCCCTGTTGTGCCCAGTGCACTAACAAAGGTGTGACTTTTACCTCATTGATAGTCGCTAGTAGATGCTTCCACTAGTTTCCAGCGGGCAAAACCTTGAGACCCACTTTCTCGCCAATGTGCAAAGTACATGTCAAATGTGGCATGTGGTCCGCATTGGCCTCCAGTAAGGAGCGCAATGTTTGAATGGCCTGTGCAATGGCTGTCCTTATCTTCGTTCTATTGAAGTTGATGTGCGGAGCACTTCTGACCTCCGCCTTCGTTTTTGCTTTATATCTCTGAAACGTGCGAATGGAGACATCGTGAACAATCCTCCAAGCCTGTGGACACATGTCTATGCCTTCTACAGTGACAACTTCCTTGGATCCTTGCGCTCTTTTGTGCATCAACCTGTGCACCTCCAACAGCTTTGTCATCCTCACTTGATATGTTTGTAGGTGCAGTTTTGTGCGAAGTAAATGAACAACATGAAGAGTGATTTTACGAGTGCATCTTTGCTCACAGCACGGTTGTTCAAAAACATAGGTGACAGATTCCCATGATATCTTTTTTGTTCTGCTATCTTCCATTGCAGCAGCACGAGTCCTCTTCTCATATCAGTATTTGCGTTTGTCCGTTGTTTTTCGAGAGCACTCTAGATCTTCATCAAGAACATGTTGTTTGTGAGCATGATCATAGACACTGACGAGACCGGTCTCACCATGATAAAAGATTCGGTGCGTGGGCCAATGCAAGCATGTGTCTCCAACGCTAGGGTTCCCATTATGGACCTCCAACACCACAATGCCAACTTTGTCATTGCCCAGGCGACCTTGCCCATCAACACAAGCGTTAGGATTAGTAGTGATTATGATGACGTTCGCAAAATCGGAACCGTCTTCGTTCTTTGCGAGGAGGGCCTTGCCAGACTAGTCATCGGGGGCGATCCCCTCACAGTCTGGGATGGGGCTCATGTCGACATCAGCCTCCAAAGCATGATCCAATTTGACGTCCTCCTCTTCACATTCTAGGAATCCTTGCAGATGCTTACAAATAGCATGGTCATGAAGACATGGAAGGAGAAGCGAACGTGGAATTCAAAAATCAAAATCCTTCCAAGGGCGCAAGGTTCAATGACCAATCCGGTCTTTGTTAGACTCGCTCGTAGAAGCCATAGGAAGAACTACTTTGACCTAAAGGTGCACCTAAGATCCTATTGGCAAGTACACTTGAGAATGAGCTAGACATACGGATGACCCAATCATGAAGAGTGAAGGCGACATAACGAGAAAGAAAATGGATTCAGAGCCCGTGCCTTAAATGACATAGGTAGTCACAGGAGAATCATCATGAAGTAAACACAAATGAGAAGCCTCGTCCTCTAGGAGACGATATAAGTCGTCATGCATTCAAATTGCAAATTACAAATGGAATACATGAACTCAAAACGCTAGGTTCGAAACCAAGAGAAGGTAGGAGGTGACATGGGAGGAAATCGGAGGGGAGTCGCACAAAGCCCAGAACCACTTTTTCACGGAGTAAAACAAAGCAATCATGCATTGGATGCCTCCATCACGGACATAAGATGAAACCGTTTTAGAATGAGCGGTCTAAAATACCGGAAGAGTAATTGCAGAATAAACATTTTGTTGAACTAAAGAAATAGAGATCAAAAAATCCAATAGCAATACGCGGAACAAAGCTGTTGTTCACATCATCGACCACGAAGTGGGTGAAAATCATTTCAGAGCGCGCAGTCTGAGGAACACAAACAATGGTAGAAGGAATATTAGCATTCATGAATGAGTCATCAGAATTAAAAAATTTGCTCATTCACAAAGATTATTTAGGTCATCCATCATAGTGATTTGCATAGGAACTCCATCTACTGTAAATCATTTCAAGGCGTGCGTCTTGAACTAGGCAAAATTGATTGGTAATTGGAGTCGTGGAGCATGTCCAACTTCGATGGAGTTACAAAATACATATGACTCAAAAACAAAACAAATCGACTCCAGTGGAATTACATGCATGCCGCAGGGACGCGAATGAGGCAACGAAAACGATGTGTACAATGTCAGACGGCCACATGCTGTTAGTGTTCTTTGTCAAAATTACTGCAACAATGCAACTGTTACCGGCTCCAAAAAATTCCATTTAGACCGCGTGGTCTAAATTGCTCGCATCGTGTCATCCTTCATATAGGAATTCATCTATCATAGTACACCATGTGAATGTTTGGTTGGCAAGAGAATAATATCTTGCCACCATGATTGTAGGCGGCCCGCTCCAAACTAGCTTGGCTGCCATAACGTCTACCACTGGCCTGAAAGACAACGTCTACTTACTAGGACGTCCTCAACAGTGCAATACTAGAATGTAAATTGTGACACAGTGGAGACAGGTTAGTCATTGACATACAAGTCATTCCTAAAGTGCCAACTACTGTCGGGCAAGGAATTAAGCAACGCTAAAAGTTAGGAAAAGTTTCCAGTAGCCACGTACAGCTATAATTCTCATTTGAATGAGAATTGACAAAGTAGAACAACAGTAATGTTGCTACAAGCAAAAAGTTCTGTACAGACAAAAGAATCTTCCAACTCATTCCGGAGTTGTTTTATAAATTGATGATCGTATGAGCAACAACTATGTCCTACAATCCAATAGGCACCTTCCGTCCATTATATGGACTCCCCATTCACCAACACTAACTTCTACCAACTCACAATGCCATGACTGTCCACTGTCCCATTCGTAAATGCAAAGTTGTACAACTCTAACATGGACGGACTGTTGAATGCAGTGGATGCTATTTTGGCAATAGAGGAACATACAATCACTTTTACATGGCCGTCATGATTGGAGCATAGCCAGATTTAGCTTAAACGACAGTCGTCACAATATGAAACCACAATTCCAGAACAACATAAATTCAGGAAATCACAATTATTATACTACGACAGTACGACTTGGTCGAAGGCAAAAAACAAACTCACCTCGCAGAAAATGAATGGAAATCGTTCAGGGCTCACGACTGTATCATTTTAGCATTTGAATTTGACTAATCCACCACATACATTGCAAGTTTGTCACCTCCTGCAATTCCACACAGCATAATGTTCAGTTCGGACGATAACTGGTAGCATGACCTTCCTGTTGAAATCCAGAAATGAGCACTTTCTAAGTAGAACATACAAAGGAACTCCTTTTCATGACAACATCCTTACAACGATAACTCCTTACCACTGTAATGGGGTGGTTTGCAATTGTGTACTACCTAATGAACTCTGCAGCAACCACAAACAGAAGAAGCGAAATGCGAAGGCGCGGAGGAATGAGGACAGCAACGGGTAGGAATGAGCCTAGAAATCAAAGTCGGCGCCTCCAAACGTCGCTTTCAACGCGTCGCAGAAATGTGGCCAAGTATTTTGACTGGTTCATGCCATGTACACACGTGCGGCCCAACCACAAGGGAGGTTGCTGGAAAAGAACCCTTTCCTAGCTACTAGGCCTTATGGATGGGTCTCAGCTGCCCAGAAATCATTTCACTGATGTTGGAATAGAAGAAAAATGGATGATAAGTTAATCTTAAGTGGATTCAACTTTCTCATAGCATTAATGAATCACTTCTGAATTATCATGTAGATTATGTGGTAATTTCCTATTCATCACTTTCAATCCTTGCAAAAACAACACATGATAATTATGATAAAAGTATGGCTTTATTAAAAATGCATAGTCACAGTTCAATCAAAAAAGAAATATTTATATGATGTTGACTTCGTAAATGGATTGCGAACTTACTAAATCTAAATGAATCTTTTTATTTAAACGTTTGGAAGAACTCAAGGTAATCAAGTAATCAAATTGAGTTCACGAAGCTCTCAATTCCTAGCAGCCATGCGAGTTATTAATATTTCTTATCTTCACATTATTGTGGTGTCCAATTCTGCACAATTACAAGTCATTTTCCTTCATTGTAGAAGTCACTTCATTCATTCCAGAAGCTAGTTTATTACAATCATCCAAGCTTTAGTCTTTAAAAACGTTTTCGGCATTCACTAACAGAAAATACAGCCGTGTAGATTTTCACACATCTCCTACGAACAGAAATTTTCAAGTTCTACTTAGGACTCATTTCGATTTCAAATCACGCAATCTAAACTAGAGGAAGTGTCCTTATCTTCACGAAAGTCTCTAATCCGTCTGTGTAGCCCTTTACTATTTGTTTGGAATGTACTCAAGAAATCCTCACGTTTCGTCATTACCAACATAATGAAACAAACTAAGTTAGACTGAAATTAGAAATGCTAAACAAAGAAAACGAACTCAAGGAAGAAAACAATTCAGAAATGAGGCGGTTGAAGCGAAGGATTCACCTCAACACATTGCTGGTGTCATCCAAACTGTGGAGAACAAGGCCTGCCCATCAGCCTTCTTCACCTTCATTTTGTACTGCTAGCTGCTACGTAAAATTCCTCATAGCTCATGCAACTCAACAACACCAAGCTCACCAAGAGGGCTGGTCCACAGCTTGAACAACACTTCAACTCCAAGTGCCTATGATTTGCTGAATAAATCCAAATTCCTATCAAACTAGCTCTTGCAGAATAGTACTCTCCTTCCTCGACAAAAACAGCTCTACAACTGTGACTTGTACGTCAAATTCGGCCAATCGTAGCGCTACAAATTTCAGTGTCACTTGTACAACCTTCCAAGTTGTACGAGAAACAACTGCAAGACATGAGAACAAACATAGCATTGCACCCCGATTGACATCAAGTTGTTCAAAACGCATCCATTGGTTGTTTGACTTACAAAAAAGTTCATGGGCAACAAGGTCTACGAGGGCGTGACTGACAACCACTTCCCTCATTGAATCCATGCTCTGCAGCTAGTATAATATTGAACCAAAAAAAGCTCGCACTCACGAAGAGCAAGCAAAGACAAACTCACAAAAGACCTGAATTAGAAGTGTGATTCAGTAGTTGAAGATAAGATTTTTTTCTTAAATAAAAAACAATAATAGCATAGGACTTTCTTTTAGCTTTCTAAAAATATATTAAACTTGAAATTTGAACTTAAAACGAGTAAGATAGGTCTGGATGAAGTTTAGGCATTAGAATGAATGAAAAGTAGTTAAGAAAAGTAAAAGTAAAAGAAGTAGAGTAAAGTTGATAAAAAAAATAACAACAGTTTTAAGCAAAGAAAATTCCTAATTTTAGTTTACCAAGTGGTAGAAAACCATGGATGAAGTTTGAAGTACCGATTAGCGATCAAACTTCATCCACTTATAACTTTTGCTAGGAAAGTCCAAATAACTTGAATCTTACCATTATGGAATGAGTAGGAAATGATCTATAAGAATATTCATTGAACTTTAGTTTAAGCAATATTTGACTAGATAATCACAATGGCCTAATTAGAGGCCATAAAAATCATTAAAAACCTAATTTAGGGTAAATTAAGGTTATTTTAACTTCTAAACACTTACAAACCATATAAAAATTCATTTCTTGAAAGGCATGATGGATCAACGCATAAACATCAAATTCAAGAGTTTGAAAATAAGAACCCGGTTGTATTAGTTCATTTGCTACAGGTGGGTAATCAAGCTCACAAGGTTCTAAAAAGATTTATATTATCATAGGATAATGATCAATCAATATTCTATACAAACTTAACTCTATCTCCATTCATCTTTCACATCAATTGAATTCTTCATTATTGTAATGTATACTTTTAAGTAAATTTGCAAATTAAAATTTTCATCTGAATTCAATATAACTATGCTAGTAGATTTACAAAACTAAGTATTGAAATTTATTAAAAATAAAAAAAATTATTCAAATTTTAACATGGAATCTATTCTTACGAATAAAATTAAGTTTTTTTTTATTGCTTCTTCAAATTTTTAAGCTCTATGTTCATAAAATCTTTATTTTATGCTCATAGACTCATAGATTAGCATCATTGGTTGTAGCTTTATAAATCTTTTTAGGGTCAATAGGAGCCTAGGAGGATATCAATTATTCCCTCTTCATTTGTAGGTTGGTAGACTTGTTTAGATTTTAGAAAAAAAACTTGTTCAAATTTTAGGAAAAAACTTGTGCATAGGATCTCATTATATGTGAACAAAGCTTGGCTGCACCAAATTTCATTTTGTTAATGATTATCTTATAGTAGCATGAATCTTCATAGGATCAATGCAAGTACCTACATTTTTGTCTTAATGTATTAATCCTTAAACTTGTTAAATTTATAATAAAAAAATTTAATTGATAGGAATTAATTTTGTATATAATGAACTTAGTTACACAAAATTATTGATTACTTGATCATTGTCCTCTTGTAAGATCCATTGCTCAAGGAATTCAATTCTTTTTTCTTAATTAAATACTTGTTTGGTTGATCGTTCTTTTCTTGTTTTTTGATACTTCTAAATGTTGAGAAGAAGATTGAGCAGTTGTCATTTGTCATTTGTCATTTTGATATGTTATTTATTGAACTTTGTTAGATCTTTGTGATCACTCCCTTCCCTCTTGTTTCTTGAGTATTTCTCGGTGCTAAGACAAGACTTATGGCAATGATTGAAAAATAAATAAATAAAAATTTATTTATTGATCATTGCCACAGGACTCCTCTTGGTACTCAGAAGTATTAAAAAATAAGAGGAAGGGGAGTGATTATAAAATATAAAGCTCAATTGAATAACATCATTTGATTTTGAAAGATTCCTATTTAGTCACCAATTTTTTCCTTCTTAAAATTTAACAAAGTACAATAAAATAGCACAATAAAATAGTTTAAGGGACTACGATAATAGGTACTAAAATTTACTAAAGTTAATCATTTTTGGCAAAAAAATTTAGATGGAATCTTAATAAATTTTTTTGCTTATAGGCTCACAAGGTCACGTCCACGTATTTATAAAATAACAATCTTATATGGAATTGGAGACTTCTTGAGTATGTTTGCCAATTTAAGCTATTCAGAATTTGATTTACATTTTGGCTATGATGTAAATATTTTCTTGCAAGAGTATAGATCAACAATTTATTTTATTGAAAATTGAATTGAATTTTAATATCATATTCTTTGCAGTCATAGTTGGATACATTGAAAAACTTTATATTTGAACTTGTTGCTAGTCACATTGAACCAACTTCACCAAGTGTGATGAATGCAAATATTTCTTTTCCAATTAATGAAAATCTTCTTGTCATACAATTTTAAAGTTATGAATTTAGAGTTGATATCATTTAAATTTTTCTTTCTTCAAGTATAAAAAGCAGCAATAGTGAGTTTTGATCTCTTGCATGAAATTTGAAATTGACAAAAAGGTAGTCACGGTCTTTGCATTTGATTGTCTTCTTGAATCAAATGCAAAAATTTGAAAATTTTAGGTCTATATTTCTCTTGCAAGACTTTTGAATAGAATTTGTATATTTTTATAGTTAAACTCAATTACATTCTCGATTAGAATAGGAAGCCAAATTCTAGTTTGAATCGTATTGTCTAAACTAGGCCTTACCTTTAACCATGTTTTAACCATAGAAAAGTATAGACATGGTACTTCATAAGAGGAAAGGAAACTTGTATTAATCCAACCACACCATTAAACAAAGAATATTGACGTTGTATTAATTACTTCAAATGATAGTCTAATTTATAGAAGTTGAAAATTGAATTGAAGTCTTTTTTGTGTACAGTACCATGAATTGATGAATACATTCATGGAGACCAAGCATCCTCTTTGTAGATATTCAAAACAAATAAAACATGATAGAATCTATGAAGCTTGAAAATTCAATTTAGAAGAGAAAGTATCCTTGAAGCTCAAGTCATCAAAATCTTCATGAAGAGTGAAAATAAGCTTTCTACAAGGCTCTCCTATATTCAACCTTGAATTACAATTTATCAAGTCAAAAAGAGTCTTTAGATGAAAGTCATTTTTAATAATTGTTGTATTTGATATTATTGTACTAAAAGAGGTTTTCTTCATAGACATTGTAAACTTGGATACTGAAGCTTTATGGGTCATTATAATGCCTATAGAAGATAATATGAATTTTTGTGATGATTGCATGATGAAAAATTATAAATCTAACCTGAGCTATATCAACCACTAATGCTTTTAAAAAAATAAAGTGTAAAACAAACGCCAATAGCTATTACAAAATCACATGCGTGGTCATGAACCTCAATAGAGCAAATGATCTTCAAGTTCCAATACTAAACTAAAGATATCCCATCCTTGAACATGGCACAAGAAAATAGGAAATGGAGTCTTAAGAAAAGTCTACTACTAAAAAGATGTAAATAAAAAAAAGACAATCATCAAAGCAACCCCAAAACAAAGGCAAACATCAAATTAGTGAACCACCTTTTCAAAGGGAATCCACTATTCCACTGTGAGCCCCTATTTCATCATCTGATACTTATTGTTCTTTTTTTCTATTTTTTACAAAATTTAATGTAGAATATAATACAAAAGCCTCTAAAATAAAACAGTGTAAAATCAAAATAAATATGTTACATGACAATGTAGTATTTGTTTATAGTTTGAATGTTTTTATCTAATTACATTGAAATCCTGCCTCTAAATAGATTAGAAGCCACTAAAATTCAAATAATACCCATTTTTAGTAGAATTATCCAAAATAGCATGTAATGAATTTCTTTAAAATTGGTCTAAAAGAACTTGGTAACAACTTTAAAACTCAGTTACACAAATAGGTTTCAAGTTCCTCAATTGATTCCTAATTTTTGTCAAAATTTCAATTGTTAGCTTATAGATTGGAAAACATCACAACGGACCAATGAAAGGAATCTATAGCTGAAAGACAATGTTTTAGGGTTGAGATCACATTAGGAACTCAATGGCGAAGTCACTTTGCCACAATTCCTCTCTATGTGAAAGATTTTCTACAACTTAAGGGTGAATGCAAGAAACACTTGTACTATTTTCCGTCACAAGCTAAGTGCTGATCTGTTTTTTGGCCATAAATTTTTCATTTTTGCTTGAAATGACTCGAGATTTCTAGAGAAGGTACTCATGTCTATCATACACCTTACATAATTTTTTCATAATTTTCAAAAATATTTTAATACTAAAATAGTACTAGTGATTAAATGTCACAAATGACAATTTGGAGGTTTTTAGTACTAAGGAGTACCTTTTTTTTAATGATTTTGAGATTAATTTGGATGAAATATTCTTCTAGTAGATTTACATCTCTCCACATGAGGGATTTAAAAAAAAGTTATTTTTATGTGGTGTGGAAGTCTACAAAATGAGCTTCTTTCTAATTGAATTTTGAAACATATAAAATATTATTTTGGTGTTCTTTTTGGTGAATGACCATCTCTATAGAATTATTGCAAATTTCCACTTTTCATTTTTTGTATTTACTTATTTTTACTATTTTTCACAAAGTAAAACATGAAGGCATGTATTTTCTTGGGGTTTGGCGCTTTTTAAATTCTCCTACTTAGAGAATTTTTCTATCAATTTCCTTCGGTGAAAACCTTCATCTTAGAAAGTCTATACATTGTTCATATTTTTCAAATTTTTTTCAAACTAATTTTCTAATTTTAAAGTACTCCTAAAAAAGTCATAAGTACTGTAGTAAAATGCAACAAATAGTATAAGTATTTCTTGCATTCACCCTTAATGATTGAAGAATGGCACAAGATGTTACCCTCTTTTGATAATTGTATAGAATCTAGAGGTGGGATTACACATCTTTTCCAGGATTCCATGGGACGTTCTACAAAAAAATTTGGAATTTTATGATACTTAAAAGATGCTTTTCCGGATAGTCAATCGCTTTAACTTCCAACAAACAATTCTTAGAAATTATACACATTTTGGTAAAATCTCACTAAAAATAAGAATAGGTTCTTTTGTATTAATAAACGGCTCTAAGAAGTTTCATGACATTTTCAATAGCCAAAAGTATTTGAATTGAAGAGGTTTTTCAAGTACTAGCAAATTTAAAGATTACGGTAGAGGTTGACTAGTGTTTTGAAAGTATACAAAATCAAAATGAGGTCTAAATTAGGTTTTTTCTTATTCCTTTACACCCACTAAAGATCCTAGATTAGTTATTTTTTTCCAAAAAGTCAACCTCCCAAAGTTGAATTTTTTTTGTTTGGGTTGTTAAGTTGGCATTAGGATTCGTTGAGTTTTTAGCGTAAGAAACATGGGAGGGAAGTCTTTATAGACTAAAAATGCCCTTATAAAGCCAATGGCACAATCCATTTGTAATTTGGAGTTAATCTCCAAAAGTTGAAAAATAGACCAGCGTAAAAAGTTAAAATTGATAGGATTAGGATGAAAATCCTAAGTGATAAGATTATGATGAGAAAATGAGAAGAGATAGGTGACTTCAAAAGAGTATAAAAGAAAAATCCTTCTCCTTTCAAAACACCCTTTAGCATACCAACACGTTGTCCATTTAGTTGAATTTTTGGTCAAGTTTAAGTGAAGTTACTACATGTGTATTTTTTGGAACATTTCAATTATAAATTTGTGTTTTTGTTGAGTTTTTGAAGGACTTTAGGGTCCTTCAAGGCTTTCTAACTCTTTGCATGTGTTTTTGTAGTCTTTACGTATGAACTTCACATTCTTGAGATTTTTCATATTGAGCTACAAATACTTGTACATATCCAAGAAAATCTCCCCTTTATATCTTAACGATGCTTCTTAGGAGGCCTCTAGTGCTTTGTTTCAAAGTATTTTGGTGTATTAATTCATTTGTACTAACACTTAGTGTTGTGTTTTAGATTGTTTTCACATTTTGTACTAATATGTGTATTCATTTTTCATGTTGTATTGACCCATCTAAATTCTTGCATGATTATATTGACAAGGGTCTCGCTGAGTTCTTATGTTTAGTTTTTGACATTCTATTTGAGATGATAGAGCTTTGATCTTAAGTCTTAGAAATTATCTAAGAATTTGTATGTTTTCCAAAACATAACAAAGCTTTGAACCCATAAGGGTCATTGCAAAAAAGACTTGTCAAAAGCATAGCGTTTTGCACTATATTAATTTTTTTCCTTTGGGATTACTGTATAAATAGTAAAACAAATTTTATAAAAAGTGAAAAATATGTTTGATGTATATACCTTTAAAAAGAAGGTATCCTTCAAAAGAAAAGCATAAAAAAATTCTCTAAGTAAGAGAATTAGAAAAGTGCAAAATTTCATGAAAATTGTAACTTTCACTTTAGTTTCACATTTTAATTTATAAAAATAATAAAAAATAAATTTTGTTAAAAATTAGAAATTAGTTATTTGGGAAGACTTCATGGTGAAGAGATTTCACCAAAAAAATGATTTAAAAATCATTTTCAATGTTCAAAATTGCAAGTGCAAAGGAACTCTCATTGCATGAACATAGAGAGATAAAATAATATTTTTTTAAGCGACTTTTGGTAGGCACATGCCTACCTAGTGTGGAAATAGACCTAAGAAATCTTAGTTCTAGATCATTAATTTTAGGTACTTCCCAATATTAAAAAACCCTAAATAACAAATAGTGTGACAAATTAGCTAAATTAAAATTTGAATATAAAATAATTTTTGAAAATTTCTAAAAGATAACTGTTCTTCTTACTATCAAGTTAGCTATCTTCAATTAAAAATTTAAGCTCAAAGAGATGGTGCTTCAAAAGTTATAGCACATGATAACTCTATCATTCAAAGTGTGATGTAAAATAGTATAAGTATTTCTTGCATTCACCCATAAGTTTTAGAAAATCTCTAAAAACAATGGTTGTCATGACTTCTCCAAGAGTCCAAGTTTACATTAAATTTTTTTTTTTTGGAAAAGCCAAGTTTAGTCTCCAAAATTTTAATGTAGGGAAGTTTCAAATACCTCCAAAGTATTAGAATTCTTGTTGCTAGTATTTAGAACATGAAGTTTTGAGGACATATAAAAGTTGAGGTTTCTAATAGTCACTTTATTTTTTTTAGAGTTTCAAAATATTAGATAAGTTTGGGTGCCAAAAGTTTAAAATTTTTTAATCAACCAATGAGTCTTTCAAAACTCCTCGACCCTAAATAGCCAATCTCTACGCCCTCAGATCCCCACAACCATTTGGCCAGTAGTTAACAAAGAACCCCCTAGCAATGGCAGATATCAAACTAGCAAAGCCAAATATCAACTAAGCGTACTAGCAGGGAACCAACCAATAGTAACAGGGCATCAACCGGGTAGTAACGAGGGAAGGGCTCTAACTAAAGTGGTTTTATTGTGGGCTCCAAATTGGTCTTTTTGGACTTTGTATAGGTCTAGGCGGATTGAATTCAAACTTTTGCATTTCAATTTTATGTTTGCTATACAAGACTTTCCAAAACTAAGATAAATTTTAGAAATAGAATAATAGAATAGAAGTAGAATAGAAAACTTTAAAAGTTCACTCAAAACTCTTCACTTCCACAACCTCAACTAGAAAGAGAAATTGAATAGAATTTAGAATCTTATTTTCATTCACATCACTCTCATAATTTTTTTAAGTTGCAATTACTCAAACTAAGCCTATAAATTGCAAGAAACCCATAAAGAGAAGAATGAAGAGTTGTAGTTGAAAATGGAGGTATGAAGTGACAATTGGATTTGAAGTAAAAATTGGCATTTAGAAGATTGGAAGTTTAAATTAGGAGGAAATCTGTAAGAAGGAATTTAAGCCATTAAAACTAAGATAGAATAGTAATTGACTTTAAGATTTCTAAAGTCAATTATTGTAAAAAGATTCAAATCAAATATTCCCAAGGTCAACTTTTGAATACAATAATGTAGTTGGAATAGTTTTGAAATAAAAGAAAAAGAAAAAGAAAAAAGATTAATTAGTCTCAGGAGTTTTCTAAATTGTTGGCAAAATTACTAAACAATATTGAAAGATGGAAAACAATGAAAAATTTAAAAGAGTGGTCAATAATTTATTGGCTTTAGCTTAAGCCAAGGTAAAAATTCTAACTTATACGATTTTCTTTTGATTCTCAAAAATCCACAATTATATCAATTAGCAAAACTAGAAATCAAAGTCCAAGTATTTAGACTAGTTTTTCTCAAGTTTTAGATTTAAAATTTAAAATCTTGTACATTTAACTTAATTTTTTTCAAAAATGTCTTAAATTTAGAAATTGGACTTAAATTCAATAACATAGGAGTAGATGAAGTTTAGAGTTTAGATTGAATGAAAAATAGTTAGAACTTAAAACTTTGTTACAAATTGAGAGAACTAGAGAAAGGCCAAAATCTAGATTTTTCAAGTGAAAGTAAAACTTAAAATTGAATTGTGGATTATAAAGAAAATGTAAATGCAGTTCTAAGAACAAATTAGATGTCAAATTTCATCCATCCATAACTTCCAGTAGGAAAAGCTAATTAGCAAGTGTTATGTCAACTTTATAAAAGTTAGAATTAAGGGCTGGTTTATATTGGGCCTGGGGCCGGATGGAAGGTCGGCTGGGTTTATCTTCAATCAAGCCTTCAATCCGGCCCCAATTTTTCCATCTGGCCCTTATTAATATAAACCCCTTGGGCTGGATTCTAGGGCCCAATTTCTAATTCATGTGTTCTTGGATTTTCTCAATGCTCAATAAAATCAATTAACAAATTTTTAAAAAAAACTTGAAAATATGCATGTTTATCTTTTCTCTTCCTCTAATCTTTATTGAAAAATAAACAAAAAAATATTTATTTTTGTTTCTCTATTTTCTTCCTATTTATTTTACTTCCAAAATAAAAATATTTTTTTTCTACAAATTTTTTACCTTACAAATTAGTGGGTGGTGGTGCAAATCTAATGAGACCATTCAAAGATGTATGAGATGGACTATCAAGGAAAAAAATTCATTGAAATTTCATACAATCTAGCACTAGAATGGCTATAGGTCTAAAGAGGTTTCAGATGTTTAAAAGGAAGATGGAGGATTTGATGTGCTACTAATTTACAAAATTGATTTATGCTAAAATATGAAGTGACTTGAATTAAATGCCAAATTCAACTTTATTCTTCCTACAATTTTTTGAAAATTGTTTGAGGGAGCTCAACTTCTTTGAAAAGTCAATAAGATCTTAAATGGTATCTTGAAAAATAGACTACCATATTTTGCTAAAACTATTTTGAAACATAAAAATATAATACAATATCAAAATGTTGTATTCTTTGGTCTATAGGAAATTCCTTTCACATTCCAACAATGAAATAGAGAAATATGAACTATTTTTAATGGTAACTTTTAGCAAGTAAACAATTAAATTTATTCAAATCATTAAATAAAACATTTTTTTTAAAAATTTAATATTTTTAGTTTAATTTAATTTTTAATATTTTAAAATTATTATGTTATTATTACAAAGATTAAAATTATTTGAACCATAAATATTTGAATAATTATTTGAATAAAAATTATATTAATAATTATTTGAATTAAAATTATATTAATAATTATTTGAATTAATAATTATTCGAATTAATAATTATATTAATAATTATTCGAATTAATAATTCATACTCCTTGCATTACTAACCCACCAAATAGAACTAGTGATTAATCATCACAACCGGCATGTATGCACAGGAACCAAGCAAAATATACTAACTGCAGAAACAAAAAGCCGCTTTAAGACAAACAAGTAAGAAAAAAATAGAGATTTAAAAAAACCAAAAGTGAAGTTTAAAAAATTGAAGGTAGAAATTTCTTTGATCCAATGGAGGAGCCCAATTTGGCCCTAGATGGGAGTTTCGGCCACCCCAAACCTCATCCCAATTATTCCCTTGGGGCCGGATGGTTTGGCACCAAAACCATGCCACCTAAGATGACACATAAGATGAGTCATAGTTCCGGCCGGCCCCAAGTATAAACCCTTTGGGCTGGATTTGGAGAAATTGAGTGATCCTATTGGTTCAAACTTGGAGAGTTTCGGCCTGCCTTCAATCTAGCCCTAAGATCTAAAAAAAAAGACAGGAAATTCTTTAAAATTGGGAAATCCTAATTAAGAACTCATAAAATAGATTAGAAAAAAAAAAGTTAGGACCTTAGGCTTATAGAACCAATAAAGTAGAATCCATAGATGTCTCTTACTTAAGGAAAGACTAGAAATTGTAGAAATTTTAAGAAGATGATAGATGTAGATGAAAAGTTAGAGAAATTATTTAATATAGACCAAACTTGAATTATTGATAGAAGTTAATATCTATAACCCTCACTCAAAATTTGGAGTCATTTTGAATTAATGGGCTAGTAGAAATATGTCGATGAAGTTTTCTTAATCGTTTCAAGGGTGAAACTTCATCTGCCTATAACTTAGGCTAGGAAAGTCAAATTGGAGTAAGTGTTGTATTTTTAGAAAGGGAGAATAATTATCTACAAAATGGTGTGATTAATTTTTGTCTTCCTCTTTTGGTGCAAAAAGCCATAATATTCACAACTTTAAGTATACTTAGGCATAATGGAAGATCCATTAATTGCTTGGAAGGCACAATGGATCAACACCTAGGTACCTATTAGCAAAATAAACTCAAATTAATGCAGAATTTAATTGTATTACTCTATTTACCATGGATGGGTAAGTAGTTGCTTATAAGTAATTAAGCATATGGTCAAGTGAGTTACATCAAACAAGTTCTAATGGTGATGCATTAATACCTAATACCTCTAAAAGACCAACATGTTGGTAGGATTGCCTTAATGCAAAGAAGTTTATAATCATTAATAGTTAGCATAACTAGAGAACAACAAAAGATATCATTTTTAGGTTTTACACTTGTAATGATTTTCAATTGCTAGAGAAGTTGACAAAAGAACTATCAAGGTTGTTTGGTCATTAAACAAGAACCACTTACACACACTATTGTCCAAGTCAAACAATGGAAATTTAGAAGGATTTTACCTCTCTTCTGTGCAAGCAAAAATTATTTATTGTTGCCATTTGTAAACTCATGTTGGTCAACTCCTTCACTATTAGAAAAACTTGAAGACAAATCAACAAGATGAATAGTTCAAGGCATATAAGGAAAGCCCTTCACAATTGAACCAAATAGTCTAAATTATTAATTGATATCTTAATTTAAAAACATTTTTTAAATTTAGAATTCATATCAAATGTTGTATCACTTTAAATTGCATGATTTAAAGTGAAGCCATTGATTCTTGAGTTTCATATTTGTTAAGGTAAACCAACCTATGATAGGTAGATTCAATGGTTTGCCTTATTGACATATTTGAAACATTTTAATTTTTTTTCTATATAAAGGCAAACATGAGAAATGAAGAGAGCAACTAAATTTTTTTTCCAATAGTATGAATTTGTTACAAATTTTTGAAGTTAAATAGATAAATGACTCAAAATAGTCTCTAGACTACTCCAAAGCTATCAACTTGGGGGGTTCACTAGTGAAAATTGTAGAAACAATGTGTAATAAAAAATAGGGTATAATATATTCACTCTGGATAAATTTTATAAGAAATTTATATGTAATATAGAGTGTTGTATAATCATGAAATATCATTATAAATAATATAGCATACCATATGAATCTGAATTTTATGAAATTGGTAGATGTAAAATAGCATAGAAAACAAGGGGTAGAAAGGTTGGTTTGTAGATTCAAGTGGTATAACCTTTTACAAATTCTATAATGGATGAAAAGTAAGAGTTCTTGTTGAAAACTCCCAGATGAAAAGTAAGAGTTCACATTGGAAACTCTCAGATGAATGTTTAGAGGTGCAGTGACAAGAATCAAAGTAAGACAACTTGTAAACAAGATGTAAACAATAAAGAGTATCCAAAGGTATCCCGACATCTATGAAAATGCAAACTACAGGTTTAGGTGTACGTTTTCAAATTCAAGGTTCTTCTTTGCATGCCGATGGTTCTTTATTTGAAAAATTAGGATTTGGGCTTCATAGCGCTGTGGCATATAGGATTCTCGTTCAGGGTTGCTAATAAATCAACAAGTGAAGGCGAAATCAAATTTTTGTGAAAGTCAGACATTGTTTAGGTTCCACTGCGGTGAGTTCTGACTTCATTCTTCCTAGTCATTCATTTTTTCTGCTTTAATGCAATTGTTTGAATTATATGTCTCCCATACTTTGTTCGCAGACTACGGGGTTAATTCAGGTTTAGGGTCACATCTTATCCTCTAAATCCTATACATTGGATTAGCAGTTTAGGATATTTTATGCCATCCTTGAACAAATAAGTTTTGTTTTTTTTCTAAGAAGGATCTTTGTGAGCGACTACAATTTCCAATTTCTTTTTCTTGGAGGGATCTTTGTGAATGGCTAGGGTTTCTATTTTCTTTTCTTTGGAGAATCCCTCTAAGTGATTAGTGTTTCTAAATTTTTTTTTCCTTCAAAGGATTCATGTGAACATTTTAGCATGGTTGCAATCTTTTCTTCTTTGATTGCTTGAGTAATATAAAGAAAAAATCTAATTCAATTTAGAAATAGGTAGAACATGCATGCCTACAACCTCCATTACAAATGTGAGGAATGAAATCCCCTTCAACTTCCAAAATTCACCAAAGTTCAATACTAAACTTGTAAATTGCAATTAGGGTTTCTAATTTTTTTCCATAGTGACTTCTTTACACACTAAACTAGAAGTAGGGTTGTTTATTGTGAAGCCGTGGAATTTTGAGGAAACCATCATGAAGTCTTTTTTTGACTACAACTATCATTTGTTTGCAAATTCTTGGTCGCTACCTAAATCACTACTAAATGAGGAGATTTGCTTAGCGTCGTTGGAATGTTTGAGTGATGTTCACCTTACAGAGCTACAAGACATTTTAGAGGTGCCCATGGTTGTATGCATTTTAGAATCAGACTTGTAGAATTGTGAGGCGACCCAACAAACTTGTATCTTTTCTACATATTAGCCAAAATGTTGGTGACTGTTTCTTCAATCCACCTCCTTTATTTCAATGGAGGGTTTCAAATTATTGATGGAGTGGATTAGTTTTGTCTATATTGCATTCATAATGTTTCCTTACAGTGCAATTTTTGAAGCCTATGTTGTCTTTCATCAAGTTAAGCACAAACTGGATTCCATAGCTTCAGTCAATGCTAAATCTTTGGAAATGTTTTTAGTGTTTATTTGAAGCACTAATAAAATGTAATTTCTGTCAACTACAGATTTTGTGAGTTCTATGGTTACCTTAAACCACAAGTCTTAGAAGTAGTGATGCCAACATTTCATCTGACAACTCTAGTTGTATGTACATTTTTTTGGGGTGTTTCATTTCTCGGAATCTTAATTACTATAGTGAACTTGTATTTTAGTCCTTACACAATTTTGTAATGTAGCATATTGTGTTTGCTAAGAACTATTAATATCTTTAGTGTTGCAGAGACTATGAGACATTGCAAATGTCACAATTTTAGACTCTTAGAATGTATTATTGAACACAAATTTTGAACTCTTGTGTTGTTTCCATTGTTTGTTTGGCATTCATTATGTTTGTTTCTTTTTTATTCTTCTTTTCTTCAACACATGTGTTAGAACATTGCTTGAACATTGATGAGCAATTTTACAATTACAGTGACATGAAAAATAATGGAGTGTGTTTAACAAAATGGGATTTAAGAAAATACATAGAGCTATAAGAACAAGAAAAGGATATATTCAAAAAATGATGGGACAACCCAAAAAAATGGGGTGCCAAAATCATAATGGAGGTTTATGGTTTAAGAATATACAAATGGGGTTTGAGAATATATATATATATGGGGGTCGAGATGGGGGTATAAAAAAATAGGTTATAAGAACCATAATAGGGGACAAGAAAAAAATAGAGAATAAGAATAATAATGGGAGTTAAAGAAAAAAATGGAGAATAATAACAATAATTGGGGTTCAAGAAAAAAAATGGGGTATAAGTAAAATATTCCATTTTAAAATGCTCCTTTGAAAAAATTATAAGTATCAATATGGTGCTATTAATTATCAACATTTACCTTTATTTTAAAAAATACCATGTCTTTTAATCAATTTTTCAAGATAAATAGCCCCCCTTTAAATAAGGGATTGTTGTAGGTATATACAAAATATAAGAGGGAGTGAATCCTTCGAGGCTATAAAAAACTATACCCGTGGTCGTCATCGAACCACCTAATGCAGTTATAAAACTTTTTAACATGATTGAAATATTTTCTAATATAGACATAATATAAAAGAACTAAAAAAATTACTTCAAGTAATGAATTACACTAAAAAAGTGTAGATTCCTAAAATAGTCTCTAATATCTACATTAGGGTTGTTGCAAGAAAGACTTGCCAAAAAGCATTAGAAAAAATGGAAATCTTCTAAAAGACCACTCTATAGCCCTTCTAAAGACCCCATATATATTTATTTTTTTATTTTTTCTAGATTCCATCTTCAAGTATTAGAAGTTGGAAAGACTCACGGTCAAATAGTTTGTTTCTAGTATTGAAACAGTATTTTGTTCGCTATTTAAGCTAATTTTCTTATATATTAGCTATTTTTTGAACACATTATCCTTGTAATATTTAAACTCAATGTTTGATTTAATGACTAGGTTCATACTTCATAGGTATGTTACCTTGCAGCAGTAGCTCAAAAACACCTGTTCAACCGCTCTTTACTATGAGAAATCACTACCAAGGATTTTTTTGCAGCAGGCTGAACTAACGTTCAAAATTAGCCTCCATATCTAGGTGATTATGGTTAGGACTAATTATAACAAAGCCCACCTAATGATGTACATCTGGAGCTTTAAATGGCTAATTGCTGAACTCAGCAGCTATAGGCTGACACATGTCCTTGATTGGGAAAAATGGTGGCCCAGGAGGAATAATTCACACAATTCTAAGTTTATGCTTGAGAGAGGCTTGATAATGAAGGTACGATGGCAAGTTAACTCATACTGTGATTTTTGAGCTTAGCTGAGGGACCTTGAAGCTCTGGCTATTATGTAATTTTTCTGCTGTTACTGTTCTACAATCACGAGACTTTTTGTTTTTTCACTGGTTGTTGCTTCTTACTAGCTTCAAACAAGACAGTTGAATATACTCACAGGGATACATGGCGTCATCACAGCGAGCTTCTTCTTCTACTGACCAGGTGTTTTTACAGTGATAGAATGGATTGGTTCTCATGATAATTTGTGCTTTTTAACCTTTCTTTTCCTTGTGAAGGCTATAACACACGTACATGGGTTGTAGACACCTGATGCACCTCACTAACATGACATTTGGTTGTTTTTGTTCTTGGGATGGGCACAGGTGAGGCCCATGACTTCTTGGAATTTTGAAAGTTATTCATGCGCAAAGAATTGACCATCCAGTGATTAGAGAATTGTATTTTTACAACTATACTGTCTTGTGAAGAACATTAGTGAAGTTTGCCTGTGCCTATGAACATTCTTGTACTTTTGTTTGATTTGTTCGTAAAAAACAGATTGCATGGCTTGTGATGCTCATTTTTAAAAAAAGTGAGATATATGTGCTTTAGAAAAACAGGAAGTGCAGGCTTTAAAGATCCTTGTCATGATACATGGACTATAAACTTGGATATATATTCTTTAAAACATTGGTTGTTTGTGCATCAATAGTTTTAAGAAAAAGGAAAGTGATATTATTAGTCCATACATGAGTTCTGAGAAAGACAGGATATAGACTTGATACTATATGGGTGGAAATATTCTGAATACTGTCCTGAAAAGGGATGTACCAGAACGGAATTTTTTGCTTAAGGATTTTTTTTCCCTATTCTTGTTCACCTCTGTCACGACGTCAGTCATTGTGAACTTCATGGAAAGTGTCATTTTATGATTCAAGGTAGCCCAAGGTAGATGAGCACAATGCTATGCAATGAAACACACTATTTTCAATTAGAAAGCTAGACCAATGTAGTGGCTTTTGTGCCACATAATTAATTTTGTGTCACATTCAATTTGATGCCACTAGTAGAAAATTCAGCGTCCACAGTGACAAAAAAGTGTTGATTTGGTTTGTTAATTTTTGTGTTGATTAGGACGTGTTGATCCGGACATTGCATAGCAAAAAAATGTTGATTTGGACGTTCAAATTAGCAATTTTGTGTTCATTAGGAACTAAAAAGTGTTGATAAAACAACTAGAATGTGTTGATTTTCAACAATTTTTTCTATAAAATTTTCCGATTTACTCTTGAAAAAATTAGCAATTTTGTGTTCATTAGGAACTAAAAAGTGTTGATTCGGCAACTAGAATGTGTTGATTTTCAACAATTTTTTCTATAAAATTTTTCGATTTACTCTTGAAAAAATTCAAAACTGCCACGTGGGCAGCCACCTAGGCAACCGCCACGCGGGCAGCCACCAAGTGGGTGGCACTGGGGGGTTTGATCCCAAGACCTTGGAGATAATACTCCAAGGTCCTTGACCACTCAACCACCAAGGTCGTTGCATGTCTTTGGGGAAAAAAAATTCAGTTTTAGCTACTTCTATGTTCTTGTTGCATGTGCCTTGTGAAGTCAGCAGACTTTAGGACCCATTTTCACATAGTAAATTAATTTTTTTCTTAGAACTTAAAACTAAGAAAAGTTGGAAAATAAAGTTATCTTTCATCTCCAAAAATCCGTTTGCGATTTGGAGTTTTTAATAAGAAGTTATGGACAAAATTCAGAAAGGTTGTTAAAAAGTGAAAAAAAAATGGCCCTCTCTGAATTTTGTCCGTAACTTATTATTAAAAACTCCAAATTGCAAAAGGATTTTTGGAGATGAAAGATAACTTTATTCACCAACTTCTCTTAGTTCAAAGTTTCAAAGAAAAAGTTAATTTACTATATGAAATTGAACCCTGAAGTCTACTGAATTTTGAAAACACCGATTTGTGAATGAAGCTATTAAAAAAAAATTTATATATACTTTCCTTTCAAACATGAATATGAAATATGCTTTTGAAGTTTTAAGTATAAATTTTCAACATATTTATTTAACATATAATAAAAACTTGGAAGTTTTCAAATTGACATACAATTTTTTAAATAAATTCTTTGAAAGATAGAACATAACCACTAAATTAACCTCTAATTGACCAAATGACAATTTTTGGAAATAATGATATTTTGGATAGCTCAATGTGGACAAAATTTCATTTTTTTTGCTTTCAAATTTGACAAGACGTGTGCTAGAAGAGTAACTTTATGGTACACTAACTCTTAAAACTTTTGATCATATGATTGAAAAATTAATGTATGATATGTGGCTTTCATTAATTTTTGGGAAACTTGGAAGTCTCAAAAATAATTTAAAATGTTCAATTGGTTTTTTTATTTCTTACACCCCAAATAGCCACATCAAATACCTTAAAGTCAAATTGGACTATTAAACAAAATTACTTTGATTTTTCAAAAGTAAAGGTAGAAATAAAATTATATCAATTACAATATATATAAGAATATTTTTTTAAAATATGAATGAAAAGCATACCATTTGGTGTTATTTGGATTTCAATTTCAATAAATCTTTTAATTTATGAAATTCCTAAAACTTTAAAATGAAACAAGAACAAAACTTGTCAAGCTTTACTTTCCTAGTTGAAATTGAATTCCAAAAATAGTTATTTTAAAAGTTATAATCGAGCTTGGCCAAAACGCATTCATTTTTTGTATGTCAGCACGTTAAAGGGTTAATGATAATTGGAATTGACATTTCAAAATTTTATAACTAAATTTGAAAGAACTTTGAACTTCAAATAATAACAATCCCTTGAAGATGTTAATCCTCCAATCAAAAGTTATGAACAAAATGGAGATAGGTTTTGGAAATTATTTCTTTGGAAATGTAACAAACTAGAGGTTGTTTTAGCATATATAGTAGAAGAATTTATTTGAAAACATTTTGAACAAAAAAACAGTCATTTATTCAAAACAAACTTTCATCACCAAAATCCCATTTGAGATTTTGAGTTTTTACTCAAAAGTTGAGGATAAAGTTCAAAGGAAGGTTGGGAAAACATTACTCTTGAGATTTTTGAGATTTTTGAGATTTTTGTCCACAACTTTTGATTAGAGGATCTAAACCCTAAATAAATGATTGGAGATGAATTTTTTTTTGAATTTACAACTTCATTTAATTTAAAGGTTTTTCAAAAAAATCCATTTATTATACCAAAACGGCCTCCAAAGTCTTTTGAATTTATAAAAAAAACAATTTTCAGCACTTCTTTGAATTTTGTCTATAACTTTTGATTGGAGATTTGAAATCTCAAAAAAATTATTGGAGATGAAAGTTGATTAAATTCTTCAACTTTTTTCAGTTGAAAGTTTTTTGATAAATGTTCATTTATTATGCGCAAATGACCTCCAAAGTGTGCTGATTGTAATGAACATCAAATTGTCAATACTTTTTAAAAAAAAAACAACTATATTGTATAATGAAGATTTCAAGAGAGTCTAAGAGATTCCAAAAGATTCCAAAAGATTCTTGAAGGTTCAAAAAATGTTCAACAAAAATCTGTTGATTTTGTCACTTACTGCCCAAATCAACAGAAAAAAGTGTTACCATTAACAAAAAAATGTGAAATTGGACATTGCAATACCCAAATCAACAAAAAATCAACATATTTCTGTTGATTTGAACGTCATTTTTTACTAGTGACACTATAGAGGTTTTTGGAACACTATGGAGGTTTTTGGAACACTATGGAGGTTTTTGGAACACTATGGAGGTTTTTGGAACACTATGGAGGTTTTTGGAACACTATGGAGGTTTTTGGAACACTATGGAGGTTTTTGGAACACTATGGAGGTTTTTGGAACACTATGGAGGTTTTTGAAACACTATGGAGGCTTTGGGAACACTATGAAGGCTTTGGGAACACTATGAAGGCTTTGGGAACACTATGGAGGCTTTTGAACCTCTATGCAGGGTTTTGAAACACTATGGAAGCTTTTGGAACACTATGGAGTTTTTTACAATACTATGCAAGTTTTTGCAATATTATGCAGGTTTTTGCAATATTATGAAGGTTTTTGAAACACTATGGAGGTTTTTGGAACACTATGGAGGTTTTTGAAACACTATGAAGGCTTTTGGAACACTATGGAGATTTTTGGAACACTATCGAGATTTTTGGAACACTATCGAGATTTTTGGAACACTATCGAGATTTTTGGAACACTATGGAGATTTTTGGAACACTATGGAGATTTTTGGAACACTATCGAGATTTTTGGAACACTATCGAGATTTTTGGAACACTATCGAGATTTTTGGAACACTATCGAGATTTTTGGAACACTATCGAGATTTTTGGAACACTATAGAGGCTTTTTGAACACTATGCAGGTTTTTGCAAGACTATACAGGTTTTTGCAAGATTATGGAGGTTTTTGAAACACTATGGAGGCTTTTCGAACATTATGGAGGCTTTTGAAACACTATGAAGGCTTTTGGAACACTATGAAGACTTTTGGAACACTATGAAGGCTTTTGGAACACTATCGAGATTTTTAGAACACTATAGAGGCTTTTTGAACACTATGCAGGTTTTTGCAAGACTATACAGGTTTTTGCAAGATTATGGAGGTTTTTGAAACACTATGGAGGTTTTTGAAACACTATGGAGGTTTTTGAAACACTATGGAGGCTTTTGGAACATTATGGAGGCTTTTGAAACACTATGAAGGCTTTTGGAACACTATGAAGATTTTTGGAACACTATGGAGATTTTTGGAACACTATGGAGATTTTTGGAACACTATCGAGATTTTTGGAACACTATAGAGGCTTTTTGAACACTATGCAGGTTTTTGCAACACTATGCAGGTTTTTGCAAGACTATACAGGTTTTTGCAAGATTATGGAGGCTTTTGAAACACTATGGAGGTTTTTGAAACATTATGGAGGTTTTTGAAACACTATGGAGGTTTTTGAAACACTATGGAGGCTTTTTGAACACTATGCACGTTTTTGCGACACTATGCAGGTTTTTGCAAGACTATACAGGTTTTTGCAAGATTATGGAGGTTTTTGAAACACTATGGAGGTTTTTGAAACACTATGGAGGCTTTGGGAACACTATGGAGGCTTTGGGAACACTATGGAGGCTTTTGAACCTCTATGCAGGGTTTTGAAACACTATGGAAGCTTTTGGAACACTATGGAGTTTTTTACAATACTATGCAAGTTTTTGCAATATTATGCAGGTTTTTGCAATATTATGAAGGTTTTTGAAACACTATGGAGATTTTTGGAACACTATGGAGTTTTTTGAAACACTATGGAGTTTTTGGGAACACTATGAAGTTTTTGGGAACACTATGGAGGTTTTTGGAACACTATGGAGGTTTTTGAAACACTATGAAGGCTTTTGGAACACTATGGAGATTTTTGGAACACTATCGAGATTTTTGGAACACTATCGAGATTTTTGGAACACTATCGAGATTTTTGGAACACTATAGAGGCTTTTTGAACACTATGCAGGTTTTTGCAACACTATACAGGTTTTTGCAAGATTATGGAGGTTTTTGAAACACTATGGAGGCTTTTCGAACATTATGGAGGCTTTTGAAACACTATGAAGGCTTTTGGAACACTATGAAGGCTTTTGGAACACTATGAAGGCTTTTGGAACACTATCGAGATTTTTAGAACACTATAGAGGCTTTTTGAACACTATGCAGGTTTTTGCAAGACTATACAGGTTTTTGCAAGATTATGGAGGTTTTTGAAACACTATGGAGGTTTTTGAAACACTATGGAGGCTTTTGGAACATTATGGAGGCTTTTGAAACACTATGAAGGCTTTTGGAACACTATGAAGATTTTTGGAACACTATGGAGATTTTTGGAACACTATGGAGATTTTTGGAACACTATCGAGATTTTTGGAACACTATAGAGGCTTTTTGAACACTATGCAGGTTTTTGCAACACTATGCAGGTTTTTGCAAGACTATACAGGTTTTTGCAAGATTATGGAGGCTTTTGAAACACTATGGAGGTTTTTGAAACATTATGGAGGTTTTTGAAACACTATGGAGGTTTTTGAAACACTATGGAGGCTTTTTGAACACTATGCACGTTTTTGCAACACTATGCAGGTTTTTGCAAGACTATACAGGTTTTTGCAAGATTATGGAGGTTTTTGAAACACTATGGAGGTTTTTGAAACACTATGGAAGCTTTTGAAACACTATGGAGGCTTTTGAAACACTATGGAGGCTTTTGAAACACTATGGAGGCTTTTGAAACACTATGGAGGCTTTTGAAACATTATGGAGGCTTTTGAAACATTATGGAGGCTTTTGGAACATTATGGAGGCTTTTGGAACATTATGAAGGCTTCTGGAACATTATGGAGGCTTTTGGAACAATCTATGAAAGCTTTTGGAACAATCTATGAAGGCTTTTGGACTAATCTATGAAGGCTTTTGGACTAATCTATGAAGGCTTTTGGACTAATCTATGAAGGCTTTTGGACTAATCTATGAAGGCTTTTGGACTAATCTATGAAGGCTTTTGGAACATTATGGAGGCTTTGGGACCAATCTATGAAGGCTTTTGGAGTAATCTATGAAGGCTTTTGGACTAATCTATGAAGGCTTTTGGACTAATCTATGAAGGCTTTTGGACTAATCTATGAAGGCTTTTGGACTAATCTATGAAGGCTTTTGGAACATTATGGAGGCTTTGGGACCAATCTATGAAGGCTTTTGGAGTAATCTATGAAGGCTTTTGGACTAATCTATGAAGGCTTTTGGACTAATCTATGAAGGCTTTTGGACTAATCTATGAAGGCTTTTGGAACATTATGGAGGCTTTGGGACCAATCTATGAAGGCTTTTGGAGTAATCTATGAAGGCTTTTGGACTAATCTATGAAGGCTTTTGGACTAATCTATGAAGACTTTTGGACTAATCTATGAAGGCTTTTGGACTAATCTATGAAGGCTTTTGGAACATTATGGAGGCTTTGGGACCAATCTATGAAGGCTTTTGGAGTAATCTATGAAGGCTTTTGGACTAATCTATGAAGGCTTTTGGACTAATTTATGAAGGCTTTTGGACTAATCTATGAAGGCTTTTGGACTAATCTATGAAGGCTTTGAGACCAATCTATGAAGGTTTTTGGACCAATCTATGAAGGTTTTTGGACCAATCTATGAAGGTTTTTGGATCAATCTATGAAGGCTTTTGGACCAATCTATGAAAGCTTCCGTAGCATTATAAAAGCTTTTGAAACACTTTTGAACACTAGTAGAAAAAAACATTGATCGAATTAACAAACTCAACACAAAAGTGTTAAGTTTTTTTGTTGATTTGGACGTGTTAATTTGGGTACTTTTGAACACAAAAGTATTGATTTCTTAACAAAAAAATGTCAAAATTTTAACAAAAAAATATTCATTTTCTAACAAAAAAGTATTGATTTTTTTTGTTAATTTGGATCTTTTTTTAGAAATATATTTAAAAAAAATTCATAAATTTTTTCAACCTTTAAGGTGGTGCCACGTGGCAACCTATCCAACTGCCACATGGCGGCTACTAAGAAAATGAGGCCACCGGGGTTTGAACCTGTGATCTCATGGTTGGAGGCCAAAGTTCTTGCCAAAGTTCTTGCCAAAGCTCTTGCCAAAGCACCAAGCACTCAAGATGTGTGATAGTTGGAGTAGTAGAAAAGTATTTAGATAGTTCTTTCGGGTTTTTTCAATTTTTTTTTAAAGTCAGTAGACTTTAAAGGTGATTCAGACTTAGTAAAAGACCTTTTTTGGAAAAAACTTTGAACTCAAGAAAGTTAAGAAATAAAGTCTTCTTTCGCCTCCAACAATTGTTTTGAGATTTGGATCTTTCAATCAAAAGTTATGAACAAAAATTAAAGAGGGGTGGAAATGAACATTTACTTTTAAAATTTTCAAACTCCCTCTCTAGTTTTTGTCCATAACTTTTGATTGGAAGATTCAAATCTCAAAAAAATTGTTGGAGGTGAAAGAAGACTTTATTTTTCAACTTTCTTTAGTTAAATTTTTTTCCAAAAAAGTTCTTTTACTAGGTCTGAATCGCCCCTAAAGTCTGCTGACTTTTCAAAAATCCGATTTGTGATGATTTTATTTAAAAAGAAATCTACATTGTAAAATTAAGACTCCAAAGGCTTATAAAGAAACAAAAGGATTAAAATTATACTTATATTTGAATTTCAAGTTGAGACATATAAATTTAATTATATTATTTTTTAATTTTTTTCCATCAAAAGTTAGTAGACTTTAGTGACGATTTTGTCTTAATAGATAAACTTTTCAAAGAAGCCTTTGGAACAATGAAAGTTGTAAGATGAAGATATCTTTCACCTGCAAGAATTCAATTAAGATTTAGATCTATCAATTAAAAGGTATGGACAAAAATCAGAGAAGGTGTTTAAAAATGTAAAAAAGAATGTTCATTTCTACTCCTCTTTGATTTTTATTCATAACTTTTGATTGAAAAATCAAAATCTCAAAAAAATTATTAGAGGTGAAAGATATATCAATTTTATAACTTTCATTAGTCCAAATTTATTGAAAAATTTAATTTTACAAGGTGAAAATTGACCCTAAAGTCTGCTTGACTCTTTGACTTTAATAAACACCAAATTGAATGTGTACTTATTTTATTCTTAAATCTGCATTGTATATTGAAGATTTTTAAAGGTTTTTGAAGATTTTTAAAATTTCTAAACTTTTTCAAGAGATTCTAACAGATTTTAAACGATTTCAAAAAAATTAACAAAATTTTGTTGATGTGGTAATTGTACTATTCAAATCAACAAAAAAATGAGACAATTTTGTTAATTTCGGTATAGTTAACAAATATTTGTGAAATGGACGTTACAGTATACAAATTAACAAAAAACTGTTAATGTTTTGTTAATTTGGGCACTATTTTTTTAGTAGTGGAAGCTTTTGGAACACTTTTAAAACTTTTAAAACATCATGGAGGTTTTCGAAACATAATGGAGGCTTTTGAAACACCATGAAGGCTTTCAAAACACCATGGAGGCTTTTGGAATATCATGGAAGCTTTTGGAATATCATGGAAGCTTTTGGAATATCATGGAAGCTTTTGGAACACCATGGAAGCTTTTGGAACACCATGGAAGCTTTTGGAACACCATGGAAGCTTTTGGAACACCATGGAAGCTTTTGGAACACCATGGAAGCTTTTGGAACACCATGGAAGCTTTTGGAACACCATGGAAGCTTTTGGAACACCATGGAAGCTTTTGGAACACTATAGAAATTTTTTAAACTCTAAGGAAGCTTTTGAAATACTATAGAAGCTTTTGAAACTTTAAGGAAGCTTTTGAAACTCTAAGGAAGCTTTTGAAACACTATAGAAGTTTTTGAAACTCTATGGAAGCTCTTAAAACTCTATAAAAACTCTTAAAACTTTATGAAAGTTTTTAAAATTTTATAAAAGTTTTTAAAACTCTATGAAAGTTTTTAAAACTCTATGAAAGTTTTTAAAACACTATGCAAGTTTTTGAAACACTATGCAAGTTTTTGAAAGACTATAAAAGCTTTTGAAACACTATAAAAGTTTTTGAAACACTATCAAAACTTTTGGAACATTATGGAAGTTTTTGAAACATTATGGAAGTTTTTGAAACATTATGGAAGTTTTTGAAACATTATGGAAGTTTTTGAAACATTATGGAAGTTTTTGAAACATTATAAAAGCTTTTGAAATACTATGAAGGCTTTAGAAATTCTATGAGGCTTTTCAAACACTATGAAGGCTTTCGAAACACTATAGAAGCTTTTGGAACACTATGGAAACTTTTGAAATACTATAGAAGCTTCCGAAAAAATAAATCATTTTAGGAGTCATCGAAGATCGTATAAAGAATAGAAAGTTTAGTAATTTTTATAGGTTTTCACTGTCTATCACTTATCGAGCTGCCTATAGCTAATGTTTTTTATTTTTCCTTATAATGAAATTTAAATTTATTTGACATTAAAAAATTAAAAATATAATGTTTAATATACATATAAGAAATCAATAGAAAAATTTAAAGGCTTTCAAAGGCCATTTCAAGGTCTGTTCTTGAAATTGTTGGAGGAATTACTAGCTGTTAAGAAGGCACCAACTTTGACTTCTTGCTCATCTTTTTTCACGCTTGATGATAATCAACTTTCTCAATGGGACATTCGGGCACTTAGAAGTATTATTAACGGTTGGTATGTTGGAGGCAACTAATACGCATCAAAGCATAAATTTTGCTATATGGCTGTGGATGGACATGGAGACCTGGCATTGAACTCTGAAGATGGTGTTATCAACCTTTGCGCATTTCGAATGTTTACTAGGGCAAAGGTCAAACTTCATTGATTATAAGGTTCAATTAGAAATTTAAATGTAAGCTATGACAAGAGTCTGGTACTTGCAACTTTGAATCAGAAACTGATACTTATGTGCACGTCATTCAACCTCAGGTCTGCGTTCAAGAACAACGGTCTCAATTCCAAAGGAAGCTTTAAAGAAGGTTCAATAATTTTGAAACTTAGAGCGAGTAATGCATTCATTTTTTTAATCGGAAATACATTACATGATGGATGTTTTTCACGAGTGAATCTTTTCGTTTCATTGAGTTGAGCATTGTTAGCTCTTGTAATCAATGTAGTATGACAATTTACATTTCATTTGTCTCATTTGCAGATCGAGAACGAATGTGGATCCTATATTGTGGTTAGCGAAGGGGATTGCACATATGTTTGAAGTTTGAATAGGGTGACTGGGTGACTGATGCCACCCATGACTGCTACAAACATTAATAGAAAAAACAATGACCAAATCAATAAAAATTTAACAAAAAAATGTTGATTTTTTTGTTGACTTGGACGTGTTAATTTGGATAGTTGGTAACAAAAAAGTGTTGATTTTTTTGTTAATTTGAATACTTTTTTTCTTTGAAAATACAAAAAAATTAAAAATATGATCAATCAAATTTTGACATGTGATAAGTGTCAAGTCATCAAAAAAAATTCATGTGACATGCCACATAGGCAATTTACCACGTGGACAACCACATAAGCACCCCTTCCTATGTGGCCGTCACCCAAGTAATCTGGCCATAAAGGCAAAGTGCCACCATGAGGATTAGAACCTTGCACCTCATACTTGGAGTGCAAGGCCCTAACCAGTGCACCAAGCACATGAGTTATGTGTGCATGGGGTGAATGAGTTTTTACTTATATAGTTTCGTCTTATGTTTTTCATATAGTTTGTAAAATCAGCAGACTTCAAAAGTCATTTTGTCATAGAAAAAGAACTTTTTTCAAAAAACTTTGAACTAAGAAGAATTGAGGAATCATACAAGATTTCATTTCAAAAAACCGTTTGCAATTTGGAGTCTTCAATCAAAAGTTATGAATAAATTTCAGAGGAAGTGTTTTAAAATGTTAAGAAAATTTTCTTAACATTTTAAAACACTTCCTCTGAAATTTATTCATAACTTTTGATTGAAGAGTTCAAATTGCAAAAGGTTTTTTGGAAATGAAATCTTGTTTGATTTCCCAACTTTTTTTAGTTCAAAGTTTTTTGAAAAAAATTATTTTTCTATGACAAAATGACCTCTGAAGTCTGCTGATTTTAAACATTACCGAATAGTGAATGATGAATTTTTTTTTTTAAAAAGTATTGTGCATAGAATACTATGATGATTCAAACATTTTTCAAATGAAGAAAACTAATTTGAGACCCATATATGTGAAAATGAACAAAAAAAAAGTGTTGATTTGTTTGTTACTTCTGAATTGCAATATCCAAATCAACAATAAAAAGTGTTGATTTTGATAATGTGTACTAGAATCAACAAAAAAATGTGAAAATGGACAATGCAGTATCCACTTCAATAAAAAAATTGTTGATGTTTTATTAATTTTGTCACTGTTTTTCTACTAGTGAAAATTTGCTCAGATTTGAAGATTTGTTTTTGTTATGAGAGGCACTCAATAGGAGATGCAGTGGTGGAGTCTAGCTTATAATATTTACATCAAGAGAAAGGCTGGGCCCCCTTCTTAGTTCCCTGCACATTGTTTTTTGTGACACGAGTGTGAAGTAACGGAACCAGTACTAGCTCCTGTCCTGGTCACAGTGTCTAGTGCAGTGCCTGTGTTTGGTTGCATTTAGATAGAGTTGTGGACTCAACTCAGGATTGGATGCAGTTGGCTACATTAAATATAGCTCGCTTTATCTGCACTCTCCGAACAACTCTTCCGTGCGCTCGTCGTGCACTCTCCGAAGACAAATGCACTTAGTGTAGTCGAATGCAGTCGGGTGCATTGTCCGTCTTGGAATGAAGCTAGGGTTTTGTGGAGTTGAAAGGACATTCTATTATTGAATAAAACTTTTATTCATTCTATTTGAATTAGAGATATCAAATTCAATTTAGAATCCTAATGAAATAGTTTATAAGGTAAAACATCTAAAAGTAACACTTGTTTTAGATTGATAGATCATCAAGGTATGATCAAAATAAATTGATCTACATTTGTTAGAAAATGGTTTAGGAAACAAAAAAAAATAGTTTTGTACTTTTTTTGAATTTATATGAATATAATATGAATTTTTGAAAACAACTATATAGATGTACCTAATATGAACATTAGACTAATACCAAAACTAAGCCCAAAAAATTCCAAAAGCAAAGCACTCTAACCTTGAATCCCACGCCGATGATTGGTCAATCCTTGGAAGAATAACAATTTTTTTAGAACTTTACATATCTATTTTATGACTCCAATGGATTAAACTACACTAAAAGGGATCATTGAAATTATTTTTGTACAACAAGACTTGAGTGCTTTTTTGAACTTTTGAAGCTCTAAATTACTTCAAAGTTTTCATTTTTTTAATAAATTTATAGATGAATAGTATTGCAATGCATCCTTTTAATAAGTTGGAGGAAAAAAATTTGAAAAAACTCTCACAAGAATACAAATCATGAGTTATAATGCTAAATTTAGTATCTATAATACTAAATAGTACTTTAATAGGATATTTTTATCTAAATTTTTTATACATGTTGAATGTCCAACTACTAAAAAGGATTTTTAGTGATTAAATCCTAGACTAAAAATAATATAATTTTTTAATCAAATAATTGAGTTTTGACAAGTTTTTTATTTATTATTATTTTTAAAATTTTAAAAAATCCAAAAATAGCTTATATAATACATAGGGACGTTGATGTGAATAATATATACGTTTTTTTTGTTCTAACACAATCATCACATGGATTATTTTGTATTTTATAAAAGACATTTACATGTTTTTGTTTCTAAATATTATAGAAAATAAAAAAATATTCACATTGTGGCAAGAGAATCTTTTTTTGTATTATTATATAATTCTATATCTACATGATTTTTTTGGATTCAATAACATTATTATTCATTAGAAATTTTTTTAACATTGAAAAACCTAATATGTCGATATCTAAACTTCAACTAGAACTTTAGTAAAGGATTTTTTATTTTTTAATGAGTAAAAATTTATTAGGCTTTACATGACTTAAAGTACTGTTTGTAAAGGACTAACTTATTTATAATTAATAGATTAAATTCAAAAAATAATAGCTAAAAAAAAGTTATATTGCAAATTTCATTGTATCTAATTCCTTTGGTGGTCCCTTTGAATATGATTTGACCCACATATCACCGATATCGATGAATTTACTTGCCTTTGAATTTAAGTTGTTTCTTAGATGTCGATAAACAACTAGTGTTGGATTTGGGTATTGTTATTTTAAATATGAATTGCAATAAACTGACAGTTGATTCTAGTAATCACTATAAAAAAATGATAGAATGAATTTTAGGCATGTACATATAGTCATATACCGCCATGGTAATATAATCCCTATAAAAGTTAAAAAAAAACTCTTAAGCATATAAACTATTGGCTTTTAATTTAGGGATAGTCATCAGGATAATTATATATTGGGGATGGAAAAAATGGTGCTATTTATGACAAGATGCTTATTATAAGTCCAATAATGGTCTTGTATATAGGTGAATAAAAAAAATCTATCAAAGTGAACAGAAAAGAATTAAAGCAAGTAAAAATGATGAAAAAGAATGAAAAATAATAAAACAAATAAATCCTTTTATCTGATAATAAAATCTCCAATTTTTATCTTGTACTATATTTCATTCATTTTACAATTCATCCAATCATCCATTCTAAAATTATTGTTGAACTTTAACTTTTCATTCATTTTTAAGAGCATTATTTGATTGTACCTTTATTTTTATTTCTTTTCAAATTCAACACATGTTCAAATCAAACTAGTGAAACAATAGATGTTTGTTGAATATAATGGAGTTGAGACTTTGAAATATTTAATAATTTATATTCTTTTATTCTATAGTTGTGAGAATCATTCAAAAAAGGGTAGAAACTTTGAATTTCCAAAATTTTAGATCAAGCCTACCAAGAAAGGTAGACCAAATGCAAATTTCACAAAACTTTAAACCATAACATTTAAAGTCACTCATTTAAAAAAGAATTCATATTATAAATTAATTTCTTTGAAGATAATGCCAAAATGTAGATAGCTACTAAAATCAAAATATTCTAATTTGTATAGCCTTGGCTTACAAATTATAACAAGAAATTCAATTCAAGTTATTTTTGTGATTCAAGCTAGATTTTTTATAATTTCATATTATACATATTCTAACTATTTTGTTCGAATTGAATTTTTGGATCTATCATTTGTTTGCCAATTAATTCATTTATTTTCTATTTTCATTTATAAAACTGTACAACAATCATTAATATTTTTTAAAATTCCATGCATCTTTTTTTTTTAATCAATTTAAATTTCACCTATATAAATATGATGTTTTACTCGAGATCTAGATATGACTTGAGATCTACTTATATAGATTCATATAGACACTTCAAATCTAACCATCCTTCTACTGTCAAGCACAACCTGTGCTTCCTTTGTTATTTCAATTCTTAGTGTAGTTGTCATCCTCATTCACCCATTGTTGTGCATGTCATTACTTTAATTGCAGACTTTATGATTTCTCATGTTGCTATGCATGCCACAAACATAGTTATAAAGGTGAGGTAAGACTATTTCCTTATGTCTTCTATTAGGATTGTTTTATTTTATTTTTGGGAGTTGAATTACTATTGCTTGTAGACTTTAGCATTCAATTATAAAGATCATACTTTGAGTGCAAAGCTCCATGGCTAGCATCTTTAATATCCTCTACACACGCTTTGCCTTGAATAAGTCATTTAATCATCCTAAAATACTGAAACAAAATGTGAACAAATGTAATTGCGCACTCACAAGCACCAACCTTGTGACTCCACAAAATGACTTTTTTGTGACTGTTGCTCAGTAATTGTACACTGTGGACTTTAGAAACATTGATGGAGTTATTTTCTAGTCGTACCGTAACTGGGGATGAAGATGCAATGAAAACTACATTTTGTGAAGGTGTTTTCATTAGCAATTTAGTTCTTTTACACTTGTAAATATCACAATGACATTTTATCACTCAACTCCAACTATTAAATGACTTTTTCTTCACTAAAGAAAAAATATATATTTAAAGGTCGTTGCAAGAAACACTTACGGGTTTTGTCTCAAAATGGCCTATTTTGATGAGTCCTATGACTTTTGGAATAAACTTTTTTTAAATAAAATAAAATATAGATAATTTGGAGAGAAATGAGAATATTGTGTCTCTTGAAATTCAGACCTAAGAAAATTTAACTCTAAAAGTTATGCACAAAAAAGCACAATTAAAAATACAATGAAAATAGAAACTTTGATGTCTAATTTTTTTTTAAATAGTAAAATAATTCAAAAAAATTAATTAAGGAAATACACTTTACCTAACCTTAAGATGCTTCTCTTCAACCATTTTTATCTTTGAGAAAAATATTTTGTGTTATCTACAAGTGTACCTTGGCATTGCACTTTGAACACATGTGAAAGATAGACGATTTATTATTTTAATAAAATTTCTTTATGGTCTTGTGTAACTTTAGCAAATGTATTTTGAATGCCAATTTTGAGCTTAAAATTTTCATTTTTGAATTTAAAAAATAGGACTAAAAACCCCCCAAATGGCCAAGGTAGAGTGGTAGACATCCAATTGGAGGCTATTTAAAAATAGTAAAATAATTTATGAAAATCTCAAAAAATTACATTATGTCTAAAACTTTTATGTGTACCTTTATTTTAAGTTTCATGTAAATCGGACAAACGATGTAAAAGTTATGAATAATAAACCACTTATCGAAGGCAAAAAATAGGACAAGGAGTGTTTCTTGCAATCACCCTTGGATGTTGCCTACATGGATTTTCTTGTGCTAATGTGTCCATGGTTTTGAAGAGAGTCATTTACAAGTCAAGAGAAGTCATATTGTGCAACTAAAGATGACTTTTGACCAACTTCAAGGTGATTTTTTGGAAACTACTATGCAGCTTTGAAGAAGTGTTGTGTTGATTTGGCACTAAGTCTTTTTTATACTAGAATGTAGGAAACTTAAGGTGAAAGAAGACAAAAAAAATTATTGTGGTTAGACTATATACACAATTGAAGTGGGTGGTTTAATCCCTAAAGGCCTAACAACTTTTTGACAATGAAGTTTTTTAATGAATTGTGCCACTGTAATATGATTTTGCACATAGGGATACTTGAAAATTTTAATTTTAACCATATAGAAGCTCAAGGGATGTAGTCTTTGAAAAAAATAAGAATACACATGCAAACACCTACTAATTTATAGGGAAGTGTAATCTTTTCACTACAAGAGAGTGGGAACTTTTAAGTAGTGTCCTAGACATCATGTCTTTTAAGTAATGTCTTTCAATGCATCTTTTCAAGATTGTCTTTTCAATAAGATTTTATTTAAAAAACACATTAAAAGACATTGCTTAAAAGACATGATGTTTAGGACACTACTTAAAAGATTCCATTCTCTTGTAGTGTTTGTCTACTATTTTTTCGCCACTCTATAATTATATAATTTTTTAATTTGGATCATTAAAAAGGAGGTATACATTAATTTTAATTTTGAAATGCCATGAATATATCATGTACTATCTTGCAATAAAATTTTCTTTCTATTGCATTTTGTTTTTAACCCATTTTTTCCAACCCTATTTTTTTTTCAACTCCATTTTCTTTTTTCATTTCCATTTTTTGTTCAACCCCATTAAAATTCAACAACTTTCTAATTGAAATTAGTAAATGGAATTTGCAATGTAAACCTAGAACCCTAAAACACCATAAATGCACTTATATAGTGGCATTTTGAGAGTTTCTAATACCAAATCTATATAAGTTAATAAGTGTTTCAACCCCATTTTTTTAAATGCCATTTTTTTAATAACCCCATTTTTTTTCTAGTACTATTGAAATTCAACACCTTTCTAATTGAAATTAATAAATGGAATTTGTAATCTAAACCTAGAATTCTAAAATGCAATAAATACACTTACGTAGTAGAAATTTGAATTTCTAATACCAAATCTATATAAGTCAATGAATGAGGTTAAGTTTGGAATAAAATGTGGTACTACAAGATATCAACTAATCCATTTCAAAAATTGAAGATTTGAAGATGTTAAAACTACAAAGCCAAATGAAAATAATGAATTTGTGGTGAAGCGTAGTAATCTAAGTACCATTATATTGCCAATTCCAATCTTAACCCCTAAATGCCCAAACTGCATTTTTTGGCAACATAGCAATTTTGGACAGCTCACTACAAATGGAGTTTTTATTTTTTTTCTTTGAAATTTTCACACAATGTGTGTCCAAGGAGTAGCTTTAAGGCCCAACAATTTTCATAACTTTTGACAACATGAATAAAAAGTTATTGCATGATATGTGATTTCTTTTACTCGGCGGGCTGACCATGCAGCTAAAAAAATTTCTTCAAAAATCACTTTTTCTAAAACTTGAAATTTGAAATTCGTTCTCTAGATTTTTATCTATTTGGAAAGATTTTAATTGTTCCATTTTGATTTGTGAAATGAAAGTTATGGGAGTTTTAGTTCAAAGATAGTTTGTGGGAAGTTATGGAATCTCTACTCCCAAATAAACTTTGAAGTCCATTATTTTACTCAATTTTTAATATTTTTGAAAAAAAAAAAAAAACATTAGGTGAAAATTGTCTATTACAACATTACAACCATATATTAAGATTGGAAATTTTCAATTTCAAAAATTAATTATTACTATTTTAATATTTTGATTCATTTTCTACCTCTTTCTACTTACTAATTGTTTTCTACATGTTGTACAACTCCAAATGATTTGGAATTTTTTAGGCATGTAGCTCACTTGACTAAAAGAATGAATCAAAAGAGTAACAACCATTTTGGACTTTTTTTCATACCAAAGTGAGCTACTGAAGTGCAGCTGCCCGGATTTTCGCATAGACAAAAAAAGCATTTTTGACAATTCAAACACTATTATCTTGCAATCTATACAGTGGAAATTTCTGAAATTTTTTCCACATATTCTCAAACTAGTTTACTATAAGATCCTATCGTTACATTTGTCTTAAGATGTTTTTAAAAAAAGATTTTGGTCTTGTACTAGAAGTGGCAGTTTTGGAGTGTTTTTGGCAAAACATAGTCAATTACATTTAGGGGTTAATGGAATATGTTATTCTTCTTAAACATACTCCAAATTGGATTTTTCTTGAATATATACAAAAATTTATTTTAAAAGGTCCTTCCATTTAGTACATTTCTCTACTAAATACATTGATTGCAAATATGGAATGAAATTGCTAAGACTATTAAAACATTCAATGTATGAAAACATAGATTGAAACTGGTAGACTACTAGCACATTCTCAATACAACTTTAACCCCTAAAGGTTTTTGACTATATTTTCACCAAAAATGCTCCAAAAATGCCATTTCTAATACAAGTGCAAATTTTTTCTTAAAACACATTTTTGACTTATGTAACTGTAGGATCTTGTAATAAGGTGGTTTGTTAACATGTAGAAATAATTTCAAAAATTTTCACCATGTAGATTGCAAGATATAAGCATTTGAATTGACAAAAATTGTTTTTTTATCCGTGCAAAAATCCGGGCAGGTGCACTTCACAAGGTCACATTTGTGTGGAAAAAAATTCAAAATGGTGGTTACTCTTTGAATTCATACTTCAATTCAAGTTGGCTACATTCTCAAAAAATTTCAAACCATTTGGAATTGTACAACATATAGGAAAAAATAAGTAAGTAGAAAGAAATAGAAAATGCTTGAAAATACTAAATTGTAAACAATTTATTTATAAAAATGAAAAATGCCAATCCCAATGGTTAAAATATTTTAATAAACAATATTTACCCAATGCTTTAGTTTTTTTTTCAAACATATTAAAAATTGAATTAAATAAAGAATTTCAAACCTTTTTGTAGAGTAGATATTCTATAACTACCCACAAACTACCTCAAACTAAAATTCCTCATAACTTTTGACTTATATATTGAAATGGAATGATTCAAAGCTTTCTTCATAGATAAAAATATAATGAACCAATTTTTTCTTTTTAAATTTAATTTAAAAAAAAAATTTGTTGCGTGGGTTGCCCGACGTTCAAAAGAAACAACATATCATGTCATAACTTTTTAACTATGTAGTCAAAAGTTATGAAAATTGTTGAGCCTTAAGGATACTCCTCAAACACATGTGTAAAAATTTCAAAGAAAAAAATAAAAACTCCATTTGTAGTGAGCTACCCGAAATCACTATGTTGCCAGAAAATGCAGTTCAAGGCTTTAGGGGTTAAGGGGGGTATCGTACATCTATTTTTTTTATGCACCCCATTAATTTGTACCCTATAGTATTTAGAAGACACCCTATGGCATTTTCTATATACTATAGTATATAAAATCAAATTATAATTTTTACCTCAAATGTTTATTTGGCACTCTACATTTGTTCATACTTATATATGTGCTTCTTCCACTCACTACACCCCCCAAATACAAATGGAAAGATTACTTTGTCTAGTTTACGTGAAATTAATTGTGAAAAATTTTGACAGTTGGATTTTTAGATTATGATGATTTTGGATGATCAACTTCATAGTCAAAAAACATAGATTTTGGAGATTTCTTTTTTATTAAAGATGAATTACAATGCTTTTTTATTCTCCACCTCCTAAAAAATTGTCTTAGAATCTAAAGAAAATTTAGGATTTTAAAAATAAAGAACTCTCTCAAATTTGTATGCATTTTCGAAGAAAACAAGTAGAAAAAACAAAACTAACCAAATTGAATCCTAAGAAATCCTACAAAATCCTACAAAAATTTAGAGATTTGTTAATTTTTGAAATTTAACAATTGATATTTTTATCAAATTGTTTGAAAAATCTTCAAAAAAATTGGAATCATTCTAATTATTTTAAGTTCTTAATCACACTAGATTGAATCTTTTATTTTAAAAATTGTTAAAAATAAAATTGTGAATTTTTTTCTCCAAATCTCATTTATTTGTATAGAATAAAAACTAAAAATGTCAAAAAAATATTTCTTTCCATCTCTACTATTCCTTTCATTGGAAAACATTATATTTGTTCCTTTTTTCTATTAGACTAAATTTTCTAAAGAAATTTTTAAATACTTCTCATATAGATCATTAGAAGAAATGCTTTTTCTTTTATGTGTCCCTTTTGCCTTGAATATGTGTGTTTTTGCTCATATTAACTTTTGCATAGTATGTTTGTTCATTATAAAATTTGGAATGAAGATAGATGTAGTAGTTTCACACAATGAATAATTTTTTACAAGTTTTAAGAATTAATTTATTATTTTAAAATTATTCCCAATTGGATGTCTACCTTGGCCATTTTGAGGGTTTTAAGTACTATTTCCAATCCCAAATTGAAAATTTGAAGGTGAAAATTGGAGTTCATAGACTTCTACCTTTAGTTTCACAATTTTGTGAAGAAATTTTTTAAAATAATAAAGTGTCGACCTCCTATGTACATGTGCTCTAAGTGCACTACCTTTGCATACATGGAGAGAATAGAATTTTTTTCTTGAAGATGAAAATCCTTGAATAGAAGCATCTTCAAGTTAGAAAAAACATTAGAAGAAATCTGAGGGCATTAGGAGACTGCGGGTTCCCGGAATGCGGGAACGCAGTTTCTAGCCCGTGAACTGAAATCCGATGTGGTCGAGAGAGTGCCACGTAATAAATTTAAAAAATTTAAAAATTGGAATTTTTTTTGATATTTCAGGACCTAGAATTTTATTTTTTTTTGGTTAAATGCCGCCCTGACAGCGACCAACAGTTAGGGAACAGTTTCGGGGAACAGCCCCGAAACGGCCCTTTGGAGGCCTCAGATTTCTTCTAATGTGTATTCCTTTTACTTTATTTTTTTGAATTTCTTACTATGTTCTAAAAATCAAATTCTGAAGTATCTATTTTCTTGTATTTTCTATCATTTTTTGAGAGGATATAACTTTTAGAGAAATTTTTTCCTTGGTTAGAATTTTCACTCACATATTATTTAGGAATAGTGCTTTATAAATGATTCATATTTTATTTCATTCAAGAAAAAATTATTCAAAAGTCCCAAACTCACAGTGTTGTAGAACTTAGACCATTTTGAGCCAAAAATGTGAAAGGTTTGTTGCAATGATCCACAATCAAAATTTGAAAAATAAAAAATGAAGCAAGTATGTAAATTTCTTACTCTACAAGATATCCTAGTTTATAAAATATTGAGATTTATTTCACCTACAAGAAAACCTACCAAATTTATGATGTTTTAATTTTGAAACACTATAACTTTTGAACTCATTACTAAATGCCCAAAATAAAAATATACTTTTAGATATCTTGATTGTATTGTAAGTCCTTTATTTTTCAAGATTTTCTTTTAAATAATTTATATTTAAAAGTCAATTTTGTTAATTTGTCATACATTGACATTTAAGGGTTTTCCATACTATTAAGTGGTTCAAATTAATGTTTTTGAGTTTAAAATTTTGTGGAATATTCTCCTAGTATGCATGCATGATCCTACCAAAGGAAATCCAAAAATATATATTTTATACCCTCCTTATATGTACAAATAGGCTTCCTTTGCGCATGCATTTCTAAACATTAGAGATGGTTTTGACCTCATTTTTTGAGTCAAATCTCATCACCTAGAAGTCTTTCCACATGGACAATTTTCAATTTTATTGAAAATTGTTTTTTCTATTTTCTACAAATTAAAAAATTGAAGTATGTATTTTCTTTGCCATATTCTTTAACATATAATTTTGGCCAAGAAATCACATACTTTTATTTCTTGTCCATATATAGAATTACATTGTGAAGCCTCTCTCCTAGACCCTAGATGCAAGATGTAACCAAATCAACATTCCTAACACTAAACTCCTATGACATTAATTCAATAAGAGTCAACTATGACTTTCAACTAACTACGCTTAGTCAAATGAAAGTTGTGTTATAGTATTGCATTGGGGAAACAACATGAAAATGACTGTGTTTCGTCTTTTGTACTACTAAATTCAAAAACAATGTTAAAATATGTCAAAAAAAAATGTCCACCAATTTTGATTTGAAGGCTAAAATGTAAAACAAACTTTTGGAGATGAAAATGAGATTTTTCAACTTTTATTAGTCCCAAATTTTAAAAAAAAAGGTTAATCTACGATATCTAAATGAGTTTTAAAATATTACTTCTATTACACTTCCTAGTTTTATATGTACCAGGCTACATGGTTTGTCATGCCTCCCACCACCACCTTACTTGTATAAAGGGCTTTCCATTTCACTTCTTTGTACTTATTTACCAAGTGGTTTTAGAAGCTAGATAACACATTTGTCAAATTTGGTGTAAAATGTATAGTGTATTATATATAGTGTATTGTATATGGCTTTTGGTATATGTTCTATTCAAATGTCTTTAATTATGATTACAAAATGACTATTCTCTATGCAATTGTTATTCAACTTCTTTATGCACACATTACTACAACCTTAAAAATGACAAAAAAATCACTTCCTAGATTTTAAAGAAATCACCTCGATTCTACATCAACATGACTTCATCACAACTTACAAATGACTACGAAATGACATCTTGCGTGATTGTCCACGTCATATGTAGTAAGGGTCTGTTGCAACTAGGATGTGAATAATGAGTTAAATGACTAAACATGTGGCTATCCACATCAAATGTATTAGCGGTCCATCATACCTTTCAAATGACTGCTGACGTGAATGTCTAAGTGTTTAGTGGTAGGCTTTATGAAAGCACTTTCTACATCAGACTTATTCAACCATTGCCCAACTAGAAACATAAAGATGGTGATAATATTCATTCTTAGATTTTAGAAGCATGTAGATTTTAACTCAATGAAATGACTTATAGATAACTCCAAAGGTCTCAATCACCTCACAGTCAAATTGTTGATAAATGACTTCTAGCAGTTGTAAAACAATCATTTTTGCAATCATTTTTATCCCTAATTTTTTGTAGTGAAAATTGTAGATGTCCTTTGGCAAATTGAGCATGTTCAATGTTTACACACTCCAAAATTTGCAAAAGTAGTGGTAATTCCAAAATAAGTCATGTTGTCAACAGATACATCTTTTATTGTCATCATGGATTGTGGCTTTTTGTAACAAGTTTGGCTATGACATTTTGTTTATCCATTTGGACTACACTACCATCTGATGTTTCTTATTCCATAATCAATTTCTTCTTGTGCATCAAGGATGTCAATGCAAAGTATATACTAACTTTAGAGAATTGTATCTCAATCATTAAGAAATGAATATGATAAGAAAATAGATGTCTCTTACAAGATGAAATCCTTCACATAACACACTTTGAATGTATGATCCTACCATTGATGATAACAGTTATGTTCAATTCCACGAGCATCTAGGACCTTGGCTATATTTGAAGGTTTAGCACTAGGCTCTATGGAATGTAAATAGGATCACATTTGACAAATTTGAGTTCATGGAGAGGTCTTTTTATAAAAAGTAGAAAACCATAGAAGTTGAATTGTAGGGTGCATTTTATTCATTGGAGAAAAAATTATAATTTATTTGGATATATTCTAGCATGTTTTTTTATTCTTAAAACACCTTTATATTAAAAATAGGATATTGAAAAATCTCCTGATTTAAAATGTAGAATAGATATAAATTAGTGTGAAAAAATCAAAGAAGAGTGAATTAATTTTAGGATGAGTATAATTTGTGGTCCTAATAGAGGAATGATTAATAAATAATAAGATTTTTTATCATTTAATATTCTGGATATTGTAGCTAGATGCATAGATGTACTATCTTTCGAGTACTTTTCTATCAAAATTGATATCAACAAAAAAATGAATCAAAGTAGAAGTAAACTATACAATCATATTCTCAAATCAAGTTAAGATATTTTGTCCAAGTTAAGATATTTTGTCAAATTTAATGAATCATTTATTGGTGGAATTAGAAGATCATAGTGTATGTTTGAAGTATATTATCCACATGTAAAGATGAGATTTTTGCTAATATGTACCTTACAGTTAAATAGAATTTTGTTTAAAATTCAAAAATAAAACTAAAGAGATTCACCAATTTTGAATATCTTCAATTTTGTATTGCAACAATTTATTTCAAGAGTGATACACTCACATATACTTATTGTAAAGTTTGTGATTGAAATTGACTCTTGAATAATATAAAAATTTGGTTAATTATTTATGTATATATATATTTATTTATTGACAAGTAAAGAGATCCTATGAGCCTTGAGCCTAGGTTTTGGAGAGGATAGAATATAGAACCAAAAAAGTTAACCCCTAAATGCCTAAGCTGCGTTTTTTGGCATTATAATTTTTTGGGGCAGCTCACTACAAATGGAGTTTTTATTTTTTTTCTTTGAAATTTTCACACAACATGTGTCCGAGGAGTATCTTCAAGGCCCAATAATTTTCATAACTTTTGACTACACGGTTAAGAAGTTATGGCATGATATGTCATTTTGTTTGAAGTGAGGGCAGCCCGGGCAGCTGAAAAAACTTCTTTAAAAAAACTTTTTTTTCAAAAGTGAAATTTCAAATTGATTCTTTAGATTTTTACAGACATGGGAATCTTTGTTTCATCCCATTTGGATTAAGGAGTCAAAAGTTATGAGGAATTTTAGTTTGCGGGTAGGTATGGAGTTTTCGAATTCCATACCTACCCGCAAACTAAAATTCCTCATAACTTTTGACTCGTGAATCCAAATGGAATGATCCAAAGCTTCCCATGTCTGTGAAAACCTAAAGAATCAATTTGAAATTTCACTTTTGAAAAAAAAGTTTTTTTAAAGAAGTTTTTTCAGCTGCCTTGGCTGCCCTCACTTCAAACAAAATGACATATCATACCATAACTTCTTAACCACAAAGTCAAAAGTTATGAAAATTATTGGGCCTTGAAGATACTCCTCGGACACATGTTGTGTGAAAATTTCAAAGAAAAAAAATAAAAACTCCATTTGTAGTGAGCTGCCCCAAAAAATTATAATGCCAAAAAACGCAGCTTAGGCATTTAGGGGTTAAAATCTTTATGGTTATTTTCTTAAACTTAGTAAAAATTTCAATTTTTAGTTGAAATTATTGTTTTCAAAATTGAAATATGATCATAATGAACATAACTTCTCTATAATTGTGGAAGATAATTTGGTCATATTGAATTAAGGGGTTGTTGCAAGAAACACTTACCGGTTTTGGCTCAAAATGGCTCAAAATCAGTGAGACTTGTGAGTCCTGTGACTTTTGGAATAAATTTTCTTAAATTGAAAAAAATACGGATAATTTGAAGAGAAATGAGAATATTATGTCTCTTGAAATTCAGACCTAAGAATTTTTTTTCTCTAAAAAAAACTATTTTCCATTGTAAAAAAACTCAAAAAATGAAAATGAAAAATCAATTTTTCTCCAAGTAAAGGTCTTTCTTTTCCAACAAATTACATCTTTGGAAAAAATAAATTCTATTCTCTACACTTGAGCAAAGTCATCCACTTTGACGACATGTGGAGGTTGAACAATATAGTATTTTCAAAAAATCTCTTTTTGGTCTTGTGTAACTTTAGGTGAGCTCCTTGAGTCCTTGCATGCCAATTTTCAGCTCAAAATTTGCATTTTTGGGTCACAAATAGGACTAAAACCCCCCCCAAATGGCCAAAGTAGGCACTAGGCACCCAATCGGGGGCAGTTTAAAAATAATAAACTAATTTTGAAAAAATTACACAAAATGTAAAACTTTTGTAGGCACCTTCATTTCAAGTTTCAAGTCAAATGAACAAAATATGCAAAAGTTATGAGCAAAAAACTACTTACTAAAGGGCAAGGGGACAAAAAAAAGGACAAGTGTTTCTTGCAATCACCCTAAGTGATTGTAGGAAACATTAGTCCTATACTCCATCCCAATTGAAGTGATGTTGTTCTTTTTTACTAAAACTTTTGAATTCAAATTTATAATGGATGAAATGATTACTAGTCAAACCTTTTTAATTTGATGGTTCTCACAATTCTTATCTTTTAGAAATTAAAAAAAGAATTTTTTAATTTAAAATCTATTTTTGTTAAATTGTCACAAATTCACAATGTAAGGTTTAGGATTTTTTACTACGTTTCGGGAGTCCCAAATTTAGTGATTTGAAGATGAAGTTTTTATGGTATATTTTCATATTAGTAAAGCACACTCCTACCAAAGAAATCTCATGACACATTATTTTATGTCTTCTACACGAGTGCAAACAACACTCCCATTGCATAAAATTCTTGAACATTGATGGTGGTTCTAACATTATTCTCTTCATAAAATCTCATGACTATTAGTTTTTTTCAAATTGAAAAATTTTAAGATTAAAATATATATATCTTTTCCTACTTTTTACAAATTAAAATGTCAATATGCCCATTTTCATGACATTTTGCATTTTTCTAGTTTTCCTACTTATAAGATTTTCCTAAGCTTTTTCTTCCTAATGTACCTTCTTCTTTACAGTTTAAACATTAGAAATGTTCTTCATATATATATATATATATATATATTTTTTTTTTTTTTTTTTTTTTTTTTTTATAAATTCTAATTTTAAAGTACTCTGGGAAAAAAATTACAATGCTAAAACACTAGAAAAGCACATATGGTAAATCTTGCAATGACCCATCTATAAAATGCAAAAAAATGTTGAGAAAAATCATTCAAACAATCCAAATCAGTTACTTCAGTAAGAACTTTAACAAATCATGCCATCTTAGAATTTACTTTTGAAATTGAGAACTTTGCACTTATTAATAAATGCACAATGAATTACAAAACGTTTATTGTTCCTAGCCTTTCTAAGCCATTCATCAATAATATGCTTTGTACTACTAACCTCAAAATATACTCAAATCACACCTACATGTGAAGACATATACTAAAAAAAATGATAAAAATAGTTACAATAGTATAAAAACTATGGGCCTCTTTAATAGTTTCCTACTTTGAGAATTCCAACCTTAAAAAAGAGCAACTTCATTTCATTGAAGTTGAAGTTGGGGGGCATGAATGAACTTTTGTCTTCTTGAAGATTCATCTTTTAAAAATACGTGAAAATATAAATTTAGGTGCTTATATTTCATATATTGTTGTTGACCCTTCTTTTGTAGTTGGACAATTAAACCAGAACACAAGTATTTTAAAATCATACTAACAAAAATAAAATAAACATTTGAAAAAGTATTAGTTTCAATTTCTAAACATATTATCGCTTCAAGTCCTAAAATACATGGTAGCATGATAATATTAACAATGTAACTTTTCCTTACATTTTGATGTTATAATGATGTTTATCTTGTTCTAATGTTCATTTGTTGGTGCATTTGAGGTCTTCTGAATATCCTTTCTTTTCTACGTTGGCAAGTATTAATTTGTATTATTACTTGGTTATTGAGCTCAAATATACTAAGCTCAAAAGACCTTGACAAGGCAAATAGAAAAAGCAAAAATGCAATCTTTTTGACATTTTTGTAGTCTACACTAATTTGCAGATGAAGTGTCTCCTTCTTGGTCAAATTTATATATGTGAGTATTGATCAAAATCCATGTCATAAAAACTTTTCATTCCATTTCATCCAAACATTACATTGTTGTGCCAAAAATTTGTACAGCTTATAAAGAGTGTGAGAATTTTTTATTCTAAAAGAATTCCATATTAGGTTTAGAAGTTCGACTCTATGATGTCGAACTAGAGTTTTTTTTTATGAAATCGTAAGATCTTGAGTCTTGTATTCTTCTTCGGCTTTAGTTTTACCTCCATTTGTTTTTAATTTGAATATTTAGCTATTTTTTAGAGATTTTGTATCTTATTTTTATTTTTAAAATTAAAAATTAAGAAGATGATGATAGGTTGTCACCTAGCTTTGATCTTTGAAGAGATAATTGGCCTTAAAAATAGATAAGAACTTTATAGAAGTGAAATCTAAAGGACCAATAGGTGTATAGAAGTCCAAGTGAAACTTTGGGTTGATTCTACCTTTTTATGAGGTTTAGTAGTTAGGATCATATTTTTACTTGTCTTTGAGTGCTAGTTGTTGGTGTAAAAAGTTGGGGTTTGATATGCGTATTGTAGAGGAAAGGCCAAATGTTGAAGCAACTATATCTTTTGTTTGAAAGAGAAATTTGCAATGAAATTTTGAGGATTTGATTATCTTGTTTTTCACTTCTAAAAAGACCTTTTATGCTCAATTTGGAGTTGTGAGTAAAAAGTTATAGGCATTTGTGTGAAGGAGAATCTGCTGCCATTCAACAAAGAGGAGAAAAGGTTCAAGCATTCACTATTGTTTATCAATCTCACCTTTCTTCTTAAAATTATAAATTATTTTATAATAGTTTTATAGTTTTTCAAAGAAATACGACTCATGCTATTTGAAGCTCTATAGAGAAAGCTATGAGAGTTTGAAGAAAGTGGGGTTTGTAGTCTTTCTTTCTAAGGGCAATAAACTGAGACCTTGATAGGCTTTAGATTATGTCTAAAGGATCTTTTGCAAGTGAAAATTTGAGAGGAGTTAATAGAAATTCTTAACTTTCTAAAAAGCTATAGTTTCCTAAATTTGGTGAGAAATTGAGGAAAATATGAGTAGAGAGGTAGAAGGAGGCTTGTTGCTTTCTTTATTTTGAGAGATTGTATGAGGATTGCAAATGAATACACTTTGTATATTCAATTTTATTTAAATTTTTTCTTAAATGTTATTTGGGAAAGAAGATCCGGTTTTTATTTTTTATTTTGTCTTAGTAGCTTTCCCGTTGCAAACTTTGTTGCTGGTAGTTGCTAGTATAGTTCCGTTTTGTATTCATGGATAGGCGTTTTTCATTTTTTAAATGTTTTATGGTGATGAGGTCAGGTTAATGGCCGGCAAGACCATGAAGTGTGCAGCAAGTAGGTAGTGCTTGTTTCCCCTTGTAGTGAGGTTGGATTAATTGCCTACAGACTATAAGATTTTGGTAGTGATACATATGCAGGTTGACTTTACCCTGTAGATAATTGCAGGTACCCAAGTAGCTATTAGCCAATCATTTTGCATTGTAAGCATGTCATTTTTTGGTCCCTTCACTAGTAGAAACCCCCGTTTAATGTGACAAGGCCTAATTTTTCTTGACGAATTTTGCTAGGCATCAAAAGTAACAACCCGTGTTTTTATGTCAGCATTGATGTTGTGTTGAACGTTTTTGTTGATATAAAAACACGGGTTGTTACTTTTGATGCCTAGAAAAATCCGTCAAGAAAAATTAAGCCTTGTCACATTAAACGGGGTTTTCTACTAGTGCTTGTTGGACATAGCACTTTGTAGCAAACTTGTCAAAGATTTTTACTAATGCACCACTATGTCAGTTTTTAAAGATTGTAGGAAGTGAAAATTTATTTAACCTATATATATATATATAGACCATGAATTCTGGTATCAATTTACTAGTGCAAAATTTACAAGGTGGGAGTGGGTGCACCATCAAAGGTTCTACTTTCAAGCAATTGTAAATTTGTAATGTGAATGTTGGCTACAACGACATTCTATAGAATGTCATTGGAAAAGGAGATTTGGTAATGATGAGCTTCAAACCTTGGTAAAAAAGATAAAAGACCTTAACTTTAGAAGAGATTTGGTTCCAAATAAGACTGTGAGTTCTTGTACAATGGGAAACTCTAGGAATTGTGCCAGTGTAGAATTTAATGTGGCCATGGATGGCCACATCAAATATTTAATATTTTCTTTCTTTTTTAAAATTAGACTTTTTTTCAATTTTAGAAACCTTTTTCTTTAGTATTTGTGATAGCTAACAACACTCAATTGTTTTGTTACTATTGTGGGAAGAGTATAGGGAGTGAGCTTGAAACAACATCCTATTTTTCCAAATCTCTTTTAAAGCTTCATACAAATGTTAATAGAGGCCTCAATCACTCTAGATTACATCATTCATGATTGCATTACATCAATGGATAAGTGTAATTGAAATTGAATGTGTGACATTGTGGTGCAAGGAGTAAACAAGATATTTTGAGTATTTTTTTAGCCAATGATTCAAACTCCTATGCCCATTGTAATGAATCTAGAACTAATTGTTGTAGCTCTACAAGATTTAGAGGTGATATGCATTGCACTACAATGCATTGTGAAGAAGTCTAAATTTAATATAAGTAAATTTTAGTTTTAAAACTCATTGAAAGATATGTTGAATATGTTACAAATTATCATATTTAATTAATGTTATTGATGCTTTGCAAATCTAGATGATTCAGCCTATTAGAAAGAGTGTTGTTCTTTTCAAATCTTAAAACCTTTCCAAATCTTGTGGGCTTTACAAAATACAAGTGTATACTAAAAAGATATTTAAAGCCTACATGAGTTATGGTCGTTGCATTCTAAAATAATATAGATACACTTATATATGCATTGAACATCTTCAACTTGGACTTGGATTTGTTTGCCTCTTAGTTTAACAACTTTGTTCATACATTAAATAATTAGCATTCAAGAATACATAGTGCTAAATCCGAAATTGATTCTTCTGAGTGACCTTTTTGATTAGATTCGTGATTTATTTTAAGGGAATTTTCAATTGCCTTCTAAGCATTTTATTTATGTTTGTGATTATGAATATGAATATGTATCAATTTCTCCCTTGATTATTTTATAGACCACTAGTAATGAATGACGTATCAAAATTATTTTGTTTCTCTTCTAAACTATACTATAAATCCCAAAAATCTAACCTAAAATCACAGGTCATAGACAAAAAAATACAAAGCATTTGTAGGCTTATAGGTATATAAGTTCACATACTAACAACCATAATGTCCAATTTAAGATGTTTAAAAGTGAACAAAACCTATGGTTTTTGAAAGATTTTTCTTCTCAAATCTTCAAATAATTAGTTTTAGATTAGTTAAACTTGATATAAAAAACAATGTCTTCTGCATAATGGCTTTAGATTTTTTGAGTCTATTGAATCAATGCTAGTGTGTGACCATGAATATACAAGCATGTGAGCTTCTAATATATATATATATATATATATATGAGTAGATATACTACCACCTTTGAAGGTGTTTATAGTTAAAATATCTATAATATAAGTACCTATAGTATAAAAATACTCTTATCACAAAAGGTTTCTATTTTATAAACACCTATACTATAGGTGCATCATCTTTGAGGCTCATAAGCTCACACTTCTATACTCACATACCAACAAGTAGCAACCGTGTCTATTGGATTTGTTTTAATCTCCAAACATCCTCATATCTAAAAAGTGGATGACTCGAGGTCAAACTTGATTGTAATTTCAAGGTATATAATATTTTTTTATTGAAATTATTAAAAAATAAATCTTTATAAATAATATTCTAATTATAATTTTTGTAAGAAAATGGAATTTCAATTAATTGTTGCAATTAGAAACTACTTATATTAAAATTCAAATATTGCAATATTCTATAAATTTCATTTGTATTTTTTCCTTTTAAATTTATTTTCCTTTTAAATTAAAAATAATTTTTGTCATTCTAATTGTAATATTTGGATAAAATTAAAAATTATTATTATTTAAATTCTAATTCATGTAATTTAATGTACATATTGTACTCTAAAAAAATATAATATTTTGATTCCATTGCCAAAATTTCTAAAAACTCAACATCTACATAAAGAAGCTTATTTAAATATGAAAATTTTGAAAAATCTATCAATCAATGATAAAGATTGACATAGTTTGATAGCGGTCATTTGAATGAAGGTCATCAATAAGGGTGTATTGAGTGTAAAATAGAAAACAATTACTTGAAAAGACTAAATTTATTTTCATGGCTATTTTGATATGTTAGAAAAACTTCAAATTCATTGTAAATATTTTTGCTAAATTTAATGATTTATTAATACTTGTTAGTTAATAGGTATTGTATTTATAATTTATTACAAAACTAATACAAATTTTTCAAGTTGGTAGATAATGCATATTCCCATTAAAGAAAAATATTACATTAGTGACTACAAATGATTTAAAAATATAAATTGAAGTCAAAAATAGATATTTGACTATATAACAATGAAACAAGTGCTTTACAGATTCAAGACTTTTTTTTGTCTAAAAGATTTTATAGTTTCTTTGAACCAAACGGTTTAAATATCTACTCATTATGACACTTTAGGTCAACTACAATCATTATAATTTTGAAATTCAACCATTGTGTCTTGATAAAATTTTGTAAAGAGCAATGCAATTGACACTTTACTCTACTTTAAGATTTTTGAATTATTTTGTTAATTGAATTGTGTGATGCAATAAGGAATGCATAATTTTTTTCATCCATACCTCTAGAATTTATTTTATGCCAAAAAAGGTTCTATTGATCATTTCTTGGCCAAATATCTTTTAGGATTTAATCCCTAAAGAAATGACATGTTCAACCATTTTGAGGTTGTTGTAGGACTTAAATAGTTGCATATCTTTGAAAATCATTTTTTGGTGGCAAGAAAACACAATTTTCCATTACTTTTTTGCATATATAGTAAAATAGATTAACTTTTTATTTTATTGTGTTAGAAATTTAACTTGTTACAACCTAAAATATTTTTATGAAGATATGGATATGTAATAGACATAATATAATACAAGTGGTAATGTTAACCCCTAAAGCCTTGAACTGCATTTTTTGTCAACATAAAAATTTTGGATAGCTCACTACGAATGGAGTTTTAATTTTTTTTCTTCGAAATTTTCACACAAGATGTATTCAAGGAATATCTTTAAGGCCCAACAATTTTCATAACTTTTGACTACACTATTAAAAAATTATGACATGATATGTTGTTTCCTTTGAATGTCGAGCAGCCCAAGCAACAAAAAAATCATTTAAATTTTATTTTTCTTAAATTGAAATTTGAAATTAGTTTATTATATTTTTACCTATTAAGAAAGATTTGAATCATTACATTTCAATATATGAGTCAAAAGTTATGAGGAATTTTAGTTTGGGGTAGTTTGCGGGTAGTTATAGAATCTCTACTCTACAATAAGGTTTTAAATTCTTTATTTAATTCAATTTTTAATATGTTTCAAAAAAACTATAAAATAGGGTGAAGATTGTTTATTACAATATTATAACCATTGGGATTGGCATTTTTCATTTTTATAAATAAATTATTTAGTATTTAGTATTTTCAAGCACTTTCTACTTTTTCTACTTACTATTTTTTCCTATATGTTGTACAATTCCAAATGATCTGAAATTCTTGAGCATATGGCTGACTTGCATTGTAAAATGAATGAAATTTCTGAAATTTTTTCTACATCTTTTCAAACCACCTAACTACAAGATCCTACAGTTAAATATGTCAAAAAAAAATTTCAAAAAAATTCACTTGTATTAGAAATCATAGTTTTGGAGTGATTTTGGTAGAAACATAGTGAAAAACCTTTAGGGGTTAACAATCAAATCTTTAGCCACTTTTTTCTAATCAATAGAAGATGAAACTTTAGTTTATCATTAGGATTCAATTCAAAATCTAAGAATGTAAAATATACTAACACGAAAACAATTTAGTGAATTATTAAACTCAAATGCTTAGATTTGATGTATATTTGTGGGAATTCTTTTATTTATACTTGACAATAATTTGATTATTGAGGAATGATAGAGAAAAAGAAATTAAGAAAGAGAAATATGAACAGTCAATAATAATAAAAATCATGTAATGTTTATTTAGCGCATATAAAATTTGACCATTATCCATTAGATCATCTTCTAGAGAAGTTAGAGAGAATCCATTTGAATAGAGACTTATGATATTGAAAGGCATTTTGAGATTAAATTAGTCATTTGTGAACGAAGGCATGTGATTTCAAAAGGCATTTTGACATTTAATTAGTCATTTGTAATTTCAAAAATTATAAAATAAAAATAGTTATTGAATTAAAAAAAATATTCTATCTTAATTTATTATAAAGTATTCAAAAGATAAGTCATGGGTATTGAAGTTTATTGAAAATATGTACAAAAAGGAAATGATGAATTTGCTAGAAATTTGAGTAGACAATATAAATTAAAATGTACTTCAACTTATCTTTTATAATTGGATATTATTTTAAAATGTCTAGATTTTTAATCTATAAATCAACTATTCAAGACAAAAAAATTCAGCTTAAAAAAGTTTAAATATATTAGAAATTCAATATTTTTTAACATTTTATAAAACATTGATGTTTTAAATGTTGGTTTAAATTAAACAAAATTATTGAAAGTAAGAGTAAAATATACAAGCATTTAGTTAGTTTGGTGTGTAACCATGAATATTGTAATTAATATCACTTTTATTATATTAGACTAAGTGCCACATAGTATAACATTCAAATATATACAAATCACACAATCAAAAATTTTGGAATTGCTACAAATGTTAGTGACCTTTAGTTTGAAATTAATTTAGAAAACATGTTAACTCGTATATATTTATATTTATATTTATGTTGCAATGAATATAATGGGTATAAAATGTGAATGGAAACAACAAAAATAATGAAGTGTAGCTCAAAATGAAAAGCCATGACTAGCTAAATCTATGGAATAAAAGTGATGATCTAAAGAAATAGTATTAAAAGAAGCCATCAAATATTGCATCAAATAATTTATGTGACTTTCTATATTTTACAGGATTTTAATATATTTTTTGGATCCTCATTTCCTTCCATTGTTTACAATGATAATTGATAAATATTATATGTCTTAAGAAAAAATTAATGAAGATTTTCTTGAAGCTAAATATTTAAACTAAACTAAACTAAACTAATTTAATAAATTGGTTGTCTTATATTTACATTTAGGTAAGTTTTGAATAAAATAGATTAAATTTTTTTTACATTCTCTTTCTTGGTGTAGAATTAGAATATTTAACCAACTTAGAAAAATACTCAATAGTATAATTTATTCATTCCAAGGAGAATTTCAAATAGGATCATACAAACTACCAAATTCATAGCCCAATTTGGCAAGCACAACATAAAGAATTTCAAGTATTTTCCTTGCCAACTAGGCCTAATTACAAGTCTACTCTCCACTCTTAATGGCCACAAGGGTTAGAGATTTTCTTAAAATCTTTCTTGTCTCTTTTTATTCTTTTTTCTTTCTCCAATTTAGAATCCATCTCACCAACTCGCATTTCTCTACTCAGACTTTCAAGGGTATATCAACTTCCAACTGGGATTAAATTCTTTACAATAACTTTCAGCATTCTTCCTTTAATCAAGGTTTGTATCAAGTCTTCACCAACTTAGATTTATCGCATTTTTTTTCTTTTTTACACATTCACACTTCCTCATTATTCACTAATTCTATAGAATCTTTCAATTAACACTCAATATAAAAGCTCACTTTGATAATCCAACATAAAACCTCCAATTGATCACTCAACAAAAATTCTTACTATCACTCATTCAATTCAGCCAAGAATCCCAGACATCACCCAATTGCGACTAGATCATCACTTTCATTCTAAACTAGATTTACACAACCGATCCTCATTCCTCTCAATAACATAATTTCATACAAATTCACACTTCATTGGGATTGACTCAATTAACCTCTAATGGACTAAGACCATTTTCCTGTCACAAACCACTCAAAACTATCATTTTTGTTGCGTTCATCCAAAAAAAAAAATTCTTAAGAATCTAACTGTAGGATCTTATACTTAACTTGTTTGAAATCATGTGGTAAGAATTTAATGGAGTTTAACTGCGTAGATTGGAATATATGAACATTCAAAGTTCAAAAATAAAGTTTTTTAAAGTTGTAGTCTACAAATTTAGATGACTTTGACCACCATTTTTCAAAAAAATTTGCACTATAAAACTCTAAATAAAAAATTTTGGGTTAAAAATTTGAGTTGAAAATCTAGGAAAAAAAACTCCAGAAAGAAATATGATTTCTTTATTAAATAAAATGTTAAGTAGAAGTAGGTTCAAGATGGGAAGAAAAACTAAATGGTTAGCTTTAAGATGAAATTAAAATACAATAATTCCAATGGTGAGAGTGTTCTAGAAAGTCAGTGAAACCTTTTCCAACAATTTCTTTGAGAAATTGTGAAAATTGCATCAATAGTAAATCCTACAAGTTATTTTTTTGAAAAGACGTTGAAATTGCCCCCAAAACTATATTGGCCATAACTTTCTCATTACTAGTCCAAACATAATGAATCAAAGCTTCAAATGTAAACAAAAAAATATTATTCTAGGAAAAAAATTGAAAATTTAATTTTGTCTTCTTGCAAAATATTTTTTTGTTGCCCATTGAGTTTAATTTTGGGCTTTGTGAGGTATAACTTTTGCTCTTAGGCACCAATTGAAATTAAAAAAATTATATTCTCACAAAGCTAATCACTTTTTCTATCTTATGAAAAAAATTTAGAAAAATTCATCAAAAATTGACATCATAGAAACCTACCTAAAATCCATGTTGTCCCTTAAGGGAACAATACTCCATTAGCAAAATTTTAAAAAACAACTAGGATTTGACATTGATTAGAATAAGATATAGATCAAGAAGTGCTATTGATATCATGAAAAAGATTTTGGATGGAGTGATGCGTGTATTTTCAATATATGAACATTTTGGCCCAAAAGACATAATATAATAATACATTGAATTTTAAGCCATTATAATTTTGAACAAAAATAAAATTAAAAAATTGGATAAAATGAAATTAACTACTATATAATTTGAAATTTATTATATAGATACAAATAGAAAATATGAAATATTTAACCTATCTTTTTATTTAACAAAATTATAATTTTAAAAACATAGGCCTTGCAAAAAAAGTTCTCCAGAAGTTTTGTACAAAACAAGTTGCATAAAAATTTCAAGTATTCAAATATTATGATTCTTGAGTTTTTTAAAAATAAATAATAATAATAATAAATATATATTTAAATAAAATGTAATAACTCATTGGAGATGAAATCTGATAACCTCACTATCTGACTATAGACTATTTTTGAAAGTTTAGAAATACACATTGATGAGAATTTATTATCATATATATGCACAACACTTTTCCATGCAAATTTTTTTTCATAAATATTGTTAGAATTGTTGTGCTTAAAATGTGAACCTATTGCAAAAATACATTCAAAAACTAGGATGAAATTTGGATTCTCTATCCCGTATTTGGGGCTTTAATAAGTATTTTCTATAGTGGTTCTTTCACCAATTTTGTTTATACAATTATGGAAGTCTACAATAATGTTGGTCATTGAATGTAAGTATATAATCAATCACCACCTAGATTACCAATTATTGAGCAAGAATATGTGGGTGATTTTGTAAAAGCATGACTATTTGGATATCACATATTGGATGACTATCATGTTTTCTATTATAATTTTATGAGCATAGGACTAATGAATCCCAATTCATAGAAATATGTTTAATTTTTTGTTGTTGTTGCAATCATTTTAAATATTTTTCAAAAATCATTTACTATAGTGTATTAGTGTATTACCAAAAAATTGTTAATTTGTCACACTTTCACTTTTCATGGTTTAAAAAGCTTTTGAGTATCCAAAATTATCATCAAAGAGATGAGCATCTAAGCTTAGGAATAAATGGGTTTATACTTGCAATATAGGATTTAGGATTAATTTAGTATGCATATAAATGATGCAAGGGACAATTAAAAATAAAAAACAAAATATCTCTTCATAAATGCACAAAACTACAAAAGGCTTCTTTGTGTGCAAATTTATAGGCTCTTGAAGACACTTTGCCATCATGTTTTTGGTGGAATTCTATTTCTAAAAAGTTCTTTAGAATGGTCAATTTTTGTTTGGATTTCTTGAATGTTTTACTACTTTTTACTACTTTAAACATCAAAGTGTCCATGTTGATTTTTGGGTTCAAAATTTAGTAATAAATTACATCTATTGTGTTATTACTTATGAGCTTGATCCAAAATGGAACAAAGTGAGTTGGTGCTTTTGCAAATCACCGATGTTGAAAGTGGATTTTAGTCAATTATAAAATTAAAAATGGAAATTAAAAATTATTTAAGATTTCAAATACTCTCTACAAATTAAATAATGAAGTTCCATCTATAGAAATAAATAAATAAAAGAGACAAATTTTCTTAATTATTGAACTCTAAGGCATTTTTTCATCAAAAAACATTGAAAACTACCATTTCTATTTCAAAATAAAAAACCTTAGAATTTTTTTTTGAGTTATTGACTTTTGAATTTTGAGTTTTTTATCATAAAATCTTGTACTAAGCTAGTTTCAAATGTATTGAAGAAATTTCAAAAACTTTGCAAGATATTAACATTTGAAGTGAAGGAATCCATGTTTTTGCACTTTGCCAAGGTAGATTTCAAGGCTTTGAATCTTCATAGCATAAATTTATTGCACTACAAATTTTGAACAATTATTAATTTTTTTATGTTGAAGAATTGAGTAGAAAGTCTAAGAATTTTTTAGAAAAAAACCACACTTACAAGTCTTCATTCTCTTTGAGATTATTAAGTAGAACTAGGTATGAGACTCAGTATGAAAATGAAGGAAATATTAAATTGGCCTAAATTTTATAAATAGCTCTAAAATGGAATTGAAAACCACTTGTTCTAATGGTGAGATTGTTCATTTGTTTTAGCAAGCTAACATATCTAAACCAAGTGCATTTTTTACAAAAATTGTAAAGATTTCATTGAAATATAAAGTTATTTTTTCAAGAAGATGCTTAAATTGCCTCCAAAATAAAATGGAAAATAAATATTAAAATATTATTTTGAATTTCTATAATTTTTTTGTACTACCCCACATACACCAATTTGGGCTTTGGGTAGCTTAACTTTAATTTTGGGCACCAATTGAAATAAAAACTACAATTTCAAAAATGTAATGTAATTTCCTATCTTTACAAAAAGTTTCAAAAAATCATGAAACAAATCGAAATTATATGAGCCTATTTGAAATCCTTTGTCTACTAAGAAAACAATGAAAGTTTAGGGGTTAAATGAAATCAATTATGGGTGATTGCAAGATACACTTGTTGCTTTCGTTGCATCTTCATGAGTTTTGGGGGGATAATTTAAAATTAGAAAAATAATTTTAAAATTTTAAAAAATTCACTAATGTATACATCTTAAGATAGAAGTAACCATCAAATTGAAGGAAATGTATAGAAAGTTCTCTAAGTAGGAGAATTAGAAAAGAGCCAAATCTCAAGATGATATGTATTTGGATGTTTTAATTTGGAAAAAATAAGAATTTAAAAAAGAAAAAGAAAAAATTGTCCATTTGCAACAACTTTATAGAGATGGTCACTCACCAAAATCATTTTTTACATCATTAGATGAGATTCCGGGCCTCCAGAAGATTGTGGGTTCCCTAACTGTGGGAACAATTTTTCTACCGCAGGATCACAGAAATAGCGCAATTCGACGTAGCTAAGATCGTGCTACGTCATCAATTATTATGAAGATGTTATGGCGGATGTTAGTTTGGACATAAAAAACATAGGGTGCTACAATGGATGTCACCTAAAACCCGTCATCTAAAATACAAATTTTTAGTGTTGATTTTTTGTCCTTTAAACTCTTGTTTTCTTTTGTAGTGTAATAGTAATAGTACCAAATTGGAAAATTAATGATAGACAATTGATGAACAAAAAATTTGGATGATTTGCCATTAATATTGTGAAAATTTGGATTTTCTATTAGTATATATAGTATTGTTGACATCATAAGACAAAAATTGAACCAATATCTAGGCCTATAGCACTATTAGCAACCTCATTAAAGATTCATTTTAAAGATTTGGGAATTTGGTAAATATTATTTTCATGATCTATACAAAGCAATCAACACTAAAAAGAAATTTGCTTTCTATAAATGAAAATACATACTTAAAAAATATGAGAAACAATTGACAAAAAACTTAATAAAGATGGAGATTTTATAATTATTCTATAGCATATACAAGTTTTAAGTATTAGGAACTACTATTTAGGTAACTCGATCATTAAAAATTAAAAATAGAGAGAATTCGTTTAAATAGAGAGATGAGATATGAAAAGACATCATGAGATACAGTTAGTCATTTTTTATTTTTAAAATTATAAAATAAATATTTATTAATTTTTATATTCATTAATCAAAATACACTCAAAGATGACATATGAATTATTGAAATTTAATAAAAATATGTGAATAATTATTTTTTATCCATCTATTTTGTAAATAATTATCAGTCTAAATATTTTTAGAGAATTTTCTTGGTAATAATGTCATATATAAATAATATGATTTTTTATCCATATATTTTATTTTTTTATTTTTATTTTCAAAAACTTTTAGTATTGAGAATTTGACTAAAAATGCAACAAAATGAACCAATGTTTTTTGGAATCAACCATGTTAAAAGTGATTGTAGTCAATAATTAATAATAGGATAGTAGGTAGAAATTGAAAAGAATGCTAATGATGAAGTTTCATCTATACTCTATAGTAGAAGATAATTGATTTTGCTATAAGAAACTAAAGAAATTTTTTTAATGAAATTAGTGATTTAAGTATTAAAATTTTCTTAATGAGGTGATTGGAAAAAATACTTGCCAATTTTATTTTGTTCTATAGTATTTATACATTTTTTTCAAGGGTACTTTAAAATTAGGAAAAAAAATTAAAAAATTAAAAAAAAATCTAATGTATGCACCTATAAGATGAAGATAAATACTAAAGGAAAATCATAGAAAATTTCTCTCAATAGGAAAACTAGAAAAGTGTAAAATCTCAACAAATACATGTTTTGATGTTTTAATTAGTAAATAATGGGGAAAAAAATTTAATACTAAATTAAAAAAATATCCATTTGTAGCAACTTTATGGAGATGGTTATTCACCAAAAAAACCACCAAATTTTTTTTTGCATATTGCAAAATGCAAGTAGAAAGAGGTTCAATTTTTGGACTTCTATACGACATGCAAATAATTATTTTTAGAAATCCTTTAAAGAATAGCTAAAAATATACTATAAATCCGTTTTCTCTAAATTTGAGCTTCAAATTTTTTTTTAGGTACTACTTTGTTTAAAAAACAACCAAATGAGTAGGTGTGAGATAAAATTGGAGTCTATTTTTGGATTGTAAAATATTTAAAAAAATATTTAAGAAATTAGACAAGGCATATTATAGTTATGACTACATTGCCTATAAAATTCAAGTCATAAGGATCCAAAACACAAAAATTATTGCAAAAAATAAATCAACATACTAGATGTGATACAAAATAGTACAAGTGCTTCTTGCAATTATCCAACCCTTCTTTTATTGTTTTACTAGATTATTATATGCACTACATTTGGTATTGAAAATTTTTTAATTGAAGTATATTTTAATATTTACTTTTCAAATTATGCAATTTTTGAGATGAAATGCTTAGAAGTCTCAAATACTATATGAGTCATTGCAAGAAATAGTCCATTTTCTATAGCACTTCTTTGGGGTACTATTTAATTAGAAAAACAATTTTAATAAAATATGAAAAGTATATCTAATGTATTCACCTTAAAGAAGAAGGTATTTTTTGAAGGAAAAGATTAGGAAAATTCTCTAAGTAGGAGAATTAAAAAAGTGCAAAATCTCATGAAAATGGGCATATTTACATTTTAATTAGTAAAAAATAGAAAATTTTATTTTTTTTAAATCTAAATTTTTTTTATTTGGAAAGAGTTGGTGGTGATGAGATTTCACCAAAAAAATAATCTTAACACCATCAATGTTCATAAATTGAAGCAATGAAAGACGAGTGTTGTTTGTACGCATGTAGAGGACATAAAATAATATATTTTTATATTTCCTTTGGTAGGAATATGCTTTCCTACTATGCAAATGCACCATGAAAATTTCAACTTTATATCATTAAATTTGGGGACTCCTAACCTAAGTTAAATCCCTAGGCCTCAATTTGTGACAAATTAACAAAAATGAGTTTTAAATATTAATATTTTTTTTAATTTAAAAAATAAGGGATGTAAAAGTCAAGTTAGAGAGTTCGACTAATTATTTCACATTCCTAGATCTTTTAATTCAAAAATTATAGAAAAAAAGAAAACGTCACTTTAATTGTGATGGGAAATATGATTGGTATTTTTTTCAATCACCCGTATGTAGAAGTTAGCAAAGTTCCACATAAAATTTAAACTTGACATCTTGGTCATTAGTCCAAGATCCATTCATAGTATCCAAAATTCTAGACTTAGGATGGAAATTTTTTTTTAAATATATATATTTTTTATATTTTACACATTTAAGTTTTACAAAAACCTTCTCTAGTTTGAAAGGTTATTTTGAAAAGAGAAGGTTTCAAGAACCTCACCACTATCCTGAATCATTATATGACTTAGTCATTTAACAAGTTAAGATTCTCATAGTCAATAGGGTGATTGCAAAGAACACTTGTACTATTTTATACTGATTTGTTTTTTGGCCATAACTTTTTTGTTTTGGCGTTAAATGACTCAAGACTTATAGAAAAGGTATTTATAAATATCATACATCTTTCCTAATTTTTTCCTAATTTTCAAAAATATTTTATTATCCAAGAATGGTCAAATTTTTAATACCCAATTGAATGTCACATTTGCCAATTTGGAGGTTCTTAGTACTATTCAGTATAAAAAAAAAGAATTTTGAGTAGAAATTTGGATCAAATGGTCTTCTAATAGACTTTTAGCTAATGGCCAAGAAAAATTTAAGAATAATAAACTTTGTGTGGTGTAGAAGTCCATAAAATGAGCTTCTTTCTCTTTGTATTTTGAAACATATAAAATATTATTTTGCAGAATTTTTTGGTGAATAACCATCTCTATAAAGTTTTTACAAATGCCCAAATTTTTTTGTGTGTATTTACTTATTTTCACTATTTTTTACCTAATTAAAACATAAAAATATGTATTTTCTTGAGGTTAGGCACCGTTTTCAAATTCTCCTATTTAGAAAAAAATTCTATGCAATTCCTTCTATGGGTCCCTTCATCCTAAAGGTTTATATATTATTCATATTTTTTAAATTTATTAAAAAATATTAAAAAATATTTAAAGTACTCCCAAAAAATCATGAAAATGCTAGAAATAGCACCACTATTACCCAATATTAAAATCTTCCAACTAAACTTCCATTTGACATTCATGCTTGAAAATCTTAGTAAAAAGTTTGAAAAGCATTTTGTACTAATAGAGATAACACTAGAAGAAAAAAAATGTTACACTCAACAAAATAATATCAATTAGATTTTGTTGGATTCCTTAAAATCCTTGTTGATATGTAAAATCTAATCTTATTCTTAATCATTACAAGCAAGCCAATCTCCAAAAGGTGATTGGCTTGACCATGTTGCTAAGAGAATCTACGTAGAGATGAAAACAACAACTGAATATTCTTATCTTAAATGCCACTTAATTTTATTCTTGATAATTACAAGCAAACCAATCTCCAAAAGGTGATTAGTTTGACCATGTTGCTGAGAGAGTCTAGGCAGAGATGAAAACAACAATTGGATATTCTTATCTTAAATGTCCTCTAATTTTATTCTTGATAATTACAAGCAAGCCAATCTCCAAAAGGTGATTGGCTTGACTATATTGCTAAGAGAGTCTAGGTAGAGATGAAAACGACAGCTGGGTATTCTTATCTTAAATGCCCTTTAATCTTATTCTTGATAATTACGAGCAAGACAATCTCCAAAAGGTGATTAGCTTGACCATATTGCTTAGAGATTTTAGGCAGAGATGAAATGACAACTGGATATACTTATCTTAAATACCACACCTATGTCTCATATAGAACTTTGGAGAGATCTTTCCAGAACTTTTCAATCCTTATTTGTTCTTGCTAAACCCTAATGACATCCAAACATGTAACCTGCTAACTTGTTAAAGAAGCTTTAAAAAAAAAGTCTTCGATGTACTTTTGGTGGTGTTACAATAGGCTCTACTCTAGTTCGAATATTCCCAAATCCAAAGGTCCTATAGCCGTGGAGAGGGTTATAAAAGCCGGCTCAGTTGTCCTCTAATGACCATTCTCCGTGCTCCATCGCTTGTGCGCTTCGTTGGAGTTTGGGGCACCTCTGCTTAGCAAGCTTAGCAACGCGTTGCTGGTGCTGTTCAACAGCAGATCGAAGGAGATGGATATCTTGATGATAATTCTCGTGGCCAGCGCTGTTATTGCTGGTTGTTCTCTGAATCCTCCCCATCCCTGATTCTTTTGCTCAGCTGGGTGCTTAAGACTGCTTTAGATACAATCTTTTTCCATGTCTTTGGGATTAATTGTGTACGTGGAATGAGATCGATCTTTCTTGTGTTTAATATTGCCATTGCAAGTATGTGAAATCTTTCTTCTTTTCGCAATTTTCCAGCTTAGCCCTGCTTTTCTTGCTAGTCTTTGGATATGTGAAGGCAATGCAAGGACAATATCACGTTGCAAGCTGCGTGCTGGTGATTCTGGCATATTCGTTTGTGGCATGGCCTGCAATGCATGGATGTTTTAAAAATACTTGCTACGTACTATTTTCTCAACTGCATGATGTTTGATAAAAGTTCCCCCGGTTAGTCTTTGTCAGTCATGACAACCTTGCTTCCGAGTGTTTTGTAAGTTTTGGTTGAAAAGAGCAGTACTTTTTCGGTACCAATTAAGCAGCTGAAGATGTACAATTAAGTTGGAAACTTGGGGACTTGTTGGCTGGCGCGGACTTGGGGTTTGTTCGATAAGAAGTTAGTAGTGTGCCTGCTTTTGGACTTGCCCTTCAATGAAAAGTGTAGACGAAAAGTGTAGTTGCGATATTTCGATCGATCTCTTTTTCATGTGCAAAGTGTGTTTTAATTTCACTGCTTTTTAGGAAGGGACTGTCGCTTCAACTCTGTTGTTGATTAAGCTTCAGGATAATTCGGTGTGGGACTCTGAACGTGCTTGCGTGTCTCGATTGCCTCGCTGAGTTGAGCGAGAATGATCGGGACGTGAAGATCACCGATCGTAGTTGTTAATTACAGTCCGTAAGTTAATTAAGGCATCTATGTACCCTAGCCATAGCTGAGCTGCTGAAAATGTATGATTATGGTACATCGATCTAATCAAAGCAGGCTTGCTATACTTGGCCTGATTGCACTTTTGAATTGTTCGCCTTGCAGACGAATGGCGCCAGACAAATCGGAGTCGACCTAGAGAGGGTTATGACCTTGATGTCGTCGTGCGGCTAAGGAGAGTTCGTGCCGGGGGTGCAGAGGATCCTGATGCTGAAGCAGACATGGAACAAGATGGAGATCGAAGTGAATTGCGGATTTTCCTGGCTGAAGATGAAGCAGACGATCCACTTTGGATGCGACCTTTTCCAGTCTCGGGAGACACCAGAACAACTGTTGCTGAAATGGTGATGGAATTGTCAAGCCTGCGTCACAACATGGTTTCCTACGAAGCCCTCTATCCTGCAGCTGTGGAAGTCCGTAACAATCTGGGTGAGGAGATCTGGGATGGGCTCGAATTTTACCGCTGCCGAGTCGCCTATTTGGCCTTCTCAACTCTCCGACAGCAGGACTCGGATATGATCGACTTTCCGGAAGGATTCAGGAATTTCCTTGATCTGCACATACCACACATGAAAACGTACATGACTGATAGATGGGGAGAGGATGAAGGGAAAGTTTTCCAAGGCATTTACAAGTTTTTGGAGAACATCATTGCAATTGATAGACAGGGGGGCATCGAAATCCAGCAAGGACGGCCAATGAAGTTCATGACGAAGTGGTTTCGTCACCAGCCTATTTTTTGGCTTGCTTTCAACCTCTACTTCCCCAGTGAGGGAAGAATGAGTTGGGAGCAAGTGGAGACGTGGGCCATCCAATCGCTGAGGAAGACAAACATGGAGCCCCCTGCGTGGCCAATCCAGCTTCGAGGTTTGAATGTCTGGAACCCGGACACAACACCGATTTGGAACAGGGCTGTACTCGAAGTGTTTGCAGATGTCAGACGGCGACTCATATCGGCCCATACCATGCTTGAGGATGTTTGAAATACATTGTCGACCTCAATCGCCGCAGTGGCGCACAGTGTTGAGGTATTTCATACCCAGCACTGCAGATGATGGGTCCGAGGTGAAAGTTTTATTATTTTTGTGATAGTTACTGGGTGCTAACATAACCTTCTGTAACTTCCAAGGCAGGAGACCTTTCGCTTTCCACGAATCAAGGCTCCTTTTGTTGTACAACTTATTGAATGCAAGCTGGCCCATGCATTGTGGGCCACTGTAATAAGAATAAATTCTTGTTATTTCAGTGATACTGTAGAAGGACCCCTCTGCTTCCCATGCAAGAATGTTATGCTCGCCAGAGTCATGCATGAAATTGATGAGCAGGTCCCTTAATAAACAGCACGACACCAGTAATCGGCTAATCGCTCTGTTTGGTATATGATAGCTAATCTCATTTGAAATCATCGACATAACATAATCATTCTCTATTAATTGAAACTGCATGGATAATCACATGATGTAGAAAGAGGAAATGAGATTTGGTTGTGAAGATTTCATGGCTATCGAGGTCTGGTAACTGGATGTTGTGATTAATGCACATGGGTTGTTTGAAGTCACCTCAGCGAGCGTGGAAATTAACAAGCATGCAGAACGCCAGCACTCCCATCAGTTCTGGTGTACGTCACTACGTCCCGGCAGAAGGAAAATTCTCGTTACGTCCGGTTGTATTTTGCAGGCCCTTGCATATCTAACCTTGAACTTCATATTGGCCGGGCATGTCGATAATGCCTGTTTCTGCTTAGCTGAATTTCGGACGTAATTACCCAGAAATGACCAAACTACAGCGAACAATGCATAGATGCAGTAAATTATTCGTGCTTCACAGTCTTTGATTGGTGTCTTCGATTCGAGATTGCTTGTTAGAATGTGCGTCATTGCATTCACAAGTGCTGGCATTTGATCACTGATACTCAACGAAGCCCGTAGTGTTCCAAATCATATTTCATAAATGCCAACACTGATTCTGGTTGGTCCTTTACGATCACTAAACTTCTGGTTTGCAATCGACATGGGTGCATAAGACCTACCGACTTTGTTACAAGAAGTTATGCTCAATTGCACGAAGGTGCGTTACCTTGAAATTCTTCAATGCTGAGTTTGTCCTTGATGGAATTAAGGTCTTGTTGCGAATCTTGTTGATTTGAATATTTAATTTGAGAGTTTTTGTCTAATTGGTACACATGAAATGGTGACAGTCCAAATCCGTCGATTTTGTGCAACCTAGTCTTGCACCTAGTCTTGCATCTACAGAATTGGAAACCAAGTGCTGAGGAGCCCTTCATCTGTCCTATCTCAAACCACATGTTCAATACATTTAGTGCCAAGAAGGGTCATTGCAAGAAACACCGTGCAAAAAGCGCACTGTTTTCAGTAGTATTTTTTTTTCGGGAGTCCTATAAAATTAGAAAAACAAGTTTTGAAAAAAGTGAAAAATATGTTTCATGTGTAAACCTTTAAGAAGAAGGTACCTTAGAAAGGAAATGCATAGGAAAAATCTCTAAGTAGGAAAACTAGAAAAGTGCAAAATCTCATGAAAATTAGTACTTCCACATTTTAATTTGCAAAAAATAGGAAAATAATTTTTTTTAAAACTAAAAACTGGTCATTTGAGGAAATTTGATGTTGATGAGATTTGACCAAAAGAACAATCTTAGAACCATCATCAATGTTCAGAAATTGCATGCAACGGGAAAAAAATTGTGCTCATGTAGAGGACATAAAATATCATATTTTTAAATTTCATTTGGAATTTATAGGTTTTACACCTATGCAAATAGACCATGAAAGTTTCATCTTCAAATCATTAAATTTAGGCACTCCGAACGTAGTGAAAACAATAAACTACACCTTGTGAATCTATGACAGCTCAACAAAAATGATTTTTAAATATAGAATGATTTTTTAAATTGTGCTCATATAGAGGACATAAAATAACATATTTTTAAATTTCATTTGGAATTTATAGGTTTTACACCTATGCAAATAGACCATGAAAGTTTCATCTTCAAATCATTAAATTTAGGCACTCCAAACGTAGTGAAAACAATAAACTACACCCTGTGAATCTGTGACAGCTCAACAAAAATGATTTTTAAATATAGAATGATTTTTCTTAATTTTTGAAAAATAAGGGATCTAGTAACCTTCGAGTTAGGTATGTTCAAAAAAAATTTCATGTTCACTAGACTTAATCTCCAAAATTTATAGTGGACAACAAAAAAATAGTTTGCATTGTGACGGGAAGTAGGACCGATGTTTCTTGCAATGACCTGGAAATACTTGTCCTATTTTGTGTCACATGGTATGTGACATGGTCTTGATTTGGATTTTTTTGCCATAACTTTTATGTTTTGGCTTCAAATGACTCAAAATTTATAGGGAAGATACTCATGACTATTACACATATTCCCTAATTTTTTCATAATTTTCAAAAATAACATATTACCCAAAATAAAACGTATGAAAAATTATCCAAAATGGTTAATCCTCTTTGGATTCATTGTTGAAGTGAATTAGAGTACTTGCCTAGAAAATTTCAAATCGTTTAGAATTGTACAATATATAGGAAAAAAATAGTAAGTAAGAGAAGTAACAAATGATTTTACATGCAAAATTGTTAAGAATTTAATTATGGAATTGAAAAATCTCAATCCCAATAGTTGGAATGTTGTAATAAACAATCTACATCTTATAGTTTTAATTTTTTCAAAAATATTGAAAATTGAATAAAATAAACGACTTCAAAGTTTGTTCTAGGGTAGAGAATTTATAACTACCTACAAACAAAAAAACCTCATAACTTTTGACTCAATGATCAAAATCAAATGATTCAAAGCTTTTAATGCATGCATAAATGAAGAAAATTAATTTCAAATTTTTATTTTTTGAAATAGTAATTTTTTCCAATGTACCCAAATTGCCCAATTACAAAAAAAAGTAACATATTAGGCCATAACTTTGACTCGTATTTCCATATGTCCTAATTTTACTACACATCAAAGATATTCCTCGTCCCCACCTTCTATTAAAATTTTGGCCCAAACTATGAAAATCTCCACTCACACGTACCTACATGAAATCGCTATGTTGCCATATTTTGCTTGTTGGTGTTTTAGGGGTTAAACATAGTTTCAATGATGGATAAATGGAGTGCTAAAATATATTAATTTCAAATTTAATGGTGTCACTATGACATGTTGAAACAATTTAAATATTTTAATACATGTTCACAACTTTGAAAAAGTGCACTAATGCATCAAATGTTGTAACAATAGTAAAACAAAGGGTGGGTGGGTGTATATTTGACATGTAACTATAAGTTGCCTCATTTTTTGTGAATAAAATTGAAATTCATTGAATATGGTACAATCTTATTGATGGAGAATTTTCAAAGAGGAGTTGGAAGGGACATGTTTGTAGAACTTAACACCATTTTCCTTTGTTTTTCTTCTTCCAAAATAATCCATTCTAGTTAATTTAGCCATTTACGACTCATCATTGCTTAAATTTTGAAAATATTTAATTAATTCTAAAATTCATTTACTTTTCCTAAACTTATTGCAAATTAAATCAAATTTATTTTCCTACTAAAAAAAGTCAATTCTTACCAAACCTACATGTGCTATTAATATATAACATTGTACAACCTTTTTGACAATGTGACAATGTGCAATGTGACGAAAAGTGGCGTACCACTCAAGTCAATTAATTAGCCCCCCCCCCCCTCCTCTCTCAAAAAATTTACAAGCCATTGAATTAAAAAAAAATTAACTGACCTTTATAATCACCGTTGATTTCTCAAAAATTCCCGAACCATTGATTATGTAAGATTTAATCTGAACCATTCAGATACGGATACGGATACAGATACTCTATATATACTATATGGATTATATATATGGTACAAATACAAATACAAATACAAGATTACTTGTCCCATAATGTTTGTCAATAAGTTGGTTTCAAAAAATTACAAGAGGAGAAGGGAGGGGGGAGGGAAATGAAGATTTAAAAATTAAAAATCAAAATTTTTTCTTGGGTGCACAGTGATCGTGCACCCAAAAAAAATTTAAAAATTTAAATTTTAAATTCTTTGGCTTGTAAAAACATGCCAAGTGTACTAAACCCAAATTTAAATTTAAATTTTTTAAAAATTGGTAGTAATTGCCACTTTTTAGTACATTATTTACACAATGTACCAAAAAGTGGCAGTAACTGCTATTAATACAACCTTTTTGACATTCTTACTTTGTTTGACTAGTCAAATTGATGATTAAAAACTATTCATATCAAATTTCTAATATTGATAATGATCAATCCTTATTAAATCAATTTAGAAACATGTAACTTTGAAATACTTGAAAAGAACATTTTATTTTTCATCATTTGAATGAAAGTTTGCTTTCATTGACAAAACTTATGAATTACACATACATGTGAAACAAATAATTGCAATGGAGAGTTGATGATAAAAACATCACCATTTTTTAGATTCTCATAAAGTAATTACACCTAAATGTGACCAAATATACAATTGCGCATTGCGCAATATTCTTATCAAGAAACTACCATTTGGGGTGGATTTTGGTAGAAGTTAATAGAGTAATCTAAAATCTCTTAAAATTCATTTTTTAGACAATGCATTAATAAATTGTAAATTTTCACAATGCTCAAAATTAGTATTTCTAAAACAATATTGTACATATTAGATAGGAATTTATAGGGATTGCATTCAAGAAGGGATCACAATTCCGTTCACTTACTCAAGTAGAAAATTCTCCACCACTAAGATTGTACCATATTCAAGACTTTTCAATTTTAATCACAAAAAATGAAGTCACTTACGTTAAGTGAAATTGTAGGAATTGTGCTCAAAGTCAAATTGTAAACCTCATTTGGGCATAGTATAATATCATTTTTCAAAAAAAATTGTACAAATAAAAGTCAGAGAAGCTAAGTTTTATCTCCAAAAATCCATCTAAGATTTCAAAGCCCCATCTAAGAGTTATGGACACATTTCAAAGAGGAGGTGAAGGGGACATTTCTTTGACATTTTCAAACACCCTCTCTAAAATTTGTCCATAACTTTTAGGTGGAGTTTTGAAATCTCAAACGGATTTTTGGAGATGAAACTCAAATTGATTTTACAACTTTTTTAATTTGGAGTTTTTGAAATTTTTCTTTTTATTATGCTTAAATGAGGTCTAAAATTTGATTTTTAATACAATTCTTGCGTTTTCACTTAACCATGTGTGGTAGAGCTCCTTTTAATTTAAATTCACATACCCCACATGGATTGTTTTACCTACCACTAGCCCACTTGTATAAAGGGCTTCTCTTTTCACCCTCAATTACACACAAATGTCTAAATAGCACCAATTTGAATGTAACACAGAATTAATAATGTAGCACTAAAGCCACTTCATTGGTCTAGCTTTCTAATTGGAAATTGTGTGTTCTATTACTTGGCATTGTATTTAGCTGCCATGTGCAGCCTTGAATTATAAATTGACACTTTCCATGAAGTTTATAGGGATTGACATCGCGATAGAGGGTGAACAAAAATAGGAAAAAAGAAAATTTTAAGCAAAAACAACACCAATATGTAGGGTCCTTGGAAGGGCTATGGAACGGCCCTCTAGAGGGCTCCGATTTTCTCTAATGTAATTTTGAGATGAAATTTGGATGAGATGGTCTTCTAATAGACTTCTAGCTCTCTAGGGAAGGATTTTTAAAAATAGTTAATTTTATATGGTGTAGAAGTCTATAAAGTGAGGGGTGATTGCAAGAAAGGGCTGTCCTTTTTGGCGTCACAATGGAAGTGATATTTGTGCCATTGGTTATAACTTTTGGGGTATTAATCCAATTTACTTGAAATTTTTATTGAAGATGGACAACTTGATAATAAATAAATTCATTATTTTTCAGAAATTTCCAAAAAACATTTTCTAATTAAATTTTAATTTACCTAATTTGTCACACTTTACAATTTAGGGATTTTTAGTACTGTGGAGTATCCAAAATTAATGATGTAGACTTGAAATTTGTATGGTATATTTATACACTAAAGATTTATGAGTTGACCAAAAATATTTTTAAAAAACATTATTTTATGTCCTCTACATTGATGCAAACAGGGGCCCCTTGCGCATACAATTCTGAACATCAAAAATGGTTTCAAAATAATTCTTTTGGTGAAACCTCATCATCATCAATCCTTCCTAAATTTCCAATTTTTAGTTTTTTTAAAAATTTCTTTTCCTATTTTTTACAAATTAAAATGTGAAAGTACTCATTTTCATGAGATTTTGCACTTTTCTAGTTCTCCTAGTTAGAGAATTTTCCTGAACTTCTCCTTCTTAGGGTACCTTCTTCTTAAAGGTATATTCATGAAAATTATTTTTCACAATTTTTAAAAATTGTTTTTCTAATTAAATAGTACTCCTGAAAAAATTGTGAGTACTATTCAAAACGAGACAAAAAATGGGAGGCCTTTCTTGCAATCACCCTGAGCTTCTTTCTACTTGTATTTTAGAACATATAAAATTAACATATGAAATGTCCAATTTCCTTAAAAAATGGGTAGCTTCAAGCCTAAAGAAAAAAAAAGGATAAATGATGTAAAAGCTATGGACAATCTTCTTTATTGGGCAATGGGCATTGTAAGCCTGTTTTTGGAAAAAAAATATTTTGGTTTTTTTTTGGTAAATGACCATTTCTATAGAATTGGTGCAAATGGCCACTTTTTCTTGTGTATTTACTAATTCTTATTATTTTCCCCTAATTAAAACATGAAGGTATGTATTTTCTTGAGTCTTAGCACTTTTCAAGTTCTCCTACTTAGAAAAAATTTCTATACAATTCCTTCCTTTGGGACCTTTGTCTTAAAGATGTATACATTAGTCATATTTTTAAAAAACTTTAAAAATTGATTTTCTAATTTTAAAGTACTCCCAAAATCAACATGTATCTCTTGCAATTGTCTTTCCACGAACAAAAAATTGTGCAACTTAATTATGTGTAATATTAAGTTGAATTGAGCAAGAAATAGCAAGATCATAGCCCATTCAAACCGGACCCAACACTGTTCATTGTTCGTGAATTATTTCCATGAATTTTGAGGTGCTAAAGTAGGAGGCTCGAACTCCGACATGGCATTTTGAACTGAATATGACTTAGAGGTACATTTTGCTTTCTTTAATATACCAAAATGTAAAAATTGTGTGCATTCTAGAAGGTGGGCGCTTTTAGAGCCCTATGGCATTTCAACTTCAAAATTTCATAACTAATTCCACAAAGCTCCAAAAAATATATAACAACTTGGGTTGGATGTCATTTCCACTCGTCTTTCAAAGAAAATTTATTGAAAAATATTTCAAGATGTTTTCCCTCTCCAAATTCAGCTTCAACATTTAGATGGTCGCTTTATGGACCTGAGAGCATCCCCATGCCAACGCAAAGTAAGATGCAAACTAGGCAAGTGGCCGGGCAAGTCATTTGAATTGCCCCACGGCATGCATGGGGAAGGAAAAAAAAAGGTTGGGCCCAGCCAAATGGTGAGCCATCACCAAATCAAGAGTCAACTCAGCATATCTTTTTTTTTTTTTTTTTTTCCAACTTCTGAGGCACTTGGAATTAGAAAAAGACTTTTTCTTGTTGGAATCTACTTAGGTGGCACCTCATGTGTCCTCATAGAATTAGAAGTCCAATTCGAGGTGCTGCAATTTTTGCATTAAATGTCCAAATTCAATCAAATTTGTTGGAAAAGTTGTGTATACTAGTCTAGTTTTTGTGGTAAAATTTCAAATCAATCCAAGATGTATGGATTTGTTGAAAGCCATTCAAAATTTACAAGTGCAATTTGAGGTCACCAAACGACACTTGATGGATGCAACTTCGAGGGCTTGTATCTCCTTCATGAAATGTTTTTTCCCAATAAAAGTTGTTGAGTTATATTCTCTAGAGGTCTAGTTATTTAGGTCAATCCAAGTTGACTTGAATGTTTGGAAGCAATTCAAAGTTCAAAAACTAGACATTTTTGGATTACAATGAACCTCCATGGCTAGTTTCTTCTTCATACGACATCTGCTTCCAATAATTTTTTTGGAAAAGTTGCTCATATTAGTCTAGTTTGTGTGGCTAAAATTTCATATCAATTGAAGAAGATACAAGTGAGAGAATCATTTTAGTAGAAGAAGATTCATCTTTAGATGTGTTTCTTGCAACTACTTTTTGACATTTCAAAGCCATTTTGTAGACATAATGAGTCAATTGAATGATTTTTTCTTTCATCAATTTACTTGTATGCTCATTTTGAAGAACTTTATAGTTCAAAGTTTTTTCATTTGAGTAGCTTTAGAAATCAAATTTGATCTCCAAATGTGTTTTTAGGAAAATTTCAGCATTCTTTTTCAACACAAAAACATTATAATCTTTCAATCTATAAGGCCAAATGACTTCAAATTTGATTAACATCATTTACATCACATACACTAAAAGATTGTATGGTTGAAATTTCCATACCTTAATAGCATTTCGACCTATAACACTTCAAAAACAATGATGTTTTTAATCCCAAAAGGCTTTAGGTGATGGCATACCCAGCACTAGCCTCCTTATGGATCACAACACCCAAAATTCAAATAGTTGAATCTACATTGATGGCATCCACCTTAAAAACTCCTGTGAAGTATAGGAGGGGGCTCTAAAACCGAGCGGGCATTTTCAACCATCCAGTAGGGGCTCTGAAACCGACATGTGAACTTTGGGGAAAAAAACTCTGGATTAATCTGAATTATGGTAGAAGGCTCATAAACCGCTCATCTAAGGGCTGGTTCGCATTTTTACAGTATTTCTTTAGATGGGAACATTTTTAGCTCATTTTTCAGACCAAGAAAAATTGATGGAAAATCTAGCCCAAGTGGTTTCATATTTTTTGAAACATTATTGAATTACTTATGAATTTTCAAAGGAGATGTGTCCTAGGTCCCTATTTATGTTCCTAGGTCCTTCATATACTGTTCAGTTGCAATTCTAAAGAAAAATGGGGAAAGCAAAGACAATGATTGGCTCTTGCGACAAAGAATGCTTTTTCCTTCACTTCATTCAATGACTCGTGAGGTCAATTTATAAACTGCATCATGTCCATTCTACAACCAGTTATAGGGGCGGTTCTTAATGCCCGAACTGTTTTCGAGCCCTCTACCTTACATGGAGTTTGATGAGATTTGCTTTAACTTCTTCAATGAATGGTTTAAGAACCATAGTTGGTTCATTCTTAACTAAGTGGCTAGGTGTCAACTAATATAATTCAAATTAGAATCCATTGTTCAACTACCTTTTTACAAGTATTAAAAAATCTGAAATAATGATTAAATGAAGCATTCATTTCAGATTTGGAAAGGGACAGTTTTAGAAACCACTTCAATTACTTTACACATGTTGCAATGTTAGTTTTAGAACAAGGACTGATTTTTTTTCAAACTATACATGGATGGGTTTTCAAGGGCCTATGATCACATATAGGGACCTATAACAGACTGTGTTTGAAAATTCATAACTAATTCAATAATGCTTCAAAAAATATGAAACAACTTCTGTTAGATTCGTCATCTATTTCTCTGTCACTGAAAAATGAACTAAAAATATTTCCATATGAGGAGATACACGAAAAAGGCAAATCAGTGCTTAGATGCTCACTTTCTGAGCCTCTTACCATAATTAAGTATTCAACTAATGAATTCATCTAAACATGTTCTGAATTCAACATAGTTACTAGAAAGACCTTCATAATAGTCATAAAGTCTATATGCCACTGAAATAGTAAATTTCAATATTTGACTCATCATCGTTTGAAATTGATATAGCTTATTTTACTTTTAAACCTTTTTGTTTTTAGAATTTCATGTATGTATTATATCATTTGAATTTTTCATTAACTCTTTATTCTTTAATTTCAATATTGCTCCATAGAGTTGTACATACACCAAACTTAAGTCTCCATTCCCAAACTATATTACGAAAATTATGTATGCAATAATAACCTTAGAATGAAGTAGTTATGACACCCTATGAGCCTATAATGAAAGTAGTTAGCAAAATATTATTGGACTCCTTTATGAATAGTAGAATAGGAACATTTTTTATTTGTACAATTTCTTAAAAATCATTTTGTCATTCATTGTCATTGAACACTTTTAGCCTTTAATGTGATAATGTATTTTTTTAAAATTATATGAATGTATTTAAAGAGTTACTATATAAAAATCATTTCTATATCTTAAAATATTACTAATGTACCCTATGCCGATGCCATAGTCAGAACTAAAGTAAAAGTAATTTTTCAAATTTTTGAGAACTATAAAAACTTTAAAATTCAATAACTTTTGTATTGTAGGTCATAACACTACGAAACCAAGCCCGTGCACCCCTCCTCACTAAGAGCTTTTCGACAGTTGTGAGCCCTCGAGATGGCACTCAGGACTCTGGGTCCATTTTTCGCGATTAAATAGCGAAAATTAGTCAAAATATGCAAGAAAAAGACATAAAAAGAGTGTTGAGGGAGTTTTGGTGTCAGTCTATGCCAAAATGGTGGAAAACCAACTTAGAAGGTGGAAAATTCCTAATACTAGAAATTTGAATCATTCTAAGTCTCCAAAGCAAGTTTATGTAAAGATCTAGCAATTCCGAGAGAAATAAGGAATAGAGAGTTAATCAGTCCTAGCGAATGTCTGTGCAAAGTCAACCTTTTAAGGATGCACACGACATACTGACTAAGTTAAAAGAGTCTACTACGAGCCTAGAAGAGTTACCAGGGATTAAGTTCAATTTTGGAATAAGTTGGATTTAAAGGGTAAACTACTACAATGGATTTGGAGAATGCGAATTTCGCGAGACAAAAGATGGAGGATTGGAGATTTAAGACTACAGAGAGGTGTTCCACGGGTAGGAGCATACCAAGAGCGAACAAGAATCAAACAATTGTCCAAGATTCCCGGGCATCGGGAATTAGATTGTCCAATTGGGCAAAGTAATTCCAAAATTGCTAAAATTAGAAAGGTGCAAGGTTGCGTGGGACTTACACCAAGAATCTAGGAGTGCCCTAGATGTTACCCAATTTATTTCGGATTTTTCCGAAATTCCACGTTGACTCCATGGGAAGTCAACCGCACATAAGAATGTTCGTAAAATCATAGAAATTACCTATGATGCGGTAAAATCTCACTAAAAATTAGGATAGGTTTTTGTATGCTTAATAAGCGCCCGGTCAAGTTTGAAGACATTCCGACATTCCCAACTACCAAAACCGGCATCGACATCGAAATTCACTGGAAGTTACAAGTTGGCGGCAGGTTGACCGGCGTATCAGGAGCGAATGATGTCCGATTGTCGCAAATAAGGAGTCATTCCTTACTCTCACGGACATTCCTAACAACCCTGGCCTGACAAATTCATCAAATTGCGCAAATCCTAAAAGTTAGATTTTTAACTTTTAATTGGAGTTACCGTAATTCCAATTTGGGTGCGCAAATGGCCTAGGAGTGAGGGGTAAGGGATCCCTTAGGCTAATTGGGGTCTTCTGAAGACAATGGCGCAGACGGTTTTCCATTTCGAGTTGATCCCTAAAAGATAGAGAGGGTCAGCTCTTAGTTTGACTTTTTAATCGTTAATTGCGGTTAATTAGAAGTGATTTTGGAAATATCTCTTGGAAAATCAAAGATTGGATTTGGTCAAGATCTCTTTCTTGCGTAAAAAGCCATCTTTGGGCTAAAGAAAGACAATTTCCGAAATAACTTTGGATTAATTTGCAAAATATCTACGTAAATTAGGGTTAATTCCAAAATATTTTGGATTAAGATCTTGGATTTGATTTGGCCAAGATTTCTTTGACCAAATGGGGATGTTTTTAGAAATTTCCACCATTAAACAACTAATATTTTGGAATTACATTAGGGTAGTTTAGGATAGAAAGTAACAAAGTGTTTTCATTGGCAATTACCGAGAGGGGCCCGGCCACGGGTATATAAGGGCCCCCCTCGAGGTTGCCAGTACCCTCATTCTTCTCATACCGACACTTTGTTCTTCTCACGTGCTACCGACGTGGTCGGAGCACCACTTGGACCAAAAGATTTTTGGCCAAGTTTTGTTGTAATTTTTCTTTTGGAATTCTTGAAGGCCTAGGGCCCCTTCAACCAATTCTCTCATCTTTCTTGGCATAATAGCTAAGGTGCAATATTGTGGACCACTTTTCTTTGGAAATTTCATGTATCAAGCGCCAAAGTTCGGTTTAAGCACTGTCATGTGCACCTCCTTTGGTTGCAAAATCTTGAAATACTAAGAAATTTTGAGAATTCAACGTGAAAGTCCGGTTAAACACTGTCATGTGTACCTCCTTTTGCGAACAAAATTCTCGAAATAACTACGGGATTTAGCCTCACGGCGAAGCTTTGAACCTACTTCCAAAATTTGGATTAAACTAAGTCATTAAAAGACTTAAGGCAAGCACAACCCAAAATTACGTGGATAAGCCTTAGTCATTTAGGGGTGTTTCAAAGACAAATTAAGGGAGTTAAATAGCCTCGGGCGCTCCTCCCTTAATCATTCCATTATCTCATCTTGCCTCACTTTTCTTCAAAAGCTCGTGATCATTCGGAAGTCATAAGTTCATTCCTAGTTGCTTACATCATGGAGGTGCACCATGGATGACCCATTAGCTGAAAATTAGACTAGTTAGAATCCAATTTCCGGAGAAAATACCAAAAAAACCAGACCCCGAAGGGCTGGTTTTGCCTTCAGCCAGGCGGGAGCTAGTCGGGAGACTGAATCCATTCGGGCGGACTGAACCCATCAAGCGGACTGAATCCATCGGGAGATTGACCCATCGGGCGGACTAATCCCCTCCCCGCCGGCCAGTGGCGCCACGCCACGTGGCAGGCCCCGGTTGGGGGGCGGGCGGAGCAGCCAGGGAGCGGAGCGGAGCGGCCAGGCTAGGGGGGAGAGGCCAAAAAACACACTAAACACATATACACAAGTAAGTGCATTTCTCACCAAAATTGAATCTGAAATTCTTGGTCATTGCAAAAGTTGGGTTTTAATAAAAAATCAAAGGAAAGGAAATTGACCATCCTACTTCCAATTGATTTTACATCAAAAATCCAACATTTCCAACTTGAGGTTTTCCACACAAAACTTCCACTCTCCTAACCGCCATAGCCAAAACTCTCATCGAACTTTGCAACAAACTAATTGCAAGAGTGAGGCATACAAAAGGAATTAAGGGGAGAAGGATTACGGGAAGACAACCACGTGAGGGAATTTGACATTAAAAAACTAATTTCCAAAAGAATCTCACTATTGAATAAGGTGCTATATTCTTTAAGGTTGACCTTTGACAATTAAAAAACTAATTGTTTTGGAATATTACTATTGAATTGGCTTTGATTCTCGGGGTATGTCTTACATTCTTTGGTAGTTAGTCATTAATTAGATTCTTAGAAGGTTTGGATTTTATGGTTTTGTTTTATTAGGCCTAATAAGCCAAAAAGGAAACAAACAAATTGACAACTAATTTCTTTACAAACTAACGCAAATTCAAAATTAATTAGATTTGAAAAGATTTGATGATAGTTTTTCGATTAAAATATTCTAATAAGCCAAAAAGGAAACAAACAAATTGACAACCAATTTCGTTGGAATTAAAACAATTTCGAAAATCAAGTGGATTTGAAAAGATTTGAAGGGAATTTCCACCCAAATCATTTTAATTCAATTGGGATTTTCATCACATTAATTTTAAGAATTAAAGAAAAACTAAAAACAACGAATAGTGAATTATTAGATTTCCATTGATTTCTTTAGAACCTTAACAATTTAGGTAGACTAGTTAAATTGCAGTAATTCCTAATTACCGGGGATTTAGGAATTAAAAGAATTACGCAATTAAATTAACGCTACATAACTTTAGTTTCTTTTAAAAACAGGACCAGATTAATTGACCAACAACGTGCGAATTATTATGGATTAGATGGAGAGCCGGGATGAGTTCGATGGCGAGGTTGTAGGAGAATATTTGCATATGATGATGTTTGACGACAGGACCATGGAGATTTACGCAGAGGAGGTAAACCGCTCACATTTGATTTTCATTCTAATTGTTTTACTGTTAAGTTTCTTTTTACCAAACGCTTGGAATTAGATTTAGGCAAAACTATAGAATAGAGTAGGGTCACTTGGTTGCATTTTAGAATAGAATAGATAGAATTATAACCACGAAATTAGATTAGAAACACCCAAAACGCGTGACTAAAAGAGTTCATTGCTTGGAAGGCTTTCTTTTTCACCCAATTAGAAAGAAAACTCAATTAGACACAGGACCCGTGTGAAAAACTCTTAGCTCGAGGGTGGAGTTAGGAGTGCTCACAACAGTACCAAGTATACAACCATTGGACACACGGTTTAGTATGCCCTGTGCAGTTGCCACAATTGAATCCAAAATAAAAGTGATTTTCCAAATTTTTAATGCATGAAAACTTTGAGATTCAATTACTTTTCCATAATAGGTCCAAAAGCCACAAAACAAAAGTTGTGCACCTCCTCACCAAGAACTTTCTGACGGTACCAAGATTGTGATCAAAATCAAAATAAAAGTAATTTTCTAATTTTTGAGAACCAAAAATAACTCAAAAATCCATAACTTTAACATCGTAGGTTAGAAACACCACGAAACCACCTTGCCGAGAGCTTTCCGACGGGACCAAGCATAGGACCAGGGGACGTACAGGCCAGAAGATCTCAACTTAACAAACAAACAAAACAAAACAAACTACCTATCTTAAGGAATAGATATCAAGGTAAGCCATATAACTTGTAGTATTATTTGAGTGAGAATTTCCATATATAAATTTATTTTAAAACTTCAATTAAATATGTATATCTTATAAAGGATATGCCATAGGAACCAGTCTATGGTATTATTATGTGAGTATGTAAGTATGAACTTATCAGTGTAGAGTAGGGATTACATGAGCGAATAGTTCAAAAATTTGAAGAAGAATTAGAAAAGTTAGTAGTATTTATAAAAATAGATTCTATCTAAAATTTGGATCAAAATTTATTAGTAGTAGTAAGTTTTTGTAGGTACTATTGTGGACGTATTATTGTGGACCTATTACTATGGTTAAATAGATTTTAGATGAAAATTCTTATTTTCAATCTTACTTAAAAGTATACATTACAAAAATGAAGAACTCAATTAATAATTTGATATGTAAAATTAATGAAGATGAAAATAAATTTGTTTAGAATATTGGTTGATCATTGTCCTATAATAATATGGATCCTCTTAGGGCCAATGGAAAGGTACCAGTGATTTTATATTGATGTATTTTTATCAAAGTTTTTTAGATTTTAAAGGAATTTTTTATTTATTGAAAAGGATGATATTTATATCTAGTGACCTTTGCTACATTAAATTTTATTTTTGTTGATCATTGTCTTGTAGCATTATAAGTCCTCTCAAGGTTTATAGGAAGATATCAATTATTCCCTCTTGATTTGTAGGTTGGTGGTCTTATTTAGATTTTAGAAAAAAAAAATGGTCATAAGATTTCATTATGTGGGGGAAAAGCTTAGTTGTACTAAATTTCATTTTGTTGATCACTATCTTATAATACCATTGGTCCTCTTAGAAGCCAATAGAAGTACCTATACTTTTGTTATAATATACCAATATTTAAACTTGTAAAAATTTTAGAAAAAAAATTATATAGGGATTAATTTTGTAAAGAATGAACTTAATTACACAAAATTATTGATTTGTTGATCATTGTCATCTTGTCAGACCCATTAGAGGATTCAACTCTTTTTCTTGATCTAATGCTTGTTTTATTGATCACTCCTTTCTTGATTCTTGATATCTTTGAGTATTGAGAAGAAGATTGAGCATTTGTCATTTTGATATAATACTTGTTGGACTTTGTTAGATTTTATGATCACTCTCTTCCCTTTTGTTTCTTGTAACCTCTTGGCAACGAGAAGTGCCCCATGGTTGCAGCCAAAAATTAATTAATTAATAAAAAATAAAATTATTATTATTATTATTATTATTTTAATCATAGCCATTTGGCACCCCTTAGCACTAAGAGGTAACAAAAACAAGAGGGAGGGGACTAATCATAAAAATCTATATTTCAATGGAATAATCTCATTTGATTTCAAAAGAACTTTAATTAATAACCAATTTTTTCTCTTCAATCTTAAAATCTAACAAAGTACAATAAAAAGCACATCAAGGTTGTTTAAGGGATCACAATGATAGGTTCATGGTAATAAGTACTAAAGTTACTAAATTTTGGCCAAAAATTTTAGATGAAATCTTTAAAAAAAACTATATGCTTACATGTTCACATGTTTATAGGCTCACATGCTCATAAGCTCACACTTATGCACTCACAAAATACCAACCTTATACAAACCTTGAACTAGAACATTCTCCACATAATTATCCAAGATGGTACAAAGAATACACACACAAAACTATACATTATTTACACTAAAAGTTTCTCTACTTTCTAATCAAACACAATCCCCAATCACTTATAATTTATAAATATGTGCAATAATGAATCCAAATTGGCACCAATTCATCACTAGACTAATTTTCATTCCTATAATAACAATTCACAATTTAATCCCTAAAGATCTCATAAGAGTATTATTTAGAATTCACAATTTGAAAGAAGTTATTTTAAAGTAATATTTGAAAGAATATTTCAAAATTCATGTACAAATAAAAGATGTAGATTTTGAGTTGTAGATTCCAATACCTAGAGGGTGCACTCCCCATTTATTTCATGTTGACGTGCAAACTATAGGGTAATTTTAATTACTTTGGATCTAAATTTTATACAATTATTCAAAGTGAATGAGCATTCATATAATAGTCTTTTGGACTTTAAAAATAATTAAGGGTATACAAAAATTCAAATTTTATCAATTTTTTTCTAAAGTAGCCCCATCAAAATTCCCCTCCAAAAACTTGAACTTTCCATAGTATATTTACTATAGTATAAATCCATGAGTTGTACATAGAATTCACAGAGGTGTAGAAATTTATGGTTTATTAAGGGTTGAGTAGAATCCCATGTGCTTGCTGTACAAGCAAATTGAAATTTGGATGAATGAACATGTGAATGAATGATATTTGCATTGGCTAGGTACTTCCATCTATTCCATTAGTGACTGAGTGGTAGGGTGAATAGGTGATTGGAGTTTAGTGAAGGTTTTTGAATGTTAAGGGTTTTGTTTACAGTGGTAGTTTTGGGAATTTTCTTGAAAGATTTCAAATTCGTGTTCATATTTGCTTCAAAGATTTTGTATTTTCTTGAAAGTTTACTGTAATTGTTTCTATGACTTTCTTCTATAACGTATTTATAATTAAAATAGGATATAAAAAATTGGCACCCAAAAAATTTCAACTAAAAATAGAGTATATTAAATAAGTACCCTTTAGAAATTTAGGTAAAGTAAACACCCTGTAAATCCCAAAAAATCACCTACACAGCCCCTGAATAATAGGAGCTTATTCACACATGATCAACAAACTTTCCAAATAGTACACCTCCCGGGTTTCATTAGTACAACTAGATTCACTAATGCTATTACCAATTTTTTTTTTAAAAATTTTGAAAAGAGAATTTCAAAATCTTTATAAATCCAATTACAAGCAATATATTATTATTTTTTTAGTACATTTTATTGGAGTAGATTTGAAATGAAGTTTCCTTCGCATTGTGATTTTTTGAAATTTTTGTATACTTTAATCCCTAAGCATCTAGACTCATCTTTGAATTTAATGATTTCAAAAAAATGATCATAAAAGTATACAATTTGGAAGAATATTTTGGAATTGAGATGCATATGAAAGTTGTAGAGTTTGAGTTTTAGATTCCATTGATATAGTTAGATTTATGACTGCTATCACCAATATTTTTCTATAAATTTTGGGAAGGAACATTATAAATTCCTTGTAATTTCAATTACAAGAAAAATATTGTTTTTTTAGGGGTATATTTTGTTGAAATGTATTTGAAATGAGTTTCTCTTGACATGGCGATTTTTTGGAAATTTCATGTTCTTTGATTCTATAACCTCATTTTTGCAAATCCAAGTTTGATTGAGAATCAATGCAATTTTTGCTTGGTGAACTACTTGATATACTTTGATATAATTTGCAATTTTGAAAATATGTACTTTGATAACACCAAATCCACCCCTTGGATATAAGAAGCTTTTTTTGGTGATTTGTCACTAGATTCCAAATGTGATATGCCATTGTCTGGCGTATACACACCACCCCCACAAATATTGCCCTTTGGTAGGAGGGCATGCAAGGCTTTTACTATTCATCTACAATTCCAAAAAAATGTTGCTTGGATGGGACACTAACTTCATAAAGTATCTCTTAAAGTTAAAAACTTTCATCCAAGCTTCATCCAAGCTATAATAAGAAAGAAATCTAAATTTCAATTTATACATCGTCTAGAAATTGGACATTGAAGCACTTCAAGGCTAAATCTATGACCTCATTATTGCAAATTGAGTTTTGAAAGCACTTCAAGGTTGAATCTATGACCTCATTTTTGCAAATTGAGTTTTGAACTACCCAAGTCATGGAATTTTGGCTTGACATACTTCCACATTAGTAATTTTATGAAAATATACATGCACTCTGTTAACACCAACTCCAACCATGAGATAGAACTTGACAAAGTGTCTCCTTGTTTGCTGCTGTCCACCTTTTCTGGATGCAAATGTTACAGATCAAACTCGGTTTTGATTGATTCGCCGTGTTCAATGATCACATGATAAGGACCAAGAAGGATATTGACGATCCAAAATCTTGAATTGACTCGAGGAAAATTCACAGAATGCAGTCATTTAGAGCGACAACCTCAGTGTCGGTTGCTAATGAATCTTTTCAAACCCTCAATAATGGTTTAATAACATTCAGAACAACAAGTAGGTATGTCCCTGCACTCTCTACATTCTTGAGAGCAAAGGTGAGAAGACTAGTTCAGGATAAGTAGAAAGTCCTGTTCCTCTTCATGGAGCAAACTTTCAGAGAACGTCTGGTGGTAGACAACTCCAATGTATGTGAACTAGGATGATGCTGGATCAAGCCTTAGCCCACAACACACTATCAAACTGAGTTTTTACATACAAACACCTGGATTACAATCACTGAAAAAACTTACTAAATATTTCGATTGAGAATCCTCAGAAGTCATCTCCTCGAGAGATTACTTCCTTGCAAGTTGGGCGAAGGAATATCGTGTGCTCGTGCTGAGATACAAAGCTTCCCTTGACGTCGCAGAGAGGAGGATGCGGCTGCAAACAACGAGAACGACCTTGATAAGTAAATTTTTAGAAACTGAAAAGAATATTACAAAAACACCAGATGAAGAAGAAGACGGTAATAGAAACCCACATATTCAACTTGCTCAAATCCCGACACCCAAGGATAAAAATAGCACCAAAGAAACGAAAGTCAATGCTCTAAGCCAGCTAGATTTCAATCAAGAACTCAAATTTGAGAGTGGTTCAGGTGAGATTTTCACAAACCGTAACAACTCCTTGATCGCACAGGTTTTTCAGAGCCATTAAGTATTTGCTCTCCCCGAGGCGATCGAGATAACGCCGGCAAAATGCTAAAGTAGAAAAGTTCTTGTCTATTGTTGCCAACAGCTTCTTTGCAGCAGGTAACCGAAGGGGAACATGGCCCACATCATAGTTCTTCATGTAGTGACTACATTCCAGGTCCTCCCTGATATAACCTTTCCCTGATGAACAAATATTTCTATGAGTTAGTTCTCTAAAAAGTTGCTCCACCGACGGTCTCTACACATTTACAGGTCTCCTGATTATGGTATACAACATAATAATGCAAAAATGATATCAAAGAGAATCACCAGTAGATGCAAATGTTTCGATTGCGAAAAAGTCTCCTTCCTCCATTTTGGTCTGTTCACCTCCTTTCACATTAGGAACGGACTTGCCCGCATGAATCTGGTATGGCCCGATACTGTGGCCATTCAAGTTCCTTATACTTTTGACTGTCATGAGCCAAACAACCCCAAGACATATAAGCAAGTAACAAGATATCTCAACAGTCCACAGCATACCAACCAGATCACCACACAAGATCTTAATCAGTACTCACAAAGTATTGTACAGTTAGGAACTAAATACAAAAGCACCCAGATGCAGATCACCTGCAATGAAGACACTTCGGCAGATTCAGACACGTGACTATCAGAGCCCGAAAGCATCATGATTCAATTTCCACAGAGATTCACCAGATCACTATAAACACTCACTTGGAAATACTTTCCCTCCAATCTCAACTTCGTAAGACTCCATCGTTTCTTGAATAGCAGCCCCAATATCACCAAGCCGAACGTCAATTCCAGCCTCCTGTATTGCCAAGAAAATTTCGAAGTTATATAAGAATCACACCTACGAAATTAAATACAAACTGACCTGGTTGCACCAGACAAAAGTCACAGGCTCTGAAGAAAAACAAGTGAACGAGAAGTAATCCAGATACAGAGCTTCCCACAGAAGAAAAAAAATACTGTATAACTTATCGCAAGAGTTAACAGCCAGAACAGTACCCGGATGCCGGTGTTCGTGGCTTCTCGCGAGGCTTCAAGGAGAGGATCAAACTGTGGATTGAAAGCCACCGTGAATGCACAATCCACTATACGACCTGTATTGGTTGCAAGGACAAAGTCAAGTTCCATTATCAAACAAGATCAAGCCTGACAATATGAATTTCGGAGAATAATTTGAATCTGAAGTTGCAGCCGAAATTCACCAAGGAATATTGGTTAAGTTTCGGGAAAAAAGAGTTGAAGAGTTAACCCCTAAATGCCGAAAAGTCTGAAGTGGATACTACAAAGCAGAACAAGTTGGTATGAGGTGTTTAAGGGTTAAGCTGCTATACTTTTGCAAGTATCAGGCATAGCCTAATCTTGCAGAGCAACGACCACTGGATGTGACCCTTGTCTTTCAACAATGACTACAGAAACAAAGCGCTTAAGGCTATTACAAACCTTCAATGTGTGTGCCAAAGTCCAGCTTCATTACATCATCATACTGAAGAACTGTTTTGTCTCCACTATTGGGAGTCCAATGCGCTGCAACCCTGCCAAGAGAATACCAAGAGTCATAACCCTGTCAAAAGTATTGACAAGCATACAAATCTATGCATGTAACAGCAGAAGACGAAATCGAGTGCCAATCAAAGACTTGGCATATATTAGTACCAATTCAAAGAGCAACCCGTGGGGAAGGCAATGCCAGCCTTCAGACCATTCTCTGAAATAAGCTTGCGGACCATGTTCTCCAAAGTCTCACAAAGATCGACCATGAGAACTCCCGGTTTGGCGTATGTTCTCATATACTTCCGCACCTGCAAATACAACAACACTTATGGTCACAGTTGGTCCAGACGGAAACAACATAATACTGGAAGACAACAGACTAATAACATAACCCATACTAACCCCTAAAGGACCATAAGGCCACCACGTGGGTGGTTTCTGCAACTACATTTGTAAAAAATTTGAAATGTTAACCTCCCTAACAGTCTGTAAACAACAAAGAAGCCCTAGATCAGTTTTTTCACTGAATCCATTGGTGCAATCTGATCAAGAAATGATTGAGTGAGTGACTTCTGATGAACCAACCCTAAATCCTTCTTACAAAAGCTAGTCAAGAAAACAAGCGCTACGCTTCACTACATTGCCCTAATACAGACGCTGGGAAGTCTCGAAGACCAAAAGAAATGCTTTAAAAATGCACCCAAAAGCCAAAAGCTTCCTCCAATGAATGGCAATGAAACAGCCCAGTCAGTAGGATTGGTTCTAGGAGGGAGTTAACCTGACGGTGTACTTCGGCAGCCTGGCGTATGCCATTATACATGGGTTTTTCCAACCTCTCTTGTGCACGCTTCTCCTCTGACGTTGTCCTCCACAAATTACTGCAAGATCTCAGTACACCAATCCAAAAATTAGACAGTCCAAAGATCTACAATCACAATTTACAAAAATGAAAGTGGACACGCAATAACAAGCAGAGCTGAAGTATACAAACAAAGATTGGCTGTATAGATGATAAAAACAGAACACATAGACACAACGATCGATATGGCACTACGAGATGATTGCACCAACTCCAGTGAAAAAGTGGAAGTAATCAACAAAGAGATCGCGGTACTCACTCATCCTTATAATACTGGATTTCGCCCTCTGGGAACTCTCCTGAGGGAAACAGGTCCGCCACTGGAATAGAAGGGGGATCAGTTTGCCCAGACTTCTTTTTCCTGCACTTACAGATCGGCACAACGGTAAAATCTTGAAGGCAAACCGATGCACCAACAAACAATTAAAATTCCCGAATGGAGTTTTGGCCATGTTAAAAGAGACAGCATATCAATTGAGTACTCACTTGCTCTTAGGCTTCTTCTTCTTCTTTTTTGCTGCCTCTGCACATACAAATCAACAGTGTCAAAGCTCAAGCAAATCCAAAATGAACAAGCATAACATTATTGCAATAGACGATCAAGAGGCTTACCATCACCCCCAACCTCCTCTTCATCATCGTCAGCTGGGCTGTCCTTATCTACGTGATTACCGTTTGGAACTTCGGGTGCTACAGAAAGATCAACTGCAGCAAGGCTAGTCTTTTTCTTGTTTTTCTTTTTCTTCTTCTTCACCTCTACCGTGTCCTGACAATCAACCAGGTGAATATCAGTGCGAAACCCACACACTGAAAACAAGCCAACCTAGAAGTAGAGTCAAAATACTAAATCAGTAAACTATGAGCACAATAAATTGACGGTTCAATAGATTCGTCAAGTGGAACGACTTTGAAAGGGCCGAATAAAAGTCCAATAAAAGTCAATAACAAACCGAGACTTCAACTACTTACAAAGAATCCTCCAAAAAACAAAACAGAAAGGTTTTCGATTTTAAAAGCTCTCATACTTCAACTAAACCCCACCCACCTCGACAGGTTTGAATGAATTCAAAACCCAAATTCAGAAAGCTCTGCAAGAAACCAGGCACAAATTGCAATAGGAAGTGGAATCCGTACCGCTTCAGGGGCTGTTCCGTTAATCTGTTCCGCTTCATCATCATCTCCTCCTTTCAATTTCAAACCATTCAGTTGCTCGTGCAACTCACTGGCCCCACCCATGGTTTCCTAGCACCAACACTAACTTCAAACCTAAGCAACTGCAAAACTGACTCACCAGTCAGTCCGAAAGATCACCAGATATCCACAAATTAGATGCAAACATTGAATACAACTTTAAACCCTAAATAAGTGCAAAATCACTACCAAGCCTACAATGCTCTCAGAAAATCTGTCAAGTTCAAGTGTCACAGCAGTCGCTGCAACCCTAAACCCTAAACTAAATTCCGGTTCTTATTCCTCAAGTGCTCTGAAAATAAATCACTCTACCGCAATACCAAGATGATATGTTAAAATTCACCCTCATTCATCAAAACCAATCCAACCTAACCAGCGCCGTAAAGCAATATCACTTAAAACCAAGTAGATAAACTTCGAGTAATCACGTATCTCTCAAGGAAGATTCGAAACAAGAAAAACAAATCTAAAAATTAGAATCCTTGACTCTAGAAAATCATGGATTAGAGAAAGAAAAAGTCATATACCTTCTTCAGCACGCAAATTTCGACACCAAATTTTCCGAATTGGACACAAGTCAACCAAAAAAAGTCGTGAAATTTCAGAGAATACAAATTTGAGAAAGATCTCCAAGTCGTGCCGGATAAGCAGCTCACCGGGGAGAAAGAGATTTGCAACGACCTGCAAGCACGTCGGCTCCGGAACCCTTAAAGACGAAGAGGGACGCTGCTAACGCCAAACACCCTCTTTTCCGGCTTCTGTTCCCAATGACTGTTCCCAGTGTGGAACGTGCTCCGATGGCCGTTCCCTTTCGAAGTTGAAGGACCTTGTTCCTTTCGAAGTTCGAATGGGACAACTAGCCCATTGGCAGAGTTCCAGTTTCTCGCCACTTGGCATCGGATTTTTCACCTTGATAAAAGGAACTCTAAGGAAGGAGCACCCAAAACCGTCAATATAAGCAATTCATCATAGTTGGAGGCTTCTTTACCAAAAAATAATAATAATAATAATAATATTGTAATACTAGTGAGTGAAAATCATGAATATTCAAACAAAAATTAAAATTTTCAAATGATGTATGTAATTTTTATGATTTTAAAAAATGCAAACTACTTAAACCACTAAAATTGTCACAAAAGTGCACCCAAATCTCAACTTTACAAAAATGAATTGTCATCGAATTGGAGTTAAATATGTGCCTTCAAATGCATCAACAAATCAACATTAAACATTTGGAGGATATATTCATCAAAGTCAAGGGACATACTATTGGGTGAGTTTAGGGTTTTAGAATAGGAATAGGTATAGAGGATTTTCAGCTAGTGTAGAAGACTTCGAGTTCCTGGATTGTGGGAACTCACTAAAAGCTGCTATAGAGGCGATTTGATGTGGCCAATAGACTGCCACATTAGATAATAATATTTAATTAATAATTTTAATAAAAAATATTCAAAAATAATAATTTTTAATAATTTTTAATTTTTTAATAATTTTTAAATTTTATTTTTTTATTTTTTTTATTTTTTTTTATTTTTTTAAATTATTATTATTTAATCTAATTGGTTCACAAACTGGGAAACAGGGCTGAAATGGTCTCTTAGAGCTTGAAAAAATCCTCTTATAAATGAGTGTTTCTACTTTAATTGGTGAATATGGTGCTAATGGATTTTGTATGGTATAAGCACTCAATACCAATACTATAACCAATGGTGTCACTTTCTATGTTAGGCTATGATTTTAGAATCTAAATTTTGATAAATTGCAAATAGCTTATCATCTTTGTCTATAGACAATAAGTTATCTATGGTCTACCTACATTTAAGTTTTAAAATAACTACCATATTAAGAAAAGGATGCCACTAGATACAATGCTAGTTTTGGATGTATCCACCTAAATGGAAGAATTTGAATTGAGTGAGACTCTCTTGTACTAATTGAAAGAAGTTTGGATGAATTTGGTCTAGATAATTGGATGATATATGGATGAAATTGGCATCATTTTCAAATTCAAGAAATGAAATTAGGTGAGAGCAAATGAACTAGCTCATTTTTTTTTATATTGACTAACATTGGTTCTAATTGCTGTTCTACAACAAAATTGACATCATTTTCATTGATGTGCCATGATTAATGTGTCAAAATTTTGATAATCCATAGTGCATGGGCACAGGATTAGATGTCATTTAATGCTTTTTCAAGGTTTTAAAATTTTGTTCCTGGGGAGATAACTTAGAGTAACCTTTAGACACCACGTGTGAGAATATTTTGGACCCCCTATTTTATGTCCTAAAATTTAAGTAAATAGAAAAGAAAAAAATATGAGAATATTTTCCTACTTTGAAAGTTTATAACTTGAAGTATTGATATTTTTATTTGTTGATTATAATTAGTTACAATTTTTTGAAGTAAAAAAATACACTGTAGAGCTGAAAATAATTTTCACACCCCTATTTTATATAAGAAAAAATTGTCTAAAAAATGAACAAAAAATTGTCAAAAATAGGTTTTCATTGAAAGTTTATTTTTCTTGAATATTGATGTCATACTCATTTCAATGCATTCTCTATAAATATTTGAGTTGAAAAACATGGCAGTTTAGTTCATTTTTCAACCTACTCTAATAATCATTTCATATGTTATTTGAATTCAAATTTTTTGGCAATAGAAGCCTATAGTCATTGTTAAGTACATCTCAAAATTATAGGTTGAAATCATAGTTTATAAAAAAGTATATAGGGGGTCGAAAAATCACTTTAACACACGTAGTTTGTTTTTATACACTAAGTTATCTCCCCGGGAATTTTGTTTTGGGGTTGTTTTCCAAAATTATTCCCTATGCATTCAACTAGCCATTATTAATCTAAAATCTTGAATTTCAAAAAACAATTAAATTTATTTTCCCAAAATTTCAAAAAATATAAAAGACTAAGAACTATTTTTTTAAAATAATTATTAATTAATTAATTAAATATTATCTAACATGGTAGTCTCTTTACTATGTTAGATTGCTTATGAAGTAGAGTTTCCAACGTTCCCAATGCATTTCCACAATTTTGGAACTCAAAGTCTTCTAAAGGTTGCTAAAAAACATTTCAATATCTAATGCATCTCTTATAAAGATTAACTCTTAAAACAATGCAATGTTTTGAGGTCCAAAACTACATTCAAAATATACTTGTCTTAATCCAAAGCAAGACTATAATCTTCATCTATATATTTTTTTTCTAACAAGTATAACCACAAGATCCTTTAGTAACCCATAAAAGACATTCTATGTTCTTATTTGATGACAATTCAATAGTTTTCTATACTAAATTACACCTTTCAAAAATTTGATACTTTTCTCATGTATTAATATACATTAAAAATAAAATATGAATTTTTCATAATTAAAAGGTTTAAAAAGAAAAATAATATGATATTCAAAAGTAATTTTTTATAAAAAAAATCATAGTAACTATAAAAATTAATGCTCAAAATAATATGAAGTATTTAGCAAAATTTGAAATGATAGTGATCAATATTAGAATATTATTGGTATATTCACAAGCTCACTCTAAAAAAATTTGATAGAAAAGATCAAAATTTGTGTATTTTAAGTTTTAGTATCCTATTAAACTGATTAGAAGAAATTTTGGGGCATGAAAGGCTGGTGAGTTCCTTCAAATTCAAGTATTAAGGGAGGAGGTCCATAAACCGACCATCTAAGGGCTGGAATAGAATTTTGGGCAGGTCAAACATCTTGAAATATTTTTCAAAGAATTTTCCTTGAAAGACGGCTTGAATAGGCATCTAACCCAAGTCGTTTCATATTTTTTGGAGCTCTCTAAAATTAGTTATCAAATTCTGAAGTTGAAAGGGCATAGGGCTCTAAAATGGTGCCCTAGTTAAAATGTACATTGTCAGTACATTACTAAAGGCTATGAAAATGCAACATGTACAAGTATTGTACATTTAAGATAGGGCACCATTTAGAACCCGCTCCATTCAAGAGCCTCCTCCTATTTTTCAAAACTATGGGAACTTGACACATTTGCATGCTAATGTGGCAAAAACTATATCATATCAGATTATATTAATTACTTAATTTTTATAATTAATTTTTATATATTTATAAAATATTTTTGATGAAAAATTATAAATTTTTAATGAATATTTAGCTTTATAATAATTTTTAAAATTATTGAGAATAATTTTTTTTTAATTAAAAAATTAAAAAAATCAGGCAATATAAGTTGGTTTGTAGTCTTTGGATAGCATAGGAAACAACCAAAGGAACAATCTTGAAATAGCACTTTGTTACCCTCAAATTTCATCCATGAATCTTTGTAATATTTTATGAATTTGGTCTTAAACAACTATTTAGAGAAAAAAAATTATTACATAAACAAGTTCATAAACAATTTCATTACAAGCAAGTGAGCAATTGTTTATGAACTCAATTTATCTCATGACATTATGCAATCCACCCTGCAATTCTTACAATGTGAATTTATTATAAGAAAAAATTGCAAATATCTTCGAATCAATCCTTGCATGTTTAAATTTTCAATAGTGAAAATCATGAAAACACTTTACTCTTTCAATTGGGACCATTATCAAAGCAAATAGATTAGTACAATTTTTTTAATCTCAAATTCTAGTAGAATTAGCAAAGTTTGTCTAATAATAAGAGTGATCCCACAAAAGTACAAGGTACCATGCACTAATGGTACATATATACCTATGAGGTTCTCTCAAAATCAAATATTTACCTTTTTGATTAAAATAAAAAATTTCTAATAGTTAAATTTTATTTCTACCTTCAAATTTTTTTAAATGATCAATGGAGTTGAATAACCTAGATAAAGATGACCCATAATTTTGGATCAGTCACACATAGGCAATTAGGCAATTATGAATGCTCATTAAATTTATACCAAGTTTCTTAGTGAGATTTCAACCAATCTAGAATCTAAACAATGCATTAGGGGAGATTTGAGGGCAAAGGATGGCCTCTCCTACTTATTCCCTATTTGGCTGATTTTTCAAATTTAAAAAAATCAAATCAAAAATTAAAAATTTGAAGAAGTGTTAGGAAACCTAAAATTAATTTTTTAAATTTAAAAATAATTATTTAATGACGTGGGAGTTTATTGACCACATCAAACTATCGATACAGCACATTCCTATAGTCGAAGAATTCAAAAAACTCATGGTCTTCTAATGCCCTCAAATTTTTCCTAATGTTTGGCACAATTTTAAATCTCATAATCTCTTCATATTGTTCATTTTTTAAATGATGACTAAATTGTATCTTTACATGTTTGGAATTTTGGTTTTTTCCTTGGTCTTTAGAAGATTGCTACATAAAAATAGACGTGATGTGAGAATTACTATAGAATTAGAAATTAGAATCTAGGCATCTATGTGTACCACTCTAATTGCCACATATTGTTGTATAACAAAACTTAAATAAAATTTGAAAGAAGAAAGAATGTATGTTCTTTAGCAATTAGAAGAAAAAATTGAGCTAAAGTTAAAGGAGAGTATTAATGTGGAATGGTTTGGTTGTGTATTGACTTTGGTGTTGTGGACTCAAGGGGGCACTCTCATTTATTTAGCTAGTGATGTGTGATGAAATGAAGGGGCATTTTAATTAGGATGAAGGTAAATTTTAGAAACAACTCAGAAAAAAATTAGCATCATCATAATATATAGAAGATCTTTATAAATAATGAAGGGTTGGAAAAAATAACAATTTTAAAGATATTTTTAGATCTACAATAGGGTTTCCTAAAAGAAAAAAAGAAAATTGAAACTTTTGTGAACTATAGTATTAGTATTAGTAGTCTAGTGTGTAACTTTGTATAAAGTATTCAAAGCCCTAGATCCAATGTCTAGTTTACTAATGCATTTACAATTATGGAATACTATATATTACAGGTAGTTCGAGAAGTAGTCATTGAATTCTTGATGGATGAAGAAAGTAGTGGATGAAAACAAAGTGGAATGCTTTGTTGTCTCAGTAAATGTAGTTATTCAATTGAACAATTGAATAAACAATTGAATGATCAAACTTTAGAAAGAATCCGCAATTGAATGTTAATTAGATTTCAAATCATAGAATGATGAACTTTAAAAGTAACCTTCACCTTAAATGTATTTTGGATTCTAAGTTATTGAAGCTTTTGAAGAAATTCATGAGCTGCAATCTTTTTTTTAAATAATTTTCAATAACTGAAGTTGTTAGAGTAGATATGCAAGTAGGTTATAGAATTCACTTATTTTGTATATAGTTTTGAATACTTAAAGTTCTCATTGATATAGAGTATGAAGCAATGAATTTGTTTAAAAAAATGGGATTTGGTTGGATAAAAGATGGAAATTGGTTGAAAAATTTGATATTTTATTATGAACATAGGGTATATTTAATTAGTGCCCTCAAAATTTTTTATTGAAAGATAGGGTGTATAAAATGGACAAAATTTAGAAATTTAAGTAAATGTAGCCCTATAGAAATTCAATATATTTACCTACATAGCCCCTATAGAATAGGGGCTTGAACGCATGGTACCAACAAACACCTTACATAGTACACCCCTCAAGGTTGTGGATTACTATATTGTGACAACTTTATTTGTAATTGAATCTTGCATTGTTGTAAATGAATTTAGGATTTTCTTAGGTACTTGATAGTTGCAACATTGTTTTGTTTTAAAATGTGTACGATATAGATTGGTTCTATATTCAAAGTTGTAAATTGTGAATTGTAGAGTTCATAAAGTTGTGTATTGTTTTATAATTAAAAACAAAATAGAATGGAAAAGATGTGGGAAACCTAGAATGATATTGAGCTTTATTTTGTTATTAGTGTCTAGATTTTGGTGAAGTTTGCATACATTTCAATCCCCTAATCTTTATCTAAAAGTTGCTATTGATGTTAGAAGAAATTCTATTCTATAAAATATTTAACTTAATAACTGTCATTTGTATTTAAACAACACTTCATTGTTGGTGACCTTCTTATGTTTTAGATTGATTTTTGTTGTTTTATTGCTAATGAACTTCTTGTATTTTTATTTGTTTCCTTAAGTGTTTTATCACTCACTATTTTTTTTGGTAAACCAAAAAATTCCTAAATACGAACCCCAAATATGAACAATTGCTAATGAACTTGGTTTGAAAACAAATATTTCCAAAAGAAATTAGTTTTTATCAAAAGAAAACAATAGCCCTTATTCCTTTTTATAAAATAAAACCCCCTCTGAATTCCTTCTTAAAGGAGTATAAATTCAATTTTATTTAACTTGAAGATATCCAAAATTATAATATACCAATATGATCCCACCTAGGGTAAGACTTAATTAATGTAGGTATATTTGACATGTAAAGAGAGGTATTTTTTTGAAGATTTGTAGTGAGTTTTCTACACATTGCGATTGTAAGAAAAAATATCAAAATAATTTGTGAAATATTCTAAACTTGTGAATAAGTTAAAGTACCAAATCTTCACTAGAAAAAAACTTGTTGAAGTCAATTAACTTGAATACAATTTTCTTCTAGTGCTTACCCATAATATTTGGAAGAAAGATGATATATAAATTTTGATGGATAATTAAATTTCATCTACATTCTAAATATGTTTAAATGTAATATTGTTGTTACTTCAATTAAGATTGCAAATTATATTATATTGATATACCATATTTGTGATGGCTCAAAATCTATTAACCCATGTTACTAAAATTTTATTTAATTTTGAAAATTAATACAAAACAATTATATTTTAGATTGCACTAATTTATATATACTACAAGTGACCTTGTTATTTTTACTGGCCCTTCAAGAGACCCAAACACTTCCTTTAAGGAAAACCTATTGGAAAACGTGGTAGGGAACATGTTAGGAAACATTAGGGTTTATGTCATTGTTTTGTGTTTTTTTCGGATTTTTTTTCGTTTTTGGTAAACTAGTGTCACACGCTAATAGGATAACTTGCCATAATTTGGAAACATTGGGGTTTATGTCATTGTTTTGTGTTTTTTTCGTTTTTTTTTTCGTTTTTGGTAAACTAGTGTCACACACTAATAGGATAACTTGCCATAATTTGGAAAATTGAAAATAAAATCCCGTGCTACCATATTACCGCGACGAGCATGCTCATCCTTTGGAAAAAAAGAAGGTAAACCTAAAATGTCAACAAAGCTGGCAATTTTTTATAATAGAGGTACAGTGTTCATAGGAAGGGAGAGTCAAAGGGGGCGGGCACCGGCGGACCGCCTCCCGGCCCGGCCCGGGTCCATTCCGAAACGGGTCACACCGGGCCGGGGTCGACCCGACCCCACCCGACCCGGCCCATCTTCTCCGTCTCCTACATGTTAGCGCTCGGCTGCTGAAACCCTTCCCGACTGCTGCCATTTAGCAGGGTTGTCTGCAAGATTTGCTGCTCGCGAGTCGCCATTTTGAAGACATCTTGTCTTCCTGCTGGCCGCGTGGGAAGGAGCCTGTGTAAGCTACGGGTTGCTTGTATTTGGCGCAAGAGTTCGCAGGAAACGCCAGAGAAAACGGAGTTTGTTCGGAGGGGAAGTTTGTTGCAGACTTCCAAGGGACGCTGCGGCGCGACGGAAGAGCATGAAACAGTAGCCCTCGGCATAGCGCTAGCGATCGTTGGAGAGAGACAATGAGTGTGTTCGGCTCTGTGTTCGACTCTTCGCACCAGGCGGGGAGCATGCCTTCTAGCGGAGGTGGCGAGAGGTGCGTTTTTTTGGTTTTGTGTCTGTCTTTGAGTGCTTTGTGTGAGAGGAGAGGAGCTGTGGAGAGAGGCGATGTTGGTCGACTTTTTTTTATCGGAATGTGGCCCTATGTGTCGGTTATAGCACCTTGGCTGTGCACCGCCTGCTGCGTAGGCTGGCGATGTTCTTAGACTCGATCTGGAGGAATTACGGACTTGAGAGTGAAGTGAGAGATGAAGATGCGGTTTGGGTGTGATTGATCAAGAACTGGCTCAGTGTCGGTGAGGTTTGACTTAAATTTGGTCGTCGGTATGGGATCTGGCAGTACTGATGTTTGGCCTTACCTCGGGATCAAGCTCTCTAGCAACTGATTAGTGGTCACTGTGTAGGGTTTACATGTTACTATTTTGTGCAATTTGGTGTTTTTGATGGAGTGATTTGACATCATGCAAGGGTTTGTCCTTCGAGGGTTTTCTAAGTTCTGTAACTCTCTTCGAGATTCTGAAAATGTAATGTGCCGTTGCTGTGCTTTATGGTCTGTTTGGTGGTGAGTACATCGAGTGGTCTGGTCGTAGCTTTAGTTACTGCCCAGTGTCTTGGGGAAGACATCTGCTACTCTAGTTCCAGGTTAGGAGTTCGTGCTGAGTTTGATGAAGAAGTTGTGTCGTCAGGTCGCTCATGGAGCCTTCTGATGTTGTTTGAAGTCTCTTTTTCACTAAGTCCTACATCCTGCTTCTCAGCGGAGTTTTCTTGTTAAATTATAAGCATTGCCTCTCCTTGATCGGTTGATTGATGGGACTTTTTCATGGAGTTGCTTAGTTGTGAGATACTTTCTTCTCATTTTATTTGAATTTCTTTTTCACTATGATGTATTATTAAACCAGAGTTTTTAGTTCTCGTTGTGCTGAGAGGTGCATATTTATTTTGGTTAGCCGTCAGATCGACATGTCTCCAGAAATCTTAGTCGCGGAAGTGCTCTTAGTCAAATAGCTAAGCTCGAGCGTTGTTTGGGAATTGAACTGTCAGCATATGGATTTGTTAGTATACTTGGTTATTCTGTGCAGTGAAAACAAGAAGTTCAGCTATGGGTACTCAAGTTTGCGAGGAAAGAGGGCCTCTATGGAAGATTTCCTCGACACTCAAATATCTAAGGTTGACGATAAAATGGTTGGATTGTTTGGCGTTTTTGATGGTTAGTTGCTCTCCCCTTGACTAGTACGCATTTAAAAAATATTTTTTCCCACCAGCGATTGTTCCTAGGTAGGAATTTCTCTGTTAGTTGTTACCTACTTGCGGATAATTTATTGTGTATTTCCATGTTGCAGGTCACGGTGGCTCCCGGGCAGCTGATTATGTAAAGCAAAATCTTTTCAAGAATTTGCTTGAGCATCCTCAATTTGTTACCGATACTAAGCGTGCTATTGGTATGCACTTCTCATTACCATGGGTTATAACTCCGTCTGGGTTACCTTGAGAACCAGTGACAGATGTATGAGTTTGTGAGAGAACTGTATCATGTAAATGCTTATCTGTGGCTATGCGTTGGAATTATACCTTAGTCGATATGAATCGCGACGCCGGTTTAGTGTCGGAATTGCATGAATTATTTATTCAAATGCACTTTTGCAGTATCATTCATGTTACTGTACCCTTGTACACCATGTTTTGGGAGGTGTTCCAATTTTATCGCCATCTGCATATCCAGATTGTTCTGATTTTATGAACTGTCCAGTCAAAAGAATGTTTTTTCTGAATCCTGGAAGTGACTTGACAGTTGAGACGTACCAGCAGACAGATGAGGAGTACCTTAAAGCTGAGAACAATCAGCACAGGGATGCCGGGTCAACTGCCTCCACTGCTGTTCTGGTGGAAGACCGACTGTACGTCGCCAATGTCGGTGACTCCAGAGCTGTGATCAGTATCGATGGGAAAGGTGATTCTACATTCTTCTTGGAGCTTGTCTCGCAGATTCGAACTCCATCATATTCAGGAATTAGTAGTCCCTTGATTCTGATTATGTACTAGTTCCTTTTTACTCACGAGGTATTCCCTCTTTCTGATGTTGAAGTATTCCACTGCGGGAGGCTGCGCGCATTAATGCAATTGTAAATTGAAGAACTGTTTTTGGATTAGTCGATAAAATTGGATTTTTGATTTTGAGAAATCTCTCAATTCTGAATTTATGTTTGGCGCTGGCATATGTTACAGCAACCGCTCTCTCAGATGATCATAAGCCAAATCGAACTGATGAACGCCAACGGATTGAGAATGCTGGAGGAGTCGTTATGTGGTCTGGTTAGTATCTAACATCCTCTTGTTCCAAGGCAGCTGGTGTTGTCACATTTTACAGCCATTTTCATGTTTCTTACTTAAAGTAGTCTGTAACCCTTCTTCCGATTTTTCAGCTTTGCACAGAATTCTATTTAGGTCGGTATCTTTGATAGAATCGATAACGTTTCGTGGAATGCTCTCGTCACCTCTTTTTAGGAAAACAATGCTTTGCTCAAGATTCCCTTTTGCAGGCACTTGGCGTGTGGGTGGTGTTCTTGCTGTCTCTCGAGCATTTGGCGATCGGCTTCTGAAGAAATATGTTGTGGCTGATCCAGAGATTCAGGTGACTCGCTGCTTTTATCTGAAGTAAATTTACTTGTTTTTTGGCGCGAACTTTTCAATTTTTTGGAGTCGCTGTGTTGCTGATGTATTTATTTTCTTGATTTTCCGCAGGATGTGTCCATCAATAAGGAGGTGGAGTTTCTTTTGCTTGCCAGTGATGGTCTATGGGATGTTGTATCGAACCAGGTTTTCTTCAGAACCTTTTTTTTTGGCTTGCTTCAAGGTTTTGAAGTCTGTTGTTTGCATGTGGAGCGAGCGTGATTATCTGTGAAGGCCAGGGTGGTTTGGTGCATCATGTGAGTCTCGATTGAGACTTCCAGAATACACCCCTGATACCTCAATCCTGTGAAGAGCATAACACAAGTAAAACCTAATCTTTATCTTACTTTGGTGTGCTCAAATTGGGCTACTCTGCTACCTGGATTGGGTCAGTAATTACTCGGTTTGTTGGTTGTGTACACAGGATGCTGTGACGATGGTGCAGAGTATTCAGGATGCTCAGGAGGCTGCTAAGAGGTTGACAGAAGAAGCCTACAAGAAAGGAAGCGCAGATAATATAACTTGCGTCGTAATCCGTTTTCATCATACCTAGGTTGATTATGGGCTCGTCAACGTGTCTATATAGCCGTCTGCATTTGGACGTCCCGAAGTCACCTTCCTCGCAATTATATATGAATGGGACTTCAAATTGCTGTAACCAAGGTGGTCCAACGAGCTCACGATGCTCCAGTTGGTTGTCAGTTGAAGGAAACTTCAAGTGCTGTCATCGTCGCAACACCCTTTAACTATAATGTTCAGCCTGTTCCTCATGATATTGCCATCAGGGACAATCAGGAGTACCCATTATCCTTGTTTCAATCCTTTTCCTGCCGGTTTTTGTTACTTAGAATAGATCAATTTTTTTATTTAAGATTTCCCCCTTCAGCTGTTATATTTCCTACGCAGCTTAGGCTTGTTATTCTTTTCTGTCTCTATGAAAAGAATTTTGTGGCTGTTTAGGCTCTTATTATCTTTCTGAATTCTGATGCTTGGAGGATTAATGTGCATGTCTCAAGTAATGAAATCAGGGTTTATATTTGAAGCTGACACTGGAAGATCTTCAACGTGGTCCATGTCATGCTTTAATGTTACAGGGAGCTGTTACTTCAAATCAATGCTATTTAAGAAAGCTTAGCTGCTTGATGTTTCTTTTTGTTTCCTTCGCTGCAGTGCTTTAACTCACCTTAAAGTTTTGCCTTCGGTTGCGACTCGAGTGTCTTCTGAAGTCTCTGATCCTAGGTCGTTCAAAGTCCTGCGGTCATACATTTGAATGCTGTCAGTGACCTGGTCAAACCTGCCCATGATCGGCGGAGATACTTGTGATTGGCATGTGATGCAGTTGGTGTCTGGTACAACTGCATATTTGTGCAGAGCAGTGCCTGACAGTCATATGGGCCAGCTGATGCGGTTAACTTAGGAGTGTCCTCTTCGCTAACGTCGATTGCTCCTCCTGGTCTCCTGTCTGAGTGGTCCTGTGCCTTGACTTTCCGTTATATGGCAGGTGAGGGACTTCTCTGAATCTTGGGTTACAGTACAGCGGATGCGACAAAACCTTGGGGTAATGTTTTCCCATGTGCAGCTTTCAGGCAGAGAGATCAGTGAGGTAGGGAATAACTTTCTGTGTTTCTGAGCTCAGGTTTCAGTTTTCGATGGAATCTGCATCTTTATTCAAGTGCAGTTCGATTTGGAGCAGAGCTTTTTTTCCGCATCTTATTTTCATTTTCAATATTAATAGTATGTTTTTCGTATGGCAAGGAGTGCAGACAGGTTACTTTTCATTCGTTCCAAATTTTTCGGTATGGAGGACAGCTCCAGCTATCTGTCCCTCTTCGGATTAGACTGAAATTTGTAATATTCTTTTACGGAACATAAAATGTCAGTTTTCGTAAATGTACAGGAAAACATGGTTCTCCCGAGTAAGCTTAGTCATCTGCGGAATATCTGTCACGAACGCATATCTTAGAATATTGACCATGCCATATTGTCAACTTGCCCAGATTCAAGATTTCAAGCCATGTACCCTTTTAGGATAAACTTTCAATTGCTGGCCGCCACGAGGCACAATGGTCAAAGTCAAGATCCACTGGAAATACTGAACCCAGAATTAGAAGAATCTCCATAAAAAGCGCTTTATGTGAACATCAAAATTTCTCAGTTATGAACCGCTCAGACGGAAATGGAAGAGCTTGGTCAATGTTAGTTATTGATGTTTTAATGTTGTTACCAAGTGTCAAAAGTCACTAAATGTCACCTAAAATGGGAGAACGATAAATCCTCCATTTGAAGTCGGTCCAGCAGGGGGAGGACGTTAAATCCTACCATTGAAGGTGGGCCCAGCATAGTGGATTTACCTTATGTGTAAATGCAGGAATTTTTTTTATTTCTTGCACATTTTGAATTCATATTTGTGATCAGAGACCCCCAATTAGCTAGGAGAGGTGTAGAACATACTTTGGACATGGCACAAACTAGGGGGCTTTTTTCACTTTAATCCTAGAAAATTCAAAATTACCTTGCTAGGCCCACCTTCAATGGTAGGATTTAATGTCTTGCCTAGCAAAGTGGATTTAGAGCTTCTCTTGCACTTCTCCAATTTTTTGAGCCCCTTCAATTGAGATTTGTCTAGTTTAGAGGGGATGGCCACTTGTATCTCCAACAATTCAACTTGCTAAAATATATTTTCAACCAATTACAAGTCAAAGAATTTGTAAAAGCAAAAAAGTACCCTATCTTTGATTACGGTGATTTGCTTATCCTAAGAGAATATGTAGCGTGTAGAAGAGTTACTGACCCTTTCAAATATGGATTATTTGGTGTATTTTTTGAAGGTAGAGGCTAATTCTTGCTATAGTTGATTGCTTATCATCCAAAAATTAGAGGGTTTGGGGTAATTGGAGGGTTGTAGAAGATGCTCTTACCTTTGTGGAAAATGAAGGAATTCTTTGTTTTTTGCAAGTACTTCCTTTGTTCTACTAAACAGTTCCAAATTATGTAGAATTGTTAAAATGGAGCTTTTTAGTGGACCAAAATTTCAACCATTTACTAAGTGTTGGTTGTATTGAATGACCTTGTGGGGGTAAATGAAACAATGGCTAAGAGCATTCTCTTAGATTTGCAAGCCTTGCCCATATGAAGTACATTGTACTAATTGCTTTTTTAAACACTAGTGTTGATAGTGCATTTAGTGACCACTTTCACTATTATACAAATTTGATCATAAAGAGGACTAGATTTCTTAATTGTAGATATTTAGATTAGGGAACATGTTTTTAAAATTCTAGTGTTGCCACCATCCTTTAAACAATTTAAAATGACAAAATTGGCAACATTTACAAACTATGCTCAAAAATCATACTTTGTGTATGGATTTTGAATGTCTAAATGATACTTTGTAGCTCCTAAACTAGAGATTTTGCATAGATTTAAGGGATGGGATTCTTATTCTTGAATGCATGTATTATTGGTACTATGACTAAAATTATATTTAATCCCTCAAGGGGAAGATTTTAGGAGTTTTTTCACGGAATAGAGGGAGTATTTTTTTTGGAAAATTTTGACTTCATATTTGCAATTAGAGGCCCTATACTAGCTTATATAGGTCTTGAACTCTCCTTCAATAGCATGACACAAAATAGGGGATTTTTTTTTCATTTTCATCTTAGAGAATCCAAAATGTACCTTGTTGGGCCTACTTTGAATGGAGGATTTAGTATCTTGTCCTAAAATGGGCCTCTTAGCTTATAATGTTTTATAATTACATAAATTAGAACATATCCTTTCTATTTGCACAAAATTTGAGGATTTGATGCACTCAAAAAATAAGATCATATAGTTACTATTACAATTTTTAATGTCAAATGTAACCGTGAGCAATTATAATGTAGTCTATTGCCTTTCAAGATTGATGGATGCCTCTACAATTTCTTTCAAATGATCATTTTTTAGATTTCATCCTTCGAATAGAGATTGACTAATCTTCTTATCCTTCAAATTATATCATCCCTTGCAAACTACATAATTATATTCTATGGGGTTAATATATTTTTTTTTGAAAAAATGTTGGATCCTTTTTATTTAAAAAAGTCATGATAATTAATTGAAGGTGTTTTGTAATCACAAGTATTAGGAGAAATTAAGAAATAATTAAGGTGGTGTAATTCAATATAATATATTTTTTTATTTGTGGGTTCAGTTTATTGTATATGAAAATTCATGAGACCTTAGAGATTTAATGTTGTAAGCCTTGTTTAAATCATTTGGACTAAAGCTTCTATTAAAAAGACCAAAATTGCACTTAGCATCTCCCATGTATATAGAATAGGATGTTAGGGTGGTAGTATTGATTTTTGTTGGCTTTTTTTCTTATCAATTTCCTGCTTTCTATGTATTTAGTCTTTGCTGTTGTACTTATTTCAATTGTTGCTTTTTCATTTGGATATTTGATAATAAGCATTGTCAAGTAAAGGATTGTATAGATAAAAATGCCTACAAAGTCCATTCCTACAAGATTGTTGCCATTGAATTTTGTTCAACTATACAAGCTTTAACGTATACAAATCTTATCAATGCAAAGATATATTCAACTGTAGTTTCTTCCCCCTTTTTCTTGCTCCTCCTCCTTTTGTCCAGCCTGTTAGGCTTGGTTGCTTTGTACTTGGTGTTTTGCAATGAAATTCCATTTGTTTCGGAATATATATAAATATATAAATATAAATATAAATATATAAATATAAATATAAATATATAAATATAAATATATAAATATAAATATATAAATATAAATATATAAATATAAATATATAAATATAAATATATAAATATAAATATATAAATATAAATATATAAATATAAATATATAAATATAAATATATAAATATAAATATATAAATATAAATATATAAATATAAATATATAAATATAAATATATAAATATAAATATATAAATATAAATATATAAATATAAATATATAAATATAAATATATAAATATAAATATATAAATATAAATATATAAATATAAATATATAAATATAAATATATAAATATAAATATATAAATATAAATATATAAATATAAATATATAAATATAAATATATAAATATAAATATATAAATATAAATATATAAATATAAATATATAAATATAAATATATAAATATAAATATATAAATATAAATATATAAATATAAATATATAAATATAAATATATAAATATAAATATATAAATATAAATATATAAATATAAATATATAAATATAAATATATAAATATAAATATATAAATATAAATATATAAATATAAATATATAAATATAAATATATAAATATAAATATATAAATATAAATATATAAATATAAATATATAAATATAAATATATAAATATAAATATATAAATATAAATATATAAATATAAATATATAAATATAAATATATAAATATAAATATATAAATATAAATATATAAATATAAATATAAATATATAAATATATATATATATATAAATATATATTTATATTTATATTTATATTTATATTTATATTTATATTTATATTTATATTTATATTTATATTTATATTTATATTTATATTTATATTTTTATATTTATATATTCAACAGTGTTGCTCCACTAAAGAACTTGGGAGGGCTTCTTTAACTTAACTTTATCTTTGTGCATTGTACCTTAAAGTTTGTAGTCTATTCATTATTTCATTGCTTGTATTTGGTTGGTTGGTCATTGCTTTCTAGATTTGGAGGTAATTTCCCACCAATATGTTACTCAATTATTTATTACATTGTAGTTGACTAAAGTTCTTCAAGTAGATTTTCACCAAAAATACTCTAAAACTGTCATTTCTAGTACAAGTACCAAACTTTAGAGAATTTTTTTTGTAGGACACATATAAGAATAGGATCTTGTAGAGCATTGGTTTGAAAAGATGTGGAAAAAATTTCAAAAATTTCTCCCATATGGATTGCAAGATATGAGCATTTGAATTGACCAAAATCCTTTTCTTAGTTGTGCAAAAAAATAGGCACTTGCACTCTACAAGCTCACACTTTTATAAAAACATGTCCATGTTGTTGGTGTTTTTTGATATTCATTCTTCAAGGCAAGTTGGCTATATACTTGAAAATTTTCAATTCATTTGGAATTATACAATATATAGGAAGAAAAATAGTAAGTAGAAAAAAATAGAAAGATATTCAAAATACTAAATTAATAATAATTTATTTATGGAATTGAAAAATGACAACCTAAATGGTTGTAATGTTGTTATAAATAATCTACTCCCCATATTTCTTTAAAAATTGAGTGAAATCAAGGACTTCAAAATATCTTTTCAAATAGAGTAAAACTACTTATAACTTTCATTTTATTAATCAAAATACAATGGTTCACATCTTTCTACATATAAATGAATTTAAAAACCAATTTCAAATTTTTTTTATCAACTCAAACTGTTCAAGTTGAAAAACAAATAACATATCATCTAATAATTAACTATGTAGTCAAAATTTATTAAAAAAATTTGGCCTTTAAATATATTCTTCATCCACATATTGTTTGAAATTTTAAACAAGAAAAAATAAAAATTCCATTTGTAATGAGGTGCCAAAGGTTCTATGTTGCCAAAGTGTAGCTTTATCCTTTAGGGGTTAAGAATGTTGTAGGGTCATTGCAAGAAACACTTCACGTTTTTGTCTCAAAAATGCAATTTTTTGGTGTAGGATTGGCATTCCTGGGCGATCCTACCAATACTATGCATCTACACTGTGCCTATCAATGTCAACCATTGATTTTGGGTGCCTGTAAATATGGGCCGTCAATTTAGTACTATATAGTACTATGCAATCCTATAGAGTGCTATGAAGTACTACTCAGGCCACTAGGAGCAAAAAATAGCAAAAAAGGAGTTTGTGGACCTTTTCAATTTTAGTAATTCAAAAAAATTCAAAATATTATTTTAAAAAAAATTCAATTTTCTAAACAAAATTGTGCTCACATTGCAACAAAAGTTCCTTTAGGAAATTTTTTTCCTCTTCATAGTCTTTGTGCAAACGAAGGTCACTTTGACCCCATGTGCACAATAGACATGTTATTATTTTCATAAAAACTCATTTCCAATCCTTAAAAGGTTAGTAGACCTCCAACTTCTCCAATTTGTGGCTTCAAATTCGGAATTTTGAGTCACAAATAGGACTAAAAACCTCCAAAATGGCCAAGTTAGACACTAGACACCCAATTGGGGGTAGTTTAAAAATAGTTGAAAATCGAAAAAATTACTTAACATCTAAAACTTTTGTGTGTACCTTCATTCCAAATTTAAAGCCCATAGGATAAAGTATGCAAAAGTTATGAGCAAAAAACTACTTGTTGGAGGTCAAGGGGACAAAAAAAAAAGACAAGTATTTCTTGCAATCACGTTGTAGATGTGTATTTCAATATCTCCTTTGCATTGTTAGAGTCAAAACTCCAACTACCTTTTGTGACATCTTTGTTCAAAAATTGCACTTACATGCATAAAGTTCCTTAGGGGCTATATAAGTTTAAGATTTATTGATTGAATAAACTAGTCTTCTTGAAAATCAACCATTGCAACCGACTATCTTAAAAAAATCTAAAGTCATTGTAAAATCCCTTCAAAATGTAATAGAAGTCTTCAGTGATAAATTTCACAAGGTGTGCTCTAATAAGTTTTACAAGGTTTTAAGAGCAAAAAGGGTTCAAACACACAGCTCCAACAATTAATAACTAATCTTTAACCAAATTAAACAAGTTGTTGATTTGAAGAGCATTTGACATGATATGTGAATGAAGGGTTTTGTTACTTCCGAGATTCTTTTGGATAAACTACATAAGCCAAAATCATTACCCTATGCTTGGGTCAGATTTGTCAAAAATTAATTCAAAATTAAATAAATATGGCACATGATGAAATTTTCAGAAATCATGATGTGGCAAATTTGAAATTGTAGAAAAGATTAATGAAAACAATTCAAAATCTTCAAAAAAAATTGATGAAAAATTAAATATTATATTATCCATGTGTTTCAAAAAATCAAAAAATCATATAAAATAATACTCCATATATTATATTGTAAAGCCTTAAGACTTGATTGTAAAGCCTTGATTTTAGTTTAAGAACTAATAGTATGGCCTTCATTATTCAAACCTAATAGCAAAGCTTTGATTAAGCCTAAATAGAGCAAAATTCTCGAAAGCCTGCCTTATTTTAGTCCTATAAAACTAGATTTAGTAAAGCTTCCATCATGTTGATGGTGCAATGTAGTAAAGCAAGATGGCCATAGCTACAATTAACAAAATATTCCCAATCACAATAGACCAAATCCTGAAAATTCTAAATGAGGTGAATGAAAGGGAAATTCAGGCAAAAAGAAAAGATTTCCACCAAGGTGTGACAAATTTGCCCTCAACATATGGTACAAAAAAAAATTCTTCATTCCAATAGTTTACAATTGTAATTTAGAACTTATATTGACTATGCAATCCCATATGACTCCTAAAAAGGGCTAGGATAGACAAATATTTCGGCTAATTAGGGCCACTTCAAGCTATTAAAAAAATTGGTATGTAAAATGGAATTTTTCTCCAAATGTTATATTAGTCAATCAACATAGATTGTAATTTCTTTAGTTTGGATTAACTTAGTGTAAGAAATTTTTTTTTTAACCCCCTAAATGTTTTTGACTATGTTTTTACTAAAAACTCTCTAAAATTGCCATTTCTAATATAAGATCCAAATTTTAGAAGAAAAACATTTATAGACATATATAACCATAGGATCTTATAGTGCTTTAGTTTGAAAAAAATGTAGAATAAACTTAAGAATTTTTCACCTTATAGATTGCAAGATATCAGTGTTTGAATTGATGTAAATCCTTTCTTTGGCCACGCAAAAAATTGGATAACTACACTTTACAAGGTTACATTGGTATGAATTAATATCCAAAATGGTGGTTACCCTTTGGATTCAATCTTCAAGGCAAGCTAGCTACATGTTGAAAAATTCAAGTCATTTGGAGCTGTATAACATATAAGAAAAAAATAATAAATACAAAGAAGTAGAGAATGATTCAAAATACTAAATCAATAAGAAATTAGTTATGGAAATGGAAAATGCCAATCCCGGGGGGGGGGTAGTGAGCATTCAAAGTAGGAACACACATGCTAACAAATGATAGACTAATTTAAAAACATGGGGGCAAAAAAATATAAATGGATTATTTGTACTATAGGGTATACAAAATGGCATTGGACATCTTTAAAGTACTATAGGGTATGGAATAACAAACCCCATTAGAAAATGGAGTAGTTCTAAAATGCACCCCCCAGGCTCTTTATATTTATTTGGCCAAAAGTCTAAAAAAACTAAGTACTTTATGAGTGGCATATTGGTTAGGATAAAAGAATAGAAATTTTTATTACTATGTGCAATTGTACATAGTAGCACATAACTTATTGGTTTTACCATTGGTTTTTATTCCATTAATTGCATTGGTCATTGGTGGGAATGGTGGCCATCAATGGCTTATTCCAACAATTCTAGCAATCTTGTTTCTAATTGAATACTCTAGGGTTTACAAGGTGTAAGTTTAGGGGGTCAAGAAAGTCAAAGGTTGTGAGCTATGAGACTCTCATATTCTTCTTATTAAGTGTGTGTGTCTCATTCTCTCAATGGTTGACTATGTGCTTCAGACTTCTTTGTTGCTACTTCCCACCTATAATAGACAAATTTTGTCTTGCTATTTCTTGAGGATTTAGACTGCATTTTTGGTTATTCTTTTATTAGTGTGCATTGATTTTCTAGACTATGCCTTCAACTGCCATGAATCCGTGACATAGTGCCTAGGGTTAGCATGCAGTGAAACCTTGTTGATGTTGTTATTTGGAAGGGCATCTTTTGTTTTGAGGTAATTAATCAAGTATCTTCATTGCATTGAACAATACTTTAAACATTATCATTTCATGTGGATTAGTAAGACATACATGTTGGAACCAAGGTCTATCCAAGTGAGATTCATTAGTTCGCCATAAGATGCTAGAATAGAACTCGTAAGTTTACCTGTTTGGACACTAAAATACTAGAGGCTCTTCAAATTGCCTAGAGCTATAGGGAGTGATCCACAGAGCTACTTCAAACTTGCAAGGTCAAATCTTTGGAGGTGTGTGAGCGTTGCTAATTGTGTTGAAATTGTGCCTTCAAGAATTTAACAAATGGTTCAGAAGTAGCAACATCAACGTTGTAGACTCAAGAATCTTGAATACAATTTTTTTTATTGAAATGAAAAATTTCTGATATCCAGAAAATAGAATGATCAAACTAATGTTGTTACATGACAACTAATGCTCTAGATTATATTTTTTGTAAAATTGTTCAAAAATTTGCTAATTTAATGAAAATCACTATTTTGGAAATGTTCAATACTGTTCAAGAAGCTTGTATCATCATCGAATGCTAGATTAGGTACAAGATTACGTGCCTCCCCAACTGCAACAATCTCCATAGGGCACCCACCTTGACAACATGCCCCACAAATCCTCCTTAATGTTGGCCTTAAATGCGAGAAGAGCCGTACACTCTTTTGCTACATACGCAACAGTTAAATGGAGCAAGGCTACCATTAGACACACCATGAGGATTACACTTGATCTATGTTTTAGCTCTATGATACTACTTTCTCCCAAACCCAAGTCCTCTACAATGCAAGTAATTTCTATAAGACACTCTCATCCAAACCTTCATTTGCTACACAGGCATGTCAATTTCATATTTGATCCAACTTTGATCAATTGGAAATTGTGATCAAAGTGGAATGTATATTTGCTGAAATCATATCTCTATTTATGGGCTATGGTGAACACAATGAGAGCGTCTAATCATATGACAGTTGCAATGACTCTATAGAGCTCGAATTGTTGTTTGAAATCAAGTAGGTTGATAATTGTATCTTGAAATGTAGTGAACAATAGTACGTTGTGTCTAGAAAGAATAGATCTTAAGGGATATAGATCACCAAGTGGTGTAGAAATTTAAACTAGGAGTACACCTTTTGTACTGTCTTTTCAAAGACAAGTAGTGGCATTGTCCAAGTAAGGAAGGCATTCATGAGTGATGTTATTGAGCCCAAGTCAAGTTAGGACCAAGATTTCTCTATCTTTGATAAGTAAGCACACTCTTGGACTAATTTGCCTAGCTCCATGTTGACTAGAGTTTAGTAAAAAAGATCAAGAATTCAATTGAGTGGCAAGAAACAAAAGAAGTTTTGGTTTGAATTCACATATATATGGTTGGTGTTGTATATTAGCATGTTACTTCATGTATACATGGACATCTAGAATCTTTCTTACATTATCTATTTTATGGGCCTTATATTTGAGTTAAATCAATTTACTAGCAAGATTGCTTCATGAAGTCTATCCAATCAAAGGTGAACCTTAATTAGTTCATACCCTATTGGATTGTCAATTTCAAATTATATGTAGTAAAGCTAGCCACCCTGCATCAAGTTATCTAATTTGACATTCTCTGTTGATCCTATAAAGTCTTGTAACTCCACATCAGAGAGAGCCATGTTGTTGAGCACATTGACTTAGAGTCCTAACTTGCGAAAGCTAGATAGGTAAGTTAGGTACATCTTTTCCTGTTTTTTCTTGGAGTTGTAGAACTTTGCATTTGTTCCTTCTAACCCTGAAACGCACCACATTCTACTTTTTAGCATTGTATGCACATAGAAAACTTAAGCAAACTATGTAAACTTTTTGTTTTGAATACAAAGTGTTTAGAGATGATTGCAAGAAACACTTGTCCTATTTTATGTCACACTATGTGTGCTGATTTATTCTTTTGCCATAACTCTTGTGTTTTTGCTTCAAATGACTCAAGTTTTATACGGAAGGTACTCATGACTATTATACACGTTTCCTAATTTTTTTTTACTAATTTTCAAAAATAATTTACTATCCAAAAATAGACCCTGATTGAATGTCACAATCTTAGTGTCACACTTTGTAGATTAGGGTTTTTTACTACTAAAGAGTACCTTTTTTTAAAAATGATTTTGAGATGAAATTTGGATGAGATGGTCTTCTACTAGAGTTCTATCTCTCTAGGGAAGGATTTAAAAAAATAGTTAATCTTATGTGGTGTAAAAGTCGACAAAATGAGCCTCTTTTTGCTTGTATTTTGAAATATATAAAATATTATTTTGGTGATTTTTTTGGTGAATGACCATTTCCATAGAATTATTGCAAATGTCCACTTTTATTTTTTATATTTACTTATTTTTACTATTTTTTTTCTAATTAAAATATGAAGGTTTGTATTTTTTTGAAGTTTGGCATTTTTCAAGTTCTCTAGGCCTACTTAGAGATTTTTTCTATGCAATTCCTTTTGTAGATACCTTTGTCTTAAAGGTGTATATATAAGTCATATTTTTTAATTTGAAAAAAATTAGTTGCCTAATTTTAAAGTACTCCAGAAAAAATCATGAGTACTTATTGCATTCATGAGACCTATGACACAAATGCAATAGCCCAATAGGGTCTGTGACTTTGATTGTAAGATTTTTCTCTTTACTTTCCATTTACTTAGAAGCAAGATTCGAAGTCCCAAATTCCCATTGAAAACACTAATCCACAAGTAGAATTTCAAAGTCTCGATCAAGAAAGGCCTATAAGTATTATAGGGAAACACATGTCTTACAATTAAAAATCTTCAAAGTTTGAAAGAAATTTAATGTAGGACAAAAATTATAGTAGAATTGTTTTTAATCTAAATTACTATAGCATTTATTCATATCAATTAGGAATTATAAGTAATACAAGCCCCTTCTTTACTAACCCAAAGTAAAAAATTACACAATGATAGTGTGTTAAAAAAATAAAAAAGTAATACTCTTCTATGAAATAGTTGTCACTTGCACCTATATCCTTATTTTTTTTACACACTGACCTCCTAGAGGCCAATTCCTATGGTTGTAATGTTGTAATAAACAATCTACACATAATGTTTTTATTTTTTTTCCAAAATAAGTAAAAATTGAATTAAATAAAGGGCTTCAAAGTTTATTTTAGAGTATAGAATCTATAACTACCTACAAACTAAAACTCCTCATAACTTTCAAATCATTGATCAAATTGGAGTGATTTAAAAAAGAATTGAGCTACTTAGATGACCTACTAAGCAATGAAAACTACATATTACACAATAAATTTTTAGCCATGTAGTCAAAAGTTATGAGGATTGTTGGGCCTTCAAGCTATTCCTTCAACACATGTTGTTTGAGAATTTGAAGGAAAAAAAATAAAAACTCCATTTATAGTGAGCTGCCCCAAATTGTTATGATACCAAAAAATGTAGTTTGGCCATTTAAGAGTTAAAGGAAGGAAGTAGGGTCTTTGCAAATGTAAAATAGGCTTTTCTTCCTTCTCCCAAAACACCTCCATTTTCATGTTGTATCTTGTTATTTTGGTTTATTTGGTAGTTTTGGCTAGTATGGTGAAGTTGTTGTCATAAAAATATTTACAATGCTAACAGGGAAAATCAGTCATCCAATGCCAGTCATTTGTTAGTTTACCTTGACAGGATAAATTTGCTTCGTGAATTGTAAATTGTTCAAATGTAAGAATGAGCAAGGAACTCTACCCGGTCCGTAGGTACAGTTTTATATCCGGCAATACAAGGTATTGGGCAACGACCTGGCATCCTCACGGAGGCAGTATACCTGGTGATGAATATAGTCAGGGTGTGTAACCATGGGTATCAATCGATTGCGCCTATTGTCATTTCACAATCTTCGCACGTCCTCAGTCCAAGTTAGTAGCGATTTTCAGTTTTCCGTGTCGGGCCGTTTTCGCAGTAGTGAATCGTCGGCGACGAGAGCAGGCTTCGTGGACTTTTTTCTCTTCTCTTCCATTCCCCGAACTCTGGTAATTCTGGTTTTCTTCAACCGTAGACGTTGTGCAGCGTAAACGGAAGATTTCTGGCGCCATGAAGGTTGTTAATATGGTCGTGGGACAGGCTTCCGGATTGACATGCCCTCGGGTTGTTTCCAGAAGCTGCTGCAATAGTAATTTGCAACAACAACCTGTGTTGCTGTGGGGTGCTCCTTTGTTTCGCATGAATTCTTCAATCAGGTTGGCGCGACCATCTTGCAACATAGGTATGTCTCCATCTTTGTGTTGCTGATTCTTTTGCTTCTTGTATTTCCCTGTGTACAGCTGCATGTACTATCGTAAACATGCCATTCACCGCACACCGCAAGTTTCTAATGGCTGGGCAAATTCAAATTGAAGTGTTAAATTGAATTGAAACTCTTTATGATTCGAGAGTCTTAAACCCTAAACCCCAACTTTTTCACCAGCAGAAGTTTCAGGAAATGATGTATTTCTTGTGATTTGGGATGCATTTAGTAATGAAGTTCCAAATTTCATCTTGGACAATCACGGCCCATCCTCATTTAGTTATTTGTTATTGTGTAAATAAATAATCGATCATACAATAAAGCTTCTTGCAATCCTGCAATTGATGACTATGCACATATAAGTGCACGGCACGGACTTTCTTTCTATATGAACGAAAATTTCATGCAACCATTCTGCGCAGTTGGTGTTCGATTAATGGCAACTGTACGCTTTACCAAATGTTTCTAGACTTTCCAGAGCTTGTGTGTTCTCTTATTTCACATTGTTAATATTGTTTTTGTTTTGTTTTAGGTTTTGGCTGTTAACTCTGATTCTTGTGATCATATTAAAGTGACAGGTTTGACCAGTAGCTTCCGTGTGCTGCCAGGTTCTCCTCTTATTAAATCTGGTAAAGAGTATTCAACAACTTTAGGAAAGCTCTGGCGAAGGCGAGTGTATAAAGGAAGGATTAGGTGTCAATTGGGAGGAACTCCCTCATCGCAGGAAGATGAGATTGGACCCGATGCAAATGTGCAGTCTAGTCTGGATGAAAATGACACGGTGAGGCAACTTCATGTTTTAAGTTCAGTTCACTTTGATGCTTCTAATGGGTGCGTAAATGTAAATACACCTAAAAGTGACAGGTGAAGCGCTTGTAATATTTAATATTACTCGAGTGTTCAAAAGAGTTTAAAGTACAAATCAAAGAGGATTTAATGGAATAAAGAATGCATTGTCTATTATATGAAATGCAAAGTGTGTCACAATTTCATCTGTTATGTTCTCATCCAAACAGATGGTCATGGTTTCATCCTTACAGATTTTCTTGCAAATTTTGGATGAACTACTGAGTATAAAAACATTTTTTGCAAAACTTGAAGAGCAGACTACCTTTTCTTAGTGATGGGGTGTTGTTGGGGGTGTTGTTGCAATTGTTATAACGGTTTTACTACTAGTCTGAATACTATAAGCAAAAGCTGCAAAGATATGTAGTTTTTATTGGTAGATGACATAGAACCGACATCATGAGGATAAGTGCTCAAAAGGCCTGCTTCGATATTGCTTTTACAAGATTTTTCTCCGTCCTTTGCTTTGACTGAGGTTGTGGTTGTGGCGTGTAGGTTCAGTTCGATTTGGATTTACCTCGAAGGTCGCTTCTTTTGGAGTTTACTTGTAATGTTTGCCAAGCTCGTACACAACGTATGATAAATCCAGATGCATTGCGTCGGGGCACTGTGTACGTCCAGGTATGCTTACGGTATCCTCAAGTGACTTGTGCAACTGCTTCCAGAATAGTTGGTTCGGAGTCATATGATCAAGCGAGGTTTTGTGTAAAACTGAAGTGCGAACTGTATTCTGTGATAGTGTGGAGGGTGCCAAGCGTATCACCAGTTGGTGGACAATTTAAACCTCGTTGAAGAATACGACTTCAAAAATGAAGTTGACCCATTGAGGAACGATCTGAGTGTTTGACTTACAAGCCGTCGCTTTCAAGGTTAGGTGTAATACAGTTGGGATGGAGCAAGTGCTTATGAAATTATACTCTGAAATAGGTAGGGGGATGAGTTGGTTTTTCTTTTCACGGTTTTGCAAGAGCTCATTGCATTGAATCTGAAAAGAATAATGGCAGCTTCCAATGTAGCTATTTCACAAAGCCCTATAAAAAGTGGCAATCCGAAACCTGTATTTCGATCTATGCCAAACGATTTACGAGTGTTCAGAGCTGTTCAAGGTTAGACCTTGAAAATTCACCCTTTCTATTATCCATCACGCTAACCCACTTCCTCCTGCAGATCTTGAACTCTTGATTACATTAGCAATTTTAAAGAATATTATGAAAGGCTTTCTTTCTTACTGTACCCAAATTCCATAGTCCAGATGAACAATTGCAGACAGCAATGGTTCGTCATAAGGGAAGAAAAAAACGACATGAGAGAGATTCTAGAACACTTTCTTGACCCCTACAACTTAGAATATTTATTTATTTTTACTTTTACATGCAGAACTATACTGCCAAGAAATTATATAATTCCTTCCATAAAATTATGTTCATTTTGTGTAGGGTAATTGTATGGCTTCACCATTATGAAACAATTGTGTAACAAAGACCTTCATGTGTAAGATATTTTTCATGAGTAGGACTTGGAGATGAATTGGCTCATTCTATATTAAGAAATGGGGTATGGATAATTGAACCAATTGCATCTTTAGGCTTGGTTTGTATATAGTGAATTTAACAATGTGCTTGATAAATGTCACTCAAAATATAGTGACATTATATTGTGTGTGCTATTGAATATTGATGTATGAAGCAATAGTTGTTCTTTAAGCAATAATTTGTTTAAAGGCAAATTGATTTTTTGTAAAGGAATGCTCAATGATAAATTCCTCTATTCTTAGTTGATGAAATCATGAATAGTGACAACATCTTAAAGTGGTATTAATAGCTTCTTTTTTGGATGATTGTATAGAAACATGAATGAACAAATGAATTTTCATCCATATTTTGCATTTCTTATTCATATCATTCTAAGAGTGTAAATACTTTGTTATTCTAGTGAAAGTTGCTTTCTACAATATCCAAATTCAATGTGATAAATTCAAGTTGTCTTTAACCCTAGACCGCCCAAGTGGACGAAATGTGTCCTCACACATACTGGCAATCAACTTTGAAGCGCTATAACGTTTGCATCCAATGTCTGAATTCAACAAAAATTGTTGGAAAAGTTTTGTATGCTAGTCTAGTTGTTATGGTAAAAATTTCAGATCAATCCAAGACGTATTGAGTTTGTGAGAGTCATTCAAAGTTCACAGGTTCAATTTGGGTTCATTACACTACGCTGTAATGACTGCAACTTTGAGGGCTTGTATCTTTTTCATAAAATGTTCGTTTTCAGTAAAATTTGTTGGGTTTTGTTCCCCTTAAGGTTTAGTTATTGTGGTAATATTTTCATGGCAATCCAAGTTGTTTTGAATACTTGGGAGCAATTCAAAGTTTAGAAATCCAGACATTTTTGCAATTCAGTGAACTTTGGCGACTCATAACTTCTCCATACATGATTCTTTTTCAAACATTCTTGTTGGAGAAGTTGCGCATACTTGTCTAGTTCTTGTGCTCAAAATTTCATGTCAATCAAAGAGGATTTGAGTGACTGAGAAGCATTTTAGTAGAAGGAGTTTCAGTCATAGATGTGATTTTTTGCTACTTTTTTCACTGTTTTTTAACATTTCAAATCCATTTTGGAGACACAGTGATTCATTTGTGTGATGTTTTTTCTCACCAAATTTTTTATCTTTTAGTTTTGAATCACTTTGTAGCTTAAAGTTTTGTCATTTGAGTAGATTTAGAAATCAAATTTCACCTCCAAATGTGTTTTTAAGAAAATTTCAGCACCTTTTTTTAACACTAAAACATTATAATCTTTCAATCTATACGGTCAAACGACCCCAAATTTATTCCACACCATCTACAACATGCACACTACAATATTGTACGGTTAAGATCTTCATAGCTTACTCTAATTTTGACTCTTCAGACTTGCAAAGGCAAGCAGTTTTTAAGCCTGGTTGGACCTTGGGCGATCTAGGGTTAAACAACCCCAAGGATAGGAAAAAAAATTAAACTTGTAGGACTTATTTTGGCTTTTAATTAAGGTATCTATAGATCAATTCCTACTCAAATGCTATTTGTAATCCAAGTTCAATCATTTGACATGATAGGAGAAAAAGAGCTTGTAATGTATGCCCCTATGAAGACATTGCCAAAGTAAGGTTAATCTTGGTTTATTCCACTCTTAATGTACTTGAAAATATTTTTTAAATTTAAAAAAAAAATCTAAGTTTCAAACAAGAATTTTTCACAAGTTTGAAGGTACAACATCAATTATTGTACTCTTTGGGAAATCTAAATATTGTAGAAGGGTCATTGTAAGAGAGATTAGTCACTTTTGGTAGTGTTTTGCCAAAATTGCAATTTCTACATTCAATACTATAAGTATTATGAAATAGAATATTCTCAATTGTTGATTTGAAAAACTGATTGTTGAAAGTATCATTTTGTGTACAATGACTACTAGCAAGTACCAAAACAATACTATTTGAAAAAAAAGACAATTTGTCACAAAAAAATACGTACAATGAGGTATAAATTAATGATAAATAGAAAATGATGGACAAAAGAAAATGTGAAAACCAAAAATTTGTGAAGACTTGATGGCGATCATATTTCACCAAAAAAATGAAGCCAAAACCATCTTCAATATTCAAAAATGTATGTGCAACAAAGCTCTATTTGCGCAAACTTGGAGGCCATAGAATAATGTATTTTGAATTCCCCTTAGTAGGCACATGTCCCTCTATTGTTGAAATAAACAACAAAAGTTTTAGCTCTAGATCATTAATTTTGGGTACTCTCTAGTACTAAAAAATCCTAAACTTCAAAGTCTAACAACATAGCAAAATTGAATTTTAAATATAAAATGATTTCTGTTAAATTAAGAAAAATAAGGCATATGATTAAAATAAAGTTAGCCATCTCTAGTGGAAATTTCAAGTTCATCAAGTTCTACCTTCAAAAGTTCTAGTGGAAAACAACTCCATCAATTTGAATGTGATGAAAAATATTACAAATATTTCCTGCAATCATCTGAATTTTGAAAAGGCCCTTGCAAGTTTTTTTAATTACATTTTGCAAATTTATCCCAATAAAGGCTAGAGATTTGCCAATTTTTTTCTATTACAATAAATTATAATGATAAAGAGAAAAATGTTCATAAAACTAAATAATTTGACATCTTCATTTTCCATAGATGATCACCACATGAGTGACATGACTAGAGGGCTCACTACAAGAGAAAGGGGTGTTTTACGTACAATCCTAAAGATAAGATTTTAAATAATGATCTTTTTGGGAAAATTTAAGTAAGAAATATGTATCTTTCTAATAACCTATGCCATTTTGTTTCTAAGTATTTAGTTTTGCTTTAATATTTTCCAACCCATGCTAGGTTCATGGTGGATGAACTTGTAAATATTTTGGTCCAATCTGATTATATGTTTCACAATTATATGATCAGTGAAATTGGTCATTTTGAAACCATGAATCCTTAGCTTGGTCATTGTGGAGTTAACGATTTCCAGTGGATTCCAATGGCCAAAGGCTTTCATTATTCAACTCCCAAATTCCTACAAGCTGCAGGTGGAGTGAGATCAAAGACATGCCTCTCAAACAGAAGATAAGTTACATGATTTGTAGAGTTTGAGAGGAAGACACAGGTTGGAGTGGATTAGAAAATCATGGATTTCCAGCGCAGTTTTTTGTTCAAATATAAACATTGCCTTCACTTTCCATGTCCGGTTCACAGATGGGCTTTTTCATGGATTTGCTTGATTGTGAGATATTTTCTTCTCACTTTTTTTGAATCTCTTTAATAACGATGGTACATGTACAATAAATTCAGAATTTTTAGTTCAATCTCATTGTGCTAAGAGGTGCATATTAATTAGTTGGATTGACTAGCTTAGATATGTCTGTAACAGATATTTCATTGAAATGGCGGTATTCCTATGCCATTTTTCCATTCATTTTCTTAAATAAGTGTAGATTTCAGACCTCAAGGTCTTGAAATCTAGGAGAGGTATACATTTTAGACCACATGGTCTAAACTTGAAAATGCCAATTTTGTGGCATACTGCCATTTTAAAGAGATATTTATCCTATAGAAATCTTAGTCATAGAAGTGCTCTCAATCAAATAGCTAACTAAACTCAGATCTTGTATGGGGAATTCATTTGTTGGCATGTATGTGGATTTGTTATCTAGATTACCATTAGAAGATTTTTGAACCCTCAAAGAGGCCCTTAGGAATTGACATGCAAAGCTATTTATTCAAGGTTAGAGATGATAGCCTAAGTACATAATATGTGTCACTACTTTGTGTAAATTTCATCAAGTACCTATAAATTTATCAAAATGAAGAATTCACTTATAGTACCAAGGACTTGAATGACAAAAAGTATTTAATGTCTTATTGTCCAGTAAGATGCATTTCATTGTGCAAACATCGTGAGCCTAAAGTACCCATGATCTTTTAAAAATAAAAAGGTTCATTAATAGTACTAAAGATTCAAGAGCCATTAGTACTTAGTTGCACTAAATTTGTCCTTTTCCATATAAAATAATCACTCAATTTACTTAAGATTTAAATGACAAGAAGTACCTAGTGTCCCATTGTCCAATAAAAGGCATATACTTTTGTAAACATCATGATGTCAAAAATGGGTGGAAATAGGGGAAAAAAATTGTACCTTTCTTGACAAGTGCGCATTTAAGTCCAATTAAGGTCTTCAATTGAGACCATTCTAGAGGCCTCTTTGAAAGTTTAAAAACCCTCTATTGTTGATTATTTTATGCAGTGAAAATAAGAAGTTCAACTATAGGTACTTGGAAATTTTGTTTCAAATGGTGGTATCCCATACAAAATTTTTCAATCATTTCTAGGACAAGGTATAGATTTCAAACTACATAATTTAAATGTGAGAGTGGTGAGAGTTTGTGGAAATACAACCATTTTAAACCTTCAGGGACCAAGTATCTACTCAATGCACAGAAGAAATCTTAGGTAGGCTCCTACAAAGTCATTTGTAGTTGGATGTTTATGAAACTTGAACACAATGTGTCACCGTGTATCCCCTTGCTGAAAATCTAATTTCTTTTTTAATTGGGTATTTGGATCAAAAGTTATATTGCCCTAAATTTTTTAGGCAATTTGGATAGTTTTGGCAACATGTGTAAGAGTCTTCCTATAATTTTGAAATTTGAAAGGTATGTAGTTTACATGATACAAGATGAAAATGTCAAAAAAAATAACCATATGCAATGTATAAAACTCACTCCGGATAGGAGTTTAAGTTTTTAAACCTTGTCTGTAAAGGTTGGAAGAAAAAATTTTCCCCTAACTTCAAACGTTATAATGGGTGAATGCAAGAAACACTTGTACTATTTGTTGCATTTCGTCACACCCTAGTTTTTTCTTTTTCTTTTAGCCATAACTTTTGTGTTTTAGCTCCAAATGACTCAAAATTTATAGGAAAGCTACTCATAGCTATTATGTATCTAAAATGAATTTTGTAGATTTTTTAAAAATAATTTATTATTTTAAAATAGCCCCAAAGATTTCTCACAATACTCAATTTAGGGATTTTTAGCACCATTTATTTCCAAAAAAACGAATTTTGACCTAAAATTTGGAGAGCATGGTCTCCTAGTAGACCTATACCTACTGTCCAAAGGAATTATAAAAATATTTATTTTGAAGTGTTGTAGAAGTTCACAAAGAGAGCTTCATTCTGCATTTTTTTCCAAAGGTATAAAACATTATTTTGGTGAGTTTTTTGGTCAAATCTCATCACCAAAAAGTTTTCCAAAGTTTTTCAAAAAAATAATACTATTTAAAAAAAATTAAAATGTCACAAGTTGTATTTTCTTCACCAAGATTTTATGAGAATTCTATGTCCAAAGTTCCGGTGAAGAAAATACAACTTGTGACATTTTAATTTTTTTTAAATAGTATTATTTTTTTGAAAAATACATAAAAATACAAAACTTGAGAAAACTTTTTGGTGATGAGATTTGACCAAAAAATTCACCAAAATAATGTTTTATACCTTTGGAAAAAAATGCAAAATGAATCTCTCTTTGTGGACTTCTACAACACTTAAAAATAATTATTTTTATAATTCCTTTGGACAGTAGGTATAAGTCTACTAGGAGACCATGCTCTCCAAATTTTAGGTCAAAATTCGTTTTTTTGGAGATAAATGGTGCTAAAACCCCCTAAATTGAGTATTGTGAGAAATTTTTGGGGCTATTTAAAAATAATAAATTATTTTAAAAAAATCTCCAAAATTCATTTTAGATACATAATAGCTATGAGTATCTTTCCTATAGATTTTGAGTTATTTGGAGCTAAAACACAAAAGTTATGGCTAAAAGAAAAAGAAAAAACTAGGGTGTGACAAAAGGCTTTAAGTGTTTCTTGCATTCACCCCAATTTATCAATCCATATGGTCAAAGCTTCTGAAATTTTTTCCACACATTTTCAAGAAATTTTAGTACAAATTTGTTTTATTGAAATTTGAAAAACCCCTCTTTTATTCATTTTTTCTTAATGCCCTAGAAAGTGGCACTTTTTGATAATTTCTACCCAAAATATGCCTTGGTCAGTTGGTCCTTTAGCCTGGGTTAACTGAATATCTGTTTTACTTTGTAAGGAAAGAGAGCTTGTATGGAAGATTTCCTCGACACTCAAATTTCAAAGGCTGAGAATAAAATGGTTGGATTGTTTGGCGATTTTGTCATTTTCAATTTTAATATTACATTTTTCGTGTAGAAGGAGCGCAGGTTACATTTTCTTCGTGCAGATTAATTTTCCAGTAGGAGGATTCCAGCTATTCCTATTCGGAGTTGACTAAAACTTGTTTTTTATACTTACAGAACACAAAATATCAGTTTTCACGAACATAAACAAGTTTCTCTCGCAGTCAATCTGTGAAATATTTGTCACAAGCTTGTAGAATATTGACCATGCCAATCATTTGCGTTGAAGTAAGGCAGGACCACCCATTCCCAACCATGGACCCTCATCCACTTGTAGACTGCAGCTATTTCCAACCAAGGCTAGAACATATTTCCAAGTCCCAACCAAAGCTTGGGATGTGTTTTTTCCTCCATTTCAAGGTTGGGTCCAATAAGATCATGATACATGTCTTAAAGTAGTAAGCAAGAAAATAACTAGTGAGTAGGAAAGTATTTAGTCTATGATTGAAATTGGAAGAATCTCAACATTAGTTATTAGTCAAGACAACTTTTTGGCTTCCAAAAATTACAAGAATTTCAATTTCGGGAATTTAAAATTCTGAAAAACTTGCAGTCCTTATATTTCCTATCTTCTTCTTATTGGCCGAAATTTCACTTGCTTCATATTGCTCACGGTCTACCTGAAAATTGCTTAAGTGACTGACTACGGATACCACTACCTTAATTTGTAACTTTCAATTGCATGCCGCCAAGGCACGAGGCAGCATGGTCAAATAAAGTCAAGAGATACTGAACCAGAAATTCAAAGAACTTTCTGATAGTGCTTTAAATGCAAACGTCGAAATTTCTCGTTGATGAAACTTCTAAGAAGGGAACAGCTACACACCTTCTTCTCCCAATTCTTCTTCTGTGATCTTCAGACTTTTGCGGGAGGGGCCCGTTCTCTTGAGAAGCCGTGGAGAAGTTTAATAAGCCGTGTTCATTCTCAATCTTCACCCGTTATAACGGAGACTCTGAGTCACACCGTCTCCATGGATCTCACCCTTTTCGCTTCGTTTTTTGATTCGTTTATTCTTCAGACCTTCAAATGCAACGCAATTAATTTTTCCTTCGAATGCTCAGTAGTCCGGAGTAGTAGAGAAGTGGAGCACTGCTTTCTTGGAGAGTTTTGTCTCAGTCTTTTTTTCAAAGTCGTGTTTGCATGTTTACCCTCGATCGAGGCACTGTTCTTCAACTTCGTTGAAAGCCTATCCTGCACTTCACTTACTATTCATACGAATTCTGTCCTACTCTGGACTCAGGTTTTGTTCTCAGGTATAATGTGCCTCAGGAGCGTTTGCTCCATAACCATTCCTTTAAGAGTCAGGATGAGCGTACGTTTGAGATGTTGAATCTGATATACTGTATGTATGAAGTGTTTCTGAGTTTGATATCATGTGTTCATCGCCCCTTACGTCGACTACGACTGCGATCACGGGTGTACGTGAAGTAGTCCTGAGGGTGTTCTGGCTTTGCGCCACAAAGTTCCTAATGGAACAGTTCAGTGGATACGGCGTCCACGCACTGGCGGGCTACACCAACCCGGTGATCAGAGCCAACCATCCTGACCCCGGGGTCATGAAGGCCGAAGACGCGTACTACCTGTACTCGACCGCCGGTGCCTCCGGGACCATGCCGGTCCTCCGGTCGACCGATCTTATCAGCTGGGAATCCCTCGGCGACGGGATGCCGAAGATAGCTCCCTGGACTGTGCCCGGACGGCATTGGGCGCCCGAAGTGATCGCCGTCGGTGGCCGGTTCCACGCCTACTACACGGCTCGGCGAGCCGAGGCCGACCAGCAAGCCATCGGGGTCGCGGTCGCCGACTTGCCCACCGGGCCCTTCGTCGACAACTCGACCACGCCGCTGCTGATGCAGCCCGACGAGGGCGGCTGCATCGATGCCTCACCCTTCCGAGATCGGGACGGGCGGCTATGGCTGTTGTGGAAGAACGACGGCAACGCAGCCCATCTGACGTCCTACATCTACCTCCAGCAGCTATCCGACGACGGCCTGGAACTCACCGGTTCTCCGCGCCGGATCATCACTCAGGATCAGGCCTGGGAAACCACCACCATCGAAGGTCCTGCCGTGGTCGAGAGAAACGGCACCTACTACCTCTTCTACTCGGCAGGCTCGTACTCGGACAAGAGCTACGGGGTGGGCTACGCGGCGGCGGCCTCGATCGAAGGCCCCTGGACCAAACCAGAGACCGCACCGATCCTGTCCTCCAACGATGTCGCTGCCGGGCCCGGGGGCGGCATGCCGATTAAGGTCGGCGACGGCTGGTGGTACGTCTATCACGCCTGGGATCCCAAATTCGTCGACAAAGACCCCCCCGGTCGATTAGTCTGGTTGTCACCACTGCGGTTCACCGAGGACGTGCCGCGGATCGATGGCCCCCGGGTGGACAATCCTGAACACCCGGACATTAATTAACGCAGACTGGACTCGATGAAGGAGCACCCTTCAGGAACCAAGTCCGGGGACCCATAGCATCAGTTTATCGTTTTAGAAAAATACTAGCATTTCTTTAATATCACAGATTTGTAAAATGTGATATTACAGAGGTCACTTTTCAACGATCACCATATTTCTGTAATATCACAAGTTCTTAATATGTGGCATTACAAAGGTAATCAAATTTCTGTAATATCAAAGATTTTGTAGATGTGGTATTACAGAGATCACTGCGATTTTAGTAGTATGTGAATAGGACAATTAAAAAAACCCTGAGTATTCCCGCTTGGTCGGGTAAGGCTTTGGTGAAGTGCCATTGCAGTGCAGTGGCGATTTGTGATTGGCGATTTGTGAGTGGACTCATCAAGAAGTACTGTCAAGTACTGTGCAACTGGATGAGGTTCGAAACACATTTGCGGGGTAAAGAAGAGTTACAATTTTCTGCACACATAAGGTAGGTACACCCAAAAGCGCCACTTTCTCATACTGAGCCTAGTTCCTGCTATTAATGAGTTCAAATTTTTATGTAGTCTTGTTGGCAAGTGAAAGCATGTTCCAACACACCAAAGAACGCAGGATTTGGATACTGTATGCAAAAGTTATTAACAGTCAAAGTCTGTTTCTGAAAGCACCATCTACAGTCTGTGAACATGACTGATTTTGGAAATGTATGTGTACTATAGATGGCGCTTTTAGGAACAGGGCGCTTTTGGGTGTACCCACCTTACAGCACTTTGTTTACAACGTCTTCAAAATAACCCAACTCATTAGAGGAAATGTGGGGCCTTTGAAGGGGTGTCATTGTTAGGATTATCCATGTCACTACTCGGTACTAGACCTAAGGAATCATCTGAACTTGAATGTCAGATGATTTGACTACTCGTCAAAAATGGTAGGACATTACTAGAGGGATGTAGTGAAAATAATTATTAAAAATCTTCAAAATGGTTTATTAAATACCATGGACTGTTAGTTGATTTAAAAATTGGTTAATCAAGTTAAAATCCATGGTGTTTAACCCCTATAGAAGTGTTTGGACTCATCTCTAGATTAGAAAATTCATTACAAAGAGCTATTTGGAAGTATATTTTGGAATTGAGATGCAAATGAATGTTGTAGAATTTGAGTTTTAGATTCTATCTATACAATTAGATTTGCTAATGTTGTCACCAATATTTTTCAAAAAATTTGAAAGGAAAACTTCTAAATTCATTCTAAATTCAATTACAAGCAAAATATTGTGATTTTTTGAGAAAATTTTGTTGGAAAGGATTTGAAATGAAGATCTCTTGATAGAGTGATTTTTGGAAATTTTTATGTTCTTTGATTCTATGACCTCATTTTTGCAACTTTAAATTTGAACTGAAGTCAATTCAAGTCAACCACTACACACACTTCCACATTTGTAATTTTAGAAATATAGGTGCTCTAATAATGTCCACTAAATTCAACCCTTGGATAGGACCACAACTTCATAAAGTATCTTTAACCCGGGGAGGACACTTCTTGTGTATTTGGGGGACCCACGTGCAGCGGTGGGGTATTTTTAGGGGGGCTATCAATTACTTGTAATCATTACTTGACAACATTAAAAGAGCCCCTATTTTACTATAAAGCAGAAAAATCAGCAATATTATCATCCCTATTTTATTTTTAAAACACTTTGCCTTTTTAATGTCCCCTAATTTATATGTAAATGTTTTATAAATTTTACCTGAAATTATTTAAATGTACTCTATATTCCGCCGCACGTAGGTTATTAAAAAATGGGAAGTGTCCTCCCCTAGATCTTTAAAAATTAAGATGACTTTCATCCAATCTGTAATGAAAAAAATTAGGATTTCAATCTATACATTGTCCAGAAATTGGACTTCAAAGTGCTTCAAGGTTAATAATGTTTTTTGATTTGAAACTAGTTAAATCATTAGAATTTTGTTTGTTTGTTTTTAATTTATTCATAAACAAAAAAAAAAACTCTAGCAATTGAAGGTAACTGGCTTCAATTCAAAATTCACTTAATTTGGTGAATATGGAGTTGTGATGAAAAGTTCTTTATACATATAGGATAGTGGTAGAATTTACAATGTATGTAGCATATGTGAATTGGAAGTAGAAAGAGTTCCACCACTCTTAGTGAAGAGAGATTAAAAATAGTATTAAAATCCAAATTTTGTTGAAAAAACTTCCAACTAAGAAAAGTTAGGCAATGAAGCAAAGTTTCCAATCCAAAAATCCATTTGAGATTTCAAATCTTCATAAAAAAGTTATGGACAAAATTCAAACCAAAACTTTGAAGGAATATTTTCTTTGAGATTTTTTTGGAAGGAAAATTTTCATTTGAAATTGAAATCTCAAAGACCTCAATGAAAATATGAAAGAAAATGTTCTTTGAAAAAAAATGCTCCTCAGATAAATTGTTAAAAAAAATCAAATATTTAAAATCCTACAAGAAAATCAAAATGATCCTTGAATCTCAAACATTTCAAAGAAAATGTTTCTCAAATCTCAAACATCTTAAAGAAAATATTCCTTTAAACATCTAGTTTGAATTTTGTCCATAATTTTTTTGTAAAGATTTGTAAAAACCTCAAACATATTTTTGAATTAGAAACTTTCCTTCATTCCCCACCTTTTCTTGCTTTGAAGCTTTTTCAAAAAAGTTTAGCTACTATGCCTAAATGAGGCACAAAATTTGGGTTTTAGTATTGCTTTTAGTCTATCTTCACTAAAAGTGGTCAAGCTCCTTTTCCTTCCCATTCTCATATCCCACATGCATATATTATAAATTCTACTACTATCCTACTTATATAAAGAGCTTCTCATTACAACTCTATACCCACCAAATGTAGTTAGTGAATGAAGTCATTCATATTTCCAACAAAAAAATCATTTAGATGGTAGATGGTCATTGGACTATTTCATATCATTTTTTTCCATAGTTTAGTTAAATGCTTAAATCAAATTGTGGAAAAAAAATATATAATTCAATTTTAAGATATCTAATAATTATGATTAAGGTGCATTATAATACTTTAACCTTCATTATTTAATACCTTATATTTGATTTTTAGGCCATTGACAAGGGTTTGATATTGTAACTTATAGTGACTAGGAATAGGGAGAAAAAAATTCCTTAAGCAAAAAAATGCAAACTATAGGATCCTCCAAGGGCTTTGCAATAGCCCTTTAGACGCTTCATTCTTTCTCTAATGTAATGTTTGAAACATCAACTGTCAAAAACCTTTCAATAGAATATCATATATATAAAGAGTACAAGGGAAGGGTGACCTTGTTTTCATCGACTTCAACTAGTAGAAAGTAGAAAGTAATACCCATTACACTATAAGAAACTTGTGTTTTAGATGACAAATTTTAGGTGACATCCAATGATGCAACCCGTGTTTTTATGTCCAAACTAATGTCTGCCATAACATCAAGATGTTATAGCGGACGTTAGTTTGGACATAAAAACACGGGTTGCATCATTGAATGTCACCTAAAATCCGTCATCTAAAACACAAGTTTCTCATAGTGTTAGCATACATGTTCCTATTTTTGTACCCTAGCCTCACCTAATTGTGTCCTTAGACTTTGGTCAATGTCTCTTCCAAATGTTTAATTTTGATCTATTGATGCAATTGATGGACACATATTTAACTTTGATTCATTGACTAGTGAATTTTGTAGAATTAAGGATTGAGTGACACTTTTAGTAGTTTAGGCAGTTGGTACTTTGAAAAATTAAATAAAAATTACATATAACATTTGAAAATCTAATTTTCTTTCAATATTCATGATTTTCACTTGCTAATTATACTACACAAATATTTTTAGGGAAAGGTGCTTCCAACTATGCTAAATTGTTTATATTCGTGGTTTTAGGTGCTTCCACCTTATTAGGTAAAGGCACCAAATGGGCCAATACTAAAAGAAAAAAAACCCATCAACAATCAATAGGGGGATGTATTTCCAACTAGAGTTGGAACATATTTCCATTTTCTCCTTTGAATGTGTGTTTTTTGTACTTTTTGGAGGTTTGAACCTATAAATTAATGACACATAAGTCAACAACAAAGTAGGAAGTAATGAATGGAAAAGTAGTTCTTGAATGATCCGAATAGATGTTAGTCATAAGTCAAGCCCAATTTTTGCTTTTCAAATTCCATAGTAATTTCAATTCAAGAGATAAAATTACCAAAAATCTTGCAATCCTTGTCATTTATATCAATGCACCTTTGTAAATATTTGCTTCACCTTGCACTATCCAAATCATCTCTAGAATTATTTATTTGATCGGTTATTGGTGCCTTCACCTTCAAATGAGAGAGAAGTTCACGGATAGCTGAAAATTATTGAACCAAGCTTAACCCTGTAACGCCGGGCGAGTGACCGCGCTTGGAAAGCGCAGTTGGCGCCTACTACCGCGGGGCTCCAGGGAATCGTGTGCCGGTGCGACTGAAGCGGCGAGGGCGACAAATTAGCGGCACACGCTCGACCCCGAAGCGGTGGTGATGCACACGGTAGAGGGTGAGTGCAGAAACACGGTTGTGAATCTGATGAGGGACGTGATTTGTGGCGGAAGATACTTTTTTCCACTAGCGGGCAGCACTGAATCCGTGCACAAATTCTTGTATGACAGAGTGACACGGAAGAAGCACATAACTGAGCAGAGAGGTTGGAAGCACTCAGGCCAAGTCATGGCTGGAAAAGCATGATCGCTGTAGGGATTTAGAAGCGCTACACCTTGCATTTATAGAGAGAGTGAACATTCGCAAAAAAGAAAAAGGTGAAAACAGTGAGAAATAAGAATCTCAGTGCATGAAGACGAGGCAGCCAGATGCAGTGTTCCCTCCTAGTATGCTATGGTACTCAGAGAAGACGATGCAGCGGCTGTTACAGGCACAATGCTTCACTCTTAGCAAATGGGAGGCTGTAGAAGGGATTACTAGCGCGGGCAAAGTCTTCAAGACTGGGGCCGGCCTCTCCATTCCTGGACGCTGCCCTGCTACAGTGATTTCGCAGTCGGGCTCCTCCTGACTTGTACGTCAGCAGCTTGGACGCTTGCTCCACGTGGAAGCTATACAGTAGGACGGTCAAGCCACGGCGACGCAGAGAAGAAGTCCCGACTGCTTCAGGCGGTTCCTCATCGCTTGGGGCAGTGAGGTCCGGGCACTCAGAACAGTAGCTTGTCGTGCTTAGACGTCCATGTATCGTCGATTCTCTGTCGACCAAAATTTCGAATGGCTGTCTCCTTGCTACCGAATGCTTGTCCTCCTCGTATAAGTCATGAATCCATGAAGCGTTTATAAACAACTAGTGTAGGCGTTCACAGACATTGTACATGCTATCTTAGCTATCGATGTTGTAGTACTACATATATGCAAATCTACAGAAGCGAATCACCAGTGTGCTTGCCAGTAGCATGCTCCCTTGTAGATGTGTGCTTGGCATCCCGGGCATGCTTGGTTTGTGCGCTGTTTGCACACGAAACATTGTCCCCTCTTCGTGCCCATACTCTTTGTACCGTGAACAGCTGCAACGTTCGGAGCCTGAGTGGAGAAGCTGTGAGTCCTCCCTCTCCATTTCACTATGAGCTCCTGCGACAACAACAGCTGAAATGACAAGTGAGTCTTTGGTTCTTCCATGAAGCAGAAACTAAGATCACTGTGAATAATCCATGCATTGCACACAACCGTATCCAACAAATAAAAGAACAGACGATGCCACCATTTGTGGCTACGCGTGAGAGAAGAGTACAATCCTCTCAATTGATCCGCAATATCAACGCCACGCATATTCTTAGTGTACTGGAGGTGCATTGGCCTTGTGCGAACTTTTTTTTTTCCATTAATTCTGCAATAAACAAACGGACGAGTGCCTGGAGTTGGCAAGGCCTCCGCATGCGTTGACAGAAAGATGACCGCATTCCGGTCTTTCCAAACGGAACAGCAGATGCGTCCTTCCACATGCATTCAATAATCCAACCACCCCAGATCCTTTTGCTTCGTGACCTCTCTCGCGTACATCGATCGTGGTACATACTTGCGATTCGCTCGCAATGTGCCAGTCGCCATGATCCCAGTTTGTAGTAAGTCAAGGAACAACGGAACTGAGGGAAAAAAGTTGTCCGTAGTTACGATGTACCCTCTGCCTGTGAGATGTGCCATCAAGAATTTAACGACATGACGGCCTTGGAGGCCTTCTCCCTTGCCGACTCGCTCCGGAAACTCAATCTGGTCGTCATCTCCATAGTCGCTGTCATCGGTCTCAGACAGTTCATCGTGAGGGTTTCCAAGTCGACCACAATAGACTTGGAAATTGCAAACTAACTTCGACAAAGCGTCCGCGGCACACCAGACCTTCAAACCGAAACGGACGGGCTTCTTCGGCATATACTGTCTGATCGGCGCATACTTCCCTTTATACATGACCATGCTTTCATCTATTGTTATTTGGTGATTTGGTGACCATAAGCTGCGAAATCGTTCGCAAACCTCATCAACTAACCAACGCACTTTATGAAGTTTGTCGTGTGCTGCACTCTTCGGGTCCTGAACTTCTGATGGAGCTAGAGCTAAGTGCAAGCAGCGAGTGATACTTTTGTATCTGTCGCGCTTCATGAGTCGAGAAATGACAAGACAGTGAAAGAGCGATTCTTGACGAGACCAATACAAGCAGCGATTGGGTAATTTTCTTATACCCATTTGTAGATTCACACTCAAGTAAGCCCGCAGCTCTTCAAGAGTCAAGGGTGTCCAATCATGACCGCCTCGTGTTCGCCCACTCTTATCTAGAACTTCCGATGCATACAGGTTCGTTTCCCTCACAATCCTTCGCTGCATCTTCGATGACCAGAATTGCTGGAAAACTCCGAGCATGGATGGAAGACGCTGATAAGGGTGGGTGCAGCCAGGTGTGGGGCCTGTGAAGGGCAAGGTAGGGTCTCGGTAATGAAGGACGTGCTGAAGCCAACAGTCTTCACCAAACCGAATCAGAAGCGGATCAACTTCCGGCACGCGCTTCCGTCGTGAATGTCGGGCAGCCCGACCGTGTGCTTTGGACGGACCCGCCGTGTTGGCAGTTTTCCCCGGCTTGGGACCTCTGTACCAGGAATCACTACTAGAACTGTTGAAACAGTCATTTCCACCTGTCTACTGCCAGTGACCGTTATTTTGAATTTCGAACGCTTGGTTCCCACCGTCTTTCCCGCCTGCTTGCGAAGGAGTCGTTATTGGCTTCGCCCGTGATGCACTAGCCTTCCCGCTCGTTCTCATGACACTCTTTGAAGTGTTGCCCCTACACTGCCTCGCACGACGCTCTGCCCGTTTTCCCGTCCCCCATGTCTGCAATGTGGGCAGCCTATGCTCGTCAGTGGTCATGAGGTCGTCCTGAGCTGCTCTCCTAGCCTTCGCTCAAGGTCTTCCAGCGGCTTGAAATTCCCCTTCCGAGAGTGTGTCGTCAGAATCTCTCCCTACTTTATTGCTTTCACCGAGTATAATCTGTTGGAGCTCCATGTCGCCAGTGGAGCGGAGGTCTTCATCATCAGAGCTTCTCGTACTAGCGGACTCAGATGTGCTGCCCATGTCGTTGAAAAAATCCTCGGCTGACGAGGGATGTCCGTCGTAAGGCGCTTCCGGTACGTCGTCCTCAACGAGTCCTTCTCTGTCATGCATTAGTTGTATTCCATGGCACTCGTCATTTCCCAATACGGGACGTGCATACAATGTTGACCGCCAAGACGGTCTGAGGACTACGCCAGCGCAGATTTCTTCAGTTTCTCCATCCTCGAATCTGAAGAGAAGGAACCTTTGCTTTGTTGTACTGTTGATGCCCTCTGCTAAGACGTGAGCTGCGTTGTATATGTCCTCTTTGTGGTCCCCATCATGAAGTTCATCCCTCAATAGTCCTCGTTGAACAAAGACTACTTCTAGAGTGAAAAGTAGAGTGTACTGAGGTTTGTCATGAGGATGCAATGTTGGACTCACCTCACATGTTGATGTTATCGCCGCAGCTGGGAGATTGAGAACTGTCTTGGAGTGTGAGGAGGAGTCGTGCGCCATGTGCTGCTGTGGAGAAGTCGGAGTCAGCAATCCCTTGCTGATCAGCGCTTCGTCGACTAGGTTGACGTTGACTGCGGCGCCGGAGCCTCAGAGCAATCGATGTCCGCTCCTCTGCAGAACTGGTCCGTGGCTGTTTGCCTCCAACATCGGCGCTTGATCTTCGGCGGCCTCCTCTCTTTGACTGCCGATTCGTCCTACATTGGAAGACGTCGGACTGTGCGCCCTGCCGATTGCATGTTGCTGATCCCCCAGCAAGCATGCTTTCCGCTTGGTTGACCGCAAGGACTCCATGTTCGAGCTTCGAGAACAGGAAAATTTTCTCTCACAGGATCGTGTAGACTTGTGCTGAGAAACCTCGATTGTGTCCCTTCGGTCGTTCCAAAATCCAATCAAGAATTCGGGCAGCCCAAGTGCACCACAACTGCCTTAGATTGTCTGGTGATCTGTCGAAATGGAACTCCGGAGTACTGTCACTCACTAATTTTGGGAGACTGATCAAGTAGTCCTCATCTAACATGGAGAGGATGTACCGAACTTGCTAATTCCTTGCTGCATGCTGTGTCATGAGATGAGTAGCAATGATTCCTACCTCAGCAACACACCAGCTAGGATGTGGGCGAGGGTAAGGTAGTAGAAGGTCATATTGTTTTTTGGTGCTTCGTCTAGGCATTGTGCTCTCTACTATCCCTCACGATTGATCAGTAATTTTGGAGCGCAGCAGATTTCGCGAATAACAACCTCTTCTGAAATCTCCACTCGCAACGGCTATGGACATTGCTTCATGCCGCAGTCGTCAATGCCTTAGCAAACAAGTTGATGATGCATACACTAGGCTCCCTATGTCGATAGTGCGGGCGCAATTACTGCAAGCCATGCAAGCGACGACGGTCTCGTTCCACAATTTTCGTTTGGGCCAGTTCAAAAAATCAGACCGGTCGTAGCCTCTTCAGCTGACCGTCTTCAACCGCCAAGTAGGCGCCACATCAGTGCTTATAAGGCATGTCAGCCTGACAGTGTAGTTGTGGCAATACTTCAGTCTTTCCTCGCTCGGGCAGCTTATACAAGGCCTTGCAAAATTTAGAAAGGCTACCCATTGAAATATTCGGGCACCATGGTCTGCCTCAAAAAATAGACTCGCCATCCCATTTTTATTACAGTAATCAATGTTGCGTACTCAAAAACGACGGCATGTCAGTGTTGGCAACTTGTACGCCTTCCTAACTGGGCCTACCACATACTCATGACGAAAACGGATGAAACGTGCCCAACAATTGACATCCACACAGTAGATTCTCCATCCAAAAGCCACAAATTGGCGCCCCCGATGTTAAGGGGTTAAGCTCTGAAGTCGTCTTGCTCTCAACTGGCAGTCAATGAATCAATGATAGGAGCAGCTTGTACCCCTTGTAGTTGTTTAGCACTTTTGTGATCTCATACTCTCTATACTATAAATTTTGTAGACACAGCCAAATGGAGTATATGTCGTCAATCTTATGTGCACAATTATAAAATCCATTTGTTTATATAGGGAAGTTCATTAAAATGGCATATTTCATGCACCATTTTCAAACTATGTAGCATTAGATGAAATTTGAAGGCGTTAGGAGACTGTGGGTTCCCGAACTGCAGGAATACAGTTTCTGCCCTACGAACTCGAATCCTACGAGGTCGCAACCTTGCCATGTAATTTTTTTTTTTCAAATTTTTTTTTGACTAATTTTCATATTTCAAGACCCTCCAAATTTGATTTGATTAAAGTCAGCATGATAGTAGACAATAGCATTGGGAGCCGTTTCGGGAACAGACTCGAAACAACCCTGTAATGCCCTCAAATTTCTTCTAATGTCTTAAATTATAAAAGTGCATGTAGTATTGGTATACACTTCAAAGTGTGTGGTCTAAACTGTAAAGTACCCATTAGATGAAAATTAAGGGCAAGAAGAGATTGTTTTGGGGTTGTTTCCATGGCAATTATCTGGAAACTACAAACTAGCCCTAATAGCTTGATTTCTTGAATTTTAAAAAATTTAATATTTCTAATTTTTTTTTAAAGTATTAATAAATTGAAAACTGAATTTTAAAACTTTTTTCAAAATATTTTCAAAATATTTTCAAAATATTTATGTAGTTACTTAATTAAAATTAAAATCTGACATGGTACAATCTCAGCCATGTTACATTGCTAATATGGTACTATTCCTAGAGTTCCTATAGCCTAGGAACTCAAAGTCTCTTCTTGCCCACAAATTTCATCTAATGCAAAGTTGGAAAATGGCATCATTTTAATGAAATTCCCCATGTATGCATATGGTCCTTTTTGTCGTTGAATCTTGATAATATGCCAAATTGTATGTATAATATACCACACTAATTTAAGTCACTTGACCTTGTGTTCACAACAAAAGCATTTGAGTTATTTTTAGGCCTCCAGTAGGCCACCAAAAGAAGTTTGAGGTAGATCGAGTTTATCAATTTAAATTCTCCTATACTATGTTCTATTTCCTTATTTCTATTTGCATACTAACAAAATCTATGTGAGAACAAAGTATGGTTGGCTATTTCAAGAGCAATCATGAAAGTTGAATGATGTAGTTACCACAAACATGTCATTGTTTTTAACAAAACTAAATTAGAAAATAGCTAAGCATGTCACTATGAAGTAGTTCTTTACAGGCCTAAATTTTTTTATAATCATGGCGAATAATAGGCTTTAAACCTTAAAGAACAATGCAAGCCCTCTTAGGCATTTGAAAGTTAGAATGTGAATTTTCACATTGTTATTGATTTTAAATGTTTTTAAGGTTGAGTTAGAAAATGTAGCTACAATAATCTACTTTTTATTTCATTTGAGTTTTTTTTTAATTATTAAAATAATAATTTTTTTCACACTTTCACTTGATATAGCATCTTGAAAGCTCAAAAACACTTTATTTACGGATTTTTTGTATTGAATTTTTCTTGGTGTGAGTTCAAAGAGCAAATCAATTACCCCATTATGTTAGTCACTATTACTCTTACTATGATTTTTGAAAATAAAAATCTTTTTAAAATCATATAGAATTCAATTTTTTATTTTTACTTATGAAAAAATGAGATCGAATTTTAGGCATTTTTTACATTTAGTATATGCTAAATTTTTTTTTAAAAATTAGCAGAAGGATGTTACCCTTGCCCTACACTTGCAATATGTGTTGGTCAATCAATGTAATCCAGAGCAGGTGACCTTGCCCTACATTTATGATATGTGTTGGTCAATCATTGTGATTTAGAGCGAGTGGCTGTCATCTAAATTAGCCCCTTAGGTGGATATTTTATAATAATGTATATAAAAAAATATTCTTTCTTATTGCACAAAAGTTGTGGAATTGATGCACTTGAAAATTAAAATTGTATAGTGACTATTACAATGATAGTCATATATGATGATATACAAATTTACCTTGTTAAGTTTTAGAAAAATGTCTATTAATTATAATACAATAATATTAATGAGATAGTTTACTTCTTTAACCCCTTAATGCCCAAAGTTCATTTTTTAGCAACATAGCAATTTTGGGTAGCTCACTACGATGTTTTTTTCCTTTGAATATTTCATACAATACTTTTCCAAGAATTACTTTATAGGCCCAACAATTTTCATACTTTTGGCTACATAGTCAAAAAGTTATTGTAAGATATGTAGTTGTCATTACTTGGCAGGTAGACTAGGTAACCAAAAAAACGTCTTTAAAAATTACTTTTTAGAAAAATAAAAATTTGAAGCTGGTTTGTTATATTTATATATAAGTGGATAGCTTTGAATCATTCTAGTTTGATGAATGAATCAAAAGTTATGAGGAGTTTTAGTTTGTGGTAGTTTATAGGTAGCTGTAGAATCTCTACTTTACAAAAAGTTTATAATCCTTTATTTAATTCATTTTTAAAATATTTTTGGAAAAAAATAAGAACAATAGGTGAAGGTTTTTTATTACAAATTTTTAACCATTGGCATTGACATTCTTCAATTCCATAAATAATTTGTTTACAAATTTGTATTTTGAATCATTTTCTACTTTTTTCCTATATATTGTACAATTTCAAATGATTTGAAAATTTTCAAGCTTGTAGACAACTTTTGTTGAAGAATGAATCCAAATAGTAATTACCAATTTGAACTTTTTTTCATAGAAATGTAAAGTGCAGTTGCCCGGGTTTTTATAGGGCCCAAAAAATGATTTTTGTCAATTCCAATCCTTATATCTTGCAATCTACATGATGGAAAATTCTACATCAATTTCTACATCTTTCCAAATAAGTGTACTATAAGATACAGTTTCATGTGTCAAAAAATGTTTTTTATTCTATATTTTGGTACATGTATTAGGAATGACAATTTTGGAGTGGTTTTGATGAAAACATAGTCAAAACTAGTTAGGGGTTAAAAAAAATTAGACCTCATTGAACACTTTTGTAAGAAAATTCAAAACTAAATATTGAATGTTTTGTATTTTTTCAAGAGCTCTTGTGATGAGTTATTGATATTGTTTTTTTGTTGCGTTTGGATTTTGGCTATTAACTTTGTCTCTTGTCATCATATGGATTTTATAGGTTTCGACTTAGAGCATCCCTATAGGTGCCTCGCCTAAGAGGGGTGCCAATTGTGGGGATTGCGTGCATGTAAGGAAGGCCAACCTAAAATCACTTTTGTTCCCCCATGGCACTCCACACCATCAATGCGACTCACCATACAGATTTCTCTCACAGCCCAAGAAAAATGACGCCACATCACAAAAAGCATGCTTGGTTAAGCGAAGTGGTTCAATCACCTACCGCATATAGTTCTTTGCTTCCTCCTTATGTCAAACGAATTTGGATAATGTTGGCACAATGCAATTGAAGACTTATGGTGTAGCATGTCTAAGCTACAACATTTTATAATGTCTTCGTTAAAATCTAGCGTGCCGACTTGTTTCTTAGGTTTGGCGTGCCTACCGTGAGAACAAATATTAGCCCGAGCATGGCCACTGCCTGTTCCAGGGCTGCTTGCCCCCCCCCCCCCCCCTCCCCCAGTGGGCATGCTCTAAGTTAACAACTTTTGTATACTACCAAGTTCTCCTAATATTAAACCTAGTAAAGAGTATTGATTCATGAATTGATCTTGAAGTGGTATTAATAGCTTTTTTTTATGATTGTTCAAATATATGGATGAAAAAATGAATTTCCATCCATATTTTGCACTTTTTATTCTTATTGATGAATGTAAATAATTTCATTACTCTAATGAAAATTGCTTTATATGATATTTAAAATAAATGTAAAAACTCCAAAATTTCTCTATACAACCCTAAAAATATGTAAAAAAATTGAACTTATTGACCTTGTTTTAGCTTATAAGATATCTACAAGTCAGTTACAATTGGAATTTGTAATTCAAGCCTAATCAATTGTGATCATAGAGGAATAAGAGCTCATGATGTATTGCCCTATAGAGAGATGTGGGGCAAGGTTAGTTTTGGTTCATCTTGTTCTCTATGTGCCTAAAATATTTTTAAAATTGAAAAAAAATGAAATAAAAGATCCAAATATTGAATGGGAAGCATTCACAATTCTAAAGGTACAACATCAATGTATTTGTTTTTGGCGACTTATTAAAAAAAAAACCTCAAAATGGTCTATGTGACAAGTATAGGAAATTTCAAATTTTCTTAAACTACATTTCACCAAATCTTTTAAAATGAAGTCGAAAATTCATGAAAATTTCTTAGTGTAATACACTATTAAATACAAATAAATAAAAATATAGGTAAAACAATGTATAAATTGACCTCTTTATCTTCTACTGTGGCAAAAATGTACCCTGCACAGCATTGGTATCAAGTCATAAAATAACCGCGGTGCCGCAAAACCCGGCATTTGGTATGTATACCCGTATTCTCATATATCCGGTGAGGACGGTTCAGGGTATTTAATCCCGGGTGTCATTCAGGGAAGTGACCGTTGGAATAGTTCCGAGGGAGCTTTCACGCGACTCCGCGCATTCTCACTTCGCGAGCTCCACATCTTGAGAGTGCTCTCAGATAGCTGCAACGGATTGCTCTTCCGTGCAAGGTAGTCCGTCTCTCTTGGGAGCTCGGGCGAGGTCTCCCTCGAGTGCAGCCGTTTTCGCAGCGATCGAGCAGCCCACAAAGTCGTGAAGCCGTTGCTGCACCGAGTCGGAGAACAGTGGTATGCCCGCTTGACAGGTTAGACTTTTACCCTCTTCCACTCGTTGTTTCGGCAGTGCACATTGGCGGAACCGCGCGATCTTATGAGTTGCGCATTGTAAATTTGCGATTATGAAATGAGTGGTTGCTAATCTTGGAAATCCTGGGATTGCCGGGGATTCCTTATCTTTCGTAAGTGTTTTGAGTCGCTGGTACTTTGATTTTTGAGGTCGAGAAGAGAATGGAATTGACGTGACCTTAAGTGAGTGTTCTATATTGCTTTTGTTGTTTTTCGTTTTCCTTTCGATCTTTTTAGATCTCACATTCGGAAATCTGTATCGCTGCAGAATCTAGACGTTACACTCCCGGACGTGCTTCAAGAGCAGCCTCGGTATGCAGACGCTGAGCTTTGGCAACCCCTCGACTATGGCGACTCCTGCGGGAGCCCTACGAGGTACCACGGCTACTCCTGAGGTAATTATCTCATTTACAGATCACAGAGTGGAAGCTGGCGGGCTATGGCTCCTAGATCCGTTTGAATTTAGATAAAACTGTTCCTTTGACTTGCTTACTTTACCCCAAGGGAAGAGACTAATCAAATGTTTCGGAAATGTAGAAAGTTAGGTTCTGGAATGAGGATGAGACATGGGCTAGAATTGGTACTGTACTTGCTTGCCAGGGCTAGTCATTATAAGGAATTAATTTCTTATGTTTAGTATTCTTTTTTATATGTGGATTTGTAGCATTATGAGATAACTATTCTGGTTTTTAAACATTCCATCAATTAGGAGTACATTCAGGATTGTACATCGGATATCTGGAAAGACTCACAAAAATCTTACAGTTTTATTTGAGAAAGAGGCGCTTGTTAATCATGCAGTGATCTCAGTTAACAATTTCCTGAAGACAGTTTTCTATGATGACAGTTTGAAGTTGTGAACCATTCTTAGTAGACACCAGTGATTCCAAAACTGGCTAAATTTTGCTGATTTTCTACTAAATTTTTTCATGCCCTTTGTATAAATTTAAAAAAATCTTCCAAAAATGAACATTTGGCTAAAAACCCTGATTCTTTTTTGAGATCACTGGTAGGCACTGACTAGTGGTAATTTATCCCAATGAGTTGACATTGTGGTTGGACGATGTGCCCCAGGGGGAAAGATCTGAAGTTGCTAAGCCTGGATCAGATAGGTTGATCAACATGACTCGCTTAACTGCAACCAAGCCTGACCTTCGCACAGTGAGTCCTTCTTTCATATCACAATTCCAATGCTATTTGAAACGAATGTCTGTAATTTACTAAAAGTATGGGATGTTTTGATGTGGAACGATCTCCTGAAGGCGCAAGAGTCCCCAATTGGGTCTCGTGAACCGGATGTTGTGACTTGTTTCTATTTGGTTTTGCTTCAGATTTTTCCAACCCTTGAAATGTTCATCGTTGATTCTAATAAATATTTTAAGCCGATCTGAATGTATGTTTCTCAACATGACCAGCGAAATTGGTCATTTTGAAACCATGAATCCTTGGTCATTGAGGAGTTAACATTGTTTACGCATTACGTGCAGCCCAGCCGATTTCCAGTGGATTCCAATGGCCAAAGGCTTTGCTCAACTCCCAAACTCGTACGAGCTGCAGGTGGAGTGAGAAGTCACACCTCTCAAACTCCAAAAACCATCCGAGAATGCAGTGGAATGCAGAGGAATCATTCTTCTCCAACTCCGAAGAAGATACAGGTTGGAAGCGGCGTGGAAGTTCATGCTTCCTTAACTCCTAAAAAGGTACAGGTTGGAAGTGCTTCTCCAACTTCTAAGGTGGTGCAGCGTGGAAATGGAGTGGAAAACCATGCTTCTCCAACTTCTAAGATGGTGCAGCGTGGAAATGGAGTGGAAAACCATGCTTCTCCGACTCCTAAGAAGGTACAGGGTGGAGGTGGAGTGGAAAATCATGCCCCGAATTCACACGAGGATTCTGCCGGCGCTCATGATCTGCCCCTAAACACTTTTACCGTTTATGTCAACCCTTCATTTGAGCCCCTGGAAACTTTGAAGAGTCCAAGCAAGGAGCAAAAGAAGGTCAGTTCTCTTATTTCATGTTAATTCATTTGTTCCTACATACCCTAATGATCACGGTAGGAATTAACTCTTTAGCAGCTTTTGATTCTACAGCTGAAGATTTCATTTTGAAATAATGCGTGAGCTTTCCTTTCAAGCGAACTTAAAATCACCATGACTGTTGTGCAGCCTTCTTGCATTCCAGTCGATTCAAATGGGCAAAAGCTATGCCCTACACCAAGAAGGACGCAATCCCCAGGTGGGTCGAAATTGCGCTTTCCGAAAGCCAACTCTTCCCAACGTCTTGAAACTATCCAGAGTCCATCAGGTCGCAAGGATCAGGTCAGCTTCTCACTCTCTTTCAATATTTTTTGAGGCATAATTGACGAGCTTGTTCGTTAAAATTGTGCATGTGTCTAGAATATTTGCCTTTCTAATGCTAACTGCAATTTCATTGTCACACAGGCCAAGTCTGTACTTGTAGATTCCAACGGGCAACACGCACTGGGAACTCCCAAACTATCAAAGCAGTTCACTACACCCAGAGAGAGATCAGCAGCGTTCGGCACCGGTGGCTCTGAGAATTTGACACCAAGAGCCTTGTTCAATGATAGCCATGCAGCAGCTGTGACCCCGCGGTCAACCAGCCGGATTACTCACATGGCGGCTAAAGAGTCAGGAGTTGATGTAGCCAGAAGCACTTCAGCAGTCAAGAAAGATGTTGTATCCAAAGTTAAGAAAAGGGGAAGAAATGAAGATGGCGCTGCAGTAGAAGACGAAAATGCACGAGTTACAAGATCAAAGACCGAGGCTGAGAAAATTGCGCTCTTTCTGAGGTCTCCAGCAGCCAGGGTTAGGCCGGATGGAAGGAAAGAAGAGTATTGGCACGGGGTATCTGATGTGCTTCTGGAAAAGTACACAGAGACGAAGCTTTTGAGTGCTTCAAAATCTAAAGTTGAGCGTTGAGGAATTCTTTGGGTGGTTTGTGTATATATTAAGTGCTCAAGGTTAGTTTGGAGGGACAGATGATGGTGTTAAGATGGAGTAATTGCTCTTTAAACTGCACCCTCTTCATGATTCAGGAGGAAATACCTAGTTTCTTGTTGCTCGTTAATTAGACCAAGCGTAATGTTGGCAGGATCGAATGTTCCCTTGCAACATTTTGTTGCATTCATTTAAGAAACCCAATTCTTGAAGCTGGAAGCCTTCATATGACCACTGTTGGCCCTGTTTCGTCTTTGATTGCAGCTGCAACTTTTTCATCATTTATTTCTTATTGCAACTGCTAGTACCCTTTCGATATTTGATATTGGGGCGTGCTGTTGAGAATGCGCTGTTTGCTTAGCCATCTCTATGTCTTTTATGGCCAAAATTGAAAGTTGCCACATGATTGAATACAAACTCACACCGTGGGCTTAGGATTCAGAAGAAGATTACTCTTTCTTTCACTTAAACCCTAAATGCTCGAGGCCTTTTCTGAGACTGTAGGAATGTGCTCTAAATTGAATGAAATGCCAAGATTTTGATAAGTCGTATCAATTTTTTTGGAATTTATCCATGTAAATTCAAGCTAGACATGCTAGAGATCACATAGGAGAAGTGAACACAACAATGTCACTTATGGATTGAAAGATTATAATGTTTGATTGTAAGGTTGTTGAAAATTGCAATAGTGATTTGAAGTCTTTCAATTGTCTTGTCACATGTTGAATCTAGAAAGTTAGTCACCAAAAAAATATGAGGTTGTAGGTCTTATACAATATAATCCCAATCAATTTATGGCTTCTCAAAATCTGTTCCTCATTTTTTTTAATGAGTTTCTCATGTGATTTTTTCTCCAAGATCTAATGTATTTGAGGCTCACTTCAAAGAGCCTTCAATTCTACGTAAAGTCAAGATTGCAATGAGCTCCTTAGTACAAAATCTTGAATAGAAAAATCATAACCAATCATTTTCAAGATTGGATTTTTGATGCTAAAATTAGACCTCAAGAATTCTTAGAAGTACTAACTATTCAAAATAGAAACTTGGTAAAGTTCTATTTAACTTCAAGGTTTTGTTAACATCAAATTTTGGTGCCTTAAGCATTCAAGGGTTAAAGTAAGGATCAATTTTTGATTAGTACTCGAAGAGGACCAACACCATCTCCACATTGTATTTACCATTGTCATAAACAATTTGGTATTTTTCATTACTTATAGGTGGTAATATTAATTTTTTAATATATAAGACAATCAATCAAGAAAATCTCAATTGGCTTATTTGTTTGTGATAAAATACTTATAAAGGTCTTTTTAACATAAAATTTGAAATTCAATAGGTACATATAGTAATTTGTGTTTAAACATATAGAGCTTGCAATTGCAATAGTTCATTAACTTTTTGAACTCTTTAAAAAAATTTATATAGAAGAAAAGTAGATTTGTCAAACTTCAATTTCTTATTTTGAAACAAAAATTTAAAACCTACACTTCAAATTGACAAATGTGTTCCTAATTTTTGAACTACATCCAAGGGCCTTCATTTAGGATTTAATCTCTAAGTGCTTCTCATGGCCGATAAATATCCATAAGAAGTAATATAATGAGAAAATGTAGAATTTGTGTATCATGTTTTTCTTCATGTGCAACTACTATAGTAATTATATTAATTTAGCTACATTTTTAAAATAATATAGGAACACAATGTGTATTTAATGGCGAATTAAATGACCATAATCTTGTTTTGTTCTACATAAGATATCAACATGTCCCTACATAAAGCACCACTTAACTACTATAAAAATGGCATAATTGATCAATATGTCAAAACAAAACATTACATGAAATTTGAGGCCTCCGAAAGACTACAAGTTCCCAACTCCCTAGACGATTCAAGGGACTCAAGAACATGTGATCCTTGCTCAGAGGTTCAACACTGTGGATCATCTGGACCAGTCGTAACAACCTCATCTTCTCCCATGACCAATGGTCAGTCGAACTCACCTACCAAAAACTTTGGGATTCCATCCTAGATGCCGGACGTGCTGCTCATTTCAAGTCCCAACTCATAGCCAAACAAAGACCATATGATGCAGATTGTGATAGGTTGAAGTTTAATAAATTGTAGTTAAAATCATCGGTTTTAGCCACCAGGAACATAGATAGCACTGTCTAGAATCTCAAGGGGTCTCACCCAGGCTGTTCCTTCTTTTAAGTTTCGTTGTCTATTTTTGGTTTAATTCCGCACTCTTCTCTCTTCAATGTCCAACCTTCTCAGCTTGGTTGTTTTATTTGTGGTTTTCATTTAATGCAATGGTTCTTCTATTTGTTCCAAAAAAAAAAAAAAAGACTACAGATTCCTAAACTATGGGATTACATAAACTACCGCAAGAACACATAAACTACTGTGAGAATCTAAAATCGTAGGAATTTGACATAACTGAGACTAGGCCACATCATTTATTTTTATTTATTTTGGATTTTTTTGCATTTTAGGACTAAATTTTCTTGAATTTTTTCCCTAATAGTAGCCAACAATTTTGAATACACTTTCTGGAATAGACCCGAAATGGCCCTCTAGCTTGAGGTCTCAAATTTCATCTAATGAATGTATTTAAACAAATTGTGCCTTGTACAATATGAAAAACCAAGAGCTTTTCTAAAATCAAACTATGCCAAGCAATGAGACACGTTTATTATTTTATTTGTCTAAACCAAACACTTGGATGAAGCTTTAACATGTCATTGTTGAGTATAATTTAAGTGTACCTTTGTTATGTGCTAAACAACATGTTGTAGTTGTTTACAAGTCCACTTACAATGTCTATATACTAATATAATCAAGAAAAAATAGTATCTATGAATTTAGTAGGTTTTTGAGTGCAATTTTGTCTTGTGCTTATCTTTCAAGACTAACCTCTAATAAGTAAGCCTCCAAAGGCATCAAGCATGATGTAGGTGATAATCATCGCAGGAAAGATTGGTACTACCAAAATAGTAGTACTAAATTGTGATTGGAAATATCCAAAATTAATGATCTAGAACTTAAATTCTTTATTCTTATACTAATTAGATAATTTTTTTAATTAACTCCTCTAAAGTTTGTCTAATATGTTCATTGTAATAAAGTAAAGTCTCTACATCCAAAAAAATTGAATTGTAGCTTTCAAAATATTCAATAATTTATTCAATAATAATAATAATAATAATAATAATAGATAAGGAGGCATGTTTCAACTAAAGCAAATCTTAAAATATATTATTTTATATCCTCCTTTATTTGTCCAAATAGGACTCCCTTATGCACACACTTAATAACTTTAAAGATGGGTTCACTATTATGTTTTTGATGAAATCTAATCACTATCAAGTCCTCACAAATTGCCAAATTTTGGGGGATTTTATTCATGACTTTCTAAATATTTTACCTTCTTGAGTCTATTTTCTATATCACATTGTCTTTTTTTTCTACAGAATATTTTTAGAACTTGCAAGTAGTCCATAGTACTTGCAATTGTACTTTTGGCCATCTGATTTTCTTAAAATCATCAATTGATATTGTTTTGCTACAAAGTACTCTTAATTTCAAGGTTTGAAATCTATTTTTTTGGCTAAATACTACAAAAAATTGCAATCTTTTTTGCTACCACACATGTATGATACCTATCTTTGAATGCTAAGTGTGTGCATGACTAAATAGAGTCACAATTGAATTTTCCATAAGACCTTTGCATTCCAAGGTACATTGTAGATAATTCAATACACCATGATTGTAGCTATTAATTTGAATATACATTCTCACTTTGAATGTAGAGACAACTATATAGTTACTTATATAGTGTATTCTTTAAGTAAATAATTATGGACTTTTAAAGTTGTAGTATGACTTTATAAAACTCCATATTGTATAATATAAGAGTCATTTTAACAAGGTAAACATTCTTGTTATTGTATTAGACAATGACTATGATGATTATCAAGGTGCCTAAAAATTATATATTTCTTAATTGATATTGATTTTAAAATAGTAGTTATAGACCTCCAAAGGGGTTGAGTTGAATCATATTTTCAAAAGTCTATAAAATAGTGAAAATTATGTTTTTTTCTAATATTTTTTGGAAACCCAAATGTTACCAATAATCACAAATGGCCTTTAGAATTGAAATCAACATTGAAAATTGGTTCACTTTTGAACCATTGGCATTAAAAAAAAAATTTTAAGAAGATAACATCATTAGGCATTTTGGGCACAACATGTCATAGAATTGTAAAAGGATCTTCTGCAATACTTATCCTATGACACCATGTGTCTCTTTTTAGATTATTGTGTTTACTTTCCTTGTACAAAGTTTATTTGGCTAGCCTTGTAGTGAGTTGTATATATAACATTTGGTCCATTCAACTATCCATATATATTGCCAAATTATAGTAGAATATTTCTTTAGAATTTTGTATATAAATGCATTATGTTCCTCAAATTGGTTACTATGAAGGTTTTCTATAAAAAATACGTTTGTAAGTATTATTTTGGATGAAGGGAAGAGAATTTTCACAAACTAATCATTGATCAAAACTATGCTCTTCATTGTTTAGAATATGAATGTGTACTTGGGAAGTAAAGACACCCTCCATTCAATTCCAATTAACTAGAAGAAAATTGCATGGGAGAGATTTCATCATTGCTAATGTTTGAAGCCAATAATGTAGTAATCCTATTTTTTTGCACTATGAAACTAGATTGCACCACATCCAAAAACAAATCTCTACTCTTTTCACCAAATAATAGTAGTTTTTTTTCACCGTACATTCTCCAATTCAATTCAAAACCCCTAATTCAAAACATACATGAAGTCACCAAATTTGGATGAAAAAGTGTACAAATCTATACCTTAAGATAGACTCTTTGTTTTGTTTTGTTTGTTCATTTGGTATGTTGAGTCTCCCATACTATGCATCCCCTTGTTGCATTCTTGGTACTATGGAAAGCACTTAATGAGGAAGAATGCATAAGATTTGTTTCCTGGCATTTTGACTTATAGTGAGAAAGTTATCAAATTTCATAATTTTTAAAGGATTTAAAAACTAGAAATTTATTTTTACTTTGAATTTGACAATGGCAACATCACAAGGCACATTAGAAAGATTGCAAACTGCTTCTAATTTAGAACATCTCCATGCTTGCACTGTAAAGACCACAAACACGTCACTATGGCATGTTAGGGTTGTGGCACTACTCCGTGCTAGGTACGCCAAGCCAAAAAATCACCCAATAAATACTCCAAATTAAGAAGGGCACCGAATTATTGGGGGTCTTTCCTGTGCCTCATTATCCCTTGTATTGTTCAATTCTAACATACTCTAAAGGAATGTTTGGCCATTAGTAGCTCTAAGGCCCTCCGCCTAGCTTGACAACCTCATAAAGGCATTAGGAGGGATTTGAGGGCTCCAAAGGGCCGTTTCGGGACTATTCCCAAAACTCCTCTAGGGAACGGCTAGCCATTCTCAAAAAAAAATTGGGTCCTGAAATATGAAAAAAATTCCAATTTTTCTTTTCAAAAAAGAAGAAATTAATGACGTGGCAGTCGCTCAACCACGTAGGATTCCTGCAGAACTGTGTTCTTGCGACAGATTACACGATTTTGGCTTGTGGGAACTCGTGGGCTCCTAGAGCCCTCAAATCTCTTCTAATGTGGTCCCTTGCCTTGGGAGACATGCTTAATGGGTAAATTTACATTGCATGCACAGGACATGTGAGATTATGAAGGACCCTTGTAAGTCGGCAATCCACGCTAGACTTCACTTGGTGCTTGTGCTTGAGGGGTCTAGCATGGGGATGCTCTTAGGCCCCAATGACGGTTTAAGGTAGCCAGCTCAAAAAGCAACCTTTTAAGGACTGTTGGCCTTTTTGATGGGTTTCAAATGCTCAATTTTTTTTTCTTATTTTTCTCTTGAAGAGGAATTGATGAGGAATCTAACCGAAGTGGTTTCATATTTTTTGGAGCATTTATGAATTACTTATGAGTTTTTCAAAGAATTTTGGGGTAGGTACCTATTCTTGACTTGTAGGCCTTACAAAAATCATGCACATGTGGTTTGAAAAAAAATATGGCTTGACTTCAAATAAGTAGTGTTGCATCAAAAAAGTAATACATGAAGTTCCTAAATGTAATCTTATTAAAACTTAAACGAATCTTACATTATCTTAACATTTGGAAGAAGCTAATTGGGCAATCAATTCTCATTCAGAAAAATGAAGTAAACGCACCTTGGCTTTGAAATGGACCCTCCTTGGCTCTAATTCCATCTATAGTAGGAGGTCCTGAAATGGAGCAAGCATTAAGAATGGACCCTATAAATGGTGGTTGAATGGATTGCATGCGGTTCCTAAATTGACCTCCATAGTCATTGAATGAATCAAGAAAAATATTATTCATTATTCTAAGAGCCAATCATTTCCCTTGCTTTTCCCATTTTTCTCTGGAAGTTGTAGTGAACACTTTAAGAAGGACCTAGGATCATAAATAGGGACCTACAACTCATCTTGTTTGAAAATTCATAACTAATTCAAAAATTATCCAAAAAATATAAAACAATTTGGGTTAGATTCCAATTCCTCTTGTCTTTCAATAAAAATTTATTGAAAAATATTTAAAGAGGTTTCACGTGCCCAAAATTCAGATTCAGTGCTTAAGGTAGAAGGCTCTTAAATGGAGTGGGTTCTAAAATGGTGCCCTACCTTAAATATATAGTACTTGTACATGTTGCTTTTTCTAGCCTTCAGCAGTGTACAGATAGTGTACATTTTAGCTAAGGCATCATTTTAGAGCCCTATGCCCTTTCAACTTCAAAATTTGATAACTAATTTCACGAAGCTCAGAAAAATATGAAACAACTTGGGTTAGATGTCAATTCTACTTGTCTTTCAAGAAAAATTTACTAAAAAATATTTCTAGAAGCTTTACCTCACTGAAATTTTGTTTTAGCCCTTAGATGGTCCATCATAGGACCTCTTACCTTAGATGGTCCATTTCAGGACCTTCTACCTTATTAGCAAAGTATAAAGCAACATATGACAAGTCTTAATTATGCACTCACATTATTGGCAATCCATTTTGGAACCATTCACTATCCATTACATGGCTCTCTACTGGACCATTTGAAGAAGAGGGTCTCTTTTCGAGCCACCTACCATAATGTAGAAATAGGTCAGGTTCACCAAATTGTATGTGATCAGACTGATCACCATCTGGGCAGCAAAAAAAGTAGAAAAAAAAAGGAAGAAGGCTGTGGAACGTACTTGTACTCGTAGGCTCCCGCAAGGACTGCGATCCACATGCCTGCCTTGCCCTAGCCTGTACTGCATTTGGGGCCTTCTCGTGCACCCCCGGGGGGCAGGTACTCCACCGTTGGCTGCAGGGTCAGTGAGAAATTATATTAGCAAGTTGGCCAGCACCTTTAATTAGTCCACTTCCATTTCTTCACAAGAGTTTGTGAGGCTGAAAGTGATGTATGGAAGTTAAGTTATGTCCGGTGCTGTGGACTGATTGCGGCTGCCTCGTCTGTAGTACCTTACTGTAAGTTCTCCGCCAATTCATTCTGAGCAATTCATAAGAGATGCTTCTCATGGCATATCAATGTCCATCTGCAAATAACTTAATACTGTTCCCAGTTTGACCACATTGATAAAGAAACTACGGTGGAAACACCCAAAACCGTTCAAATAAGGAATTCAGCATAGTTGGAGGCATCTTTTTCTAAAAATGATATTTTCCTAGTATTAGTGAGTGAAAATCATGAATATTCAAAAAAAATTAAAATTTTTGGAATCAGTATGTAATTTCTATCGATTTCCAAAGTGTTGGCTCCCTAGACCACTGGAACCGTCGTATAGGTGTACCTTTAACTGAACACCTGCTGAAATCAGTTGTCAGTGAATGAAAACTATACATGTGTCTTACAACTGCATCAACAAATTAGAATTAAATATTTGGCGAACACTTTAATGAATGCTTATGGACAGATTTAGTGGTACTCTAGGGTCCAAGAATAGGTACAGCTGGGACTAAAATGGGTGTTTCTCTCTTAAGTACAACTAAAATCACCCAATTAAGGTAAACTTGCCTATTCACAAGTATTTCTAAGTAGATTTGCTTTCTAGGTACCTTGGAGAAGCTACTTGTCAACTCATGTACATTTTCAAAGACTAAGAAGTTTGAGAGAAGCCATTTGCAAGTAGAATCAAGATAATCTGATGAGAAATGAATTTTTAGTGATTTTTCAAAGTTTGTTGAGATTAAAGCAGTAAAGCATGGGTAGACCACGATAAACCATACGATGATATGTTCCCTCCCTAAGTGCATTGTCATGATGCTAAAGGGTTGCTAAGATTGTAGTCATGGGTGGGTTTGTGACTATATTCAATATCAATTGACAAAGTGTTTGAGCTTGGTTCCCATTTTAAAATTAATTGTTGTTAGATCTTATTGAAAGTAGAAAATAATATTTAGGTTTTTCTTGTATGCATTTCTTAGACACCATATAAGTGAACTATATATTCTCAAAGTCACAAAAATAGTATAGCCAAAATCATCCCTGTAAAGGTTCTCATGTTGATAGGACTTACTTACATTTTAGGCAAGAATCTAGTTGAGATAGTTTTGCAACAAATTTGAACTATGTGTACTTACCTTATTAATGACTCATTCAATAAATTGAGTTGGGATGGATTTTGTAATAGGTAAAATTGAGATGAAATTTAGAGCTTGGCTATGGAGGATCTTATAGAGAATCTTTTGGGAGGTAATACATTTTGAAGATACAACAAATGTGAAGAAACTTCATCTTCTCTATTGAGGTGCATGTGTTGATAACCATAACTTACGCAATTTTTGTTACTTTGAAGGGAAATCAACATGTCATGTGGAACTATTTTCACATTGACAATTGAAAATCATGAATTTTCAATTAAAAAATAATAAATTTTTGAATATTTATGAATATAATGTGAATTTTTGAAATTCAACAACTTCATGATATCCTAGTGTGCCCTATGATGATGCCACAGTGACAACTAAAGTAAAAGTAATTTTCTAATTTTTGAGAACCATAAAAACTTTGAAATTCAATAACTTTCACATCGTAGGTTAGAACACCACGAAACCAAGCCCGTGCACCCATCCTCACCGAGAGCTTTCTAATGGTACCAAGTACAGAACTGTTAAACGCTCGGTTTGGGAGATCTCAATGTGACAAACAAAACAAGCAAAACAAACTACCTATATTAGCAAATCCCGAATTGTTCTTAGCATTCATAATTTCATATATGCATTTAGAACATTTTAATCTACTTGCATCTACACATTTACAAGATTGGTTTGGATTGGTTTTATGCACTTCTACTTTAAACTTTGGACTTGAGTTTCTTAACAAAATTAATCTAAAATGTTGATGTTGATGCTATGTTAAAATTTTGGTTGTCAAATGCTAAAAACATGAGATCTTGGAAAAATTGAATGCCAAAATAGAAACTCAAAAGAAAAAAATAGGTTTCTAGAACTTATTAACCTATTCACTTACCTAATAGGTGTTAACTCTAGGATGTAATCTATTTAAGTGTCCAAGAAAATCTATGTTTTTTTTAGAACATAATCTCTTTAAGGATTTGAACATTGCCCATATTTTTTTTATTTTACAAAAAGTTGATTTTCTATGATATTTTCAAATAGTTTCTTCTCTTAGTTATAAATTGTCCAATTTTTCTTTAACATTCTTGTGATGTATAACTATAAGTTTGCATTCATATGTTGTATTTAGAAGAATTCTCCTAAGACCCCTTCATGTTGGTTTGAGAATCAAGGTTATTCTTCTAAAATCCTTTATTCAATTGACTTAGTATATCTAATCTTCAATTTCTTTTGTATTTTTCTTCTTCTATTAGTGAATTTATTGCATATAGAATGGAATTAAACTCAAAACTCATACTGAATTGCAACACTCATAAATGGCACCTAGTTCAATCAATATAATTGCATATTAGATTGTAATAATGAAAAAAAGTTGATTGAAATAGATTGTCAAGATATTAATGTTCAAAGTGTAAAAAATATTTTCAAACCTTGCCATATAATTGTGTTTTGAAATTTTAAATCCTCTTAACTAAAATATTTTTATTAAAATTTTTAAATACTTAAATCTTCATGGTAGAGGAATTGATTTGAAAATCTAGGAAAAAAAATTTGAGAAGAATAAAATCAATTTTTATTATTTAAAATATTTTTCAATAGAATTAGATAGAATATAGAAGCAAAAAATTAAATTTTTTGTATTTTTTAAATATAATTGAAACATGTGAATTCTAATAGATTGTGAGGTAGTGACTACCTCTTGTGAGTTCATTGTCATTGTGACAAACTCTATCACAATGAGCTCAAAAACTAAAAAAATTTAAAAATTGAATTATTTTGCCCCCCCCCCCCTCCTCCCAATCTGATTTGAACATTAAATTTTAAATATTAAAATTTTTTAACTTTTCAAACCCCCCTCCCCTCCCAATCTATTTTAATTATTAAATTTTGAATATTAAATTTATTATTTTTGAAACCCCCTCCCTCCCATCCCTCTTATACTTCTCACAAGGTGGGCTTGGTTACAATGCATATGGGATAAATGGGGTAATAACCATATCCGTATTTTGTACAAGTGTCCGTATCCATATGGGTATATGTATTTTGTATTAGTACTAGTATTCAATATCATTATCCATATTCTGTATCCATACTCTATATCTGTATTCTATATCTATACTATGCACCAATATTTTCCATTCGTATTCTATACTCATATACTATATCCGTATTATGTATCCATATCCATATCCAACAGCTCTTGATTTTTCTTGGAGGGGGGGTGGGATTTTTAAAAATTCAAATCCAACGGTTCTTGATTTTTACTGATGAGGGGGGTCTAGAAAATTAATCCAATAGGGTGTGCTGCCTCTTTTCGTCGCATTGTGAGATTGTTGTAGCAAGTGATCTATACTCTATGAACCTTTTTTTTGTTCTAAAAAGAGTAAAAATAAAATTACTTCTAAATGCTCAAAGCAATAAAATGCATTTTTTAGGATTTAGGTAGGTTCTATGATGTTAGAGTTTATTTCATTGGTACTCAAAAGAAAAATTCATGCCCTTATAAGTATAAAGCACTAAACTCCAAGCAAGAAATCCCTTGTAAGAACACTAAATAAATAAATAAGTTCTTATAGAATATATTTATATATTTCTAGAAAGATTATATTTATTCTCTTTGGATAAGTGATATTAAAAATATGAAGTAGCCTTGTGTTGGAGACTCTATTAGAAAAAAACAATTTACAGGATTTGTTTTGAAATTCAATTTTTATAATTTTACAAAACCAAAAAATTACTTATTTGTTATAGCAATTTGATCAGTAATCCCTAAATGGCCTAGGGGCACTCTTCTCTTCAAAATCACCTCCAAATTATTGGATCTAAAATGAAATTATAATTTCTTTTAATATATTTTTTGAAAGATCTAATTGCAAGATCTTGTCCATTACTATCATATCATTCAATCCCTCAAATAAATTTACAAAGACTTTGATTGTACAAATTCTAAGATAATATTAATAAAAGTTCAAAATTTTTTAATGGCTAGGGCTTAATGATTTGAGGGTCAACATTTCTAAATTTATAAAAGAAAATTGTCATTTTTAACCAATTGAAATGATGAATAATTGAAAATATATATGTGAAGTTTTAAAGAATTAAAGCAATGAAAGATTGCTTTTAGGGCCTTTCAATTAGATGAGGTATATTAGGCAAAAATTTTAGTTGATTTTTGGCCTATTCATCATTTGCCCAAAGCCCCCAACTATCAATATCTTGCCGCCACTTAAGATAATCATCAAAATGTAGAGATTTTGTCCAAAGTCATCTATTTTGTCTATGAATCATATTTTGCAATTATAATTTGAGAATCATCATTAAATTTTAATTCTAAGCTACATTTTGTAATACATCTTTAAAATTTTGGAAATCTAGACTATCCCTTGGTTTGTAAGAGGTTAAATCTCAAAAATTTGTGGTGTAAAAAAATTAAGTTGAAGGGATCAAAAGTTTAAGAACTAGTAAAGAGAAGTGGAGAAAAAAACTTTTCTTTTTTACCCTTGAAAACTAATATCTTGCAATCTATATTGTCAAGTGTATGATATTTTTGACACATTCTATGAACATTCAATAGCAATGAAAAGGATTGGGCCTTTCTTTGGACAAAATGGTATAGAATATTTTACAGCATTTCATCCCTTGAATGATATAGAGTGGAATATTTTGCGCCCATTAGTAGCTAAAAAGATACATGTCATGAATTGTTAAAAACTATATTGAATTGGAGCTAGATCACCTAAATGTGATTTATTTCAACCACATTAGGGGAGATTTAGGGGCATTAGAACTCTAGAAGCTACCAAGTTTTTTTGAGTTCTTGGACTGTCAAAACATGCCACATCAATAGTCTAATATAGTCAAGACATTGCCATGTTAAAAAAATTTATATTTAAAATCAATTTTAGGTTTCTTAACACTTTATAGATGATTTTTGAAAAAAAAAGATTAATTTTTTATTTTTCAAAAATTTAAAAATTCTAGCCTATACTCCTATAGTCCTATAGGGTTAGTTCACAGGTTCTAGACATCATAGGAAACATACAAGGAAACAATTCTAAAACGAACTTTCCTTGCCTTCAAATCCCTTATAATGACTAACGGAAGACAATTATTTTATTGGTATTCATTACTACTCTTCCTTTAAGTAAAATTGTTGAATAATATATTGAAGCAATTCTCTAATTAATATGAAAATCATGCACATTTTTAAGAATCAAAATTTAGACTTACTTTGACGATGTGAACTTGCATCAAATTTGGAATGGTAAAGTAACGAAAGTCATTGGGTCATCAAGTTTTCAAATTTGGTGCTTTAATTAATTAATTCTAGACAAATCTTTAGATTTAGCACTTTAGATGTAGACACATATTGTACATGGTTGCTTGAAGGGAGTAAAAGGTACCTTCTCAAGCTACTAAATGCTATGTCATATTGACATGTTAAAAGTAATCTTACAGTTGAATATGAAACAGTAAAATAAAATAAAATTCATTGTAATTTTTTGCACTGGAAGTGATAGTTAGTTTGAAGTGCTTTTCTTGGTAAAATATAGTCACAACCTTTATGGGTTAAAAATTCTATCATATATGCTATTTTATTATGAAGATACCTTACTTAAATCAACAAACAAGACTCTTCATAACTTCCACATCACGAATCCAAATGGATGAATAAATCTTTCCATACCAACATGAATGCATTCTTAGAAAAAAACATGAAAGTTTTAATTCAAATTATTGCAATTTGGAAGGTTGCTAAGCTTGAGCATTTTGTACTTAAGAAGGAAGAACTTTTTTTCCCTATCACCTCTTGAAATAAGTAGAAGTCCCTATTTTATGGATGCACTTTTTATTGAAAAAAATTATCTGTTTGTACCTTCTTATTTAATCATCTTTCTTCCTTTAATGCTTAGGGAGAAGTGTCAAAGTTAACTATAATAGGTGAGTCTATGAAATCAAAATGGATCGGCCTAATGAAAAATCTGCATTTATATTGAATAAAATATTCATTTTTGACAAAAAAAAAACTATTTTCTTTTTGCATTGTTTCTCATCCTTATGTTTGCACTAAATAAGTTCAATTTCATAGTGAATTTTCCACATCTTACATGTTGAAATGCTTAAGTTATCCATTATAGGTACTTCTACCTTAATAACTATATTCCTAAAAAGCTACGGCATTCTTTTATTTTCAAATTTTTTTTGAAAAAAACAGAATAAAATTTGATGTCATAGGAACTGCCCGGAAAAGTGTAAAACTCATACTTTTCAGAGTGAAAAACACTCGTGACTCGTGTTGCGAAGTATGCTCCAACATTATGAGATTTTCTTTGAATTCAAGTTTCAATAGCAACCAGGATGACCGAGAACTAATGACCAAACTACAACTTCGATTTCAGAGATAAGTCCGGGTATATTCTGGGCCAACTTACACTTGAAGTTGGTAGAGTCCTCTAAATCTCTTCAAAGTTTTTATGAGAGCTTGATTTGAAGAAGCAAATCATCTGAAACTTGGGATATCGATCAGTCTTTCAGCCTTTCATCCACATGAAGACCAGCTCTATGCCCGGTTGTCCTCACGCACAGTCACACCAGTAGATGAAGATGTTATAAATCTGCAGTTTGCACATTTAAGTATTACCAATTGTGATGATAAGACTTTCCACGAGAGTGCCTTCTCGGTCGGCTTCGCAAGACTTCAGAGCATGATCTCCTGTGGAGCATCTCTGTAATGCACTGCGAAGTTTTTGCCTCCCGGCCTGCAGAGTTGTTCGTAATTTTACGTACATGAGACTTTCATACGCTATGCCGTTTTCATGGAGAGCGTTGTGTTTGTTTCACGTTTTGTCAATCCTCTTGATTCCGTTTTGCAACATTGCTGCAACAACGCGGTCCTGGCAGGACGACAGGGATCGACTCATCACAACAAGGCCGGAACAGCAGCAGCAGTTCAAGGCTCCCAAAGTGCGGCATTGGAAGAGATCGCATCATCCCAAGAGAGATCATGATGCCAGGGCGAATGATCACGTTGCACCTCCCAGTCCTACACCATCGCCTTCTCCGCCTGAAACCTGCACGGAAACCGACGTTGGGTGCATCTTCGATGTGATGACATTCGACGCTGTTGGTGACGGCATCACGGACGACACCAAGGTAAGTCGGACACAAACAAAACTTCTCAATACATCACTGCTTAATTAAGTCAACCGTCAATAGATTGTCTTGCAATTGTTAATAAAACAGAGCATTGAACATACTTCGAATCTCAGGTTTGCCTGAGGCCTCGCAGGTTTGAGAGCAATTAAAGCGTACAAATTCTAAAGAGGACCGTGTACATTGGTTAAGCTTGCAAAAGATGATTAGTACGTAGAGGTCGGAGTCAAGACTTCCAACATGGCAATTAATGTGTGATGATGGTCTCAGGGTTACAGATTTGATGTGGCAGGCATTTCAGGCGACGTGGAAGGCAGCGTGCCTTTCTGAATCATCTGTGATGCTGGTGCCTGCGTACTACGTTTTCGTTGTTGGTCAAATCACGTTCAAAGGACATTGCAAACGTAACATCACATTCCAGGTTTGACATTTTGATCTCGGGCGTTCTTCTGACGACTTGAAGCATGAGAGAGGTGCCAGTGATCAGTTTTCTTTGCTTGGGAGGCGACTCAAAACTTCGTGATTTTTCAGGTTGATGGGACCATTATCCCGCCCACCGATCTGTCTGTTTGGGCCAGACTTTCCAATAAAGGACAATGGGTTGGGTTTTACAAACAAGTCGACATGACGCTCCTCGGCTCCGGAATCGTCAACGGATTGGGCGAAGTTTGGTGGAGACAACCCTGCAAGGTATACCGCCATGAATGTTGTTGATGGTCTGAATAAGACGGTTTACTAGAAAGTAGGGTTGTGAATTTCGGACAAGGTTAATAAACTTCACGAATTGTGTGCAGGGAGCGGCTCATGGCAGACAACGTTGTCCAAGTCCAACGGTTCGTTCCCCCCCTGTTTTCTGCATGATTTGAGTATCTTGTAAGCCTCAACTGCTTTGAATTCCAGCCTAAGCTACAAGTGCAAGGATATATCCTGCGATGTTTCAAGCCCTTTGAAAGATGAGAATTCTGCAGCCAGGCAAGAAATTGTGTGAGTAGGACTAATGAATTCTGTTGATGGATCACCTTGAATCCGCAGGCTGTGAAATTCTATGGGTGCAACAATGTGGTGGTCCGCGACATCACGATCCAGGACAGCCCACAAATGCATCTGAAATTCGATAACTGCCAACAAGTCCAGGTCCTGAACGTGTCCATCCTGTCCCCTGCCTGGAGTCCCAACACGGATGGCATTCACCTGCAGAACACGGGGTACGCCCTCCTTGAAAATCTCGTCATCGCAGCAGGTACCTTTACTGCTGCATTTCCACACTCCTACAGCGAGGAAGATGATGATGTTTCTTGGTCTTTGAGTCCCGTGGCCCCAAATTCAAACACACAAGTTGATTGTCGAATCCGACAGCACGGAACCTGGTGATCTGTGGATCGCATCAGGAAGTGATACACATGGGAGGGTTTGAAGTAGAGGAGATGGTGCACAATTTGCGTCACTTCAAGCATTTTCACATGTGTAGGAGTGTGATTCTTGAGAGATCACTTGCGAGAGATCGCTTTGCGTACAAGAGCGAAATTTGTTAGAATCAAATTCTTATCAGTACTTTAGAATTTCAGAGTGGGAAGTTGGAGACAAACCTTGTTCAATACCAATGTCATAGGCCGTAGACATTTACATCTCTTGCTTATGAGTCCAACCAAAGAGTGCGAGTAAAGAGTAACTGTTGGCAACAGAAGTCAGTAACGGTTATAGTATCCTCACTTGGCTGGTGACGCAGGAGATGATTGCATTTCGCTTCAAACGGGAACAACAGATGTGTTCATTCGCAATGTGGCGTGCGGCCCTGGCCATGGAATCAGGTTCGAATTCGATTTACCCAAATTTCCCTTACTTTTCACAAATGCAAGTGAAGTCTACTGGAACTTGGACGAACCAGAGAAGTAAGCAGTAGACCTAATCCCGGGCCTTCATTGGATCCCATATGATGCAGCATAGGAGGCTTGGGACAGGGTAACAGTCAAGCCTGCGTCTCCAACATCACGGTGCAGGATGTGCTCATTGAAGACACGCAGAATGGCGTCCGGATCAAGACATGGCAGGTAGTTTGCATCTCCAAACCCTAATTCCCAGAAAAGGCACTTCGTATCAAATCCGAGTCCCATACCCTAAATTCCCAAATGTTTTAAGAAATACTCTCCGATTCTGCTACGAACACAACTGACAACAACATATCGTGATACCCCAGGGAGGCACAGGGGTGGTCCAACACGTGACATTCGACACAGTTGCCATGATCAATGTCCGTAACCCGATTGTGATCAACCAGTTCTACTGTGACGCCGCGGACTGCCAGAACGACACATCCGCCGTGCTCGTCCGCGACGTCGCGTTCCGCAATATCCAAGGCACATACGACCAGCTGCGCTCCCACGCGGCGATCTACTTCGCGTGCAGCGACACCGTCCCGTGCCGCGGCATCCAAGTCGACAACGTGGAGCTTCTGCCAATCCTGCCCCCCAGTCTGCTGGTCCCGTCTCCGTCGTCCTTCTGCTGGAACTCGTACGGCACGGCAAACCCGTTCTGCTTCCCTGCCATCTGCCTCATCGATATTCCCTTCGCGGCGGAGGCGGAAGAATACTACTGCTGATCACGCGGCTTTTTGATGCCTTGCAACCCAAAAAACACGTAGCTCACCGGGTGGGATACAAATGTGGAGGGGATAGTAGCGGACTCAGAGGCAACCCCTAAACCCTCAAACCACATTGTTCTGATGAGATCCAAATGTGTGGGGACGACCCCAAGCCCAAGGCAAACCTACACCCTAAAAACGCATTGTTCAGCAGGCGGGATCCAATTATGTTGCTAAAGTAATAGTGGATTCCCAAGGCAAGCCCTAAACTCTAAATCCCTTTAAAGAAGCCATTACTCCAGTACATTACATTACATTACTGGACCATTTAAGGTAGATTCTGTACCGGGATTTGATGATGGGGCGCTTTACACTTCGGGGCAACCCATGCCCCATAGAAATGAGAAGATTTGGGCACTCTCGTTGTTTGAGAGCTCGAAATTGGTACTGTAAAAGCTTCATTTTTTGGTCAAGTTCACACCATTTGGCCGATGGATCTTCCTGCCGGGAGGCTCAACAAGAATGAAACAGTATCGTCCATCCCAATAGTGAGACTGCAAAGGTTGACATCAACAGATTCTTCTCTGCAAGCGGGAATGCAAGTCAACTTGACAACAGGGTTTTTTATTTGGGCGATCCAGCCTACACGAGAACCACTGTGTGGCACTCCTCTAGGCTGGATCGCCCCAAATAAAAACAAAATCCCTGTCGGACGGGCCCCAAACAGTGAGCACAATTGTTGAGTCTACACTGTGTATACTGTACTCATGCACTTTGTTCTCTGTAGTAGTGTACATGGGAAGCTCGCTGCTTGGATCTCGAACATCTCCGGGATGGATGAGCAGTATCATCGCTGGTAGGCTGTAGCGAGCAATTATCGGCGCTCCCGTTCTCATGGAATCACATGAAGCTCGTGGGCAATATGTTAATACAGCAAAAGGCAAAGTACTAAAGCTTCCACCGGCAGATGACTGCCCTCCTCGAGAAGCTGATAAGCTGAGCACAGTGAGCAGCGCTCCATGCATGCCTCCGTCCCGGATCCACGTACACACCACCGCTAACGTAACCGGAAAACCTTCGCAACAAGCGCAAAGATTCTTCGTACGATTTTTGCAACATGTGCCCCACAAACTCCCTGCCCCAAACACTGTGAGCCTTCAACATTCGCATTTCCCACTGTCGGAAAGCTCCTTTCCGCCAACTTTCGACCCATTTTTCGTCCATGTTCGATCCATTATCTTGGTATAAGCGCTTGCAAACCGGTCGCTGCACCACTAGCAAGACGTCGAGCACTCATATACTGGTGGGTAATATAGTCAGCAGCTAGAGAACGTGCTAGTGTCTCGCAGGCTAAGACTGAGCAAGCTCAGTGCGGATCAGCACGAGAATGAGCTGAGATGATCAAGCTGCATGCAGATGGCGGCGAGAATGTACTTGGAGGTACCTGACGATTTAAAATGACTCACACCTGTAGCTGGTGTTTAGGGTTTGGGGGTTTCCTGTCCTGGCCGGTGAAGAGCATACATTGAGCTACTGTAAATCGATCGGCAGGGATCGACTTGGGGTGCACCAATACAGGTTGAGTCTTTCGAAACTCAGGCCCGCCTCTTGTGCTCTATGAATGTACGTAGGCTGAGGTGTGATGTTCTTCTTCTCGAGTTAGATGGTTGTCAGATGGTTGCCATGGTCTTCTAGCTTGTGAATGCTGCATTTGTAGCTATAGGCCTGATGTATAGCTAACTGCATATAAACAGGTCGGAAGCCAGGTACAGCTAACGACTGTAGCTAGGTCCTTATACCTGAGACCGGATGGTGTCGATCCTTAGTGATGCTAGATCTTACACGGGCGGAGTCCACACTCGTAGTATACTAGTATAGAGTCTTAGTTACCTCTGTAGTCCTCGATTCAATGTCCAGTGGGGTTTCATGTATAAAGTAGACCCTTCAATGAAAACACTATTAAGAATGTAACTGTGTCTATCGCAGCAAAGTACTGGAGTTTTTTTGTCCGCCCTGAGCGTGGTCTTGTAAAAGAATTCGAAGTTCGTCTGTACATGATTTCGAGCCCACGAAGCACTAGCCAGTTCAATAATTGGATCATGCAGCTTTTGAACTCTACTGCGTGCTGATTATGGAATCGTACGTTAAATATATCGAATTCATGAGCCAGTAGGTCATTACTATTCAATGCAATGCAATTTCAGTCGTCAACCTCTGTCATATTCTGAGTTCAGGTCGAATAGAACGATCCGAGCTCATTAGCAGTTTGTGTTGATATTGCAGTTTGTGTGGAGTTGAGAGTACGTGACTTGAAGTGAGGATTACTTCAAGCTACTGCCGGCATTGCATAATGGGGAAGCTATACAAAAAGGACCCTGAGAAGAAACGCAACTCGTCTCGGGAGAAGTCCATCCCGCATGAGGAGCCGAAAGACACCAACATAGTCGGCAATATCACCAAGCTCCTCCCTGGGAACACCTTCCTCATGTTTCAGATGTTGGCGCCGGTGGCCACCAACGACGGCCACTGCGGCCGCCCCGAGACCATCATGACGAGTGCCATGCTCATCATCCTGGCCTCCACCTGCATGCTGGTGTGCTTCACGGACACCATCCAGTTCAAAGGCAAAGTGTACCACGGGCTCGTCACGAGCAAGGGTCTCTGGAACCCGAGCTTCAGAAGCGACCCCAGCTTCACCGAATTGCACGTGGATCACAAGCCGGAAAAGTCACAGATAACGGGCCCCTATTTGTGGAATTCCACTTACTCCAGTGGAAGCTCTCAGTATAGGCTGAATTTCACGGATTTCTTGCACGCGGTGCTTTCGGCAATGGCATTCGGGACGTTGACGATGCTGACGAATCCTGTGATCAAGTGCTTTTATCCCAAAATTTCGGTCACGGTGGTGAAGACGCTACCGTTGCTGGCCGGGTTCGTGATTAGTGGGATCTTTGCATTCTCCCCGCCCGCGAGGAATGGCATTGCGCATCCATTGTCGCCGAAAGTCCATGGGCCGTCGCTGCCGTCCAAGTCGCCGGGCAAGGGCGACCATGATCATGCGAATTCCATGCCTGACGTTGACGACTTGGATGGCTTCGTGAAGAAATACTTGGAAGAATTCTTGGGTTCCCCGGATCATGAGAAAGGGAAATCAGGATCCCCGACTGAGCATCAGCAGCTACAGGACGGCGTGAAGCCTTTCGCCAGCCGGGTTTTTAGCAAGTGTAGGGATATTATTAAACACCGTGCGGAGACGATTGTGCATAGCTCGGAGGGCGAAGCGAAGAGGGAGACCAACCAGTTTCTACACAAAGCTGCACCTGCTGTTGGCGAACTCGACAAAGACGTAAGCTATAATTCTACATAATTCCATCACAATGTCACAGGAGGCAGGGGACACCAATAAAGTACAATACGTCGAAACGACATTAAAATGCCTCTGTAACACATGAGAATGATCGTAATGGTTTATTTTCATACATTCAATAGTAATGTCGTACGAACTGTGGCTTCCTACTTGCGCGTGCACCCGTTCAGATTTGAGTATGTTTTTCGGGAAATTTCGATAAATTTTAGGTGGTATTGATGATTTGGTGGTGCTTTGCTGTGCAGATTCATGTTTCCGCATTGGTGCCGCAAGAACCGGTGAAGTCGGTGCCACATGACGCGCTGGTAGCCGGGCTTGTGAACGCTGGGAAGCATCCCGCTTTGGCCGTAGCGGCAGCGCAATCGACAGTTCAAGATGCTGAGGACGCCGCCTTGACTCAGATGCACCAGGAGCTCCCGGCCGCGACGTCCGGGCCGCTGGCAGGTCTGTCCAAGCAATCGTCCATGGCGCTCTCGCGGGAAAATTCGATGCTGCAATCGTCAGGGTCGTCTCTCCCGTCTGATCCTAATGCGCCGTTCCATCAGGCCGCGCAAGTTCTGCAGCGCCAAGGCTCGGGTCAGCCTCGCAACAGAGATTCATGGTTAAAATGAAAATGACCAATTGGGCAGCATGTTAATGAGACACCATGCATGACTGAATTTCTGATCAAGACGTTTGTTGTGTGCCAAATTTCTAGGTTTATCTCCGAATGTGCAAGCGGCGGGATCGGAGGCCGAGATGAGAGCGCTTGCGTCAAGGCTATTGCAAGCGGCGTACCAGCTTCCGGGCACTGGTCAGTCGCCGCAAGCTACTGCGCTGAATGCTTTCACTCAAAACTTCGGAAATCAGCTAATCCTGAACGCGGCCAATCATCTCATGAAAGACGCAAACAGTCTCGTTCAGCAAGGAAGCAAATCCCTCACTGAGATCATTCATGAGGATTTAGCCCGACAAAGAGTGGCTATGAACTCTCAAATGCAACCGTTCTACTTCCCAAGCTCATCTGACGTGCAAAGCAAGGCGGACGGGGCGAATTTCGGCTCTCACACGCTGAGCCAAGGCACATTTGCAGCAACAGTGGCCGCGGGGGCGGCGCGAGAGGCCGGGACACTTCTCCTGGAAGGTGCCAATCACGGCATGGCTGGAGTTCACGCTGAAATCGTGCGCCAGAAAGTGGCTGCGGTGCAAAGCATCGCGCAGCCCGCAACGTCGCTGGTACAAGACACCGCTTCCAGAGGCTCCCATAGCTGGAGCGACGGGAGGGTTGAGCTGTTAAAGAAGCATGATGCTAAATTGTGTAAAATATATTATGTAAAGAGAAAGATACAAGAGTAATATATAAGGCTTATGCCTTTTGATTATCTCAAGGGTCATATCCCTTGATTACTAATTTACTAATCTAGATAACTAGGTTACTAGTTAATACCCTCCCTTAACCTATATCTAGATTATAAATTTTACTTAATGTCCAATAACTCTAAACATTTTTGATGCTTGAATTTTGATAAAGCCTTTGTTAATATATCTGCAATCATTTCTTCAGTTGGACAAAATAATAATTCAATATCACCATGTTCAACTTTTTCACGCAAATAGTGATGTCTTATTTCTATGTGTTTAGAATTTTGATGTTGTCTTGGATTTTTCGTCAAAGCTATGCAAGACTGGTTGTCACAATATATAGGTAAAGGTCCCAATTGACTAAATCCAATTTCTTTCATAAATTGTTTAAGCCACATAGCTTCTTTTGCGGCCAATGCACATGCAATGTACTCAGCCTCAGTAGAAGACAAAGCAACAGTTGCTTGCCGACGACTTTGCCATGAAATTGGGCCACCACCTAAAGTGAAAACATAACCTGATGTAGACTTTCTAGAATCTATATCATTGGCCCAGTCTGAGTCAGACCAACCTTGAATTTGATGATGGTACTTGGAATTTTCATTTCCGTATTTATACGTTAGCTTAAAATCTAAGGTTCCTTTGATATATCTCATAATACGTTTGACAGAAGACCAATGTATTGAACCAGGATTGGCCATGAATTTACTAACTTGGCTATTTGCATATGCTAAATCTAGCCGAGTAGTTGTCATAGCATATATAAGACTCCCAATAGCAGTAGAATACGGTATTGATTTCATTGTTTCTATATCTTGAGGTTCTTGAGGACTCATTGCTGTTGTTAATTTAATTCCTGTTTCTAAAGGTGTAGATACTGATTTACAATTTGTCATATTGAATCTCTTAAGTAAATTTGTAAGATATGGGTTTTGAGAGATAGAAAGACTTTTATCTTTTCTATTTCTATTAACAACCATACCTAAACATCCATCTCCCTCTTCTATAGGGCCATCATCCGTCATTTCAAAACCTGTAGCAAGGGTTTGTTTTGTATGATTTAGGAAATTTAAATCATTACTTATAATTATACAATTATCGACATATAAAGCCAAAATAACAAAGTTTTGGTGAACAAGTTCCCTTTTTATATAAATGTTGGGGTCTACAACGCCCCTAATAAATCCATTTGTGATAAGATATTCATCAATGCGTTTATACCACATTCGTGCTGATTGTTTCAAACCATAGAGTGACTTTAAAAGTTTACAAACTTTATTTTTAAAGTTGGGATTAACATAACCCTCTGGTTGTGCCATAAATATTTCTTCAAGGATTAGACCATAAAGAAATGCAGTTTTAACATCCATTTGATGGACATGTAGATCAAATATTGCTGCTAATGCTAGTAAGATTCTTAGTGAGGTAATTTTAACCACTGGTGAAAAAGTTTCATTATAGTCAATTCCTTTTTCTTGGGAAAAACCACGAGCAACTAATCTAGCTTTGTATCGAGTAATTATACCGTGAGCATTATACTTTTTCTTTAAAATCCACTTACAACTAACAACGGATCGTCCTGGGGGTAAGTCAGTCAATATCCATGTATTATTTTTTATTAATGAATTGTATTCATCGTCCATGGCTTCTTTCCATTTTTGAGCATCAAGACTATTAAGGGCTTCTTGTATAGTAGCCGGTGTATCAGGATCCGGTAACAGGGATGGATAATTTTCCAAATATTTAACATATAATACATAATCACTATATTTGGCAGGCAATGTACCTTTGGTTTTTCTAACAGGACGTTTATTGTTAAGGGGTGATAGATTTGATGTCGCTTCATCAAAATCATCATCGTCTGGAAGTGGGATTTCTGATGCAGTTAATAGATCTGAAAATATTTTTCTTCTTTGTAACTCACTATTAGGGGTATCATCCTCTAAATTTGGAGGAGCATTCGTTGAAATAGATTGTGTGTCTTGCTCAAATGGGTCAGGTGGTAAATCATAAGTAGTCGGTTCAGGTATAGGTAGTTGAACCTGTGTTGGTGTTGGTTTAATTTGTTGAGTATCATCATAAAAGATCTCAACATAATCATGAGCAGGATCTTTAGGAATATTTTCTTTATACAATAGTGATGTATTATTTGAAATAGATGAGGGATCTGTACTTATTGTACTTTGAGGATTAGGAAGAATACTTTCTTCATTAAATGTAACATTCCGGCTTGTAAAATATTTTCTTTGATTTTTATCATATAATATATACCCCTTAATTCCTTCTTGTTCACCATATCCAACAAATATGCCTTTACGGCTTTTGGGATGCAATTTTTTTACGGAGTTCATCAGGCACATGGGCATATGCAGGTGAACCAAATATTCTAAAATAACTAAGATCAGGGACAATACCATTCCATATGGTTATAGGGGTTTTATTTCCAAGTGTTGATGTAAAAGAACGATTTTGAATGTGACACGCAGTGGCAACAGCATCAGCCCAAAAAGAATTGGGTAGATTAGCGGTTTGTAACATACATCGAGCTGACTCAACAAGAGTACGGTTTTTTCGTTCAGAAACACCATTTTGTTCAGGGGTGTAAGGATTTGTAAATTGGCGGGCTATGCCATGTTCTGTACAAAAATTTATAAAAGCAAGAGATTTGTACTCACCGCCATTGTCCGAACGTAAAATTTTAATAGTTTGATTAGTTTGATTTTCAACCAGGGCCTTGTAGATTTTAAATTTTGAAAAAATTTCGGACTTATGTTTTAGAAAATACACTGCTGTAAAGCGGGAATAATCATCAATGAAGGTGGAAAAATAAAAATAACCACCAATGGATTGGGTTTGCATAGGGCCGCATACGTCCGAATGTATAAGTTCTAAAATATTAGAAGTATAAAATAATTTACTTTTAGGAAGAGGTAATCTTCGTTGTTTGCCTAACATGCAACCTTCACAAAAGGATAGCGTAAAAAAATCTATATATACTCCTTTAACCATATGTCGCTTTTGCATTTCTTGTAAAGAAAAAATATTTAAATGGCCAAGTCGATGGTGCCATTTCATAGTGTCATTATTAGAAGGCTTAGTTAGAGCCATTGAATTAGAATTTTTAATTAAAGCGTCACTGGCAAGAGGGTATAGATTATTTATTTGGTTGAAGCGCATTTCAATTATGGCATCATTATTATTTTTATATTTTATAACAGCATAATTGTGGAAAAATTCAATGCTTTGACATTGAAGAGTGGCTTTACAAACCGAAATCAAACTTTTGGCTAAGGCTGGAATATGTAAGACATCATGAACTGTAGTCGTTTCTCCATTATTAAGATGGATTTGTACAGTTCCTTGACCAATAGCCTCATGGACTTGATCGTCGCAAGAATACACTTTTAAGGGGGGGTTTAGTATTGTATATTGTATAAAGTATTCTTTTATGGGGGTCATGTGTTGGGTTGCACCTGAGTCTAGGTACCAGGTATGAGAATCAAGAGAATGGTCTTGGATAGTGGCCATAAACCATTGTATTGTGTCCGATTGTGTAGAGTTTTTAGAAGAATGTTCAGTAGAGGTAAGATTAGCTTGATTATTCAGAGGCTTAAAGGTATTACCTACTTTATTTTGGGCTAATTTACGACAATTAGGTCGAATGTGCCCGGGTTTGCCACAATTGTGACAAATTACAGGTTTTGAATAATTAAATTTATTATTAATTTGTGGATTACGTGTAAATTTTGAAAAATTTCCACTTTTGTATTTTGAATTATTTTGAAAATTATTTGAATAATTCTTTGGTTTCCAAGTGGTTTGTTTGTTTTGACCATTTCGTACAAAAAATGCTCTAGGTTTAGTATGAGTTATTGAAGATTGTTTAGAATCTTCATAATTCCGCATAGCGGCTTCTTCTAAAATTCTAGCAATTAAATTAGATATTGTTTTATTTTGAATAGTACCTTGAGACGATACAAATGGTCGCCAAGATGGAGGTAAAGCTCCTAATAAATACACGTATTGTTGTTCTTCAGGGATGACAAGTCCTGAAACACATATTTCATCTAGAATGCCTTGAAATTCTTCAATAAATTCAGTAACAGGAGTATCTTCATGCATAATTAATTGGGACAATTTCTTTTGTGCCGTGACCTGGGTAGCAATATCAGTTTGCTGATATGTTTCCTTCAATCTATCCCAAACTGCTTTTGAAGTTTTCAATGTTTTAACCGTAGTAAATTGTTTTTCACCACAATGTAGCATTATTGTAGCACGCGCTTTAGAATCTTTTTGTTTCCATAGGATTTGAGCTGCAGTAGCTTCAGGAGTGGCAGCTCCAGGGTCAATTTCAGTTCCATCCACAATCGAAAAAAAATCATTTAAGATTAACATTAATTCCATTTTGACACTCCAAGAATTGTAATTAGTAGTATTTAGTTTCTCCACCAAATATGATTTGGAGGAGGGATTCATAGATGTGGAATTAGCCATAGTAAAAATTATTGTCGTTGGACAAGTATTTTTCAACTATGGTATGGACGTTGGTCCATTTAATTCAAATATATATGTATTATATTCCATGTATGAAAATTCGCACCATCAAATTGATTGATTTGGCGCACATCAATAGATAAGGATGCCATGATGTTCTATACGTTTGTATAGAATGAAATAAAGGATTTTTACAAAAATATCACCTACTTTTAAAAATTATGCATCATTTTCACTCAAGGTTATTAAGTATTTGATGTATTTCATTCTCTTCACTTAAATCACTTATTCTTTGAGCTAATTCTTCTTCTTCTTGCATTACTAGCATTAAGTAATTCATAAATTCAAAAAACTCTTCATCACTAATAGCATTATGAGGTGAAGAAATATTTTCTATATTTTCTTCATTTTCTTCATCTAAATGCAAAGGTTCAATTTCTAAACCTATGAAGGATTTCGGAGGGAGACACATTCTTATGTGATGCAATCTCGCTCTGATACCATGTTAAAGAAGCATGATGCTAAATTGTGTAAAATATATTATGTAAAGAGAAAGATACAAGAGTAATATATAAGGCTTATGCCTTTTGATTATCTCAAGGGTCATATCCCTTGATTACTAATTTACTAATCTAGATAACTAGGTTACTAGTTAATATGAGCTCCTGAAGCAAAAGGAGGACTTGACACAAGAAGCGCGCTTGCTTTCCGCCCCGGCCCCCGCCGTCGCCCAGGACCTCGACGCGCTCGTCACGACGCAAGTGGGATCCCAACCCACCGTGAGCGTCCAGTCGTTCGCGCTCGGCGTGGCGCAAGGTATGGCCCAAGCGAGATCCCAAGCCACGGCGTCAGTCGCGATTGACATTGCATCACTGCTCCAGCAAGGGAGTCAAATGCACGCTCAGCAGGCGCACCAAACGTCCACGTCATCACCCCAGGTGCAAGTTGGCGCGACCATGATGCAACGCCAAATGAGCCTTGGAGAGTTTCAGCAATCGTCCGCGGCCAACACCCACATGACGTTCAGGCACCTCGCCTCGCAGCTCTCTTCACCCCCGCCATTGTCACCCACATTCAGAGTCTCCCAGGGGCTGTCGACGTCGCCACCCAACTGGTGCGATAACGCGAGTCTGATCATCGAGGACGTGACGGCTGCGGCCGCGGCCTCGGCAGGGCAAGGTGGGGTTGGTCACGTGCAATGCGAAGCGGAGCAGCCACCACGTATGACGGAAGAGATCGTCGCGCAAGTCGCGGTTCGAGCACCGACTGCTTCCCAAGTGAGTGCGATTTAGGTTTTCTTGAAGGTTTGAGGGTTTAGCAATTGACCATTTAAAAAAAAAATCTGTGTACAAATGTTTAGTTACCTCAGTTTTGATGAAATGAAGAATTGTTCAGATAGAAATGTTTTCATTTGTAGAATCAAATATTACTTCAAATGAAATGAATGAAAAATTCATTTGACAAAACGTAGCTTATAGCACTAAAGATCATGTGAATGTTGGAGCTAGCTTTTAGGGGTTCAATTTGCATAGCGAACTCAGTGGTAATTATTTTTTGGGAGTTGTCAATATTCTAGCCAATTAGTATCGTGCCATTCAAGTTGCTAAAATTTACATACAATGATATTGTTGTGAAATAGGAGGTCTATAAAGTCACCTTTTACCATCTAATTTGCAATGTTGATTCACTCAACTTTTGAAATATTTCTTCATGTATATTTTTCTTGAAAACCAAATAGAATTGGCATCTTATCCAAGTCATTTCATTTTTTTAAACTTGTGTGGAATAGGTTAGGAATTTTGAAGTAGAAATCAGAATTGGCTCTAAAAATGTCTACCCTTCAATATGTTCTTTGTTGGTACATTAAAGAAAACAATACATATGTACCTTTTGCATTAGAGAGTGCTTTAAAAGCCTAAACTACCGCTTTTTAAAGTTTAGAGAGTATTTTGGGACATCCTACCTTCAACACAAGTAGTGGCCATCTAAAGTTGTTGCAAGCACTTGCAAGAATGATGCACATTTTGTACTTTGATTGACAGGAATCAACTGAGATTATAGATCCAATTTCAACGGAAGAGATTTCGAGTGAATCTGAGGCACAACTCAACAATTGTGATACCTTTTGAGTTGGAAGTTCCACGGCAATAGCTTCAACTTGCAAGAACGGTTGAAGAGGAAATTATGAAGCTTGGTTGCAAAGGATTGAGGTTGTAGAACATAAAACCACATTTTTTCTTATCATTGGAATGATCAAATATTTATTGATTCATATCTACTTGGCAATTGCAAGAGAAGCTGATCTAATTTTGTAAAGATGCAATGGATTATAGTGGTCTGATGGATGACTTCACTATTAACTATAGAAAGACACTCTCCCTATTGGTCTAATAATTGGAGAATTTTGGTGACTACCTTAGTCATGAAGGGCCATGTTCTTACAAGGTTAATATATCAAAGTATGTATCATTTATGAAATACTATTTACAATAGTTATGCAAACAATTTGTTAATAGATTGCATAAAATTGGCAAGAAATGATTGTCTAGAAGGAAGATTTATTAGTCTAGATTTTCTAAAGTAAAATGGTGAAGATGTTTACATCCATCATCTTGTTAGCCAATTATTTCATTAAAGAAAATCTAGGGGCCTCTTTGAGGGCCATTTGACTTTCTATCACAATGCAAAGTACAAGGAAATTAAAAATAATAATAATAATAAGATATATTTTAAATTCTATAAAAATTCTATTATTCTTTATTTTTACTTTTGGTGCATCTTCACTACAAGAAAAAGTTCAACAACCCTTCATAAAAGCTATAGATGTCCTCTAATGTGCATATTTGACCTAAATTGTAATGCTGGGTTGAAGTTGGTGAAGGTAGGCAATGCAACTTAGAAGTGACAATTTCATATCATTTTCTAATATATTTCATTTTCTTTCAGGAAAAAAAGAATATTTAGGAAGAACATTTGAAGCATTAAAGCCCTTATGAGTGAATTAGTAGAATTGGATGATATCCATTGTAAAGGGCCAATGAAGGTTACTGTGCAAAGGTAAATCTTCTTTAGGTCTTGAATGTGCCACAAACCACCTTTTTCTTTACTTGCAGTTAGTAGTTGCACACCAACAATATATTTGCATCAATATTTAAGAAGAATTGGTAGTTAGATTATATTTTCTTAGTGCTAAAGGTAGTTGGAGTGTAAAAATAGAGAATCCAAATTTAGACAAAAAAATTGGTATGATTAGCAACCAACCAATATGCAAAAATAAAAGGTGGATATGTAGCCACCATATGTTTACGAAATCCTCTCATTTTAGTTACTTTCCATTTCAAATATAAGGCTAATGCTCAAGTTCTTGGAGGTGAATATGTTCTTGGACAAAGTGGATATAACTTTCAAAATGGTTGTTCAAGGACTTGGAGTAGGGTTGTTTTATTCAATGCATTTAAAAATTTAGGTGTGATATGAGTTGTTTGATATTACATGTTGTATAAGATGAGTATATCTCTTATTAGACATAATTGAATAGGGCAAAGATAGATATTGCTTTAGAGGTGGCTGTAGTGGCCAATCCTTGCTCCATTGTTTGTGTCTATTGATACAATGAAATTTAGAGTTGAGTTTTAAAACCATCATTTTGTCTTTGAAAATAAACCAAAAGATTTTGGTTAGGAGAAGATAAATTTGTGCTTGTAAAAGAACTTGATTCATTTTATGAAGAAGAGACAAATTATAGGGCACCTCCAAAAATATTTTGAATGTTGATTCATAGTTTCATATCTTATTCTTGAATGTGTATTTTTATTTGTGATGAGGTAGTCATACATTCTTTTTAGTGATTGTATTACAATTGATGCACAATTAAATTACATAGTCTTGAAGTATATACTTGGGAGGGGGGGACACTATCTGAAATATATGAGGGGATAGGTGCATATAAGGAGTATTTTTTAGGGGGGTAATATATTTAAAAAAAAATTTAGGCATGCTATCATTATCTAATTTTCTACTTTGGGCATTTAATAGGGGGCTTGAGTTGATTTATAATTTTCAAATGTCATGAATAAATCATATGCTATAGTAATTCATATATTTTTTCTAATATATTCTTTGCTACATTCTTTTCTTATACTGAATTTTTTTTTAAATACCTTCTATTTTCATTTCATATTTTTTTCAACACATTACTTCCTACATTCTTTTCCTTATACTAAACTTTTTTGAAGTACCTTCCTCTTTTACTTCATAAATTTTCATTCAATACTTTCATCATTACAATCTTTATATTGTGCTTTTTTTTTGAACTACCTTCTATTCTTAGTTTACATTTTTTTCCAATACATTGCTTGCGAGATTCTTTTCCTTAAACTAATATTTGTGAACTTTTTTCTTCCTTGGCAATTGGCACTAGGGATAACTTGAACTAGTCTTGATGAAACCAAAAAGATAAAAACAAAATACAGACACAATTACACTTAGAACAACAATGTGTATACATGTGAGTGCACATGTCTTGTATTTTTTGAAGTTCTATACATGTAATGTTTATAGAGAGGGTGAAGACAATGTCATGTCCAATACACTTGTCAAAACTGATTGAATTCACAAAATGTACAAAATAGAATGCCTACATTGTATTTATAAATACAAAGAGTGAAAAAAATGTGTATATCATGCAAAGTTTGTACAAGTTTTGGACATACTAACAAAATTGAGCTTGTAAAACTAAGGCTAAATATGCACTACTGTAATTCAGCTACACCCAAAAATCAATCGTAGTCTTTCATAAATGAGGAAAATGCATTTCCCTCATTTTGTCAATTATATAGAGTTACCACAGGTCATGAACACTAAGTTGACCCCTCACCGCCCAAGGCCTAACCATGTCAAAAAACAACCTTGCTTTTCAAGTGTTATAAGTCTAAATGTGAGTAAGGTATGAAAATCTAAACTATACAATCTTGTAGTGTGCATATTGTAGATGGTATAAATCAAATTTGGAGTCATTTAACCATATAAATTGAAAGATTATAATGTTCTAGTGTTGAAAGAAGATGCTCAAATTTTCTTAAAAACACATTTGGAGGTGAATTCAATTTCTACACCTACTCAAATGAAAAAAAAATTTAACTACAAAATGATTCAAAACCAAGAGAAAGACACTTTGGTGGGGAAAAAATCATTCAATTAACTCATTGCGTTTGCAAAATTGTTTTGAAATGTCAAGAAATAGTGAAAAAAATAGCAAAAAAACACATCTATAACTAAACCTACCTTTACTAAAATGCTTCTTAGTCAATCATAACTTCTTGGATTGATATACAAATTTTACCACAAGAACTAGACTAATATGTGCAACTTTTCCAACAAAAAATATTGAAAATAAACCTTGTCTAAAGAAGTTATAAGCCAACAAAGTTCATTGTAATGTAAAAATGTCTCGATTTTGAACTTTGAATTGTTTCCAAGCATTCAAAACAACATGGATTGACATGAAAATTTTACCACAATAAGTAGATTTTGCAAGAAACAAAATCCAACAAATTTTATTGAAAATTAACATTTGATAAAAAAATATACAAGCCCCCAAAGTTGCAGCCATCTCAATGTAGTGTGGTGAACTCAAATTGAACTTGCAAACTTTGAATGACTTTAAGAAACTCAGTACATTTTGGATAGATTTGATAATTTTGCCAAAAAACTAGACTAAAATATGCAACTTTTCCAACAAGTTTTATTGAATTTGGACATTAGATGCAAAAGTTATAGTACTTTGAAGTTGACTACTAGATTGTGTGAGGACACTTTTGGTCCCCTTGGGCAGTGAGGGATTAAACCACCAAATCACCAATTAGATGGCCATTGGTAGCCAACAAAGGTCTTGGAATTTATTATTGTACACTTATTTATTGAGCAATTGGAATATTCCACTCACAAAGCAGCCCTAATTAGGACTTTTGGTGGAAAAAAAGAATATAAAAGGGGATATCTTAAGTCTAAGTTTTTGCTAATGGGACCTATTTTTCTATACCCTATTGTACTTGAAGACAAGTATTGGCATTTCTATATCCTATAGTATAAAAAAACTAAATTATAATTTTTATCTCTTTGTTTTTTTGGGCACCCTATCATTTAATCACATGTCAATGGCTACTCCTACCACTCACTACCCCCCAGTACATATGAAACAACTTACTTGTGCATTGCAAGGTTCATCATTGTTATTAGAGATTTGAAAGATCACTAGCATATTTTATTCATAGAAGGAGAAGATGAAGATGCTTCCTAAGCCTCCAATGAAGGTAGTGGCATCATCATTGGTATAGGATATAATATCCTAGAAAATCACCAAGACTACACATATATATTATAAAGTCCCATCAATTTGGATGCCTCAATTTAAAGAGACTCACATTACAAATATGGGTTAATTTATGCCATGTCAACTTTACTACTTCTATGCATATGCAATAGACATCATATTTTGAAATTTGAAACAATATAAGTATTTTCTTATAAAATAATTTGTAATCTACAATCAAAGATTTTTCCAATGTACAATAATAACAATTTCAAGAAAGACAATTCACTCCACTCTCAAGGGCCATAAGGATTAAGAATCTCCAATTCTATTCCTATTCTATTATCTTTTACTATTTTTTTTAGCTTTCTTCAAATTGACATATTAATTATAGAAAATTTGGATAAAATATCTTCACTTATTTCTCTCCACAATTTGGTCTTTTAGCCATCTTTTACTCATCTAGTTTGGTTTTATTTGTACTACAACTTGACTTGACTTCACTCACAAGAACATTTGAAACTTTTACCATGCTACAATCAATTCACCTCTTGCATTCTTAGCCACACAAACTACCTTTCCATAATTGTTTTGCCAACACAATTGACTATTTTTTCTTACCGATCTTGAATTAGCCTTATTTTACTATAAGAAACCACAATTTTTTTATGTCTAAGTTGACAGAATTTAGATGACGTTGAAAATAACAACCCATGTTTTTATGTTAGCAATGACGTCCAATATAACATCTTCATATTACATTGGACATCATTAATAATATTAAAAAACATGGATTGTTATATTTGACGTCACCTCAAATCCGTCAAGTTAGACATTGATTGTTATATTTGATGTCACCTAAAACACAATTTTCTTATAGTGGTTCATTGTACTATCATTTGTTGCTAGAGTATACCTCTGTTCTCAATCAAGATTATATTGGCCAAATTGACATATACTAACTAATATGCTCACTACTTGAATCATGGTCCACATATTCAATCATCCCATTGGAAAATGTTGTGAAGACAACATTCAAACTTTACATACTCCAAATTGTACTATAAGAACTGGTGTTTAAAGTGATGAGTCCAAATTTTACAAATGGATTTTTGTAGACATATAATGTATGTTTCTATGTTTTTATGCCAACAAAAACATTCAAGGTAAAGTCAACGTTGACATAAAAATACAGATTGTTACATTGGATGTCCAATTGTCCACTACAATTCATTTATAAAAGTTTGGGCTCATCATCTAAAATGCAAGTTTCACTTACTGTATTGGGCTCCTCAAAAGCAAATCATACATTGCACTTCAAGTTGTACACTCTTTCATCAAATTGGACTCATACACATACACGGCATAATTCAATACTCTATAACTACAAATTGAAAATAGTCCAACTTGGAAAACAATCATGATAAATTCTAGACATAAAGCACTACCTAGTTTGTTAATACAACATTCAAACACACATAGTAGTTACGTAGCATTAGCTTGCAATTGCATTCACCAAATTGAAACATGCAAATAACACACTAATTAACTCATAACCTTTCAACCTAGTATGCTACAACTAAACATAAAAACTTAACAATTCCCAACTAAGAACAAAACATTTGAAATATAAAATTAGACACCACCACTAATGAAATTCAACCATTAATTTCCAATTGAAACCTATAGACTCTAAACAATCTAGATCTCAAGAATGTTCATTAAAATACACAATTTGAAATAAATTAGTTCAAAAATTTCCATGTCAACATTCTTCACAATTAGGCAAGTATATACTTTACTTGAAAACTTACACATAGGATTTTGCACACGAGATCCGTCAAAGCACACATAAACCAATTAGGCTAGAAATACATTGCATTGATCTAAATGTTGAGCACATCACCAAATTACAATTCCTCATGTTCACACTTCACAACTAGTTTATCATACATTGTAATGCTTCTCTCAATAGTCACTTGACAACTTCATCACCATCTTCAAAAACTTGAAGCTCTCATAGAAAGGAAAATATAGTTGATTTGGGGTTAGAACTTGAATGCAAATCTTTACGGAGGTCATTCTACAAAAAGTAGAAAACCACATGAGCTAAACTATAAGATGCATTTTATTCATTGAAAGAAAAATTTATAAATAATTTGAATCTACTTTAGTCTAAATTTAATTCTTAAAACATCATTATATGTAATATAGGGTATTGAAAAATTTCTTGATTTTAAATGAAATTATATATAAATTAGTATAAATGAAATTAGAGAAGAAAAAAAAATAATCTCAAGATCAATATAATCTCCAATCTTTATAATAGAAGAATGAAAAATAATATGCTTTTAACCATTTAACACTTTGCATATTGCAGCTAGATGCATTAGATTTTGGGCACTTTACTTTTAAGATTGATACCAACAAAATAAAATGGATTAAAGTAAAAATTAACTATACAATTATATTCCCAATTGAAATGGGAGTATTTTGTCAAATTTAGTGAATCATTCTATGGTGGAATTAGAAGATCATAGTGTGAACTTGAACTAGGTTATGCACATTCAAAAATGAGATTTTTGAAGATGTGTGCCTTTGGAGTTAAATGAAATTTGGTTAAAATTCAAAATAAAACTAAAGAAATTTATCAATATTTGATATCATCACCTCTCTACTACAACCTTTTATATCAAGAATAATAGGCTAAGAGATAATTAATTGTAAAGTTCAGAAGTAAGATTGACTTTTGACTTAATAGAATTTGGTTTGATTTTCAAAAATAAAATAAAATGATGACTAAAGAAATTAAGCAATGCTACAACCTTTTATATCAAAAATAGACTCATAATTAAGGTGAAGTTTATAAGTAATAGTGACTTTTGAGTTAAATAAAGTCTTGGTTCAATTTTTAAAAATGAAAGTATAGTACCAAGTAAAGAGATTAAGCAATGTTGCATTCTTTCATATCATGAATAATCTCCCATACAATTGATTTATAAGTGACTAAGTGAGAATGATGTTTGAATTAAAAATTTTAGATATGGAAGTAAAGTGATTTTGCAATGTCCAATGTCATTACTTCTTTTTTGCAACCTTTCAAATCAACAACAAATTCACATAACATTATTGTGAAGTTTATAAGTAAGAATGACTTTTGAGTTAAATAGAAACTTGGTCAAAAAATTTTAAATATCATAAAAAGAAATTTAGCAATGTTAGATATATTATTCTTATACATAATTATTGTGAAATTTATGAATGAAAGTAATTTAGGCATATACTATTTAAAGAAAAAATTTACATGTTGAAAAGAGTCAATACATTGATCAAGATTAGAACACATAAATTGCTAAAACATGAACAATAAAACACAATTCAAATAAGCAAATGAAGATAACAAAATTTCAGATATTAAAAAATATTGCATAGTAAGTTAGTTGTATTTGTAAGTATTTGTTGCATTTTCAAATATGTGCAATACTTTTGTGTTTTTTTTACAAGTATTTTGATAGTTGGAGAACTCTACATTTTTTTTCTTATATTAATTGTGTATTATGAATGGCACAATCTAAATTTAAAAAACATGAATTCCAATTCTTCACACATTTGCATTTTGGAAACTAAAATGATCACAATGTAGTTGCTTGACCGCTAAAAGATTAATACAATACATGGGTGAAATTAACCCCTAAACACCACTAGAGCCAAAAAGTAGTCATCTAGTCAATAGACAATTCAACAATCAATGCAATCCTAGCAATTGCATGGTTTTCATTCAAGTTTTTTTAGACTTCCTTGAATGTCTGTGCACTATAGATAGTTGTAGAAATTAATTTCCTAATTGAGGTGATATTAATCTTTTTATACAAGAAGATATGTTAAAAAATAAATCATCAAAGATGATTTAATCCCTTAAAGACTATTGTTCCTTTGGGGGACAAATGGGATTTTTGGTAGGTACCTATGGTCTCAACTTTTGTCCTAATCTTTTTAAACTTCATTTGAAGATTAAAAAAACAATTAGCTTTGTGGGAATGCAATTTTTTTCCTATCAATGCCTAAGAACAAAAATTATGCCCAAATAAGTTTAAAATAGGGGAGAAGGAGCAACCCCAAAAAATTTAATAATTTGAGTTCTAAAAAAAATAAAGAATTCTCCTCATAGATTATATTTTTTCTAGATGGAAGATTTTGATTCATTTTATTTGGATTTATTATGAGAAAATTATGGAAAATCTTGTTTTGGGGGCAATTTGATCATCTTCTTGTAAAAATATTTTTTGATTTCATTATTAAATGAAATTTTTACAATTTTTCAAAAAAGAATTTCAACATAGTTTATTTGTTGTCTAGAACAATCTCACCATTGGTATTATGATATTTTAATTTTATCTTCAAAATATTAATAATTTAGATTTTCCTTTTGTCTTATATCTACTTCTAAATAATAATTTTTTAAAGAATAAAAATTAATTTAAAAAATATTTTCTTCTTTTTACTAGACCCTCAACTAAATTTTCCACTGTAAATATTGAAAACTCATAACTATATAGTGAAAAAAATCGAAGTTAAGAAGGTCCAAAGTCAAATAATCCAATCTCACAATGTGATGAAAAACTTTCTTTTTTACTTCAAACAAAGATATCTTGCAATTTGTATGGTAAAAAATTTTGAAGTTTTTTTCACACTTTCACACTAACAAGGTATAAGATCCTACAATTAGATGTGCAAAAACATAGTTTTCACATTTTTTAATTCTTTAAAATAGACGTGGTAATTTTGAGTGTTTTTTGGCGAAAAAAGGCCTTGGTCCTTTAGGGGTTAAACTCATTTGACTTTAAACCAAAAGGATGTGTTATATAAATCTAGGTGCACCAAAATGGCCAATTTAATTTGTCAAAAGATGACTTCAAGTACAACTTCATTTGAATATTTTTAATAATAGCAAAAACACTTCAAAAACCAAAGTGACTATACTCTAGTTGTTCAAGAAATTGAAGGTTAAATTGTTTATCAATTGTTGTTTGTTTCATGTTGCTTTTGAATTTGATCCAAATTTTTTATCTCTTGCATTAGATGTTTTTTGAGGATTTAGAAGACTGTTTCAGGCCCGTTACCAATGTTAGGAACACTCAAAATTTTAAATATATATATATATATATAAATATTGTTTTTTAATATTGATTTTTTTTAATTTTTTAATTTTTTAAATATTATTATATGACATGGCAGTCTCTCGACCATGTCAAATTGCTTATGTGGTGGTTTCCACAACATTCCCACAACGTTTCCATAGTCGATAACTCGCAGCCTTCAAAATTGCAGAAAAACATCTAATGCATGTTTTTATGCCAAACATTCATCTTAAAATCCTTCATTATTAAACAAAACTAAATTCCTAAACTTTATAAGTATTATTGTGTGTCAAAAATTAAGCTAGATTTTCATTTATAATTACCTATAGGGTGCTCAAAATTAAGACCAAGTAGTTTATTCCTATTAAAAAGGTCCCTTAAAATCACAATTATTAGGTAAATAGCCCCTAGTCAAATATATGATTAAGGCATGTGGTTACAAAACATAAGAGGAAGTGACCTCCCCTAGTGCAAATCTCATAGTGGATACATGTGTTTGAATTCCACCCTCTCCAACCAAATAAGAGCCTAAGTAACACTTACAAACCTAACCAAATTGGACTTTTACCTAGACGAGATAGTCCCCCAATTGGAATTTATAGTAACAGATTGCCTAATTCAATGTCCAACTCAAACAATTTGCCATCCTCATTGGCACACTAGCTAACCATGCCTAAGTATTGAAAAGATGGCACCACCTCATGGTTAGTTTCCCCCCTTCTAAAAAAATCACAGGTCGTTCATTTTTTTTTAAATGCTCCCCCTCCAAAATGCCATTGATTTCTCAAAAAATCACAAGCCATTGATCTTTGTGAGATTTAATCTCAGTTGTCTAAATATGAATTCAGAATATGGATATAGATATTATACGAATGTGAAATATACATATGGTACCAAATATAGATATGGACACTTGATATGGTATAAATATTGAATAGTGAATAATAAATACAGATATGGAAGCGGATACGGATACAAAATGTAGGATATGCAATACAAGGTACGCGATATGGGATTGTCCAATATTGATTGTCAAAGTAATTAGTTCTCAAAATTACATTTAGGGGGTGGGAGGAGAGGGGGCGAGGTAATTAATTTTAATTAATTAGTTACTTTTAAATCGGGGGGAGGTCCAAAAGGAATTTTAAAAATAATTTTTTTTTTGGCACAGGCAAAAGACAAGTTACATGTTCACTAATTCCATAATTTAAGCATCCAATTGCCTACCTAACTTGCAAACTATTTAGAAAATGCAAAATAAAAATCCTACTAGGAATCCTATATGACCTTTAATTCTAAACTAGCATTAAAAATACAAGTTTATAGATTTATTGTATGAAAATTTTGAAAAAATTTTACAATGAGTTCATTACTTTCCAAATCTATTCTAATAAATTTCTCTCAACAAGTATTTGGAATATAAGGTACAAATAATTTTGAAATTGAAGTTTCAATAAAACATTAAATTATCAATCATGATGATGATAGATTTAATCATGCAAATATGACCTAAAATTTGAAATCTACAACATTCATTCATACATCCATTCCAAAATATTCTTCTATGATATAATTGACAAAATAAAAAAAACGAGTTGATGGAAGTAAATAGCCCAAAGACTATAATATATAAACAAATTGTCTAATTAAAAATGTGGAAATCTGAAAAAATCTCTCATTTGCCGTTCTATTGAAAAAACAACTATGAATCCGGTAAGTCTAAATGTATTGTGTGTAACGATCAAAGGGACAATGGGGGCACCCTAATTTAGAGATAAGACTGAAGTGCTCCGAGTTCCATATTGGATACGGATGAAGCACATCCAATTATGGATGATAAAAGACGAACAACGATGAACGTCGTTCATTAATGTACGCCGCCCGAGTAGAACCTCGTTACAAGAAAGGTGACCACGTCTCCATTCCAGGCTTCGACGTTGCGCGCGAACTACTGTACCATTCGTCGCCATCGCCGTTGCTTCCCGATCGTCAATCGCATTCACAATCTCCTACGCCTCTGTAACGCTCACGCTTAACTTGACTTGAATTGCACTCCATCTCCCAATTATTTTTTTAACCTTTAGCGTTTCCCAATCGAATTGGATTGTTGATTCGGTTTGTAAGTGCCTGTTGTGGTGGCGTCATTATCAAGCGCGAAGTTTCGATCTTTTGTGCTGGATGCAATTTGTTCTGATCGGTGCATTTGCAATTCTCGGTTTCAGCTCTCGCTGATCAAAGTCGGCTTGCGCGTGTTTCGGGAGTTTCTCTTTTTGGAATGTGCAAGAATCTCTGTCTCTGGTTTCGAGTACATTGCGTAGTGCTGGTTTGGGCGTCAGAAAAGCGAATTCGAATTGGTGGCAAACTATAGTGATTTATTTTCCTTTGCAGTGACGAAAAACGTCGATTTCCATCCGTCAACTTTGTGAATCTTCAGTTTCTCTGGTTTAGTGCGCGCAAGCAGATCGACGACGTCGTGCTGTTTTATGTGTCAGAAAGGCCAATTAGCGCCGGTTTGCAAATAGAGTGATCGATTTTTTTTCGCAGTGATTAGGAGTACTATCAATTTTAGTATGGGAAAGATTTGAATCCTTCTCTGCTGGTACGCGCATGCAGAGGGGGATTGTGTCGCTATGTTGGAGAGATAGCGAAGGATTATTAGGGTTAAGGTAGGAATTGCTAAAGGAAGGTCGGGACAAGATGAGGCTGTTAACGGAGCAGAGCATGAAGCTGGCCGTGCGGTTAGGAGGAGAGATTTCGTACATGATCGAGCTCTCTGTGGTGCCCGTGATGAAGGTGCTGACGATGTGCGCCTTGGGAACTCTGCTAGCGCAGCGTCGGATCGACATCATTACTCCTTCGGCAACGCGGCTGCTCAGCAAACTGGTGTTTGCCCTCTTCCTGCCGTGCCTCATCTTCACGGAGCTCGGGGGTTCCATGTCTTTCTCCAACGTGCTCAAGTGGTGGTTCATTCCCGTGAATGTTCTGCTCAGTAATTTCATCGGTTGCATCGCCGGGGTGTTCGTGGCTTTGATCTGTAAGCCGCCTCCACAATTCTTTAGGTTTACGGTGGTGATGACTGGGATCGGGAATTCAGGGAACCTTCCGCTTGCTATCATCGGCTCTCTCTGCCACGGCCAGTCTCATCCTTTCGGTAAAAAGTAAGCATCCTTTTAATGCTGTCTTGCATTGTCACGGCTTTTCAGCAGTTGGTTGGTGTTTTGAAATTTGTTGATTGGACTTCAGATTTCTACACTCAACCCTCTCTAGTGACACACTTTATACTTGCACAAATTCAGAATCTGTTATGTTGTGTTTTTCACATCTGATTGGATAACTTTCACAGGCCAGGTTGTGAACATGCAAGAGAATGCCAATAGAAGCCAGTATGTCCTACCCAGGCAGTGTCATGTTGGTAGATTATTTTAGTCTTAGAGAAGGTTGAGTGTATCATGGAATCTGAATCTCAAATTCAACTGATTGTATGCTGCCGTTATTTCAGTAAATCTAGTTTTTTTCGCTAAATCTAAACCATTGTTGATCCTTGCTCTAATTTTTTAAATTTTTTTTTCTTTGTATCAAAAACCACTCGCATGTACATTTCAAGAGTGAATTTATTTTTTACAGCTCTGGTCTGGTCTGAACTTTTTGAAGAAAATTTCTGGAGTTGACTAGTCGTTTTCATTGTTTCCAAACACTTTTTTTTTTATCAATAATTTAGAGTTGAGCTACCTAATGGTTGACCTATACAATGATTTGTTTTAAATTTTTTCTGATACGATGTGCATTGTTTGCATGTCAATAGATGCAATCAATCAGGGGTGGCATACGTGGCCTTTTCACAATGGGTGGCCGTGATCGTCATCTACACGTTTGTGTATCACATGCTGGAGCCTCCTGAGGAGTATTATGAACTGGTGTCGGATGATGGAGAAGATACATCGCTGAAAGCGGGATCCGCAGCTCTGGCAGCTTTGCAGGCAGACGGTGTGGAGTCCGAACGCATGCCTTCCGTCACGAGTGCGGAATGGCCAGATGCCAAGGATGCCATGACTGAAGACTCGCGGACACCATTGCTGGCACGCGTGTTTCGCTATCCTTCTTTGTCGCCTCTAGTACCAGGTGAGTAGGAACTGTTAAAGCAGCAGACGCTACCAATCAAGGCTCTGTCTACCAAATTCATGGTTTGACAGTTGCTACCTATGAGTCCTTAGATTGCGCAGGTCAAAGCAATAAGCTTGAGATAACAAGCTTGAAATAATTCATCGCATCTATAATTGACACTTTATGATGCATTTGAGGGCATTTGCGGTAGCAAACATCCAACGTTCCTCAAGGAGGCATTTCAATTCTCTTTAGCGTGACCCTTCTTCATGATCATTCTTGGTCAGTGTAAAGTCGATCTTGACAAAATGAGGTAAAACGAAGAGAAATTTGTCTTTGCACTAATAAAGGTGTAGGATTACTTGTCTTCTCAAGCTTCCTGTGCAATCTTAAGTTTTTCGTTATATCTGCTGGCTATGATATCTTTCTATAGACTGAAACTGAAAATTGGAGTTTCTGTCATTTGGAAGTACCAGTCATTTAGTGAAAGTTCCTTGAAATATATAGCTGGAACTGCTGAAAGACTCTTTCTGATTTCACATTTCACCCACTACCTAACCCAGAGATTTTTTTTCCCGTTGGGTCTCACGTTTCCCTTTTTTCCAATGGGTGAAATTTTTCTCCCCTATATTCTTGGATAGGAATTTTATTTATGGTGGTCTCTGATACCTCATTATCAAGGTCCCTAATTTTTATTGGAAGCAAAGGAACGCTGTTGAAATTGGTCTCACGGGAATATAATTTACCTTTTGTATCTGTGCAGATATCTCTAACTTCGGAGAGAGTCCAAGAGCAAGTGTTCCTTGTTTAGCCGGGCCTCGTGTCATGCGCAAGATTCGTGTGGTTGCTGAAAAGACCCCCATTCGATACTTGGTGCAGCCTCCCATCATAGCTTCCCTTTTGGCCATAGCCATTGGCATATTCCCGAAGTCGAATGCGATCTTATTTGGAGACGATGCACCTCTCGGCTGGTTTACGGACAGCCTGACAATACTGGGAGCAGCGTTGGTGCCGTGCGTCATGTTGGTTCTGGGTGGGACTTTATCAGTAGGACCAGGAAGCTCGGAACTGGGATTGAGAACAACTGTTGGGATCACACTCACTCGCCTGGTGCTGCTGCCACCCATCGGCATTGGTGCGGTCATGTTGGCGCACAAGCTCGGTGTCATTCCACCCGGGGACAAAATGTTCATGTTTGTATTACTCCTGCAGCATACTATGCCGACGGCTATTCTTTCGGGAGCTATGACGACCATGCGTGGATATGGAGAGCGGGAAGCTTCGGCTCTCCTCTTCTGGCAGCACATATTTTCGGTCATTACCATTGCTGCTTACATCGTTATTTACCTCAAAATCGTAAGCCACCTATAGGGGCTGTAGAATATTTCAGAGGGCCCCAAGTTTAGGGTATCTTAAGTGTGAAACAATTATTTCTCGGTGTGCTCAGCAACAAGGATGCTGCTGAGGAGCTGAAATGGCTGCAACAGCTTGAGTTCAGGGAGTTGCCGATATGGAAGCAATTTCAAATGCGTAAAATAAACTTGTAGAAGGTTCGACTGTAGGTCGGTATTTGCTTGCGATCATGTGCGGCATAGGAATTTCATATTGAGTTTCTTACACTGCGGCTTCCCTTTGGACGTTGTTGATCCGGGGGTTAGCATATCCCATATCTTTTTAAAACTTCAAATAAAATGGATGGACCCATATGGTATTGTGAAGGCGGCGGCTTTGAAGGAAGAAGGGGATTCGCTGGGTTTTTTATGATTTAACTTTCGCCTGGGCAAGGTTTTGACACCATGAATGTCTTATTTGAGTGTTAATCATATGGTTTTTGGATTTGACAATCTTCAGCTTTGAAAATATATAATTAGGCCTATGCATTGTGGCTCCAAAACTTATTAAACCTGCAAATGATGCTGCTGCCATTTTCTGGGCAATGAATGAGAAACAATCGTTTTGTCTGTAGGATAGAAGTACAACTATTCATCCTCAAAATCTTATGTAAAAAGGATATGCCTTGTACAATAGTTTGACTTCCAATAAGTGCTTTTGAAAAAATTTCCAACTATTTGCACAATGTTTAAAGGGATGATTTCCACAATAATCATTCATCCTTGAAATCTTGTGTAAAAAGGTTATGGTAGGTGCCTCGAAAAGAGACCTTCTTCTTCAAATGGTCCAATAGGGAGCCGTGTAATGAACAGTCAATGGTTCCAAAATGGATTGCCAATAATGTGAGTGCATAATTAAGACTTGTCATATGTTGCTTCACACTTTGCCAATGGATGGAATTAGAGCCAAGGAGGGTCCATTTCAATGCCAGGGTGTGTTTACTTAATTTTTATGGATGAGAATTGATTGATTGCCCAATTAACTTCTTCTAAATATTAAAATAATGTAATATTCATTTAAATTTTTATAAGATCACATTTAGGAACTTCATATATTATGTTTTTGATGCAATACCACTTATTTGAAGTCAAGCCATATCTTTTTTCAGACCACATGTGCATGGTTTTTGTAAGGCCTACAAGTCATGAATAGGTACCTACCCCAGAATTCTTTGAAAATTCATAAGTAATTCATAAATGCCTTAAAAAATATGAAACCACTTAGGTTAGATTCCTCATCAATTCTTCTTCAAGAGAAAAATAAGTGAAAAAAAATTTTGAGCATCTCAAACCCATCAAAAAGGCCAACAGCCCTTAAAGGGTTGCTTTTTGAGCCAGCTACCTTAACCCCTAAAAGCCCAAGGGGTTAGGACAAAACACAAATGTGTTATAAAATATAAGTGTTACAACTTTTTTGAAGTTAGTATCAAAGAAGATAATGTAAAGCACAAAAAGTAGAAAGTATCCATATAGTCAAAGGAAAAAAATTATTTTTAGATTATTTTAAAATGAATTTTGAAGGTATAACTTTAAAAATTCACCAAAAATACAATTCCTATTTTTAGGATTTGAAATTTTTTTTGATTGGTCAAAATTGTTTTTTTTTATTGATTTATAAAAATATGAAAAATATTCAACCTTTAAAAGCCCAAGGGATTAAGACAAAATACAAATGTATTATAAAATATAAGCTTTACAACTTTTTTGAAGTTAGCATCAAAGAAGATAATGTAAAGCACAAAAAGTTGAAAGTATCCATATGATCAAAATTTTAAGAATATTTATAGATTCTCTTCAAATGAATTTTGAAGATATAACTTCAAAAATTCACCAAAATACAATTTCTATTTTTAGGATTTGAAATTCTTTTTGATTGGTCAAAATTGTGTTTTTTATTGATTTGTTAAAAAATAAAAAACATTTATTAATGAGAGCATCAATACTTCCCCCAAATAGTAAGTTTTTCAACACTAAGGAATTTTAGACACTTTGTGCTATTTCTCCTTTTTTTTGCTATAACTTTAGTTTGACTGTATAGATCTTAGTTTTGAATGCAAATGTTGAAACACAATCCAATATTTTCAGATTTTGAAAAAAATAAATTTGAAAAAAGTTTTTTTTTTGCCTGAAAATGCTGCCCAAAGTTGGCAGCGACCATAAAATAGGGGTTAACCCTAGACCGCCCAAGTGGACGAAATGTGTCCTCACACATACTGGCAATCAACTTTGAAGCGCTATAACGTTTGCATCCAATGTCTGAATTCAATAAAAATTGTTGGGAAAGTTGTGCATGCTAGTCTAGTTGTTATGGTAAAAATTTCAGATCAATCCAAGACGTATTGAGTTTGTGAGAGTCATTCAAAGTTCACAGGTTCAATTTGGGTTCATCACACTAAGTTGTAATGACTGCAACTTTGAGGGCTTGTATCTTTTTCATAAAATGTTCGTTTTCAGTAAAATTTGTTGGGTTTTGTTCCCCTTAAGGTTAAGTTATTTTGGTGATATTTTCATGGCAATCCAAGTTGTTTTGAATGCTTGGGAGCAATTCGAAGTTTAAAATTCAGACATTTTTGCAATTCAGTGAACTTTGGCGACTCATAACTTCTCCATACATGATTCTTTTTCAAACATTCTTGTTGGAGAAGTTGCGCATACTTGTCTAGTTCTTGTGCTCAAAATTTCATGCCAATCGAAGAGGTTTTGAGTGACTGAGAAGCATTTTAGTAGAAGGGGTTTCAGTTATAGATGTGATTTTTTGCTACTTTTCACTGTTTTTTAACATTTCAAATCCATTTTGCAGACACAGTGATTCATTTGTGTGATGTTTTTTCTCACCAAATTTTTTATCTTTTAGTTTTGAATCACTTTGTAGCTTAAAGTTTTGTCATTTGAGTAGATTTAGAAATCAAATTTCACCTCCAAATGTGTTTTTAAGAAAATTTCAGCACCTTTTTTTAACACTAAAACATTATAATCTTTCAATCTATACGGTCAAACGACCCCAAATTTATTCCACACCATCTACAACATGCACACTACAATATTGTACGGTTAAGATCTTCATAACTTACTCTAATTTTGACTCTTCAGACTTGCAAAGGCAAGCAGTTTTTAAGCCTGGTTGGACCTTGGGCGGTCTAGGGTTAAGCCTTGTACAATAGTTTGACTTCCAATGAAATTTTTTCCAACTATTTGCACAATACCCAAAAGGATGATTTTCATGGTCACCAATCCATCCTTTCAAGGATAACCATGTGCATTTGTTTTATAAGCATTTGCCACAAGCAAATATTGTTCATCATTTTCTCATTTGAGCAAAGTTTATAAGTTCTTTGGTCTAGTTACCTTATCCTTACCACCCACCTACCTAATTTTCTAGGAGTACAAGTTCACTAATCTTTGGATCTTGAATTTGAGCTTGAAGTGCTATGTAGAAATTTTAGCATATTGCCATTCGATGCAAATATTCATTGTGAGAAGTTGTCATAGATTGGCCTAAAGAGCAATTATACAAACATTCATTAAGAAATGGTAAGTCATGTAGAAGGTCTAAAAAGTGACTAGGTCCTTAAAAGTGTTATTGAATAGGATACATATTACTTTCTTCAATGTAAAATTGCATCATCAATATAACAATCAAGGGTTTTTTTGGCTCTCATTCCAATTTGCACTAGAAAAAATAATTAGGCTAGAAAATGACAACAAACCATGAAATTTTTTGCTTGGATGGCTTTGAAATTAAAAAAATCTTTGATGAAATTGCTAGATTGTAGATGAAAATAGAATTATGGACATGTAATATTTTCTATCCAAATCCAATATGGAAGGGGGTGGAAGCTTTTAGAGCCTTACATGATTAGAACTTCAAAATTCATAATTGGTTTCACAAAGTTCTAAAAAATATGAAATGACTTGGGTTACATGCAAACTTCATTTATCTTTCAAGGAAGATTTACTGAAGGATATTTTAATAAGTCAAACTCCCCAAATTGCTGATCAGTTGTGGTAAATGGTCACTTAACAGATTTCCTACTCTACACCAATTGTTTACCTATTCGTGACACATGCAACACCCTTGTCGGTATTCATTTTGATTCTGAAATCCTGGTGCCTTCTTGCTCTGTCGTAATTAGGCTAGTCCCGAACAGACATGGCTTCCCACTCACAATTGCAGTGAAGGACGTCTGCAGCCCATTCGAGATTTTCTAGCAAGAAGACTGACGACAGTGCCATGGTGAGAACAAAATCCAATAACTAATGTCAACATCACCCCGAAACTCTGTCGACCTTGCTAGAATCACAATTCACTTCAAAATCTGGAGCAAACAAAAGCCTAAGCCGCAACGGCAGCAGCATTCGAAAGTCATGGTACCCTTGATCTTAATCTGACCCTACTTATTTCGAGACCCCCCAAAAGAGGATCTCCAAGGATTGCAATATCACAATGTTACGAGCTCAAGCACAATTACAAATTGATGTGGACTTAACCTCACATGTCTACAGTGGAGTTTACAGATTCTGAAATGAATCGTCTCATTTCAGGTGTGCTAAGAATCTCATCCCTAACCCTAATACAAATACAAGGGAAATACCTCCTGAACAAGAAGCGCTGGTAATAGGAACCAATGTATCAATCAATTGAGCAAATGCTGCAAAAGACACCAAGTCACGGACTGTCTAATGCAGATGAGGTTTAACACAATCATGAGAAAGCAATCCATGCAAGGGACCCTGTCATCGCGGGCACTTATGACGACTGTAAGCAAACGAAACTTTAACTAGTGTAATCCTCTCTACGGTCTAAACAAGTAACTAGGCCGGCGGTTATGTCGACGCTAAGACTACGCCACTAAATGTGGGATCATTGTACGAATATGCTAGAATACTACAGTTGACAAAGACAACCAACTGGACTCTATTGTAATTGTGGTGCGCTAGTTACCCTTTGAAGAGTGCTGGGCGCCTGTAAGACCTCCAGCACATCCACCTTCTGATTGGCGGCTTCATTCGCAATCTCCCTCCGGGAAACATTCCACAGGTTCTCCTCAATCCCTAACTTCCTCAGCTCCATTAAGCCGCGCTCCACATCCACCAGATCACGCATGGTAGGCTTCAGCATGGTTCGGCTGATCCACAGCTGAATGCATTCATCAGCATAGTCGGCCTCCACGCCATTTGTCTTTGCACGTCGCCAGAAGTACACCAACCATGCCTGCTTGAACTGCACATCCTCGACCTCCAGTGGAATTAACTCAAAAGCATCTAAGCCCTTTGGTGTGCCGTCTGTGGACTTCCGCATACCTGATGTCTGTCGGTGCCGTGACAATGCCAGCATGACTGCGTCTTCCACCTTCAAAGCAGCAAGCTCACGCAACCCTTTCTCCACTGCTAACATGCTCTCGATGTTACCTTCCCCTGTTATGTCATTCACATCCCGCGTCTTTCCCTTCGCTTGGCTTAAAGCACTATTGCTCTTGTTCTGCGAGCTCGGCTCTTCCTTTGCGCGTTGCCCTGCAGAAAGCACAACCTCCAGCGGAAGTGGCGCAAGTGATGACCAGAAGTCCGACTTTCCAGCGGCTATCTCGGGATGTATCCCATGCTTGGCAGCCAGTCCCCAGTAACGTGCGAGCCAGCACCGCTTCAACACGACCTCCTCCATTTCTTCTTGCGTCAAGATCATGCGATGTGTCATGGTTCGCAACGCTTTCACTTCGATCTCCACCTCCCGAGCAGCTTCGGACGCGGCCACTGCCTCCTCCCTCGCCACCTCGGCCTCTACACGTAAGGCTGCAATCTCGTCATCCTTGACGTCTTTGCTCTGCTCTTTGGCTGCTTTCAAAGCTTCTTCACGTTGCTTCAGGAACTGTTCTTTCCTGTTCAGAATTCGCGAGTCCAAAGAGATCCCCTCACCGAGCGCAGTCACCTGCTTCTCCAATTCTCGTGATCTCAGGTCCCGCTCTGCCAGCTTCTCCTCCACAATCCGCAGCTTATCAAGCAGCGTCTCATTCTCCTCTTGCAGCATGTCAATCTCATCACGCAACGCAGCAGTCTCTCTCCGTGAATTGGGCCCCGCAGAATCGTGTGAGTTTCCAGGAGTTGGAAGCTCAGAAGAGAAACGCCGGACACGATCAGCAAGAGGCTCAGGCGTGGGAGACGTGGATCGCATTGCAGCAGGAGGCAGAACTGGTCTTGGTCGCTGAATAGCTGGTTGTGACGCCGCAGCCAACGCTGTCGGCCGCAGCGAACCCCGAGGATTTGCAGTTGGCCGCAGGGTGCTTCCCAGAGTTGCAGGGCTTGAGTCGTAGTGTCCCCTCAAGTGAGGAGACTGGTCCCGGGACGAATCCCTCGCACTGGGAATGTAAGGACTGTACCGAGGCATGTCATCCTCATCCTCGTCGTCTATGGAGTCCCGATTGGCCTGCATGACTTGAGCCAGACGAGCTGCCGCAGCCCTGGCAGCATAGTTCTGGCTCTTCTTCAAAGAATTTATGGAGCCAGAGCTAGACCCTGAGCCACCCCGCGCTGGTGGAATGCCTCCCAACCCCATGACGCTCCGTTGCCGTCCCAGCGAAGGGCTTCCATTTCTCTCCCTCTCAGCCATCGGTGACCAGCTCTTCCACTTCTACTTGTCGCTGCGTCTTCCCTCCCAACTTGTGAACCTTGTTTTCTTGCTTTTAACAAAAGCTGTTAGCATTCAACTCCTAAACCCCTAAAAATTGACATAATCCTCACACGAGTGCTGCAATTGTTAGGTCTCCCGCTGCGTGTTGCATATTGATGTTGGAGGTCACACTCTGCGGGAATAAACCATCAACAAAATGTTAAACCCTAAGCGCCCGAATCCCTGAAAGTGGCAGTTTCACAATCTGCACGAGATCATGAAACTCAAGGAAAGTATCAAAGATGTGCCAATAGGAAGAAGAAATTATAACCTACAACTTCAATGTTAGAAATAAGTTTTAAATGTCACTATAAACAACTACTAGCTTTCATAGAAATTAATATCGACCCGTTCCGTAGAACTGTACTGCTGTACCCATGATAAACAAGGATACTCCTTCAAAACTCCTGTGTACTCTACACATTTTTCTTTCAAAAAAGGATTTCCAGAAAATTTCAGCATCTATTTTTAAAATTACAAAGTTCTTAAGGAAATATGCCACATTATAGACAATGGGATTGCCGATTACAGAGACGTCCTTCGATGTTACTCGATGCAATTTTTTGCAGGACTGAGTTGGAAATTGGAGTACAACTGGACCACTCCTCTATGTGCTACTATGCTAGAAATGCCAAGTTTAGAATGAAAATGTCGCACGTTAACATAAAGTAGAAGAATCAAAATGGAAACGTACTCCAAAGTGCTCATAACAGTAAGAAAGTGTGGAGAGCAAAGAAAGACAGTATACCTGCTTTGCCAGTCACTCGCATCAAAACAATATCAAGCATGCTTGAAAAGTTTCATACTGAGCCAATGGAAATACACAGCCGCCAGAATGACCGGTCCAGTGAGCGGCACAACCAAACTGTAGTACCTGAGTCCACAGTCAAAACATCCTGTCGGTGATAAAATCTCCAGTAACCCTAACAGAGATCCCCACTACTGATCTCATCACACACGTAATTAGGGTTACTCACATGAATTGACTACCGACGAACGAAACCTCAAACCTCAAACCACAGATCTCAAACCGCTGATCAGCAAACCACAACCGCCCACGAAATCTGCAATCACCCCCTCCTTCCTAGAGCCTCACAGCAAAAGTCCCTCACCAAATCCGGAATTATCATCTAATCCTCAACATCCAAGCCTCCGACATGTTCAAACCCTATAAACCAACGTCCCCCCCACAAGTAATCGAACACAGCAACACGAAGATGGGCTCGTCAAGATACGCGTCCAAAGGCTCAGACGCTCACACAATAACCGAAACACAAAAGCCACCAATTCACAGTGAAAATCAGTCACCTAATCCTCCCAAACCACCCCTTCATCATCCCCAAGACCTAAAAACGAATGCTCTCTCTCTCACGATTTATCAAGCATAGAAACCCGAAATAACCCCTGTTTCCCGATCCACATGACTATGATCCATATCCCATAACCTACAAATTCGAAACTCGGAAAAAATTGCAACATTCCCTCCTTACGAAAGCAGCAAAGCTCCTCTACCTCCCAACTCACCCCCACCTAGAGTTCGGTCCTCAAAAACTCCGCCCCGAGTACCTCCAATGAGCAAACACGGATCCAAATCCGACCCTCTCTCATCAAAAAGCAAAGGAAAGAAAGGATATGGATGGATGGGTGGATGGGACTAGCAAGCATACCAGTCGCAGCGAGCGACGTCCAAGAAGGAGATCCCCGAGGGCGGCAAAAGCTTGGAGAGCAGGGACGTGTAAACCAAGACGGCGAAGCCCACCACGCCTGTGCAAATGAGGAGCACGCCCCAGAACAGCAGCAGCTGGGGAGGAGCACAAGACTGGTGAGCTAGCGACGGCAATCGGAAGAGCGCAGGCGCGGGGCGGCCATCCATAGCCAAGCCGCCGCGAGCAGAAACGGACACCGCGCTCGCCCTGGACAGAGTTGTGTGCGTTCTGTGAGTCTATGTCTCTCTTCTGGCTATGGCGCTCCTGCAAGCTCTCAGTCTGCAACCTCACCTAATTGTGAGAATCTGTACCCCCTGACAACATTTTGAATGTGAGATGTTGATCAGGGGAAGATTTCGGAGAAGCGGTTTTCTGTCAAAGGTGGATTTTGAGACAGGCTTTGGTGCAGCGCGACGGGACGGAGTGATTGGGATGATGATGATTGCCGGGGTGTGCAGACATTCGTTTGGGGTGTTGGGGTTTGGGATGAGTGCCGTTGGTATGGATGAATTTCTGCGTGGACAGAATTGGCCAGTTTTTTCTGTTGCGTGTCTGTGTATCAAGTATCAACCCCTAAATGCCCAAGGCCTTTTTTTCAGCTCCCAGGAATTTGCTTTAAAGTTAACAAAAAGTCAACTTTATGATGAGTTTAGGCAATTTTTAAAAGAAATGTAAGCATACAAATTCAAACTAGGCATGTTAGAGATCACTTAGGAAAAGAAAACATAACAATATCACTTACGGATTCAAAGATTATAATGTTTGATCATGAGGATGTTAAAATTGCAAAAGTGAAGTGAAGCATTTCAATCGTCTTTTCACAAGTCAAACTTAAAAAAAAGGTGACTAAAAAATATGAAGTAAAAGGGCCTAACATGCATAATCCCAATCAATTTATGGATTTTCAAAATCTACTCTACAATTTTTTTAAATGAATTTCTAATGTGATTTTATCTCCAAGGTTTAGTGTATTTGAGGCTCATTTCTTAGAGCCCTCAACACTAGAGAAAGTCAAAATTGCAATGGGTGTCTATGCACAAAATCTTGAATAAAAAAATCATAGTCAATCATTTTGAAGTTCGAGTTTTTAATGCTTAAAGTAGACTTTGAAAAGAATTCTCCAAAAATAAAAACTATTAAAAATAGAAATTTAATTAGTTTTTTTTTAATTGCAAACACCAGATTTTGGTACTTTAGATATTTAGGGGTTAACTAGTCCTCTTTTTTGACACTATCTACATTGATTAGTATTTAAGTATTTCAGATACACAAGCCTAAGATTCCAATAGAGGCACATATAGTGGATGCACCCACAACCGTCAGTTCAGTATTGTTGGAAGCACCTTTTCTTCCAAAAAAATGTTATTGTTGTATTAGCAAGTGTAAATCATGAGGTTTAAAAAAATTAGATTTTTTGGATGTCATATGTAATTTCTATGAGTTTTCAAAGTGTCACATGGATAATCCACTCAAATTGTTATATAAGTGCATCCAAATTTGAACTTTGCAAAAATCAATAGTTAGCAAATCATAGATAATTATGTGTCCTCTAAATGTATTAGCAAATGATAATTAAGTATTTGGAGGATACATTAAGCAAAGTCTAAGGATACAATTATGTATAGTCTACAATACAAGAATGGGAACATGTGCAAGAATGGGGGTGTCTACCTTATTGATTTCAAAGATATGTACTTGTTTCACAAATAAAATCAAAATAGGATTATAATTTATCAATTAAAAATTGTAATTTATGTGAATTATGAAGTGGTTTGCTTTTATAATACAAATTCTCTCATAGAGTAGAATCATGAACATCCTATAAACAACCCATAGCTTGCTTTCCAATATATCAAGTGGTATTTAAGTGCTTACCATTAAAGGATTGAAACATTACTCTTGATCTATTGGCATAAACACAATGATTTTGTAAGAAAATAATCAAATTTGAATGAGTTTTTGGATGGAATTGGGGCCAAAAATAGGAGCAAGGAATTAGACAACTATCCAAAATGGATTGTTACAATTGGTTAGGGATGGCATCTCTTGTCAAAATGTTTAATTTTTTTTCTAGAAAATGGTATTTGGCATGTATTAAAGATAGAAATTTTTTAGAAGATTCTATTTTCCCACACAATTTGTTTTGAAGAGATAAATTTCTAAAAAAAATTCATTCATTTTAAGAATTATTTTTACTAACCTTGATAGCACAGTATGTAATTGATTGTTCAAGTTTTCTTGTATTAGTAGTATTTATATAAATTGATGTGATTAACCAAATGTAGTTTAGATTCTAAAGATAGTTTTGATTTTTTTTATCAAAACTTCAACTAAAAGGTCAAAATTTTTATTTGAGTCACACCTTTTAGGTCCAAGATAAATAACATTTATTAAAGCAAAATCAAAAGGAACCACTTCAAAGCCACCAACTTCATGTAGAAAAAATACACAAACATTTGACATGAAGGAAGTACATGTACTACAAGAGAAATGGGTGTTTTAAGTATAGTCCTAGTAATAGTATAGTCTTTTAAGTAATGACCTTTAAGTAAGGTTTTTAGTAAAATTTTACTAAAAAGACAATCTTTTTGATAAAATTATACTAAAGACATCACTTAAAGGTTATTACTAAAAAAACTGTACTATTAGGACTATACTTAAAACATCCCTTTCTCTTATAGTGATGAATATTACTTATAAATTAGTTTTCTTTATTATTTATAATTTTTTTTTACATATTAATGTCAATTTGTTATGATTTACTAGTCATCTTTATTTACAATAGAAAAAGATAATTCAAGTTTTCAAAAAGTGCATATAAAGATATGCCATTTTCAATTGCCAATACAATCCAAAAATAAAATTGAGTTATTTAATAATATAAACCATATTAAATTGTTTTTAACAAAGTCATTATAAACCATATACATATTAATATATGCATTCTTGAGTATGCATTTTATTCACAAATTCAAATTATGAACTATACTACCAATAAAAGGAGAATAGATGATAGTTACAATAGCAATAGGACTTCTAGGGTTATAGACAATAATATGATTTTTTGATTAAATATTGAATATTAAATGTGGTGATTTCTCTTATCAAATATTGTATATTAAATGTGGTGATCTCTCTATTTAGACGAATGATTGGTTATGTCCAATAAAGATATAAATTGTCTATTACACAATTCAAATTTTTTGCATTTTTTTGCATCATATACAATACAATTTGTACCTACAAAATCAACATTTTCATTTTTTCATTTTGACTAATACAATTTCAATCAAGTATACCATATTTTATTTTGAAAAAAACAACACTTTATTTTTGATGATTTCTTTCAATTAAATTTCATGATTTTTACTTGAAAATTGATAAAAACCATTGGTGTTGAATTTTAAAAATATAATTGTGTCAAAGTTTAAGAAACATCAAAATGTACAATGTTGTTATATAATATTGAACAAGTTCAATAATTCAAACCATAGGGAGTACAATGTTTGAATGTAGCATACTCGAATTTTATAAACTAGATATTTGTGTATTTTATACTTAGATTTTAGCAAATTAGAAATACACACATGCATTTTTTGAATCACAAATGTGCCATTGACCCAAAAGTGCCATCTTCACTAGGTGCACATTTAGTTAATCAATATCTAGTATCTACTTCAAAATTGAAGATGCAATTTTAGAACATTGCCCCTCCCCAAAACTTTGATCCTTTACAACTTTTGCATGGAATATCCAAATGAAACATTTCTTGACTTCTTGAAATCCCCACTCAATTGTAAACAAGAGCATGTAAAAATTAGATTAGTCTAATAACAGTCTGACAAAAAAAAGTGGCGCATTTGGGCATTCCTACCTCAAGAGTTACAATGAAGGATTATCAAAACGAACATCTTCACTCAAAAGATGGCAAACGTTGCCTAAAAACTGAATTGCATTCATTCAATTTTGTCTAGAGTTAGTTGATGCATCCATTCAATTTTGTCTGGAGCTGCTTCATGAGGCATCCATTCAATTTTGTCTGGAGTTGAATCATGATGCATCCATTGTGTATTGGGACAAAAGGTGGCAGAGCTGGCCAACAGAAGCGTCAAAATTCTAAAATCACATTTCACACGAGGGGCTAGTGAGTTCAATGGCGAAAAAAGAATCTCATCATACACCCTATTTGGCAGCAAACCTGCACATGGCAGAGCAGAAATTGCAAGATCTGACTCCCTTATGATGTGATACCGTATAAGATGTGAATGGAAGTAACATGGATTCAGGTATTTCAAAGCAAAACAATCATGTGTAAAGTACAATTGTCAGTGAAGGCAGAATGAAGGAAATTGATGCAGAGAGACCCTCTCATTCAGGGTCTTTTCTGCGTGTAAAAAATTTCTCAGCGGAAGAGTGGTAACACGTTGGCAGTGCTCCGTGCTACAAGAACCAACTAAAAAAAACAATAATTGAACAACAGAGTAACCAATTCTCGCCTAACCTCCAAGACCAACAGGAAAAAAGAGAAAAGAATGTACAGAAATGGGCTATTGCAATTACGGGACATCTCTAGAGAACGTGATTACCAATGCATCAGTAAGAGCTACCATTGCAGTCAATGAGAACTACTGTTGCAATTGCCAAAGACAACTATGATATAAAGGAAGAGCTCAGAGTCCGTTTTAGACTGTTGGACCCCTGCAAAACTTCCAGCACGTCTACCTTGAGATCGGCAGCATCTTTGCTGATCTCTTTCCGGGAGATGTTCCACAACTGCTCCTCAATCCCGAGCGCTCGGAGCTCCATCATGCCACGTTCCACATCCACCTGATCACGCACTGAGGTCTGAAGCATGGTTCGGCTGATCCACACTTGTATGCATTCCTCGGCGCGCACAGGTTCCAAACCATTTGTCTTTGCACGTCGCCAGAAGTACACCAACCATGCCTGCTTGAACTGCACATCCTCAATCTCTATGGGGCTCAACTCTACATTACTCAAAGTTTTCGGACTATCGACTGAGTCCCGAAGAGTTCCAGTCTGTCGGTGTCGAGACAATGCCAGCATGACTGCGTCTTCCACCTTCAAAGCAGCAAGCTCACGCAACCCTTTCTCCACTGCTAACATGCTCTCGATGTTACCTTCCCCTGTTATGTCATTCACATCCCGCGTCTTCTTCCCCTTCGGCAGCTCCAAACCAATGCCGCTCTTGTTCTGCGAGCTCGGCTCTTCCTTTGCGCGTTGCCCTGCAGACAGCACAACCTCCACTGGTAATGGCGCAAGTGATGACCAGAAGTCTGACTTTGAAGTTGCTATCTCGGGATGAATCCCATGCTTGGCAGCCAGTCCCCAGTAACGCGCGAGCCAGCACCGCTTCAACACGACCTCTTCCATTTCCTCTTGTGTCAAAATCATGCGATGAGTCATGGTTCGCAACGCTTTCACTTCGGTCTCCACCTCGTGAGCAGCTGCCGAAGCGGCAGCTGCCTCCTCCCTCGCGGCCTCCGCCTCCAGTTTCAGAGCAGCGATCTCTTCATCCTTGGCGTCTTTGCTCTGCTCCTTGGCGGCCCTCAAAGCGGCTTCACGTTGCTTCAGAAACTGCTCCTTCCTTGACCGCAGACGTGAATCCAAAGAGTCGACAGATGAGTCAAGCGAATGCTGGCCAACTGACATGACCTGCCTCTCCAATTCTCGTGTCCGAAAGTCTTTCTCGGCCAGCCTCTCCTCTGCAAGGCGTAGCTTGTCGAACAGGCTCTCGTTGTCTTCTTGGAGCATGTCGATTTCATCCAGCAGAGCGGCTGATTCTCTTCTAGAGTTTCGGTCCACTCTGGTGTCCTGCAACCCTGCGGGATCCGAGAAATGCTTCCGAAGCCGATCCTCAGGAGCTGGGTCTCGCAAATGAGTTGGAACCGAAGCAACCGAAACCAACGGTTTTGGGCGCTGGAAAGAAACTGGCTGAGCAGCATTTACAGAAGGGGTAGGCCTCAAAGTACTAGCGCCTCGCGGATTTAAGGTCGGCCGTTCCGCGGCCGCGGGTGGTGCAAGAGGAGAGTCAATGAGAGTCCTTGCAGCTCTCGGAGAAGGCTCTCTTCGTGAGTCCACAGCTGCTACACTTGACAAGTACGACGGATTGTAGTGAGGCATGACCTCGTCCTCGTCTTCCTCATCTGAGCCAAAGTCGCGATTGGCTTGCATCACCTGCGCCAAACGTGCAGCTGCAGCCTTGGCAGCGTAATTCTGACCCCTCCGCAACGAGTTCAACGCGGCCGAGCCTGGCTCGTGACGCGAGTTGGAGCGTGAGTGGAGTAAAGTTGGCCCCCCTGAGGACACACTTCGCTGCCTGCCGAGCGCTGGGCTCGAGGTTCTTTCCGTCTCTGCCATTTCGGATTAGTAAGACTAACCACCACCTGCATGTATTGTGGCGCTTTGGAAATAATAGGTAGTACACCGCCCACTCCAAATAGCTTGAGTCTCTCTAGCTTCACAGACCCTGAAAAAAGCTATACTTGAGATGATTTCAAAGTCGAAAGCTCCGAGAAAAGAACACCGTCAAAATTGGTGAGAAGAAAACGTCCACACTTGGGCCTTCCATTCTCTGTTTTCCTACAACATCACATCTGCAGAGCATACACGCACGTGGAATTTGTTATTGTTCTATAACTGGACTATCCTATTCACGTGCATAACAATTTAGAGCGGAGCTCCGGACATCTTGAGTCTATCTCCAAATTCAAGGAAGAGTCAGAGTATCCACTGACATGCTGTTTATTTGACACACATCTAATAACATCTTGTGTCAGATTTTTTTGGAAGAGGAGAGTCCCTAAAGCAATTACTTCAATAGCTAACGGACAATAGACTCGCATGTCATGAGGCTTTTCATGAAACCAGTGCTCGCTAGACGACTGGAAAGGACAAAAGAATGCACCATGGTACCAACTGAGGAAGATAATCACGCATATACAAAGGTCTCCACTGCGCTTCTTACTAGGGTTTACTACTGGTTTCCTGGTATAACTCTTTGTAGAATGCTATAAAAATCCAGCTCTTGCATCTCAGAAAGTATTCCTACTACATTCAAAACTACCGGAAGAAGGAATCAGGAATTGGTTTCCATATTAAAAAGAGACATGCTCCTAGAAATATCTAATAATCGGATTACAGAGAATACTACCGCTCAAGCTTAATGGACTCAGACTCTCCATTAGTGCAGACCATGGCACCAAAAGGTGTCTAGAGGTGGGATTGAAATGAATGCTCACGCTTAGGTTGGTTGAAAAAACAGTCATCTACCAAATGCAAAGTATCTCTCTTGCAAAATTAGCTCCTCACCTCACAGGGGAATAGATTGCTCCTAGCCTATACGAGAAATAGAGTACACTAAACAGGGTAGTAAGGTTAACTCCATTCCTGCCGATGAGCTAAAAACTAAAAAGTATTGGAATTTGCGACTTCTCCATGCACAGAATGAAACAGCATGCACACTTGCGCAACGTGCATTATCAAATCCAAAGGGTAAAGATGCTTCGGTTTTCAAGGGCTTGGTCTCATCCGCCACTTTCGCAATTCGACCACGAACAAATGATCCAACGAGGGAAAGAAAACGGAAACGAAACACAGAAAAGAGGGAAATCATGAAGTGAAGATATGGAGGTCCAGAAAAGAAGAGCCCGGAACATGTAGAAGCAATCGATGAAAAGAAAGAACCGGCTCCAAAACAAAAACCGACAACGAGAAAAGAACGAGAAAACGAGTCGAAGAACTCGAAGAAGACCCACCTCGCAAAACCAGCCGGGAGCAGCAGCAGCAGCAACATCAGCAACAACACAATAACTATGATAGAGAAATGACCCAAAGTAAGAATTTGCAGCCACGCGCAAGCGAGGGAAGAGGAAAAAACCATGCGCTGGAGTTCTCGCAAATTTCTCCTTGTTGGCGGCAACGCCAGTCCTGTAGCGCAGCTGCAGGCAGCTTATCTCGAACGGGAACGCCCGTGTGAATAGCACCCTGGATAAGCTTGTTTACAAAACCTAAGCTTGATTATGCATTTTTAAATGCTTGCTTAAGTACTAAGCGCGAAGCATCTCGAGGGTTTGCTAATTTGGGTTATGGTGCCTCAATTTGGTAAGTTCGTGCCTCGATAGAAACCTCATATATGGCGTTGTCGGTCGGTGATGAATTGAAGAGTGAATTTCACTGCCCTGGCTAGAAAACTCGATGCTTCTGAATGACAGCCTTGTAGGTTTCAATTGGAGACGTGTCATTAGGGATATAATGCAAGACGTGCTTTCCGCAAGAAGATTTGATTCTCAAATGACATTTGAAAACCTTGGAGGAATATACACTTCGGAAGGAAAAGAATTGCGCGCTTTGTGTCCGATTTGGCGACTAACCTGGAAACGAGGATCGTGAGGTGTTGTCAGAATTCCAGACTTTGTGCCTCAAGAATGAAGGCGACTTCGGCATCTCGATTTGAAAATTCTACAAGGGGCCTAACACTTTCAGTCGAGCAGGGCTGAATTTGGATAGAAACTGCTGAGCTGTGACTGAAATCGTGAACTGTGACAACCTCTATTAGTTTCATGTGAAGAGATGCATGTTGATGTGCAAGAAACCTTTGGCTCACACGGGATATCATTTTAGGTTTGCGTTTCATTTGGAAAGATTACGATCTCTATAGCCAATTTACACATCGTGACGGCCAATTTACTGATTCGCGTTATAGATTAAACTCATTCTCATACTGCATTGCTGCATCCTTCGATTTGATGAGGGGATTTGTGAAGATTTTTGTAAAGAGTGACATTGGGAGAGGGAGTCCTGAATTAAAGAAGTTCGATTAAGATAGTCAATTTGAATCAAGTGCAAAGTGATTAAGTGAAGGTGATGAATCAGATGGTCTTTATATTTTGCACGACCAGCGAAGACTATGGCGGGCTGTGAAATTCGATTTACAACGATAAATTTAGGGTTTTCTGACGATCTTCGCATAGAGGATTTTTGCGGAGTTCGGATTCGTGAAACAGTCTTACATTCAATAAGAGCTTGGCGAAAGGATTGAGACTTTACCACTTGAATGGAACGGAAAGGCCGAGATTATTGTCATGGAGGTGGGAAAGCAGTGACATGGAGGAAGCGCACCCCGCGACGCACCCCGCGCAAGAATGTTGCAGCAATTGTCCCGTGTGAAGGTTTCGTAGATGGTGCCCGATTTGAGTTTCAGAAGCGAATTGCAAGGATTGACTGGCGCACTTTGCACACCATTGACGTCGATCGCGTCATTCGCGAAGTGGGTAGTGTGACACAACCTTTGTCCACGCATTGGCCGATCAATTTCGCACTGCGGTTGTCTTATTCGCGGATCTCTTAGGCTCGATTTAGGGTTTGGGTTTAACATGCAATGTGATCTACGATGGAGGGTTCGGTTGATTTCGCAATGCCAGCATCCTGAGGGTTTGCGATCTCACATGAAATCTTATCACTTTGTCTGGTGGATCAGATATTGATACATTAGAGTCGGTGCTGGATACGGTTGCATTCGGCGACATTCAAGGAGAAGACACTCGCCATTTCACTGAAACCAACTTCGTGAAGATTTTCCGTCTTGCTCAATTGATGGTACAAATGGCACCAAACCCGAACCTCCCTTCCAATGTTCATTGAAATGTTCTTTCTTATAACTTCAAAATTGCAATTCTGGTTCTGATAATTCAGTAATGGTCTTTAAGGACCAGTATTGGTTTTATGAGGACTAGTGTCATATAGGTCTGGTTTAAGTCTTGTCAAACTGACCAGGCTATGAAGCAGACAGTGAACTGGATTTCAAGAACATTGATAAGGATGCTATGAAGGCTCTATGAATGCATGAGGGTTCCCCACTTTATTGATATATTGAAATTGAGTTGTGCAGGTGGAGTATCTGCTTCACGTCCAGGATTTGCTGACAGACAACAAGAGTAGGCTCCTTCAGTTTAGGGTTAGTATGGAGCAGAAGAATGAAAAAATTCGGTCACGTTTCTTGTGTCAAAGAGATGCCCTGCTACAAACTCGCCATGAATTGAAACAAGCCAAGAAGGTGGTTTAGTTTACATTTGATGTGTTGTCATTCTGTGTGAATATTTTCCACCTGCTGCCACCTGGTATAACATTCTAGAGAACTCTTGCGAGGACTTTCTGAATTGGCATGAAATGGAATCCTTTGCAGAGTTGAGCTCCATTTGAACAAGTAAGAGCTCCTCGATCCAATGAGCCATTGACTTCACACGTGTGAGAGTATATCCAGCTCGATTTACTAAGATTTGGCATGGTCTGCTTTTAATTAACTTCCGTTCTAGTTGGCACTTTTCTCAAAAGGTTCCGTGTCAGACCTGTACAAGAATGTTAAGAGATAAATTGTCATGCGAAATTGCAGACTTTAAAAGCGTATGAGGTTATGCTGAAAGTTCGGGAAGAGAACAATCAGACCTCTCAAAGTAAAGTGTCACAGGTCAGCCTAGAATATATGAGACCTGCATACAATCCATAATTTGGTGACGATTTGTTCTGTTATGGGATTGTATGTGCAGGGAACTTACTGATCGCATTCTGTTGCAGGTTTGGCAATGCCCCTCTTGTGATAAGGCTTTTGAATCCTCGTACTATCTGGCAAGTTTCTCAACCCTTGGCATGTATCACCGTAATCTCTCGGAAAGTGACATCAGAAGTACCTAGAACACCTAGCTCGTTAAACCCTGCCAATCTATCACCGTTTTAGGCAGTTTCTATCGTTAACCCTGCCCGTTGGAAAGTGGCTAGGCTTCCTAGAATACCTCTAGGTCTACTCGTGGTGTGTTGATTATCATTCTGAGACATAAATGACTTGGGAAAGTGCTTAAAACAGGATATGCATGTTGCAAGGAAACATCAAAACGAGCAGGAAGTGACGCAGGATAAGATCCTTGCCTTGGTTACCACAGCTGAAGAGGTTACCGTTGCACGAGTGTACAATCTATACCCATTTGCTCTTCTTTTGTGACAGTTCACTCATATGTATGATCAAATAACACCCATTGTTGCCTGCGTCGATTTGATAGAATCAGTAGCTGCAGTTTTTAATACGTATTTGATAACTTAAAACTTAAGGCTGATTTTTAACCCTGAAAGGAACGAGATTTTACGGGATTTGAATGACCCAATTTTATTTGATTGATCATATAATGAGAAATGTAATTCAGAATAGACCAATTTTACATCACTAGGACCAGTGAAAAACTTTACATGTGTTGGCAAAACCATAAATTAAATTGAACAAAAGAAAGTTCCTATTTGACCCACTCAAAAATGCTAAAATAAATGCTACATCCAATTTGAGTCTTTTGGTCCTCTGGGGTTTAACTGCGCTGTTCATCTTTTTGGTGTAGGTGAAAGCTGAGATGAGTTTCGCTGTCCAGACAGAGTTCCAACAACTTCGTGAGCGATACCAGGTCAATCCTTCATCCTCCCCAGCATCTTGAAGCCCAAAGCATGAGGACTGAAACATATTAGTGTCCTTGGATAGTATGCATGTGTGATCGTCGTTAACTTCTGTTTTTATATTTGCAACCAAAGAGGGTTCATAATCGAAACTTCCCACCCCTGTAACATCATCCTCGTACATAAATCTTGACCCAGGAATGCTGGAGTAAGACTCATTCTTGAGTATTAAAACATTAGAGTCTCACGGTGTGGGTGTTTATTATCCAAGGTTGCTAATACTTTGGAAACAACGCATGACAGGCAGATTTGCAACGGGCAGAAACCATTTCTAATACCCAGGTATTTCAGTTTGCCATAGTAGCTAATTTGCAATTTCATAGTTACTTGATCCTGCTTTACTCCTTAAGTGCCCAAATGGGCAATGTGTCTTCTTCCATATCTTTAGGTGTTAAAATATTCACTAGGAACTCTTAAGGAAGGTAGCAAATGTGTCAATAGAAAGCAGAAATTATGTCTTACATTTTCAAAGATGAGACTGTGTTTTGGAAATCACTATATCTGACTACTAGCCTCCAATTGAGTGGACTTTCTATTTTTAATTTGTGTTAATTCTCTTAGTGAGCATAAGAGAATCTGAAAATTCCCATGTGACCATTCAAGCGTATCCGTCAGAGATTAGGTCGTGTTTTACTATTATAACAGCTTAGTTTCAGTTATTAATAGGTGTTGCTTAAGTGAACTAAATTTACTCATATGTTGTAGTTGCTGAAGCACTCTGTACTAGAAATTCTTATCTAGAGGATTTGTGATTCAATTTTATATTTGTTTGTAACCCCAAACACTCAGAAGAGAGATTCTGATCCTAAAGTGTTGCAGGTTCAGACATTGCATGAGGATTTAAGGCAAAGCAACAACCAACTGCGTGGCGTTCAAACTCGAGTTGAGGTTCTCCAAGCGAAGATTCTTTCGAATTCACCAAATGTAAGTTTTTTCGATCCTTTTGATCCGGATTTCTGCTCAGTATTTTTCTTCTCTTTAATCGTTTTGCGGGGATCAGATTCTACTTTAATATATGTTGAACTGAGTCAAACTTTGCCTTTGTGGTATAATCTCAGAACTCCCGGCTTGGAAGTTTGCAAGCTGTGGAAAAATCGAATGAAAAATGCCAGAGTCCGAATCCGAAGGTATAGCGATGATTACCTGATTCAGTTTCCAAGAACCTTTCTTTAGTATTAATAAAAGACGGAATCGATGAGGATTTGGTTTGCTCATGGAATGCGTTTGTTTATCAGAGACTTCATGATCTAGAAAGTAAATTCTCGGGTTTGGAGCTTCAAGTGAAGACTCTTATTCAGGCAATTCTTATTATACGAGCTAACACGATCCCCCTATTCATACATGTTACTCTTTCCATTAATTGAAGTCAGAAATTTATGGGACTATGCGTTGAAGTATGCCTCATTAATTCATGTCTCAAGGAAATCTACCATATTAAACGGAAATTTGGCTTAAGAACTGAAACTAATTGTGATGTTTGTATGAGACACAGGAGAATTCTAGACTACTCAAGGAACTGAATGTGACATACGCTGAAGTAAGAATCACTAATGGAAGCCTCAGGATGATGTCGAATTTTTCTCCAGCAGTCTTTCTTGATATATCACCGTTTTGCCAAGGTTCTTCTAAGTATTGATAGTTGGTTGCTTTCTATCACCGTCTTGCTTCGGCGATGACGGTTTTTCCCCGGTGCATCAATCATCATCTAGAGGGAGGCCGGAAGTTTCCATCCCCTAGAAAATAATACTTTCAGTGGGGGAATCATGTTAACTAACATGGTGTACTTTGTTAAGCTGCTAGTTTCATTGATTGATCCTTCAACTGCTTGCAATTCCACATACGTGAATGTAGGGCAGTTGGATTTAGCATTTTGAGATTACTGTTCATGTAGAAGGCAAATTGCGGAGTGTATCGCCCTAAAACTTCTTTTGTTGAGATTGTTTGTGTGAAGATTGAGGAGGAACCCGTTGCATTGTCGGTGCATGAAGATCGACGGGTCTCTTCTACAAGGGAGCGGTGGACTGATAAGGATGAGGCCCTCCGTGTCCTTGCTCACCCTACAACTTGGAGACGAAGGACAAAGGCAGTTCCTGAAGAGCCTAGTGAGGGGGAATCATCTCCTGATCCCGAAAATCTCACACACACTACATCACCTGTCAAACGAGCGCTACGTTTCCATACCCCAGAGAGGACGAGGATCTCATTCACGGAGAGACCAAAAAAGTCCGCAGCACCGAAACAGGTTCACTATTTCTGTGACTGATATGCTGTTCTGTAGGCTTGGAAGTTTGTATGGGTCAACTTTCTTGGATCGGCGTGTTTTGGTTTCGTAGGACTTCACGTTCTGACCAGCATTGTCGTTGTATTTACATTCAGATAAGCTAGTTGTATTGGGGTGATTCCTGGTTTCATGGTGTTAGAAGTCAAGTTAATTGCACTGAGGTGTTTTTGCACAAGTTGCCTCTTCATCGACTCCCAGGACCAGAGCTTCCGCCTTGGTAACTATATCAATTTTTTCAGACGAGCACACGAAAGTATTCACTTAGTCAGAAATAGGGTATTGCTTATGTCATTCTTGTTCTTACTTGGATAATTATCTCTATGTGCATGCATTACAATATTAAAATTTCAGCTCATCCGGAGCTCCTGTTGTTGCAGATTAAATTAAGAGGGGGTGGTGATCATCCCACTACAGTTGAAGAAATGCGTGCAAAGCTAGAGTGGGAGATGTCTGCTGCACATGAGGAGCAGAAAAAGTAAATATTGGAATGGTTGCATTTGCGTTTTGCATCTAGAGGTAGCTGCTAATTTAAATCAATTACAGAACAGGGTGAGTCTTTTCTTTGTGCGTAGACAGGTCAAAATTACGTCAAGATTTTGATAGATGTTGGTGATTTCACTTCAATACCTTAGGCGCCAGAAAGCTGTTCAACAACTTCTTGCTAAGGAACTTGTGAAAGAGAATCGGAAGACAGGGAAACCAACTAGAAGCGAAGACACAAAAAGCTGCAAGGCGGCAACCCAGTATTCTTACACCTCCAGATCAGAAACGCCGTCTGAAAGCGTAAGTTTCAAATTGTGAAATGTAAGTTGTTGACAAGTGAGAGTCAAGACAACAGAAACTTCCTGGTGTGGTTTACTACTGTCATAGATTGAACACATTGGGAATTTTCCAGTAGAGGCTGCAAAGCTATGATGTTGTATAGATCAATAAGACATGAATTACTTATTCTTTTGAACCTATACAGATAGTCCCTCTGTTGCTAGAGTTGCCCAATAAACTGGAAACCATCAGTCCGTCATCAACAATTCACACAGTGCGAAAAATTATAAGCAACCGAGGGGAAAGCCAGCGATTTCGACCGATACTTAGTCCTCTTCCTGAAACCCGGATACAGCCATTCCATTCTCCGCCGCCGTATAAATCTGGTCCCTGCTGCGAGAGACCCCTCCATCCTTACTTAAGACGTGGTATAGGAAATCCTCAAACTCGACCTCAGCCACAACCTTCTTTTCATTTGGCTGTTCTCAGTAGCAACCCTGATTTGACGAGCGTCACCCGGAGTCGAATTCTAAATCAAACAGTAGCCCCTTCGAAAGAGAACATCATTGCACGTCTGAATGCTGTCACACGTGAACTTGGGAAGTACTTTCCAGCAGAAAAGCCGAAACTCAAATGTGGCACATCATCAGGAAGTGCACAGTCCACCATACCTGACATTGAAACAACTGAAACTGAAACCAATGAAACTGAGGTTTCAGACTACCCTTCACCTTTTACCATAGTATTTGAAGTCAGTATGAAGTCCTTTCCGAATTTTTTGTCGAGTATCAATACTCTGGAATCTAGGAGTTCATCTGATTTTGTGATGGCAATGCTGATTCTTGTTCACATCTGTGTTGATACAGTGTCTGAATAAACTCGATGTATATTATTGTCCTTGACCAGAGTCCTAGCTTTGATCTTGCTGACTGGGGGAGGATGCTGTTTGCATTTTTGTACTTTAGTCACAGATGAGAAACCATCAGTGGCTTGAACATCTGGCCAATTCAGTAGCACTTTAGAAGTGCATACGATGCAATTCTTCGTTATCCTTGATGCTGTCCAAAAGTTGCTGAAATCTTCTCCATAATTTATGGGGAGGTCTACTTATGTATCATGAGGAGACCTCCGTATTGTCTCTGTGACCATGGTTGACATCCCCATGAATTATCGGGAAGTCATCTTTTGGATGTTATGTGAAGTTCCTCCAAATAGTTTGATTTTAAGATTGACCCTGTTATTGTATTGATTTTCACTGTTTTATACTTTTGCCATGTTGAGTGCAGGACGATGAAGTCGAGAAACGGACTACACCATCTGAGAATGGAGACGTGAGAATACTCCTTCGTGCTTACAAATTGAAGTTCAAGAAAATCGCTTGTCATAGACGCTCACTTCATGTCTGATGCTTGCAGATTCCTGGGCTACAAGAGATTTCACTCGATTTGTTTAATTTCTTTCATCAGCCCTTGGTTGGATTGTTGTTTCATTGCATATCTAGCAATGGAAAACTTTGTTTCAAGAGTGAACTAGTTTCAATATTTTAGTGCTCCAGATTATTTTTGTGTTGTAGTGGAAATGGTGCAAGATGAAAGTACTCTAAAATGTTATGATCAGATTAAGTTACTTTCTCTGCTTTTTTTAATTCAGGATTTGAGGGACAAGCTTAGTAAGGAGTTAAAAAAGTTTGGAATAGCATCATCCACAAACGGTATCAGGTATGCAAACATTAATTCATGGTAGTCTTTTGAACTCCATGTGCTATTGTTCGTCTTGCACAATGTACAATGTAGACTTTGGTGGTCCCGTGAAACGTTGTTTGAAAATAGTTGTAACCGTAGCTCTGTATGAAGTTTGCTTCTGTGCGGTGTGATGTCTCCAGTGATACCACATACAAATCTATGTCTAGCGCATTGGAAATGCAGCGGTCAGTGCGTATGTCTCAAATTCATGGCGATGAGCGCCAAATCGTCAAGTATGAGAGAGATGCTGTTGTCTGGCATACGCAAGTAAGCACTGAGTAAATTTGTTTAAAGTTCACAAAACTATGTGCACTGCTTTCTTACCCTTTAATTTCATTCCACCCATACAACCTTCAATATGGCATTCATTGTGCTTCTAAGATGGTAACTAGAGTTGAAGGGACAGATGGCCTTCCATCCCCTTGTACAATATCTTTGATGATCATTAATGTGGAAACTATGCGTAATAAGAAATTACACTTCATGGGCACTGCCAACAAATTTGGTGGAATCTGAACTAATATCAACCTTCAGATAGTTACCTGCGTTCTCCTTATCGACCACAACGCATAACTGCCTCTTGTCATAGAATTTTGAGGTTATAAATTGACTTTCTCTAACATGCTGTTGTGTGTGACAGATGGCTGTTCGTGATCGTGACTTGGTAATAGTTAAGTCGCCCTTTAACGTCGTCACAGACTCTGACTCGGATCACTCCAATGCATCTGAGTACAGTGTTGAGGAGGTTCGCACATCCCAAACCAACAATTACATTCGCATTCATGCAAATTTCATTTGTATCCCTTGCCGGTTTTGAGAACTGCTAGGCGTGATGGTCTTGCATATAATGAACACACCTTCATGAATTCGCCCTTTCGAACCCCCTGAACGACCAAGGATTCATGATTTAACAATGACCAAATCGATCGGTCATACTGTGGAAAGTGCAAATCAGATAAGGCCAAATTTCTTAGCATCAGAATCAGGGAAGAATATTGCATGTGTTTGATCAAATATAATTATAATTGGACTAAAAGAAAGTCCTCATATGACCCGCGCAATATGCTGAAAAACGTAAGGTCCAATTTTGGCCTCTTATTCCTTTGCGGTTAATGAACTACATTTGGTTTCCTCCTTTCTGCCTCATCAACATAATATTGACGCCCATTTCTTGAATGGCATTTCAAGCTCATCCGAATTGATGGTCAAGTTTGGAAAGTGAAACCCCTGTGAACTTGGGTAAGAAACAGAGTGCTTCTGGGTTATGACATAGTGTCTTGGATCTGGGCAGTCTGGGAGGAGTAAAAAAAGCAACGAATCCGGTTGTGAGTCCAGAGCAGACTCCAGAGAACTGAAAACAGGTGGCGCCAGTGACGTGAGAAGCAGTGAGCAAAGTAGTTCAACAAGCAGTGAAAACAGTGACAATATCCAAGAGACCGAAGTTACATATAAAAGTAAAAATGTGAATTGGGCAAAGAATTCGAAAGCCGATGGCAGTGTACAGTTGGGTCCAAGGTCTCCGTCTCCTGAGGGACGAGGTCAGTACGTTTCCAGGTGAGTTCTGGAACCTTTATCAACTGAATTAAACGTGACGGACAGAACCTTTTGATTCAAACTTAACCACTAAGTGCATCAGTGAACGAAACTGGTCCTTACATTTGGGAAATGGGATGCTTACTTATTGTATTTCAAAATTTTGTATAGGCTTAAGTATTTCATTAATAGCACTTAGTGCTTGTTAATGTTAAGTTCACTGTGGCACACTGACGGTATCTTTGTTGGCACAATCTTGAAAAACAATGGGCAGAAAATACTCACGGGATTCCACGCTGAAGCAAGCGAATTCTTCTCGAAATGTCCGAGGCCCTCCATCACGAGGAGAACCGATTAGAGGGGTTGCCGACGCTGTTGACCATACTCGGCAGTCTGAAGAAGAGGAAGTAGACGAAGATGCATTCGGACTAGGTGATTGGGATAGTGATGAGGACAAGGGAAAATAGAGGTAAGTGTACCACTCAGATACGTAGTGTTAGTTGTTCTGTTTTGCGCTTCTAAGAGCGGAACTGCGAAGTTCAAATTCGTATTATTTGAAAGGAGGTGACACATTTTGTCCTGCTTTGGGGTTGACTGCCGGAATTGAAGTTGGTTTTGCTCAGATTTTCTAATACCAATTGAACCTTGTTATAGGGAACAACCATTGGGTGACACATGAATGTATGGGAACGATGTAAGCGTCCCTTCCTCAAACTTTTTTCTTGGACTAGTGTAAACTTGACATTGAACAGAATGAGTTTAAAATGAATAAAAAAGGCTTTTGTATCAAATGAACCAAGGCGCAGGATTTCTTTTCTCAAGCTTGTTACTTTTAAGGAACACTGCTTTGCGATCAACAGATACAACGAATGAAGCGTAGGTAGCACATAATGTTGTCTTAAAATTTAAGCGTGTTGCTTCGACTTGTGCAATCTAAAGTGGTCCCTACAGATTGACAAGTGCCCTATGGTTTGGCTGAATGAACTTGTAAGTCCGTAGATTGTTGCCAATTTCGTATTAGTTGCTAAATGCTCTCGAATGAGTTGAAATATTTAAACTGGTATCTGAAAAAGGGATAATGAGAGTAATTGATATGAAAGTATGAAAACCTCTGGAAAGCTTGATCGTGATGAAATTTTATACTATGGTGCGATGGTTACTATTTTCATGACGCGCAGAAAGACGTTTTGCTACAGCCTGAGAGCTATTTCGAAAGACAACACTTGCTTGTGCAAACTGTTTTCAGTGCTGTAGAAATTCGTCTCTGGGAACGAAAAATTGCCACCAGCCTCATCTCCCAAGATACGATGGACAATACACAGAGGACAGATTAATCGTTAAACTACCTTCGCTTCCACGACCGAGCGTAGGACATGGTCATGGGTGTTCCAGTGGAAACCTAGGTGTGGAAGTTTATCACCCTTTTCGTCAGAAGTTGAAACAGAAATTTATTGAAAATGATATTGTCCGCTCTGTAGAGGTTTTAATTTTAAATGTTAGTCAGGACTCAGGACTCTTGCATGAACATCACAATTAACGGATCAGTCAAAAGCAACCAACTATCAATACTTTTAAGGATGGTAGCTCCGTTTGTTCAGTCACATTTAGATGTTACGACCCGTCGGAATGCTCGGTGGTGCGCGGACTTGGTTTCACACCACGTGAGCTTAATTAGTGGCCAAAAGTCATTGAATTTCGAAGTAATTTCTCGTTCATCAAATTATAAAGTTTAGGATAACGGGCACATGGGGTACAGCCAGAAAGGAGATTTAGCACGGATTAGGCTATCATAGCTGGGGCAACAAAGCAAGTCATATTAGTTTTAATTTAGTATTAATTGCGACATTACTCGCCTGAGAAGATTGTTTGAAGGTTGACAATGCTCTACTAACTACGGAGGCGCCGAAGGATCAGATTCTGCAGTTTGAGCTCCGACCCCTGTTGACATGTGCCTCCTTCATCTGAGTTCTTGACAACGTGCTTGACATAGTATCTATTTGGGCCAGAACTACGCTCTCTTCTCTACCAATTTGGTCGTAGTTGACGACACTAATTCAGGTATTACTGTAGCAATTCTTTTCAAAGTGTAGCAGAAATAGTTGCAGAAAGCAGTGCAGAAAATAGGAGTAATTATCCAACTCTAGAACTGGAGCTATCTAAATGGAAGAGCTTCCTAAGTCTAGAGCCTCCTGATGCTTCGCGAAGGCTCGGTTTTGAACGGCTACATGTGGACCTTCTTCCAGCACAGATAGTCCTTCATGGTCGCGTTTCCAACCCAGAAGGTGACGTCGCAGTGATACTCCAGCACCACATCGTGCTTGAACAGGTGAACCACATTGACTCTTCCTGGAATGTTGACGCTCATGGCGAACGGGAGCTCGTTCTGTTTGAAGTCTTGGTACAAGTTGCTCATGGAGCTTCCCAGATTCAACGAGCCCACCGTGACGAGAGCAGGCAATGCCACGGCCTTGCCCGGCCGAAGCTCCCCGGCCGGCATGGAGATGTTGCCCACATTCATGTCGTGGTACACCACATGGATGGTACTGTTGGTGAATTTGAAGGTGTAGTGGTTGGGGTTGTACACGTTCATGTTGGCCGACAGGGAAGCATTCACAGACGACGGGCTCAAGGGCAGGGAGTAGTCCACCTTCACTCCGGAGAATCGAACCTCGGACAATGTGATGTCGGGGTCCCGGAACTTGAAGATGGTTTGGCTCAAGGCGACGATGACGATGGCCACCACGAGAGCCGGGATCCCGCACCAGGTGCAACATGTTTTCAGCTTACGGCGTTTCTTTTGGATGTCTCTCTCGACGTGATCTGTCAGTGTCCCTTTCTCGCTGTCCACGGCCTTCACCTTGTTGGTGGTGTGAGCAGTGGACTGCTTGGAATCCTCCACGTCCGCTGTAGTAGCCTCCACTCCCATGGTCGGGTCAACACTGGCAACGTTGCCTGACACGTCTTCACTAATACTAGCTTCCTGTCCTATGTGACAGATTTAGAGAGTCAGCGATGTGAAGGTGGAGGGAGTTTCGTGCAACATGGCGACGGAGCAGGCAAATGAGACGAATATCAAACTATTGAAAAACAAGTCGAGAAACTCGTCGAAAATAACGTTCAATATCAGTTTGGCAATGACAAGGGCAAGGGCTACATTTGAGGACAAGGGAAGTTTAGAAACTGAGAAGTTCGTACCGTTGGGATCTCTACCACAATCTAGAAGAAGCCACTTTCCAACATTGTCAATCTCCAGCTGCTAGTCTAGGCACCCAGAAACAGCAATGGACACAGATGCTTCATCCAGTGCTCATCAAGGAGAAGAGTTTGAAGACTGAAAACCAGTTTGCCTTCATGAGGGAGCTAAGCTCTCCACCAGCAGTCTGCACAACCGGTAGTGAACTTGGAGGCCATCCCACACCTTCAGCAACAACAGGAGTTCATGATCAATTGTCTTGCAAGTTGCCAAGTATCTTCAGGAAATCCTCATGACCTGTGGTGATGATGGGCCGCAACCTAATCGCTACCACAAGTCACAGTCCTTGTCACACACGAAGGACGTAGTACCGAGCTTTGGGTCATTGGACTAAGATCGTTTTCAACGTCGCAAATTTCTTAAGAATCTCCAACAGAGATCATCTCAGGTTCCCTTCTTAACTCTGATCAACTGGGCATCCTTCGTTTGCACCCCTTTAGTATCAAGTGATGGAACGTTACCGTCTATCGCTGAATCAAAATGAAGGATTCTACTCCGTCCGTCCAGATTTAAGTGTCCGCAACTTTGTTGAAAACTTTTTATACCAATGTCGTTGATCATGTTGTGAAAATCATAATTCAGAAAGGTTCCAAAATTTTACATGACCACAATCAATGAAGAACATTGCATGTGTTCATTGCAACTTAATAAAAATTGACAGACAAGGAAGCCTTCGTATGACCTATTTAAATCAACCTTCAAAAAACATGAGGTCCAAAGTGGACACTTATTTGGGAAGAGATGGAGTAACATCATTTGCATCCCCATTTGCATGCTAGGTGTGTGTACGAGACCATGGATATGTACGAAGTGAGCCACCTACCTTCATCTTGACAAAGTCCGAAATATATACAAGGGAGATTCCTCTAACCCAAATCGGTCTCCCAATCCAACTCAATCACCCTGTCATGGAATATTCTATTGTTGAAAATGGGTTATGAAGGTCAGTCAGATCGCTTGTGTATGGAAATATTCCTTTGTAGGGATAGTAGTACTTGCCAAACAGGGAATTTGGCAAAAATAATTTGGTAAAGAGTGTCGTCCAGGTGACCTTAGTATCCGTTGAGATTGCAACCCAATTATGTGCTGACAGGGGTTTGGGTTGACTTGTTAGTCCAGATATTCTATAATTCTCATGCATGGAGTATGAAAAAACAATAGAGGAGCTTGTTAGTAAGAATTGACACCATGATGTTTTGAAACCGTATTGCAAATTGTCTAGTATTAGAGAGTTGATATTAACTCAGGACGCTAACACCAGTTTGGCTGGAGGATTATTTCAGTCTTGTCGCTTCATTACACAGGTGTAGGCAAAGAGCTATGGAAATGGACGGTCAGCCTTTAACAGTGACACTCTACCTCGTAACAACCACATTGAGAAATTTATAATTTAGAGGTCCATGGACAAGTGATGGCCTCACAGCCTGAGGCTCGTGATTGAAGCTAGCAATATGGAGGGGACCAACCGCATACCATTGGTACCAGTACAGGCCTGTCCTACGCTGCTCTGTACTCTACAGTACATGACCTTTGTGCTGGAAGACGGCACTCCAACAAGGGCTCACAAAGTGAAATTTTATCAAACCAAAATGCAAGGACAATCAACCACAATCCCAAGTAAATCCCGACCCCAAGGCACTGTTGGATTGTGAACAACCGATTTACAAAGAGAATCGCATACTATGAGAGAAGTACAGATCAGTTCAATCTGTTCTAATGGAAGTATGTTTCGTAGAGATACTGGTCCTCTTCGCTGAAGTGATGACGATCCGGCAGCTTTGTGAGTTCCTGCTGCCATGAAACGTCCAGCTCTGAGCCTTGGTCGAGAGATGGTACTGCGGGTGCCGTTGCACTCTCTGTGGGTTGCCCTACCTCAGATTGTGTGCCAGATTGTTGTGTAATGGTTGCCGAGGGAGTGGGAGAGATGAAGAAGAAGGGACGTTTGCTTGAGGATGGTCCCTGAGCCACTGTGGGTATGAATGATGGGGCTTGCGGCGCAAGTGGAGGTGGGGTGCTGTTGTCGTCACTGCCTGCAACTGGAGACGCTGCAGGACTCACTTCAGGAAGCTCCTCTCCTCGAGTTGTTGCAACCACGTTGCCAGACGTAGGGCTAGGGCCGCCGTAGCCTCGGTAATCAGGTCCTTTGGGTAACCAGCTGCCAGTCTCCGGGGTGGGACTTGCTCCTGGAGCCATGGCATCGGTGATGGGAAACTTGGGGAGCAGGCTGCGCAGATACTCTGCGTCCATGGCCTTCTTCACGGGATCGGCAATCACTCGGCGTGTCCTGTGTGTCTTGCACAGCTGCGGCAGGTACATGCCTGTTCTCGTCACGTAACCCCCAATTTATTCTCTTAGCGATGCATTTCGACAAGATACTACACTGATTTGTCCCAATAGTACGGGGGTGGGGTGGGGGGCGACTTAGCGTCACTTACAAAATTAGTGTCACCGCAAATTTTAGTTTTGCGGAAATTGGTATAATACAGGAATATTTCAACCTGTACTAATTCAAAATGGTGTGACTTTGGTAAATTAATTTTCACGCACTATGAAGTCAAATCAGTGTAGTGCAAAACACAACGTCATATATTATTGTTAGAGGGTCTCTCTTTCTTCACTCTGAATTCTAGTGCACATGAACCCCTTGATGCACTATGTTGAAACGATTATCCAAAACCCTGCACTTGAATGCTGTTTCAACCAGCTCTCAGTTGGTTGAAACAACATACCAACTGTTTGGTTTTGTAATGTCCTTTCCACATGTTTGTGAGAGAGATTGGTGCGAGAGTGGTGGTGGTGGGAATGAGGGAAGTAGTACTTCCATGCTGGTACCTTCGCCGGCAGCGAGGCTGATGTAGAGATCGATCAAGTTGGGGCAGTTGTTGAGGCACTCAGAAGAGCAAAACATGTCGGCGAAGTGGGAATCCAGGAGAAGGTCTGTGGACAATCCCACTGACATACGCTCCAGGCCGCATGCGTTGATGCACTCGTCGGATTCTATCCACTCTTCTTGCTTCTCTGCCATTATGAGTGATGACTGCACAATATATACATGATGAGTCAGTGTCATCATTTTTCAAATGTCTGGCCGGTGAATGGATTTACATGGTGTCAATCCTCGTCGGTTATAATGACACTGACTCATTATGGGAAGGCTTTTTTTATTAGTACCTGGCATTCGTAATGTATGGAACCATCTTTGCCTTCGTAATTCTCCAACACACAGCGTGTTCCTGACGAGGCAACTGAAAACGCGCAATCCTCGATTGGCAGGTCTTCACACTCCAACTTCCCTGCATCATCACATGACATCATCATCCAGGTGCGAGTGAATGTCAATTCCTTACATGATATCATATTCATATGTAATCCTATCAAGCTTGTACATTCCGGAGGTTTTGATGATGTGAATAGAATTCTCACCAAGTGTGGTGACAACGAGATTGGAGATCAACAGAAGGCCGAAAAGGAGTAAAACAGATGGCAGATGACGATTCGCCATGGCGAACGAGACAAAGACAACTTCTCAAAATGAGCAGCTCACATCAGATCTGCAATACAGCAGTCCGCTTAAATTCACAGTTGGAATATGCTCATCATGTTGAATCATAATCATAATCATATAACTTATGTAATTCCATGTTACTCGAAGCCTGAGTATCTGTGTGGACCATTGACGCGGAAATTTCAGAATATGAATACTTGGGTTAACTTACATTCTGTCAATTTCTCGTGCAAGAATACGATGTGAGAATGCTGACGAATTCTGATACCAACAGGGTTAAAAGTGTATTAACTCTTCAATTGTCAAATTCAAGCAATTGCACCGTTTATCAGTAGAATCGACCACACTGATTGTTGAAATGATATTGTGTGGATGCTGATCAACAGTGAGGAGGAAGCTTAATATGAAATTATCGATCCAGTGGGAGAGGATGCTTGATTGGTGTGAATTTGTTTGAGCCGGGAAGGCGTGGAGAGGGAGACGCAAGGGGACTCACTTCACACGGGTCGCGGATGAACTCTGGAGATCGGCCGGTTTTGTGGGGTCAGTTACACCCCCGCGCTCATCTTGTAACTTCCTTCAATTCATACAGCCCTTACTTAATTTTCATTCATCTTCATTTCCCCGTCTACTTCTTTTCCCATTCTAATTATGCTTGCATTCTTGTAAGCAGACTAACCATTTCTTCCTGTACCGAATGCTGAGCTTTTCCTGCTTTTCATTTCTCACCTCTCGATAACCAGATCTTGTACTTGTCCAGATCCCACGGCATGTCGGATTGAAAGGCGTAGCCACACAACCCCACTGGCGCTCAACAGGTGAGACCTTGTGAAACACAACTGACTGCTTTTACGGAGTATTTGTTATGGACTATGTAATGTGAACGTAGAACCTCCTTGTGAGAAATGACATGCCAAGCCACAGGAGATTCACACTAGTATGGCTAGGGATGTTTTTTTTATAGCAAGGAGATACTTTCATATTACTATACATAACCTCAATGGGTTGAATCTCGGGTCTAAAAGCAAGGCACAAAATCACTAAAGGTCAGGATCATGAGAAATAACTTTGCTCTTTATATCCAATGCTGGCTTGCCACCTATACTCGAATGAGATCCAATAAATGTAGGTTTTTTTGAATTGTAACCGTACAAATTCAAACTAGACATGTTAGAGAGCTCATGGGAAAAGAAAACACAACAATTCTTACAACCAAACTGCGAATTCATTCCAAATTGGCTGCTACTCTTGGTGTAAGCTCACCATGAATAGCGTTTACAAACCAAGATCCTCAACTGGTGAAGAGTTTGGTCTTGTCCCCCAATTTGCAAAAATGCCTTGTTTCCCTCTTCATTGTCTGCTAGCTCACTTGCATGCACACCCGTGGCACGAATGTTCGTTAATTAGTTCCCTTGACATAACCGAATGGTAATGTCAGCTGACTAGGACAAGTATCTGATTCTTCAGTTCCCCTTTGGTTGAATCCAAGGCAACCAACAGAACGCCCAGATCACAACCGCCACCATTTGGGCATGCAGGCAATCCTTGCAACAGTGCAGCCACCCACCCACCCTGTAACTTAACTAGGGCGTGCAATTCTTGCAACAGTGGAGCCACCGTTAGAGCTACCCTTCGGAACAGTGGAGACAGCAACGAAGCACGCCACGAAACAGAGGCAAGTGTACGATTTGTTACCAAAAAGTGTACCAGAAATAGTGACGCAATTCTTAGAGTTTTCTAAGATACCACTCCAGTATTGCTTTCTCTGACTGCGTAAATTAGAGGCTGCCGTGGAGTGAATTGATTTTATTTCTTATTTTTTGAATTATTGATGTCACTCAGTGGGCATTGGGCAGCAGCCAGGAAGAAAGCGACTAGGCGGAAGATGCGGCCTGATGAGATCCAGAATCGGTGGAAATGCGGCAACTCGGTTCTCATGAACCACATCCAAAGACACCGAAGAGCGCGTGTGGGCCAACGCCGGGGCTGTGTGAGAACCTGTTCTGACTCGTCAGTGGGAGGAGAATCATTCCATCCGATGCTCTTGCCCTGGGCATCAAATTATTCACGCTGTCGTTTCAGGAGCTTGAAGAGGGAGCCAGTCTGGGTGACACTATTTGTCCCATATGGATTGTGGATCACGATTCCGTCTGAAGTGTATATATTCTGGTCTGGTCTTAAGGAAACCTTGGAGTTGATAAATTTCTACACTTTTTCAAGACGCGGGTGAAAGACCCCGCACCAACACCAATCACAAACCGGATACGCTTGCGCTGGAGTGTAAGAGTGGCAACCATCGTCGTTCTCAAAAGGGTCGTTGCCTGCTGGAGCGTTCGCACCAGAGGTAGTTGGTGTTTCCCGAACCTACGTGGCGGCGGTTTCGGCGGCTTTCTCGGCGCTTGTAAACACCGTTGCTATGTGACGCGCTGGTTCGTCACTTATATGTGGGGAGTGAAGCGTCGCAATTACGTCAGAACAAATCCAAGTCGAGACATAGATTTCAGGGCTGTAAGAGCGCTCATTGCTAATGGGGCTTGCGGAGGACAATTACAGAAGAACGTCGTGTTTAGGTTAGGGTTTACGTTAGGGTTTAGGTGCACGTAAAAACGCGCTGTCGCACACGACCATGCAAGGGGAAGCAAACTGGCTACGGGCAGTTCCGCATGAACTGAAAGTTGAAGGGAGGAAGTAGGGGTTGTCAGTGTTGGGACAAGAAAGAAAAATAGAGAGCAAAGAGATCAAAGCAATACTACAAAAATATATTCAATTGTCGTCCACCAATAAGGATGGTCCATCTATATACTAAGATGGGTGAGCCTATCAAGGCTTGTTACATATACATAACTCCCAGTGGGAGTTGAGTTTAACTACCAGTTGGACTGGCAGTAACTGGTGTTCACTTAGTTTATGTTAACATCTTTATTTTAACACTCCTCCTCGAGCACTAAGTTATTGTTAAAAATTTTAAGCTTTGTATACTAGTGATTGCTATGGCACCTAAGAGTAACTCCTCGTCAATCGCTAGGATACCTCGTTAAAAACTATCTCTGAATAGAAAAACCTTGATAGCAAGGAGAAATGTGCAAAGTATAGAAAAGAGTATATCTATGTGGAAGTCAGCTCGTGTAGGAGCTTCATTCTGGCCTTTTGGACAAGTCTGCGATGTGTGTAAGTAGGGAGGGGTGGGAAGGCGCCTTGATTTCTTCAATACCAGGGGGCATATCAACTGCAACAAAAAGTTGGGCGCTGGTTCTTCTCCAAAGACACTTGGACACTGCACTCCAAGAGCAATATATCCAGATTGATGATCCAGCAGAACTATGGAGGCAGCTCGCAACCAGGTTCCAACATGAAAGAACTATTTTTCTCCCGCAAGCACGCAACGATTGGGTGGCACTTCGAGTCTTGGATTTCACCAACTTGGTTTCCTTCAATGCTGAGTTGCACCGAATAGTTGCTCAACTGCACCTATGCGGGGAGACTGTCATCGAACATGAGCTAATTGATAAGATTCTCCAAACTTTTCCCTCTACTTCTGATAACGTGTTGTAAACCTCATGTTGCGATATTGCTGAGCTAACAAAGCAGAAACTGAGGGAAAAGTTTGGAGAATCTTATCAATTAGCTCATGTTCGATGACAGTCTCCCCGCATAGGTGCAGTTGAGCAACTATTCGGTGCAACTCAGCATTGAAGGAAACCAAGTTGGTGAAATCCAAGACTCGAAGTGCCACCCAATCGTTGCGTGCTTGCGGGAGAAAAATAGTTCTTTCATGTTGGAACCTGGTTGCGAGCTGCCTCCATAGTTCTGCCGGATCATCAATATAGATATATTGCTCCTGGAGTGCAGTGTCCAAGTGTCTTTGGAGAAGAACCAGCGCCCAGCTTTTTGTTGCAGTTGATATGCCCCCCGATATTGGAGAAATCAAGGCGCCTTCCCACCCCTCCGCAGTCATATGTATCCTGGCATCGATGCTCCACCTCATATAGTTGTTGTCATCAGCCTCCAATGGTCCAAATAACAACGGTTGCTAGCGTAGAGCCTTCTTCTCTGGTGAATTCTTCGAGGTTGATGCAGCCATGGTCTTGCAAGTCTAATTGCAAAAACAAAAGAAAGGGCAAAAGGCAATTGAACTTTGAGGAAGAGAGACTAGCTATCGTGTTGATAACATGTTGTGACAAGAAAGAAAAATAGAAAGCAAAGATATCAAAGCAATACTACAAAAATATATTCAAATGTCTTCCACTGATAAGGATGGTCCATCTATATACTAAGATGGGTGAGCCTATCAAGGCTTGTTACATATACATAACTCCCAGTGGGAGTTGAGTTTAACTACCAGTTGGACTGGCAGTAACTGGTATTCGCTTAGTTTATGTTAACATCTTTATTTTAACAGTCAAGTTGTCACACCTTTATCAACACGGCTGCAATTGGAAGTTTGTAACAAGTATGGGTTAGTTTCCTTGAGAAATGAGTGTGTCAATTCTTCTCCTCCAAAATTAGGGGGTTGTCACGACACATCCGATGGCCTTCATTTTCCCTGAGAATGGACACATATTGTGTGGGGGCGAAATGAGAGCGGAAGGCGGTTGAGGAATTCCCGGAGAAATTCAAGTGCCGTTTCTTTTCCTCTGGAGGTGAAGAAATAGCATTTGTGCCCAATTTTCTTCAAGAAATTCTTATCTATCGCCCCTGAATTTCACTCGATGACAGCTTTTCACTCCTCCCCGCCAATTTCACCTTGTTTTTTAGCCAAGATCCAGATAGATCCAAGTAACTCATTCTATGGGAAACGATTCTCATGCCGGGCTCACCCAAAAAGGGGTGTCACGACTCCTCCATTCTACAGCAGTTTTCATTGGCTCCCGAAAAATCTCACCAACTTCGGTTTCCCTGAGAAATTGAATTTCTCTTAGGAACCGTGACACCCACTATTGAAAAAATGAATAATTTCTTGAGGAATTCCTCAATGTTTGACTAAGGGCAAATTGTAGAGCCCACACCCAACTTTACAAGTGAAGAATTCCTTCAAAATCACTCCAAATAGTCGTAAGGGGAGCCACACCTCCTTCACACATAATGGATCACAATTGGTTCCATTTTTCTCTCACCGATTTCTCCAACTTCAAAAAAATCTAATTCTAATAGGAGGTGTAATTACCCTAGTTTGTAACAAGGTAAGTGGAGTGGCTAGAAAACACAAACAACATAAGCAAGAGAAGCCAAACCTCCACTCACAAAATTGCCAAATTTGAAGAACGTCCTCCCTACTTCCTAATTCACTAAGCATTAGTGCAACATCAAAGTTCTTCCACGATTGCTCATGTTCACGAAATGCAACAATCCAATTGTGGAGGACATTGTGCCCCCCATTTCTATCCCTAGAAAAAATGTAGGAATGTTTTATTTGCAACCTATTTACAAATTTGCAAATTCTGAGTTCATATTTACAATCGTAGGCCCCAAATTTATCTAAGGTGATGTTATCAACAAAATTAATACGGCACAGAATCGGGGGTCTTTTTTTACTTTCACCTTTGTCTAGCCTTCTACAATTGGCTCATTGCTAGTGATCTTAGAACAAATTTAGGATTTTTAGCCAAATGTTCATTTTTGGAAGATTTTTGAATTTTTTTACAAAGGACATGAAAAAAATTAAGTAGAAAATGAGCAAACATTAGAGGGGATTTGAAGGCTTGAAAGGGCTATTTCGGGACTGTTCCCAAAACTAGTCTGGGAATGGCTAGCCATTGTCAGGCCCGCATTTTTTTTTAAGAAAATTTAAAAATTAGGGGGGTCTTGAAATATGAAAAAAAGTACCAAAAAAAATTCAAATTTTTTTTAATGACGTCGCACTCTCTCGACCATGTAGGATTCCTGCAAAACTACATTCACATGGCAATTACGACGTTTTCGGATTATGAAAACTTGCAGGCTCCTAAAACCCTCAAATCTCTCCTAATGATTTAGCCAGTTTTGGAATCACTGCTCGTTGCACTACTTTAGATTCAATCCTCTCTCACTCTCTGTGTCAGAGCGTGCTCGGCCTTACATGCCAGACATGGCAGGAGTCGTCGTTGGCTGACTTTGTTACCTCTAAGGTAGGTACACCCCAAAGCGCCCTGTTCCTAAAAGCGCCATCTACAGTGCACATACATTTCCGAAATTAGTCATATTCAAAGGTTGTAGATGGCACTTTTAGAAACAGACTTTGACCGTTAATAACTTCTGCATACGGCATCCAAGTCCTGCATTCTTTGGTGCGTTGGAATATGCTTTCACTTGCCAACAAGACTGCATAAAAATCTGAACTAGCTAATAACATGAACTAGGCACAGGATGAAAAAGTGGCGCTTTTGGGTGTACCTACCTTATAGTAACCACTGCTGCACAAAATTGGTGCAAGCGTACCTTAATATCACCTTCTCCGAAAATACCTCTTTAATATCACATCGTAATAGTATAACTTTCACCAACCAGGCTGTATGGTAGAGATTTACATTTTTTTAATCCCTAAATGTCCAAGGCATCAAAATCTGGTGTTTGTAAAATTTTGAAGTTAGATAAAATTTAACCAAGCTGCTATTTCTAGTAGTTTATATTTCTGGAAAGTTCTTTTTGAAGTCTAATTTCAGTGTTAAAAATCTGATTTGGAAAATGAATGATAGTGATTTTTCTATACAAGATTTTGTGCAAGGGTACCATTGCAATCTTGACTTTCCATAGTGTTGAGAGCTCTTGAAAATGAGCCTCAAATACACTAGATCTTGGAGAAAAAATCACATTCAAAATTCACTCACAAAAATTGTAGAATAGATTTTTAAAAGACATAAATTGATTGGAATTATGTATGTTAGGCCCTTTAACCTCATATTTTTTTGATCACCAACTTTTCAGATTTTGACTTGCAAAAAGAGGATAGAAAAACTTCACATCACTATTATAGTTTTAACACCCTTATAGACAAACATTCTAATTGTTCACTCCATAAGTGATATTGTTATGTTTTCTTTTCCTATGAAATCTCTAACATATCTAGTATAAATTTGTAAGGTTACAATTCAAAAAAAATTGATAAAACTTATCAAAATGTTGGTATTTTGTTCAATTTAGAGCAAGTTTCAAGAAGCTTGAAAAAGGCCTTGGATATTTAGGGTTTGATGTCAAGTTTTGCTAATAACCAAGCCTTACTTGAAGGCTAGGATGAACTGACCCCTCGCTTAGCATCTTGGAAAAACACTAAAAAAATTTATTTTCCACTCACAATTAAATTTGCAAAATTTGAATTCATATTTGCAATGAGAGGTATCAAATTAACTAGGAGGATTGTTCAAGGTAAATTAAGTAAGCACAAAATAGGGAGGCTTTTTGTTTTACTTGCACCAGTAGAATGACTTGGATGGACAGAGCAAAGGGGCTAGTTCACCCCAACCTCCTTGAAGAACCGCCCCAATAGCTACTAGGAATCTCCAATTTCAAATATTAAATCAACATTTTATCTTTGATAAATATCAAATTATAACATTTTTGTTGCAAGAGACCAAGTACATAGGTTGGTTTCCCCTAGCCATCATATTGCACTTCTTATTTATCCACCAAATTTTAGGGAAGGAAAGTTTCAATTCTTAGGTGGAATTGGTGTACATGGTAAGGTAAAACCACCTATAACCAATAGGCTCCCCATAGTCAACCTTTTGATGGACGTATTTCCAACCAAGGCTAGAATGAGTTTTTTTCTCATTTTTAAAGTTGGGACTAAAAGTTCATGGCACATGTTCCAATGTAGTGTGCAAGAAAGTAGAAAAGAGTGAGTAAAAATGTAGTTTTTTGTGTGATCGAAATTAGAAGACTCCACAGATTGGTATTTGGTCAAGCACACTTTATGCCTTCTAAAATTTATAGTAATTTCAATTCATGTAATAAAATTACCAAAGTTTTTGGAATCCCCATCATTTTTATCTTTACACCTCTGAAAATATTTGTTTTGCTTTGCACTACACTAGATCATGCCTAAAATACCTTAAATGATCGGTTACGGGTGGTTCTACCTTATCAACTTTTGAAGTCCCAAAGTCGTTTGGAATAGGCTTGTATGCCCTCAAATTTTTTAATTTATTTTTTAAATTGAAGATAGGAAATTATATTAACTTTTGGTAAACACAATAATTATCTCAATTGGTGCCTCAAAGCAAAAGATATCAATGCCACCCTAAGTTCAAAAGAAATTCAAAGGGTAGCACCCAAAAAAAAATTGAATCGAATTGAAATTCTTTTCTCAAAGATTATTTTCTTATTTACAATTGAGGCTTTGATTCATTCTATTTGAACTGGTAATGAGAAAGTTATTAACAGTCTTGATTTTTAAGCAATCTACATATGTTGAATTCTTGAAAATTAACTTATAGAACTCATTCTTTAATGCAATTTTCACAACATTCTAGAAAAAAGTATCTGACAATCTTGTATTTTCTTCAATTTAATAGTTTTCTTATAACAAAAATCAATTGTGTGTTTTTTTGAATTTTTTTCTATTACCTTCAATTCAATTCTTCAATATGAAAAATTAGAAAATCAAAACTTAGTAGTGTACAAATCTAAGTTTAAAAAATTCAAAGGCAAAAAAATGTAGTTGAATAAGGTACAAAAAAAACTTATTTTCTTTACTTTAAATGCAAATATATTGCAATCTACACAATCAAAATCTCTCAAATTTCCTATACACATTTTTATAACAGTGTAGTGGGTCATTGCAAGAAATACCATCCATTTTCTGTAGCATTTTGGAACTGGACATGGTTTTGTATAGAAAAGAAGAAAAACTTTTTTGCTCTTTGTGGTAGAAATGCAAGTAGAAATGACAATTTTGAATGATTTTTGATGAAAAAAGACCTTGAGACTTTAGTGGTTACAATTTTTTTTGTTTATTTAAGGCCCAACAAAAATGCTAAGAAAGTATTGTATTTGAAACTCAATGTTGTGCCTTGACTCTGCTCATTGACCCGGTCTCAAATTGCACATTTTGTGATTGCACACATTGTATACATTTTCATAATTATTCTTGTTGCATACAAACATGATGGGACAAGTATATTCTATATTAACAATTGAAAATGCAAATTTCTGAAGCGCTTCAAAAGTCATCCGTCCCTTTAAGACAAAAACTTTTAGTGTTTTCCAAAAAAAATTCCTACAAGAACTTGCATTCGTATGTGAGAAATAACATCCAAAATGTCTTAATATATGAAAATAAGGAGTCATAGAGAAGTTTTAGTATCAAAAGTGAGAAGGATTTCAAACCACACTTTCGAAAAACCTAATACATCTTTATATCATTCACTTCTATGTCTATGTGACAAGAATGACATTCAATTTCATTATAGATTGACCAAAAAATGATAGGAAATAATTCTATATAGCCATATCTATTTTCATGTCTATTTTAGGTGCTTAGGTGGGCACATTAAAGAAAGTTTAGGTGTAATTAGATTACTTTCAACTATTTCAATGTGAACAATACATAGCAACTTTGTCTTTGTTATTTCTATTTAATAAAGGAAATTATGTAGTAGTGCATAGCAATTGAAAGGTTCAAAAGGTAGAAATGAAAAAAAAGTGAAATAAATGTTACTTCCCAAGTGCCCAAAGTAACATATTTTGGTGTTGATTAAACTTCAAAGTTGTAAAAAATCTTCCCAAAGTATTACTTTTTCATTCTAGTTTTCTTAGTTGAATACCATTTGTAGTCTATTTTAAACATCAAAAATCCAATTTTGAAAAAATAATTGTTTTTTATTTTACTATCGAAATTTTTTCTAGTGCAAGGGTGTCCATTGCAAATCTTGATTTTTTAGTGTGAGATACTCATTGACATGAGTCTCAAACTATTACATTGGATCTTGAAGGCAAAAATCAAATTGGAATTTCATTTTACATAACTACAAGTAGATTTTAAAAAGTTGTATACCAATTATGGTTATGCATGTTAGTCCTTTAACATGTCCTTGAATTTAGATTTGACATGTCAAAAGTGTATTGAAAGACTTTAAATGACTTTTGTAGTGACAATAATATCTTCATCAAACATTATCATTTTTCAATCCATAAACAATATTGTTGTTGTTGTTCCTATATGATTCGTAATATGTCTAGTCTAAATTCATATTATTATACAAAATTAAAATTAAAAAATAATTAACATTTGAGTTTAATTTGTTTATTTTTGAGAAAAATCAAAGAAGCTTAAAAAAGACCTCGAGCTTTTGAGAATTAAAAGCAATGCTATGAATATTGGTCCACATCATTTTTATGCAAGAAACTAAATCCTACCTTCGAAGGTACATTTGGCTGATATAGCCTTATATTGTCTTTGGCTTGAACCACAGGATCCAATCAAGCAAGCAGCTAGGTGGTGATATTACAAACCTACAAGAGCTTGACTTTGCAAGTCCTCAACTTCAATAGAACTCATGATGACCACAACCATCCATGGCCTTTATAGGACTATAGCATGATTTTAGGCTTTAAGCAATGGTTTTTGAATTTAAAGCAATGAGCTTCTTTCAACTAATGAACTAATTTATTTATGATCTCATATTATTTATCTTACCTCCTTCCACACCATATGTACTTAAAGAGTTGTCTTTTTTATTCAAGATACAAATTATGAATGGCTTTTGAAGAAAGTTGACATAGATGTGATGTCTTCAATGAACAGGCTTAAACCGGCATTTAGTTACAAGTTAGCCAGTTGAAATCCAGAATTTCTGAATGAAGTTCAAAATCTCAGGAAAATAACCAATCATTTTAGAGGGAAAAAAATGAATATTCTTTATTTTCTTAACCCCTAAAGGACTAAAGTCCTCTCGGGGGACACTTGAAATTTCAGGCAGGCTTGTGTGACCTGAATTTTCGCTATGATTTTTTGAAAGTTTTTTTGAAGATAGGAAATCAGGTTAGCTTTCCGAAAATATAATATTTATTTCAATTGGTGCTTGGAAGCAAAAGTTATGCCATTCTAAGTCCAAAAAGCAGTTCACCGGGCAGGAAAAAAAACACAATTTAAAAAAATAAAAATAAAAATTCTAAAAGATTATGTTTTTTTCTACATCTGAAGCTTTGATTTATTTCATTTGGACAAATAATGAGAAAGTTATGGACAATCTTGTATTTCGGGCAATTTGAGCACCTTCTTCAAAAAATAACTTATAGACTTCATTTTTGAATGAAATTTTTCAAATTTTCCAAACTTTCTTTTTTGATAGGGTTTAGGATGTTTTCAAGAACAAGCTCACCTTTGGGATCATGGTTTTTCAATTACATCATAAAGTTATTAACAACTTAGTGTTTTGTTCAATCTTGGACCTACTTCTACTTAACAATTTTTTAATGAATGAAAATCAAGTAGTTTGTTTGTTTTTTAAATTCCCCTAATTCTCAACTCAAATGTTCAACATAAAAAATTTTAACTTCATGGTCCATAGTGCAAAAGAATACAACAAATGGCAGTCAAAGTCATTTGAAATTGCAAGTCGGAGTTCAAAAAAACTTTTTTTTTCCAAATTTGAATGCTATTATCTTCCAATCCGTATGGTCAAACTTCATGAAATTTTTACCACATGGTTTCAGACAAGTAATTTACAAGATCCTACGGTTAAATTTTAAGAAAATTATTTTCTTTTGTTTTTTTGGGAAGAAGTAGCAAACATGGCAGTTTTGAATGGTTTTCAAGCCAAAAAATGCCTCAGTCCTATAGGGGTTAAGGCCTAGCTGAGAGTATTCTCCAAGCAACCGGTTGGTGCAAGAAAATGGAGGATTTTAGCCGGTTAAGCTAAAATTTCTTCCCGGACTGTGGATGTCTTGCTACATCAACATGGGCCCATTTCAAATGGTCAATACAATGTCCTGCACAAAATGGCAACATCCAAACAACTTTTCCAAGTTCTCCTAAAGCAACATTTTGTGGGGGCCATTCACACAATATTATTTGAAGTTCTTGAAGGATGTACAAGTTCTACTCACATCTGTCTCCCAACCCTACTTATACTTCAAGATTGATGATACTTTACCTATGAAGAGGACGTTGGGATTTTGACTCAGTTTGGTACTGCCACCCTCCACGATGGATGGCTTCGAATGCATCAAACAGTACATCAAACAAGAGCAAAAGTGTTACTGATTCTTGTGCACAGGATAAGCTAGAAAGTTGCAACCATCAATCGTAAACATCGCCCAGCAGTTTGGAAAAAGTCAGGGAAGAGCAGAATCAGAGGAAGCTTCACTGACTCCCTTCAATAGCAATAGGGGTTGTCAGAGCACCTCTGAACCCCTTTGCATTCCCTGAGAATGAGCATGTGGTGTGTGTTGGTGCACTGTGAGCAGAAGGCAGAGCTAGAATTCTCAGAGAATTTGGAGTGTTGCTTCTTCTCCTCTGCCGGTGAAGAAACGGGGTTTTCAAAAAAATTCTCATGGAAATTCTCGAAGTGCTTGGTCCGATGCAAGTAGTAGGGGCTTCCACCTAGCTTTGTAGGTCAGAAATTCCTTGAGAATTGCTTCGAGTGGGAGAAAGGGGTGTCACACCTCCTTCATACGAAATGGTTCACGATTGGCTCCACTTTTGTCTCATAGATTTCTCCGACTTCCAAGAAATCTGCTTCTTGTAGGAGCTCTGACTACCCCTAATGTTGACTCGTTACAAAACTTCGAGGTATGACACCTTTAAGGTTTGTTCAAAAAGGTCTCACGTTAACTCTGTAGAGTGCATGGCTTCATAGGTGGAAGTGAAATTCTTTATTGGACTATTGTTTGAAAAATTTGTATACTATAGCTATGAAATATTTTGATTACATAGAATTGCGCATATCTCATAAAAGGCATCTACTATAAAAAAAAATTGTGAAAATTTGACATACAATGCACCTTGAAGACCATAATGTTTGATGAAGAAGTTTAGCAAATGTGTAAAAGAAGGTTCTAAAGGGTGCTCCAATTTGATAAATAATAGGTTTGTGGTTACAAGGGCTCCAAAGGATCAACCTCAAGTGAAGTAGCAAAAAGTTGTTTTTTGCATGCATTGATCTCATTCATACACTACCTTGATGCTCTAAATTTTTTGTATGTCATTGTTGTACAAGTCAAGAATGAGATTGTAGAGCTAGAAGTTCTTCAAAATGTATAAATTTTTTTCTACAACTCTTTTTATCCAAGTTATTGTTTTGTACAATTTCAAGTGTATTTTCTTTTTTTTTGAGCCAAGGAACCTCAAGGGTGAACCCTTGAAAATCCATTGTGTCCCTCAAGCCTTCTATCTACGGAATAATAAGAATTGTGGGAGGTGCAATAAACATCTCTTTTCAAAAATTGTTGCATTTTCCTTCTCCTCCCCACAAGCATTTAATGTGGTTGCATGATTTTGAAATTTTCTTCACCATAGTGAGAGCACTATGGATTTGGAGGTACTCAAGTGGGGAGGCACCTCTTTGCTAGGTTGCTTTCGAGGAGAGGCACACTCAATTTTTTACAAAATTATATGCTAGGCCACTTGCTATTTGCCTACATATCCAATTCTCTTGCTTGTAAGGGGTTTGAAATCATTGTGATAGATTCCTTGAGTTGCTCTCCAAGGAACAAAAATATCCTTTGAAGGTTAAAGGAGAAGTAGCTTCAAACATTCTCTCCAAATCTATTCTATCATGTAGGGTCTTCTGAAGTGTTATTGTATTATTGTTATAAACTTAAACCTAACATTTGAAGCATCTTTACTAATTGTACAATATCCATTAGAAAAAATCTTGACCTTATAGAAGGTAGCGAGACTACTACCATAGCTATGCAACTACAAAAATTGTTTGAAAAAAAAATTGGAAGTGGAAATGACAAGGCACTAATAGTTCCACATCAAATTGGCAATTTTAAAACAATAATAATAATAATTTTTTAATATAATTTTTTTTGTTTTAAAGTAATTTTGTATTTGCACCATAGCCGAAAATCAAACGAAAGTTCCTGGCCCTCTATGAGAATCAGATTTTTTTGTAAAATTCTTTGAAATGGCACCAAAGGTGGTGTTGGATACCATCTAGATGGCGCAAAATGGTTTGCAAAGTAATGGATTTTAGAGTGGATTGTTGTTCCGTATGCAAGCATTAGGGGTTGTCACAGCACTTCCAAAGTCCTCTACATTCTGTCAGAATGAATATGTGGTGCACCAAGAGCGAAAGGCAGACGTGAAATTGTCAGAGAAATCGGAGTGTTGGTCCTTTTCCTTTGTAGGTGAAGAAACGGCATTTCTAAAAAATTTCACACAAAATTTCTTGAAGTCCTCGGCCTAGCGCAAGTATCGAAGCTCCCACCCAGCTTTGCAAGAGAGAAATTCTTACATAATCGCTGTGAACACCAGAAAGGGGGGTCACAGCTCCTTCACACGGAACAGCTCACGATTGGCTCCACATTTGCCTCCACTTTTGCCTCCACTTTTGCTTCATTGATTTCTCCAACTTCACCAAAATCCGATTCTCGAAAGAGCCGCGACTACCCGTACAGTAGCTATGATACACCAACTTTGATGTGGAAATCGGGCCCCCACTATTGTAGGATGACTGGGTGAAGTACTGAAGTTCCTTTCATCTTGGTGGGAGCGAGTGCTGTAGTTTGAAGTCCGTCGTGCATCCAATTCCAGCCTCGCAATGGCTGGGTAGGCCAGAAAGCCGCACCCCTCCCAACCCAACACGGCAGCCTGACCAGCCCTGATCCTGATCAGGGAATCCATGGCAGTTGAACAAGGCCCCAAAGAAGCGAGCATTTTCCAGCAGCAGCGAATGAAAGCAAAGTGCCTGGGGCGGGCTGGGCCGCCCGGCTACAGGACCTGGATAGGCACAAGGTGTCGTGCTCTCATGCCTCCCTCGGGGATCCAGTCCAAGAGTGTGGGAAAAAGACTCCCCGCCGGGACCCCCTCGTGTGGATAAGCAGAATCAAAATGTTGGCCTTGTAGTGCTCCCAAAATTCCCACTTCCCAACTTCCTCAACTTCCCCCACTTCCCAGGGGCCAGGGGCCGGACAGGCTGGTTGTTGGCTGTCTGGTGCCCCAATTTCCAACTGCCCTGACCAACTTGTACTCCATTGCAGGAAAGGGATTTAACCCTGAAACGCCGGGCCTATGACCACTGGTTTCAGGCCGCACTATCTGTCACTCAGTTTGTTGCCATTTTGCAATCAGATGCGTATGAAAATTTTTATTTTTATTTTTCAGAGATGAAACTGCATGTCCTCTGCACTTCAAAGAAATTTCAGATTTTTTTGAGGAAAATTGTATTTTCTGAAAATTTCTGAAGCAAAAATGAAGAAAAAATCATATCAAATAGAAAATAATCTCAAAAAATCTCAAAATTTCACCATGTGCAAACATTACAGTGAAAATCATCATGGTGTAAACTAATTTACCCTATACATCTATAATTAGAATGTAATCGACATTAAAAATACAACCAAAATGCAAACTGCAATAAAATATTCATTTTTACAAAAAATTCAAAATTTCAATTGGAGTAGAAACTCGAGTAGAGGACCTTCATTTCATTAGTTGGGCTCAAACTCAGAAAATGTCATTTTCAAGGAGAAATTTCAGATTTTGTCAATTTCTCAAAATACACTAAAATGGCAAATTTTGTCATCCGTTTTCTCTAATTACTCTTCATCTACATAAAAACAAACATTAGTTAGACTAAAAACTGAATTGGAGACTCTTTGCAACTCAACATGAAAGGTCAATAAAATAAAATGAAGGAAAAAAACTATTGTTCAGGTCCTCTTGCACCCCTGTGAAGCCTGCCGAACGCCAAAAATTGGCGCCGGCGGCGCTTAGGGGTTAAGGTTAGGTTTGTCACTAATTAGCTTAGCCAAAGACCAGATCCATTCTAGATGGAGATTAGTTTGGGAGCTGTTAGGTACCAAGACCAGATCCATTTACCAGATGGAGATTAACGTGGGTACACCTAAAAGCGCCACTTTTTGGTACTGCGCCTAATCAAATTTTCATATAGTCTTCTTGGCAAGTGAAAGCACATTCCAGTGCACCAAAAAACGCAGCATTTGGATACGATATGCAAAAGTTATTAAGGTTCAAAGTCTGTTTCTAAAAGCGCTTCAGCCAAATATACATAATAGAATTCAGAAATGTACAGCAACTATAGATGGCACTTTTAGGTGAGGTGTAATTTTAGGTGTACCCACCTTAGTTTGGGAGCTGTTAGCGGCCTTTTTTTTTTAGTTTTTGAGAAAGTGCCAAGATGGCAACCACTTAAAATTTGGTGAAGCATTATATGTCCCCATCCATCCATCTTTTTGACCAAAAAACACTTTTCAGTCATATCCATGCACTTTTTCATCCAAATTTGGCGATTTCATCTATATTTTGAATAGAAATGAAAAACTTTTGGCGAAAAAAGATTACTTTTATTTGACGAAAAGTAAACATTTATTTTGGAATGGTGCAATTTGGCACCAAATAGCCCCCCCAAAAAGGGTTGGCTGTAAGGTACCAAGACCAGATCCATTACCAGAAGGGGATCAGGTGGGCGTCATCTAAGAGACCATATCCATACGAGGATTGAAGAGCATTGATCCCAAAACTGGCTAAATTTTACTCATTTTCTACTTAATTTTTTCATGCCCTTTGTATAAATTTTTAAAAATCTTCCAAAAATGAACATTTGGCTAAAAATCTTGAATCTGTTTTGAGATCATTGTTGAGGAGTCATGCAAAGACCTTCAATAAGTGCAAGGACAAGGGTAACCATTTGAAAGATTGAGTAAGAGAGGAGATTCTAAAAGTGCTCAAACTCTAAAATGGCCTACCTCCTTAACCTATTACATTTCTTAAATGTGTTTACTCCAAAAACGGTCAAAATCTGTCATTTCTAATACCAATACCAATTTGTAATACCAATACAAAGAGATTTTTAATGATAGGATCTTTTAGTACATTGGTTTGAGAACATGTGGAAAAATTTTTACAATTTTTCACCGTGTAGATTGCAAGATGTTAACATTTGAATGCTCAAAAATTTTAAAAATTTAACTCTATGGAAAATGGGGAAGCCACTCTTCAATAGGAAAAAAATCATATGAAAAATGGTCCAAAATGATTGTGCTTGTTTGGATTCATTGTTGAGGTCAAGTAGGGTACTTGCCTTAAAAATTTCAAATCATTTCGAAGTGTACAGTATATAGGAAATAAATAGTAAGTAGAAAGAAGTAGCAAATGATTTAAAATATAGATTTGTTAAGAATTTATTTTAAAAATCGAAAAATCCCAATCCCAAATGGTTATACTATTGTAATAAACAATTTTCATGTTATAATTTTTTTTCTTGAAAATATTGAAAATAATGTAAGAAAAAAGACTTCAAAGTTTATTTCAAAGTAGAGAATCCTTCAAATAAAAACGTCTTATAACTTCTTACTCATTTTTCTTTCTCCAATTTATGAAGAATGTACACTTTAGGAAGAAATCACTTTCAATGACTACTATATTTCAACTTCAAAATTTTGTAATTAATTCCACAAAGGTCCAAAAAATCAATGAAACAACTTGGATTGGATGTCAATTCCATTTTACTTCCTCTAGAAGATTTGCTAAACATTGTTTTGAGTCTAGCTTTCCTTCAAATGCAATCAGTCCTAAAAACTAATGTTGCTTTAAACCCTAAATGCCCAAATTGTTTTTCTTTTGGCAACATAGCAATTTTTAGCAGCTCAATATGAATGGAATTTTTTTCTTTTTCTTTGAAATTTCCACACAACATTTTTCGAAGGAGTTCCTTTAAAGTCCAACATTTTCATAACTTTTGACTATATAGTTTAAAAGTTATTGTAAGATATGCAGTTTTCATTGCTTATCAAGCAACCCAGGTAGAAAAAAATCTTCTTTATAAATTACCTTTCTTAGGAAATAAAAATTTGAAATTGGTTTTTCTTATTTATATCTAAGTGGAAAGCCTTGAGTCATTCTATTTTCATCAACAAGTCAAAAATTATAAAGAGTTTTAGTTTGGAATACTATGTGGATTGTTACAAAATTTCTTCTCTAAATTTTTTTTGAATTTCTTTATTTAATTCAATTTTTTATATTTTTCAAAGACAAAACAAAATAGTAGGAATAGATGTTTATTACAACATTTAAACCATTAGGATTGGTATTTTTCAATTCCATATATAAACTATTTACAATTTAGTTATTTGGAGCATTTTCTACTTCTTTCTACTTACTATTTTTTGCCCATATGTTGTACAACTCCAAATGATTTGAAAATTTTCAAGAATCTAGCCAACTTTTTTTAAAGAATTAATCCAAAGAGTAACCACAAATTCAAATTTTTTTCTATACAAATGTGACCTTGTAAAGTGTACTTGCACAATTTTCCACACGGCAAAAAAAATGATTTCTATCAATTCAAACACTAATACATCTTGCAATCTACATAGTGGAAATTTCTGAAATTTTTCTACATCTTTTCAAACCAACATACTACAAGATCCTATGGTTACATGCATCAAAAAATGTTTTTTTTTCTAAAATTTGGTGCTTGTATTAGAAATGGCAATTGTAAAGCCTTTTTGGTGAAAACATAGTCAAATACATTTAGAGGTCAGAGTACCTTACAACATTGTCATCAACAAACTTGCTAAAGGAAGTGACATGGAAAATAGAATGCTTACCAAGGAACAAGCAATTAGAAAGTTTAAGGATTCTCCCCTAGTAGCAACTCTAATGTTAGTTGTAACTTCCCTTATTATCAAAAGATGATCAGGGTTGTCAAACAATACCAAACGTATGCAAAAAATTATTCTACATTTCTTTAGCCTTAGTAGTGTAATGGTTGCCCTTCTTTAAGAATGTGTAGGGTTTTCTTTTGTTAAAGGATTAACACAACGACCATAGATCTTGGCACATCTAGAAAGGATCTACATTCTTATATATGATAAGAAGGACAAGAAGGTGATTAGGATTGTCAATATCAATGATTGGTTTGTTGGTTTGTGAAGACAAAAAAATTGATTATATGGGATTGATTTTTCATTTTCTTACATAAAATATTCATTCTATAAGTTCATATTTTATTAGTAGAAAAGAGGTCATGGAGCAACAACCTAAAGTGAAGAGAGTATGGTGCCATACAAACTCTTTTATAATATATAAATTTATCCTATTGGCAAAGATACATAATTATTGCAACTACAAAATTTTCTCTTTGTGATATTCTAATTTAGAAGTGGTTATTTTTATATCTTTTTAAGTCAATATACAAAATGAGTTTATGTAGCAATGTCTCACTTTACACCAAAAACTTTACTCAAACTTCCACACTTGGATATTTTGACAATGGAAATCTTAGTTTTCTTTGGTCCTTAGCTAATGACTCCCATGGAATGTTCAAAGAAAAACATTGGTTAGTTCATTGTTAGTAGGTGAATTGGAAAGAATCCTAGATGCTAACTATAAATATTAGGAAAAATTTGGCCAAATTTTTTATAAAATATCTATTTAGAATTAAAAAATAGATAAAAATGAACTTGGTATTTAGAAAACCAATGCTATATCCAAATTACACAAAATTACATGGTAAAATTCAAAAAATACCTTAATTAATTAGCCTATTGCTACTAAAATATGGATGTTTTGTGATTGCAAAATATGACTACAAAATATGACTTGAATGAGTGATAAAATCTCAAAATATGACTTACACAAAAGTTACTATAAATGATTTGGAACATGACTAGATCCACTAATTACCAACCAATTGCATTGGACATCAATTATATTGGTAGTCATATATGTTAGGTGGTATAATTAGACATTTTTTGCCAATGTGGGGTATAGATTGTCTATCCTTAGAGGCTTGACTTTTCCTTAAGCTGCCCAAGCAAAAAATAAATCTATATGGCATATGAATCCATCTAATCATATTTTTGGCTAATGTAAAATATAACTATATCTCGGACTATATAAAGTCATTTTTTGGCTGACGTGGCATACGACTTTGTGCACTTGTATTTTTTAGTGCTAAGAAAGTGAACTCTTGTAAGTCATTTTTTTGATGCTATAGAAAATGACTCTTGTAAGTCATATTTTTTATTGATGTGGAAAATGACCTTTGTGAGTTGTATTCAGTTTTGTTGATATGAAATACAAGTCACATGAGTCATGTTTTTGGATGATGTCGAAAATGACCCTTGTGAGTTGTATTTTTTGTTGATGTAAAATATGATTCATGTGAGTCATGTTTTTAGATGATGTTGAAAATGACCCTTGTAAGTTGTGTTTTTTGTTGATGTGAAATATAACCCATGTCAGGTATGTTTTTGTATGATGACAAAAATGACCCTTGCGAGTTGTATTTTTTGTTAATGTAAAATATAACTTATGTGAGTCACGTTTTCGGATGATGTGGTAGTTCATATGGAATATTATCAAGAATTTTATGATTGAACGTAGTCATATCTTTAAAAGTTTAGAGTTAGATTTATAGCATGACTGTGAGCATTATGTAATTGCAAATAGTCATATTTTGGCCAAGATATATTGTGAAATATTACTCAAGCAAATGATATTGGAGATAAGTGAGAATCAAGTTTCTTAAATTTGTATATATGATTTGTAAATGGGACAATTGAGGTTTTTAATAGCTTATGTCATAAACTTTAATCACACTTTCCAAACATTCTAAATAGATATGATTCATTTAATCATGCATCAATATGATTTGGTAGCTAAGTAGTAAAGTTTATCCAATTAAAGGTGAGTACATAATTTTTTTTGAAATGCACAAGAGTGAGTCATATTAGAAAGTGAAATGTAAAAACAAATATGTCTCTTCTCAATGACATTTATTTGTCACTAATACAAAACATATCACAATGACTATTTATAAATGTATATTTTCACTTGCTCATAAGACCTATATTATTCCGTACACAAATGTGAAAATGTTGCCTCTCGAATATTGCAAATAGCTTTCAATAACTTCATTCCAACCTCCTATGCCTACATGTACAATCAAGAAGGTTAATTTTCAATGAATGAACAATGTAGCTTAACCTTCAAAGATTTAAGGCAATACAAAACATGTAGCACAAATTTAAGGTAAGAAAAATTCATAACCACTATGTCTATAAAAACCACAAATAAATAAGATGAAAATATAGCAATAGTGATAGAGGGACCAACTAGAAAAAGATAGCAAGTGCTAAGTACTAACTAGAAGCAAGAGGGAAAATGCAACAAGATATAACAAAAGCAAGAACAAGTAAGAATTCAAAATTTAAGATACAATAGGAAGTATAGGTTTTGATACAACAGAATGCAACAAATAACAAGAAGAAACAAGAACTTAAATGCATTAAGAACCATGAATTAAGATATAAGAAGAAGAAACTAAAATCAAGAGCTAAGGAAACAACAGCAAAAACCAAGAAGAACAAGCAATAAGAGGAAATAAGAAACATTAAGCAACTAAAAGAAAGAAGTAAGAACTAAGAGGCAACAAAAGGAAACTATTAGTAAAGAGCATGAACTAAGAAGCAAAAAAAAACCAAGAACTAATAAGTAACAAGAATTAAGAATTAAGAAATAAAAAGAAGCAAGAGACAAAAAGCAACAAAAAGCAAAATTTGAGAGGCAATAACATTAAGTTAGAAATAGGAATTGTGTTGAAAGTAGGACTTCAGACCTCATTTAGGCATAGAAGAATTTGTTTTTTCAAAATAACTTGAATTAACATTAGTTATAAAATCAACTCAAGTTTTTCATCCAAAAATTCTTTTGACATTTCAAGTTTTCAATCAAAAGTTATGAAATTTCAAAGAGGTGTTTGAAATTGTTCTTGTTATATTTTTTGAAACTTCCTCTTTGAAATCCGTCCATAACTTTTGATTGAAAATTTAAAATGTTAAACAGATTTTTGGACTTGAAACTCCAATTTATATTCTAACTAGTCTTAGTTCAAATTTTTTGAAAAAAGACATTCTATTATGCTTAAATGAGGTTTGAAATTTTAATTTTATTACAAAATTACGGATTTCTAACTTCACTATGAGCTCTCTCAACTTCAAGAGTTCATATATCCCATATCGGTTGGTTGACCCCCTACCACTCCACATATATAGAGGGAGCTTCTCTCACCTAAAGACAAATAATGTTTGGATGTTCATAGTGAATGGTTAAAGATTGCAATGAGGTATAATCCCTTATAGAGTTAGTAAATAATAGCTACATCATTTTGTATCTAAAATAAAAATTGTATATAAAAATTTGTTGAATTTCAAGGAAGACATGAACCTTGTTTGTCAAAATTGACTGAGAAATTGACAAGAATTTGACAGACATTGCACTACTGATTGCAATGACAAAAAACAAAATTTCACAAGTTGTGCCTATCATTTTGGACATGTGGCTGTCATTTTGGACACTATTCTGTTAAAATTTCAATAGATTAGGGCCCATTTCCCTTACAGTGTATAGATTTGTAGATTTTGAAATTCTAATCTTAATGATTGTAGATTTTAAGAACTTAATCTCAATGATTTGTAGATTTTAGAATTTCAGATCTAGTTTTTTTAGATTATCAAATTCAAATATTGATATTTAATAGATTTCACAAGTTTACAGAACTTTAAATTTTAGAAGTTTTAAAATTTCTTACACTTTAAATATCTATAGATTTCTATAAACTGTAGAAATCTACAAATTGTAGGAATGTACAAAATGTAGAAATATTACAATTGTAATATTAAACTTCATTATTTGCAGACGCTATAACTTCTAGTTCTTATCTGTCCAATCTAATGGTACTCTTGACAATTGACATGGGACAATTGATATAAAACTTGATCTAATTGTTTTCTAGTTGTATACTAGTCATATTGTAGTTGCATTCTAGGTGTTTTCTAGTCGCATGTTAGTAGTTCTCTAGTTAAAGTTTAGTGATTTTTCTATTGAACTATAGTTTCTTTCTAGTTGAATTTTAGACATTTTCTAGTTGCATCCTAGTTGCATTTTAGTTGAATTGTTGTCAAGTTCAGATTATATGCAACTATAGTTTAATACATTGAACCCTACAAAACCTAAAGTGGTCCATGTCAACAAGTATGATGAATCTTCGATGTAGAATACCTCATAGTAATTCTTCTGTTACATTCATGTAACTCAAAACTTCAACCTATGACTACTTTGCAACTACATGCAACTCCAAACTTCAATCTACAACTACGTTGCAACTACAATAGTGTAGACACTAAATTTGGTGCAAATATAGAGGGTTGTAATTGCAAGGAGGTTACGTAGGGCACATAGTTGCATTTCAGTTAGTAGTGGTGATGTGATTTTCTTCTAGTAAAGGCATAACAACAATAAACATGGTTGTGTATGCTTTCTCTTAAGGATATGGATAAAGCTCTTACACATGTCATGTATTGAAGGGTTTTTTTTTGTTAAAGTTCTCAAAGATGAAATACACGTTACACTTATAGAAGATCCTTATAGGCCCTACAGAAGTAAAAAATTTATTTATATGAATATTGAGGCTCACTTTGGGCACATGCCTGTTTATATTGCTATTAAAATTTGGTTGTTTGGATATTCTTATAAGGATAAAGACTACAAAAGCATAATATTTTTTTGCTTCAAAATGTTTTTAAATAGTATTTATATCAAAAAAAATTCTCCCACACACTTTAAGTATGGATGTAAATACATTGATAGATGCATGACATGTGCTTTGATGTGTTTTTATTTCATAATTGTAAATGTTGAACTCCTAGATGCCCATAAGAAAAGTACATTGGCTTGTAGTCAAGCCTAATAAAACAAATTGATTTTTTTCCAAAATCTAACCATATAGATGTTTGAAGAGCTTGATTATTAGTACTCACGCAAGATTTGAGCACAAAACTGAATAGGAGTTGTGATCCTTGGACCAAAATACAAAGCCTATCATAGATTGCCCATCTTTTTTACTAAGATTCATCAAAATAAAATAAAATAATTACCAATGAAATATGACTATAGAATATAGTTGATACAAAAAATTCAATTAAAGTCAAAATATTATTAGCAAATAGAATTGGATACTCTTTAAACATGTTTCCTACCCAAATTTTCCCTTGATTGCCCCTAAAAGACTATCAAAAAGTTGTGGCTACAAAATATGACTAGAGAAAAAGTATGATTGAGTCCTTCCCAAACATATTCATTGCCCAAATTTACCTTCAGCTACCCAAAAAGAAAAAAAATTACTACCAAAAAAATTTAATTTCAAAATAAGATTGACTCAAATAAAAATATGACTAAGCATTTTCCAAACATCTTCCTTGCTGAAATTTTCCTCAAGTTGCCTAATTTTTTTTTTATTACTATAAGATGTGACTACAAAATATGATTAAAGAAAAAATATAAGTGCCACATACAAGTGGGCATTTCCAAAACATGTTCCATGTCATTCCCTTTCTAATGATTGTATACGATATGCTTGTAAAGTACAAGGCCAAAGTATGACTTGTAGTCATATTTGCAATGATGTTTTTTTTCCAAACTATTGGCCTTCAAAATTATAACTACGAGCAATCACTAGTCATCCTTGATCATATTTTTCTAGTCATAAAATACGCATTTTCTAATAGTGATATGTAACAATTTTCATTCTTAATCTCTATACTTTTTAGTTGAAATATAAGGTGATTAGAATTGATTCTTCAATAATTTGGTAGAAATGATATCTTGGAATATGGTCTAATAAAGTATAAAAACATGTTTATAAAATTTTGTATGGATACTAGCTTGGTAACGTTGTAGGCCTTTGGAACTGCACTCATGCATCGTAGCTTTGTACTTTTTAGTTTTTTTCCTACTAATGCATGCATCTCCAATTTTTTTGAATATTTGTCATTCAAAGTTTGGTTGTATCAATTGCAAGCATACCATAATACCTTAAAAAATAAAAATAGAACTTCTTTGACATGATATGTAAGGGGGGGCAACATTTATATGTTGAAAACATGGATTTTTGATGCATTCTTCATGTAGAATCAATACAATCTTGCATCTAAACTATTTGAGGACCAAAGATTAGTTCCAATGTTCAAAACTGTAAAGAGTGTATTATAAAATGTAACTTAGATAATCACTATGAATTTTTTTGGAGTGAATTTAGTTTAACGCATAGGGAGTCATTGGTTGGCTAGGAAATTGCAACACTAGTATCATAGGCTTACTAAAAAGTTGTAAAGAGTCATTGGCTGGCTAGGAGGTTGTAATGTTAGACACTTTCACTTTATGGGGAAGCAAAAAAATCCCTCGATGTTGGTTAATAATCCTAGTTAGTAATGATCTAATAGAAGCAATTTACTTCATAAAGAAGGGCTTGATACAAAAGATTAAAAAATACTTGTCCTTGGGATATCCTTAAGAACAAATGTATAAAATGCTTTGTATTTTTGGGTTGATAAATTTTATGTTTCTTGACTTGTACAAGCTAATTTGATGTATTCGATTCCAAAAAGTGAATACAAAATTTGACTATCCATGATATTTTACAAATTCTACATTTTTTTTCCATGGTGAAAATTTGGTTGAAGGAGTGTACTACTTCTCGATGACTCTAAAAAGGAGCTTACATGTAAGTCCAGTGATCAACTCTATACTAATTGAATTAATAAGACAAAAGAAGCTCCACTGATTGTCTTGCTAATTATCAATATGTAGACATGCAAGACTCTTCATTTCATTGTTATTAGTGGACAAATCCATTGGTTGAGATTGGTCAATCCTAAAAGAATTGACTTATGTGTAATTCTTAGTATATCCCTGCCCACCGGTGATCTCAAAACAGATTCAAGGTTTTTAGCCAAATGTTCATTTTTGAAGGATTTTTTAAAATATATACAAAGGGCATGAAAAAATTAAGTAGAAAATGAGCCAAATTTAGCCAGTTTTGGGATCACTGCTCCCACGTCCACATGAAAGTACAATTGCAACTTAGATTAGTCCCACCTCGTGTGAAGTTTGCCTACCCACCTATACACGCAAAGAATGAGGCCCTCAACATATGACCATGTGTTTAAATTTTGGCACCCAGCTGAAGATTCTTTTACACTATTCACCAGGGAGAACATTCATCACGTTTGGGTACTTCAGTTTGTCCATTCAGCTGGATTAATTTTTTTTGGGACATAAATGAAACGGAATTCCAATATAGCTGGATTTGATTCCTAGCATGATCAACGTGCCTGCAGTCTGCACTCTGCATTAGGGCATAGGAATCATAAATCATTACTGTAGTTTAGGGCCCTCCTTCCTGATGCTGTAGACGGGCCACCTAGAGAAAAAAAACATTTATAAAATACTAATAACCCCAACTTTCACATGTGGTGCAATTAAGTTGAGGGGAAGCTGCCTCCCCCTTTCCATAATTCTGTGGATAAGAGGGTGGAGTAGAAGGCACCGTAAGCAAGGGTTGCCAACTCATCCCGCTTGTCCTACACTCACTTCACCCCGCCTCACTGGCTTGCTCAGTCTAATTTGGACCCCTCCACTAATTATCATAAATAACAACCCCGTCAGCACAGACAAACGAAATTTAAGTTAAGCTTGTTTTGGAGGAAAGAATGGAAATTTATATTCAGTTAACCTACAAGTAAATTATGGTAAGTTTCACTTTTAGTAATTTACAATGCAGAACCTGCTTGCCGTGCTGTTGCTGTTGTAATCTGCGTCGGTCATGATTTTTAAAAAATTAAGAAAAAAATTAAGAAAATCACAGGATCTTGGGAGGGACCGACCTTTCAGTAGGCAGCTGGAGTATCCCTAACTTAACTTGTGTATCACATTGCCACTAAGTCCTTTTGACACGTAATCCTTGCCACAAGCTTGGTTGGGATATTCAAAGAGATGATCTGTTTAACCCTTAAGTTACCCCCTAAGCATTGAGACTCATCTTCACAATTGACGATTTTGGAAAAATCATCATAAAGTACTATTTGGAAGAATTTTTTTGGGATTGAAATATAGAGTACAGTTGTAGAGTTTAACCCCTAAATGCCCAAGTCTTTTCAAGTGTGTTTTGACTATGAAAAAAGTGCATGGGCTTGTAGTCATCCCTAGTGAAGCAAATTGATTTTTTTCCAAAATCTAACTACATAGATGTTTAAAGAGGTTGTTTATTAGTAAGTACACAAATTTTGAGTACAAAATTGCATAGGAGTTGTGAGATTATAACGAGAGAAGAGTACATTCTCTATATTTAGTATGTTGCCTTTTCACACAATGTTTCTCAAATTTACATATAAATTTTTGGGGGGATTGGAGGTGACATGAACAACTACAAAGAGTGTTAGCACACTAAAATGCACTTCTAAAAAACTTAATTTTACATGAAAAGCTATTAAATTCATTACACAATCCACCTTGCAATTGTTGAAATGCAATTATTTTTTATAAGTAGAAATTGCAAATAACTCTAAATCAATAGTTGTATGTTTAAATTTTCAATGGTGAGTATTATGATAACACTTTCCTTTTTCCATTGGAACCATTCTCAAAGCAAATGGATATGTACAATTTCTTAGATCTCAAATCAAGTGAAATTGTATAAAGTTAGGAAATGAAGTAAAATTGGCAAGGTTTACACTTCACTTATGGTACATGTATGCCTTTGAAGACCCTCAGTGAAAAATGAAAGTTTTCAATAGTTAACCCTTAAAACTGCTCAAATTTTTTTTAAATGGTCAAAGGTATGTAATTGCCCGTTCAAAAATGGGCCTGAAATTTCAACTCGACCATATGTGGTCAATTGAGTAATTGGGTTAAGTTTTAGATTCTATCCAAATGGTGAGATTCACCAATGCTATCACCAATATTTTTCTATAAATCTTCAAAGGGAAGATTCAAAATTCCTTCTAAATTCTATTACACACAAAATATTGTCATTTTTTGAGTAAATTTTGTAGGAAAAGATTTGAAATGAGGTTCTCTTGATATGGTCATTTTTTGGGATTTTTGTGTTTTTAGTTTCTATGACCTCATTTTTGCAATTCCAAGTTTGAACTAGGGTTAATCTAAGTCAACAACTTCATATACTTCTACATATGTAATTCTAGAAAAATATGTGCTCTAGTATCTCCAAATCCAACCTTTGGATAGGACTACAACTTCATTAAGTATCTTTAAGAATTAGAATGACTTCATGCTACACTAAAAAGTATATTTAGTGTTAGCAATACTATTTATGAACCATGACACTAAATATCATTAAGCCTACTAAACTAAGTAAGATCAAATCTAATTTCTAACACTAAAAGTACTATATGATAAATCTAAAATGTGAAGAGGTTTACATTTAGTGTTAGAATAGAAGGAGATGACATAAGAAGATTTCTGGCTAGTTTAGAAAACTGTGAGTTCTCAAACACTAGGAACGATGTGGGAACGCTGAGAATGCTATGTTGATGAGACCGAGCGACTGCCATGTTAGAAAATACTCATTAATTAATTAATTATTAAACATTTAAAAAAAATTGAAATTTAAAAAATTCATTTTCTTGCTTTTTAATACATTCTGAAGTTTTTTGGAAATTTTCTATTTTTTTATTTTTTTCAAAATTCAAAAAACCAGACTAGCAGTGGGAATAGTTTCAAGGAGCAATCTTGAAAGAGTCTTCCAAGGGATGTTTAACACTATACTAATTCTTCCAAAGTTGAGATTTAGTATTGTGTGGAGTAGGGTGGGAATTACACTAAATGTAATTCAACACTAAATATACTTTTTAGTGTAGCTGTAATGAGAAAAAAAAATTTGGATTTCAACTTGTACGTCATCCAGAAACTGGATGTTGGAACAATCTAGTCAAGGCAGAGGTTTTGTATCCAGTGAATGACAAAGAATCTTCCATTGTAGGACATAAGTGCAACTATTCATTTTTGGTATTAGGAGTGGAAAGGGAGAGATCTTCTAGAGGACTTGGACTTCCAATGAGTATATTTGGCTAATTTCAAGTAGACAAAATTAAAAATGTGTAATTTCTATGGCCACCAATCCGTCCCTCAAGGGTTTAGCAATACCAAGGGTTGTATTATAAGTTCAATAGGATGTGTGTTTGAAAAAAATTCATGATTAAATTAAGAGAAATGTGAAATTAGTTTCACTTGGAAGAAAATGTGAAAATTAGTATAGTAAATTAATCCTTCAAAGATGCAACATTGGTGATAGGTATACATCCCAATATGACCCAATATTCACAATATGATTCAATTGATGACCCAATAGATGCATTCTTTGTTTCTACAATAATTAAGAAAGCCATTCACAAAATACCTTGTGTCTTCATCATTGATTCAAGGTTAATGTTTTTAAATACTAATACTATAAAACTTCTAATAAACCTTATTTTTTGAAGTAATAAACCTCTCTAATGTAATATTGATAACCAATCTTAGCCTAGGTCACATATATACAATAATCCAATGAGTGACTAATGACTACCATGCAACTGCAATGTGTATGTGGGCACAAGAGTAGATAAAGTGTTGTTATTGTGATTCAAGTTGCTGTCTCTATATGCAATGTACTACAAGTGAAGTAGGGTGTTTTAATCCCTAAAGGATCCACTTGCTAAATTTGCCAACATAGCAATTTTAAGCAATTATGTGTGGATGGGGATTTCCATGTTTGGGCCTCTTGTAGAGGCATTAAATTTCATCTAATGTTGCGAAATTTTTATTGTTAGATAAACTTTTAAGTTTTTTATTTTACACAATTTTCAATATTTTTTTAACATCAAAATCATAGTATGTAGATTGTTTATTACATCATCATGATTCCATTAGAATTGGTATTTTTCAATTCTAGTACTAAATTATTAATAATTTTGTACTTTGAAATCATTATCTATTTCTTTCTATTTATTATTTTTTCTTATATATTCTACAATTCCTAATGATCTAAAACTTTTCAAGCATGTAACCAACTTGCCTTGTAGAATGAATTGAAAAAGTTACCATCATTTCGGACATTTCATACAAATATGAGCTTGTGAAGTGCAAGTGCTTGGTTTTTCATAAGGCCAAAAAATATATTTATGTGAATTTAAAAGTTCATATTTAGCAATCCACACTGTGGAAATTTCTTTTATAACTAGAATACTACAAGATCCTATAGTTTCACGTGTGCAAAAATGTTTTTTTTTCAAAAATTTGATACTTGTACTAAAATTGATAGCTTTGAAGCGCTTCACCATGGAAACACAATTAAGGAGCTTAAGGGATTAAGTGAGTTTTTAAGTGTAGTCCCTGATATAAGATTATAAACAATTACTTATTAGAGTCTTTTTTTTCCCCCAAAAGTGAGAGGATTGCAATTACTTAAAATTGAGTGAAATTTCTCTATAAAATTATAGTAAAAGTATGAATGGGACATTCCACTTGATTGCCAAGACTTGTGTATTCAAATAACTTAGCCTACGGTAGGCCAAATTGGAGCCAACCCATTAAGGTGGGTACACCTAAAAGTGCCACTTTTTGGTACTGTGCCTAGTAACTATTACTGGTCTAATCAAATTTTCACATAGTCTTCTTGGCAAGTGAAAGCACGTTCCAATGCACAAAAAAATGCAGCATTTGGATACAGTATGCAAAAGTCTGTTTCTAAAAGCGCTCCAGCCAAATAGGTACATAATGGAATTCAGAAATGTACAGTAACTATAGATGGCACTTTTAGATGAGGTGCAATTTTAGGTGCACCCACCTTACATGCGAAATTATTCTAATGGTGCACATTTTTAGAATTAAAACATACACCATTAAAATATTTTGACCTGTAATGGACTAGCTCCCATTTGGCTTGTCATAGGCAGACTTCCCTGATACAAGGAAGATGAATGATTCAAAATGTTTACAGTGTTGCTGTGGGGCAGCTCATGCAGGCATTTCACATGCAACTGAACCTGCTGTACTTTATGTGCATTCTCATTCAACTCATCAAGGGGACTTTCACACATTTCTAGGCAAATACTTGCAAAATAGAGCAACACATGTCTCTCATGTAATGTACAAATTGTCGAATGCAACTTGCCCCACAAGCTGGAAAAAGCTCCTCACACTGATGCACCTGACTACTGTATCATACTGCAGAATAATCATAAAGGCCGGAAAAGGAAAGGACGAATATCCCCCTCGGAACTTCGGAGAGCCCTCCCAGCAGCGAGTTCATCGACTCTGAGCGGTTTGCTGACTTTCCTCCTCTACCAAAAACTCCATAAAAATATCAATAGCTTGTAAACAAGAGTTGCTTAAACAGTGTAAACACTGCAGCTGCTCTGCACTTCACCATTCATAAGTGTTGGTGATGCTACGGTACTTCACCAATGGCTCTATTTAACGTCATTCACTATTTAGTGTACCATTTAAATAGTATTTTGTAAACAAACAATTTCATTTCTAACACTATTGCAAACCTTGTCGCTTTTTTTTTTTTTTTTTTTGACACAAATGAAATGAGCTTTCATTGCAAAAATAAGGGCAAAACCCCAGCCACAGGTGGCCTGGGGCACAAAGGACAGAGGACACCTAAAGCTAAGGACCAAGACAGACGGACACAGAACTGAGACGACTCAGGCCACAACACAGGGTGAGCTTAAGCTACCCGCGGTCGGCCCATCGGAGAAGAGACAGCTGGACGCCGTCTCCGCGAGAATCTTCAAGGGGGTTGGAAGATGAATCCGGCGTGGGGGCCGGAGGCCTCCCACTTCGGATTCCCATCCGCCATTGTAGCCAAAACCTTGTCGCTTTTCATTTCTTGAAACTATGACAAAGGGAGGGGTGAGTAGAAATAGTCACAAAGGATAAAATGTGGGGCCAACTTTGCTACTAACAATAGTTCATTTTCAATGGGAGATGACACTTTTTTTAGTTTTTTTAAAACAAATGGGGAGCCTTCATTGCTTTAGAAAGAAATAGGAGCACACTCAAAGAGACCAAGTCCAAATGCAAGCAAAGAAGAGAAAAATGGACAAAAAACGAACTACACAATGAATGATTGAAATCGACCTACAAAAATTGGCACGGAGGAGGAGCCCAAAAATGACAATATTTTGCTTGTAATTGAATTTAACAAAAATTTTGAATTTCCCCTTTCAAAATTTATTGAAAATATTGGTGATAGCATTGATGAATCTAACCATCTGGATTAAATTTACAACTCAAACTCTACAACTCTTGTTTACATCTCAATTCCAAAATGTTCTTCTAAATAATACTTTTAGATGATCTTTCTAAAATCATCAATTGTGGAGATGAGTCTTCTTTTTTACTTGGGAATTTGTCACCATGGAGGCGAAAGTCAAAAATGTAGAAGGAATATTTGGTGATGCCCAATCAACAATCGAAAACCACCTCCTTAGGTAGTTGCTTTCATTCTCACACAAGGGAACGTAAATGCAACCAATAATATGAAATCTTTTCCTATTAAGTACCACCATCCACCAACGCTGACACCCACTACCGATAGCGCCGTTCACACTGACGGGTTTGGGGTTTCTTTTCTTCTTTTTCTTGCTGGTCTGTTCGGGCAGCCATGTTCAAAAAGCGCGGACTGCCTAGATTTTTGTGAACCCTTTCCCGAGAGAGTGTTGCCGAAAGCCATCAGTGTGGTGCATGTAAGTTAGAGCGACTTCGTCTATCAGGTTACGTACTGCATTCCGACTGCTCACTTTGATGCAATGCAAGGTCGCGAACGCGCTAGAAACTATCATCTCGCTCGCTGCGTGATGTGCTGCTGCTAGTTCGTGAAGCGCGGATTGACCATTTAGATTTTCAATTCTTCTTGCTTGTGGAGAGATTGCAGGAGAATTTTGTGGTTGTGGAAAGAAGCGCCGGAAACTGGGAAACGTAACGCTGTCTTAGAGGGAGACGGCGGGCAGAGTGTATCTTGTTTTTTTTAATTTTGAAGTGGAGGCGTGTTTCTTGCGTGACTGGTGAGTTACGGTGAGGTTGATTGTTAGAGAGGAGCGTGATAATGAGAACTTGGAGGCTACATTGTAGGAAAGTGCGATCGGTAGGAGGCGGTGCAGCTGTAGACAGTTATTACGTCGAGCTGTGTTGAAGGACCGGATTTCGCTGTGCGAGTATGGAATAGAAGAGGACTTTCCTGTGGTGCATAATTCGTTCATCTATCTTTTGTTTATTGTCGATAGGATTCAAGTGAATTTGCGTTTTGGAAGTGTTTCAGACGGGGAACTTTAACGTCTTCTTTCGAACTTGCTGATCTGTGCGTCTTTCTTTTGTAATTTGCGTGTTCTTTTTCGACTGAGATCATTCGGTGCAGTTTTCGCATAGATTGTTGCCATTGGAGTGTAGAGCGCTGGTACTGTCCTGTTCTTGCTCTCGCTATTGCGACTCTCTCCGCTCCTTTTGTTCTGTTTTACGATACTTGAACTACAACGCTATTGTCCCAGACGATTATACTTACAGTGAGTGACCATGGGTTAATCAGCTATTCTGTACATGAAGCCACTCTGCTCAGCCGTTCGCGGAACTCAGTACTCAGAAAAGAATCAAGAACTGTCACCTTCTCTAGCGAGAATATTTGGTGTAGACCAGACGTGAGTGTGAGATTGTAGGTTCTACACTCTTACCAGGGACGAGATTAGAGTTCTAACATCTTCGGGAGTTCCTTGTGCCAGCGTTTGCTTGCGTCATAGAATTTTAGAGTGCCTTGTGAACGTTAAAGTTTACTAAAAGTTCCACATAAAAATTAGGAATTAAGCGTTGTACCGAAAATAAAATTCTGGAGAAATGCAAGGATCTCTTGATAGCAAGTAAATAAATGCCTAATTTTGTGCGTAATTCGTGTATCCAGCTTTGCCTTGCAACGCTTTACTCCTTGAAGTTCTCAGGACAATTTTGAGTGATCAAGTCATAGCGATGGGGAGGATCAAAATTGCTCTTGAGAACCGCACGAACCTTAAAATAAGCTCCGAGCGCTTGTATAATCTGTAGGCTTCAATAGGGACGTCGAGCGGTATACTTCGTCGAATCAGTATTTGGAATCCAAGTATATTGTGAACTGGATGCAACTGTAGCTGGTGTTGCTTTCTCTAAGGAAGAGGAAAATTGTAGTGCCTGTTACTTTTAATAATTTTGCTTGTTCTTGTCCTGGACCAGGTCACAAACCTTATTTCAAGAAACTTTTGATAAAGTTGAAGAAAACCACAAACTCCGCACTCGGTACTTGGCTATCCTGAGGAAGAATTTCAGCGAGTATGAGAATGGCAATGAAGATACTTTACCTTGTGCTACTGCTCTTCTTGCATCAGGTCATTTTCTCCAGTCAGTAGTTCTGGAATGGTTTCAGTTCTTTACATTGAGTTGATTGGGCGATGTAGCATGTGATCTATTGCCGTGCGTGCGCTGTGACTTTATAAATCAGATTGAATTTTACTCTTACTTATCGGTCGCTTGCAGACAGTATCTTTGATGGCGATAGATGTTGAGAAGACGGCACCAGTTGATTCCTCACTTCCGTAAGATGCTTCCCTTCAAGTTGTCACATTTTCGATCTTCGGGAGTGCTCGATGATGGAGCTCGGAATATTTATTAGCAGTAATTGTTTTGTCTTCTGGATGCAGTTCCAGCTATTTCCTCTGTTCTAATAGCACTGTGAACTTAGACCCTTTTGTTTAACCTCCATATATGATGGCATGCTCACAGACTGGAACAGGAGTTACGGACAGAGAGCACATGCACAATGTATGGTGTTTGCGCAGAGCGCTCAGACGGAAAAGCTTTGAATTGCCCATACGCCACGCCTGCTGTGACTGTAATTTATTCTACCCGTTTGATTTATCTATGGTTTTAATATGATGATCTAGCGTTTCTCTTTCTGTGTCCACGTCCTTAGAAGTGCAGCATTTATCTTTAAATATTTCTTGAGAGAATTTTTTTCAAAATAATTCTGCTCTGCAATTCTCTGCGAGAGTATTAGTATTCAGCAAAGTCACTTCATAATCTTCAATAAACATTCCATTTTGATGACACTTCTCTTCCATTTTCGTTTTAGTATGAGAAGAGAGATATACAAGCGTTAGCTCAATCTTGTTCAGAAGATCTGATGCTTCCGTAATCTTTGCAGCCCAACGAGGAGTTGAGTCAAAAAATCCAGAGCCTATGTCCAAAGCTTACGGAAAAGGTCTGCTGCACCAGCGACCAATTTTTCCATCTCCGCGATCAAGTTCAGCAGGTTTGTTTCATTTTCCAGTGATGCTGTTTTGATAACTTGGTGGTGTTTATCCCTTGTGGCCGTTTGAAAGTGATGGTGTAGCTTCTCATGTACGGAGAAGACGACCACGGTTAAACCTACGTTGACGTGATCCTCTGGCGCAAGGTGTCAATATTTGGTGATAGTTACTACTCCTCCATCACTTGCAACAGACGAGTTAATGAGTGAATTGACATTCATATATGGGCGTCGCAGGCCGTGCCATTCTTGACTGGATGTCCAGCATGTCTGCGCAACTACCTGGATCTTTTTTGTGAGATTGCGTGCTCTCCCAATCAAAGCCTCTTCTTGGACATTACCGATGTTCATAGCGTAAGTTCTCCATGCTCTGCGAGTTTAATTCTCTTCTCTTTACATACTTTCTGGACATGCTGGGTGCCAACTATATCATGGCCATCAAGAACATTATGACCCATCCAATCTGGAACAGTCAGATAATTTCCATACAACACTGCATAATTCCCAAGTCTTTGTGACATTTGGCCTTGATGGAGTCTTTCGAGTGCGTTGATTGTTTTCAAGATTGCAATTCATCTTTTATAATCTTGAAATTTAAGGGAGTCACATGTCGAGTATATTACTTAGTAATTACAATATCTGTATCGAATTAGTTGTCGAATTTTGAATCGTGAAATCCTAGCCATTACCAAGTGTAGATGGTTTGTGTTCATTTCCTAGAAAGTGATGGTCTTCGGATGTGCTTTCCAGGAGTCCGAATCGAAGAGCGTCCAAGGAGTTGATGTGTACGTTACTGAAGATTATGGATCAAGGCTCTATGATTCGTGCAAAGATGTGAAATATTCATTACCTAATATGAGGGCTATGGATTTTATTGGCGGAGGGGCTAATAATTATACAGGTTAGGATTAATCATCTATATTTTCGAATCCCCTTTGCATTGGTATTTATTGTGATTCATCTTGATGCCTACATCCCGGCCTAAATATCAACGTTTACCACTTATGACATCAAGTGTTTTAATATGCTAATATGAATTTTGCATTCGTGATATTTTTATATTAGAAGTGTGTCAGTTTTTAAATCACATTATTGAGAGTGCTTCAAATTCTTAGAGTTTCTATTATACATGCTGTCCATACTCATGTGGACGCCTCTTCTTTTTTCAGATTGGTTTGGGTTTTTAGGTAAAGAGGCAGATCTGCATCAGCCAGGTTCCTCTTTCAATATGAAATTTCGTAGCCCAGGTGCCAATGACTTCAATGTACAGCCTCTTGATCTCACGGTGACCGCGTGCTCCGACCCATCTCTTACTTGTTCGTGTGGAGACTGCCCGTCTGCTGCAGTATGCGCAACGTCGGCGCCAGACCAACCCGGCCAACCTACATGTGCAGTTTTTCTTGGTTCATATGAGGTGTGATCTTTTAACCCTAAGTAAAGTATATTGTTTAATTGTGTCGAAAATTTGGGTAATGATCAGATTCTGATATATATTTTTAAGCTTTCTCAAATGGTATTGTGGTTGGTCAAGTCCTGACTCCATACAGGTATATTGTTTGTTATATTCGGTGCTGTATTTATAAAATCAATTATGCTGAATTTCGAACATATGCTTTGTTTCATATTAATTTTTTCTAATTGTAGAGAAGCTGATGATATTTTCCAGATCGGATGTGTCTCAGCGTTGATGATGATTTTATATGGGGTTATCTTGTTCATCTTGTTCGGCTGGTGGTGGACGTTTCACTCACCCGGCTTAGAGGATGAGTTGGAGCCTTTGATGACAAGTTCTCAGAGCCAGGCGTCTTTGCACGACGAGACTGAGGAGCTCCAGCAATCTCATGTGAGTTTCTAAGTCGTTGCTCATTTCCTTTCTCTATCACCGACCATCCTATTAGTAGTCAAAATCTTCCAAGTATCCTAGACTTCGTTAATTTTGCAACTTTATAATTAAACCATCTTAGTGGTATTTAGCCGGTTGATACTGAATCCATCAATTATGCTATAATTAGGATTAGCACCCAGCACTGTAATTGCGTTGCGTTGTACACTTTTTCTCCTCTGTTGTTGCGGAAATTCTAGTCTTTACGAGCCCTCTTCAAACGCATTACCTAGGTGATATGAGAACCCGATTGCTTTATGAAAAATTGTGTGGATTTTGAAAAATTCAGTTATTTTTTTTTATCAGCTAATAGTTGTGATTATGTGCGCATTCTAGCGCGATGACATGGACAGGGAGAAGCTTCCCACTCTTCCGGAATACAATGAAGCATTTCTTGCACATGCTTTCAGGTACTGGAGATTGCTGAGGTTTTACGATTTCAGATAAAATCAGATTTTTTAGAAATTATGGCTGGTAAATAGTTTTCCTTGCTGATAACTGTAGGAGATGTGTGCTGTTTGGTATAAATTTGAAGATTTGAGGACAAGGAGTTTCATCTTTGGGGGTATTCATGTTTCCTAGCGAAAAATAGCTAAATTTCTAAACAGGGAGAAGTCTCGAAGCTTAAGCTGATATGTTGGTCACTTCGATTTTCTGTAGGTACTGGGGAGAATGGGTAGCGAGAAACGTGTATGTAGTAGTTTCTGTTTCTCTTCTTTTCGTGCTGATTCTCTGTACGGGATTGCTTCGCTTCTCCATTGAGACTGATCTTGAGAAGGTTTGTACTCCTTACATTTTCTAAAACCATTTGAGTAATCCAAGAGCAGTTTTTGTCATTTGATTAGCCTTTAATGTGGTGTCTTTACCTTGAATACCCTAAGAGTTTATAGCTTAAGCAGAAAGTATAGAGTCGATAGTTGGAGAGGTTGTTGCCATCAGGTGTTTGTCTCCTTGCTCGGGGACTGCCTTGGTTAGTTTTGCACCTTCTCATGTGCTTTTTATTGGTAACACGATTTTTTTGATCATCTACTTATTGTTTCTGCAGCTATGGGTAGATCCAAAGAGTCAGACAGCACAAGAGAAGGCATTCTTTGACGAACATTTCGGCCCATTCTATCGTGCTGAACAGGTATCATTCGTCGATTATTTGAGATGTGCAGGTTTGAGAGCTTTCTTCTGTCCAGTGTCTTATGTTTTTTCGTTGACAAGGACATTAGCGAGATATTAGAGTATGGAAGGAATATTTTATGCACCTTATGGCAACCTTAAAATGGTGGCTAGAATAGCTCGTTGGACGTGTTGGACGCCTCCAAGTTTGAAACAGGATATACTTGTAACATGTTTAGTCTTGCGTTACCATTTTACTTGATGCTGATTGTTCTGTGTGTGAACTTGTGAATAATTGTAGCTTATCATTGCGACCATCCCCGAAAGCCATCAAGTAGTTGCTCCCGGAATCATTACTGACAGGAACTTGTTGCTGGTGTTTGACATTCAGAAGAAGGTGCACATGCATGTTTAAAGCTTCAAAATGTTGTTATTATGTATCGTAATTACAGTAACTGAGCTAGTGTACTTGAAGTCAAGCATGGCAACTACAGATTATTTTCTCTATTTTTCAGGAATTTCACTTCCTGTGCTGATCTCTTTCTATTCTGTCACTAATGGTCAATATCCCTCATTTTTCTTTCCGGAAAATTCAATAATTAGGAATAAGGCTTTATCCACTTGAGAACATAATCGAAGTTCCCATTGTCAAGTTGGTTTTCGACTAGATGACAGTTTTCATTTTAAAGTCACTGCCGAAAGCAATCCATATTGTTGCAAATCTGCATTAACTTTTGGTTTCGCAATATCGATGACTCCAGGTGGACGAGCTAAGGGGAAATGTCTTTGGGAAACCAGTTTCTCTAGAAGACATATGCGTGAGAGCCCGCGGCTCTTCCTGCAAGACAAAAAGCATTCTGCAGGTGACCATCTGACCTTTTGTCATGTAGATTTCTTCATGTATTTGTTACATCCTCGTGATGGTCTATATTCTTGCTTTCGGGTTCATTTATTGTCTCTCTTGGTTAAACTTCCACGATAAAAGAATTGGGTCTCACAATTTCTTCTTATCATGTGATATTATGTCCTCACTCCGTATAGGTTAATAGGATTTTTTCATATGTTGCTTTGCGATCTGTGCACACCGTGATGTAATTCCGTTTTATTGGGTGTTCACGAGTATTGATATGCATGAACTTCGTTTCAGACTATTGCATGCATATTGAGCTCAAAACGAGTCACACATTCCAAGGCTAAAGAATCATAGTCAAATGCTTAACAGAGATTGTTCAAAGGTCGTGAATCTGGCATCACCATAGAGATTTAACTGATTTTCATTGCTACGCAGTATTTCAAGATGGATCGCGATATATTTGCTATTCAAGACGGCGTCTCCCATGCGAACTTCTGCTTCAAGGTCTTAACTTAGAAAGAGACGATTTGTGCTTTATTATATCACGCATAAACTTACCAGTTTAGACCACTCTTACTTGATGAAAAGATATCACAAGCGATGATTAGAAGATATTCGTGATAATTAGTAACGATTCGTATTTAGAGGTCATGACCAAGAGTTTTAGCGATACTTATGTATTGTCGCTTTATTACGTGCTGTAAGTCATTTTCTAGGCCATATTTGTAGGAGTTTCTGATTTCTTGTCACATGCCCATTGCAGCACTATGCTTCATCTGCATCATGTCTCAGCGCTTCAGATGAGCCAGTTGACCCTATGACCATCCTTGGAGGCTTCTCAGGGAAGAACTATCATGAGGTCATTCCCCTTGCCACACTGGAAACCGGTTTCTGTTTGACCTGAGGGGATCATTGGAGTTATTAACCACTCACTCACCTGACACGATTTGTTCTCTCCAGGCCTCTGCATTTGTAATCACTTACCCTGTCGTCAACTCCGCAAACAAATCTGACACCAACTATATTGCAGCGCTGGAATGGGAGCATGAATTTATTCGGCTAGTCAAGGTACACCCCGTAATCCCAATGTCTTAACTGATTAAAGAAAGTATCTAAAAAATGAGGTAGAGTTATCATCGACCTTCATGACAATGACAATGGAAAATGTAGACATCTCTATGTCTCGTATTTGGGGAACTTTGCATTAAGGATGGCTTCCAGATGGATATGGAGGATATTTGTAGTTAGTGGTTTCATCAGTATGCTAGGCAATATTAACATGACAAACTCCCTCTTGATTCTTCTCTATTTCGGCTTCCATTAATGTAAATCATTGTTTCTCTTCAAGTAGGCCAATGTGTGAATTTTCATGGATATGATGAGAACGTGATCTTTGGAACAGGAGGAAGTTGTGGATATGGTGGAAGCCTACAATTTGACAGTGTCTTTCTCGTCTGAGAGCTCGATAGAATCTGAATCTGATCGGAAAAGTCAATGGAACCATTTGCTAATCCCGGTACAACCTCGACACTCGTGACTTTTGACTAAAATAGAAAGACTGAATTTATTTTAGACCTTGTCTAATCATACCAACTTTTTCAAAACTCAATGCTTGCAATGAACTCGTCTAAAGTCTGTTATTTATTTCTGCAGGTGGGTTACGCAGTGATATTCTTGTATGTTGCCTATGTGCTTGGCGACCATGCAACTACTCAGGCACCATTTTACGTGACGTCAAAAGTAAGTCGCAAAGTGATTTTCTGTAGAAATCTACTCATAAGTCGAGGTCGTGACTTAATATAGCTCGATAGGTGATTGCTCGATTATGTCGACAGGGTTTAACTTGCATTTATAGCTTATCTGAAAGGTCTTGCATGCCCTTTTTTTGGTATTCAGTTCGTCACGAACTGAATCCGCATCTGAGCTGTTGTCACTGAATGTTGCAAATCTTTACCGAGCCGTCAACAACGATTCCTTTTTTTTCCAGCATTCACGTTACTGCATTTGTGTGTAGCGTGCTACAGATACTAATCAAATGAACATGATGTGGTATTGAAATTCACTAATGGGAGTTAATTTGTGAACAGGTGTTGCTCTCGATTTCAGGAATGTTCCTCGCGGCTGCCTCAGTTCTTGGTTCCATTGGTGTATGTAGTGCCTTAGGAGTGAAGTCCAACTACATCGTACTTGAAGTGATCTCATTCATCGTGCTGATGGTAATGGGACCCTTATCATTCATCAAGTCAAATGTTGATAGTTGTATAGATAGGTCGAACATTATTTTCAATGATGTATACTTCAGTCGCTTGCATGTTGAAGGTGTATTGTATATTCTTCTCAACGCTTTCTTGCAATATATAATGTAGTAGTGTTAGAGTAAGTCATACCCAAATTTTCACACAAGAAAAGTGGACAATCAATTTGTTTTTAGTTTGGAAGGTATTAGTAATAATAGCAAACCTCGCGGGAAACCTTCGAATTGTGTTATATAGGCGAATTTTCACGAATTCCACTTTTCAAGGCTGGAGCTTTGAAACCTAAATCAATTCCGGTCCTAGATTTTAGAACTTTGTGCAGTTTCGAGGGCATAATTTTGATGATTGATTCGTGCCAGTATATTGACATTGACGTTCTCAGACTCCTATGTGCGTTAAGTGGCATATATTCAAGTGTCAATTCTCTCACGATTGGATTCTCGAGTTCTTCAACTCTATCAAATCTGCAGAATTGTCTTTGTTAAGTTTTCCGTATGTGTGCAGATTGGTGTGAACAGCTTATTCTTGCTGGTGAACTCCGTGAAATATCAAGATTCATCTTTGCCTCTTGAAAAGCGAGTAGGACTTGCATTGGCGGAAGTTGGTCCATCAATAACACTTGCCAGCCTGACTGAGTTCGTAGTATTCTCCATTGGCGTTTTCTCATCAGCGCCCGCGTGTCAAGTTTTGTCAGGGTTCTTAGGTAAGATAAGATACTTCCGTTACCTTTTGTGTTATGTTACTGACTCATTTGGTTGAGGATCATAAAATGATTGTAGAAATCTTATTTAAGCATGAAATTGTTTTATAATCAATTTCTTAAATGATTAGATGTAATAAGACGGTTATCAATATTACTGGTTTGAATCTACCACTTCATTGCTGTAATTAGTAATTATACTGAATTACCAATGTTAGTAAAATTAAGGTTGGACTTAACTCTATGTAATTTATAGCTCACTAGATTTCAAGAGGGTATATAAAAGTGTTATTGTTCTCGTGCAGCCCTGGCGATTCTTCTGCAATATGTACTACAAATGACAGCTTTTGTTGCTCTCCTCACTCTCGACTTCAGACGGACTGAACGAGCTTCTATAGATTGTCTTCCCTGTCTCTCAATTGAGAGATCGGATAGTGAGATCTCGCAAATAGGTAATCAAAACATTGGATGTGTTTGATGATGTTCTACTTGAGTTTGAGTTTTCGCCCTTCTAAAGGAAGGGTGCTTGTGAATTTGTGTCATATATATGTGGGGAGTTCCTCTTTTCTCTGCTAAGTGTTTTTGATTATAACAATTCAAATTTGTAGGAGAATAGTGGTCTTGTCGTGTGTTGTCGCAAACTTCATGGGTAAGGTTGCTTGCATTCTCATTTTTGTGCAATGCACCCAGATGATAGCCGATCAAGTGTCCCACGTAGAGACCCCAGAGTCATTGAGCATTTCATACAGGTGTGTTCACATTTTATGCAATTCGATTTTGGCATTGGGTAGCATATTTTGAGTTCTGAGACCTGGTATGAGATGAGACAACCAATTGAACCTTGAGTAAGTCATGGAATCCAATGAGAAAATGATTTTGTCTTTAAGATGTAATCCTAAATGTTACTAGAATTGCATATTTAATTCTAAAGTTGATAATTCAACAAATTCTGCCAATGCGATGTTTAGTTATCCTGTCTCCAGTTATCATCCCAGTTATCACTTTTTAGTATGATGTGGTATGTTTGGTCATGGAATGAAATATTGAAAGATGAATTAATGACGGGCAATAACTATGGTAGGTCTTGTTTTTTATGATGCAGAATGCGTATGCTCCGTTCATTGCCAATGCCCTAGTGCAAGCCACCGTGTTGGGAGTATTTACCGGGATGCTGCTTTTGAGTATTGTAAGTTTTTCCTCGACTTCTTCTCACATTTTTATCAATGAATCAAATAATATTCGTCAACTACACTTCTTCATAGTATCATTGTGAGGTATTTTCTGTGCTTCAATAGTATCTCTTCACTCGCCCCCAAAAAATTCTGGCCTTTGTGCTCACGTTATAACATGCTATAACATGCTCAAACTGAATGCTTGCCTAGTGAAATCGTATCAAGCACATGGAAGGAAACGTCATTTTGTAATGCTATATCGGTGATGTGATTTTATGTTCTTATGGAAAAGAATTGAACTACTTCGTCATAATTGACTGCAGAGGCAAAATGGAATCATTTAGTTAGCTTCTCATGAAGTTGAATCTGGTTGTTCTGTACTAGGCTTTGCTTCCGAGACTTTCGATTGGTGTGAATCCAAAGGTTATGTTGCCTCAAGACTCATATCTTCGGGTGGGTCCTCTGACATGATGACAATCCTTGACTCTTGCTTGGGATCACCATGATATGCTTGATGCTGTCGGATATGTGATATAGATATTAGAAATGTATCTGGTCGTTTGCAGAATTTCTAAAGCCTATTTTGTAGCTATCTAAGAATTATTTCTCAAGTACAATTAAGGTCTGTTAATGGAGGCTGTAAATTTTAATCTGTTAGTATGTTCGGCTTTTCTATGCAGAAATATATTGATGATGTTGCCGAGCTTGTTCGACTGGGGCCCCCTTTGCATCTTGTGGTCAAGGATTACAATTACAGGTACCTTGTCCAATCCTTGTAAATTCCCTATTCGTTCTAGCTGTGATCGACTTGGGATCTCTCTTTACAAAGCATGCCTTAGTCTATCTTGGGGTGGGGGGATAAGGCGGCTGCACTCTTGCGTAAATTAAGGCAGCACTTCTGACAAAAAGGTATTCGATGGAGGCAGAAACCAATACACAAAGTATTCTACAAGGTTTTTGAACATTCTAGTTACGAAGCATTTTCTTTAAATGAATGTATGGAACCTTATTTACTTCTAGTTTTATTATAAAATTTAAAGCAGAGACAATTAAAAATACCTTGCTCTTCCCCCCTCTTGTTTCCTGAATCGTTGGAGTGAATCCTTAGCAAAATCAAGACTTGATTTCTCCTCTATAGACTTAAGCCTGTGAGATAAGAAGTGTTTGGACCCAGTCACAGCGCATAATGATAAGAGGCACCTACGCTTGTATGCTAACAGTTGCAATCTTATTTGTAATACAACATTGACAGCTCCCAAACGGACCTCCTTTGCTCTGTCAGCCAGTGTGACCCAGGCTCGCTCCTAAACGAGGTATATCTATCTCACTTCGTATTTTCCTCTCATAGCTTGAAGATTATGTTGCGAACAATGATACAGTGGTTAGATTTTACCTTCCTTGTGAGAACCTGAAAACTTATTTGCCATATTTGATGCAGTTATTCAATCCTTAGGACTATTTTAATCAAAAAAATAATTCTGTTCAGGAGCTCTTTAATATCTAATAGGATGAAGAAGTCTTGCGAGGGATTTGTAACTAATGTCTTCACGTCTTTTTTGTGGAATAGGTGTCACGGGCATCGCTCACACCTGAAACAAGTTTTATTGCTCGACCAGCATCTTCTTGGCTAGACGATTTCCTCATATGGATCTCGCCCGAGTCGTACAAATGCTGTCGGAAGTTCCCTGATGGAAGTTTTTGTCCTTCAGATCATAAGGTGAAGTTCGAAGCAAAAATCTAAAACCTTGAACAGTCTCAATGAATAGGCTCAGACGGAGATTCAAGATTTTGTATGGTCGTAATTGGATGATCAGGAGATAATGTATTTGAGTATTATGAGGGTTTGGTCAGAGTAATTATTTATAATACGAAAGTATATGAAAAGTACCACATACATATGGTAATTTTTGGTTTTGGCTAGGAATGTAAAGCTAACCTTGTAATATGTCATGATGGCTCGGGGTCAGGAATCTCGTTGTGCCAATGGAGATGCATTCTGTGAAAATAACACCACCTACAACGAGTGTACAACGGTAAGGCATTTACCCTTGGAGTTTTCATTCCCTGATCATGGGATGAACAACACAAAGTGGAAGATGAATATTGCTTAGATTATATGACTTGTCTTACCTGGGTTGATGCTGAATTGGATATCTGTGCAGTGTTTGTTCCAAGAGGATCTCCTTCGAGGTCGGCTGTCTGCAAGTCAGTTTCATGATAAATTACCTTGGTTTCTCGAAGCTTCTCCGGCATCCGATTGCGCTAAAGGAGGTCATAGTTCATATCAAACAAGTGTTAACCTTTCTGGTAAGTGCTACGTATTCTGTGGAAATGGCTACCTGTGGAAGTTCACTTGTAGTCATCATTGTACCAGAAATTCCTGACTATGATTGAGATTTCGGGATCTATAGTATCTTAGCAGATAGTCTAATGTCCTTTCACCGTGGTGCTTTGGACCTTTGACTTTTGTTGAATCAAAAAATCATTATTTTCTGCCACTATCATTAATGCAGGGTATGACGGTGGAGTCATCACGGCTTCGGAGTTCCGTTCCTTTCACACAGCCCTTAATACACCGGTGAGCCAGTAATTATTTTGATCTGTCTCCCATTTCGCACCTACTGAGGAAAATTCATACCCAATGTTTGTATGGCATCTGTGCTTGAAGTAGGGATTGAGATCTGAATAATGCAGTGTATTAAGCATTTGTGATCATTTATGTGTAGTTTTAGAGGCGTGTCTGCGAAGGTCGATTTCCAATGTATGGTGGCTGAAATAGAACTGGACAAAATGTTGTGCAGAGCGAACTCACTGAGGCTCTTCGGTCAGTAAGGGACCTCACATCCAAAGTTTCTGCAAGTTTGAATGTAAGTTTTCTTTGGTAGTTTCTTTATGGTTGTTTAGATGTTAGTCTAATATAATGTTATTCTAGGTTATGCTTTTCGTACATTTTCAATTTTCTTAGGTGTGGTGCATGCATCGAGGCAAACGTTTAGTTGGGATAGATATAAGGTCGATTCGGAGGCAGCTGAGGAGTGGTTTGGCATTGTTATATAGTGGCTTGGGCTTTTATGACATAACAAGTAGTACCAGGGCGGATTTAAAATTTAAGGTATCAGGGTCATTATAGTCCTTGATTTATTCAAGATTGAAATGTGGTCATACTTCTATGATCTTTTGGCTTATTACCACTTTGGTTGGTAATTGAATGTTTTACAGATAACTGTCTTTCCGTACTCGCCATTTTATATCTCCGTCGACCAATATTTGGAAATACTTTCAACAACCGTTTTCTGCATTTTTGTACCCTTAGGTTCGTCTTTTAATCCTAGTTTGCTCTGGTGTACACAACCAATTACTGTCATATTCTCTATGTGGTCATGGTGTCTTGAGAGACCAACGAAACGAACCATTACCATTACCAGCTCTTTAGAAGATTCTCATGTACTGAAGGTGGAGATTTTTTGTTATAACCTTGTACAGTCTTGTGCATCATAGGTTGGGTGTTGAAGGCATTAGATAGCAGCCCAGATAAGATCTTGAAAGAAGTTTACAAATTTGATTTGATTTCAAAGTATTTCACAATACTTGGGTAACTAATTGCTGTTATTTGAATTGCATAGGTGTGGTGTTTGGAGTTAGCCTCGTGGTATCATCTAGGTAATTCCTCTGAACCTGTGAATGTTTTGTATGCAAAAGTGTTGTGGAGACTCACTTAGCACTATATTGACTCCAAAAAATTAGCAGCATTTCTATGAGGCTCTTCAATTAACTTGTTTCACATTGTGTTCCAGTGTTTGGGTGGCAATTATAAATCTGGTGGTTATTGCTTCAATTGTCTTGAATCTCTTGGTGAGTTCCAGCATACTCAAATTCACAAAACATCAAGTTCATCATCAATTTTCAATAGGTAGTTGTATCTAGCTTTTGCTATATTTTTAAGTGCCTCATTGGAGTACCTAGGATATCTTCTTTATCACTTAGTCTCACAACAGATGAATAATGCCAACATTTAGTGTTGACAAATACTTCTTGAGTAAGGCTATATCATTTCAAGAATTTAAGTAGCAATGATTGTTTTTTGGAGATAAATTTTCCACGTTGCATCTCTTATGAAGCTATGATTACCCTCTGTTGCGATGGTCTAACTTGAAAACTTATAGACTATTGAGTAGCTTTGGTCATAGTTTTGAGTTTGTAAATCTGAAATTTTTTATGGTTCTTGGTGTTACAGGGTCTCATGGTATTGTGGAGTATACAACTCAATGTGATCTCTATTACCAATCTCATAATAGCGATTGGTATTTCTGTCGAATTTAGTGCTCACATTACGCACGCATTCACAGTATGCCTCTTTCACCTACCTTGAATTCTTTCTTTTCTTCATTTCTGATTTCTAAGTTTTGTGATATAGCAAATTAGTGATTGACAATTTATAATAGAAGTAAGCAATCTAAGTTGGTCAGTTTCTATCATCAATCTTGACCTAACCTTGTAGATTGTATCTAATTCGTTCAATAGTTGAGCTTTGTTTGTCATCTATTAGATTATGGTATTGTGATCGTAATTTTTGAATTGTGTGGGCTTTCTAGATGCGCACTGGGCGAAGGAGTGAGCGTACTAGTAAGGCTCTTATAGCCATCGGCCCATCTATCTTCAGGTAATGTACAGGACCACCATACATCTCTGAATTCAAACTTGCTTACGCTTATTTCAACTTGTTCAGTTTGCAAAATCAAATTTTGACGGACAATACATTGTTGGTGCCTTCTACAGTGGAATGACACTTGCAAACTTAATAGTGATGGCAGTGCTTTTCTTCTCGCAAAGTCGATTGATTCAGGTGAATTTGAATATTTCCTGCTTTTAATTTCTGTAAATGTTAACTTCATTGCCCATCTAAAAAAAACAAAAAAACCCTTCATTGCCCATCTAGAATATATTATTCTTTTGAGCGCATTCACAGTGATAGAAGAATCGTTTGCCCTTTCATTTATGATATGAAGTTTGGATATTGAATGGTTCTGTAGTTCTCCTCAAGGCATCCTGGTAATAATCAGTGACATAGTTGTCATGCGTAGTAACTTTATCGGCAGCTTGAAAGTGTCCCCGGCCACCAAAACTGCATCTTCATTATTCTTTTAGAGGTTGACAAGAAAACGGTTTCGATGGCAGGTGTACTATTTCCGTATGTACCTCAGCCTTGTGATACTGGGAGCACTTCACGGTCTTGTCATTTTGCCTGTGAGTTTTTCCAACATTACATGCACTTATGAGAAGCATATCATATAAGCTCTGAAATTTCTACTGAAGAACTGGCTCACTTCCCAATCTTAGTTCTCGTTCAAGTTATTACACTGTCTCCAAATATAAATCATCAGCTATAGGACAATCTTTTTGCTATCAAACACGAGATTTGTAAGCAGAATCACGCGTGTAACATTTTTTGAACTTCCTTTTGGTGGGTGGGATAGGTCTTGCTGACTTTGGCTGGTCCTCGCTCCTTGGCATTTTTTTCCTACACTGTTGACGGCAAACCTGTATACTACGAGAATCAAGATCATGACCACCATTTTAACCCTATCACAATCAAAGACATTGACTCTTCCGAAACCCCAACTACTTCCAACGGAACATGTTAACTTTGTCAGTGTAGGAAGAGGATAGTTCTTAGGCTTGTATCATAGCAAGTTACATGTAGGTAAAAATCACAGACATTCAACTTTATACATTGATATTGAACTAGATACTTAGGCTAAATTAATCCCTTTAGTTAATATGATGGATCGTTGACCTTTCTCTGGGAGTTAGTTGAATCATCAAGCGTCACATCCAGGGGCATAGAGTATGGATTATTAGTATCGGCAGCAGCAGTTGAGAAAAATATGACATGGAGAGATTACCTTTAGGTTGGAGCTGGAGCCTGCACACCAGCTTTATTTACTTGAAGTTGGAGTTTCAGTAAGGTATGTACATTTATTGTACACCAATATTGAAGTTCAAATAACCATTTGTTAGTGAGTATCTTGGCATGAAATTCATTTCCAAAATGTTGCAGTTTCAATGTGACTATGGTTGACATTGGTATGCAATGGTGACCTGCCCTGCTTCTAAGCAAGTAGTGCTGGTGGATATTTTTGTAAGCAAAGCTGCCTTTAATTTAGTCTAGAAAAGAATGAAGAAAAAGTTAATGAAATTGTCAAAATTATCTCAAAGAAATACAAGATGCAATCACCAATATATGGATGTAGTTTACTATTTTGAGGTAATATTGTGGGTGAGTGATGAATGATCAAAATTGGATGATTTGTTTGACTTGCTTTGCACAACATGTGACTATGTTGTGATTTGTCTTACATCTGAATCTTACATTGGGTTTTATTATTGACATAAAACCACAAGTTATTTTATTGGATGTTCATGAAAATTTGTCACAAAAAATGATGAAAATGTTGCGTAAAACAATGGTTTCTTATAGTGTTGTCCCACAAGTTCTTAACTCTGAAACATTGAGCCTATAACCACTGGTTTTAGGCCTCTCTGTCTGTCACTTAGTTTGTTGCCATTTTGTAACCAAATTTATATGAAAAAATTTATTTTTATTTTTCAGAGATGAAACTACATGTCTTAGTACGTCACAGAAATTTCAGATTTGTTTGAGGAAAATTGTATATTTTGAACTTTCTTAAAGTAAATCTGAAGAAAAAATCATATTGAATAGAAAATAAACTCAAAAAATCTGAAAATTTCACCATGTGTGAACATTACAATGAAGAGCATCTTGGTATAAATTGATTTGCCATGTACATCTATAATTAGAATACAATGGACATTAAAAATACAACCAAATTTCAAAGTGCAATAAAATATTCACTTTTATGAATTTTCCCAAAATTCCATTTAGAGAAGAAAGTAGAGTAGAGGACCTCTATTTCATTAGTTGGGCTCAAATTCAAAAAATGTCGTTTTCAAGGAGAAATTTCAGATTTACACAATTTTTCAAAATACACTAAAATGGCAAATTTTGCCATCCGTTTTTCTTAATTACTTCTCAACTATATGAAACAAAAAAATCAATTAGATTAAGAATCTAGTTGGACACTTCTTGTAACTCAACATGAAAGGTCATTGAAAAAAATGAGTGGAAAAACTATTGTTGAGGCCTTTTGATGGCTTGGCAAAGTCAGCCAAAAGCTATGAAATGGTGCCCCTGGGTTTTAGGGGTTAGAGCATCCCCATGCCAACACGGTAAACAGACAAAACATGCTCATTTGGCGAGCCAAGGCAGTTGGAGAGCCCCATGCTAGACTTTCTAAATGAAAAAAATCAAATGTGAACTCCATACTTTGATGGGGGCACTGCCAAATTGTGTGTGCAAAGCGTGGCACGCTATGTAATTTGATTCAGATTTCGAGGTATTGTCTGTAAATCAGCTCTCGGTCCTTGGGCTTGTAAATTAAAAAAAAGGTGAGTATTGTGTGCAAAGTCACTCTGAAGATGCACCTCATTAGTAGAATGAAGCTTTTCCTGTTTTGGGTAGTTGTGCTAAATTGATGAACTCCTGCCTTGGTGTGTCAATTAAAGTTTTAGGAATGGGGCAAAGGAGAACCACAAGGCCCGGGCTAACTCACTGAGCACTCCAAATCAGGCTTTGAAGCCCCTATTTGCAGTGTATGGCATGGGCATGCTCTTAATAGTGCAAGAAGCATTATATAGAATTGTAGACATTATACACAATAAGCTTCTATAGAATTCCCCGTTACTAGTTTGGAAATAATGTAGTTTGTCTTTGCTAGTTTATGCTAGTTCCTAAGTATATTTCCTAATGTTTTAATGTTGTTGTGGAGGGGTTCTTCAAAGAATCCCTATGCAAAAGGAATTTGTGGGTTTTATTTGTGGGGATTTTCACAAATTCTCACCAAATCCCCTAAGTGTGCAATCCAAATTGGTAGACTTTACAACACATTTCACATTTCAATGTTATTTCCACCTAATATTTGATAGATTGTACAAGATGCAATCACCTCATATCAATTGTCAAGGGTATTGTTATAACATTCAATACAGTAGCATGCACTACCAATGCCTTGGCTCAAGAGTAAATGTTATCAAATATTCCACACCTAAGAGTCTTCATGTCTACTACCTTTCTTTGACATCCTCCACCTATCACTTTAGCTACTAATAAAATACTACTAGTTGTGAAATATTCTACACCATCTACTTTGTAGTAAAGGTACTAATACTACATGCTATTGAATGTTATAATGAGGTTAAATACATAAAAGTTGTAAGTAGTCAATTTCTGTGGCATTGAATTCTATTTGTAAGAATCTATAATTTTCTAGAGTTTTTATATTTTTAATTCCTAAGAAATTTTATAATAAATAAAATTCTAAAATATTTAAACGAATGAAGTCTACATAATATTAATATTTTGAACTCTTGAGGGTCATTGCATGAAACGGTGGTCCTATTCTCCGTCACAATGGAAGTGATGTAGTTATTTTCTATTAGAACTTTTGGAAGTAGAATCCTACCAATATGAAATAATTAGTGAACATCACTAACTTGATGGTTTTCACATCCATTATTTTTGGGAAAAAAAAAAAAATCAACCAATAATTATTATTGAATTTTCTTAATTTGTCACAAACTGAGGTTTAGGGTTTTTTACTACGTTTGCTGTATCCATATTGAATGATGGTGAATTGAAATTTCTAGGGCTTCTTCGTACTTTACAAATACATCTTTCTTCGAAGTAGGAATCTTTAATTATTCCTTACTTGATCCTGTAGATGCTTGCGAATAGGGGTCCCTCGTGTGCTCATTTGTGAATGGTGAAAAAGAGTTTTCCCTACTTTTCTTTGTCACGTGTGACAAGAACAAAGTTCTCCAAAATGGCCATAATTAAAATAAATTTTGTTAGTGACGCATTCATTATTAGTAATTATTTTATTGAATCTTGTATTTTCTGGTTCAAATTGGAACCGGCCACATTTGTAGTACTCCTTCTTTGAACGTAGTACTCCATAGTACTCCTTTTGGGACCCACCTACCGTCAGAACTTTACACGTGCCCTATGACATCGGCAGATTGAGCAGCCGCCTAATTTTTTCCATTAACTGCATTGAAGTCTGCATGGAGTAGGTGCGCGATGAATGATCAACGGCGGCGTAGGCGCTTCTGAAAATGAAGGGTTGCTTTGAATGGAATTAGGGTTGTTTCTCGCATTGCAACAATTCAGCGCAAGTGTCTTCTGATTTCTGGGTTGAGGGGTCCGATTTCTAATTTTGAACGTCTAAGTTGGCTTAGAATTGCAGTTAGCGGGTACATTTGCCACAAGTTCCATACATTCATGATGGACGAAGATGGAGAACAAATCCAGCAGTCGCAGCACCTGGGCGGTTTAGGGAGACCTGGTCCGCGCACCAGACAGGCTACGGAGGAAGCACAGTTGGAGGAACAACGGGCACGAGCTCGAGATCGGCAGCGAGTGAGTCGTGCGAGGCGTGACTTCGTGAACTTCATTCAAGAATTGGCAGAAGCATCGGATGACGACTCTGCTGAGGAGGACGACGGTGGCCCTCACACCTTGTACCGAAGCACCGTCAACCGACATGCAGATCGCATCACCAACATCTTGATAGATCGGCTTATGCATATAGACGATGCTGACCTTCGTGCTAAAGTTTTGCACAAGGTTTTTACGAATGTCCACATCCAGCCTCTACTTCCTCATTATTACCCGACTCCAGGAAATGCAAGAGCAGAGCGCCAAATCTTACTGAATATTCGTGGTGAATTGCAGCGGACCAAAAGTGCTCATGATTCAGGTAAACTTGCTAGAAAACGTGCTATTCTCGAAGCTGTTGTTTCTGAATTTGAAGCAGACTTCAGCAAGTTCCACAGAATTCTTGGAACGAAGAAAGCCAATGTCATGGGAGCCGTCGAACGTTTGCGCGACGCTGCCGTCAATTTAGATTCTAGGTTACTCGTGCCTGGAAGAAGGAAACGACAAGGAGGTCTTCCTGACGATGTCAAATTAGCTGTTGCCATGTGGTGGACCGCTGAAACCTGCGTGAGCCCCAACCGGAAGGACATCAGGCGCAAGCGACGAGGGCGTAATCTGTACGACACCCACCCAGCGCATCTTCTCATGGAGACTCAAGTTTAGAGTCATTTTCTTTTCTCTTACTTGTGCTTCCTCTTGCTCAGTGTCTGTGAGCAAAATTCGTGACGCATTAAGCAGAAATCAAGAATTTGGTGTAGGCTTATACAAAGCGCTGTGAGACCCATACTGCTACATAAGTGTCATTCTTGTAATGCCCCTTCTAGAACAAGTACTGTTAAATTCGTATAGTCCAACTACATTTAGTATACAAGTCTACCTCATGACTTTTCATTGTACTATCATGAGTTGTCTGTGCAATGTTCATTTAGAGGTGTAACAGAACTGCTTGTATGTAAGGTCTCCAATACTTTCTACTGCACTACTTCATGACTATATGTGCTTTTTATGGAGATCAATTTTCCTAGACTTTCTTTGACCACATCCGAAGTACCTTAGCACTTTGGGTGTCTTTGCATCCCGAATCATAGTACACTTGCGTACAGCCCTTCCATATGGAGTTGGCATAGGACGACTATGAACTTTGGTTTCGTTATAGAAGTACTGTGTACTGCGTCCCCTATGAGCATAGTACTTTCAGTGCTCTCTAAACTTATATAGTGCCTTCATATGCCATGTATACCCTTCAAGTTCGTGTTTTCCAACTTATACAACATTGAAAATACTGCTTACACTAGAAATGCCCAACTGTGTCAGTCCTTGTAGTACTGTATGTCCTACAATAACGTCTTAATACTAAATAGTACCTCACTATAGTAATGCTCTCTTCAGACTACATTTGCATGTTTCGATTCGGATGCATGCTGTACTATTTCCATTCAAATGTTCTTCTAGTCAGTAGCCCTTGCATTTCCAGAGAAGTCGTACTCTCTGTAGTGATACTACAGAAAGTGGGAGTCCTACACTAAGCAAAACGTCGTCATAGGTTAGAACCCCACTCCATCTCCAGATGCTCTCCTGTACTACATTAAGTACTCAGTACTTTCTAGTAGTACTCAAAGTACTTCAATTTAGTACTTCCTCTCCTGCACTTGGAACTCAACATAGGACTGCACGTTTTATCAGCTCAGAAGAGTGCATCACACATTCCATGTGTGTCGGAGCCTTGGAATCGTGAGGCCCACTAAGTTCTTTTGCCTAATAATTTTTTTTTGTTGAGACCTGGCACATAGACAATCATAATTAGTATCTACCATGGTGACTGCAATTCTCCTCTGAACATTGCATAGTACTCGGCAGCATGTGCTGCTGTTTCCATGAGTATGTAGTGTGATACTACGACAACTTAATGTAGTACTCATCAATACTACAGAAGGGTATTCCCAGTATTTCAAGATTCCAGTTTGGTCTGCTGAGCTCATAAAAGCGGTTAACAATTGTAAGGTGGATACTGGATACCACTGAACACAGTCCTATAGTTAGAAAGAGAAAAAGTTAATTCACAACTTCCACACATCTTCTCCAATTTCCTTGCTACTTCATGTGCTTTTAAGAAGTAGGGCCTATACTTTTGTTTTTATTGCACAGTATTCGGACCAAAATGTTCATAGCTCAACTCTTGTTATTGCTATAACTGGTTTTGGTGGATTTCTACAGAAACTACTTTACGACCGTTTCATTGCAGCCCATCCTGAGTGCGTCCTCATGAACCGATCTTTCTATGGTTTACGACCTTTCTTCGTCATCAAGTGCAAGGAGCGTAACGTCTGTTGCTGCCAATACCACGTGCAAGTCCTATTCCTATTGGAGGCGCTCAATGCTTTTCGTGATCCACGATTTACAGCACACTTGCTTATTGATTGTCATTGCCCATGTTTGGTCTGCTGCATCTTTGATGGACAAGGCTGCCGTCTTGGACAAGCTCGCTTCCCCGATGTCACCGCTATGTGGGAGTCCATGCTGTGCGCGAAGCCTGATGACTCAGAATTTCATCGCCCCCAATGCCTGCTTGGTGAATGTGATACATGTGGGGTTGCTACTTTCAGCGTCTGCCCACAGAAACTGCTTGATTCACCGGGACTCATGATACAGTGGAAACAATTCCAATATGAGGTAGTTGGAGCATCAGCAGATGGGCGGCCAAAGAAACACATAACGGAGGTCTTGAAAACAACAACCTTCTCTGACTTCATGTTGTTCTTCACACCCACTGTGGAGCGCTTCATACGACACAATTTTGAGGCTCGTTGGCAATCTGATCAAGCAAAGCTTCTCCGAGAATCTCTGCAGAATGAAAGTGTTCTTACCCACATAGACTTTGCTGAGAACTACACTTTCCAAGTTCAAAATGAAATTCAGTCTATGTATTTCAGTTCCACACAAGTCACTATTCTTGTCCAAGTTACCTACTATGCTGCTTCAAGCTTGGGAGATGTGGAAGAAGATGCTGACCTCATTCGGGAAACCCATTATTACATATCAGATGATAGGAGCCATGATACGTTATTTGTACAGCACTGTTTGCTACAACATTGGAGGTGGTTGCAATCCCAGAAGTTCAACCCAATCAATCACTTCGTCTTCAGCGACGGCTGTGCAGGTCAATTCAAAGGCTGTCGAGCTCTTTACTTTGCTGCAAGGTTGTATGACTGCCTCAATTTTCTTTGTGCCTTAAGATTTGTTTTTATGAGCTTTGGCTACATGTTGCACAAGTTCCTATCTTCATCATTTTGCTATATAAAAGTGTTTGCACGACTAGGCATTCTGTAGTCCAGAACCCCAAAGATGTATGTCATTGACTCACAGCATTCTACATTGCTTGTTTGCCTTATACACGATAGATATCCTTCTCTCACTGGAGGGTGCAAAATGATGTGGAATTTCTATGGATCCGGTCATGGAAAAGGAGAATGGGATGGTGCTGGTGCTGTGGTGAAAAGAGCCTTGCGTTCAGAACAACTTCTGAATCCACAACGTACTCTGCAGAATGCAAGTCAATGCGTGACATTTCTTGAAGAGACACTAGGTGGCCAAGTACCGAACACAAGAGACCGAGTCAGGTGACATTCCACTCTGACCTCAACCGTTTCACTATCCACCCAATTGGGACTATAAGCTATTGTGGAAAAATTGATGGATGGTATCTGTTTCAATTCATTTGGCAGTCCATTCCTTACTGTTACATAAAATAGAAGGCAATTCCTCCCTTGTACCCATGTTTGAATGACCCTCCGTTTATACTGTTCTATAGGTCGTTCCGCTACTTCCACCACGTAGCCACTACTGACGTGGACCGGAGCAACCAACATGCATGTGACAGAATTGTTGGATCATCAAAATTCCACTCGGTCTTTGCTAACGACAGGAATGACCCAACAAAGCTGTTGGTTAGAGAACTATCCTGCTTCTGTGGCCCATGTCTGGAAGAAGACTTCTGTAACTGTGAAAATCAGGACTATGTTCATCCTTGGAAAGTAGTGAAGATTGAAGGCCGCAATGTGGAATTGGGACCTGACCAGACGATGTTGGAAGAAGGAGAAGACAATTGGGACTGGGATTACACAGGAGATACTATGGCAGATTTGGTGCAAGCAGGGGATAATTTCGCCGTCCCAGCACAACCTGACAATGACGAAGGAGTTGCTTTTTACATCTTGCAATGCCAGAGCCCTAAGCGTGTACTTACAGAAAACCTCCATTGCACTTGGGGAGGGGAATTTGAAGTGGGAGACTCAGTTCTCACTGGAACTTACTATCAGAAATGGGGACGTAGAGAGATGCAGAACTACGTGTACCTGAGGAACTCACAGGTGGCGCATATGGATGCAACCACAGTTCTGGCGTGCAAGTTTCAAATGATCCCAAGACAGCACCAAGTGAAAGGTGGCCATCGAGTGTATACATTGCCTGACGAAACATTGGATGTCATCCACAGCGCCCTTGATAGTTTGTGAGGTACCTTTTTGTACTTGCGAAGGCAATGCGTGTCTACATAGGCTTCTTCACTTGGTTGCATCCCATTTTCTTGCAGTGACCTCTGACCATGTTTAGCTCCATATGGAAATATTCATTTTCATTAACTGAAGTGCATCTAGATGTTTTCTATGACAATGACCCAGTCCGTGCAGTCCATGCAATATGAGAAAGTTCCAGATACAATCCCATGTTCAAAATGTTCTACAGGGCCGAAGTTCTATTGGTACATGTTCTATCATCAAAGATGCAATTTTAGAACATCAGTATGTACCTATCATCAAAGATGTACGGTAGGTGAGCATCTGATGAAGCTGATTTTGGTGTCGTTTCCTTCAGATCCCCTGCGAGTTGTATACTTCAGTGACAATTTCGATACCCAGCGCTTGGCTTTCACGTAGTTCCAAGGTATCCATGCAGAACATCAGGAAACACTTTGCTGGACTATAAGATTTATATTGATCTGTACAGAGTTTTTGTAGTTACAATTAACTTTTCTATGCTTAGTTGTAGGTATTGGGTTCTGGGCACATTTTACATGAACACAGTTCATTCAATTTTAGTGATCTGACTATTTTTTAATTTTCTCATTATCGTATGATTTGCGTCAAACCATGTGAGAGAAGTTGGAGAACATGAAAAAGCAACTCTCTTTGATTTCGAAATCAACTCTTGACTATGGTGAACATGACTTCAATTCATGAACACCATGAAATTTCAGTTCACTAAGAACCCTACAATTGTCAACAATGCCACAATCCCTCTCTAAAGTGATAACATTTGTAATGTTATACTCTGCTTTTGGTTTGGGGGCTATTATCTTGTGGAAGTTCTATTGTAATAAAAATAGAAGTGTACAATGCCTATCAATGAAACTGAAACCTTCGATTAACCAAAAAAGATCAAACTATGAGTGTCATACATATCAATCAATTAAATCTACAACTATCCTAAAAGGCCTAGATTGTGAATTTGCAATACCTATAAATCTTTCCAATAACCCCAACATCTTTCTATGAGGACAGAAGTATGTAATATAAAGAATTCAAAGATTTCTTTAAAATATAATACAAAGCTCAACATCAATGCTCTAAGATGTGCATTAGCAAGGTTGATATTTCTCCCATCTTGCCTTCAATATAGGGTACTTGCAAGAAAGGGTGGTCCTATTTCCTGTCACAATTCGAGCTGCATCGTTTGTTTTAGCCATATCTTTTGGAGAACGAAGTCAATGGACTTGAAATTTTTATTGAAGATGACCAACTTGTTGATGAAGAGAATTCCTATTCTTCAAAGATTTCCTGAAAACTTTATATAATGAAATTCTAATTTGGCTAATCTGTCACACTGTGCGATTTAGGGGTTTCCAGTACTGTGGAGTATCCACTATCCACAAATAATGATGTAGACCTAAAATTTGTACGGGCTATTCCCGCCCTACAGATTTATGTGCCCACCAAAACAAAATAGAAAAAAACATTAGAATATGGTGTCCACATGCACGCAAACAGAGGTCCCTTGCTACGCAATGCCAAAGAGTGGATATGGTTTTGAATTTATTTCTTAGATACAATATGATCACCATTAAGTTTCCACAGATGGCCAAATTTCATTTTTTTTTATTCATGATTTTTTATTTCTTATTAATTTATACGTCATTGTATCCATTTTTTGTGACCATCTGGATTTTTCTGATGAACAGTAAAATGCCAATACTAAAAGTACTCATAGTACTCGAAACAGTACTATTAGCCGTTCATTTTTGGGATCAACGATTGAGAATGTTCCATTTCACAGTACTAATAGTACTCGAAGTACTAAGAAAAAGAATGACAGTTTTGGCAAAACGTTACAAAAATCGTTCACCCTTTCTCGCAGCAGCCCTAGATTTGCAACTCGGGGGGACACTCCCCACATTTTAGAAACGAACTTGCGGCGGGATATGTAATACTTGTAATTATACACCCTAAAATTTCATTTTTTTCGGAAAAAAAATTATGAATAGATTGTACTACTTATAAAGTTTATATTTTGAATTATTGTTATTTTTTTAATGCTACTAGTAATTTGTTATGCATTTTTAAAGAAAAAAAATACATTGTAAAGCTGAAAATAACTTTCACACCCTAGCCTATATGATATACGAAAAAAAAATTGGAAAATGAAAAAAAGAATTCTATAGAATTGCTTTGTATTGAAAGTTTTTTTCAACTGAATACTGATGCAATAGTCATCTTCATGTGATCTCTATAAATATTGTAGTTGAAAAACATGCCATTTTTGTTCATTTTTCAACCCTTTCTAAACAACATATCTTATCTTATTTGGAACTAAGGTTTCTATCAATAGAAACCTTTAGTCATTGTTAAATGAAGCTCAAAATTGTAGGATGAAAGTAGAGTTCATTCAAAAGTAAATAGGGGGTCAGAAAATCTCTTTGCTGCAAGTCGGTACCCCAAATGCAATGGGAGCGTCCTCCCTAAGATTTGTAAAGAACCACCAAAGAAATTGCACTAGCCAAATCTCCCCAACCAGAAGTAGCCATAGCGCTTTGTAAAATCGAAGGATCCAATTAAATTTCAAAACATGACACATCACTTTTCAACCCTCACTCCTTTGAATTGCTTCAACTAAGTTGATAACTCTTGAACAATCAACCAATGCAAGGAAAACAGAATTAGAGCACCGCAACGGGCAAACTTCGAGGAACCTTAATTCAAGAGTTCTAGTCATTCCAACTTCATCTACGATTTCTATTAACCAAACAATTTGTCTTTTACTACACTTCATACCCAACTGTGCACCCAATTCTACATACGGATTCTTATAAATACAACCCAGAGGATCCAAAAGATCATACTAAATTATATGTGCAAAATACTAATGTCTCAAATTTGGAGGCAACCTAAATTATGTATAATTGATTTGTTGTTTTCAATGGTCCCTACCTTCTTTGTAATTTTTTTTTTTTTTTTACAGAAAATGAATAAAATGCTCTCTATATTTAGCCACACATTCCTAAAACATGATAATTGATTCTAAGTAATTTGCAGATATTTATAACTATTTAGAACCCAGAACATGAATTTGAAGGTAAATTTGGAAGAACTGGTCCTCTAGTAGACTTGTAGCTACAAACACCGTTATTCCAAGAAATTCTAACTTCAAATATTTCAGAGAATTTAGTATGAGTACCGTGAAAATGGAACAAAATCAATATAGGTTTTCCTTGCAATCATTCTGGAATTGTCCTCATGTCCAAGCCCCTAAAATAATGGCTTCAATAAATGGCTCATATAAATGTTAGTAATTCAAACCTATATATTAGGTGCCTTTTTATATTACTCAATGTTAAAAGGTGACAAAAAATTGTGACTTTAATTATAATTTCTAAAATGGAATAAATGAACTCCCTTATAATATTCTTAATGAAGTCATATATTAATGTAATTAAAGATTATGAGTTCATTTTTTGCAAAATATCAATCATTTGAAATTGAACTTACAATCTGTTCAAAGCTGAAAAATTACTTACATCAATTAATTTTTTATATGTTTTATGAAATGTCATTCCACATATTTAAATTCTAATTAGAGCTATGCTTTCCCCTTCACAGAATATGACAATCAGTTTTCAACTAGGAAGATGGAAATTTTCAACACGCTGCCATATAAATATTGAACTACATAATAGATAATGGTTGACCTTAGTCTTCAAATCATTGTCTTATATATATAAATATAAATATATGTCATACTTGAATGTAATAATGGGTCATTGCAAGAAACACCGGTCCTATTCTCTGTCACAATGGGAGTGACGTCATTCTTTTCTGCTATAACTTTTGAATCTAAAGATCTAACAATATGAAATAATTATTGGACCTCTCTAACTTGATGGTTTTCACATCCGTAATTTCCCAGAAATTTAAAAAAAAATTATATTTAAAAATCATTTTTCTTAATTTGTTACAAACAAAGGTTCAGGGATTTTTACTACGTTCGGAGTTCCAAAATTAAATGATCTGAAGCTGAAATTTCCATGGTGCATTTGCATAGTAGGGAAGCATATTTCTACCAAAGGGAATCTAAAAATACATTATTTTATGTCCTCCACATGCATGCAAACAGCACTCCCATTGCATGCAATTTCTGAACATTAATGATGGTACTAAGATAATTTTTTTGGTTAAATCTCATCACCATCAACTCTACCCAAATGGCCAATTTCTAGATTTGAGAAAAATAACTTTTCCTATTTTTTACAAATTAAAATCTAAATATGCCCATTTTAATGAGTTTTGGCACTTTTCTAATTCTCCTACTTAAAGAATTTTCCTAAGCTTTTCCTTCATAGGGAACCTTCTTCTTTAAGGTATATGCACTTTGTATATTTTTCATGTTTTTTTAAAATTGTTTTTCTAATTAAATAGTACTCCCGGAAAATAGAAGCGTCCAAATCCAGAACGCTACAAAAACGGACGCCCTTTCTTGCAATGACCCTAAAATTGATATAATTTCAAGTAAAAGAGTCTCTTGATTGTTTTAATATGCCTTCATATATTAGCTCATGAACCAAATAATCCTGACAATGCAATTACATAGTATTGACAAATCATAAAGAAAATTACTTTGCATTTAGTGATGGCTATCATTTACAAGTGCATGAAACATTGGTGCACTTAGGTTTTCAGAAGTAGTGATAGGGCTCTAAATGTTTTACAATTTATAGATGAATCAGCTTCCGAGGGTAGAGGGACTTCAGACTCTTCTAGTGACAGGGATTCTGCAATATAGTCTATTGCAAATTAGACTCATAAGATAGATGTATCTCATGAGTCAAAATAGTATGTGTGAATTTTCTTTACAATTGGATTTCTGTGTTTTATGGCTATATATTGTGTAATTTGTTTTTGGCTACAGTCTTGTATTTTCTTAGATAGAAGTGCACGACAAAAAGAAATGGGTGTACAAACAAAATTCACCTCAGAGGAAAAATGCAAGTATACCAATGATTTGTTTGTAGAGGGTAATATTAAGCCTTTCAATAAAAAGAGTTGATCCATATAAATATATAGCCTCATTAGATCATGGTATCATAGTATGCATCAAATCTCATTAGATGTTACAGAAATTCCTATTCTGAGTACCATGGAACCCAAAAATTTTCTTCATTCCTCACCAAAATAATGAAAAGTGAAATAAAAGAATGTCTTCTATGAAAGTTTACCTAGAAGAAAATGAGGAGTGAAATAACTATTCACCTCCTTGCTAGTCTCTGTACAAAAATATGAAGAGTTCAAGAAATACTAATCTCCATGAAAGTTTCAGAACCAAAAAAGGAGGAGTCAAATAAATTTTCACTGCGACTACAAAAGTTTTCCTCCCAAAAAAGAGCGAGTCTAATTTATATTCACTTAGACTTAATAAATAAGGATTAAAAAAATGCGGAGTGAAATAAATATTAACCTGGAGTGAATAAGTCTTTATAAAAAAAAGGGAGTCAGATAGAAATTCACGTCTTTTGAATGGAAAAAAGGGGAATAAGTAGAATTTCACCCTTATTAATGTCTGTATACAAAAAAACAAGGAGTCAAATTAAAATTCACCTAGACTAAAAAGTCTTCTTAAAAAAAATGGGAAGCCAAATTTATATTCACCTCTTCATGAAAAAAAATGGAGAATAGTCAAATACATTGGAATTCACCTCTATGGATGTCTCCATAGGAAAAAATAGGGAGTGCAATTAATATTCACCTAGACTATGAATGTCTTCTTGGTAAGCAGATGGAGTGTAGAAAAGAAATACCACTCCAAGAGAAAGGAGTGTTCTAAGTATAGTCCTAGAGATTACATTTAAAGTAATGACCTTTTAAGGAGATTTCAAGTAAGAAATAAGTGTCTTTCTAGTAAAATTTTACTAGAAAGACTTTTTTTTCTTACTTGAAATTTCCAAAAAGGTCATTACTTATAATCTTATCTCTAGGACTATACTTTTAAAAGACACCCCTTTCTCTTGTAGTGTACCATTTCTTTTAAATCCTAGTCTCCATCCAAGAATCATTCACCTCAAAAATGATCAATATATGGAAGTTCAACTCTATCAAAGTCTTGAACCCAAGGAAATAAATAAATAAATATTCACCTCCAAAGAAGTCTCCATTCATAAAATAGAAGATGCAATGGATAAATCATCTTCTTCAAAATGTAATGTATTTTCAAAAAATAGAAGGTGAGGGGCCCTGAACCCACCCCTCAACCTCAAGCATTATGCAATAGATGCCATACAAGGACAGTTTTATTGACTCCAAATTTGAAAACTATAACTTCTGGTTAATTCCATATTTCCAAACAGAAAAAGGAAAATCCTGAACCAAACAATGGAAAAACAATTTGGATTATTTACAACCACGGTCATAGGTACATCCACGGTTATAGATAGTGATTTTCTTTTTAGAAAAAAAAAGTTTCCCGCTCATAGGCTCACAAGCTCACCGCTCAAGGCTTGCACGCTAGCAACCATGCTCTAGTGGAAAACTACTTTAGTAGAAGGTCTGTACTAAATCTATATTATATCACTAGAGCTAGCTTTCATTCTTCATGAACTTGGATAACTTTTCTATCTTTATATTGGACTAGGTAGAAGTCAAACCTTCTTTCAATGATATGTATATATTCACCTTATTTCTTGAGGGACTCTTGTAATAATTGTGTGTGCAATTGAAATCTTCAAATGACTTTTCTAAATTAAATATGCAGCTTTTTGCAATGTCCTAAGAATCCCTTACATTTTTCTAGTCCATCCTAGAAATTCCAAGCTTTCTTTCTTGAAACCTGAAGATGTAGAAATAGTATATAGGGCTGTTGTAGCGTTTTGCCGAAACTGTCATTTTTTTGCTTAGTACTACGAGTACTATTAGTACTGTGAAATGGAACCGTCTCAGCCGTTGATCCAGAAAATCAGCGGCTAATAGTACTGTTTTGAGTACCATGACTACTTTTAGTACTGGCATTTTACTGTTCTTCCAAAAAATCGAGATGGTCACAAAAAAGGGATTCAATGACGTCTGAATTAATAATAAATAGAAAAGCTTGAATTAAAAAAATCCACAATTCGGCCATTTGTGGAAACTTTTTGGTGATCAAATTTTATCTAAGAAAAAAAATTGAAAACCATATTCACTCTTTGGAATTGCGCACGCGAGGGACCTCTGTTTGCGTGCATGTGGACAGCATATTCTAATTTTTTTTTTTTTTTCTTGGGTGGGCACATAAATCTCTAGAGTTGGAATAGCCCCTACAAATTTTAGCTCTACATCATTATTAGTGGATACTTCACAGTACTGAGAACCCCTGAATCGCACAGTGTGACAGATTAGCCAAATTAGAATTTCATTATATAAACTTCTTTGGAAATTTCTGAAGAATAGGAATTCTCTTCATCAACAACTTGGTCATCTTTAATAAAAATTTCAAGTCCATTAACTTCGTTCTCCGAAAGATAGGGTTGAAACAAACGACGCAACTCGAACTGTGACAAGAAATAGGACCACCCTTTCTTGCGACTATCCAGAAAGCTATTCTATAGAATTCTATTTTCATTTCTCAAATTTTTGTTCTTATATAATATAGGCTAGGGTGTGAAAGTTATTTTCAACTTTACAATGTATATTTTTTCTTTAAAAATGCATAAAAAATAACTAGTAGCATTAAAAAAATATCAATAATTCAAAACATAAACTTTAAAAGTAGTACAATCAATTCAAAATTTTATTTCCAAAAAAAATGAAATTTTAGGGGGTATTACATGTTTTACATATTCCGCCACAAGTGTGTTTCTAAAATGTGGGGAGTGTCCCCCCAAGTTACAAATCTATTGTTGTTGTAATGCAATTGATGTGAATGTATTTCGTATTCAGGATAACCACTACTCCTTCTAATGTTACATATTTTTGGTTTTCAAGTAAACAGGAAAAACCAAGTGCAACACAACTGAAATCAACTCAACACATATAAGATTCAGGACTTCAAATATGTACAAGACGTTCACTTCCTGTGAAAGGTCTCCACATCAATACAAATGTAATCATTCAGTATGTTTACCACTGTTAGGGACTTACTGAATTTCATGGTACACTTGCAGTGTACCTATGTTGTGTAACCCACATCTTCTGAGCCTACCATGTATGCACAATGCATCCTCGAAACTGAACTGAATGCATTTAAACTACCAACGTTTTCACAAGTAGTGATTCCATTTTTATTAAAGTGCACCCACTTATTCACATCTAGTGAAATTGCTCCAGGATTGCAAGTGGAAATCAGATTCCCCTACAGAGCTCACTACTGCAGCTGCAAATGAATGGTGTTCCATCTTCATTGAAGTCAATGCCATAATCCCATGTCAGCTCCTCCCCTGGAAAAATAAGTCGGCTGGCAAAGAACGCCACCTGTTTCAGATTTGGGAAACTTCGTTAGTACCATGTGCATCCACAATGCTATGGGGAACAGAACTTCCATTGAATTACATTCACAGCACTCAGGGTTTGTGAACTTGCATGATACAAAGCTGGACTCCTCCTGTCAATCCACACTGCCATGTCCATGACATTTGCGTCACCGCATCTGCATCCACATTCAGTGCAAATCATTTACTATTCTCCAGTCATTTCATTGTTGCAAGTAAATCAAACTGGAAGAGGCAGTTCTTCAAGTAATACCTATGATTTAACCAACGGGCAACGTTCGTGAACACCGTTGAGTCTATGCATAGGAGGGAGTTGTCGTCCTCAGCTGCCTCAGTCTGCCAATCTGTTGTCAAAGCTAGAGAATACTTCAGTCGATCACCTCGTCTGAGCAACTCTGCATTGGTGACCACCTCTCCTGCATATTCAAATAAGAAGTGTCTTGGTTTCAGGTACTGTAGTGTGCGAATGCCCCATCCTTTTTGCTTGTTAACATAGAAGACCTGCTTGTATTGGAGAATTACAAGCGGTCAGTGCTTTTCTCATCAAGGCCATGTGCTCATAAGTGGAAGGCACTGTTAAAATTGTCATAGTGTACTCTCACCTGCAACTTTGCTGTCACTCCTCTTTGAACAACCCTATTGAGACAAGTCGGTGAACAAGCACATTTGTTGCTACACTCGGTGATATATTCGAGACGCTGATGGCCTTGGCACTTGCCATTTCGGTTCTCTGGACATGTCGCCTTTCCACTACAGTAAATATAACTGCTCCAACTTCCTCTCTGTCGCCTCAAGTACTGCACAGTCCCACAGACCCAACCCCATTAGTACTACACTGAACAGCTGTTAGTAGGAGGGTGCAATACAAGTTCTATTATATGGTGCATACAAGAAAACAGCGGAAACGCACCTCCTTAATGTATCGAGGCTGTAGAAGTCCTGAAGTGAGGTAAGGCATTTCTTGTCCTCCCAACTCACATACACATGTTGTAGGCTTATCAATGCACCTGCCATCATGTGGGTCAGTGTGTACCACGTCCCCGAATCGCAGTGGAGGGAGCGTTTCCACAGTGACGGAGGAATGGATTCCGGGCGACCGGATATAAGTGAAGGAGTCATCGAAAGCAGGAAAATCGTCTGAGGCTTCACCCTCATGCACAATAATCGGGATGCTTTCGAGACCTTTAGACAAGTCAAAATGAAGGACAGTAGGATCCCCCTGTTCAAAAGACCTTATCATACACAGGGCAATAGCAAACTTATAGTAGCAAGTACTTCAAAAAATGGAGGACAATGCTTTCTATGGAAACCGTACATGTACAGACATTCTATTATACAATTACAGCAACATCCACAGACTTGAAGAAGAAAGACATACCATTCGCAATATTGTTGTATTAAAATAGTGAATCATACAATTCGATTACAGAAGAGGAACACTGTCTTGCATCGCATGGAAAACGAGAACTGCGTGGTATCCCATGGCTAGTTGAGGCCTGCGCTTTCGCCTACGGCCCACACGTTTCCAGTGGGCCATCAACCACTCCATAGGCCCACATTGACTTTCATCTGAAACTGCAGGGCCACATCCCAGCCGAGACCAACTATACTAGCTTCGGCCTACTAGGGTCTTGTGGATGCTGAGGCTTCTCAACGTACTGAGGTCGTTACAAAAAAGAGGTGCACGTAAACTACTGCAATCAAAACATGGTTTAGAAAAAACCTTGGACACAGAGCCTGTACTTCCATTTAGGAAGCAAGTCACTTCTTACCACCCACCTTGCTCTTCTTTGGTTTCACAGGAAGTTGAGCTGGTGCTAAGGTAGTGACTGATGTCGGTGTTCCTGTATTGTGTCGTGTACGAAGGACGCGGGAAGTTGAGTCGTCAGCAATGGTAGCAGGAGACGTTGTTTCCTTACCTGTGCAAAAGCACATCAAGAATTAGAAGCGTTTCCTATTTGCAAACTACTAAAGAAGAGAAGAGAAAAACATATGGGCTATAAATCACAGTAACAAAGACTGTTGACCAAGACATTACAACTGTAGTCGCACACTGCAAATGCTAGTATCGACACAGTACGCATATAGTACCCTATAGTATCCATTGACACCCATGTAGTACTAAGATAGTACAGACTAAGTACTCATGTAGTACCCTGTAGTATCCACTGACCCCCATGTAGTACTCAGACAGTACAAACGGACTAGTCATGTAGTAGCGTGTAGTATCCATTGATATCCATATAGTACTCACACATTACAGACGTAATTCTCACATAGTACCCAATCATTTCTATAATATTAGAGACACATTATCCTGAAAGCACAGACGTTGTAGAGACACCTAAACCTATGCCTCACAATACAACTCGATACCTACAGAGCGCACGCACATTCGAGAAGTGATTTGTCAAAATTAAGAGTAGATCAGAAGGTGAACAAAAGAGCTTTTCCTTCATTCAGAAAAACCCATTACAAGTGTGTGTGGAAGAAGGAAAAAAAATGAAATAGAATTGTAGGAAGGACGCAACTTACAGTCAGCGGTTCCATGACCAAGGACGTCGGCTGAGGTTTGTTCGGAGCGCACAGTATTCGCAGCATCGCCCTCCTGCATAGGCATACATGGTGGGGGATGTTCTAATTCATCGTCGATTTTCTTGGAGCGCTTTGCTGGCCATGGATAAGTGAAGGAATAGGGATCTTCAGCACCCATGCTTCCCTGAAGTCCACTCTCTTCAATAATCGGATCAGCTGCTGTTGGGGGCAGCAAGGGATCTGCATTCTGTACACATTGTGCATTGATATTTAAAAAAAAATAGAATCACAATGAAAACTTCCTCTCTTGCACAGCATAGAACATGTAAAAAGGAGGAAATGTGCGACCCGAATTCAAGCGAAATTGAGGTAGCAATGCAGTGAATGTAAATTGAAGTCTGCCTTACTTCAGAAACTTTGGACGCTGTGGGCATGACATTCAAGCCATCTTCATCGCATTCCATGTTCTGGCCACCAACAATTTGAATAGGTGACTCATGCAACAGTGGGGCGCTGGGAGGCAAGTTCAACGCGGAGTCTTGGCCTTCTGTACGCCAATTCGGTCCAACGCCACAGACTACCTCAGTAACAGCAATCGGGTTGGTGAGAGGGAGAATATCCGATGACTGATTTCCCTCCTTAGAAGACGTCACAGGGCTTCTTGTATGCGACTTCTTCTCTACTGTAGCTGGCTTTGATCCAAATGGTTCGTTGGAGCCATCAATGTATGTCTGCGGCGTTGCTGTACTTAAGTGTGTTGTGGCAGCAGGTATCTCCATGTGTTCATGTGTCCCGAAGGCCTTCAAGAATGTGCTGTCACAAGCAGAGAGGCTTGGAGCACCATCGCCAATGTTCAAAGACACTACAAATGCCACATGAAAACGTCTAAGAAACAGTACACATGCATGCCAGAACAAGCATCCAGTAGAACTTCACTATGAACATGGAGCAAGAGAAGGCCATATATGATGAATGGAAGAGAACAGAAGTGCAACAAAGACTACAGTTGTACAAGATGAGTGAATACCTGGAGGTGTATTTTGTGGGGACGCTGCTTGTACCATACTAATAGTGCCAGATTCTCCATCTTTGTTGATGTCACCTGCATGTATAGAGAGTATTTTTTCGTACTGCCCAAAATCCCAACTATTGTACCACGCCTTAGAAACAAGTCCACACATTGGCACTGCACAAGTGACATTTTTCTGGAACCACTGAATTGCACACCAAGGATGATACACATGCTGGCAGAAGCATAGAATGATGTCCCACAGTGGGAAACCATCAGAACAAATACAACATACAAGGGCTGAGGGGAGGGCAGCTGCTTTGTTGTTGACAACAGGTACTTCACCATTGTTGTGTATTGGGAGTGGCCTCATGAAAACAGTGTCCTTTCCCACGGACAGCTCCTTCAAATATGCTTGCAACGTGGAGAGTCGAGTGGTGCAAGCAACTCTCATTGCATGAGCTCGATTGAGGGACTCTTCGCATGTTGACTTCTGTGTTGCATAGTTGGACAGTTTTTTGACGTTGGAGTAAAACATCTTGAACATGGGTCCAATGCCCACTTGAGCCACTGCAGCAGCAATTTGTTCTTCGTCAGCTGTGACGCTGCACTCTTGTTCAGCCTCCGCCAATGAGGACTGTATTTGCTTAACAAGCAATGAAGAGGCCTCCCATTCCAGTGTTGCTTTCTTGACGTCAGCTTCCATCAAAGCAATTTCTTGGCTTAAGCATTGAAGCTCACTTTCAATGATTGCCACTAAGTTTGTGACGTCATTCTTCCTGTATGACAAGTGTGTGGACAACTATTAGCGCTCATACGAAGGTTATGCAAAAGGTTTTACTATGTACACCATTAAGAAGAAGTGATGCAGTTGGCACTATAAAGAGCACCGAATAGAAAGAACTCCCCACGACAGGATTTTTCGTATTAGAACGCAGTCTGAATATCACAACGTAGTACTCATAGTACCTCTGAGTACTACCAAGAAGCAAAGACAGAATGATAGTACTACACAAGGTACAACTACGTTGAAGAAAAGAGGAATATGCACATGAAAGTAATGCATTGTTGTCCTATATATACTAAAGTATAGGACTACTAATCGTGTAGTGCAATGAAGGACTCATACTACAGCATTCAAAGACACGAAAGACAGTGCAGGTGTTCTCTAATCGGCAGCAGACAGCAGACAGAACTTCTGTAGTACTAAAGTAGTTAGGTAGGACTTCCACAAACACTACATATTGAACATGACTGTTCAGTGTGTACTAAAGAATTCTACATGTTACTACTCTAAGGACTAACACAGAAGACACTTCCACATATAGTATGTCACAAAGACAAGAGACTAAGGCACACGGTCATTAAGGATCCAACAGTGACTACTAGCCTACTACATAGAAGACTTCTAGAGAAAAAGCCAGTTCTGCCAAAGCAACAAAGAAAAATTTACGGAAGCACTGCTCCTACAGTAGCTGCAGTATCGAATACAGTGAAAGAATCAGATGATGTCCTATTTGTAGTACTCAACCTGACAAGGTACAATTGTATGTAGAAAGAAGAGGAAATACCTGATATGTAGGGTTTCAGTGTCATGCCCACGAACTTCAAGAACGGGAGGACGCATCTTTGTGAGGCCTACGGATGCACCCTCAAGAGCTCCATCGGAATGCATATCTCCGATTCCAGACTTGTCGCTAGGATAGAAAATGTAGTCAGTGAAACCTTCAGACTCGTACACTGTAAGAGCTGGTACATTCCGTAAAGTAGCCGAAGCCTCGATCCACACCTTCACTCGTCGACAGTAGGATTGCCGCTGCCTAAAATTAGTTTCACTGGCGAAGTCAGCCCAATCCACGCTCTTGTGTTGAACCTTGTCCAAGACCACACTAATGGCAAATTCCTTCGCTACATGATTCGGTGCCACACCTTTCTGGTAGCACAAACAGTACAGCTGTTGTGTCTCTCTCCTCATAGCCTTAGATAGCTTTTCCGTCAGAAGGAAGCCGTTTCTGCTTTTCTCTTTCCCGAACACTTGCTCCACTTCTTCCAGACTAATGTCCTTCCCAATTTTCATGCGGTGGGTGTTGATTCCTTCGTGGGGAAGTTTGAACCGAGATGCAAACATGTCTGCAGTCATGGCTTCGGGGGGGCGCTTGTCATCTGCGCTTAAGGCCGCTAATTGCTTCAAGCATTCCCACTCCGTGAAAACTCGCTCTGCTTTCTGTTGTCTCTTCTTCTCACGGCGCTGCTCAGAAGGGACAACACTTGTCTCCTGTTCATCCTCACTATTGGGTTCCTTGTCGGAGACAGCCTTTGAAGGTGAAGTCAAATTTCCCGATGACGAGCTCCCACTAACCGACTGCTCGGCTGTTGCCGTCTTCTTGCATTTCAGGGAGTCCTTTTCTTTGAAGGACTTCGTGGGAGCCGCCAAGACACCTGCAGCTGTCTTACTGACCATCTTCTTCCTCTTCTCGTTGCCCGAAGGTCTTGGAGGCGCTGGCATGGACGGCAGACCCTTCTTGCCCAGATCTGTAGTGGCATTTCCCTTCCTCCCATCAGCCGAAGACGCACCTTCCCCAGCAGGCTTACATGCCCCATCAGAAGCAACCTTGGGTCGAATCGCGGATTTCTTCAATTTGGCCATACTCTGCATCCACAAGACAGAGGTAGTTAAAAAAAAGGGGGAGATGAACATGACCTACATTGCACATGGCGAACTAGGCGCCGAAACCCTAAATCTGAATTGCCCAGGACATCCTAAATCCTACTGAAATGTCACAGGAGCCAAGCCAAACATTGACATCCACATTATGGCAATTCTAAGTGGCCCACGTTGGCAACAAAATGGAAAATGACAATGTCACCCTCATCGGCAGTAATGACAATGTGCCAACAACAAATGCCAAAAACAACAAGCGCTTATGGAGAAATTGGGAACACCGTAGTTGTTCAACAATGGGATTCTCAAGGGGAGCCAGAATTACAGAGGACTAGATTGCTTACCAGACTGCCAACGCCGCTCAATCGAGAGAAAGAGGAACCCTAGAACTCAGGCGCTGATTTCGTCGTCACAACTGCCGATGTTTGCAATCGGCCACCTCAGTTCTGCTGTTGGCATCGCTAAGCAGCCTCCGCACTCCAGAGCACCAGCCTTCGCACTTCTGAGCAGCAATCCGGGCAGTTTTCGTTCACCACGAGAATTAGAAGTGCAACAAATGCAATCCTTCACCAACTCCCTTCCACACACTTGACGAACATCTTGTCCTAGCTGCAACAACCCTCAATGGAGCCCAACACCGCAAAATGGAGAGATTTCCAATTCCGCTGCAACCCTGGAGCTTTCCCTCACGCAATTGTGCGTTTGTTTTCCGTGGCGAATTGAAAATGAAACTGCTAACTTCAAAATTGGCACTCCACTAAACACACTCGCAATCCCTCCAAGGAAATTGACCTCAGTCGACGCCAACCTCTCACGATCGCAGCCACCAACAAAACGAAGTCGGAGAAGGGTGCAAGCAAAAACCGCCATTTTTTTTCAAAACTTCATCCACAACCACCGAAAACCTACCTCCATCCATCCCTAAAATCCACGAATGAATGCAAGTGGATGAGAAACTTTACTACTTTCATCCTGTAAGCGTCGACGTGTAAATTAAGAAGTTGATGGCAAGTTGTCAGTGAACCACATCGGGCGGCTACATTTAATGCTCAGGCCACGGCCCTCTGCAACACGCGTCAACCCCGCAGAAGATCTACTATTTAATCGACGGACTACATTTGCCGCCTATAGTACCCGTAGTACTCATAGTACTGCGCTCCGAAAATCCAGATTTCTGTAAAACGCTACGCAAAACGAACACCATTTCTTGCAATCACCCTTGAAACCTAAAAAAGGATCTAGATCAAAAATTCTAAAATGTAAAAATCAATAAGATTGGAAATTCAAAATCTATATATTAGTTATATTTGAACCTCCCAAATCTACAAATGTTGTTGATTATGCAAACAAAAATCTATATCAAAATTAGATTTTGAAGGCATAAATCTTTGGATTAGAATATTGATTTTCATAAATTGTATTGATTTTGGAGATAGAGCCATCCTCAAATCACTCTAAAAAAATACAAAAATTCCCCTTTGATACAATTCCTTGTCTCACCTTCTCTTGTGATGACCACATTTCCTATGTTTTATAAAAAAAAGTAAAACTACAGTTGTTCATTAGGAGAGCTTTGAGCCTTTGGAAGATTGAGAGTTCTCCAACATTGGGAAACACTAGGAACGTTGTTACATCGGCAACCTAACATGGTCGGGCGATTGCCACATCAAAGACTAGCAAAAAAACATGTCCTATACAACTAGTCATTGTGACTACAAATTGTCCACAATGACTCATTTGGAGTTATTGTGGACAAGATGTAGTCGCAATGGCTAGTTGTATAGGACATGTTTTTCTTGTAGTGAAACAATATCAATTAATTAATTAATTTTTAAATTGATTTTTTCTTAAAACAGTTTTTTTATTTTTTTATACATTTTGAAAATTTTCAATTTATTTATTTATTTTAGTTTTTTGAAATTTGAAAATTTAGACCAATAGGTCTCTAGTATTGGGAATAGTTTCAAATAATGGCTTTGAAACAATCTCTTCAAGGCCAAAAACTCCTCTATTGCTATTATTGAACCTACAAAGGACACTAAAAATGATCCTTGTAATGGCAAGCATTGTAAAAATTCTCTAATAGACAAAGTTTTATTTCAATTGCCCAAATAGTCCCTCTAATGCATCCCCAAAATCAATTTCAATTGAAAGCAATAAGCATCAATAGATGTTCATATATTGTAAAGGTGATTTGGAGATATATGGGAGGCAATACATTTATAATCACTTGCCCATTTTGACAAGATATGGAGGTCTCTTTTGAATCAAATATGACTAATTATAATTGAAACATGACTTCTATTTGATAAGATGGCACTTAGCAATGAAACACTCTTGTTTGGTGCTACAATTTATTTATAGCAATAATGAAGCACTCTTGATTTTCAACTAGCCCTTGGTTGGAAATACAATGATCTATGTGATTAGTATCATGGGATGAATAAAATCTTTACTTAGAAAATTCATTAATGGCAAATTTTGTTAAAATGACGGTATTCCATTAGTTTCAAACTTTTTGTAGTTCAGACCACACAGTCTAAAATCTAAACCTATTATAGATTTTGGAAATCTATACGAGTTGTTTAAGATGTTTAAGACCGTGCAGTTTGGAATCTTAATTTGTCATAGACTTTGGAAATCTATGTAAGTCATAGATGTTTCAAATCTATACCAATTATAGATGGAGGTTTTAAATTCAAACCATACAGTTTGGTAAATGGCATAAGGAATACTACCATTTTAACAAAATTCACCATATTATAATTTTTTTTTGGAAAATAAAATTATGAAAAATATAGAATTATTTTCAAATCTATTTTTACATTTGGAGAATTTTCCCTTAACATAAAGTAGGGATCACACATTCTTGATTAGAAATCTATACCCAACCTAAAGAATGTAGTTACTTATTTCCAATCAAGGTTGAAACAAATTTCTTCTTTTCAAGATTGGACTACTAAAGTCATAATATATGTCCTAAAGTAGTCAGCAAGATTCAAATAGAAAGTAATGGGTGTGATCAAAATTGGAAGAGTCTAAATATTGTCTATAGGACTTGAGTACTTTATAGCTCTCAAAATTCATAGTAATTTCAATTCAAGGAAAAAATTCTAGAAAATTACGAAAAAAATATTTTTTTGACACATGTAACCATAGGATCTTGTATTATTCTTGTTTGAAAAGATGTATAAAAATTTTCAGAATTTTCCACCATGTAGCATGCAAGATAATAGCATTTGAAGTTACAAAAATCTTTTTTTACCAATGCGAAAATCCGGGCAGGTGCTCTTCACAAGGTCACATTTGTATGAAAAAAAGTTCAAATTGGTTGTTACTCTTTGGATCCATCTTTATAGGCAAGTTGTCTACATGCTCAAATTTTTTTGAATCATTTGGAATTGTACAACATATAGGAAAAAAATAGTAAGTAGAAAGAAGTAGAAAATGAGCTAAAATACTAAATTATAAACAATTTATTTATGGAATTAAAAAATGCCAATTAAAATGTTGTAATAAACAATCTATACCTACTGTTTTTATTTTTTTCCAAAATTTAAAGAAACTGAATTAAATAAAGGATTTCAAACTTTTTTGTAGTGTAGAGATTCTATAACTAGTCACAAACTACTCCAAACTTAAACTCCTCATAACTTTTGACTCATTGATCAAAATCAAATGATTCAAAGCTTTCCACTTATGTAAACATCTAATAAACCAATTTCAAATTTTTATTTCTTAAAAAAAAAAAATTTTAAGAATTTTTTTTTCTGCCCAGAGTGCCCACCAAGTAAAGAAAGTGATATATCATGCCTTAACTTTTTAACCATGTAGTCAAAAGCTATGAAAATTGTTGGGCCTTGAAGATACTCCTTGGGCACATATTGTGTGAAAATTTCAAGAAAATAGAATAAAATCTCCATTCGTAGTGAGCTGCCCGAAATTGCTATGTTGCCAAAAAATGCAGTTTGGACATTTAGGGGTTAATTCATATATTGTGGGACAAGATACCCAACCTTTAGGGGGTTTCAAAAAAAACTTAATATTTTTTTATAATGAATAGAACACTTTGAATTTGAATTTGAATTCAAAGGAAGTTTTTGTAAAAATCTTTTAATATTATGTATAAATGTTTCAATTCTTCATAAACATTGTAAATTTTATGCACCCTACATTTCTTCACCAAACTTTTGGTTCTTTTGATTTAACCCCTAAAGCCCTGAGCTGCGTTTTTTGGCAACATAGAAATTTCGGGCAGCTCACTACGAATAGAGTTTATACTTTTTTTCTTTGAAATTTTGATACAACATGTGTCCGAGGAGTAGCTTCAAGGCCCAACAATTTTTGTAACTTTTGACTACACGGTTAGAAAGTTATGGCATGATATGTCGTTTTGTTTGAAGTGAGGGCAGCCTGGGCAGCTGAAAAAACTTCTTTAAAAAAACTTTTTTTTCAAAAGTGAAATTTCAAATTGATTCTTTAGGTTTATACAGGAATGGGAATCTTTGAATCATTCCATTTGGATTAATGAGTCAAAAGTTATGAGGTTTTTTAGTTTGAGGTAGTTTTGGCTAGTTATAAAATCTCTACACTACAAAAAAAGTTTGAAATTCTGTATTTAATTCAATTTTCAATATTTTTGAAAAAAAACAAAAACATTTGGTGTATATTGTTTAACACAACATTACAACCATTGGGATTGTCTTCTTTTAACTTTATAAATAAATTGTTAATAATTTAGTATTTTGGCTCATTTTCTACTTCTTTCTACTTACTATTTTTTTCCTATATGTTTCACAATTCCAAATGATCTGAAAATTTTCAAGCATGTAGCCAACTTCACTTGAAAAATGAATCCAAGGAGTTACAATCATTTTGGACATTTTTCCACACAAATATGGTCTTCTGAAGTGCAGCTGCCCGGATTTCCGCAGTGGTAAAAAACTGATTTTTGTCACTTTAAACACTAATATCTTGCAATCTACATGGCGGAAATTTCTGAAATTTTTTCCACATATTCTTAAACTTTCTCTCTAAAAGATCCTACGGTTAATTTTGTCAAAAAATGTTTTTTTTAAAAATTTGATAATTGTCTAAGAAATGACAGTTTTGAAGCGGTTTTGGTGAAAACATAGAGGTTAGGGGTTTAGGGGTTAATATATTTTTTACAAAAGCTATCTTTTGACTTGTTTTAATCCTAATGACCCTTGCATATAATAGAATGTTGAGTTTATACTTGGGGGCATTTAGTTGCTTCATCAGATAGAGGAATTTCAACATTTAAGATGGGAATTAGAGATCTAGAGATCTTCTCATGCCATTCCCTCATTATTGCACAAATATATATTCTACAATGACAATTTTATAGGTATAGTAAAATAAAGTGGATTCACTATTATTTATTAATTTAGATACATTTAGGAATAGGTGTACACCTTTGAAAATTTTAAAAAGCATTGCTTGTCATTTAGAAGGTAGACTACTTGACATCTGTAATGTAGGAATATGATATGATATTTGACTACTAAAATATAAGTTATTTATATAAAAATAGCAAGACATACATTCTTGGATTGATAATTCAATAATTAGCTAGTATATTCCATTTGAACATCATTTGAACATCACTTGAACATCACTTGAACATCAAGACCTTATTGTATTCAAATACAAAACTATACATGATGAATACAAAAACACTAAAAAAAATCCATCTTTTATTCAAAATTGGGCTTGTCAAACCTTTAACCCCCAAGTGCTCAACCACCCACTAGAGTAGTTGAATGATAAATGTTGCAAACAATATATTTCATCCAACTAATATTCATTGAAGAAGCTTAAAAAAATTATGAAAATATATGAATGGAAACAAGAAAATGTGATCTGTAGGAATCAGTGATATAGATATGTTAAAAGGAGATTCAATTATTTATTATAAATTTTCAAATAAAATTTACTATCTTTAGATTGAGCGCTTGATGGGGCTGAAAGTGAGTCCTGCGTGAATACTAAGTTACTGTAATGAACGAACATCATCCGCCTTCAGTTGACTCATTCATCCACGATGAGCAAGGGCCCTTGGTGGCCAGTCAGCCACATGGGTGATGGGTCTGTTTGCCCTCTGATTTGCGTTCTGCTCGGCAGCCATGGAGTGAACTCAGTTCAATTTTGCAACAATTGCACGTCTGTAGCGTCATGGCAACGACAACCATTGCCTCAGTTGGAGCAGCCAGGTGCTTGTACATTCAAGGTCCACAAGTCCGGCAACCTCAGCTGCAATTGCGAAGTAGGAAGAAAGCCAGCGGAAGGGCGCGGGCTGTTTCGGAGATCGTGGAAGCCTCGCAATCCGTTCAATCTGCGCCCGACCTCACCTGGCAGATTTGGGCTGGCGCCATCGGTGCGTGCTCTCGAATTCTTTGTTCCATTTGCTTCGAATCTTGTTTGCAGTTGCTTCCATTGAAATTGGGTCTGTTTCGATGCTTCAGTTGGTTTCTTGTGGGGTACCAACGGTGAGGACGCTATGGAATTTCTTGGGGGTTAGTTTTGCGATGGATTTGGCGCACTCGGTAACGTCGCCCGGAGTGGTTGAGATACTATGGAGGTTTGTTACATTGTGACAGTGCATAGTGTTGCATGTAAAAATGGTGTTGAAGAATCACTCGGATTAGCAGGAGAAGGAGGGAGGAGGTGGTCTACAATTGTTCTTGGATTTTCACGTCTGTGTTTGCAGTTGTTTTCAGTGAATTTGGTTCGTGATGTTTGGCGAGGGTGCGGTGCAATTTCGTAGGGACGGTTTTGGGGTGAATTTGGTACATTCAGAGCTCTTAATGTTACAGCGTAAACTCAGAATGTATGTGATTACCAGTAAAGGTTTGTAGTAAATTTTGTGACTACGAGGCGAGTTCCCTGTTAAAGTGAGATCAAAGAAGTTATTGGAGCCACAGGAGTCAAAGAAAGTGGTTTAGAAACTCAAGTCTCAATCTCAATGGAGCCCATTTTCGAAGAGGTGGTGACCAAGTATTGGATATGGAGAGCATGGTGTCCTTTTCAGACCGTTGATTGTATATGATTGAACAAATTCCTACCATTGAGGTTACTCTTAGGGATGTAAAAGTGCCGTGGTCGACATAACATCTTGGGGTTTGGCAATTTATTTCTCATAACAGAGTTCTGTTTTCACCTTACCTAGTATATAATCCTTTTCAACTTGTCAAAGTCGTTAATACCTCCTTTGCATGAGGACTTACAATCAGAATGTGCTGGGGTGTGATTCAGCTGGAGTGACGCCCTTCGTGGTCGCTGGAATCGAATTTAGTAAGCGTATTGTAAGTCCCTGAACTTAAATTTTCAATTATGCGAAGAAACTGATGACCAATCTCATCATTTCTTATGATTCTTGTCTTCCGTATGAAATGTGTCCTTATGTTCATGGGCTTGGAAATACGCCGCATTCTTTGAGGTTTAGGATGAAGACAAATCAGCCTAAGGAATGGAAAAACTCGACTTATTAAATTCTTTAGTGGTGGTAATTACAGGCTGCCCAACAACGGTGTTCTGTATGCGGTGGATCAGGTCTTGTGAAGAAGTCTGGCTACTACTTCCGATGCGGTAACTGTGGTAAGTTTCCTCTCAGTGCACATTTTAACGGTAATAAGGTACAGTAACTTTAAGCATTAAACCAATTTAGGAGTGATTTTTGGGAGATCAGTATATAGGAGTGGAGGGTTCTTTTAGGTACAAGAGTGAAATGTGTTATATTAACTTTTTTATCACTGTATATAAATTTCTTATATAATTTCATAGTGGGAGATTGTAGACCACTATTATAGTAGATAACCCCATTTTTCTTTGAAGATATGTGGCTTTAGATATTTAGGCCAGTTATGCTTATACCCAACTTGCTAGTTGAAAGTCAACCACATATTTGAATAGAGGAGTCTTGTTGGTAATATGGTCAAGGCCCATAAAGGTTTGGGTGATGTATAGAGTACTTAGGGGTGAAGTTTTATTTACCAAAATTACTTTTCATCCACCCAAAGCCAAAAAAAAACTTTCATTATGACCAATTTGAGGTAAGAGATACATTCTTGTAAAGATGTAAACAAAAATTTGTAAAAATTTTAAAAGAGTATTTGTGCATTTAAAGATTAATTTCTATCTTCAATGTCAACAACAACATTGGTTGTATTATATTGGTTGTCTTTCAAAATGTTTTAAGAGACTTTTACATCTTTTAGGTTTGAAAATGATTTCATGTCCTTTGCTCGCTATCTAGTGTGACTATTTAGAGTACTTTGGCTTGCCATGTGTAGGAGGATTCTTACCATGGTACTCGTGGCGAAGGTTTTTCAAAGGATGATAGAAATGCTCAATTTACTAATTTTTAGTCTGACCTATAAGCTATTGATTATTATTTATTTATTTGTAAGCTATAAACTATTTCCCAAGTCAATATCATACATGACTATTACAATACTTTGTGCATTCCAAACCATCAAAATTGAACAATTGTTGTAATATTTTGTTTCAAGATTGTTGTTCTATCATGTAAATTTATTACCTGGCCTTCTGGTTGCTATTGTTGCTATTGCAATTTTTCAAGGATTTTATTGTAATCTTTGAAAGGTTCATTGTTTCTGAATGTAAGTTTGTTCCAAAGATTATATGGTAATTACTTTGACTAGTAACATCCAACTTTAATCCACAAGGTCTCAAAAGTTTAATATAAGTATAAATGTGCAACAACTCAAGAATTTAAAAGGTTAATTTATCTTGGACCAATATCTCTATCTTTGTTGTCTTGTCAAATTTGTTGGATGATAGAAAAAGCCCTTCAAGAGACCAATTTATAAGTTCAAAAGAAGTCCCAAAGGCCTAAGGTAAAATAGACCGTTATAGACTTTTTACCCATTAAGGACTCCTAGGAATGAACCTATTATAGTTTTCTTCTAGAGAATGAGATTTTGGCCACAATCAATGTGCTAGCTAACTAGAATGGGGTGATTAGTGACCACAATAGAAACTTTCAGCTTTTCAATGTTAATTTACTGTAGGAAGTGATTCTTTCAAGCCTTTTGTATTAGAAAATATTTTGACTACATTAGGTGAATAAGGTGACCATTATGGATACAATTTTAGTTGGTTTTGGGGTAGTCTAGAATCCATGATGGGAGGGACACATCAAAAATTCATAACAAATTCACACTTTATTGAAAAAATATAGTTTCAACTGCTCTCATCATCTCTATCACTTGTCCACTTGTGGGAAAAACAATTAGAAGATTTGATCGATGACATGAGTGCACACTCCTCATTTGGTCTAGAATGGGCTATTTTACCTATGGATTGAGGTGTAAATATTGCCATACCTTATTAGATAAATGATAGCAATCTCTTGTCTTTGGTTATAGTCCAAATATAATTAAAGATTATCATCTAGCATAGGCAACTACAAAATTTACACAAAGTTTGAGAAGACACAATCCAATATCCAATATCCAATATTATTATACTCAACAATAGGTGTAGTTACCTAAGAATTTGTATACATTTGAAAATTATTGTGACCATCGCATGTGGCTCATTAAATTTTTTGCATATGCTTTCATCTTTTAATCTTAGTATCCCATATCCTATAACTCTAATGTCTGACTAAATTGAAGGATTGAGTTTGTGGAGGTGCAATTAGTCTATTATGGTAAAAGGCACTTATTTCAATTGTCAATGGTGTTCATTTCTAAACCATGTAAGGATGCTACTAATCCAAAAATTCCCATAAATAACTACAAAATACGCACCTATGAATTAAATAATTGGAGTTTTTTGGTAACTAACTTAGTTGCATCCTTCCAAGGTTATAGTTTTAAAAATGAACATAAAATGAATCCAGAGATCAATTGGATTTCATCTTTTAATCTCTCTTTTTCTTGTTGAGTAACATCAATTGATCATTAATTTAATTGAAAATTTCATTTTATAGGGGAACAATTCCTCATAAGGGGAAGTAAAAGTATTTCATTAAGTTCTTATAATATAAATAGTCTTTGGACATGAAAGTGAACAATTTGAGAGGTCATAAGGGATGACTCTTTGAATTACCTATTCTACTAAATGTATGTACTAATAATATAAGTGTTATAAAAGGCCAAATGAAAGTAATTGAATCTCTCAATCCGTACCCTAATTTCAATGTTGTATTGATTAACACTATGCAATGAGCATCTACTTAATATCATCTAAACATTCTAAATTTGTTATTAGAATACATGTGAGTTTGGGAACCCAGTGATCATGCCTCTTTTGAATCCTGAATTGATGTGAAATCTTCTCATTTTGCACACACTGAACAGTGATATAACAAATGGGGGTGCACGGATTGTCACTTGCACCTTTCCTTCTGTTTGTTCATTTTCTCCATTAGAATCTTCAACTTGAAAAAGCAAGCCAAATCCAAACTTTGAATCCAAAACAACCACTCAAATTGATTCATCCGCATAACTAGACTTCTTCCTGGACATTATCATGCTGTTGTAACTTACTGCTCGAAACAAAAGATGTTTGTGTAGATGGGAAACAAATGAGTTAAAATTATGCAAAGGAATTGCAGAGTGCAATCATGCACATTGTATTCATATATGATAATTATCTCATAAACACTCGTTCAATTTATGAACATCTTCACATGAGATGCAGGTTGTTCCAAGAATTGACATTGCTTTTAATCATTCACAATGTGTAGTGACAAAATGAGGGGTGCTATTATATGAGGGTAGAATCATGAGAACATGAGCCTATAAGATTGTACACCTATATTACGTTATAGATGTCTATATTATAAATTATTATTATTATAATTATAGGATAAATTATCTATGTTATAGATACATATATTGTACATACTCAAAGTGAGTGTTATCCTATCATTAGAGAAATTTTGAGCTCTCTAGAGGGCCGTTAGGAATTGACATGCAAAGCTATTTATTGAAGGCTAAAGATGATAGCCTTAGTACACAATATGTGTCGCTACCTTGTGTGAATATTCATCAAGTACTTATGAATTTGTTAAATAAAGAATTCACTTATTGTACCAAGGACTTGAATGACAAAAAGTACCTATTGTTCCATTGTCCAATAAGAGGTATTTCATGGTGCAAACATCATGAGCATGAAGTACCAATGATCTTATTAAAAAAAAAGTCTCATTCATTGTACTAAAAACACATGAGCCATTAGTACTTAATTGCACCAAATTTGTCCTTTTCTAAATAAAATAATCCCTCAATGTACTTAAAATTTGAATGACAAGAAGTACCTAATGTCCCATTATCCAATAAAAAAACATGTACCTTTATAAACATCATGATGTCAAAATGGGTGGAAATAGGGGAAAAAAGTTGTCCTTTATTTGACAAGTACGCATTTAAATCCAATTGAGGACCCCAATTGAGGCCATTCTAGAGGCCCTTTGGAGAGTCCAAAATTTCTCTAATGAAACACCTTTATTACTTGAAGGATATCATTATGCTTACATATATGCTCAAGGCTCATATGCTCGCACACTACCATCATAAGTGATAAAATGTCCCAAAGTTGTGGGAGTGGTGCCATAAGCATGTGTAAAAGTGAAAGCAATTAAAATTGCTCTTGGTGAGCTTGAGTACATAATCCAACATTCCCCACTGATGCTTTCCAACGCCTTTGCTCCTCGGGTTTCCGTAATTATGCTCGCTCAGATTTACAAATCATTTATCACCAACTACTCCGATCAATCTAGTAAGCCCAATTTTTCTAAAATAAAACTGATCTGCTATGTTACACCAAACTTACCTGCAAAACTCCAGCTTGCTTATACAACAAGATCGTTGGGTCAAGCACTCTCCAACTGAAGGTCATGGCCACATCCAATCTGAATCAAGTCAGAGAACTAGTGCCAAGTTCATCAGTCCTCGCAGATTTCTGTGGCATTTGAGCCAAAAAAACACTCTTGGAAATTCTGGGTTCATGAGTAAAACTTGTGGTATTGAGGAAGGAACATCCACATCCCTCAATTTACGTGAATCCATCCCTACAAAAAAAATGAAGTATGTTAGAAAAATGATCAGAAATTGCCACTGGCAAGGCAACTTTCCTAACTTCACCAATTAGAATCCAATTTAAAGAGTTTGATCCGATGTGGAAATAGTCGGACAACCAAGATGATGGAAACAAACATTCTGGATAACAATTTTGCTTTGGAAAGAACAAATCTTGCGATCAAAATAAAATCTACTGCTGATTTTATGCTATCTACTAATAAAATGTTTGCATATTATAGGTATGTTTGCACTTGGTATTAAAGAGCATTTCAATGAAAGTTTTGGGAACAAGTAAAAACCTATTCTGAGATTGGATTTGCATTTCAAACATCACTCCTAACACCAAAGTGTGACCATACTTTAGCTATCGCAAATAGTTCTTAAATGATACATACCTTGATCCATTCGATCCTCTCACAATTTCAAAGTGGTCATGAATCCATAAAAACCAATAATAGGAACTTTCAATGTTGGTTTTACATGTGCCTACCTCAGTCCTTTGCGCCAGGCTGGCTTCATAATTTCCTCTTCAATGGCCCTTGCAAGCTGAAGCTACTCGAACTTCCAGCTCGGAAATTACCACGGTTGTAGAGTTCTGGCTCAGATTCACTAGTAATCTCTTCTGTCGAGATAGAATCTGTAATCTCAGTCGATTCGGGTCGGTCAGGTCGCAAGATGCGTGTCATGTTCGCGAGCGCTACCTGTCCTGCAACCTCAGAAGTGCTCGCGACTATCTCAGATGACACTGTCCGCACCTGCAACAATAAATCATTGGGTGCAAATGAGGAAACCAAATGACTAGAATTGTCAAAAGATTGAGTCCCTAAAAATAATCGCCTAATTTGGTATGCAGCATTATTCCTGAAGTATTCCAACATATTTTGAATGATGAGTATGAGTGCTTCACAGGTATGAGGTTTTGTTCTTTTGACATGGAAAGGACAAGGCTCATGACCAAGGTAATCACCAAAACATTCTGATTGTTGGACCAATAAGTGCATTCTTTGTTTTCGCAGTTACCAATGAAGTCATCCACTAGACTTTTTAGTTTTGGTCCATAACATTGTTACAGGGTTATAGGAACTTCTCATTCATTTGAAGTATTGTTTTGAATCCTTAAAACAAATTATTCTTTTGGATTCAAATCATGAAATTGAGGTAACCAAACATATGTACTTTGATATAAGTAGAAATGCTCAAAAAATTGGAAAAAAAATTCATGCATTTTAGGGTTACGATCTGTAGCCAAAACCTTTAAAACTCTAATTCCTACAACCGCACTCACTTGGGAAGCAGTCGGTGCCTGAGCCTGCGCGACGATCTCTTCTGTCACGCGCGGCAGCTGAGACGCGCCGCGTTGCCCACGATCCACCCCCTGTTGCCCTGCTGCGGCTGCGGCCGTCACGTCCTCGATGGTCAGGCTCACGTTGTCTGGCCAATTGGATGGCGACGTGGACATCCACTGTGAGACTCCGAATTCAGGTGATCCCTGTGGACGCGAGAGCTGCGAGGAAAGGTGCCTGAACGCCATGTGGGTGTCGGCCGCGGACGGTTGCTGGAACTTTCCATAACTTACTTGGCGTTGCATCATGGTTGCGGCAGCTTGCATTTGGGGCGACAATGCGGACGCTTGGCGCGCTAGCTGAGCGTGCATTTGACTCCCTTGCTGGAGCAATGATGCGATGTCAATTGCGATTGACGTCGCAGGTTGAGATCCCGCTTGGGCCATCCCTTGCGCCACGCCGAGCGCGAGCGACTCGACAAACTGCGAGTTCACTGCGCTCACGGTAGGTTGGGATCCCACTTGCTTGGTGACGAGCGTGGCGAGGTCCTGGGCGACGGAGGTGGCCGGGGTTGAGAGCGCGCGCGCTTGGCTGTACATCTCGTGGGTCAAGACCTCCTTTTGCTTCAGAAGCTCAGCCTTCGCGTCACTCAAGCTCTGGGAGCCTCTAGAAGCGGTCTCATGTGCCAACAACGTCAAGGGCTGCGCGACGGCAGCTTTTTGCCGTGCGATTTCAGCGTGTACCCCGACCATGCCGTGATCGGCGCCTTCCAGGAGAAGCGTCCCGGCCTCTCGCGCCGCCCCTGCGGCCAAAGTTGCCGCCAATGCGCCTTGACTGAGCGCCTGCGAGCCTGGATTCGCCATGGCCGCGATGCTATGCGCCACAGATGAGCCTGGGACGTAGAGCGCTTGCATCTGGGAGTTCAAAGTCACGTCTTGTCGGGCTACTTCCTCATGAATCTCAGCGAGGGATTTGCTTCCTTGCTGGACGAGACTGTTTGCGTCTTTTATGAGCTCATTGGCAGAGTTCAAGTTGAGCTGATTTCCGATGTTATGAGCAAACGCATTCAGCGCGGTAGCTTGTGGCGATTGGCTAGAGCCAGGAAGCTGGTACCCTGCTTGCATTAGCGCTTGCCCTGTCGCGAGTGCTATCGCCGCGGCCTCCGATCCCGCCGTGTGCACATTCGGAGATAAACCTAAAAAATTGGCGCTCAACAGACAACTTGATGAGAGTTTCAGCCATGCATGCCTCATTAACATTCTGCCCAATTGGTCATTTTCATTTTAACCATGAATCTCTGGTGCGAGGCTCACCCGAGACTTGGCGCTGCAGAACTTGCGCGGCCTGATGGAACAGTGCGTCGGGACCGGACGGGAGGGAGAGAGACGACCCTCGTGATTGCAGCATCGAATTCGCCCGCGAGAGCGCCATGGATGATTGCTTGGATAGACCTGCCAGCGGCCCGGACGTCGCGGCCTGGAGCTCCTGGTGCATCTGAGTCAAGACGGTGTCCTTGGCATCTTGAACCGCCGATTGCACCGCTGCTATGGCCAAAGCAGGATGCGCCCCAGCTTTCACGAGCCCGGCTACGAGTGCTTCATGTGGCACTGAATTCGCCGCTTCTTGCAGCGCGAGTGGGATATGAATCTGCACAACAAATTGCACAACGAAACCATCAATACCAAATCCCCCCAAAAAATATACACAAATCTAAGTAGATGAATACTTAGGAAGCCACAGTTCTTACGACATTCTGACTGAATGCATGAAAACGAATCATTAACTAGTATCATTAATTCTCATGCGTTACAATTACATTTTTGATGTGTTTATTTTGAGATTGGTGTCCTCTCTAGTGACATCGTGGTGGAAGTATTTCAATTACGGCTTACGTCTTTGCTGAGTTCGGCAACAGCAGGTGCAGCTTTGAGCAGCAACTGGTTGGCCTCCTTCTTCGCTTCGCCCTCCAAGCTATGCCCAATCCTCTCCGCGCCGTGTTTGATATCATCCCCATACTTGCTAAGAAACCCGCTGGCGAGAGCCTTCACGCCATCCTGCAGCAGGTGATGTTCATTCGGGGATCCAGATTTCCCTTTCTCATGATCTGGGGAGCCGAAGAATTTTCCCTTGAAGAATTTCTTCACGGAGTCACCCAAATCGTCATCGTCGTCATCGTCAGGCTTGGGATTCACATGACCATGCTCGCCCTTTCCCCCGGGCGGCTTGGGCGGCAGTGACGGCCCATGGACCATCCCATTCGGATCCGGCGGCTTGTAATTGTCCATTTGCGAGGGGACTTTCGGCGACAATGGATGCGCAATGCCATTCCTCGCGGGCGGGGAGAATGCAAAGATCGCACTAATCACAAACCCAACCAGCAACGGCAGCGTCTTCACCACCGTGCTGGGAATGTCGGGATAAAAACAAGTGCTCACAGGATTCGTGAGCATCGTCAACGTCCCGAACGCCATTGCGGACAGCACCGCATGCAAGAAGTCCGTGAAATTGAGCTGATACTGAGGGTTTCCACTGGAGAACGTGGATCCCATCACATGAGGCCCTACGGGTTTCAGTGGCTCCTCCGGCCGCGCCGGCACAGGCCGCCCTTCCTTGCGAGCTTCCCGTTTCTCTGCTTTATACCTTCGCCGCGCTTCGTAAAACTGCGCCAGCTTGAGCTCGTACAGGCGCAAATCGACGAAGCTGGGGTCACCTTTGAAGCTCGGGTTCCACAGCCCTTTTGGCGTGACGAGCCCGTGGTACACTTTGCCATTGAACTGGATGGTGTCCGTGAAGCACACCAGCATGCAGGTGGAGGCCAGGATGATGAGCATGGCGCTCGTCATGATTTTCTCCGGGTGGCCGCATTGGCCGTCGTTGGTGGCCAGCGGCGCCAGAGTCTGGAACATGAGGAAGGTGTTCGCGGGCAGGAGCTTGGTGATGTTGCCGACTATGTTGGTGTCTTTCGGCTCCTCATGCGGGATGGGCTTGAAGTTCTTGTGAAACTTCTTCTCGTGCTTGGCGCGCTGCGGGTTCTTTTTCTGCTTCTGAGGAGTTTTGGGGCCGCCCAAGCCCACGACCTTGGCGCCGTCCTTCAGCTTAGTGCCCGTCGCGTGAATGCCTCCTCCAGCTTTCGTGATGGCGCTCGTGAGACCACCGCCAGCGCTCTTGGCGCCGTCCTTCAGAGTCGTACCTGTCGCTTGAATGCCTTCTCCAGCTTTTGTGATGGCGCTTGCGATGCCCTCGCCAGCTTTCGAGAAGATGTTGGAGATGCCCTCGCCGATGGATGGACGCGGCGCGTCCTCGGACGGCTGCCCCTTCTCAGGATCCTGCTCTTTAAATGGCTCCCCCATTATGCAATGCTGGTTCTTGAATCCACAATTCAAGTCACGCTCTGTTCATGACCTCCACACACGCCAGCTCTGCAACATTAACACAATTGCTGATAAGCTCGGATGTTTCTCTCCAACATGAATTCAGACTACGGCAGCTAACATAGAGGATGACAACTGAACTTACATTGCAATGATGAGTTATGACCTTTGGAAGCCTTGGATTCTTTCTAGTGAGATTCATGGTTCTCGCTGAACTCGTGCTAACTCCAGTCTCTTTAATAAACTGGACAATCTTGGTAGTTTCAAGACTTAGATAGACAGGTTATTGGTCATCTACCCTGTGAAAATTTTCATATATTTGCTTCTTTGTTGCATATGGTTCTCCCCTTCAATATCTACTCCTGGCTAGAAAGAACTTTCAATGTTAGACACTGTTCCAATCGTTCTTGAGGTCCAAAGGCAGGTGCAAACAAATTAAACAGAACCATCTAGCTACTTCTCTGTCTAAATTAGGGGTCTCAAAACAGAAGAGGGCAATTTCAGAATCGTCTTTCAACACTATATGAGAAGAAACCTCTATTGAGCTGGGGCTAGTACTTTGGGGACTTTCGGAGAGAAGAATCGCATTAATTTATGCCCAATTGCGCACGGTCTGACATTCTCCAGTGTTGATGCGTACGTACAGATCGAATCAGAACTATGGCCAATAAGAACACTACAGGCAGTTGTGTAGAAACAGGAAGACCACAAACTGAAGGGTCAAAGGTGTGACCTTCAAGCTTCATGAACTGATCCAACATATGATTTGAACGTATGAGCTTGCACTAATTCCCACAGACTAGGATACATTTCAACTTCCGGCAAATTATTGGAGGCAAGAATAATTTCTCTTGTCTTCAGCATCAACATTTACCCCTACATACTTGCACAAAATTCTCAAGCAATGCAGCATTGATTGATCCTGCATGTTGGGACATCCCAATCAAAGCAATGCACCCTACCTAACAATTTGCTAAAACGCACTCTACTGGAAGCAATTGATCGAAGCAATTACATGTTCGAGCCCACAGCTATCGAGAATTAAGCAACTATGCTACTGAAATCGGCCTCATGCCTAGTTGCCCACTCAGGCTCCATTGGAATTATAACGGACTCCAGATACTAACTCCCACAATCATCTAAAAAAGTGTAGTATTTTGGTGTGAATTAAGTAGTAAAATCTACGATCAGCAGCATATTCTGCAGAAGGTAACAAGTTAGAAGACCTGGCAATTCGATCACTTCAAAATGAGAAGTCTCAAGATTACAAGAGAGCTAGTCGACTTGATCAAAAGTCGTGAAAGCTGATTTAGAAGTTGGCCTGGAGACTAATTAATCTTGAGCTGGTACGGTACGTTGACAACTCCTATGGATCCTTAGGGCTGGGTCGATCAGATAGACCCGATGAAAATGAAAAAAAGTACTGATTTCAAATCAATTTGATATTTGAAGCTCCAGTATCAAAACGTCAAGACTAATTCGAGTTATATGTAGAAAACTCAATTAGACATTCACTAGAGTAGACATTCACTAAATGAATAGTTATGAGTATTGCAGCGCGCGTTAGATCGATTTCAACAGCTCCCCAATCGCTGATCCAATCATCTAACTACTTCGTGGGCTCGAACTTGGGTAGACAAGGCCGGCGCCACGCTCGATCAGTGCGGAGAAAAAAACGCTGTTCAGTGCAGCAGCAACCGGCATAGTT